>OY728125.1:408259140-409581888 GCA_963277665.1 Viscum album | reverse complement strand
CTTGACATCATTTCTTTCCATAATTTTTTAAAATGATTATTGTATCATTTGTAGGATTTTCTCTTCATTTAATATCTAATAAATATACCCTCATTTGCAGTATCACCATACTTTCCTTGATTGTTTTATTTATTATAGATGAAACATTTAATTAAAAAACACAAAAATACTTTAAAGAGGGATTACTTCCATGAAATAACTCATACAGTGTCTTGGTTTCTCCCATATAAATCTATATTTTATTTTGAGTGTACACTTCTACTTGAACATCATATTTCTAGTAATGATAAGAGATATGACTCTCAATAAGCATAATTCTGGCCATATTGTTCACCATTCAATTTCTATGTTCAAAAACTCCATTTTCTTATTGGGTTCACATTGTATCCAACTCATTATTAATTCCATGTTTTTATAGATAATTTTAAAATTTAATGGATGTGTATTTACATCTATTTTCATATTGCAATACTTTGATCATGTGATCAATATCATTTTCTATTATTCGATGATAACTTATCATGCAATCAATCACTTTATGTTTCCTATGTATAATCATTATACAAGACATTATACAATAATAATCAATAAAAATAATAAATTATCTCTTTCTATCTGTTTCGGTCACATTTATTAGACCACATACATTAGTTTGAATGAGATCAAGAAGATTTGATTCCCTTTTCTGTTTTAGACGATATGAATTACAGAACATATTTCCTCACATGCAAGAATCACATGTATTTTCTAATTCATGCTTAAAATTGGATATATTGATGTATATATTCATCTTAGATATATTTTCCAAGAATTTTTGATTAATTTGAACCAACCTCTGATGCTACAAGTTATTTTATTCTTTAACTGTCAAATAAAAAATGTTCTCTTTACTGTTAAACTGGTACAAATTTATATCTGTTCTGCATCCTTTCATGAGATAATTCCATATATTTCCTTTAATAGTTCACCCCTTTTGATTAATTGTCACTAATAGTACTGAGTCATAGATTTTACTCATACTTAAGATATTGTGACACAACTATACACATAGAGAACATAAGTTTTCTTAGGCTCATCATTTTCCAATTTTGTACTTCCACTTCCTTTGATCTTCAAAGCACCATAATTGCTAAAACATATAGTTACATTAACCCTTTTCTTAACATTCTTCAATAAATATGTATTTTTTATCATATGTCATAAGAATCCACTATCATAAATCCAGGTTCTAATATTATTCATATCTTTGAGAGTTATTTCTACAAGGTTGTATTTTTTTATTATCTCTTTTTCCATGCATGAGATACTTGGTTGAGTGGGGAATAAGAATGGAATTTTCCATATCTTTTAAAAATTAATGGGTTCATTATGATCATATTTTTTTCCAAAGTAGAAAAAATATTTGTAACAGATAATCTGATTGGTTGGCGGGTATTGACTTGCCTCTAAGTTCTGTAAGTATTGGTCTCACCTTTCCTTAGCCTAAAATAAATAGATTTATGGCCATAGGTAGAATATTAAAAACAATATACATATAAAATATTACTTATATATGATGAATGATATGATCTCATTATTCGTTGTTGAATTTCAAGAACTTCCCCATTCAGATAACTCCTTACCTATTTACAGTGTGAAATGTTTTGTCTCAGATAGCCATAGAATTGACATTTCACAAGAGGAAGCATCTTCTCACTTTGATTCCTCCTCATGTTCCCTTATTTTGAAAAAAATAATTGAATGGTGATTACCTCTAAAAACTTCATCAAAATATTCTAATCTCTTTTATATTAAATTTGAAGATTTCTTCATTGGAATATCAAGTGCCTTTGTGATATGTAAAAACTTCTCCTTCCCTTTATTTTGGATCATCTTGTTTCTAGCCTTTTATGTTTCAAAATCACAACAATTTCTACTTTTACCCACACTTGTAGATCACTAATCATTCAAGGACTTCTATACTCCTTCATAACCACATTTATCTCTTTTTAACAGCTATGCATTTGAGAATCTTCATAACTGTAACTTCTTATTTTTTTCTCTTTATTTTGATTAAATTTCAAGTTTACTCTTAAGAGTAAAAATATCTTCTTCAAAACCCTCAACTATCTTGGACTTATCCTACAATCTAGATGTAAGTTCATTGATGACCTTTTCCTATTATTTAATCCTAATATTAAATTCTACTACTTCTTATTAGCTTTCAATATTTTATAAATTTTCTTTTGCTAATTATTCCAATTGATCAATTTTAGATTCAAGTTAATAAATTTATTTTCATGAATCTTCCAGAACAAATATAAACATTATGTTACTTTTTCTTTGATCATCAATCTTATCAAGTACACCCTCAAGTTACACCTTGAGATTAACAAAACCAATCAAATTATTATATTTATCTTTATATTTTTAAGGTTCTAAATTTTCAATAGTAAGCATAATGAATTATTGGGTTTTATATTTAAACTATAGTTATTCATCCTCTAACAAGTCAATATCATCTTGTCCTTCTTTATAGACAAAAATATTTATCTATGGTTTCTTTACTAACTTGAAATATCTCTTTTGGTAAAACCTTTTATGAGGCCTCTTCATGATTCTCGTTTAAATTTCATTATCATCGAACTTCCTTGATCACCAAGAGGCAATCCACCCAACTTTACAGCATCAAAAACACACCTGAGGAAAATTTCCTTCAAATCTATCTTTTTCATGGAAAAATAGAAATAAGTTTCATCTTCTTAATTATCTTCATCAAAACTATCACTGGAAACCTCATGTTTTTTCAGGGATTTAAATTCCATTTCCTTAATTACTTAATTTTTTTTGCAATATCTAGTTTGGCCCTCATTTAATAATCCACCATACTGATTAGAAAATTATCAAGAGATAGTTTGGACAGATCCCTTTCCACAAGGGATAGATCTTTTTGATTGTATAGAGGTGGAAGTCTTCTTACAAATTTCTTTACAATGTCAATATCTTTAATTTATTCACTAATTCCTAGAATTTCTCTAATAACATTAATAATTATTTTAAAAAAGGTATTTTCATTTTCATCAGAATACATATTCAAATTTTTAAACTTATTGTGAAAAACATTGATTTTTTCCTCCTTCACTTTGGTGTCACCTTCACAAATATTTTCTAGTTTTTTTCACAAAGACTTGGATGAAGTGAAACTAATCACCTTTAGATAGATTTGATTAGATAGAGTTGTCGTAACATCCTAGGTAAATAAAGAATATGACATTTTCATATTTATTAATATTTTTGAATTAAATATTAATTTAACTTTAAAGGGGATGTTATGTCTGATAGCGTAATCAATACACAACAACATATTTCTCTAAAATATTATGTTGCACACAATGTTGAGTTATACTATAAAATAATATAATATTATTATTATTTTAAATGGTAGTTAATGTCCAGTCATTGTATTGGCGGGAATGAACATAACTAACTAAAATAGGATTATACATATTTTTTAAATGTCTTTAAATTTATCAAATAAATTTTAGAGGCTTAAAATAAGAATGAATCTAATTTTAAGCATGAAATACTCTAATGTTCTTTAAAAGGTTTTTTACCACCTTTTGATGGAAAACATATTTTAAATATGCTTTTTTCACTTTTATATGTTCTATTTGATGAAATAAAATTCTCATTTAGAAGAATAATATTAAAATTTACTTTTTATGGAATTTTGTTATTTTTCTAATAAAGTTCATTTTTTAATGAATAGTGAAAAATACTTTATTTTAATTCAAAACTACTTTTTAATCTAATTTATTTATAGAGTTAGATTATAATTTTCATTGGTTTTAAAGTGTAATTGGACTATGTTTTTATCATTTAATAAAATTTTGGTCATTTGAAGTGATTTCACTTTAAAATTGGACATAAACACATGTTAATATTTTAGTAGTTTTTACTTCTTAAATACACGCTTTTAGTTTTGACAGCGAGAATTAATTTTAAATTAATTTCTGAAAATTCTATGTTTATAATTTAGAAAAATGGATTCCATATTTGGAATAAAGAGGTCCAAATTCTGTAAATAGGTAACTTTTATTTTTAAACATTATGAATAGTAACTACAGTAAATATTTTATTTACCATGGTTAAAGGGTAAATCTAGTAAATAAATGTAAAAAAATAATATTATAATAATATTAAATTACACCAAAATGTGTCCTAATCCTATTGGATGAGATATGTATGACCATGGGAATCCTTGGTTCTATTTTAGGACCCCAAGGAGCCACTTGTGTGTGAAAATGACATTTAATCACTTTTAATTTAATGTTAAGGAAAATATAACCTAAACATGTATGTTTTATAAAAAAAATATATGGGGTTATATAAGTGATATCTTCGACTATAAATAGTAATTATAAAGATAAGAAATTTCCTAAATCATGGTATTTTATTTATAATTTTTAGACATTAAATAAATTTATTTATTTACGACACAATGGGATGATATAGTAATTACCTTATTAATGAATATTTTAAATAAATAAGATTATAAAAAATAAAATAATTTTTTTAAACTATTTATTTCATCCACAAATTTTATGAATGAATATTACTTGTTATATTTAAATTAATGATGTTTTTTTTAAATAATCAAGTTGTTCTGGATTTTTAAAAAAAGTCATGATATGAATAGTGTCGAAATTGACATAATTCATATTTTAAAATATAAAATATTTTACTAAATATTATAAAAGTTCAAAAAAAAAATATAATATTCAGTTAAATAGTTATAATAAGTCTAAAATTTTATTATTGACTCTATAATTGAATATTTTTTATGTTTTGGTAAAAATGTTGATTGTCAAATCGTTAAATGCTTGATAAAACAGTAAGAGTAAAAAATGGTTAAATAAAAAAGATAATGAATAAAAAATATACAAAACCTATCTAATTATTATTGGATAATTTTATTTAGACTTATATTCATATTATATTTAAACTAATTGAATCTGGAATCATTTATAATTGAAATATAATTTATAATAAAATAACAATTCAATATATTCCTTAAGTGTCTGTCCTCCCTTTTATAAATGGCCACCACCTCTAACCCTTACTCACACCACTCAAGCCCCCTTGGATCATCCAAAATATACCCAAATAAGTTTCCAACATCCCTCTATTCATCCTAGAATCCTTAACTTGGTAATAAGACAATTCAAGAAGGCCTTTTAGCTTAAATCAAAAGGAGTTACCCGATTTGAGGTAATGTCTTCTCTCAAGCTTCTTTCATTTATTTTACCTTATCCAACCCCATGACTCTCTTTATTCAATTATTTTATAACAAAAAAAGTATATTAAATATATTATGATTTTTTTATTCCAAGTATCTTACTTACAATGACACACCTCCATCTAATGGATTTAGAACATACTATTTCTTTGGACAGTGAACTACTGCCTCACAAAATGATGATTGTTAAATTATATCCTACCGCCTATCATGGTGGCCATTATGATGAAAATATATTTATATAAGGTATATATTACATTTATATTGTCTCTATGCTTTTGTATTTTTCATTTACAGCATACCTTTATGTTTTTCATAATGCGTAAATTTGATAATTTAATTTGAGAAAGTACGGACTATCACCCCCTCAAAGTGATCTGACACGTTCATGCTATTCATGGAACATATAAAGAATGAAATTAATGAAATTATTTAACATATATAAAATAGATATTATATTTTAATTATAATATACCTATGTATGATTTATTTTTCATTCCTTTAAATATGAAAAAGGAAATGAAAGTAGTGTTCATGCGTACGTATGGCTTACCATCTCCATAAATGGTGCATTTGATTTCATATATCCAAATGTTATAGAATATTATAAATACATATATACTAGATCTAAAAACATATATACTATATATATATAATATTTAAATCATGAATACGATTCTAGGGATAAGGTAATTTTTACCACATAGACAATTTGTAATTATAACAAGTTCATTTTTGTCTCAAGTATCGAAAATCGACAAAACAAATGATATGAAATTGAATAATTATATGATTTTTATAGAAAGTTAATAAGTGATTTAAAAGGAATAATAAACTTGAAAAAGGTTCTGAATAAATTAGAATAAACTCAATTTTATTATTCAGAAATATCAAGAACGAACAAGACAAGTCAAACACAAGGTAAGGGACTTCGTCTCAATCTCCATTCATTGAGTCATACATTAATTTACACACAACTTTCCTTTATAAGGTGTATAAAACCCTTTAAATTTTAATTTAATTCAAAGGGAATCTTTTTTCTACAAATCATTTTACTAAATAACAAAGGGTATGTTTCTTTTTAACATACACTATGACAATGACTTTTCCGCTGCCACAAGCATTATTTGATATTTGGATTCCTTAAAAAACTGTAATGTTTTTAAAAGGAAAATAAATATAATATAACCTTTTTTATGTATTTTGGTATTGAAAATGGTTTTGATAAAGCAACGATTATGTAAATATCTTGAAATAATATATTGTGATTGTAATGTGAAAATGGTATCTTTCCTTTATGCTTGTTTTATGTGTTATGATTATGTTATAGTTCATGGGAATTATTTACGTATACGGGTGGTTCCATGATAAACCAAGGGTGTGTGAGCCTGAGATATCTCTCTAATGCATTGGGTAATGTGATGAAGGTAAATGTTAATGTTTCTCCAAAGAGATTTAATGAATATACTATGATGGGTATTCCAAATAAAACTTCTTATGTAGTTGTGGAATATACAATGTAAGTATGATATGGATGCCACAAGTTATCTTTATGATTTATGCTTACTATGTGTTATTCATAAATCTTATGATTTTATGAGGTATGTTAAAGATCTTATGTTTTATGATTGAGAAGTATGATTTCATTGATTTGTATGTATTAATGGACTAATGTTTTCTTTCTTTATTTTATAACCCTTACTGAGCTTATTATACTCATCCCACGTTTTTGAAATGTTTTTTCATAGGTTATAAATAAGGGTAAGAGAAA
Source organism: Viscum album (assembly GCA_963277665.1). Classification (NCBI taxonomy): domain Eukaryota; kingdom Viridiplantae; phylum Streptophyta; class Magnoliopsida; order Santalales; family Viscaceae; genus Viscum; species Viscum album. Next base: position 409,574,839 of record OY728125.1, on the reverse strand, counting down.
ATTAGTATTCAAGAAGATTTATATCAAGAAAATTACTCTTGTTTTACTTAAGGAGTTTTATTATTATGAAATTTTTTGATAGAGTAGAAGTGTCTACCTTATAATATTGAGATGTAATGTATTAGTTATGGCCTAATTCTCTAAAAATTAAAACCTGAAAAGATACCCAATGTGAATTCTTGATCTAAATCAATATTATGTAATGTTTAAGGTTGGGGCCTTATAATTGGTATCAGATGTCAGTTTAGAACACTTTAGAAGTTAGGATATTGTTAAATTAATTTATGGTAGGATTGAAATGATATAGAATTTTTAGATTAAAATGTTGATTCTCCTAATATATTTCTATGTTAAAAATGGTTTTACGCAGAGGAAACAGGGTAGCTACGATGGGATGACATCAATAGGAAAAGAAAATTCCAAATCCGCAACCTCAGATGGTTAGAATCAGAACTGAATAGTTTGTTGAAGTGATGTCATAATTGACTCAGGCTATAAATGGTAGTTGTATCCATTCATGAGATCATCTAGATAAACCACAAAAGAACATGTCGGTAGAGAATCATTTCATAAGGAAACATCCCCCATTATTCATAGGATCATCTGACCCTATTCTAGAATAAGGGTGGATGAAAGCACTCGAAAATATTTTTTATGTCATGGGGTGTCCAGAACATCAAAAGGTTAGTCTTGTTGTTTACCATTTTGAAGGTAAGGCCGATAAGAGGTGGTCGATGGTTAAAAATATCAGGGATAGTGAGAAGATTGATGAACTTTATTATGATGAATTCAAAGGTAAGTTTCTTAAGAAATATTTTCCTATGGCAGTTTGACTTAGTATGGAAAAAAATCCTAGAATTGAGGAAATAGAAAGACTCAATGGATTATTATGAAGAAACATTCACTCGACTTGCAAGGTATGATCCAAATTTCATATGGGATATTGATAGTAAAATAAATCATTTTTACTCAGTATAAAATACAAAGTATTGAAGGGATTTATCTTCTCATGAGTTCAAAAGTTATGAAAAACTTGTTCAATGTGAGGATAAGGTAGAAATGGAGTTTTCTGATGATCAGGTGTTGTTTGAAAAACAATAGAATAAAAGGTTGAGGTGGAAGATGAAAGGGAAGAACTCTTCAAAAAATCTGATGGTAAGAAACTTAAGTTTACAATTTGTGAAAATTTTGGTAAAACACACACTGGGTAATGCCTTTTGAATTCTATTAAGTGCTTACAATGTGGTAAAATGGGACATAAGTCTCGTATTTTCACTGAAAAATATCAGGGTAATGGTAAGACAAAATCTGATTTATAGTCAGTAAAATGTTTTAAGTGAAATGAAATGGGTCATTATGCAAATAAGTGTCCAATGAAGAATTAAACTGAGGGAAAGTAACTATACTACAAGCAAAAAGGGGAGGTGAAATACTTTGAAACTACTTTAGTAGATTTTGGACTCTTAAATGAAGTAGTATTAGGTACACTATTTTTTTATTAATATTATGCCAATGTATTGTTTGATTCAGGGTCTACACATTCTTTAATTTTTGAGAAATTTTCTAGTAAATTAAGAATTCCATCTCAAGATATTAATCCTGAACTTATGGTAAAAACACCAAGAAGAAATGTTGAGATAAAAAGAAATTATAAGAAATTTCATGTCCTTGTATGCGGAAAGAATCTACCTGTAAACCTTATTGTTTTTCCTCTATTAGAGTTTGATGTTATTTTGGGTATGGATTGTCTTTATGTTTATCATGCTAAAATTGACTACAGAGATAAATAGGTTACTTTTTAGAAAGAATTTCAGTTTTTGTACAAGAATGAACCCTTAATTTTGATAACATATCAAGAAGCTGAGAAACTAGTAAAAGATGGAAATTAATGTTACCTTTCACTTATTATTGAAAAAAGGGATCGTTCGTATTAATGATGTACCAGTGGTAAATGAGTATCTTGATTTTTTTTCTGATGAGTATTCTGATTTAATACTTGATCAGGAAGTTGAATTTACAGTTGACTTAGTTTTGAATGCTAAGAAAATTTCAAAACCCCCTTATCGAATGGATAAATTTGAAATTTTATAGTTCAGGAAGCAATTGCAAGAGTTATTAGATAAAGGTTTCATTTGACCTAGAACATCACCATGGGGTGCTCCAGTCTTGTTTATTAAAAATAAATATGGTTCAATGAGACTTTTAATTTATTATAGAGCCTTGAATAACATCACTGTTAAGAAAAAGTATCATTTGCCTCATATTGATTATTTTTTATCAGATCTAGGGAGATCAATATTTTTTTAATATTGAATTGAGGTCAGGGTACCATCAGTTGAAAGTAAAGGAAACAGACATTCTGAAGACCGTGTTTCATACTAGATATGGCCATTATGAATTTGTAGTTATGCATTTTGGGTTAACCAATGCACATGTTGTATTCATGGATCTTATGAATAGAATTTTTTGTGAGTTCTTGGATAATTTTTTATTTGTTTTTATTGATGATATTTTATTTTATTCTAAAAGTAAATAGGATCATGAAATTCATTTGAGGGTTGTCTTTAAAACATTAAAAGAAAACAAATTGTATGGGAAATTTAGAAAGTGTGAGTTTTGGTTACAAAAAAATTCATTCCTTGATCACATTGTTTCTAAAGATGGCATAAATATTTATCCTCCTAAAACAAAAGTTGTTAATGAATAGCCGAGACCCACAAATATAACTGAGATTTGTAGTTTTCTTGGTATAGTGGGATATTACAAGGTTTTTTTTTGAAAAATTTTCATGGTTATCTATCCCAATAGATAAGTTAACTCGAAAAGGTGTTAAGTTCATTTGGACAGAAAAATGTGATGAATGTTATCATGAATTGAAAAGAATATTGGTGAATTATCCAGTTTTGGAACTGACTTCTAGAAATTATGAATTTTTTATCTATAGTGGTGCTTCGTTGAAAGGACTTATCTATGTCTTAATGCAGAATAATCAGTTAATTGCTCATTCTTCATATTAGTTGAAACCTCATGAGTTAAATTACCCTACACATTATTTGGAATTATCTTCTATTTTTTTCTTTTAAAATTAAAGGCATCATCTGTTTGGAGTAAAATTTGAAATATATACTGACAAAAAAAGTTTGAAGTATATATTTACTTAGAAAGAATTGAACATGATATAGAGTATATGGCTATAATTAATAAAGGATTATGATTCCACAATTCATTTCCATATAAGAAAATCAAATAATGTGTTCTATGATTTGAGTCGAAAAAGTAATGCTAAATTAACCATTTTATGTTTGGAATAAGATCCTTTGATTAACAATTTGATTAACTTGGGAATAGAAGTTGTTGGTGCAGGATATTGCGCTATTTTTTTTCAGGTTTTAGTATAATCATCCCGAGCAGACAGAATAAAGAAAGCGTAGAAAGATGAAAGTGAGTTTCAGAAAAAAGGTATAATTGGTTCGTATGGGTAAGTTACCTGAGTTTAACATTGATAGAAATCGTTTTTTGAGGTTTGGAAAGAGATTATGTGTGCCTTTTGATTCCAAGATAAAGAAATAGTTATTATGTGAAGATTTTAGATCTCTGTTTCTAGTTCATCATGGAAGTACTAAGATGTATAGTGATCTTTGGGAGTATTACTAGTGGTATGGAATGAAAAAAGATATTGCTGAATTTACCCTAAAATTTTGATTTGTTAAGAGGTTAAAGTAGAGCGGTAGTTACCAAAAGGGATTTTTAATAGATTCTCAGTTCCATAGTATAAATGGAAAAATAGTTCCATCGATTTTTTCATGGTATTACCAAATTATTCTTGAGGTAACAATTCAATCTAGGTTATTGTTGATATATTAACTAAATCTACTCATTTTCTTCCAATTTGAGTCACTATGTCTCTAGATCAACTTTCTCTATTGTATATTAAATTGATAGTCAGGTTACATGGAGTTCCCTTATCCATTGAATCTAATCGTAATACCAGGATTACTTCTAACTTTTGGAAGGGCCTTTAGAAGTCATTGGGTACTGAATTAAATTTTAGTACAACTTTTCATCCACAATTAGATGGGTAGTCAAAATAAAGAATTTAGACATTGGAAGATATGATACATGCTTGTTCAATAGATTACTAGGGAAGTTGGGACCAACATCTTTCTTTGGTTGAGTTTTCTTATAATAACAGTTTTCATTCCATTATAAAGATGTCACTGTTTAAGTCATTGTATGGATAGTGGTGTCAAACTAAAGATTTTTTGGATGAAGTGGGTGACAGGAAGTTTATGGGACTAGAATTAGTAGAAGAGATGGTAGAAAAAGTTCAGTTGATTTAGAAGCACATGAGAATAGGTTAGAGTAGGAAAAAAAGTTATGCGAATAACTAGAGGAAGGATATTTCTTTTGAGGTAGGTGATCATGTCTTTCTCAAAGTTTTTCCATGGAAAAGTGTGATGTGTTTTGGTAATAAGAGAAGGGTGAGTTCAAGGTTCATTGGACCCTATAAAATCCTGTATAAAGGTGTACCAGTTTCCTATATAGTGGATTTACCTCCAATTTTATCCCAGGTACATAATTTTTTTCATATTTCAATATTGAGAAAGTATATGTCGGATCCATCTCATGTTTTGAGTCCAGAGGTAGTTCAGTTGGAAGATAATCTTTCATATGAGGAACAAACAGTCCAGATTCTTAACTGAAGAGAGAAAGTGTTGTGGAATAATGTAATTCATCAGGTAAAGGTTTTGTGTAAAACCCATATGGTTGAAGAGGCAACGTGGGAATTAGAAAAATATATGAGGTATAAATACCCTCACTTATTTTATAAGTGAATAGAATTTCAGGGACACAATTCCCAAAAGGGGGAAGGATGTAACATCCTAGGTAAATAAAGAATATGAAATTTTCATATTTATTAATATTTGTGAATTAATTATTAATTTTACATTAAAGGAGGTGCTATGTTTGATAGTATACTCAACACACACAAACATATTTCTCTGAAATCTTACATTGCACACAATTTTGAGTTATACTGAAATATAATATAATATTATTATTATTTTAAATGGTAGTTAACGCATAGTTGTTGTATTGATGGGAATGAACAAAACTAACTAAAATATGATTATACATGTTTGTTAAATGTATTTACATTTATCCAATAAATTTTAGAGTCTTAAAATAAGAATGAATCTGATTTTAAGCCTGAAATACTATAATATTCTTTAAAAGGTCGTTTTACTACCTTTTGATGGCGAACCCATTTTAAATCTAGTTTTTATCACTTTTATATGTTCTATTTGACAAAATAAAACTCTTTTTTAGAAGCCTAACATCAAAATTTACTTTATATGCAATTTTGTTATTTTTCTGATAAAGTTCATTTTTAATGAATAGTAAAGAATACTGCATTTTAATTCAAAACTACTTTTTAATCTAATTTATTTATATATTTAGATGGTAATTTTAATTCGTTTTAAAGTGTAATTGGACTATATTTTTATCATTTACTCCAATGTTGGACATTTTAAGTAATTTTACTTTGAAGTGTGAGATAAACACATGTCAATCTTTCGGTAGTTTTTACTTATTAAAAACACGCTTTAGTTTTGACAACAGAAATTGATTTTAAATTAATTAAAACAACTTTTGTATTATGAATTTGGAAAAATGGATTCCATATTTGGAATCAGGAGGTCCAAATTGTATAAATAGGTAACTTTTATTTTTAGATATTATGAATAGTAACTTCAATAAATATTTTTTTTACCAAGGTTAAAGGGTAAATCAGGTAAATAAGGGTAAAAAACTAATATTATAATAATATTAAATTACCCTAACACATGTACTAATCCTATTGTATGAGGCATGTCCGAACATGGGCATCCTTGAGTCGATTTTAGGACCCCATGGAGCCACTTTTGTGTAAAAATGACATTTAATCACTTTTAATTTAAAGTTAAGGAAAATATAACCTAAACATGTATATTTTACTAAAACAATTATATGGGGTTATACAAGTGACCTCTTTGACTATAAATAGTCATTAGAAAGCTAAAAATATTTCCTACATCGTGGTATTTTATTTATAATTATTAGACATCAAACAAATATATTCATTTATGACACAATTATGATGTAGTGATTTCCTTATTAATTAATTTTTTAAATAAATGAGATTATAAAAATTAATTCACGAGTTCTCTAAGTGGCTTCTCCCACCCCCCTCCCATGATACTAGGGTTTCTATATTGGTCTCTTCTCTTTCCCCTGCCAGATCGATGGTTTTCTGGGTATCAGTACTCTGGATCTCGGCTTGGAGCCGGTGTGGCCCATCGATGTTTCAGTTCACAGTCTGGTGGTGGCATGGTCAGGTTCTTGACTCAGTGGGATTTTGTGTTATGGATATTGTGGTCAACTTCCAATGGTTGGTCCTCAGATCAGTGTCAGTGCGATAGTTCTTTTCGGCTATGGGATCTGGTTCTTCTTCAGCACGCACTTTCGTGGCTTGGCGATGGCTTTCGGGATCAAGATCTGCTCTCAGTTGACCACTGGCTTCAAGTACGTTTTAGTGTGGATCGATGTATACTCTGTTTTGACACATAGGGGGAGGTTTTACTCCATTTTGTCTGCTTTTTGGTGGGTTTTTGGGGTCCCTGTGGTGGTGTTGTTGCAGGGAGGGCCTCTATCTGGCTGCTGGATTCTTATGCTTCCTACAGTTCAACTAATTTGGAAGCTATAATGGGTTCTACCATGGTTTCATTCTGATCGACTCCATCCCAGAGTGGCATTATTGACATAGGTATGCTCAGATCCCCTCAATGGTGATGCTCCATCGACTTGTTGTTGGATCTTCCAATCCTGGGTGATAAAGATTTTGCCTCATTCTCTTTGGTTTCTCTACCTTATTGGGTTGGTGTAGATTTGTTTGAAGGGTGTCTTATGTCTGTGATAAGTTTCTTCTAGCTTCGATTTCAGCGGTGATTGTTGTGGGAGATTTCATCTTAGCTCTACCCATTGCTTTGTATTAACAACTTCTTTTGGTGTTGTGGTTTCTGGTTTTTACGGAGTCAGCACTATCAAAGGTTGTGCTACGGTTGTATATGGAGTAGGTTGTGATGTCAGGATGGCTTGGTCTTCCTCATTATGGATTATTCAATGTCCTTTGTGGATGTGCTCTTTTTTGGGGTCCTTCTCACATCATTAGAGGGTTTGGGCGAACTCCGATTGGAGTTCGTCGGCGGGTTTGTGGATTATGGCTGGTATCAACTGTCGCATTGGTGGGTGTTATAGGAGACCAGTTATGAGGTTGTTTCATCTTTTCTAATGTTCTTGTTCTTTGGTTCATGGTACATCTACCTTCTCTATGGTGATTCTAGCTCCAGCTGTGAAGTATTGTCAGTATGAATGCTTGAATGGATTGTTTATCCATTGTGATTGAATTTTGTATGTTGTGAAGTCTTGTAAGGATTAAAGTGGTTAAATGGTGTAGTAGTTTCGTTTTGAAGTGGTGAAGTGGTGAAGTGGTGTAGTGGTGAAGTGTTGTATGGTTTCATACATTTTCCTCAAAAAGTTTTTCTTAATAATAATAAAAAATTCAATCATATTATAAAAATTAAAATAAATTTATTTTGAAACTTTTTATGTCATACACAAATTTTATAGAAGATTATTACTTGTTATATTTGAATTAAGGAAGTTTGTTCGAAAGAATCAATTTTTTATGGATTTTTAAAAAAGTCATGATATGAATAGTGTTAAAATTGACATAATTCATATTTTAAAATATAAAATATTTTATTAAATATTATAAAATTTTAAAAAAATATAAGATTAATCTAAATAGTTATAATAAGTCTAAAATTTTATTATTGACTCTTTAATTGAATATTTTTTATGTTTTGGTAACTATTTTGATTCTCAAAGTGTTAAATGTTTGATAAAACGGTAAGAGTAAAAAAGAGTTAATTAAAAAGATAAGGATTAAAATATATCCAAAACATGTCTAATTCATATTGGATGATTTTATTTCGACTTATATTCATCTTATCTTAGAAATAACTAAATTTGGACTCATTTATAATAGAAATAGTATTTATAATAAAATAATAATTCAAGATATTCCTTAAGTGCCCCTCCCCCCTCTTATAAAAGGCCACCACCTCTAACCCTTACTCACACCTCTCAAGCCCCATTGGCTCATCCAACGTCTGCCCAAATAAGCACCCAACATCTCTATATTACTCTTAGAATCCTTACCTTAGGAATAAGTAAATTCAAGAAGGCCTATTAGCTTAAATCAAAAGGAGTTACCCAATTTGAGGTAATGTCCTCTCTCAAGATTCTTTCATTTATTTTCACCTCTCAAACCCCATAACTCTCTTTATTAAATTATTTTATAAAAAAAAGTATATTCAATATACTAGGATTTTTTTTATTCCAAGGATTCAAATTACACTCACACACACCTCCATCAAATGGATTTAGATCATACTGTTTCTATGGACATCGAACTAATGCCTCACGAAATAATGATTGTTCAATTATCTTTTACCACCTCTCATGGTGGGCATTATGATGGAACTATATTTATATATGGTATTAATTATATTTATATTGTCTCTATGCTTATGCATTTTTCTTTTATAATATTCCTTTATGCTTTCTATAACGTGTAAATATGATAATTTCATTTGAGGAAGTGCAGACTATTGCCCCCTCAAAGTGATATGACCCGTTCATTCTATACATGGAATGTATAAAGGACAAAATTAATAAACTTATGTAACATATATAACAATTATATTATACTGAAATTATAATATACCTATTTAGAATTTATTTTTCAATCCTTTAAATATGAAAAATAAATGAAAGTAGCGCTCATGCATACGTACGGCTTACCGTCTCCATGAACAATGCTTTTCATTCATTATATCCAAATGTTATAGAATATTCTAAATGCATATATACTGGATCTAAATACATATATACTAGATATATATGATATTAAAATCATGAATACAATTCTAGAGATAATGAACTGTTGACCACATGGACAATTTGTAATTATAACAAGTTCGTTTTTTACTTAAGTACCAAACATCGACAAAATGACCAATATGAACTTGAATAATTACATGATTATTATAGAAAGGTAATAAGTGATATAAAAGGAATAATAAACTTTAAAAAGTTTTTTAATCAAGTATAATTAACTTAAGTTTATTATTTATGGAGATAAATAACGAACAAAACATGTCGGACACAAGGTAAGGGACTTCGTCTCAATCTCTATTCATTGAGGCATACTTTGATTTATACACTACATTCCTTTATACGGTGTATAAAACCATTTGAATTTTAGTTTTATTCAAAGAGAATATTTTTTCGACAAATATTTTTTCTATTAATCTTTTTACTAAATGACAAAGGGAATGATTCTTTTTAACATATGCGATGACAACTACCTTTCCACCACCACAAGCATTATTTAATATTTGTCTTCCTTAAAAAACTATAATGTTTTTAAAAGGAAAATAAATACCATATACCCTTTTTACGTATTTTGGTATTGAAAATGGTTTTGATAAATCATTGATTATGGAAATATCTTGAAATGATATATTATGATTACAATGTGTAAATGTTATCTTTCTTTTATGCTAGTTTTATGTGTTATGATTATAATATGGTTCTTAGGCATTGTTTACGTATACAGGAGGTTCCATGATAAACCTAGGGCAGGTCAGCTTGATATAGCTCTCCAATGCATTGGGTAATGTGACGAAGGTAAACATTAATGTTTCTCCTAATATATTTATGGAATATATCGTGATGGGTATTCCAAATGTAACTCCCTATGTAGCTGTGAAAGCTATAATGTAAGAATGATATGGATGCCACAAGTTACCTTTATGATTTATGATTACTATGTGCTATTCATAAATATTATTATTTCATGAGGTATGTTAAAGATCATATGTTTTATGATTTAGAACTATGATTTCATTTATTTTTATGTATCGATGGACTAATGTTTTATTTCTTTATTTTATAACCCTTACTAATCTTCTTATGCTCATCCCAAGTATTTGAATTTTTTTCACAGGGTATAAGGAAGGGTAAGAGAAAGGAAGTATTCAAGAATATTTATATCAAGAAACTAAATCTTTTTTTATTTAAGTAATTTTATTATTGTGAAAAAATTGGATAGAGTAGAAGTGTCTACCGTGTAATATTGAGATGTAATTTATTAGTTATGGCCTAATTCTCTAGAACTCTAAACCAAAAAATATTCTCGATGTGAATTTTTTATCTAACTCAAGATTATGTAATTTTTAAGGTTGGGGCCTTATATTTTCAGTAAGGTCATTCTATTCTTTGTAATCTATATCAAAAAATTTCTTATCTATTTCAATCATAGATAGTCATGTTACATCAGTGGAATGAATCCCCTATACAGTGGACAAAATTACTTATATTCTAATATATCTTTGTCGATATATCATCTAGTTCTTCCAAATATGGAAGTTTCTTCCATAAAATAGAGTAAATCACATGAAATTTACTAAATTTTCTATGATAAACAAAATAATAGATTTAACACGAACAATCTGCCTTTATACCACTTGAAGGACCCTATAACACCCTGAGATGGGAGGGGTAGATCAGGGTGTCAAATTTTTCTTCAAAAGGGATAGATCTTGTTCCCACATTAGTAGTAACCTGTTAAACCTATCTGATGGTAATGTTTATTAATTTAAACATTCACATGTAGAGAGACAACACAATAGTTTTACTTGGTTCACCACTAAGGGATAGTCCAAGGAGCAGACACTGACATTGTGTTAGTCATACCTAAATCAACTAATCTTCACTAGTTTAGGAATATAGAATATTATACATAGTTGAAATTTTATAGGCACATTTTCTTTATAATATTTTAGGAATAGCACACTTTCTCTCCCATAACACTTCTTCCAAATCCTCCTAACTCAATTCTTTGAGATAAGTCTTACTTGGTTTAATGAATTGAAGGTTTATTTAGTAGATTGGAATTTATGTCTTTGTTCCTAACTATAACAAGACTCTTCCTTCATCAATGTTCTGATTTTATGCACTTTAAATCACTATTCACTTAATCCTGATGTTCAATATTGTTGTTCGTGAAGCTATTCTGTGTAGCTCACTACCTTCACGAAGAAAACTTTCTTCATAGAACTAACTACCTTCACGAATCTCATTGAGTAATCTTGGAATACCCCATCATCATGAAACTTATTTTTTCTCATATACCTAAGCATTGATCAATAATAGAGAATAATGTTTTGTGATACAGAAGATTACAATGAATAATTTATTCGCAAAGCTCTTAGAATTCTTGAATTCAAAGCAATTTAGCCTTTTCTATAATTCTTTTCATGTTAAATGAAGTGGGGGTAGTCTCATAATTATAGGGTTATAATTTCATGATTCTCCCACTCCTCTAGAGGTTTTTTCATGAAACTAAAAAACCCCATTTATGAAGCTCCTTCAATCATGAATCTTTAGTAAAATATAACCCACTCATGAAGCTTCTCATAGTCATGAATATTACCATCAACACTTCACATCATTTACAATGCTTTTTCTTGATGCTCCACATCTTCACGAACCTCATCCTTTTCAAAACCTAGTCTTCATAAAACCCATACCTTTACCATATTTAGGAAGATTTAGTCCTAGAAAACTAACTTTTTTATGTTTTCCTCTTCCACCTAATTTTGATCCCAAAAATTTGGAAAACACTAGGAAATGATTAAACCTTCAATATTGTAGTCATATTTTACTATAAGAACCCTTTCCTTGAATTTTCTTAATCATCATAGTATGGATTGGAAAAAAAATAACTAAACTCCATTTATATAAAATAACATCCTTGTTTCAAATATAATCTTCCCACTTTTGACTAGCCAAAACATGTATCTCCTATTGATCAAAAGAAACTTTTATATTAATTTTTTCATTTCCTTAATATGTTGTTGGAACTGGCTTCTCGTATTAGTCAATGGATCAATTATTTTGATTAAAACTATATAGAACTAATCTATAAATCACATGTATAGTTTTTAGATATGAATAAGGGGTATAACTATTTTCTAAATAAGGTTTATATAGTTCTGTTTGACTGTTATAGGGATGAACTTATGATAATATTAGATATAATTAAAAAAGAAATGTTTTAATGGATAAGTGGAATTCTATGGGAGATGATCCACCAAATAGATATATATAATCTAATAAAATATTAGAAGAATAATTTGGTCATATCATTTTATACCATGATGTTGAATTATACATTATTAATCTTACCTAAAGCCAACTTTCTACTTCTTTTGGATCAATAAATCAAAGACCCAATATTGTTTACTCTAAATTCATTGATGTTGATGAGGAGAAGATCAAGATCATCATGGATGTGATTTTATCAGTAAAGACTTGGTGGAGAAGAGAAAAGATTGGTATTAGGGAAACAATATCTAAAAGGATTCCCATCACACCTAATCCTGAAATCTTTAAGCAAGGAAAGATTGATCTAGGTGTAAAACATGATCCAAATTTCACACTTAACCCTAAAATCTAGCATAATCTTAAACTTAAATAGAAATTTGTATTTATTCTTTAACTAATATATATTTTGTGCCTCTTTGTAATTTTGGTTCTTTGTTTAATGAAATTAAAGTTCTTTACTTTCCATTATTTATTAACTATTTTTTTAAAATTTATGATTGATTATTCTATTTCTTATTTTACTTACTCAATTATTACCATTCAATGAAAAACACTAATTCATTTCAGTCACAAATTATTAATGTTCTATGATTTAGTGTGCTATATTTAATAAAATGCCTCCATTATTTTTCTCTCTATTTGATCTCAAAATGGGGGAGAAGAAGATATAATTAATAAAACAAATTATACAATTTTAATATTATAAATTATTTTAATCAATACCTTATTGAAATATTCTAATTTGAAATATTTTTATATTTCAAATATGTAAAATTTTATGTTTAACATTTTATGGGCTTTGTGATCTTCAAAAAGAAAAATATTATTGGACATATTAATCTTGTTCCAACATATCCTATTTCTTCCTAAGTTTTAATGATCATAAAAACCCTTAATTTTATTTCAAATTATTTTTCATAAAGTACAACGATCAGTATTTTTATATTTCTAAATATATTTTTATAAGTAGTTTTTTTGGGTTGAATAATTTTTGTTTTCTATATATTAATGTCATATGTTCAAATTGTAAAAAGTAATAAATCCTTACAAATAAGCCTTATGATCAAAATAAATTCAAATATAAATTCCAATTATAATAAAAATCCAATGATTACAAGTCTTATAATTAAAAAAATTCTCACATTCAAGATTTATGATTAGATAAATTCTTATGATGAAGTTTGATGATCATAAAGTCTTTTGATGAAGACTTACAACCAAAAAGAAGTAACCTGATGAAGCCCTATGATAAGCCCTTGTATTCGTTATAAATAAATTTTATAGGAAGAAATCCATACAATCAAATAAGTTATACGATCATAAAGTAAGATGGTAAATACTTATAGTTAGATGCTAAATTATTATGATCATAAGTGTAACACCCCAGGTAAATAAAGAATATGAAATCTTTATATTTATCTATATTTGTGAATAAAATATTAATATTAATTTAAAGGAGATGTTATTCTCGATGGCGTACCCAATACGCAACAACGAGTTTCTTGGGAATCTTACGTTGCACTCTAATAATAAAATAATATTATTTTAAATGGTAGTTAACGCCTAGTCGTTTTAATGGCGGGAATGAACAGAACTAACTAAAAAATGATTATATATGTTTTTCAAATATTTTTACTCTTTACAATAAATGTTAGAGTATTAAAAATGCAAATGAATCCAGTTTTTAAGCATAAACATTCTAATATTCTTTAAAAGGTCGATTAATCGCCTTTTGATGGCGAACCCCTTTTAAATCCACTTTTTGACAATTTTATAAGCTCTATTTTTCAAAATAAACATATTATTTATGATTGGGACATTGAAATTTACCTTGGGTTAATTTTTGGTATTTTTCTGACAATGTTCATTTTTCAATGAATAGTGAAAAATACTCCATTTTACATCAAAACTGCTTTTTCATATAATTTAATTATATGGTTATATTATCTTTTTAATTTGTTTTAAAGTGTAATTATAATATATTTTTACCATTTAATTCAATAATGGTCATTGGGATTAATTTAACTTTGGAATTAGGCAAAAACAAGTACCAAACTTTTCATAAATATTGTTTCAAAAAAACCCGCTATTTGTTTTGACAACGGGATGTTTTTTTAAAATTAATTATTGCAATTTATGTGTTTGGAATTTGTTAAAATGAATTACATATTTGGAATCATAAGGTCCAAATTATGTAATTAAGACTTTTGTTTTTGGACATTATGAATAGTAACGACGGTAATTATCTTTAATTATCTTGATTAATGAGTAATCGGGTAGTTAAAGAAAATAAGATAATATCATAATAATATAAAATGACCACAAAATGTGTCCTAAGGATATTGGTTGTCTCATGGCCGATCATGAGATGCCTTGTGCCAAACTTGGGGGCCCCATGGAATCACTTTTGTGAGAAAGTGACTTTTTATCGTTTTATTTTAAAGAATGTTAAATGTAACAAAGAATGTATCACCTAAGTAAAATATTTTTATTTTTTTCTAAATAAATGATATTTTGGACTATAAATATTCATTGTAAATCTAAAAATATTTCCTACATCATATTATTTTTTTTATAATTTTTAGACATTAAATAAATTAAAGTATTTATGACATCATGATGATGCAGTGATGACCTCATTATTTAACTATTTAAATAAAATGGAAAGATAATGTAACCTCTAAGACCTACACATGTCCAAAACCTATTGAATGTGTGGATTTCTAACCCTTATCACCTTATCCTCGAAACACATCAATGTGGGACCATTAAAATCCGAAACTCATTTGAAAATGAAGTTACATTTTATAACTTTCCAAGAGTGCCCCTCCTCTCCTCTTATAAAAGGCCCCCACCTCTACCTCCTTACCCACACTTCCAAAGCCTTTGGCTCAGCCAAAACATTCCCATTTTGTCTCTCCACATCCCTCTATAACTTCTTGAAGCCTCACTTTGGGTAGAAGTCTTCCCAAGGAAGCCTTTGAGCTCAAACCAAAGGGAGTTACCCGATTTTAAGGTAATGTCTTCACTTGTGTTCTTTTGTTTTATTTTGCTTCTACAACCCCCTAAAATCTTTTTATTAATTTATTTTGTAACAACTCCAGTATCTCCAATATACTAGAATGTTTTTATAAGAATCATTCGAGCTACACTTACACACAGCTACATCAAATGGTTAAAGAACATATTGTTTCTGTGGATGGCGAATTTCTGCCTCACAAAACGATGATTGTTCAACACTCATATAACACCATAAAAGGTGGACATTAAGATGTCACTATATTTATATATTATATATATTATGTTTATGTTTCTGTATTTTTCTTTTTTGGCATACCTTTATGGTTTCCATTGTGGGTAAACACGATAATTTCATTTTAGGAAGTGCGGACTACCGCCCCCTCAAAGTGATTTGATTCGTTAATGCCATATGTGGGATGTATAAAGGATGGATTTAAAGTTATTATATATGATGTATGTTACATATAAATGATGAATATAATTCTGTAATTAAAATATAAATACCTATCATTTGGTTTTAATTCCATTAATATGACATAGAAATGAAAGTAGCGTTCATGCGTACGTACGGCTTACCGTCTCCATGAACGGTGCATTACATTTCTTACCACTAAATGATTATGTAATATTATAAATACATGTATATTATGGATATATATGATATATATGATATCCAAATAATGAATATAATTCTGTATATAATGAACATTTGACCACACGAACAACATGTAATTGTAAGAAGTCCACTTTCGACTTAAGAACCAAATACCGACAAAACAAACACTATTAACATAAATGATTACATAATGTTTATAACATGGAAATAAGTGATATAAAAGGAATAATGAACTAGAAAAAGGTTCTTAATAAAGTGGAAATTAACTCAAGTTTATTGTTCACGACGTTAAAGAACGATCGAGTCAAGTCGGACCCAATGTAAGGGATCCTACTCCTCTCTTTCATTTTAAGTACACTCTTTTATGTCATTCCTTATAAGCTCATATTTCTTGTTATTGGGATGTTATTTTATATTAATATTACTGTAATTTTTCTTTTAATATGATGAGAGACCCTATTCTCTCTCATCAATCCATTTTGGAAGTTTTGAGTGGCGCTGTTAGGCTGCCGAATTTTCGTAAGAGATCTAACCTCTCTCTTTCTCTTTAAGAACTCTCCTTTATGTCACTTCTTTTAAGCTCCTCTTTGTTATGATGGGGGATGTTATTTTATATTCATCTTGATTTAAATTTTATTGTAATGTGATGAGATACCCTATTTGATATCATTAATCCATTTTTGGATGTTTTAAGTGGCGTCGTTAGGCTGCCGAGTTTTCGTAAGGGATTTTTCATCTCACTTTTATTCCCATGAGATTTATGCTACATTTTCCACAATTTCCTTTGAGTGGTGTATGTACTGACCATTATTTTAATCATTGTGTAATATTATTTCATTTATTAGTATTTACATCAATGTTGTATTGTCCTTCTTTCACGGGGCGTATGTTTCGAAAGATACCCATGTCGGTAAGGGAACCTTTCATCCTCCTCTTTTTAAAAGAATTATTCTATTATGTCTTTTAATTCACATAATATTATTTTAGGATATGTTCTTCTATATCCTTATTGATGTAAATTTTATGTCCAAGTGATGAGATACCCTTTTTATCTCTCATCAACTCTTTTTCTGAATTTTGAAGTGACGCTGTTAGGCTGTCAAATTTTTGCAAGGGAAATTCTTAACCCAATTTCGATTCTTTGGGATAAACTTGTACATCTTGAATATGTCTTTATATGATTATTTGTGAATGTCCTCTAATTTTTTTACACTTAATACCCACTTATATTTCATGTATTCTTTTTTCACACATAGTTATGTAACTGATTTATCCTTAATCCAAGGATATCGTCTTTGTATGGGACTTCGTCTCAATCTCCTTTCATTGAGGAATATTTTGTTTTATACACAACTTTATTTTATACGGTGTATAAACCCCTTTGACATTCACATTTATCCAAAAGGAATCTTTTTATATGAAGTGTTTTACTAAACGACAAAAGGGAATGTTTTTGTCGTACGTATGCGGCTACAACGACTTCTCCGCCGCCGTGACCATTATTTGAGTTTCGACTTCCTCTACAAGCCATACCTTCTTTTTAAAAGAAAAATAAATACCATGTTTTACTTTTCTTTTATTTTTGTATTGAAAATGGTTTTCATAATGTATTTATATCAATGTGTTTTATTTAAATATTGTTATTGAAAGGTGGAAATGTTATGTTTCCTTTATACATGTTTTATGTGATAAGATTATGTTATGGTTCTTGGGAATTGTTATGAATACAGGTGGTTCCATGATAAAATAAGGGCGGGTGAGCCTGATATAGCTCTCCTATGCATTGGGTAACATGAAGGAGTGAAACGTTAAGGTTTCTCTGATGAGATTTAGGGAATATACTATGGTGGGTATTCCAAACGTAACCAAGAGGGTTACTCCCTACGTAAGAATGTTATGAATGCCTCAAGTTACCTTTATGTATTATGATTTCTATGATTTATTCATGATTTTATGAGGTATGTTAAAGTTCTAATGTTTTATGGGTAAAGTATGATTTCATTCTTATGTATACATGTACACATGTTTCCTTTCCATATTTTTATATCCCTTACTGAGCTTTTTATGCTCATCCCAAGTTTTTAAAATGTTTTTCACAGGTCAAGGGAAGGGTACATGATATGATGATTGTTTCAAGGAAGTGTCAAGAAAGAATCCATGTTTTATTTTAAATATGTTTCCATTGATGGGAAAAATGAATACTATCTTTTATGTAACCACTTTGTTTAAATGTGGAATTTAATGCATGTTTGATGATCTAATTCTCTAAAACTCTAAACCTGAAAAGATCCTCAATGTGTAATCTTGTAGTAACTCAAGATTAAGTAATGTTTAAGGCTGGGGCCTTATAGTTGGTATCAAAGGTCGGTTTAGATAACTTTTGAGGTTAGGGTATTCTTTAAGCATAAGTGACATTACCATAATGGTTAAGATTTCAGAAAGAGTCCTAGTTTTAGATAAAGTGAAAGAGTAAGTATATCTTAGTGTTTATCTTCCTCATTAGTACATGATGGTTTTGTTGATATACTCACACTAACCTTTTTGGTTTTAGTAAATGGCTGGATCTAGCAGGCACCAAAGTAACAGGGGATGTGAAGGAAACTGTGACAGTTTTTTGAGCAAGCAACTGAATGATATGGGAGCTACAATGATAACTCTTGTGATTATCCTCAACCAACTATCTGGAGTCATGATTGACCACCTAAACCTTGGTGATTTCTCTAAGGCATCATATATGCAAGAAACAAATCCCTACGGAACTACAGGTAATAATCATAAAGGTAAGTGTGTTCAAAAACCTATGTGTCAAAAATGTGGAAAGAAACACCTAGGAAAATGTTTCAAAGGGACATAAATATGCTATAGATGTTGAAATGATGGTCATAAAGCAAGAACCTGCCATGTAAAAAGGAAGCATCCAGTTGACTCGAGGAAAGGGAAAGAAGTTCTTTCTGAGGGATCAATTGAATGTTTTAAATGTGGTGTGCATGGTAATTATCCAAACACATGTCCTATGAATAAGTTTCGTGAATGGGATCACCAAGATCGTACAAATGTTCGTTTACCAATACCTAATGCCATTCCGATTGAGGATTAAGAAACTGAAAATGACCAATCAAAGGTATGGATTATTTCATAACTATTGTTTTCCTATTCTGGAATCTTAGGATATGATTCATGATTTTGTTTTTAGGAAAGAAATATTTCAGAATAAGTTGTAAAGGAATGGTTAATGGGTCATGAAGAATGTTGAATGAGTAAGATGTCAACATATAAGGGCTTCAAGAGTTATAGTGAAATTCGTAAGGGTATTGAGTCTCTTTTGATGATGGGGTTACATTAGAATACTTTTTATAGTATGTGTAACCCTGATGTTTAATATATGAAAATTTTATTCAAGGAATAGTTATATGTTCTTTTTTGGACATAGTTATAAAGAACCATTTGGGTTTATATGATCCTTACTTTTGAGGTAATTATGGGTTACTATATGTTATGATGGAAGTGAAAGGCTTGAGATAAAATTGAGGTTAAATTATGTTATGGTTATTTTTGATTATTTTATCTCTTTTTGGGGAATGATTTGAGAATTATCTAGTTTTGGAAAAAGGACAACACGCAGACTGTGTGACAACCCGTCGCGTCGGACAAAGCTGCGGGAATTGAACCCACAACCAAAGTGCAACTGGTATTTATCACCTACCACTGGACTACGTGAAGTCCCTGGTTAGTTTGACTGATTCTTTTTAGTTAGATTATTTTATGAATTAATAGTAAGTTGATTTTGGGTTATCTATGGATATTTATTAACCTATCATGGAGGATATGTGATTAGGTTAATTACTTTTTAATACGAGACATTAAGAGCAACTGATGTTGTTTGGAGATAAATGTTACGATTTAACTTGGAACACTATGTGACTAAATCCTTCAAATTTTTGGGTTTCAATCTTAGTTTGGTTTACCTTGAATAATTTTATGGACAAATTGATCATATAATGGTCCTCGTTGAACTTTGGGTTTTATTGGACAAATTTTGGAGATTAAGAATAGATTTTCTTTTTATAAAGGGTTATCCTTTTCTGGATTATCTGATCTTGTACTAACCTTTTTATTTTTGGTTTTGGTTAAAGTATAAAGACATGGGAAGTATATAGTTCTCTTTTGTGGATTAGGTGATTCTCTAGAAGTTGATTATAGTAATCTTAATGTGAACAAGTCTTCCTAAATACTTGTCTTTTGGAGAAAATAAGAGTTTGTATAAGTAATCTAATAAAAGTTGAAAGTCAACATGATAAGTGTTTATGTTTCCTTATGAATAAATTACTCAATAAAATGTAACTTAAAACAAAAATGTTGTCTATTAAATTTTCCTACTGGGGAATCGAATACCGTTTAACCCATCACAAGTTTGTGATTTTCTTATGGTTAACTTTCTCCTAATCATGTTTTCTATCACCCTCCATCAGAACATGACCCTTTGCTTTTTTCCCTCCATGTCCATATTTTCATACTTGGAATCCTAGCATGGTTTAACTCGGGTGACCATTGTACTTATCTTTCTTTATTTTAAAGTGATTGTTTTACCGACTCTTGTTCTGATGTGGGACTTTCAAGGATGTTTCCAAGCCCAATTTTAAAATTGTGAGGACGCAATTCCCAAAAGGGGGGAAGGATGTATCACCTCAGGTAAATAAAGAATATGAAATCTTTATATTTATCCATATTTGTGAATAAAATATTAATATTACTTTAAAAGGGATTCTATGCTCGATGACGTACCCAATACGCAACAACGAGTTTCTTGGGAATCTTACGTTGCACTCTAATAATAAAATAATATTATTTTAAATGGTAGTTAACTCCTAGCCGTTATAATGGCGGGAATGAATAGAACTAACTACAAAATGATTATATATTTTTGTCAAATATTTTTACTCTTTACAATAAATGTTAGAGGATTAAAAATGCAAATGAATCCAGTTTTTAAGCATAAACATTCTAATATTCTTTAAAAGGTCGATTAACCGCCTTTTGATGGAGAACCCCTTTAAAATCCACTTTTTGACAATTTTATAAGCTCTATTTTTCATAATAAACATATTATTTATTATTGGGACATTAAAATTTACCTTGGGTTAATTTTTGGTATTTTTCTGACAATGTTCATTTTTCAATGAATAGTGAAAAGTACTGCATTTTACATCAAAATGGATTTTTCATATATTTTAATTATATGGTTATATTATATATTTAATTTGTTTTAAAGTGTAATTAGAATATATTTTTACCATGTAATTCAATTATGGTAATTGGGATTAATTTCACTTTGGAATTAGGCATAAACAAGTACCAAACTTTTCATAAATATTGTTTCAAAAAAACCCGCTATTTGTTTTGACAACGAGAAGTTTTTTTTAAATTAATTATTGAAATTTATGTGTTTGGAATTTGGTAAAATGAATTAAATATTTGGAATCATAATGTCCAAATTATGTAATTAATACTCTTTTGTTTTTGGACATTATGAATAGTAACGACGGTAATTATCTTTAATTATCTTGATTAATGAGTAATCGGGTAGTTATAGAAAATAAGATAATATAATAATAATAAAAAATGACCACACAATGTGTCCTAAGTCTACTGGTTGTCTCATGGATGACCATGGTATTACTTGTGCCAAACTTGGGGGCACCATGGAATCACTTTTTTGAGAAAGTGACTTTTTATCTTTTTATTTTAAAGAATGTTAAATGTAACAAAGAATGTATCACCAAAGTAAAATATTTTCAATTTTGTCTCCATAAATGATATTTTGGACTATAAATATTAATTGGAAAGCTAAAAAAGATTTCCTACATCATAGTATTTGTTTTATAATTTTTAGACATTAAATAAATTAAATTATTTATGACATCATGATGATGCAGTGATGACCTCATTATTTAATGATTTAAATAAAATGGAAAGATAATGTAAAATCTAAGACCTACACATGTCCAAAACCTATTTTATGGGTGGATTTCGAACCCTTATCACCTTATCCTCGAAAAAAATCAATGTGGGACCATTAAAATCCGAAACTCATTTGAAAATAAAGTTACATTTTATACCTTTCCAAGAGTGCCCCACCTCTCCTCTTATAAAAGGCCCCCAACTCTACCTCCTTACCCACACTTCCAAAGCCTTTGGCTCGGCCAACCCCTACCCATTTTGTCTCTCAAAATCCCTCTCTAACTCCTTGAATCCTCACTTTAGGCAGAAGTCTTCCCAAGGAAGCCTTTGAGCTCAAACCAAAGGGAGTTACCTGATTTTAAGGTAATGTCTTCACTTGTGTTCTTTTGTTTTATTTTGCTTCTCCAACCCACTAAACTCTTTTTATTCATTTATTTTGTAACAACTCCAGTATCTTCAATATACTAGGATGTTTTTATAAGAATAATTCGAGCTACAATTACACACACCTACATCAAATGGTTAAAGAACATATTGTTTCTGTGGATGGCGAATTTCTGCCTCACGAAATGATGATTGTTCAACACTCATATAACACATTAAAAGGTGGCCATTAAGATGTCACTATATTTATATATGATATATAATATGTTTATGTTTCTGTATTTTTCTTTTGTGGCATACCTTTATGGTTTCCATTGTGGGTAAACACGATAATTTCATTTTAGAAGTGCGGACTACCGCCCCCTCAAAGTGATTTGATTCGTTAATGCCATATGTAGGATGTATAAAGGATAGATTTAAAGTTATTATATATGATGTATGTTACATATAAATGATGAATATAATTCTGGAATTAAAATATACATACCTCCCATTTGGTTTTAATTCCATTAATATGACATAGAAATTAAAGTATCGTTCATGCGTACGTACGGCTTACCATCTCCATGAACGGTGCATTTCATTTCTTACCTATAAATGATTATGTAATATTATAAATACATGTATATTCTGGATATATATGATATATATGATATCCAAATCATGAATATAATTCTGGATATAATGAACATTTGACCACACAAACAACATGTAATTGTAAGAAGTCCACTTTCAAATTAAGAACCAAATATCAACAAAACAAACATTATTAACTTAAATGATTACATAATGTTTATAACATAGAAATAAGTGATATAAAAGGAATAATGAACTATAAAAAGGTTCTTAATAAAGTTGAAATTAACTCAAGTTTATTATTCAGGACGTTAAAGAACGATCGTGTCAAGTCGGACCTAAGGTAAGAGATCCTACTCCTCTCTTTCTTTTTAAGTACACTCTTTTATGTCATTCCTTCTAAGCTCATATTTCTTGTTATTGGGATGTTCTTTTATATTAATATTACTGTAATTTTTATTTTTATATGATGAGAGACCCTATTCTCTCTCATTAATCCATTTTGGAAGTTTTGAGTGGCGCCATTAGGCTGCCAAATTTTCGTAAGAGATCTAACCTCTCTGTTTCTCTTTAAGTACTCTCCTTTATGTCACTTCTTTTAAGCTCCTCTTTGTTATTATGGGGGATGTTATTTTATATTCCTCTTTATGTACGTTTTATTTTAATGTGATGAGATACCCTATTTGATCTCATCAATCCATTTTTAGAAGTTTTAAGTGGCGCCGTTAGGTTGCCGAGTTTTCATAAGGGATTTTTCATCTCACTTTTATTCTCGTGAGGTTTATGCTACATTTTCCACAATTTCCTTTGAGTGGTGTATGTACTGACTATTATTTTACTCATTAGGTAATGTTATTTCTTTTATGATTATTTACATCAATTTTGTATTTTCCTTCTTTCACGGGGTGTATGTTTCGAAAGATACCCATGTCAGTAAGGGAACCTTTCACCCTACTCTTTTTAAAAGACTTATTTTGTTATGTCTTTTAATTCACATAATATTATTTTTGGATATGTTCTTCTATATCCTTATTGATGTAAATTTTATGTCCAAGAATTGAGATACCCTTTTTATCTCTCATCAACTCTTTTTCTGAATTTTAAAGTGACGCCGTTAGGCTGTCAAATTTTTGCAAGGGAACTTCTTAACCCAATTTCGATTATTTGGGATAAACTTGTACACCTTGAATATGTCGTTCTATGATTATGTGTGAATGTCCTCTGATTTTTTTACACTTAATACCCACTTATATTTCGTGTATTCATTTTTCACACATAGTTATGTAACTGATTTATCCTTAATCCAAGGATACCGTCTTTGTATGGCACATCGTCTCAATCTCCTTTCATTGAGGCATATTTTGTTTTATACACAACTTTCTTATATACGGTGTATAAACCCCTTTGACTTTTACGTTTATCCAAAAGGAATCTTTTTATATGAATCATTTTACTAAATGACAAAAGGGAATGTTTTTGTCGTACGTATGCGGTGACAATGACTTCTCTGCCGCTGTGACCATTATTTGAGTTTCTGCTTCCTCTACAAGCCATACCTTCTTTTTAAAAGAAAAATAAATACCATGTTTTAATTTTATTTTATTTTGGTATTGAAAATGGTTTTCATAATGTATTTATATCAATGTGTTGTATTGATATCTTGTTATTGAAAGGTGGAAATGTTATGTTTACTTTATGCATGTTTTATGTGATAAGATTATGTTATGGTTCTTGGGCATTGTTATGAAGGCGGGTGGTTCCGTGATAAAATAAGGGCGGGTGAGCCCGATATAGCTCTCCAATGCATTGGGTAACGCGAAGGAGTGAAACGTTAAGGTTTCTCCGAAGAGATTTAGGTAATATACAGTGGTGGGTATTCCAAAAATAACCAAGAGGGTTACTCCCTACGTAAGAATGTTATGAATGCCTCAAGTTACCTTTATGTCTTATGATTTCTATGATTTCTTCATGATTTTATCAGGTATGTTAAAGTGCTTATGTTTTATGGGTAAAGTATGATTTCATTCTTATGTATACATGTACTCATGTTTCCTTTCCATATTTTTATATCCTTTACCGATCATTTTATGCTCATCCCAAGTTTTTGAAATGTTTTTCACAGGTCAAGGGAAGGGTACATGATATGATGATAGTGTCAAGGAATTGTCAATAAAGAATCCATGTTTTATTTTAAATATGTTTCCATTGATGGGAAAAACGAATACTATCTTTTATGTAACCACTTTTTTTAAATGTGGAATGTAATGCAAGTTTTATGATCTAATTCTCAAAAACTCTAAACCTGAAAAGATCCTCAATGTGTAATCTTGTAGTAACTCAAGATTAAGTAAGGTTTAAGGTTGGGGCCTTATAATAAGAAACTTTTACAATGATCACCAAAGTTCTATCAGATTAAGACTTATGATAAAAAGTATTACAATGATAAAAAATATAAATCCTTTTAAATAACTTTTAGGATATTTTATTAAATATTTAATGAGATTATTTCCCTTAAAAATATTAAGGAAATTTAATTCTAACTTTAATTATAAAGTGGTGATGTCTACAAATGGAAAGATATGTGTAATTAAAGATACTATTTCCAAGAAGTGAAAAGTTTCGTGGTTGACACGAGATACACCAACATGATACTATTTTTCTATTACCTTTGGAATAAGTCACATTCAAAAGACATAATCATTAATTTTTATGATTTATATTATTTACAATAAACTATTTGAATTAAAGCAGATCTCGATTTCAAAACATTGAAGAGACACCAAAATAATGAATACCCTATTTTTATCCTCATTATTATTATTCAACATTTATCCTACTATATGGATTAAAGATATATATATAGAAAAATAATTTTCTTTAAAGTTTTATCAAATTTTATTTTTTATTTGAGGAAGTTTATCTAACTATCAGTTGTAGCTTGAAATTGTGTGAAGGACCCATAATATTTTCTACCTATATATTTTTATAAAGTATACACTCTTTTTACTGAGTTTTAAAAAGCTAATGGCAGGTCCTGTAAAATGGATATCTTAATAAAATCTATTGGAACATTTTTTAATAAGTTTTAGTTACCACCACTCAACTATTAAGGTCCTCATAAAAAAGGACATGAATAGTGAAAATCACCATGCTTGCTGAAAGAGTGGTTAGCGGAGTGGACTAGGTTATCTTTGTTCCTAGAAATAATAAATTATTTTCATTATACTTTATATAATTTATTTAAATTTTATGATGTGTACCTAATTTAGAGTGAAATGTATACCTGTTTTATGTTTTAAAGACGGTGGTTTTTAGTTTTTGAAAAATTTAAGAACTCAATTCACCCCCTTTTGTTTAATTGTAAAACACCTACCATACCAACAATATCTCAACCAAATCCATTTGATAAAGTGGTTTTGAAATTATATTATAATCAGTCAATAATTCAATGTTTAATTTAACCTCTAGATCATGAATAACACCTATAAAATCATTAGGAAATACATTCAATTTTTTTATCCTGGGAATGTCACTAAGTTGAATAATTCCCTTATTTTAAATGATATCTACAAGATAAATTTCACCCCTATATTTAATCAATTTCATAGATTATTGATATGTTATCACATGTATGAACTAATTATTTTATAAAAATTGTAACTTATTCTAAAAATTAAATATGAATTCTTTATCTCTATAGTCTATTTAGAATAGTAAAACAAAATTCAATCCATATGAAAAATAACGTAAAACTCTACTACTAGTAAGATAATAAGATTTGTAGGAAAACCATAACCATAGATAACTATAATATGATTTTTATAAATATTTATTTCTATAATACAAATACCATTAGTTTTTACTAAAATTTATGTCTCAATTTCTTCAGGTGTAATTTACATTTTTCTAAATATTTTTCAGAAATAAAAAAATTCATAAATCCACAATGAAAAAAATATATTACAATAATTTGAGTAAAAAAGTATTGTACCTATAACCACTTTATTTAATGCTCTAATATTTACTGAGGTAGTAAAAAATTACCTTCTCACACATTCATTCTTATGGTTTTTATGGTTTACTCGTTTAAAACTTATCTTTGGATATGTATTTTAGTAATGGATAATATAATTAAAATTAAACATTTCACTTTATGTTAGCCATTATTAGTCTGACATTTATCATTTATTTATAGTCATGATTCAAATTTATAACATTAAAAAACTGATAAAACTTTCCAGATATCCCGATACACTCCCCATGATGCATCTTACCATATTTATGATAAGAGTAAAATTGAACTCACTTACCTTAAAACTTCATTATAGACCATTTCCCAATTTATTTCCAGATTGGCCACTACTAATCCCTCTTTTTATGAGATCCATTAATGTTAAGAAATTATATCTCAACCTTCTTAGTACAATAAATAATTTTCATATAACTTGTTAATTTCAAATTGAACAAATCCATTCATTAAATTGATTTTAATCCTATTTAAAATATAACAATTTTACTTTCATAGTCCAAAATAAAATTTAGTGCATACTTAGAAAATCAAATAAAATTTCCTTCATAAGTATAAATTGAGTCCTCATACATTTGATTTAACACTAGAAACTTCATTTCTATTCTATGTTTAAGAACATTTAGAAAATATTTTTCAAGTAAAATATCTTTAGAAACCATCTATTCCATGGAATCAATCTCTTTTTTCTCCTTTGTATTCTTAATAAAAGTCCTTGTATTATCAAATTCACATTTAAGATGATAAATATAAAGATTTACCTTTTGATGATCTGAACGAATAAAACTTGGAATATCTTCTATAAATTATTGATCCATCCTTTATCTCTTACTAGGTATAAGTTTCCTCCAAAATTTAGAGGGTGTTGTTTCTTAAAATGATACATTATTGAAAAATTCCTTTATGAATAATTTGATCACTATCTTGTATGGGTAACATCATTTATAGACTATGTAACTTGATTTAGCATAACTAGAAATGGTTCAACTCTAAATCTAACCATTTTGGATTTCATATTCAGAAGGATATTTTCATCTTGTTTCTTTCCTAATTTATTCACCATATTACCTATACAGAAAATCATTCTAAAATGGTCATATATTAAATGAATAAAGAAAACTTTAGAGTAATAAAAAACTCTATAATGATAAATGATTATAAATTATCAACCCCAAATTTTCATTAATTTTCAACATTGTAACCTCTAACGTTATATAAACCCTACTCTGATGACAACTATAATATCTCATTCATAATCAACACAAAATTAAATGATTTATACAAATTAATTCATTTCCCTACATTATCATGACCTTTTAGGTTTATATTTTTAGATAATTAAAAAAACTATTAAATTAAAATACTATAATAACACACATTGTATGTTTTATCCTAAAAAATAGGTTCTTAAATTGAAACTCTTATTTCATTCATGACACGCTTCCTTCATTTCAGGTTAGTCTTTATAACAAAAATATTGACCCTTATAGAATTCATACACATAATTAAATCATATGAAATTATTTAAAAACATGGGATGAGAAAATATATATTATTAAGGTATATAAAAATAATTTAAATTCATTAGTCCATTGAAAAACTTGAAAACCCATGAGAAAGTATTCGTTTTTTACATAATAAACTTTGAGCTCCAATAATCACTTATTTACTCATTAAATCAAATTCGTTGCCTAAATGTTTTCATAAAACCTCTCATGAGAAAATATAAATAAAAAAATATAATCATAAAGGTTACTTGGGATATCATCTTCATGTTACTCTTACAGGAACCCATATAATAGAATAACCTACCCAGTTAATTCCAACATATTTTCTCCAAATCATAAATCATTACCCAATTCATTGGAGGGTTACATTAGACCCACATATCATAATATATAATTTTCATGAACCATAAAAAGAATAAAACATATAGGTTATTTCACTTTCATTATGAAAATATCAAAAATATCTGTTTGAACCCATAAGAAAAAACACATATATTTATAACCAAAAAGAGAAAATATCATTTTATTTGAAAAACATTTAAAATGAATATGTCATAGAACAATGGGAATTGAATTTAATTTTAAAAAATATGTAAACTAAAGGAGTAAGAATCATAATGAAAATTAACATGATAATAGGAAAATGAAGTCATGCGATAAACTTAAAAAACATTCTTTTAACACTTCTATAAAGAAAGTCAATAATGAACTATACAAAAAATGTTAAAAATATTATTTTAAAACCATTTTAAAGAAATTCAATGATAATATGAAATGAATTTAATAAATAATTAATGTGAATAGAGAAACATTTTTTAGATAATATAGACATGTAAAATAAAGAGTTGAAAGGAAAAATTGAAACAGTTACAATACTATTTAAAATAAAAATCCATTACCTTGAGTCTTGACTCTCTTAATATATCTTCTAACCTCCTCATTAATAAAATTATATTAATTATTAATTTTCTTAAGAAATTTTTCATATTAATTCCCCTATTAATATTAATTTTATTTCATTTAATATCATATTTAATTTATTTAATAAATCAATATAGTTCATATTGATCATTTTAGGATTTTTTGGTTTATAATCTTCAAAAAATATCTAGTGCCATAGTAATAATAAATATTCTATATACAATGGTTCTATAATTTTTATATTATTTAAGGTAAAGGTTTTATATTATTCTATAAATAAATGATTCCGATATGTTATTATCTGATTAATTTTTTATGAATCTTCCTTAATAAGCTTATTTTTTACGCTTTAAAATAACCAAGATTATTCACTTTTAATTTTGTTATTATGATTTAAATTTACCATTATATAATCATGAAAACATATTAAAGTTTTCATTTTTATATAATATTTATAATATTTATTTTTTCATAATCATTCATGACATATACATTATCACATCATTCGTGTAGGTAGTAAAACTAAACAAAAAAGTACATTTTATAATGATTGAATGAGTAAGAATATTTATAGTAATAATATCACCTTTATAGAAGTTTAAATATTTAAAAACAATTTTGTTAAAATTATAAATCATATTCAAGAAGATTTATATGATGAAGATAAATTAAAAAAATATATTAATAAATCATTACTTACAAAGTATCTCAGTATGCCCATTTTAGGAAGTTAAATCTTATGATGACCATTTATTATTAATATTTATGATAAAATGTATAGTTTGACTTTCCTAAACCATAATAATGTTATAAAATCATATTAATTCATTAAAATAATTTTTATAACTATACATGGAAGGCAGTGATGAAAAATGAAATACATTATTCATAGAGGTAGTAGTCAAAACATAACACGAGTGAGTTTTTCATCTTTGAATGGATAGAAAGAAGGTAGATAGTGGTTGTTAAATGAAAATAATAAAATTTTACTATAATAATGATATTTATTTTACTATATTGTTATTTTTATAAAATTTTTATAGGAGGTTGAAGATGAAATAAAATTTAAATAACTTGGTTAAGAAAATTACCTCTTCCTTTAATATCCTCCTTTAGGCCACTCCTTTACCTTTTCTATATTGGAATTTTTGGGCGAAAAAACACATAGAATGTGAGAAAAATAGTTTTGGATGTATTATTTTAGGTCTTGGTCAAGATAAGGTTCCAAAAGTGTGTGTGTGAGTGGGGTGGTGAAGGGATCCTTTTATAAGCGAGAGGAGTTCCACTCTTGTAAATACTTTTTTACGTAATATATAAAAAATTTCATACTCAAGTAAAGTGGAAACAAATTAGGAAAAATTTTAAGATAAGATATGGAGGATAAATAATCCACTATATCAATCAATTAAAGACATATTTTTGTGATATATGTGGCCTTATCCCTTAGTTAACCCCCATTTAAACCCTTTTAACCTTTATTGTGGTGACCAAATTCTACCTTGGTAAGTCATTGATAAGAAGAAAAAAACGAAATTAAATATGTTTAAAAATTTAAATACTTTTATTTTAAATAATAAAACCATTTTTAAATATTATATTTCAAAATATTGTGAAAATTAATCTTAATATAAATACGCATAACACAACATTTTTGTTTTTAGAAAAATATCTTTTTAAGCATAAAAAATGAATTTTAAACAAAATAATGATTAGTATTGATTATCATGAAATTTATTTGTTTATTAATAGAAATATATATTTATGTGTCTTTAAAAATAATCCAAAAATTAATGATACCTTTTAAATACTTAATCAATATAAAAGTTAAGGTATTTGAGGTAGTTTCCAATATTCACCTGAAAATCAACCCATTTAGAAAAATATAAAAAAATAACTCTAAAATAATTTTGATATAATTAATACAAAAATGAAGCTCATTTTTTCAAATGAAATTATAAAATTTTGAAATATAATTTTTATACAAACCCATATAATACATGAAAAACAATTTGGTTGGAATAAAAACTGCTTTTTTCAAATGAAAAACCATATTGTTATTCCATAACTCAATACAATTATTTATAAGTTTATAATAATAACTATCAATATGGATATATATATATAATTAATATGAATAAAATATTAAATTTAATCATTTTTTAAAATACGTGGATCGTCACAAAAACCATCTTAGGAACTCTCTTGGAACAAATAGTTTGCTAACTCAAATTATCATTACAATATCTCATTTTGGGTTTCAAAAAGGACGTATTATATTTATAGATACGATAATAATTATGGAGGGAACTCCTTTTATTTGATGTTATTTTATGATATTATAGATATGGTAGGTGAATATTGAAGTCCCTTGAACACCATCATCTCATGGCATGTTTTCTTGTAGTGTGAATCTTAAATATCCTCATATTTACCCTTATTAGTGGAAGAAATGTTATAGTGTGAATGTAGTTCTCATAGAGTGAGAACTGTGAATCGTTATTATAGTGAGACATGAAATTATCAAGGTTTTATCCCATAAATTATTTCATGAACTGTTGTATTGTGATGTAAGACCGCATGGATCCAAACCAGTATGAAGCTGATTATTCATGGGATAAGAATTGCAACATGATCAGACCCTAAAAACCTTCATGTAGATCCTTCATGATAAAACCAAAATCTCTATGCCATGGAACCCAAAGGTTACTCTTATTTATATCTAGTTATCTATTATGTGAGTACCATTATAATATGGTCTTTCACTTAATGGTTCATCCTTTTATTCAGAACAACAGTTCCACTATTACAAAAACTTGGTTTATTTATATATAAGCCTATTGTGGAACAATTTTACATTAAATAGAGTTTGACTCTTATGAAATACTATTCATGTAATGTATTATACCCTTTAGGTCATGATTCACTTTAACTCAATAAAACCCAGTTCCTGTACATATTTTAAAGTGAATTAGTAAGAATTGAATTTGTTGTTAATGAGTCAATATGTGTTTGTTGAAGGAATGTGATGATTATTCTTAGATGATTGTTTGGGATTCATGATTTTTCATTGGATTTCTTGGTTGATAAATCATTAAAGCCCATAAGCTAATAAATATACTACCATGTTTGTCTAGAAAAGTATTTTTGAGGTAGTTATCTTAAGATATCATGGATAGATTCAAGATAAAGTAAAAAAAAGTATTGTTTTAATGATTTATGGATTTAAATTCAAATAAAACGTAAAACTTGTTGATGGGGAGAGTACTTTATATAAATAATTTAAGTTAATTGAAGATCTATATGAATGAGGAGATCAAAAGGATTGAGTTTAAATGGTGGATGCCAACTTTAAATTTAAATAGAATCATCTGAGGGGTTTTTTATAGGGAAACTATTGTATTTAGTATTTAAATACACTTGAATGAAGTGTTATATGTATTAAGATGAGTCTGGGTAAGTTTGAGATAGTTATAGTATGAAATGAAATAAATATCTAATTTCTCATAGGTGTATAAAGGTATGTCTCTGGCCATGTAAAATTATACTTTATTGTTTATGTAAAGGTAACACTGTAACCAGGCACTTCATAAAGGTAAAAACCATTCTATGTAAAGGTCATATGTGAGTTAAAATAGATATATTATGGTAAAATTAGACTTAAATATGTTATTTAAATGTCATATATAGGTTTTATTACCTATATATTGGTAATCAAATATCCACATCAAGGTAGCTCTGAAAGACTAAAGGTTTCACAAAGGCAACTCTAATGAACTAGGACTTGCATAATGGTTATAAAAAGTTGTGAAGGGTATGTAAGGGCAATATAGAAGCATTGTAAAGGTATCTTGAGTATCAATAATCCATTTATGATGAATTATTAATTTATATTATTCTTTTTATATGTTAATAATTAAATAAAACATAACAATCATGATATTCGATTGTGATCCTAGCTTCTGAGTGTGAAGAACCAGCTAAGAATGGAGTTGGAACTAGTGGTGAGATGTATCCCATAGCGTAAAGAGTAGTGAAATAGAGATTATCCCACATTGTAATGTATTAAAAGTTTTAATTTTAGTGACTATGGTGAGATTATAATTTACATGTGATAAATAGTGGGTTACAAAACAAATTGTTCTTTTTAGGTGAACGTTTTGATCACTACCCCACATAAAAAATTATTATGATCATGATTGGTTCATGAATCCATATGTATATTTAATTCATATAAATCGTCATGGATTATAGGGTTTAAATGACATATATGTAGTAGTTTTTTTGGGAAGAATAATATGTGATATTTTATATCTCATGAAGAATAACTTCAGAGTCTTATGATCAAGATTGGTTCATGAATCTATATGTATACATAACCACTATGGGCTTGAATCAATGGTCTATTTGTATTGGGGTGAAGATGAGATACCCAGGTTCAATGAACCACCAGGGTGTGGTGTATACATAACCCTTTTGAATCAATGGTCTCTTTTAATTCAACTTTATTATTCTATCTCTTATTATAAGTGTATTTATAACCTTAAAAAGCTTAATAGATAGAATTATAAAGTTGAATTTATAAAAAGAGACTATTGATTCAAACCCCTAGTGGTTCATTGAACCTGGGTATCTCATCTTCACTCCAATAAAATTGGAATTTAATTAATCCATGAGTATGTTGAAAATAAATAAAATATAAAAACACTTTCAAATATCAGGAATGAATTACCTTCAGATTATAATCAGACCATTCCCCTAATAAGAGGGTTATGTATACACCACACCCTAGGATAAAATTATGTTTATGATAATACTCCAAATATTTTTAAAAGATCTATTCTAAACTAAAAATTTCTCTATTGAGATCAACCCATACCAATAATTTACCATTTAACTTTATGAGGGGACTCTTTTAAATCTAACACACATCAAATACAAGAATTTTCAAATAATTCTCAATATCCCAAGTGAACCTTTGGTATCCAGACACCTCTTAGATAGTAGGAAATTCATGGATGAAAGTGTTCACCAGGATATACTATGATAAGAATTATGAAATGTTCATAATACTTCACCATCCCAAACATTAGCATGTTAGATATCATTATAGGTATAGAATAGTTGATTTTATATAAAGTTAACATTTACTGTTATAGTTAGAAGGTTATGTTCTTCAACCCTGAGGGTGAAATTCATACTTTTAACAAGGAATATAATGTAAATTATATTAAATATAGACTTGTGATGATGGTTATTAGGATTATATAATATTAGATGAAATTGATTCTTTTGTGAGAAATGAAAGAAATTATACATTTTTTACTTTTAGATATAATTAGATATTACAAATATGTTTTTATTGATTATTTATCAAGAAAACTACTTGAGTGAGATATAGGGTTTCTAATTTATTTTTTTCTAGGAATGAGACTAATATATCTCACTTTTTATAGAATGGAACCAGGTAAACTAAGATAGATGAAATTTCAATTACGGTATTTAGAGATTAAAGTAATTATTAGATCGAACACCTCAACTTATGTTGCTCTCATTATTTTTTTTCAAAAATTATGATGAAATATTATTTATGTATGTCTATTATAGAAATTTAAATAAAATTACTATTAAGAACAAATATAATTTTTCTAGAATTTGTTATTTTCTAGATAACTAAAGAGTTATGTATGACTTTCAATGATCAAATTTACTTTAAGAAACCATCAACTCATATTTTAGTATAAGGATATCAAAAAATAGATATTTAGAGTAGGTATGGAAACTATTTTTATTTGGTTATTCTATTTGGACTTACTCTTTATTTTCATTAATTTGTTAAATATTATATTTAATTAATAACTTGGCCTATTTTTCTTGGTATTTATTGATAATATATTGATTTATTTAAAATCATGTGCAGGCTATGAGATATTTTTAGATATTATGTTGATCACTTTGAGGTATAAATTCCTTAATGAAAAATTATATAATTTTATATTCTTGATTTGTGAGGTTAAATTACATGGTCATGTGATTTTAGAACATGGAATATCAGTTGAACCTAAGAAAATAGAAGTGGTTTTGTCATTGTAAATGATAAAAAAGTATTTTAGGTGTGAAGTTTCTAGGATTAGCATGGTATTTTTTATTCTTCATTCATAATTTATCATACTTTGTTTCACCAATGATGGATTTGATCAAGAAGGATATCTCATTATTATAAACTATAGAATACCTGAGATCTTTTAATTATACTATAAATAGGTTTATATAAACACCCATTCACATTTTTTATAAACACCCAGTTAGTCTTCACTAAATACCTGGGTTCAAATCCATGTGGTGAATTATTTTCGAAGTTAATTTAGTAGTATTATAGAAGATACTATAATGGAATTATATCATCAGAATTATTCACCTGAATTTTGATTTAGTCTAATAGAATTGGTCATACGGTTCGTAAAGAATTCAGACCATTAATAGTCTTTAGGACATGGGTCTTTTGAGCCACCATTGGGCCTTCATTCCATATGGCCTCTAGGCCACAAGGCCTCTGTCCCATTAAGGTCCATTAGACCACAATACCTCTATTACATGGAGAATATAATGTCCATATTACTAAGGAAACCCTAGTAAAAGGAATTATAGTAGTATAAATCCTTGGGTGGAGCAAACTAGACCCGATATTGAAAGATGAATATAGAAAACATGTCATTGGCCCATGTAGCAATACTCAATGCACTGAAAGTCATTAGTAATGTCATGTGGGTTTATAGTCATAGAATTTAAGAGTTTATGGGGTGGAAATATTCAAGTATAGTTAGAACAAATAATTATGTAGGTTCTCTATTCCTCTGGGACTCCAAGACATATATTTTAGGACCTTGTGCATTTAGGCCTCTTGGTCATGTAAGGGTTCCCTCTTATCCTGATTAAAAATAGTGGTTATTAAGAAATAAAAAAAGTGATTAGAGAAACAAGTAATGTATATTTTTTGATATGGGGTAATAATGTTTTCATGTGTAACTCATCTTATTTTAAAATACAAGAGAATAATTACCATATGAATGAACTTGAACTAATAGAAATAATGAATGCATAGAAAACATGGATTATCTCCCTGTTTGGTGAGAAGTTTACATTTTACATAGATATAAAGATGATAATGTATAACATTAATGATGTCATCTGAATGTGATATAGTTTCAGTGGATAAAGTATCTTCAGAACTTTGACCATGAGATAACATGTACTCAAGGAAAGTAGAAAATGGTAATTTATTAATTGAGTTGTAATTCTTATATGTAACTAATTTATGAGGCTATATTTGATTATAAATTCATAATAATTATTGTCGATATATGATTAGATATTGTTAAGCATAGTGATAATTTTTTTTATCAAGTTTAATAGTTACCCCAACCATATTAGATTGGGTGAGGGAGATATATTTATTAGATGTAGAATTTTTTTAATGATGAATTGAATTAATGGTAGAGAGTGTTCATATATATGATCTAAATTATTATATCTTAATATGTATTTTTTTCCATTCCTCAAAGTGAAAATAATTTTTGAATGTGTTTCATAATAAAGATTGGGTGGTTCACCCCAATATTACAAAATATAATGATATAAGATGTTATTTTTGGGGTCGGGTTTGGAAAAAGATGTTGTTGGGTATGTTAATAGATTACTTCCCTCTCAGTTGTTAAAATCATAACATAAATGTATAGTGGTAATGAAGCAAACATTACCTATTATAGTATGGAATTTTGATCAAATTTAAATGGATATCATGTTTTAATTTCCAAATACCTCATAGAATCATGATTTCATTTGGTGATGTAGGAAGGAATCACCAAATTATCTTATTATATACCAATTTGAGAGAGTCGTAATATAGAATATAGTGAAGTGGTAAATTTGGGATATGGTTAAATTTCATGGTGTGCGCACATAGATTATTTGGTATTGAGTACTTAAGAGAAATTTGATACACTAATATTTTTATGTGAAATTTCATCTAAAGAAACATATCATTTTATTATTTTCTAATTACTGTAAATATTCTATGATAAAACAATTTATAAAAATTCTTCCCCATTCGATCCAAAAACAAAATTATAGGAAATGAATTCATAAAATAATTAAGGAATTATTTAATGAAATTATATCTTAATAGAAGAACATAGGAAACTTAAAAGACTAAATATTCAACAACAACATCAATCCTGAAAATAAATTTTCCAAAAATAATTTAATGAGTTAAATAGTTAAAAATAAAAGGGTATATATGTTTAATAGAGAAGTAAAATAATATAAAGAAGAGAAATTTTCTATATTGAAAATATATTTTGTAGTGAGTTCTTATATCCCTCTTGAACTCCTATATATCTCTAGAAAATATCCTCCCCTTAGCACCTCCCTCCTTGGATTTTACATGGAATGCTAACGGGGTGATGGGGGGATGATTTCATCTAGTTGTTAAAGTCCAAAATCAATAAAAATAAATATGTTTAATATATATCCCTTAAAGATAGTCCCCCAATAAAATGTTTAAAGGGTAAAGTAAAAAAATTTAAATAATAAAATAATAATGTTATTATTATTATATAAAGTTTTTATATAATAATAATAGAGTTATTATTTTATAATAAATAAAATTATTTTTGAATAATAATAACCTTATTATTTTATAGTAATAATAATTTTCTTACATAATTAGATACAATTTGGGAATTAGTCCATGAAGACCCATAAACACAAACTTTTATTAAAAAGAATAAAGTAACTAAAATGGGAGTGATGAATATATGTATAAACATCACAAAAAATGTTAAAATAATATATGTAAGTGAATTATACTTAAATTGAAAAAGTCTAATAAGAGAAACTTTCCTCAACTACATTTTTTGAGATAGAATCAACAACCTTGATTCCTTCCATTAAAATGTGGGTTATTCTAATATACATTGTTTCTAGAGAGTTCAAACATTTGATCAAGTTAGTAAGAATAAGTTAGGGGATAATAAGCATATAGTCTTTAAGAACACAAAAAAACATGGAGTTACTATCAATCTACTGGTAATTAAAATTAAGTTTATTAGAATATTAAATTGAAGTTTTGAAAGTAATGAGTTCAGCTTTACATGTAATAATGTTCCCAAGAAATTTGGTGGATGACCTTGGATGAATCCCTAATAGTTTCTAAAAATACCACCACATTCTACAGGTCTTGGTGTACCCATATAAGCACTTTCAATATTTATCTTCATCCAATTGTGCAAATGTGGAATCCATGTCAAATATATAGATATAGTATGTTTCCATGCTACCCAAAAAATATAAATATTTATTGAAATAATCAGATATGAAACATCATTATTCTTTTTTTTTTGATAAAATCATAAAATAAAAATATAGATCCTTGATAATACCTGCAAGGATAAATTTTACTAGTGTGTCTTTTTTATTAAATATAAGTCTATTTCTATCAAAACTTGAAAAATTAAAGCATATAGAAATAAAATCAGAAATATTTTGGAAATTTGGCTATTAATATTTTTTAAATAAAATCTATTCATGAAGCTATCTATGTATTTTATATCTATTTACTCTAATTATAACCATCCAAGTACTAGATTCTAATGATAATTTAAAAATATACACTCAAATAAAATATGATCACTATATTCAAAGATATAAATGTTAAGAGGAAAAGTTGAGGAAATCTGAATACCCAAAGCCTAAAGCCTATTATCATTGGTAATTCTATAATGTTAGAGTTTTCATATAAGTATTTTATAATAAAGTTTAATGAATGTATTCTTGAGGTGTTTAAAATAATTAGGAATTAATTTATATACACAAAATCAATATCTATAGTATAACTTATAACTAATGAGTCATAAATGAGAAGGATTCCAAAACTTCATATCATATTCAATGACTTTGTATTCCTGAATTTGTTGAGTAGTCTAAGTAGGCCTGTGAGTCACCAATATCTCTCATTGATCTAAGTAATATTAGATAGAAAGGTTTAAAAATCCATTATAGATAGTTCAAATATCAGGGATATAAAAAATCAATCCATTTTCCTTCCTAAAAAATGATCATGGAGTGATTTTATGAATACCATTATGTATGTATTGATATATCATCATAAGTTTCTCAAATGAAACACTATACAGTAGACCCAAGATAATACTTGTTACCCATCCTGATACTATCAATAAATAATACCTATATGAATCTGATTAAGTCATTATTATTTCCCAGAAAATTTCAAATAAATCTAATAATCAATGAATCATTTAACATTCTCAAGTTCTTGATACCAAGACCACCAATATAAGGTGGCTTGATGCATTTATTCTAAGCCATCATTATTAGATTCTTCTCATCTATTTAAACTATCAAAATAAATATCATGATCTATATTTATAGTATTTTAATGATTTCAAAGATCAATTTCAAAAAATTTAATGCATGTATGAACATATATATAGTAATATAGTTCACAAGACATATCCCAGCAACTTGAGAGATATTATTACCTTCCCTGATGCAAGATGAGAATATATTTTTTTCATCAATAAACTCCAGATCTATATCATTAAATATGAAATAGAATAAGGGAATTCCCAAGGAAATTAAATGGAATACCTCCACATTTAATAATAAGAATCCCAATGATGTGATTATTTGGAGCAACATGGATACACCTACTCAAGAACGAAAAATATTTATTCCAACTGATAGCCTATCCAAATACATGTTCAAAATTCATGAATATCTTTTTTATGTAATGAAGAGTAGTTTCATATCCTTCAAAAAATAAGAGGATATCATCTTTATATAATATTTATGTTGGTTCCTTTAGATTCCTTGAAAACTTTATGGGAGAAAGAGATAAAGTTATAGTGTATTTAAGAATATATTTTCTCAAATAGTATTTAGCCACTCGAAAAATAAGTGTAGATGTTAGATCATGTTACCATAACCCTTTTTATAATTTAAAGTGTCCCTATAGTGAGTCATCCACTCTAATATAAATTCAAGAACTCTGAAGAAGATAGTCAAATAACCTAAGGAATCCATTATAAATTTTTTACCTTTTAAAAAATTTCATGATAAACTATAATTTTAGTGTATCAAAGTATTCCAAAACATATAATTTAAAGGACATGATTCTATAAATATATCTCTTTTGAAGGATCTTCACACACTAAAAAGTAGTGTATAAGCATTCTTAAATTTTATTGACAGGAATGAAACCAAATTGAGTAGGTTAAACAATATTATCATTTATAATTCCAAATCTAAAAGTCAGAATCCAAACGATGATTTTCGGAAGAGTTTTACCCACTGTAATGTGTCTAATGTGTTTAACATCAAAGTATTATTAATTAAACAAAATAAAATTAAGAAATTTTGAATTA
Organism: Viscum album; assembly: GCA_963277665.1. NCBI lineage: Eukaryota > Viridiplantae > Streptophyta > Magnoliopsida > Santalales > Viscaceae > Viscum > Viscum album. The sequence continues at coordinate 409,534,108 of OY728125.1, read as the reverse complement.
AACCTAGATGAAAAATATTTAGAGTTATAGAAATATATGATATCTTGATAAACCTCTTAATGAAAAATATCTTATAATTAAAGGAATAATTTGTTGGAAAAAAAATTAAAACAAATTCTAATATCAAAATTTAGGGAGAAAGGGGATTTTTTAATATCTTCCTAAGATGTTAAATAAGTGATGGAGGCATTTTTCATATCATCTATCACATGTTCAATGATATTCATAATCCTTCTAGAGTAGGTGTAGTGATGTTAATAAAATAGTATATTTAACTAACTAGACAGCACCTAACCAATCCCTGCCTCATTATTGAGGATATTCTCAAAAAAATTCATGAATGAAATTAATTTCTTAACCTATATCTCCTGGTTAATGATTTTTTATTATTATTTTTCATCATATTTTTTCTAGATAAATTGATATTTATCTTTGAGTTACTTTTTATTTAGAACAAGGATTTATTCAATAAGATATCTTTCCTTCATTATTGAGACACTAAGATAGTCTCCCCTCATCAATGGGGGAAGCACCCTATAAATCTTACTTGATTTCCTCTCATTAGTAGTTTGTGTTACCCATGTAAACTTAGCTACCAAAAATTTTATCGCTATGAGGAAACATTAATCTATAAATTTTTGAAACTCTTTAGATGTATTTTTTAAGAAATTATTTCTATTTTTTTAGATGGTTTTAATATATAGTGAAATCACCCATAAAAAGCTCATTATAAGTCATTTTAGTGAATATTTGAATAAATTAATCCTAGAGATCCCTTTTATTAACATATCATGGGTTATAATATCTAATGGATATCATGTAATTTGTGTTAAAGTGGTCTAAATAAACCATGATATATTATATACCAATTTGGAAGAACAAGAAGTCTATGCACTTTTTTATCAGGAACTAGAGGGTATATATAATAGCTAATTTAATTTTGTGTGCAACATATCTATATCTAACTAGATCCCAATTTTGATTCTTGTAATTATCAAAAGAAACCATTGGATTATAAATTCTAATAAAATTAGGATTTTTTTTCTTTAACACTGTTCTTTAGGAATAAGGTAATGCCTAAATTGTTCAGTCCCATGTAATTATAAAAGAAGATACTTATTTTTGTAAATAATTTTCCCTTGATATGGCCTTATGAGTATTTTGTATAGGTGTACCTTTTCCCCTACCCATTATATGTGTCTGATATGTATCATTGAATACACCTTAATCAACCTTGTTAGTTGAGTCAATAGATTTTTCATCTTCATCCATCTCCCTTTTCCAACTCTTTGAGTAAACAATAAGGGTGATGAATTTGTTTTCTGATATTTTTATAACATCCACTTTATGTTTCTACCATTTATGAAAATGATATTTTCCCGAGGAAACCTCTATAAAGGTATATTCATCAGTATACTCACATCTTTATCTCATAATAGGTTAACCTACCTATTTAGTAGAGGTTTCAGGGTCCTTTATGTTTTCAATGGTTGAATAATAATTTATGGAAGGATAAATTTGGGATTCATCTAGAGTACCCACTTCCTTGAGGTTATCCACTAAATATTTCCCTAGGAACACCATGATGAGGAATGATTTATCATCTCCCTTACGAGATGATTAATATAGATCCTTGAAGCTTCCAAAATAGACACAGTCTTTAATGTATTATATAATTTGAGTCTTATATAGAGAACCCACTACATGTTGATTGGGAATTTATTCTTAGTCTTTCATTAGGGGTACCTTTCTGGTAGAGAGAAAAATAGGTCCCTTACCAGGTGCTTCCTATATAGGACCAACTACCCACTAAGTCGGAAAATATAAAGTTTATTTAGAAACAAAAATATAGGTCACAATTGATCAAGTTATAAATTTTTTTTAAAAAATAGATATTATAGGATCTTCAGTATTATTTTATTTAAGAAATAAATAATTGGATAAAATCTTGGGATAATTTGAATCTTGAATTAAAATGATAACTATATTTAAATAATGAATTTTAGTTGTTTTGTTCATATATTTAATTAATAAAAAATCCATACATTTATTTTTTAATTATATAATTATATATTTTTAATAGGGTTGTAATTATTCTTGTTATTATTTTAGTTCAATTATAGAATAAACATAAAAAATCATACACTAAGTTTGTGTTTTAATGGATTGTGGTGTTGAAAATTAAAAAGGGGTGAAGTGTGCATAAGACTTTAGTGATTTTTTCACACTTTGACTCATCACATAATATTCCACTCAACTTTAAAGACTTCTTAGGTAATATTTGAAGTTAGTATGACTCTAGACTTAGCCAAAATTATTAAAAGGCTTGGAGTGTAATAATTTTCCTTTGATTTGAAATACTTTACTTTATCAATTCATAAGACTCTAATTTCTATTTCATAATACTTATGAAATAGTTCATAAGACTCTAAATGTACTTTGAAATACTTCTTCTATTATTTAAGACTTTTTCTTAATGTCATGTGAATTTTGTGGCATCTCGTAAGAATTTGTTGCATCCGTGTTTGACCTTGTGTGTAGTAAATTCAAACCAAATCATACTTTTGTGAGAATTTAACACTATTTATTAACTTATTAATACTTCCCCAAGAGATTAAGGAATTATTCTTTTCTAGAATCTTGGATAAGGGAATAAAAATTTAAATTTCTAAAAATAAAGAGTGTGAGTCCTAATTGATCAATTATTTCATATTTTATTTCTCTAGAATTTTTTGATTTAATAGATAATGTGGTGTTTCCATTTTTATTTTCATTTTAATTATTCTTCTCTTCTTTTTCAGTTTACACACATAGTCCACTAAAACCTTTTTCATTTCCCATGTGATGTGGGTGGTGGTAATTAATTTAAGAGTGATAAAGATATTTGATCACTATGCTAGGAAATAATGTAGTATATAGTGATTATTTAATATCTTTTTTCAAACTAAAATCACCAGATAAGGGTGAAAAATTTATGTTTCACCTCATTAGAGTTTGAAAGAGAGTATTTTAGTTAAATTGAATCATGATTTAATTGTTAAGTAAGAAAATATCCAAGGTGTGACCATAGTTGAAAAACTAAATTAAATAAATATTTTTATTTTCATTCTCAAAAACACAAACTAACCAAAAAAATAAAATTTAAAATACTAAAAAAATCCCTCCTTTCTGGATACAACTTAATTGACACCTTTACAAAATTTTAATTGTGTTTAAAATTTATTTTCTACAAGGCATGAAATAAACACAACATCAACATAGAGTAATTATCAAGGAAACATTCTAGTGTTATTTTTTCTTATATTTTGTTAGTTTTATTTTTGTTTGAGATATTATTGATACATGAACAAGTCTATCTCTGATCACCTCATTGGTTTTGATACAAAGGTTGAAATAACTTTACTAGTTAGAGTTAGAAATTTAAGAATCACTAAATAAGTAGAGTGGTATTTTTCACTATCCCATTGAAAAAATATTTATACTATTTTACTTCTACTAGATTCACTTTATTAAGTGAAAACGTGGAATAAAATCTAGATTAATTGAATAAAAATTTAATATAATTGTCTGACCCTAATTCTAATAATAATAATAATTACATTTTACAACCAAATAAAAATATGAATTTGAGCTAAAACCTAGAATAATATAATTGTTGCATATGTTTCATGGATTGGAAGAAGGAGAACCTAATAAAAATAATATTACATTTGGGAATGTATGTGGAAATTTAAAACCCATAGGTTTCCCAAAATCGTAGGTCTTGGAAGGTTTTCCCCTTATCCCTTGAAGGATTAGCTAAGGAGTAGATGCACAGTCTATGGACTATATAAGTTGTTTATCCCACTTTTTTTTGGTTGTATTTTTCATAAAATATATATTAAAATGATGTAAAGAATATTCTATTTAAATAATAATGAAACCTAAGAAGTTGTTTCATGCTTATATAATATATTTGAAGAAGTTTCATTAAGAGTTACATACATGTTGTTTAAGATGCTTAAAAATATATATGTATGAAAAAGAATATTTTAGTATATGGATGATGAATAATATTTGAATAGAATACGATGAAAAAAAAATTATATATGTGGATGAAGAAATTTCAGGATGAATATTATTTTAGTTGGATTCACAATATATTGAAATATTAACATTTTTTAATAATAGTTTTAATAAAAAAATTGTCCAGGAACAAGTAATCTAAGGGGCCAAGTCAATTTCACATGTGGGAGAAGTATCTCACCACTTAGGATCCAGTCCACATGGTTATCCCAAGGTGGTAGGCTAGTAGAGTGTGTGACTAAGTTGTGTGTATGAGGTTCCTGGTGCATGCGTGGTGTAAAACACTGTGGGAAGGTGTGCATGAGTGTTTTGGAGTGGACTTAATTACTCAAGTCTCAAAGATAAGGTCATGATATTTTTTATTAAGAATTTCATGACATATATAGAAGTGATATGGGACTATGGATTAAGAAATCACTGTTCACCCATTAAAAATGTAAACATATAACCAATGATACCTGATTGAATAAATGTGTTCCATCCAATTATACCATATGACCATCTTCTATATTCATCCCTTTGAGGGTTTTCTATGAAAAAAAAATCTTGACCATGAGAAGGAATTATATCATGAGTTGTGTGATTCCTTGAGGTGTAGTTGTGAAGACAGAATTGTGATCATGAGCGGTGTGCTTCCATGAGGTGCGACTATGAGCAAGGAACTGTGATCATGAGTTGTATGACTTTGTAAGTTGTGACCAAGAGGAGGGTACTAAAAATGTGATCTCTGTATGGAAGTGGGAGATATTGTAATCTTCGTATGGAATGAAGAGCTATTACGCGCTTCACAGGGAAGGATGATCTACCATGAGTATAAGAACAAAATCTTCTATAAAGGGCATGGATGTTCTATGCATATGAAATGAGAATTGATTGAGCCCTCATCCACTATTATAGAGCCAATAAATCCCCTGGAATTATTCTAGGTTCATATATTTTTATACATACTTCTATGCACATTTATAAGTGCTCAAGTCACTATGTCCACCTATTCTCAAGCAGCGAATCTGGATGGTAACGTAAAGGGATTGTGCTTAGGTTAAGATAGAAATTTCAATACATGCATGCAGTTAGAATTACATATATGTTAATTATAGGAGAAACTGTGATAAAAAATTTAAATAACAGCGTCCAATGTTCATATTAATTTTTTCATTCTCCATACAAGCTATGGACATATTATTAGTGGAAGAAACCATATTTCATGTGAAATACATGCAACTTCCATGAATGAGAAGAAACTTTTGTGGGAATTTCTCTTCATATAACATGAATTTTATATAAGATTTCATGAAGATGTTGTAAAATAAAGTATTTGTGGTTATTGACAACTTCATGATGAAATAGAAATACGAATACCTGATTCCTTCAGGTATTTAAAAGAGAATTTATGGAATAAATATGATGACATAATTAAACCATGATTTCAGGGAAGAATATCATGATACATGGATCATGATTCATATGGTATTTATGAAGAATAATTTTGGGATATTAAACAGTAAATAATATTCATAATTAATGAGAATATAATTCAAGTTTCAATATGACTGAACTAAAATAAAAAAATAAATTCTTTGCAATTATATATAGTTATAAATAAGAAATGGTGGGTGATAATATGGAAGTGAAGGCCTTGTGAATAAGTAATCAACATTGTATCTATTTATTACTATATATATTCTTATAGGTTGAGGAAGAAGTGATAAATATGAGAGTTATTCAACACTGATTTGAGAAAGAATATTTTTAATGTAAAGAAGGAGATATCGCTCTATTGTCATAATCATGTACATACTATGAGTTGAATCCAACAAGAAGACATATGGTATAACTCATATTCACCAAAGAAGAGGAAGTGAATAAAAGAGGGAAGAAGGAAGAATAATGGATGAGAGTTCTATGACCGTCTATTTATACATAAGGAATAAGGTTATGTAGTTCTATTGTATAATAAGAATAGAATGAAGTAGCAGCACTCATACTTTCTACTATGAAGATTATGTGCAATATTATCTAAAAAACAAGAATTTTTACTTTCATTCTATTGTAAAAGTAATAAATGAAAGAGAAGATATTGGTAGCACACCAATAACCATCATTAGGTATAGGAGTCACCAGTGTACAAAGAAGAATTATATAACTTTCTAAGGGACTATAGTGCAATATAGGTTTCAAACATATACCCTACCTACCTGTAGCTCATAGGATTATTTTTTATGGGTTTTGTGATCATGGAATGTTTCCTAATATCACCAAGGACTATAATTTCTTATTGAAATATTAACCTTGTAATCCTATTTTCCACTTTCTATGTGTGCCAACAAATTAAGGAAAGGTGATAGAAATAGAGAATCGGTACTTTAACTAGTCAAAGAGGTAAATGGATAAAAAAATATAATTTGATTAAAATTATAACAACACTGATTCATCCCTAGTGCTGAGTATATCCTAAGTGGTTCTAAAAATTGGTATCACATGGTCGTTTACCTCTACTAGATTCTCAATATTATAATCTTTTCAATTTTGAATATTTGTGTTTCTTTCCAAATTTATAATAAAGTAAATTTTTGATGAAGAATTATCTATTTTAGATTATAATTTAGTTTCTCCCATTAATTTTTGAACATGAAAAATAATGAGGCAAGAAGGTTGAAGAAATTATACCTCTTGAATAAAGAAGAATAATTTTTAGTTTCTCAAATACAAGTTATAGAAGAAGATAAATTTGGTCTTGATGGAGAAGAATATGTGGTTCAAATTATCACCAAGGATAAGAACAAAACTCCTAACTCAGGTAAATAAATAAATTCATGTGATCATGCAGTATGTAAAAATTATTATAAAAAGAATCCACAAAAAACTGAGTGTAAGTGATCATATATTTTATAATTCACAATATTTATCTTTTGGATCATTAAAATATATGTTGCATCCATTTCCCCAGGAAATATTTTCTTTTCTTTGTAAGATTTTTGAAGGATAATAAGAAGAGATCAAATAACTTGAAGGTAAATATAGTAACATGGATAATTCCATGTAAGAAAAGGAACATGAATCCATAAATCTCTCACAATGGGTTGAAACCTTAAAGATAAGAAATGTGGATTATATGATGAGTTCATCAATATTTGAAAAAATGGATTAAAGAACTTAAATAAGAGGAAGTGATTAAGAAGACTCTTAAATAGGATATCTATTCCCTTGAATAAAATCCTAAGAATAATATAGATTTCAACAATGCTCATTTAAATGTGAAGAAAAAAATAATCAAGGAACTTTACACTTTACCTCAAGAAATAATTAAAATGAATGAAGTGGAAATTGAAAAAATGGAGAAGGGTCATGAATAGATAATTTTATTAATTGAATATCAAAAGAATATTCTCAGTATAAAGTGTATAGAATTGGAAATACAATTAATTAATATAGATATTATTTACACTGAGTTTTCATATCCCAATGAGGAAAATTTTGTTACTACCACATAAATTTATTTAGAGGATTCTACCAACAAAATACCTTCATCATATGACAAGAAGATCATTACGTCACCTAATGGTCATTCTTTAGAAGCTATGAAGAATGAGGTACCATCCATACCAATTTATAATGATTTTTCTAAATCAGTTTATCTAGACAGTTCAATTTCAAACTATAGATCTTTACAAGTAAGGATGAGGATAAATGATAATAAGGGTGAAACCGTGTTTATAGTGGATAAAATGAGTGTAAAAGATGGTTCCTAAAGAACAGACCAGCTAGTGATGGAGAATGTCCAAAAATATCTTGGTCACAAATCTGGAAAACAATCAAATAAAGTGAAAAAAATCAATATTTCTAGGGTCTTTTTAGTATTATAAAAGATTTAGGAATTGTGCATTGAATTGTTAGTAAAATCCTATAAATGATAAATCATAAAATAATCCCATATTAAGGGGGAGAAAGACATAGAATAATTAATGTCAATAGATAAGGATAAATCTATATAGATCTAATATATTTGATATATTTTAAGATATATATGATACTTTCAATAGGAATGGTCACATGAGTGTTTAATGTATATATAAACGTGTATTAAAATTAAACGGGAAGAAAATTCTATAGAATATGGTGAAGAAAAAATAATAATCCTTTAAAAATTAATATATCAAAACTAGAGTTTCAAATCATAAGACTCTCGTGAAGGTTTTAAAAATGACTAGTGTGAGAGACTTGGATAAGAAGATGAATGAAAATTATATTCAAAAAAAGTCTAATAATACTAGGAGGAATTTCAAATATAAAAACTATTATATGAATAAGAACACTCAAAAGATGATTTGTGTAGAATATATGAAGGTTTACAATGATCCCAAATATATATTAGTTGTTTGTCTAGAAGATATGGATAAGGAAATAAAGACAGTTTAAGCACAAGTAAAATACAATTCTAAAGAAAAGTAGAATACTACACATGGAAATATCAAATTTCCTGAGAGGTTGTCAATAAAATATAACACTTATGATAAAGAAGTTATGTGTGTAATTTGAAACATATATAGATGAACTCCAATAGATTTCTCTACAATAATTGAAGCATAATAAGTATTCTTGAAGAAGATAAAAGTTTCATCAGGTGATACATGTTCCTTAAAGGACACTTAGAAAATAAAATCCACATAGAAAGAAACAAAAGAAGTTATAAGTACCATGTTGACTCAATAAAAAAAATTTAAGGTTAAATATGAAATCATTAAGAATGGAGGAAATGGAGAAACTTGGTTTAGAAAATCTCAAACTTGATGTTCACATTGCTAGATAAAATAGATCCACTATATTCCCTTATATCTTCTATGTGTTGTATTTGTACTTAAAATACATAGAATTACAGTTGAAGCATGGTATCATGGTATAACATGAGTCGAAGTGATTCCTATCAATTATATAAATCCTAGATTAATATGTCACCATATAGGATTGATATCTAAATTGGTACTCTAAAAAATACATGAAAGGCTCATCTTTGATGAATTTGAAAGATGTTGAAGTAGTCAATAGTGAAAAAAACATGAAGAAGTACTATTTTGGTGTATTTTATACCTGAGAATTCATTTTATTATTATTTATAAGAGATAAAAAATAACGAGAATCATGAAGAGTATCTCTTTGAGGGGGAGACAAGTTGGGAATGTTGAAGAAGCTTCTAGAATCATATTCTTGGAAGTTCTTGAAGAATATTCCATTAAATATGTTTGTGATATTTATTATCTATTATAATTTGTAAGTAAAATAAAATATATATTAAAATAATGGGGAATAAATTGAATTAATGAATTTCATATGAAAAGTGAAATAATGAAAGTATATTATGGCTATTTATCCTACAAATTTCTACTTGAATTATTTTAACCTATTTTTTGATGTGAGTGTAGTAGTTTTAGTTTTTTATTAAATAAAATATTTTAATAAATTTTGGTATTTTTATCCTATAATATAATTTGGACATATCTTGAAGATAGTTGGGTGCGTTATCATTTCATTTGGTAACATTTTTTAAGGTAAATATCAATTGTCTAAATCAAACCATCCTCTTTTCTACATCAAGAATAGCTCACTAGAATTAGAGTGGTATGTTTAATGACACTTTTATAAGTATGAATTGATATTAATTTCCCAAGTTCTTGTATTTATTATCAAAAAAGGGGAGATAAATTGAAATGAAATGTTGATGAGAATGGGGAAACTTGACATATTGATATATCATTTCTATATGGTTATTGACAGAAAAATAAAAAGGGGATATTTTTAAACCCAATTTGTGTGATTTTTATTAGTTCCAAAAGAGATGTTAATATTATGTGAAGAAGAAACTTATTTAATAATAAGGGAACTCAAAAAGTTTTTTCAAACCTATTAAACATATTAGAATATTATATTTGAAGAAGTTTCATTAGGAGTCTCATCCATTTTTTTAAGAGAATTAAAAATATATATGGATTAAGAATAATATTTGAGTATATGGGTGATGAAGATGATTTTAAGGTAAGATCATGTAAAAAATATTTATATTTTTTCATGAGGAAATTTGAGGAGGAATCATATCTGAGGTTCTCTTACATTATACTGAAATATTTATTAACTCTTTTACAAGAGTTTTAGTAAAAAAATTGGATAGCCCCAAGAAGTAAAGGGGGTTAGATAAACCACACATGTTGGAATAGAATCTCACTATGTAGGAGCCAACCCACATGGCTAGCCCAAGAAGGCAGAGAGAAAGATCATACCCACAGGAAGCATGTAGGAGGAGTATGGTGCACACAGGGTGGAATTCACCATGGGATGGTGTGTGTGAGTGTTCCATGATAGAATCGGTTACTCACATTGATCAGGTAAGGGAACAATATTTTTTATTTAGAAGCAACAAGATGCATATATAAGTGATGTGGGACTATGACTTATGTTCTCATTGTTCACCTGTTAAAAACGTACGCATATAATTAGCACCAACTGATTGAATTTATCTACAACATCTTATCACACCACATTATAATATTATACCTTTATACCTTCAAGGTATTTCTATGAACAACTTCTTTACCCTGATAAGGCATGATACCATGAGTAGTGTACTTCCATGTGGTGTGACTGTGAGGAGGAAATTGGGACTGTGAGTAGTGTGCTTATGTGAGGTGAAACCATGAGAAGGTAACTATGACCTTGAGTTGTGTTCTTCCACGTGGTGTGACCATGAAGAGGAAGCTATGATCATGATCTCTACATGGAAGGAGGATATACCATGAGATTCACATGGAAAAAGGAGCTACTATGATCATTTTACAGAAGGAGGAGCTACTGTAAATATATGAAGATGATATTCCATGAAGGGAACAGGTCATCTGTGCATATGATCTAAGAATTTATTGATCCACCATCAACCATTATCAAGATAATTAATAAACAATACTAGTAAAAGTTTAAATCTTTTCATACATACTTCCCTAAAAATTTACAGTATATCAAGCTATTATCTCCACCTCCACTTGAGCAGTGAATCTAGATGGTAGTGAAACCTAATTTATGCCATGAGTGATATTGAAATATCAACACACACACAAATTTACACTTGTATATATGTTAATTTAATGAGAAAACATGATAAAAATTGTGGTAATGACATTCAAGGTTTATCTTGAGCTATTCAATCTTTATGGAAGTCATGCACATATGATCAGGTAGTGAAATCATGTTTCGTGCAAGATAAATACAAATATAATGCATGAGGTAAAAATTTAGTGGTTATTTCTCTTCATATCATGTGAATTTTAATGATTTATTCATTAATATGTGAGAAAATGAAGGATATGTGGTTATTGAAAACCATGTGAATAAATATAAGGAATAATACTTGTTTCATTTGGGTATTTAATAGGGAAGTTATGGAATAAATGTTATGATGTAATTACAAAAAACATTTAATGACGAATATCAAGATTATTTTATAATGATTCATTCAATATTTATGAAGAATAATTTTGGGATATTGAACACTAAATAATATCGAGAATTAATGAGAATATAATTTAGGTTTTATTATGATTTAATTAAAATGAAAAATAACCTCATTGTGGTCATATAAAATTATGAAGATAAAATCATGGTGGATAATATGGAATATAAGAAAATGTGAATAATAAACATACATTTCAAATATTTTTTATTATATATATTATTTTAGGTTGTGGAATGAGTGATGAATATGGAAATTATTTGACATTGATTCAAGAAATAATATTTTTGGTAAAAAGAAGGTGATCCAACTCTTTTATCATTGTCATGAATATGTTATGAGTCAGAGAGAAGAATAGATCCATTTTAGATCATATTCACTAAAGAATAAAAATTGAAGAAAATATAAATGAAAAGTTACTAAGGGAATAGAGTTTCATACACATTCATTTTCATAGAAATAAAAAAGTCATGCAGTTCTGTTACATAGTAAGAATAGAAGGAAGGAGAATCACTTTGAATTAATTATATGAATATTTTGTAAAACATTATGTATAAAAAAAGAATAAGTGTTACTTAAATTATTATATTCAAGAAATTTATGAAGTATAAGTTCCAGGAAGCATGATAATAACTATAATTAGGTGATAGAGGCACTTATGTTCAATGATTCACTGAAACTCTATCTAAGGGACTATAATGAAACATAGGTTTCAAGGATATACCCTGAATTTATATATCCCATAGGATTGTTTCTAGTGTTTTGGGTAATCATTGATTGTTTCCCAGTTTCAAAAAGGACTATATTTTCTTATCTAAAGGTGAACCTTGTAAATATTTTGTCCACTTTATCTGTTTTACAAAAAATTAAGGACTGGTAGAAGAATACGAGAATGAATACCTTAACCAATCAAAGATGAAAATGGATAACAAAGATATAAATGGAGAAAAAAAAAACCAAAACTAATTCATCACCTCTCAATATTTATTATATCCTAAGTGGTCTTAATAACATTCAATTCCTAGGATGAACAGCATAGGTCCTTACTCCATTAATTATTTCTTACTTAAAGGAGTACCCAACTGAGAAAGGATATCTATGTAATTAATCCATAAAGTGGAGAAACTCTATATTAATTTTGATAAAGATTAAATAGGTTAACAAAATATTTCTCACACAAACCATTTTAAGACCATCATTTCATAGTATTATTTTAAAAAATGACTATTATACAATGATAGGAACCATTTTAGATGCTTCATCTAGAGGAGTAATGATATAAAACTCACTAGCTAAATCCAAAGAACTAATAGAGAGAATCTCATAGAACTCTCAACAATTCAGAACTTGATATGATACTAGAGGAGTATATAAGGTTAAGAGTTACAACTATACCTTAATTGAAATAATAATTTAATAACTAAATTATCGTCTTAGATAGTTATCATTAAATAAGGTTCATGAAGCATCACCATCTATAACCCCAAGTGTCTTTTAGAATTTTCATTCTTTGCATAATTTTATAGATGGCTATCCTTGACTGAAAGAGACTGGGAGTTGTGACACAATGAACCAATGGAAATACCAATAACCAATAAGAAACCAATGATTCAAATAATTTTCTAAAATTCCATATCAAGTAGAAAACTTATAACCTCAAATTCCACCCTTCCAATAGGATTTTCAAAAGTCTTACAATCCACCACCATTATAGAGGAACAACTTTCAACACTATAAAATATACCAAACATAGGGACTGAACCAATATACCTCAATTAAATACATTCTAAAATAGTTATTGTAGTCCCAAAGTAACCAACAATATACTCTCAAAATTCATGGATCAGATCTGAAGAAGTTTAAAGTTCAGTTTGGTTATATTATTTCTGCTCCAAATAACATGATAAATTAAGGCTAAGGTATGTTATTTAACTAATAAATTCATAATACTAAGAGAAATATAAGTATTATTTCCTTATGAAGTGTTAGGTAAGTCAAGAACAGTGAAGAACCACCACTAGAAGCTAAATCTTGATATGTATAGCCTAGATAATAAGAAGAACTATCCCCTGTGAAGAAAGAGTAGAAAACTCCTTTTAATATACCACCAATGAACAAATAAAAAGGAAAATATAATATGGATGATATAACTTAACCCTAAACTTCCTTCTCTTCAATAATAACCCTCCAAGAGGACCATTTAATATTCCATGTAATAATAAATGTTAGACCTATTTATAAATGTGGATGTCAACATCCCTTTATTGGATTAAATTAATCAAGTTCCAAGGCATGCAATGTTTCTCAAGGATATCTTTACTAAGAAGATAAAAATGTAATGAGATAAAAAAGGAAAGTTTGGGAAGAAATTTTTATGCTCTTTTATCACCATAACTACCTAGAAAATGTCAATATCCAGGTACTTCTAATATCCCATACATGATAGGATATATTAATTTGCCTAATGAATTATTTAGCTTAAGAGATTAAATTAATGTTATTCCTTAATCAGTTTATTATTCTCTATATATATAATAAATCAATACAACTGTTTTAGTTGTACAATTGTCCAATTGAACCACTACCTACCTAGTAGGAGTGTTGGAGGACATTCTGGTAAGAGTGAAAGGATTATTATTCTCTACAGATTTTAATATTCTGAACATGGAAGAAGAAAAAGGTAAAAATCATTCCCTTATTATCTTAGGTTGTCCATTTTTGAAAAATAATAAATCCATAAACAATATTCATGAAGGAATTCTTTCAATGGATTTTAGAGATGAAACTGCTAATTTCAATAATTTGGATTCGATAAAATACCCTCTTGAATAAAAATATATTTTTATATTAGCTCATTATGAAATTACATTCTATTTTAAGGATGAAATTGAAACGTTGGATAAAATAATAAAATTAGCTGTAGCTATATAAGTACAAAATCATTTTGATGAGCTTGTTTTTTAAAATGAATTAAAGTTTGAATTAAATTTGTGTAGTTATTTTTTTGAGGATCTATATGAAGAATATTTTAATTATTAATTTAAATATATTATTCAAACTTACACTTTTAATATATATATTTTTATAATGGTAAAAACTAATATAAAATCATTACTAGATCACCCACTTGAACTGTAATTTAAACAGTTTCCATCAAATTTCTAATATGAATTTCTGAAGAAAAATGAAATTTTTTCCTATTATAATTTAAAAAGATTTGGAATTTGAATATGAGAATAAATTGTTAAATATTATGAAAAATAATACTAAGTCCATAGGATGGTCACTAGAAGATATTCTTAGGATTATTTAAACAATATTTGAGCATCAAATACTTATTGTAAATAAATCAGAACATGTGATACATCCCTAAATAAATCTCAACCCAGCCTTAATAAAAGTTGTGAAAAAATAATTTAAAATATGTTTAGGATCTAAAATCATATAGCCTTTTTAGAATCATAGTGGGTGAGTCCCATTTATACTATAACTACAAAAATTATAATCTTCATTTTAAAAAATTAAAATAATGAACTAGTACCCTCAAGGATTCAAAATAGTTGGTGGGTCTATATTTACTATATAAAACTGAACAATGTGACCCAAAAAGACCACTTACCTATCAATTTTGTAGATAAAATTTAGAAAGTCTAGTTTTTAAAGGTAAATATTGGTTTCTTTATGGTTTTTTTATTTATTTTTAAGTCCTCGTATCATTAGAATATCATGAAAAAACTGCATTCATATGCCACTTTGGTATATTTTCATAACGAAGGATGCATTTTGGATTACGCAATGACCTAGGTATTTCCAATTATACATAGTAAGAATATTTTTAAATATAATTTAAATATACATGGATGTATTTCTTAATGGAGTTACTATTTATGGGACATGTTTTAAAACCTATCTTGAAAACCTAGAAAAAATATAATGAGCTGAATTGAAGAGAAATTGGTTTTAAACTTTTAAAAATTTTATTTCATGGTGGAAAAAAGAAATGTTCTAGGATAGATAATTTCTAAGGAAAAAATTAAAGTGTAAAGGCCATAGTTTATGAAATTTCAAATCTACCTTACACCACTATTGTGAAATATATTAGATCATTTTTAAGACATACTAAATTTTATATGAGGTTTATTAGAGATATTAGAAAAAAGGTTTTACCTTTGACCAACTATCTCAAGAAGAAAAAAAATATTTGATGAATCATGTAAGAAATATTTTAATATAATCAAGGAAATCCTAACCACATCCCCAATAATCAATATAATAGGTCAATATGTACCATTTTATGTGTTTTTTGAATCCTCAAACTAAACGGTGGGGGTAATGTTGTCCCAAAGAATCATTGGGCACTCTTATGTGATAATTATTCCTAACAGACCCTGGACACACTTCAAATCAACTATAAAATAATATAAAATTAGTTTTTTGTCTATTTTTTTGAAATTTTAAAATTTTCATCCATATTTTTTTAGAATTAAATTAACGATTTACTATGATCATGCTTCCTTTGGGTATTTAATCAGTAAAGGTGATGCAAATGAAATATTGCTAAGGTGGATACTATTGTTGTAAGAATTAAAATTATACATAAAGTATAATTTTGAAACCAATAATAACATTAAGTAAATAATAATAAGTAAAAGTATACAATTAGAAAAGTTTAGGCTAATCAGCGTAACTGCAGTAGTAAAGAAACATAGTTTGAAAAAATCAAAAAATTCCTGAATGTAATTCGAAGAACCATGAAACTACATATTTCATAAAGGAATAAATATTTTAAAAAACCACACCCTAGATGACCATGAGACCTATAAATACCCCTTTGTATCCCAATTTTATGGATATGAACTTTGGAATTCTAGGCTGAAGCTCTTAACTCATATTACTTGGAATTTCGTAAACTTAAGGAACCAAGGAAGGAAATAAATTCCCATAGGTGAAAATGTTATATGAATTACAACACATGAGTCCTTAAAAGTATTGTATTTTGTTTGAGATTTATTTGGCATAACACTTTTCCAGGAATAAAAATTTATTCATTGAAGTCCTTCACTTCACACAACTCCATGTTTCGTGAACCTATATTCTGTGAAACTCATACAATAGACATCCTAGAAGAGTATTCATGCATGGGACCCAACCCTCATTGAAATGCCCTAAGATTTTAAAAATAGAAACATAAGGTTTAATAACATATATGATAGGTAACACCAATATTATAAGATAATGTAACACCCTGAGGATTTCTGATATATTTATTTTTAAATAAATTTATTCTCTTCAATAGCTTGTAGAACATGGAACCCCGAATCTAAATGAACAGTAATATAATATATTTTTATAACATAGTGTTAAAATGGTGGGTATGAATATGAGTAACTAAATTATGAAAATTATATGGTTTAAAAATGAATAAAATAAATTTAATAATTATTTATTTATTGGAATTATAATAAGAATAATTTTAAAGAAGAATACATGTTTTTTTAAAAGATATATTTTTCTAAGAAGTGGTTTCCTCGCGCTTGTGAGCATATTTTAAAATAAAATTTTACCAATTTTAGAAAATTTATTTTTAAAAAATAAGTTTATTTTTTAAATCCTCATATCAAAATTATCTTCGGATTAATTTTTTATATTTTTCTAAAAAGTTTCATTTTTCATTGATTAGTCCAAAATAAATATTTTTATTAAAAATTCATTCTAATTTAAATAATTTACCAGCCCATTTTTCTTTTAAGGTGGTTTTAAAAGTAAAATTAGTAAAATTATATACTTATTAATCTAAATTAAAAAATTTTAAAAAAAAATCATATTTAATTTTAATATAAAAAAGGTTTAACTCGTGAAATTGATTCTTTTGAAAAACCATTTTTTCGAGATGTCTACAGATTTAATTTTAAATTAAATTATCCCACTTATTTCAGTTTAATTTAGAAAAATAGATTATATATTTTTAATCAGAATAATTTATATTATCTAATAAGGTTAACTTAATTTTTTACCATAATGAATAGTGAAAACAATAAAAAATATTTACAATGGTTAAGGTAAAAACGTGTTTACTAAGGGTTGAACTAAAAATATAAGGATTAAAAATGAACTAAAAATTATATAATTATTATTTTATGGTAATATTTTTATATTATACATTATATGTTTTGAAAATTTTCTATTTTTTGAGCCTTGTTTCATTAGGAAAATATGGGTGGAATTATTTCTTTTAAAAAATTCAAAGTGTGTCCTCTCCCCCACTTATAAAATGTCTCCCAATATCCTCTCATTTACACAATTAAAAAACTCACGGGTTCAAAAAATTACATCCCAAATCACTTACGTAATCCTTTAACATAATCCAAGAAGCCTTGGTTTTTAATAAATCCAACCTATAAAGGCTTTTGGTGCAAACCAAAAGAAGTTTTTTGAATATGTAACATCCCTAACTGAGCATTTTATTTTATTTATTCTTCTGCATACCTCAAATATTATTAAACCATGATTATATAATAATTTAATTATATTCCATATACTGAGATTTTTTTATTTTAATTTCATGAACTATAACCATATTCTACTCCCTCAAATGGAAAATCAAATCATTGATCATTTGTATGGCAGACTACTGCCTTGCAAACCGACATAATTTGTTTTCCATCACTGCTTCTCACAGTTGGATATAACGATGATTATAATGTTTATATATGATATTTATGATCTAAATATACTTATATTATTATAAAATCATATATATACCATCTTAATTTCTATTTTGTAGAGAATGTGATAATGTCATTCGTGTGTACTACGGACTACCGCCTCATGAAGCGATGCGATTTATTTTTTACTAATGATTTACATGGAATGTAAAAAGGATAAAATTAATTAATATATGTGAAATATATAAAATTATATTTATTTCATAAAATTAATATAAAATTTACTTCCTTACCATTTCAACCATTTAGAAAATGATAACGTCACTTGTGCATATGTACGACATGCCGTCTTTACAAAGCGATGTGATTCATTATCCATTTTCTAAATTAAATAATGATTATAAACAGGTATCTAATGAAAAAAATAATATTTATAATGTTAACATAATTATATATATAATTTAACTATAAACTATTTTCAATATCTAGAACTTTCATGAAGAAATGTGCTGGAGAAAACAAGAAAATTAACACCCAAAAAATAGTGATACTGAAAGATTATTAAAGAACGAGTAATAATATGCTATAAAAGGATCATATATGATATTATAAATAATAATAAGATTATATTATAAGTAAATAAAATTCTTAAGACCACTATATAGTGGTATAAAGAGTTCTCATCTAAAGGGAAGTGCAATGTAAGGGTTTTCTTAACTCAATTTCCATTCTTTGGAATATATGACTACTTTGTTGGTTATATTATAACAAAATTATGTGTGAAATGAATTTTTATTTATTTATGTTGTATTTGAAAACATTTATGTTGATATACATTTTTTAAATATAATCACCCCACTTATTAACTCTCAACTCAATGATACAAACTTTGTAATGGTTCCATCACAAAACTTCTTTCTTTGAGACACATGTTCTTTTATGAACCTATTTTTTATATGGTGTATATAATGAGACTTTAAAATTTATATCATTAATCCTTTATATTTCATGGTATTTTAAGTTACAATTAATTTACTTCATTCATGGGGTTTATGACTTAAAAATTATCAATAATATGGGGGTTTATTTCACAATCTCATTTTAATTAGGATTGTTTATGCTTGAATTTCCATTGAAGGAGAATATTTGATCATTATCTAATAAACCAATTTAAATTTATTTTTCTCTTGTTATTAATTAAATTATAAATTAATATAACCATTTTTCTCTCTTTGGTACTTAAAATGACAGATAATATTTTTAAGGAAAATAAGTTTTATTTCTCCCTTTAGTTGAAAACCCTTTTCTTTCTATGTCTATGTTTTATTTAAATTATTTCCAAAATGGTTTTTAATATTATTTTATGACTTTATAACGACATTTTTACCATTTTTTACTTTTAAAAACATATTTTAAATAGAATATTCATTCCATTTTCCAAATAATTCCCATTTGGATTTAATCAGAAATATGAAAGGAATCTTTTATAATGTGTACGAAATGAACGGTATTTTCTTCCATCATGACCATTCTTTGGGTTGAAGATTAATTTATAATTTTCCAAGGTTATTTTCAAATAAATTTATTTCTATAATATTTTGTGAATTTCTAGTTTGTAAAAAGTGATTTTCAAGGTGGGATATTTATTTTCCTCAATAATGTTAATAATATTTTTAAAAGTATTTTCACCAATGACAAAAAAGTTTGACATTATGGATTGATTATAAATTATGTACATATGTATATTCCATATATACCGATCTTATAATCCTTTAATTAGATAGGGTAATATATTCCTTATGTTCATCGCCAAAATTACTACATTATGAAATTTACTTTGATCATGATATGAGACAAGATTATACAAACCATTTTCTTTCTATGGGTAATTATTATGTTTATACCTTTTGATTGACTTCCTTATGTGGGACACATATGCATGTACATGATATGATTTTTATGGGTGGGATTATAATTGTATATACCTCTAATACATTGGTTAATGTTTTATCCTCATGAAATGTCATATATGGTATTAGCGAGTGAACCTAATACTTATGGGAATATATCCACCATGTGATGTTGTCTTGGTAGTTATCGTTGACTTATTTTTATGTAATATCTTATTTTGTTTCCATATTTCCTATTATTTTTTGATCTTATAATGATGTATTCTTTATGTTATGTTTCCATTTGATTACTCATGTTTCTTATCTTTTATGATATCATGTTATACCTTTGATTCAAATGTTATTCTTCGTTATCATGTTTATTTTCTTACTAGGATTGTTTAGTCACCCTTTTTTATGTATTTCCCTAAGTTATCCCATGTAGTTTTTGAGCTTGAAAGTATTTAAGAGATAATTATTGAAAATAAAATAAAATAATTATTTTTGTCCCACTTTTATGTATTATGAACCTAGTATTCCAAATACATTGGGACTCACGATCCATGTTTTTATATTAATGGATATTTATGTTAAAATTCATGTAATAATATGTGTAAAATTCATGGGTCACTATAGTTGGTATCAAAGTAATTTTTAGTTAATATTTAGAAACTATGATGAGAAAACATTAGTTAGAACCCTAGGGATAAGTCCAAGGATAAGTCTAAGGATAATATTAAGTATAGAAAAATATCCTATAATCATGGTGTTGTATAAAGAGAGGGGATTCCAAGTAATTACATCCCTATTTGGATACTAAAAGTGGACATGGTACTGGAATAGATGTACCTTGGGGTAATAACTATGAAAAAACTTTGTTGGGATTGACTTGAGTGTTACATTGTAAATGACAATGAGCCTTACTGCACACCCAGTTTGACACTCTGAAGAGATATGATTTGGAAATTAATAAAATATTTATGAACCATTATAAAGGAAATGAATGATTTTTTAAGTTAGATAAACTAATAAGAATCATTATAATGGATAATTTATATTGAAACCCAGAGGCCCATAAGTCAGAATATACTTATCATTTATAAGTTATTCCTTCTTGGTTTATAGGTTTCCATTTGGTATATTAATGAAATTATCATCTTGTTTATTTTAATATTTTTAGTTATTGGTGGGAAATATGAGAAATAATCTTGAAACCCAATGTGATGGGAAATGTAAAGATTCCCTTAATGAGATGCATAGCCTAATGGGAATGGTAATTAGAAATCTTTTGAAAATTCCAAATGAGCTATCTCGAATTAAAATTGGAAATTAGAACATAGATTAATTTTCAAACACACCAAAGATAATAATTATAGTGTCTCATGGAAGTTTAAGTGATAAAGATGAAAAATAAATGAATATATAATTTTCAACATGCCAAAAATGTGGGAAAATGAACCATGGGAAATGCCTTAAAGGTATTGAAATATTCCTTAGGTGTGGAAAAGGAGGTCACAAATAAACTAATTAATAAATAAAAATAATGAATTTGGTTAACAAGATGTATAGAAATAAAATTCAACCTACAATACTATTAATAGTTTAATGTTGTAAATATGTATAACTTAGTCATTATTTTAGTAAATACCCTAATCCAAGTATTAATTTCTAATGGATTATGTTATGAGAATAATTGAAGTGGAATAATTGAATTATTTAGGTGTTGTAACTCAAGGATCATGTTTTTAGATTATTTTTTTATCAATGGTATTCTGGATATAAGAATCATAAATCTTCTAAGGAGTTATGTAATGGTTTTTATTTAGATATTTTCAAGAATATTTTGAATGTTGCTAATGAACTAGAAATGTGATTTAATGGTAAGGTTATACTCTATGTAAAAATGAATAATGTAGTGAAATAAAATATTGGAGATGTGCTTGATGTCGAGGTAATTACAGTTTATTAAGATTATTTTATTTTATGGAAAAAATTACGCTTTATAGAAGTCATTAGGGGTTTAAAACTGATTTTATGGTTAATTTTATTTTTAGGGTGTTCATCATAGTTAAGGAGAAGTTTTATTAGTTTGAGATGTATATAACCTTTATGCCTAATATAAATAATTATTTGGGAAGAATGATATTATGTTTTTGGAGATGTAAGTTGAATGGTATGAGATAATATTTGAGGTTAAAACCTTCATTAATTTTGAGGTTATGGAGGTAATTTTGGATATAGGTTTATTTATTGAAGGAATTATCTATGATAAACCATTGATTTTATTATTGAATTTTGGAGATTAATATATTCATATTGATATTAATTTTAGGTATTATCTTACTTGTTCTAACCATTTTGGTTTTAATAAATATAGGTGGAATAACTTGTTACTCATTTATAGATATTATGATATATCAAAAGTTAATTTCAGTGCTTCATTAATAAAAAAAATCATATTGTATATTCATTACGTAGAGTAATAGGTGAAATGGAAAGTGATCTAAGTACAACCAAATTATGAAATTGTGTTTATGAAATAAAAATATACCAAGTATATTTTTTTGTGTTCTCTAGAATCCCATAACTCTAGGGAAAGGATGTTGAAACAAAAAAATTATCATATTACCTTTATAATCAATGAATAAATAGTATTTTTATTTAACACATATTTATGGTTTTCTATGTTTAATTTATCAGGATAATTCACTTTATTGGTATCAATGATCACTACCACTCTCTATAATTATTTATGCTTTCCTTCCATGTCCATATCTTAGCTTTCCACCAATGTTATCCTATTTCAAAGCCTATTTATGTAATGAATTCAGTATTTAACTTTACATAATTTTAAGATAAGGATTTATTAACCCTTTTTAGGATGTTTACTTTTCTACAAAGAAATTTTTCAAATCTTAAACCCTTTATTTCTGATATCAAATTTAAATTATAAGGACACAATTTATTTATTTGGTAGAATGTAACACCTTGAGTTTTCAAAAGAGAAAAATCATTTTTGATACCATATATGAAATGAAAAACCTTGAATAGAATATAATTTAATACCCATGGGATTTATTATATAATTATTTTTAATAAATTCAATCTCTTCGTAGCTTTTAGAACAAGCAACCCCATATCAAAATGAATCGTAATATAGTATACCATTATAACCTTGCTTTAAATTGGGGGGGTATGAATTGGACTATCTAAATTGTAAAAATTATATGTTTTAAAAACACATAAAATAAATTCAATTATTATTTATTTATTTTAAATAAAACAATAATCAATTTAAAGAAAAAGAAATTTTTTCTGGAAAAACACTATTTTTCTAAAAAGTGTTTTCATCACACTTTGTACTCATATTTTAAAATTAATTTTTACCAATATTATAAAATATATTTTAAAAATTTAACTTAATTTTTTAAATCATCATATAAAAATTATCTTAGGATTAAATTTTGGTATTTTTCTGAAATGTTTCATTTTTTGATGAATAGTGAAAATGTTAATTTTTAATAAAAAGTGGCTTTTCGTTTAAATAATTTAAAAGACCAATTTTATTTTAATGTGGTTTTAAAATTTAAATTTATTGAATTATATATTTATTAATACAAATTATGTTATTTTAATCTATTTCATATTGAATTTTGATATAAATATTTTTTAAACTTTTTGAAGTTTTTATTTTGGAAAACTATTTTTCGACATATCTACGTGTTTAATTTTAAATTAAATTCTTAAATTTAATTATGTTAAATTTGGAAAAATGGATTCCATATTTTGAATCATTATAATTTATATTATATAATAAGTTTAAATTAATTTTTTAACATAATGAATAGTAAAAATTGTAAAAATTATTTACTGTTGTTAAGGTAAAAATGGGTTTACCAAGGGGTTAAACTAAACAAATATAAGATTTAAAATGGCCCCAAAATTGTATAATTAATATTTTATGTTCATATTTAGACCTTATAACTTCTTATTTATTAAAATGTTATATTTTGGAGCCTTTTGTAATGAGAAAAATATGGGCGTAATTCTTTCTTTTCAAAAATTCCAAGTGCGTCCTCTCCCCCCAGTTATAAATCGACACCCCATCTCCTCTAATTTACATAATTCCAAAACCCATTGGTTCATCCAATACCTAAAAAAAATTATTCCTCAATTCCCCCCCCCCCTTTAATCCTATAATCTTTGTTTTGGTCAAAAAACCGACCCATAAAGGCTTTTGGTCCAAACCAAACCGACCCATAAAGGCTTTTGGTCCAAACCAAAAGAAGTTTTCTAAAGAAGAGGTAACGTCCTTAACTAAGAATTTTATTTTATTTCTTCTTCCATATAATTAAAATATTATTCAACCATTATGATATGATAACCTAATTATATTACATATAATGATATGTTTTTATGTTAATTAAATTACCTACAACCATCTCCTCTTCCATCAAATGGGAAACAAAACCATTGATTGTGTATACGACAGATTATCGCCTCATGAACCGACTTAATATTTTTTCCATCACCACTTATCAAGGATGGATATAATTATGTATATAATATTTATATATATTATATTTATTATATAATTATAATTATTTAATTTTAATATCATATATAACCTCTTACTTTTTGTTCTATATAGAATGTGGTAACATCGTTGGTGTGCACTGTGAACTACCACCTCATGAAGCGATGTGATTCATTTTTCACTAATGATTTACATGTAAGGTAATAAAATAAAAAATTAAATTAATATAGTTGATATATATGAAATTAAATTTATTCTTTAAAATTAATATAAAATCTACTTATTTACCCTTTCACCCATTAAGAAAATGATAGCATCACTTGTGCGTATATACGACCTACTATTTCCAGGAATCGGTGTGATTCATTCTCCATGTTCAAAATTAAATAATGATTTAAAATATTAACATAATGAAAAAAAATATATTTTTAACTTTAATATAATTATGGATATATTGTAACTATAATTTTATTTCAATATTCAGAACTTTCATGATGAAACGTGCAGAATAAAATAAGGCAATTAACATCTAAAACAACAGTGATAATGAAAGATTCTTAACAAATGGGTAATAAGATGTTATAAAAGGATGATATATGATATTATAAATAATATTATTATTCTATTATAAGTTAATAACATGTTTAAAATCACTATACATGAGGTTAAAGAGTGCTCAACCAAATAGAAGCGTGAAGTAAGTGGTTTCTTAACTCAATTTACATTCATTATGATATACATATACATCATTGAGTATATTATTAGAAAATTATTTTTTTAATGATTTTTTATTTCTTTATGTTTTATTTACACTTTTATTTATATATATCTACATTTTTTACACATAGTAACCCCATTGATTAACTTTCACCTTAATGATACAAACTTTTAAAGGGTTTCATCTCAAAACACCATTCTTTGAGACATGTGTTCCTTTACGCATCTAATTTATTTGATATGGTGTATATACATCCCATTTACATTATTAATCATGAATAATTTGTACTTAATGGTATTTTAAGTTAAAATTCATTTAATTCATTCATGAGGGTTATGATTCAAAAAATACCAATGTGGTAAGGGTTTATTTAAAAATATCATTTTAATAGGGATTATTTATTCTTGAATTTCCATTGAAGGAAATTATTTTCTATTTTTCCAATGAAAGACTTTAAATTAATTATCCTCTATTTATCAATAAAATTATAAAGTAATATTTCTATTTTTTTCTCTTTGGTACTTAAAATGATTGAACATATTTTTAAATAAAATCGATTATATTTCTCTCTTCATTTAAAAACCCCTTCTCTTCCATGTCCATGTTTTATTTAAAGTGTTTTAAAAAAAATTAATATTCTAAAATTATTTTTTAAATTCATTTTTACCATTTTTTACTTTTAAAAAAATCTTCATATCATTTTCCAAGTAATACATGTTTATATTTTACCAAAAAAGTGAAAGGGGTTTTTGTTTCAATGTATATAACATGAACAATATTTTTCACTATCATTACCATTATTTTCCTTGAAGATTAATTTATAATTTTCCAAGTTTATTTTAAATAAATTTATTTACACAATATTTTATGAAGTTTGTTTTTGAAAAAGTGATTTCCAAGGTGGAAATGTTATTTTTTTAATATTGTTTTTAATATTTTAAAAATTATTTTAATCAATGAAAACAAACTCTTACATTATGGATTTATTTTGAATTAGGTATATATTTCTCTCACATATATACCTAGATTATTCTCCCTTACATTGATAGGTAAATACATGCCTTATTTTCATATCTCATATTCATTAATTATGAAATTTCCTTTGATCATGATATGAGACAAGAATATGTGACCAATTTTCTTTCCAAGGGAAATTATTATATTTATGACTTATGATTTATTTCCTTAAATTTAATTCATATGATTGTAAGCGAAATTAATTTTATGTGTGGGCCCAGAATTATATATCCCTATAATATATTGTATAATGTTTTAGTCTCATGATACATCATTTATGGGATTAGGGAGTAAACCTAATCCATTATGGGACTCTATAAACCATTTGATGTTATTATAGAAATTATCCTTGACTTATGTTTATTTCATGTACAATGTTGTTTCCAAATTTCTTTTGATTCTATGATTATTTGTTACCATGTTATTTATGTTATGTTTCTATGTGATTACTCATGTACCTTCTCTTTTATGATATCATGTTATACCTTGGACTCGCATATTATGCTTCCTTATCATGTTTATTTCATTACTAGGATTTTTATATCACCCTTTTTTATGTATTTCCTCAGTATATATCATGAGGTTTATGAGCTCGAATGGATTTAGGAGCTCATTATAGAAAATAAAATAAAAGTATTTATTTTTGTCTCACTTATATTATGAACCTAGTATTCTAATGACACTAGGCCTCAATATCCTTGTTTTTATATTAATGAATGTTTATGTTAAAAATCATGTAATAATGTGTAAAATTCATTGGTTATTATACTCATTAAACTATTGTTGGAAGAGAAGTTCTAGGAGATGTACAAGAGCAAGGAAGAGAGTCTGGATAGAGATCACACCAAGAGTTTCAAGGCCATAACCCAATTATTCAATCACTTTTAGACTATAGAAGACCCTAATACATGGTATTTAATCCAATAATTTTAGTACCCCCATCATAGATCAACATTTTGAAATAAATATAGTGATCATTCAAATGATCACCCATTCCATACAATTTTTTGGGCTACCATATAAATACCCTAATCCTCACATTAAGAGTTTTCTAGAATTGTATGAAACATTGAAATTAAAAAATTTCACAAGAGAAGTATTAATATTACACCTATTCCAATTATACCTCAATAAAAAATCATAAAATTGTATCTAAAGTTTTCCCCCACAATCAATCACTACCTGGGAGGATATAGTAAGGAAATTTTTGACATGGTGTTTACCTCCCTTAAAATTCATGAATTTATGGGTAAGTATTTTAAATTTTTATTAATTAAATTATGTTAAATTATATGTTTCATGGTGAGATTTAAAATTTTGATAAGATAATTCCATCATCGTGGAATAAAAACTTCTAATAAAAACTTTTTATAAAGGCTTATAACAAAGAAATCATTTGATAATTGATATAGCTACTGGAGGTTTTTTCATGTGAAATTCACCAGATAACAATTATTATTTATTGATAAAAATTTATAGAAATAGCTTCTAATGGAAACCAAAACAAGGAAAACCAATGCAAGGAGTGCACATGGTGGAAAATATATGTCTTTCCACTCAAATGAATGAAATTTAAAAGAAACTAAAAAAATGATGTCTGACCAATATCCCAAAGGTATAAAATAGAAAGATGTATGTTACTTGAATTATAATCATTAAATTTATGTGTAGGGGTAAATTCCAAAACAACCACCATAACAAAAACATAAGAATCACTCTCAAGGACAAGGATTTCAACTGAGGGATTAAGGTTTCTATCCCCAACACCAGGGACCAACACTTACAATTCAAGTTCATTCATTAGAATATACCCTAAAATTTTTCATGACCATAAAAGGGGTTACACTCAAATATTTCAAACCTTATTATAAGGATCAAGGCACTATCATTCAATAATTAAAAGATAACTCGTGAAATTTAAGAGCATATATGAGGAACTTAAAATTCCAACTGGATCAAATTGCTAAACAATTAAAATAGAGGCCAAGAAGATTTATATCAGGTGACACTAAAGTGACAAGACATGGTGAGATTAAATTCGTCGACTTGATAAGTTTAAATACAATACCACATGTTTCTGAAAAAAGTTGAAAAATAAGTTGAAGAATAAGAAGTTAAGTAATAAAAATAGTGCAAGAGAATAAGGAGAATGGAAAGGAAGCTAAGAAGTATATTCATGAAAAATATCCACTATCATATCAACCAAAACTACTATTTATAGATAAATAAAGTTAATAAAGGTTCAATGAGAAAAGGGAAAATATTTTGGAAATTTTCAAAATATTTCACAACAACAATCCATTTGTTAAGGTAATTTTGAACATTCCCACTTTTGCAAGGTTTATAAAATAGTTAGCGATGAAAAAAATAAATCTTGAGGAATTGGTAACCATCCCATTAATGGGTGAATATTCATACATGGTATAAGGAGTATACCTAAGAAACAAAGTGATCTGGGTAGTTTTTATATCCCGATTGACATTAGTTCTAATGTGTTTTGTGGTGATTTGTTTGATTTAGGTGCAATTGTATAATTTATATCATATTAAAAATTAAATATAATGTTCTTAAGAAATATTTATCTTACTCATTTAATGATACTAATTTTAGATACAAGAGTGATACATCCTTTAGGACTACTAGAATATGTCGTTGTTAAGGTAGACACGTTTTACTTTCCGGTGAATTTTCTTATGATGGACATGGATGAGGAGAAGACTACAATAATTTTAGGAATACCCTTCCTAGATAAAGTAAGGTAACTAATTGATTTAAAAAGCCGGTTTTTATGTTTGAGAGATAGTGTGGAGGATGTGAAATTCAATATTCATCGGGTGATGAAAAATCTGGATGAGAAAAGTGATAAAGAGTTGAGAGAATATGAGTTTCTAGAAATTGATGACATAATTATCCATGGAAGAAGTATTGATTTAGCTACTATAAAAATGAAATTAGAATTTGGAAAATATGAAAGTAAAGGTAATAAGTTTATAGAAAATTTTGTAGATAGTGTAGAATTTTTTGGTTAAGAAAAATTCAAGGAGGGTTAGCAAGTTTGCGTAGTTAGTGAGATGCCATTTGATTTCATAAAAAGAGAAAAACTACTAGATTAGGACCATAAATATTGATAAGGTACTCCTAAAAGAAATATTAAAATTATTTTATGGAAAATATATAAGGACCATTTAGATGGAATAATGATAACTTTGGCATTTTTTAGATCCAGATTGGGTAACCTTCTTCTTAACCTCAATCACTTAACATCAAGAGGTAAGGTCTAGTTTAAAAAACTAACCAATGAGATTTTAGGATGCATCCTAAATTTTTCATGATGTTTTTATTTTCATTTCTATTTAGGAACTAGTTAGGAGTGTATATCCTTAATTATTTTTGAACTTTCATGAGACTGGCCTACACATTCATAGTTTAACTTAAATTTTCAAGACCATGGTCATTCAAGGTGAAAATTCCTGCTGTAGTAAACAATGGGAGAAAAATGAGATATTCAAATGAAAGGGGAGTGAGCTTTATTTTTTAGTACTTACTTAACCTCCCCTATATTTTCCATAATCCATTAATACTTGATATAATTAAAATCCATGTCCATACTTAGATCAATGCTTTACATTTTGATTAATGATTCTTTTAATTTTTAAGAACCCAAAGATTCCATGTATGAATTTTTAAGTTGGTATAATTGAATAAGAAATATGGGTAATTGAATTATTATAGTGAAACATAGGGATTTGAATTCAATTAATCATGATTTTCTTTATAGTAACATGTTGATAAAATTTTCCTTCCATCTTTTCATGCTTTGGATTTCATAAGTTCTTATTGATTGATTGAATTATTATGACAAATTCCATGAGAGATTGACTTAAAATTAAATTCTTTAATTCATGAGAGGTTTCTAAACAAATATTTACAATATTTTTTAAAACCTTTATTGATATAAGTTGAGACATGTTACATACTAGGTTTTGGATTTAAAATTGTCAAAATAATGATTGTACAAATTCACTTAAAAGATGATTGAGGAATTTTGTTTGATTTTTCTACTATCCTTGGTACCAACCTAACATTTATCCTCCTTTTACACCTTACATACCAGGAATGTCCTTTTATAGGAATAACTGTATTTCAATCCAAAGTATCCATCCCTACCCATACTATAGTGTTTTGCATGATGTTCAAAGTTCAAGTGTAAGGAAAGAGGGATTTCATATAAAAAAATGATATAATTAATTGAGATAATGTCTTGGTTGTTTTATTGGGTTTTGGATATGGTTCATGTTTTCTTCACTATTTTTATTACTTACCCCTCTTGAAAAAATATTGAAAAAATGAAAAAATAAATTATGGGTTAAGTTTTGGAGGGTCAACAATCACCCTCACTTGACCAATGATTTTCAAAATCTGGGGTTGGGTGATGGATTTGAGACTTTTCCTAGATCAATTTTCAAAATAAATAATTAAATAAAAAATTATAGGGGTAAATTATTCATTATTATTTGTTGATGATGACCTTACTTTGAGACTAGGAATGTGAGGAAGATGTAATTTCTGAGAGGAGAATGTCATTCTGTTCACCTTGTTTATCATTCTTAACACTTAGATATAAACCTTATCTTCAAGATGTTAATGTTTTTATCAAAACTTTACTACCATCCCATAACCTCATAATAATTTGATCCATATTTTGAATTCCTTTTGATTTTTAGTGATATTTTTCTATACTATGTGGTGAATGTAAATCACTTTCAAATTCAAAATTTTGGTACATGTTCTCAAGGTATGAGGAAAAATTAACATTTTTATTTTTACCTTGAGTAATGAGAAAAGAAAACTATTCTGAGGTTGATCACAACATTGAATGTTAATAATGATGAATTAAAATACTTGAATGGAATATAAGATAATTCCTGTTATTTTTCAATCGGAAGTTTAATTACATTATGTATAGTGAGGATTTGGAATCATTTTTTATATATGAAACTTGAAGATTATCTCTCCCATTGATAATTGTTTAGTTTCATTGTTTTTTAATTTTAAAAACTGGTAGAATGGGTGTTTCCTTTTTAATCCATTGTGGAGATATATGATTAAGGATAAGCATGATTTAAGTTTGGGGGATTTGATGAGTTAATATTTTTCATACAATTTTAAAATTTTATTTGTTAATTGTTTTATGTTTTTAAATGAGAGTATCCATGTTTTAGTTGATAATGTTCATTTTGGGGTATTTATTTTATTTGGATAACATTTTTAAAAAGTAAATGAAAAAATATAAATAAATTCATGTTTTACAATGTCTTATTTTTCTTAGAATTTGTGTTTCTGCAGTATAGGGAAAATAGGAAATGAAAGGGAGACTTGTTAAAAAATATGGTCCACTTGGAAATCACTCAAACTATTAGATCTGTATTGTCTTATTCATGTATTTCTTCAATACCACCACTGTTGTTGATACAATGCAAACCACTAGAGACCACCATCTCTACCACTGTTTCACCGCATTCATCACCAGCTATTTTTCAGTACTACCATGATTGATGAGGGAGGACATAAGGGTGCCACTAAAATTTTGATACCTACTATTCCAAATCTATATCTATGTGGTGTATTTATAGATAGAGATAAAACCAGTGAATAAGGTTGATTCGTGGCTTTGTTCCCTACACCGTAGAGAATTGTTCTTAGAAAATGAAGAGAATGAGACTGTACCATATTGGAACTTGCTGCATCATGTCCAATTTGAAGAAGAATAATGGATAATCCCCTATGGTGTAGGTGTTTCACTGCATCTTGGTTAGACTATAATGACTACTACTATTGTGGAGTTCTACTACTATAGGTTCTGTTTTTATTTTCCATATACCATTATGACTAGTATAAGGGGGTAAGTACTTTTGTACATATCCATGTATGGAAGAGGGAGTGAATCTAGTGAAATGAATTTTCTTCTTAATTTTTTAGTGGGATTTTGTATTCATTCATTATTTCTATACTCTTAATTATTTCTACCTTGCATGACCATTAGAGGTGGAAAAAATATACTTTTAATAAATTATCTTAACACCCATGTTCATGTTCATGAATATTGAGTTAATGAGGGTGGTTATATTTAAATAAGTTTTTGAAAATCCCATAATATTACTTAACCAAACTACATGAAATTCAAAGAGGGTTGAAAATATAATGTAGAGTGTTCATTATCATAGGAGGTTCACTTAGATTCAATTATGCGTACATCTTAATTAAGTAAATTCATTTCACTTCAATAATGCTTGAACTCAAAATTATTATGCTGATACATTATTCTCATCAATCACAACCAAATTCAATCTTCATTCATTCTATCTTTAATACTTTTCTAAAAAAATTAATCAATTTCTAAAGTATTCTCTATGGAATGACCTCGATCACCACTCTGCTAATTTTTTCACATTAGTTAGTTATAGTCAATATTTATGAATTTTTTTATTCGATATCCCTAAGAAAACTAGTGATGATCTAGGGAAATTTCATCAGTCACTAGTGCAATGGGTATACGACCATCAGCTAAGGATGACCATCCCTGAAGCTGAGGTCTATAAGGACCCGATGTCCCTTCACAAGTACCTTTACATAGAGGATGTCTTGGATTCCATTTAGAGACTTATCATGCATTTATGCCTTCCATTATTAGCATCACTTATCTCTATATCTACATTGGAAGTTAGGGATATTTCTAGATCTATATTGGCACTTTCCAACGAGGAACAAAATTCAATTGAGCTACAGGTGCTAAAATAATATCCTCTCAAACTAGAGAATATAGACTCCCCATCTTACATGGATATGGTAATGAAGTTTTTGTCACCTAAGTAAGACGATTCCTCCTTCTTAGGAGGGATATCTTAGATAATTCCCTCTCATCTGAACACTAACAACATAGTCAGTTGACATATCTTCCTCGTACAATCTCCTGATTTTCTTATATGGAAGCATGAGTTTATAAAGAGAATTATTACCCTCATGAAAATGAGAAAATGGATGATATATTTTGGGAAATATTGGCCACCGACCAAAAACCAATCATGTTTTGGACACCTACAACCCTGCACTGATCTATCCTGGAGATTCTCATAGAAAATTATGCAGTGTGCCTCTAGTAGAACATATGATTGATGTTCAACTACCTATAAGGAAATTAGTTTATCTACCCAAGGAGTTATAATTACCTATAGTCCCATAAAAACATATATTTAAAGGTTTAACTTTTCGTGCTTCTTGTGGTTGAGAATCTTGATTCATATGGATATCACCAAAGAGTCTAATGAGTCTATGTAGAAAGCCTTATAATATTTCATAAGATCCTTAGAGAGACTTCCCCCCTATGTGTAGATCATAGGTTGGGTTGTATATCTCCTTTAATTTTATCTCTCTTTTATAGTAATCTCACCTCAAGTCGGTCCTCCTAGTAATGGTGTTGATTCATAATCATCAACCAATGTTATATTGAATGTCATCACAATCGATTACTCTACTGATCATGAATGTGATGTCTAAGATGAGACACATAGGGAATAGGATCTACCTCGATAGGATCAATAATGTTAGGAAAACCTCCCAAAAGGATCATATACCCACCAACTGAGACAAACTATGGGCCTTAGAAGCCCTACCGAGGAGCTACTAGCCATTTTCAAGCACCTTAACAAGGTTAGAGGGGTGTTTGAATCCTTCAGTACTCTTTAGACTACCCAGGAAAGTGAGGAAGATGTAAGGATCACCAATTTTCTTTAGGAGTTTTAGGGTTATAAATAGATCAGTGAAAATCTCCATAGAGTATATCACCCTAAGAGAGGGGATGATCTGGACAATCCCATAACAATCCCTATATAATCTTGGCAACTGATAGTCCTCAGCTGATTTATCAAAGCTGAAGGGGCTATTTCTTATGATATTAATATGACCAAATATATAGGATATACTCATCTAATACATAGTTTAGTGTTTCCCATGGATCCCTCTTGGGTGTATTAATGTAACTTTCCACCACAGGAACATGGTTTCTATGTTTCATGAGTTATCTAGCCATCTGGGGGAGGATACATCTCAGTGCATCCCATGATATTTGATCAGTGCTCTCACATTCCACTTTGAAGTCTTAGAGAAACAATAATCCTTGTTTTTTCCTAAAATAGGCCATATCTAGCATGGGTGGACTATACACTACCACCACTATATTTCAGCAAACTGATATTCACCTCTTTCAATGACACAAGTTATATAGAGAAACACATAGCCCACTTTTCCTATCAGTGTGGCCAAATGATTGTGACCTTCAAACAGTAAGAGGTAGCTAATATTTGGTGCTTTATCTAGACTATGGAAGGCCTTTCCTTTTTCAAGTAAAATTTTCTAGTACTAAGACCCATCACCGGTTTGTAGGATCTATGTTGGAGGTTATTCTATCAGTTCAAATCCACATTTCATAAGGAAAGTGTCACTGACCTCTCTAAGTAAAAATACTTTGATAATGAACATTTTTCTGACATTATTACTTAGTGAAAGGGTCAGAAATAGTCCATATATGTTCACCACCCTCAAGAATAACTATTGAAAATGTGTGTGGAGAATATTTTGGATGAGTTGGTTTCAACCCTCATCTTCATAAAGTCTCAAGGGGATTTTGGGGAATTCACCAAGAGATATCAATTCCTTGAAGAGGCCATGCAGCAGACCAAACAATGATCTCATCCTTTTCCTACTCCTACCCATACATGAAGTTATTCTTATATTAGAGGCAACTTCCATTATACAAAATCTATCCCCTCAGAAAATCTGGCTCTAGGTGGCCCCATAAAACAATCCCCATCAGAATCATCCTCATATTGTGAATATTTATTAGGTTCCTCTTCAAGGGGAAACACTTATAATTACCTTAATTCAGTGAAATTATAGGGTTTACTCATACAAGGATGATAAGTTCCCAATTTTATTCATTTATTCCTTGGGAAAAAACCATCTAAAACTTCTGGAAGTCATGAATCCACAAGATTTTGACTTAAAGAACCATCGTAACTACTTCCCCTTCCATGGATTCCTTAGACACACTATCAAGGAATTATTTATCTTCAATAATTGTTTCTAGAACATGGTATATATTGAAATAGTGAAATTATAAAACTATTATGTGCATGTAACAACCACATCTATTACCCTAGATGATAATGAATATTTTAGATAATGGTAACATTTCTCTGATAAAGTATCCTTGAAGTTCAATGATTGGATGGATCGAAAGTCATTCACTTGAGACCATAAAATCATTCATTCTTGATTGAATCTATTAACACCCACTATCTCAAGTTTTTCTCCTCCAGTGGTTGTATCATCTTATCATCCCTTCAAGGATCTAAATAATTGGCAATGAATATGCAAGGATAGTGAAAAATCTTTTCCAATACCAAAGTTTATGTTCACCCTCATGGAATTTATGCCCCCCTTTGGAAGGACATCTCATGACCTGTCTAATCCTAGAGGACTCATCTAATGAAGAGAAGAAGCGTGAATATATCAATTCCATCAGGTTAGTGGAATTTTGTATAAATATTATAGATGAATAAGTCTATTCATCTCATCCAACATTTATTAGACACCCTCTAGGAAAATTAAAATGATCCTCTAGAAAGAATGGTGCCTAGGGTTCCATATCTAGAAATGTTGTTTATGCTACCTAGACTAAAATACAAGGATTTATCAGGGCTTAGATTGCACACCCTCCACAAACAGTTTCTTACAATGAGCCTTCACATCCAATTAAATTCATTTACTACTTAGGTCAACCATAGCCATTTATATCCCCACTACAAAAAACTAACCAATTAAGAAATATATAGACCCTATATTGGAACCTTTCCATAATCCATTTCGACCCTCCATGATTACAGTAAAAGAGTGAACACTTGGGGATAAACACATACCCCTGACTTGAAAATATGGTGTGATCAAGCATCATGTTGGAATTACACATCAACTCTTGATCCTCGAAAAGGTTCTCATATACAAGGAACTTTGTGAGGCCCTCATAAAAACTATAAATATATCATTTCATTTGGAAATTGAAGTAGTTTTCGCTGAGGTATGTCATGATGAATAATCCAAGAAAGAATATTTCCATGCCATCATCTCATTATCTTGGGAAAAAGGCCACAATAATCCAAGGGAACATTCAATCCTTCTATGTATCAAGTGATCTAAATGGAATTGAAATACATCAATGTTGGTGGATACTAGATCTAAGATCAATATCATCCTAACTTAACTCTATTTGTTGGGGATTAAGGCTAATCTAGCCTCATCCAACCTAACAGTTCAAGGATATGGTAAGAATGAGCAGTATCTGCATGGAATGATTTAGCTAAAGACCCATTTTAGTGATTTTGTATTGAATATTGAATTCATGATTATATCATAAGGCACTACCTTCAAGGAATTTTTTGGAAGGCTTATAGCTACCTATATGTGGTCATACCTTCATCATATCACCAATGTGTGAAGTAATCCCACAATATTAAATTAAGAGTACTTTATGGTGTTGTTTCTCCCTTTGATTCCTGTGAATTACACTACTTGGATATGAGGTGTTACAAGGAGTGAAGGAAAATAGCCCCAGATTAGTGATCTAGAGCATATCAATGCCCCCAATGACTTGACACCTACCTTGGAAGATCCTTGGAATTACTTGAAGAGCAATTTCATCCTGACCATCCACTTCCTAGAAGAAATAACTCAAGGCCTTGGAGATCACATAATAATTTCCAAGAATAATTTATCTCAAATTACCTTCATCTCTTATAAAGGTAAAGTGACTTTGAATCATAGGGAGACCTCTATTGTGTACTATAAGATCTAACCATTTTCAGAAAATTGGCATCTCTACCCCTTCTACCGAAGAGTGGAATTGACCCATTTGTGATCAAACAAGATGCATTGCTTTTATATAAAGGGTAGAAGCCACTAGTGGAGGTCTCATTGAATTGGATCCTTAGACTTTGTTTCCATGGAATCTATAGATCAATAAGAGAATAAATATTCTTTTAAATATTCCCCCTACAAAGTAGGATAATTCCATTCCACGACCTATTGTTACCAAGGATTCATCTCCTCCCTCCACTCCTCATGATTATTTAGAGGAATATTTAGACGAAGCTTTGAATTACTTTAAAGGAGTCTCCACCACTATTGATAACCTAATACAAGTGATCCTTGGAACTGAGGAATATTTGAGGGGATGATGTGGATCGGTGTCATTATATCTCTTGATGAGAAACAACAATACATTGTGTTCCTGAAGAAGAACCGTGATGTATTTTTGTGGAATTATAAGGTGATGCCTAGGATTGATCCTTGGGTGTTCATACACTATCTTGGCCTTCCCATCAACCATCATGTATTTAAGTAGGAACCTAGAAAGATTCACCCCTCCCATGGTTCCATGTTAAAGGTCGAAGTTGAAAAGCTGATCAAATCTAACTAAATCAGAGAAGTTCAGTACCCTAAGTGGCAGGACAATGTTGTCTCAATTAAATAGAATAATGGGCATATTAGATTCTACATTTAATTCTAGTATATTAACCACCACAAAGCGAAGGGAAACTTTCCCACATATTCATTAAGTTGTTGATTAACATAATCACCGGATTCCTGTCCTTTTCTTCATGGATATATATTCCAGGTATAATCAAATTGGTTAGCTCTTGAATATGAGGAAATTATATATTTAAGGGAACCTCAAGAAACCTATTACTACTAGGTTATTCTTTTTATCTTGAATAATGTTTGATCGACCTATTAGTATGTTATGAATTATATCCTCAAACCCCTCCTTCGAACAATGGTGGAGTGTTATGTGGATGAATTAGTGGTCAACTCCCACTAATTCTAGGACCACCTCAAAGATCTCAAAAAATTGATTAGCATGCTCCAAACCAACCACTTGAAGATGTTCCATTTAAAAGTGTAATTTTGGGGTTACCGTTGGAAATATTTTTTGGCTTAATAATATGATACAGAGACATCAAGATCATCCTAGAGAATATCAATGAAATTTAGATAATGGATATGCCCCATAATATTTGAGAGTTATGAGGGATCCAAGGCCATATGGAGAACATATGGTGTTTTTTCACCAATATGGAAGAAAATATAAGTTCTTTTACAGGTTAATGAAGAAATCAATCACTTATCCGTGGGATGAAAAATGTCAGGTCATGTTCCTAAAAATCAAGAAATATATGTTGTGTTCTCTAATTCTGATACTGCATGTCCCAAGGAAACCCTTGGTCCTCAATGTGACTACTTTGGAATGGTCCCTTAACACCATCTTTCTTTATAAAAACATAAAGTAAAGGATAATAGTCTGTATTATCTCAGTCACATGTTTCTTGAAACAAAGTCCAAATATTCACCAGTCAAGAAGAACTACCTCACCTTAGTCTTCACAGTTCAGAAGTTACGACGCTATCTACAACATCATGAGATCCAAATAATCTCTCACATTAACCCACTAAAGAAAATTCTTAATATTCCCATGTTGACAGGATGATTTTCCTAGTGAGTAGTGATCATTCAGTAGTTTGAAATCAAGTTCTTCCCTCAAAAGGCTATTAAATGGAAATCACTGGTAGATTTCCTCATTGTGCATCTAACCACTGAGGAATTTCCATTAGACTTTGACTTCCCAGATGAAGCATTTCTCCTATCAATCAATAAACTCCATGATAGAATATTCCCTTTGACAATTCCTCCCAAATCCTAATTAGGATAAGCCTCAACAAACCTTAGTTTCACAAGGTTGGCCTTGGAGTTATCTTTATCACTCCTTCAAAATATTTTATGGTATACTCATTCCTCCTATTATAAGGATGCACTAGAAATGATTCTAGGCATAAAGACCTTATCAATAGTCTTTATTTGAACCTCAAGATTGAGTTTCCAAAGTTTTATATAAAAGGATACTCCAAGATGGTCATCAAAAAAATCAATGGTTCCATTAGAAAATACGAGCTCGTTCCCATGCTTGGGTATACCCGCAAGATAATGACCCAGTTTTCCTATGAGCTAAAGGTGACTCATGTCCCATGATACCAAAATGATCAAGATAATACCTTTTAAATCTTGGCCACATCTCTCATGGAGTTATATCAGGATGAATTGGTTATCCATGTGTCACATCCAAAAGTGATCTCCCCTATTTCTCCTGATGAAGAGGGACAGAAGGTAAATCAACTTTCTACTACCCATTCTTCCTAGGAAATGCTCTTAGATACCCCATGTGTCAAAATAAGTGTTCAAGCGGATAACTTATTTGATTTTGTACCTCCAACATGGAACTCGTCTATCCAACCAATCCAAGTGTGAGAAAATCCTCCCACATGTGGTGAATTTCACCCTCTATGATGGCCCCAACTCAGAGTAGGCCATCTACCAATGCAGCTTTGATGGAATCCTTCTCCATTGCAATTAAGGAAAATAAATCTCTCAGATTTTAGAATATGTCAATGTTGATCCATGTAGGCCATGCCATTTATGATTGAATCACTCCATTTTGATTCATGATTGTATGGAATTCACCAAGAAGTGTCATGAATATTAGATTCACTCAAACTTCATGATCCAACCACCAAATCTTCTTTATGATAAAAAATTCTCTTTTAAATTTATTGTATGGGTACTAGATGTCATGGGATCCAAACTGCAAACAAAATCCTGACAATATAGGTTTATCCTTACTACCATAGATTTCTTTTCAAGGTATAATAAAGTCATCCCCCTCAAAGAAGTCAAGACAAGATCTATGATAATGTTTTTTAAATCCCACATCATCCATTGGTTTTGGATCCTTCACACCATCCTCATAGACATGGTACCAAATTTTGAGATGTTGAGCCAAAGAAGTTATACGCCAAGTACAATATCTAATCTAACCATACATTTTGATACCATTTGGTAACAAATTGATTGATCAAGGCGTTCAACAAGACCCTCTCTTACATCTTATAAAATATGGTGGAACATAATAAGAAGATATTTCCTAACAAGACTTTTAATTCCCAATGGGTATATTGGATGATGACTCGGACTTCCACCCAGAAGACTACTTACTCCCGAGTTTAAGAAATAATGGCAGTACTTCCCATTAAGATTCAGTTTTTATCAATTTAGATAGTTGTCTACAGTCAATTCACATTGTAAAAAAACACCCTAGAGCTATCTAACAGAGCTAGAAGTCCTCTATGTGAATAGACTCCAGGAATTACAGAACCTTGAGGTCCATTAGAACCATGTGGCCTAAGTATTCAATAAGATAATTCACCTTTCATCCTTTTACCAAGGTCACTTGGTGCTGGATTTGAGGAAACAAATGATATTCGGAAGGAAACTAGCAAGCTAGAGCCAAATTTTGAAGGACCCTTCAACATTCATAAGGTCTACTAAAATGGTGCATACTATTTTATTACCATGGATGGGGAGAATATCATACCTTCCCCCAATGAAAGGTTTCTTAATAAGTAATTTTCATAACTTCACATCGGTTCACAACATCCTCACCATAAGTTGTTAAACTGCACGATCTTCATCTTCACCACATGACATTATACTATACGATCAATGTCCACATCATAATACATTAAATTTCATGGTCTTCATCCTCACTACATTACATGAAAATTCATGACCCCCATCCTTGACATATGATGTTAAAATACTTGGTATAGATCCTAGATGCATGAACATAAAAGGATCACCTCAAAGTATAACCTGCAAGACTCTAAATTGTATGACATAATTCTAATTTTCATGTATTTAAACTACTTGTATAGGGTCCTCATCACATGAATCCAAATTACATGGAATACAATCGTTATCATATGATGTTAAAATATTTGTTCAAAATCCTCACCATAAAAATTAAATTGCACGGTCCTCATCCTCACCATATGATTTTAAATTATATGATCAACATCCTCAACATAAGATTTTAAACTTTACATTCATTTTCTTTAATGCATGTATCATACTGCATGACCCCTGTACTTATCGTTTAATGTTAAAATACATGGTATTCTTCCTAGTAGTATGTCCTTAGAAGGAACTCATCAAAGTTCAACCAACAAGGATTTAAATTTCATATTATAATTCCATTATACACAACTTTCTTAGAATGAGTTCTCATTGCATGCCTCTAAACTGCATAGCTTATCATCATTATCATAATATGTTAAATTGTGTATTTAACATCCTGGCTATATGATGTTAAACTACACCAACTTTTCTCCTAACTACACAACCTTAAATTTCATAGAGAACATATTTTTGTACAATGCTCAAACTAGAAAACTAGCACATCATTCTCACCTAAGAGGAAAACCCCCTCTTTTTGATATCATATTCCTACTGAATTATTCACAAGAACTATATATGGATTGATTCCAATTCCATGAGATTTGTAGACACACTCAAATATTTATTTCGGATCCATCCATGATTGCTCCATTGGAATTTCATCATCCTCATGTTGTCTTGATACATTCACAGCATTTAAATCTACCCAAAAATCTTTTTACCTTCACACTTTGGATCTTCTTCAATTTAAATCATCATCATCCTTTCTAAGCTTTATGGGAGCAGTCTAGTGGTTGCGTTCCTATGGTGGAATTTGAGAGGTCTCGGTTTGAGCCTCTCGGTGCCCATTTAGTGTAGATTTTATTTGTTAACCCACTACCCACATGGATTTAATAAATCCTCATCATCCTTTCGAGACGGGCATGGTGAGCCCACTGCCTCCCAGATAAGGGACCAGCTTCAACCCGTCGACTATTTTTTTTAAAGGTTGGGGCCGAATCCAAATTTTTATTAATAAAGCAAATACAACCTCTTTTTAATTGGGTAGAAAGAACCCATTACATAGCCTGAAGGCCCAGTGGGCTTTTATCCCATTATATAGCCCATAGGCCCATTTTTTGGACCCAATTCCAATTCTGTGAATAGTAACCCGGCTGCTACAGTACCCGCACAGTACTGCCACCGCTACAGTGCCCTGCCACCACTATAGTACCCGCCGATCAACAGTACTACCGCTGCTACAGTACTGCTATAGTACCTTCTCCCAATGGGTTTTGAACCCCCATCTTTCATGTAGTATTACGGGGTTCTTACCACTAAGCCTGCTCCACTATCTTTTCTCTAAGAAGGGACATGCCCCGCCCCTTGACCAAATCGAGGCGAGGGTCCATCTCGTCATCCCATCGATGGCGAGATCGAGAAGAGGATACGAAATGAGGTCAGACAAAGGGATTCCCCATGAAATATCTTGCTCGTGCTTCATCTTCGAAGTAGGTATTCCCACGATGCCCTTGAACTTCCCCTACCACAAAAGCTCCCCGATCCGATCCACGGCGTACATCATCGTTGACCCGGCGAAGGGGAAGGAAGCATGAAGGCGGACTCGATGGGTGGTTTCTCTGATCTGATAACATGAAGGGAAGGAAAAACCATTTGTTGATTGTGGGAAGAATGATTCGAGAATGACATCAATACCAAAAAAAGATTCCAAACCCAGGAGCACGGCTCAATGGATACGACTTCCTTCATCTAAATCAGCATCCCAGTTATTAGGATGTAAAGAAAAAGTGGGAATCCGGGAAAAGACCCGTTTGTGAACGGATCTGAACGATCCCCAACATCACTTCCATAGATTCTCTGATAATATTGGCTGCAATGTAGAGCCGCTAAGAATGAAAAGAGATGAATGGATCGAATCAAGGAGTGTGAACCCGGGAGAGAGAAATCGGGAGCTACGATTGACAAACTAGGGATGAGGCAAAAGAAAAACGTTATCCCAAATACATTGTTTGCAGTCACCCTTAACCCACTTACCACTCCTCTTTATGAGGAAGATTCTAAAATTTATGTTTTACATCATCTAATTCCCCTTTGTTATGATGGAATTCAATGCTCTTGTTCATGCATTTGTGCACATCAGTAAAGTCAGTCTGTCTTGTAGGGCCTTCCCCTGCCAGGCATCCCCTTTCATTGGATCACTTCCAATGCTCGATATATCATTCTAACCCCAACTCTTCTATTGTTTTTATGTACTCTCATGTGACATGGGTTGTATTATTCTACTACCTTTTCCCCTCATTGATAATGGATCATGTGGGCTTGGGTGTTCTAGTGGATTGATTCCCCACATGATCGATTCACCCTGTGTGTATGGTCAGGGAGCACCCCTTAGTCCTGACCACATGACTTTATACAGCTCCATTTTTTCCTCTCTAAGGTTGTCTACAGAATAATTTGGGACCTGAAATTCACGTTGAGTTTTTCTCTCACCCAGTATTTTATAGGTCACCTAGCCCTTGTTCTAAATTTCATGACATTAAATTGTGAAATGCCCATTCCAAGGTTTTCAACATTCGCTTTTGGATCTCAATTCACATAGAGTGTCGCTTCTTCCTCCACACCACATGGATTAACTCTCACCTATTCTAAGATGCATTAATATAAACTACTTTTCATTTCCCTTAGTCCTAGATGTATGAATCTAAATTGTGTGTTCCCCCTTTTCATAAGTTGACCTATTTTAGCATTAAGCTCATAGAGATATTTTGTACTCTATTCACATTGGGTTTTCTCTTCTCTCGCTAAATAGAACACCTCATTCCATGCGGTCTATAAAAACGACCATAATCTATTATTCACCCCTTTGGTACAATTATCATGAACTTAAACTATGTGCATACCGCTTCGAGGATGTTTGTGTGGTGTCAGTATCATTGTCCCACTATTTATGTTGAGTTTGCATTAACTTCTCATGTTGCACAAACTACCTCACCCCTCTTTATCCTCATTGTATAATGTTAACTTCTCAGTATCAATGTCTTTACCTCATGATGTTATAATGCATGACACATTCCCTATCACATGGATTTAAGCTGCTTGATATTCTGGATCCTTGCCTAAGAGGATTCCCTGCATTGGGTGTTAGTCTCATACCACACCACCTCTAAGAATTACATGTGTCTTGATTCCTATTCCACAAGAAACATAGTGATTCCTAGATCTCTTATTTTGATACAATCTATAGGATATGCACCCATTCCCATGTTTCTCATGATGATGTGGATTTCGTCGATATCTATCAAACTTTATCCCCTCCTTT
This sequence comes from Viscum album, assembly GCA_963277665.1. Taxonomy (NCBI): domain Eukaryota; kingdom Viridiplantae; phylum Streptophyta; class Magnoliopsida; order Santalales; family Viscaceae; genus Viscum; species Viscum album. The sequence continues at coordinate 409,489,508 of OY728125.1, read as the reverse complement.
TCACTATAGCACCCATTCCTTTCTTTCCCCTCTTCTGTTTGCGAGTAAGATCCATTCATAAGCCCTTAAAACTTTGTGATGATAGATTCATATTCCATAATACATGTAGTAATAAATATATCTCCTATCTCGAGCTTAGCCACAAGTTTCCCAGCACCTCCACCTTGTCTTGACACCTATCACTTATTTGATGAGCCTTGTTGCCATCCTATATATCAAGGTGGTGTTGCGCCTAGGTGGATGTGTTCTAATTTGTATGGCTATAAATTCCAACTCCACTTTGTTCTATGCATCATGAATTTAAACTGTCTGGTTTTTTCCTCGAGTTCATCTCTATCTGCATAAGTCCCTTATATTTATATTAGTTCATGTTTCTACCCAATTCCATACAGACCACTACACCTAGGTTTCAAGCATCATAACATAAACTATGTTTATTCCCCATACAAATTCTTTATGTTAGCATGTGGGACATATCTCCATTTATATCAGGTTTCTTATCTCATCTCATCCAAGATCCATGACTCTAAATTGGTAGCACCTCACTTATTAAAGACAGACAACCTCAAACCCCCAACAACCCATAGGTCAAAGTTGTATAACCTTAAACCCCATCCTTCAATATACTGACTAAAAAATATTTAAATCTCCCCAAGTAAGAGGTATAAAGGCTCATTAGTTGAAAACCCCTAAAAGGAGACATAAGCAAAAGTCAAGCCTCCACTTGCCAAGTCATCCCCTTTTAAGATTTGGGAAAAAGTTAGAGAATGGATGAAAAAGGAATAAAGCTTCTTGGGGGTTATCATATGTCCTGAACAAAAGTGTGGCTATGCTCACTAGAACCACTAGTCCAAGAAAAAGTTAGAGCAAATCAATGGACCCTTTTCCCTTCTCAGACCTATAATTATGAATTTAAACTTCATAGAAACCCATCCTTTTTGTATGATGTTAAACTATATGATCTGGGTCCTAGATTCACAACCTTAAAAGGTAGACCCCTCCGTTCCAAGACTCACGACCTTAAATTATGATCACATCATTTGGGGTTCTTCGATAATGGAATTAGGCCTCTAAACCTTATAGGGTTCATTCCCCCTCTTCTATATAAACATCACTACTTCTGGTATAAATAGTATAACCATAAATAGAATGCACATGTAGAAATGATTTATGTTAGCATTGGGTTTCCAATTCATGTCAGGTCGGTTTCACTCAATCCAAGAAAACAACTCCCCCTTTTGAGTTCGAGCATCACGACCGTAAACTACATGAGTTTTCTCCACAAGATTGTCTGTATTTTCATTAGGAATCCAATTCACATTGGGATTTGTTTTTTTATTAATTCTATATACACCATATCTCCTATTTTTGGTTCAAGATCCATGACCTTAAACTAATATCACTCTATAGTCTAAGTTCCATGACTCAAAACTAGTGGCACTTAATTTTCCGGTTTAGATGAACTAAAACTCTATAGCATCAGGGACTAACCCAGTCCTCCCCAAGGCATGATTGAACCTTTTCCCATTTCTTTTGTGGGTTTGAAACTCCACCAAGCCCGGTGCACCTGATAGATATTCTAATTTCATGCTAGTGCATCCCTATGGTACTAGAACCTCTCTTTGAGATTTTACTTAATTTCCACACTTTGTTTCTCCTGAGTTTGAATTGCTCCATCAAAAATTCATTTCAAAATGGGATTACCTATGGAGATGGAACAATGCTCCGAAGGCCCACCTCCCATCCATAGCATACATTCTAAACGATTATTAGTAGCAACTTGACATACCATATTTTTTGAAGACATGGTCAGTGGTTGACCTTTATTTGTTTGCCTCCATTCATAACAATATGGTAGTGTAATTTGTGTTTCAAATGTGTTCAATTATTATAATTATCTTATTTGTTGCCTTCCTTGTGATTCTAATTATGTAAATCACAATTTACCTTTATTCACTCCCCTTTTCTCAAGAAGATTCTTAACACCCTTGATATTACCCTTTCATACCTTTTTGTGTATTGGTAGGTTGCACCGACCCTATGGTATCCTGCCAAACTGGTCTTCTCATTTTATGATTCATCTCATTGGTCAATGGATAATTCCAACCTGACTCTTCCAACTTGTTTTCACTCTCATATGACATGAGTATGCCTTTATTTCCATCTGGTTCTCACACTGAGTGTAGATCACATGGTCTTATTGTTTGGGATTTTTTTCCTAATTATCACAATTGAAACTCCCTCCTTCTCATCCTCACCATATGATGTTAAATTATACATTATAGGAACTTGATGTATTATATTAAACTGCATGATGTCTTCCCTATCACCTGAATTAAAACTATGTGATACACTAATCCTAACCTAATAGGACAACTTGTGTGAAATTGGTCTCCTACTATACCACCTTTAAGAACTATGTGGGGATTGATTCCAACCATACAAGATAGGCAGTGACATCCAAACACATTATCCTGGACCCAATCATAAATCTAAATTTCGTTATATCATGGTGTTTTTAACTCTTGATAGATTCAAGTCAAGACCCATGAATATCCCAACTCTCGGATGGTTCCACTTCCTCCATAAATTAGTCATATCTCTGTGCGAGCTTTTCTCAGCCATGCTCTAGTGAGGAGGACATCCCTCCATTCATCTTTGGCCTTCTTTTCCACTAGAGAATTACCATTTTTCCTATGTATGAGATAGATTAGTACATAGATTCTATGGTCTAGGAATCATGAACTTAAACCGCTTTCATTCATATCTAGGGTTATATGCATTGGCATTTGGGCTGGCGATTTACATTAGATTTTTCTTATACACTATTTCCGAGAAGACTACCTCAACCTTTACTTCTATTTGCACGACCTTAAAAGGAATTCCCATCAGTCCACACTACAAGTCAATAAATAATTATCCCCTGGTCAAAGTTGTATGACCTTAATAATTAGAAATGCCTCTGGTATAAGAACAACAACTTTAAACCACATTCACCTTCCTCTGATGTGGTCCTAATGAGTTTTAGGCTAAAAAAGTGAACTCAATTCATTTTAAACCTATTTCATTATATTTCATTTCATTTTATGGTCCCTTTTTCATGAACTTAAAAGGAATTCACCTATTGTAAAATATATATGACCATAAACCAAGAAACCTTTAACATCATCAGTCTCCTTTATAAGAGAACAGTTGAATCCTATTCTCGTGTCTCTAACTCAGATAGTATATAATTTTTCATCACTAGTCTTCATGTCTTCCATATATATGGTACACCCCATTGATATTATTGATGCATGATGACAGAACTTAAGAGTGATCAAACTCTTTCTAATCATGATGCACCTTCACTAACACACTTTGTATCCATTGATTTGGATCAACATGAATTTTCACATCCAAATGGGATCCCCTACAATTATGGAATATAACACTAAGGGCCCACCTCCCATCAGTGGTACATTTCATGAATGGCGAATCCTCATCATATTCGAATAGACTCTCCTAGTTTATATGATAATATCGTTACCTAATTCACATCCAATACAAGGATTTTCTTCTTTTTTCTTCATTACCTATTTCATATGATAATACTATCACAAAATTGTTGTTCAAGAAATACACACTGAAGTTGGATGATGTGTTTTAATCATTGTTGATGAATGAGTCTCAGAGAAAGACCAATCATGGTGAATCATTAGGTAATATTGGTATTTTATTTTTGGAAGATGGGCATGGTAGTCAAATAGGTCGGTCAAAGAAAATAAAAAAGGTCAACTGATTCTTTAGTGACAAGGATGGTCATGTGAAAAGAAACTACTATGCATTGAAAAATTTTAAGGAGGAAAAGAAGGTGAATGAAATAAATTATGAGGATAACAGAATATGTATTATATAGGGTTAGGATGATTTACTTTTAGTTGGCATTGATTGTCACATGAAAGATCTCTACACCGAATGGATGGTTGAGCAAAGGGAGAAATTAATTCTTGTAGGTGCTCCAGATTATGTGGAGATCACAATTATGGGGGAGCTAGATATTTTTAATTATGGTATTGGAAGTGAATAAATAGGTATGATGAAGACTTCAACATTTATATTTCTTTTGCAGGGGGTTTTTCAGGTTTCTGTTAGATATGAAAAAGTGGGATGTCCTATTTTCTACTAAGGATAACGGTTGGTGAGATAACATTCAGCCTAATATCTAACTGAGTTCATTATAATTTCATCTCCTTATTTGATGGGTTGAAGGGGGAGATTGTTGAGATTCATCCTGATTTTGTAGGAGAGTTGTTAGGGGTTTGATTTTTTCAAGCCCTCTACATGTGGTTTAAATACAGAAAGATATTTTCAACATATATATATTTCCCATTGATATATTTTTTAAGATATTATCATTCATATATTTAATATTTGAAAGGATGTTATGAATAACATGAATTTTAGGGTTTCCTTTGGTTATAAAAGGGAGCTTCAGGGGTGCTACACAGAGAGAAAAAATCAGGTTGTGCGAAACAGATATGTGGGAGATGGTTTTTAGGAAAGGGTAACAATGATCAGTGGAAAACCAGGTTGTGTAATGAGTTTATGAAATACCTCTACATGTTCAATTTTGATTTGAGAAGGGTGATGTCTTTTCATGATATGATTATTAGAGAGTCGATGGAGGAAAATTGGGGTATGAACTTTACACAGGTTGTCTATGTCATCACTGACATTCATGCTTGAGATTCTACTTGGATTTTGTGTACTCTCTAATTTATAGTGTATTTTCTCATAGTTTCCTCATATTTTTTTAATCCTCATAATTGGAGTGTTTTCCAAATTAAAATTTTTGTCCCCATTTATTTTCTACTATCTGGTTTTGCGCTTTGTTTATGTTGGCGATTATCACAATCCTTTTTTCACAACTGAATAATTATCCTAGGACTGATCCTCTTCTAACCCAATAAACTAGAATAACTATAGCTTCTGCACGCACAACAGTTCCCTCGGGCCTATATTTTCCCACAGTTCTTCCTCTCCCAAGGTAGGAATAAATTTAATGAAAGTGAATCTCAGTTCAGTTCTAGACCAAAGTAGTGAGAAGTAGATATGAGAAGGGAGTTTATGAATTGCATAGAGGGAGGAAATGTTGAATCTATAAGAACATTTTAGGATATAATCCCTAGGTAAGGTACTTTATTGAGCCTAGGAATCTAGTATATGGTTGTCCCTATCTACTGGACTCACTAGAAGATCCTGGCTGAAGTGACCAGAGCAGGATTCAATATTGAGGGTTTCTCCACGCAGACAAGAACTTCAGTACCCACCACAGGATGCTCTATAGTTTGGAATGTTGGTTATGAAAAGATAGGGTCAAACATAGTAGCACATAGAATTAAAAAACTCATATACTAAAAACAAGTAAGAATATAAAATGTAACTTTTTTAGGCCCTACAATGGTGGGATTTTTTCTTCAGCTAGAATTTTCACCTCACTAAAAGATAGTAGATTCCTAATAGTATTAGGGAGTGATGCTGATCCCACCTCTTGATTTCCTAGGGTCCAACTTTAACCCATTTTTGTAGTCACCACCCCAAGGAATCACCAAATATATTCCCTTATTATATTCCTTCCTATTTATATGAATGTAAAATAATGGAAAGTTAGTAAGGCCTGAGGTCTAATAACAAAGTTAAATTTTCAATATGAGGAATTTTTCCTCAGTAGGCTTGAGTTCTTTGGGTTCATTAACTAGAGTGGTCACTTCAACCTCCAAATAAGAATCCTAGTTTTCACTGCTTCCCTACAATCCTCTTCATTAGATCCTTTATTCATTGTATCACCAACCAGATCATGATTTGTAAGACCCCTGAGGGATGATGTGTCTAGAAACACCTATACCCAGGTAGTTCGAGAGTTTTCCCTACCTCAAAAATAGGTCACCCTCTCTAGCTCAGTGATGTAAGATATAACTTCCATCTAGGGGGAATAAACCGGTCTCTAGTTTGACCAATGCCATATAGGTATATCTCACTACCCTACAACTACCCCTACATTTTACATAAGGAGAAACACAGCTGGAAGTGTTCTAAATTTTCCCAAGCATTTGAGAAAATGAAATCTTCTCTCCATCTCTATATAGTGGCATAAGTGCTTCTCTATGGACATTTGAGGCATGTTTGGAACCACCCCATAGGCTTAAAAATACACTAAGATTCCCTTCTATGGGATCATTTTACCTTTAGTTATGCTTTATATGGGATCCATGCTTGGTTGATAAGCATAATCCCCAGAAACCCACTTAGCAACAACTACATCCTTCACACGAGCTCCCATCCTTGATCGATGTGCTCCCCCAAATGTAGCATGCATCCTAACTTTCTGATTTAGTGCCTCTTATATTGGATCTTCTGGGATCACTGACTCCCTTAGTGTGGTTCCTGGATATTCTCATTCTCAGCTTTATATATAGGCATGGATCAACCTAGTTTGAGCATAAACTGGTAGAAAAGTAGTCCATTCCCCACTGAATTTGGGGGTGAACATGTGCCAAATCTACTGGAGGATCATGGGGTACCATTCATGGTGCACCCTATGACAAACCAATGGAATGATTCTCTAGATATAATGGAACTAGTGAGTGAATCAGTACTTTTTGTATGACTTTGGAACAATGGCATCTTCAATACAAGTGATATATACTCCACCTCAAAGGGCTAAAAGCTACAACTGTTTCTCAACACTCCCCTAGAAATCATTCAAGATCAAAATAATTAGGATAAGAAGGGAAGAAAGATGAAATTATCCATATTTTAAACTCCTATAATCTCTCAAACTTTCCTGATCTATCAAAGCTGACTCCCAATGATGTTCAACACTGACGTTCAAAAGTTAGAATTGGGAGGGATGATAGGGTTTATATATTTTTAACCCCCATATGCATGAAACCCATTCATATATGAACTATAATGGACTCCACACACACATAGGTTCCTTCCTCTTGTTAATGTGCTTCAATAATTTATACAGCTTCACCAATACCAGGATAGCTAGGATGATGTGTTTCCTACTTTCCAGTGTCACTACTTTTATGAAGGTACCATTTCACACCCCTATGTGAGTTTCATGAACACAAATAATAGATCCAATGATAAGGGTCACTATAAAAGCCTTACACCTAACTTTTAGAGCATGGAACATCAAACTGAAGCCCCATTATTGATATTTTCCTTCCTCTAAGATTACCTAATATGATCCCTCATTTCCATGTTGAAGAGTAGTTCAAAATTATCATGGCCTTCCTAGAAATTAGGCATGGTATATGTTCAATAAAATTTTAAATCACCACTTTAACGACACATATAAATGGAAGTAAGGGTTTAGGTGTTGAGTTCCTGACACTGCTCTTAGCAATTATCTTACAAGAAATTACACTTACTATAGGTCCTCTCATACATTATCCACTAGAAAATATTAATCACACATAGATCCAAAAATGTGGATCCATCCAATTTTGTAGTGGTCCTATAGGCTGATTTCAACCTCCCCATTGTGAAGATGAAATGTGATTTTTTCTGGGGACCACTGGCTTAGGAGATCTGGTATCAGGTGAGGGGATGGTAGACATGGAACTGGGAGGTATATACAACTTTTTATAATTTAACATCCTGAAGTTCTTACTCAAATTCCCCGCATGATTAGAATAAATAGTATGACCAATCCTAATTTTTAGTGAAGACTCCTTTGAGGAAAAATTATCACCCTTTCTTACTTCTTGTAGACGCCGGAAAAGTCCGTTGTTCCCAAACGAAGCTCCGGATGCGGAAAGCGAGGTCATATTCGGAGTTGGAAGAATGTTTCGGAGGGCCCGGAGGCCTTGCGCGGAATTTCAGAGGTCTGCGCGCAAAGATGATGATCCGCGCGCAAAACCCCCGGGATGCGCGCAACTCCCTTGCGCGCCGTGCCCGATTCCGCGCCCGCGAGGAGAATTCCGCGCTCGCGCCTTGGATTCCGCGCCTGGGGTTGCCTATAAATACTAGGCGACCCCCAACGTTTCAAAGGTTGCTGGAAGTCGAACGGTCTCCCGCGCGCGCAATTCAACCCCTTCCGCGCGCAATGCCGATCTTCAGGTAACCTCCTTTCTTTCGCGCAATAGAGCCTTGGGGTCCGCCTTCGCGCGCAATCCCCTTGGCTCATTTCCTTTGAATAAATTTCAACCCGAAGGCCTTTGCGCGCAAAAGAAGCCTCTTGCGCGCAATTTCCCCCGGGTGCGCGCAATCTAACCCGATTGCGCGCACCCCCTATCTTCAAAGTGTCCATTCGTTAGAGAATGAGCCGTTGCCCCCGCGCGCTACCCGAAGCCCGGTGCGCGCAATCCCAATCATCTGCGCGCGAAGTGCTGGCCCAATTGCGCGCCAGCCCGCCATTTTGCGCGCCGATCCGCGGTTTTGCGCGCAAAGCTCCTCTTTTGCGCGCAATCCGCCAGGGTCGCCTCCCTTGACCCCCTTTGGGTACCCGCCTGCGTGGCGCCCGATGGTCTTCATCGCAGGTGCCCGCACCGTGCGCTGTCTTCCCGTGCAGCCTTCCAGGCTCGTGCGAAGTGACACGGACCCGTCGGCGGCAATCATTCGTCCAGCATGACGTTAAACTGCATATTCGTCCTGCAAGACGTTAAACTACACATAGGTCCAGCATGACGTTAAACTGCATATACGTCCAGCATGACGTTAAACTGCGCATTCGTCCAGCATGACGCTAAACTGCACCACGTCCTGCACGATGTTAAACTGTATACGTCCAGGCTGCACGACGTTAAACTGCCTAGCCCCCATCGTCCGCGCTGCAAGACGTTAAACTGCCAAGTGCTTCGTCCTCAACACACGACGTTAAACTGTACTTCGTCCGGCAAGACGTTAAACCGTCCGCTTCGTCCTCAACACACGACGTTAAACTGTACTTCGTCCGGCAAGACGTTAAACCGTCCGCATCATTCGATCCCGTGCTTCACACGCAGGGTCTCCCCCGGTTTGGACGTGGCCCCCACCCGCTCGTCTCTGCAGGGATGTCGTGATTGTCCCCCTTTTGGGATGATTTAATGGGAGTGGCTTTTCCCTACGGGGGCAGGGTATTACAAACCCCTAGTTTCTCGTGGGAGGCTGCACATGTGTATCTCCATTGCGCCTCCCCACTGCCGAAGCCAGTAGAGGGTGTGACTGGGATCGAGGTGTCTTCTGCTTTCGGTCCAAGTCCCTTCCAACTGAGTTTTGCCGCATCCGGGCTGCCTCAAGTGCGTAAGTCCTGACAGAATGAACTACGTGGACTTTGATCCCTGTCTTCTATACAGGGTACGTAGGAAGCCTTTTTGAGGTCCAAGCCCACCACCTGGTCGTCCTGGTCGTATTTACGTCGGTTCGTCCATCAGTGGACCCCTCCAGGGTTCACGCTTGCGTCGATTCACCTATGAATCCGCCCCTGTGGGAGACTGCCCGTGTGTATCTCCACTGTGCCTCCCCACAGCCCCTTTTTTCCATTTCTCCTTTTATCGTCCAGCATGACGTGAAACTGTGATCCACCCGGCCGTTCCACCCCCCTCTGTGCGAGGTGGTCCGGTTCAATCCTCCGCCCGGCGGCCTCGACCTCTTCGTGAGTCGGCTTGCCGACGTCCAGCATGACGTTAAACTGTATACCCGAACTACGTCGACTTTGATCCGTGCTAACGCGCGGTACGTAGGAAGCCTCTACGGGGTCCAAGCTCTTCACTCCATCATCAATCCTGATCCTTACCTGGGCCGCCACATCCCGGTGGGGTCATGCCACTTCACTCCACTCCACATCATTTGGGAAGCCGCCCATGTGCTGGCCCCAGCGTCGGAGGTTCCCCGCAAGGGGTTCTGTCATCTGATCCACTTTTCGTGTTGATCGGTCCGATGCCGTCCCCGCTGGACGTTAAACTCGCGGCATACCCCGTGTTAAACATGGGAAGCTGAGGAAAACCTCAGGTGACACAGTTCCCCGCACCTAGTATGGGATGCCTCAGGCCATCATGCCTTCGAGAAGCCCTATTAGGGACGGAAGACAGACGTGCAGAGCCGCAGTGCTACGACACGCCCCCAGCACCCAGAGCCACCCGGCCTTCTCACCGCAGGTTGCTGCCCCGACCAGACTCCTTGGAGCGTCCGGGCGGAAGCAGCGTAATTAACCGGTGTCCATGAAGATATGGCGCCGGGAACGAGATTCACGAACATTCTTAAGTCTATGAGGGAGACCCGGATTAGGCGACGAGTTCCAAGGAGACGTCCAAGGAAGGAGGAGCCGACATCCCATCATCCCGGTTTCGATCAAGGAGCAGACGCCCCTGAATAAGGGACGAATGCCGCCCGCCCTTGGAAAGCGGGACTGCGGGACCACAAGCCGTGCTCCCATCCCCTCGGGTTGACGGGTGCACGCGCGAACACGTCCTGGCGGAACAGCGTAACCCGACGCACATCCGCACCGAAACAGAAAAATGGTGAACCCGACGTGAATCTCTTCTCCTCGATACGAAGACCGATGGCTTTCAGAGGTGTTGGAAGACCGGCGTGTTGCCCGGCCAAGCATTCAGTCTTACCCGCCAGGGGCTGGGGAAGGGAACTCGGGCACTCCGTCTCGCGACGTCGAGGGCCTGGGTCCCCCCCACGGTGTTGGGTACGCTTCGGTTAATACCGTCGAGCTGGTAAATCCCTTTTCGATTCCCGACGTTGAAGAACACCAGGTGGACCTCCCTAGTGTCCCCGGTCGTCGCTACCGTCGGAAGAACCGCAGCAGCAGGAGTCGCCGGGGCACAACCGTTGGTACCTCCAGCCAGGCCGTGCACGCCACTGAGACTAGGCAGCAGGCTCAAAACCGAGCTCAGCGCGCGCAGCCCCCCCATCCGGGGATGACGGATTCGCCTCCGCCACTGTTTGTGGTGTGGGACCAGGCAGAACCGCCTCAGCCGCGTCGCGACGAGCTCCGCCCTGCCACGGGTCCATCCCGGACTCCTAACTCCAGTACGGTGACCATTTCCCGGACTGCGACCAGTGAATAGCGAGATGCGCCAAGTACCAGTCGGCCGCCGATCCAACCAGCAAGGCCCGTCATGCCACCAACCGCAGAGCAACCTCCTGCAACCAGGGGCTCGCGCTTGGCCAAAAAGTATGATGTCCTGAAGCACTTGGCCGACATCCCAGCAAGGCTCTCCATCCTTGAGGCTCTGCGCATGTCATCTGAGATGCGCGAGGCACTCGCTGAAGCCCTGAAAAGCCCCCTCCAGTTTGAGACAGAGGTTGCGGCTGCAGAGGCCTTTCACGCCGAAACGATCGAGGACGCCGAATGTCAGGCAGTTATCTCGTTCTCTGGTAAGGATGAAGACCCTCCTATACAGGGACACATTCGTCCGCTGTATGTCACTGGCCAGTTCAATGGCCTTGAAGTCTGGCGCTGTCTTGTCGACACGGGGTCTGGGATTAACCTGATTCCAACTCGGACGCTCCGGAGATTGGGGTTGTCTGAGGATGACTTGATTCCCTCCGACCTCAGGATCCAGGGGTACGATCGCACCGAGCAAACCCCGGTCGGCAAGATACGTTTGAAGACCCAGTTCGGTGACTTGGTTGCCAACACCGAATTCATGGTAGTCTCTCAGGACACCGCGTACAACGCATTGATGGGCAGGCCATGGCTCCATCTTCACGCGGCGGTTCCCTCGTCATACCACCAGTGCCTCAAATACTCCCTTAATGGTCGAGTGGGTGTGCTTCAAGGAGATGCCTCTCCTTTTGCCTCGTGTGAAGCCCGCTATCTGGACGCGGACTATTACAAGAGCAAGGATAAGCAGATCCTGGCAGGTGAGGTTGAGCCTGTCGCTGTTGCAAGTGATCCCTGGGCAAGTCTGGATGACGCTTACGTCCTCCCGATTCAACGGTTGGACGTCGCCATGGTCTTGACGGTCCGCGAGTCTCCTGATGAGATGGCCGCGACCGCCCGCGCCAGCACCAGTGGCCCAGCAGGATCTGGTAGCCCCAATGCAGTTGCCAACGCAGTCTCTCCCGTGGACGATCCCTCCCCGAGTGGAGAGGATATGGAAGACGCACCCCCAGCCTTCGAGGAGGGCGTCCCCGCCACGGTCGATGAGTTAATACAGGTGAACCTTGGAACCGAGGCCGATCCAAGACCCACATTGGTTAGTGCCGCCATGCCCTCTGAGGAGCGGCAGCAGTACGTGGACTTTCTCCGGCAGCACCGTGATGTATTCGCTTGGGGCTATGACGAGATGCCGGGGCTGGATCCTCAGGTAGCCGTCCACCGCCTTGGTCTCCCGGCGAACCATCGCGGGTTCAAGCAGCCTCCCAGGAAGATGCACCCATCCCACGGTGCCATGGTTGAGGCCGAAGTTGACAAGCTTATCAAATCCAACTTCGTGAGGGAAGTTCAGTACCCCAAATGGCTGGCCAACATTGTGCCGGTCAGGAAGAAGAACGGGCAGATCAGAGTCTGCATCGACTTCCGCGATCTCAACCGCCACTGCCCGAAGGATGATTTTCCCCTTCCAGTGACAGAGCTGTTGATTGATGCCACGGCAGGGTTCCAAGCCCTCTCCTTCATGGATGGATACTCCGGATACAACCAAATTCGGATGGCCCCTGAGGATGAGGAGTTCACTGCCTTCAGGGCCCCCCAAGGTACCTTTTGCTACCGGGTCATGCCTTTCGGCCTGAAGAATGCAGGTGCCACCTATCAACGGGCGATGCACCGCATATTCAAGCCAATCCTCGGCACACTGGTGGAATGCTACGTCGACGACTTGGTTGTCAAATCGCGCCAGCGTCAGGACCATCTCAAAGATCTTGAGAAAGTGTTCAGCTTCCTCCGGTCTCGCTGCCTGAAGATGAACCCGTTGAAGTGTGCCTTTGGGGTCACCTCCGGAAAGTTCCTTGGATTTGTGGTAAGATACCGGGGTATTGAGATCGACCCAGAGAAAATCAGGGCGATTAGCCAGATGCCTCCCCCAGGTACCGTCCGGGAACTGCAAGGGTTCCAAGGCCACTTAGCCTATATACGTCGATTCATCGCGAATCTGGCCGGCAAGTGTAAGCCCTTTTCTCGGCTCATGAAGAAAGGTGCCACCTATGTATGGGATAAAGAGTGTCAGACCGCTTTCGAGGAGATCAAGCAGTACCTGCTTCAACCTCCGGTCCTGATGCCGCCCGTATCCAGAAAGCCGCTGGTCCTTTATGTGACCGCCCTGGAACGGTCCCTGGGTGCCCTTCTCGCCCAGAAGAACAACGAGGGAACGGAGAATAGCCTCTATTACCTCAGTCGCATGCTCCTCGATGCGGAAGTTAGGTATTCCCCCATCGAGAAGAGCTGCCTGGCGCTCGTATTTGCCGTACAGAAATTACGGCACTACTTGCAGCACCATGAGGTACAGTTGGTTTCTCGGGTAGACCCGTTGAAATATATTCTGAGCCGACCTATGTTGACTGGCCGTCTAGCACGGTGGGCTGTGATTCTCCAGCAGTTCGACATCAGGTATGTGTCTCAGAAGGCCATCAAAGGGCAAGCATTGGCAGACTTTCTGGCAGCTCACCCGACCTCCGCGGATCAGCCGCTGGATCTAGGCTTTCCTGATGAGACCATTCTCTCGGTTGATCGAGCTGATCCATGCTGGCAGATGCACTTTGACGGTGCCTCCCGGAGCCCCACCGGTAGAAGACTCGATAATCCTAAGCTCAACAGAGTAGGCTTGGGTATCGTCTTCATTACCCCGGAGCGAGCCGTGCTGCCATACTCTTTCCTGTTGTCAGAAGGCTGTACCAACAATGAGGCGGAATACCATGCCCTCATCATCGGCCTCGAGTTGGCTCTCGAGATCGACGTGCCCCGTCTGTGCGTGAAAGGGGACTCCGAGCTGGTCGTTAAGCAGATCAATGGCGACTACGTTGTCAGGAAGCCGGAACTTGTGCCATTGTTGGAGTGCACCCTCCTTCTGATGGCCCGGTTCCCTTCTCGGCCGGAAATTGTCCATGTTCCCCGGTCGCAGAACGGTCGAGCAGATGCTTTGGCCAGCCTCGCTGCGTCACTTGCGGAGCCTGAACAGGACAACCTGATCGTCCGCGTGACGCGCCGCAGGCTCATCGCTCCCGTTATCCCGGAAGAAGATCGCGGCCCGTTGGTAAGTAACCTCACCACGGTTGCCCCTATGCCCGGAGCCCCGAGTACCCCAGATATGACAGTCGGATCAGCCCCTGATTGGAGGACGCCTTTGGTTGAGTACCTCCAACATGGCATTCTTCCATCGGATCGGGCCGAGCGCGAGCGAGTTCGACGCCGCGCATCGCAGTTCGTCCTCCAGAGCAGTCCCGGCCTGGAGCAGATCCTCTACAAATGCGGATTTGATGGTGTTCTCCTCCGTTGCCTTCAGGGAGTTGAGATCCCACGAGTCATGCAAGAGGTTCATGCTGGTTCATGCGGCGCCCACCAGACTGGGCCGAAGCTGTCCCACCAGATTCGGAGGTTAGGATACTTCTGGCCCTCCATGATCCATGACTGCATCGAGTATGCCAGGAGGTGCCATGCGTGCCAGGTTCATGCGAACTTTGTGCATCGGCCGCCGGAGCCTCTCCATACCACTAGGTATTCCTGGCCCTTTGCAGTCTGGGGTCTGGACGTTGTGGGACCTTACCCGCCGGCGACAGCTCGCCAGTGCCGGTTCATTCTGACCGCTACGGACTTCTTCTCCAAATGGGCAGAGGCGATTCTGCTCAGAGAGGTCAAATCCTGTTCGATCGCTGACTTCGTGACCTCCAACATCATCTATCGATTTGGAGTGCCTCACGCTATCCTCACGGATAACGGAACCAATTTCCGAGCAGCCGAGTTGAAGAAGTTGTACGCCAAGTATAACATTCACTCGAACCATACATCTCGCTATCATGCGCAGGCGAATGGACAGATCGAGGCGTTCAACAAAACCCTCTCTAACATTCTTCAAAAGTTGGTTGGTCAGAACAAGAAGAGTTGGCCGGACAAGCTCCCCAACGCCCTCTGGGCTTATCGGACGACGACTCGCAATTCCACCCAGATGACCCCTTATTCCCTGGTGTATGGAGCTGAGGCCGTCCTGCCCATCGAGATCCAGTTACCATCCTTGCGCACTGCGGTCTACGACCAGCAAGCGCCGGACAGAGTTGCTGAAGCCCGTCTAGTCGAGTTGGAAGCACTAGATGAGAATAGACTTCGCGCTTTGCACAACTTGGAGAGGCATCAAAGCAGAATGGCTCGAGCTTTCAATAAGAAGGTTCGCCTCCGCTCCTTCCTGCAGGGTGATCTAGTGCTAGCCCTAAGACCACCAATGATCCCCGGCAGGAAGCCGCCCAAGTTGGAGCCCAAGTGGGAGGGACCTTTTGTTGTCCACAAGGTCTATCCCAATGGCGCGTACTCCCTAGCGACTATGGATGGTGAGCGTGTCACTCCTCCCACCAACGCTAGGTTCCTCAAGAAATACTTTGCCTGAGTGTTCATTCGTCCCGCATGACGCTAAACTGCACTTCGTCCTGCATGACGTTAAACTGCACCACGTCCAGCATGACGTTAAACTGCACATTCGTCCCGCATGACGCTAAACTGCACTTCGTCCTGCATGACGTTAAACTGCATCACGTCCAGCATGACGTTAAACTGCACATTCGTCCCGCATGATGCTAAACTGCACTTCGTCCTGCATGAAGTTAAACTGCACCACGTCCTGCATGACGTTAAACTGCATTTGTCCAAGCTACAAGACGTTAAACTGTTCAGCATTCATCCAACATGACGTTAAACTGTACCTCGTCCAGGCTACACGATGTTAAACTGTTCAGCATTCGTCCGCGCTGCAAGACGTTAAACTGCCAAGTGCTTCGTCCCGCATGACGCTAAACTGCACTACGTCCGAGCTACAAGACGTTAAACTATTCAGCATTCGTCCTGCATGACGTAAAACTGCCCCTCAAGAACTACGTGCGGCTTGATTCCCATCCTTATGGGATACGTAGGACCGCCTGAACATTCATGTTTCAGGCCCAGCCCCATCCTTCGGGAATTTCCATCTCATCCTGGGCCCTTGGTCCAGTTGCCCCCGGGTGTGCGGCGTATGGTGTGAGTGCGGGGCTATGCCCTCATTCACGTCGGTTTGCTCGTCACGCTGTACGCCCCCCCACGTTTGGGGATGCCTTCTGCTCCCCCCTTCTTTTTTCCTCATCGTCCTGCATGACGTTAAACTGCACTTCAAGAACTACGTATGGCTTGATTCCCATCCTTATGGGATACGTAGGACCGCCTGGACATTCATGTTTCAGGCCCAGCCCCATTTCCCGGGAATCTCTATCCCGCGTTGGGCCTCTGGCCCCGGTTCCCCTCCTTTTTTGTGCGAGGCGTATCGCGTGAGCGGGGGATTATGTCCTCATTCGCGTCGGTCTACTGGCCGCACCGTACGCCTCCCCCGTGTGTGGGACTACCTCACACCCCTCATCGTCCTGCATGACGTTAAACTGCCTCTCAAGAACTACGTATGGCTTGATTCCCATCCTTATGGGATACGTAGGACCGCCTGGACGCTTGTGTTTCAGGTCCAGCCCCGTCTCTTGGTTGATCACGGGGATCTGCCCTCTTTTGGTTGCTCTCAGGGTGAGTCCTCCGACCCTTTCCGGAGATCTGTTAACATGTTTTGGGTACTTCGGTCTATGACTCGTAGTGTCAGATTCAATCCCGACAAGTCCTGTGTTGCTTGTCAGGCCTCGCGCTTCCTCTTGTTCGAGCCTTCACTCAAAGGGATCCTCGTTAGCGGTTTGGGTACGATGCCTCAGTGCTCTCCCACCGCTCCGGGTCGATTTACCGGCGGGTCTTGGGCCGCAAATCGATATGAATCCTGCGATTGAGCGGTTGATGCTCGTTTGCTTGCCCCGTCTTAGGCTGACGCGATCGGATGTTGTGTTGCGAATGCGTCAGCAACATCCTTGATCGCCATGTCGGCTCTTTCAGGCTCTGAACATTGGTTGCGTAGTCCTCATCACACTCCGCCTTTATGCGTTGTAGTGGAATCTGGACACTCTTTTCATACTGACCTTCAGTACACCTCTACACGTTAGGCAGACCAACCAGGGTAATGATGTCGTTCGAGGCTCCCATGATCTGAGCACCAAGGATATATGCGGATGTTCTCCCCAAGGGCCATGCGTAGCTGGACCCTCGTCCCCATAAGGAGGGAGGAGTCGCTCGAACAATCGCGTTCTGAGCCCAGTATGCCTGGAGGCTAGCATCTCTGCCCCTCGGGTGATGGACATACGCAGACCCCCATCCCAAGACTCTTCTCCTGGAATCGTGCATGACCGCAGGGCTGGGTATGCTCCCACCTCCGCCGTGTCCGCCGTACCGCGGTAAGCGGATTCCTCCATGGTCCGAACCACACGACCTTAAACTGTGTTGTCTGGTCCTACCACACGACCGTAAACTGTGATCGTCTTGGCCGCCCGACGAGAAAACGGCACTGCATCGTGATGTTCCCCTCAGGGGACACTCATGTTGGGCGCTGGTTAATAACCACGCCATTCATCAATGCCTTCCGTGGCTTGATTATTGTGGCGACGCCAGAGATTTCTCAATCACAGGCATGTCGCCGCACAAAGAAAAACCATTCATCTTTAAGGACAAACAAGAAATATCAAATGCCGCTCCTTCTGTGTGCGAGGGTCAGACCCGCACTCTTCCCCGTGCTGGTGCCCGATTGTGTTACGCCGCGCTTCAAGAACTACGTGCGGCTTGATTCCCATCCTTATAGGATACGTAGGAACGCCCGGATGTTTGAAACTTCGGGTCCAGCCCCCCACCTCTTAGAGATTCCCCCTTCTCTGGGGAATCTGCCGCCTTCAGGTCACCCTCAAGGCACGTTCCCCGACCCCTTGCAGTGGTCCACCGGTGTCAAGAGTACTCTGGTTTATTGCCAGGAGGGTCAGGATCCGCTTGGTCAGGTTTCCTCCGCTTTTCAGGCTTCGTGCTCCCTTTCATTCGGACCCATCGTCTACGCCCTGGGTGGAGCCCCCGTGAACGGTTCGGACACAATGCCTCAGTGCTCTCCCACCGACTCGGGCCGGTACCCCCAATGGCCTCGGGCAGCAAATCGATATGAATCCTGCGATTGAGCGGTCGATGCTCGTTTGCTCCACCAACGGTTAGTGCGATGTTGATGCTGCTTTTCCGCCACGGTCGGCAGTACTCTCATATCGTCACGCCGGTGCTCCCGGTCCTCGAGTGAATGGCCGCATGATTCACATTTCCCACCTCCCATTCTGACCAGACGAAAACTCGACACTCTTGACACTATCCCTCAGTGCATCTTCGCATATCCAGGGGATATGACCAGATGCGGCGTACTTTGAGGTCTTTATGGTCCGATCTCTAAGACCTTAAACTAAGATCTCTCTTTATGGTCCGAGCTCTAAGACCTTAAAATAAGATCTCTCTCTTTATGGTCCGAGCTCTAAGACCTTAAACTAAGATCTCTCTTTATGGTCCGAGCTCTAAGACCTTAAACTAAGATCTCTCTTTATGGTCCGAGCTCTAAGACCTTAAACTAAGATCTCTCTTTATGGTCCGAGCTCTAAGACCTTAAACTAAGATCTCTCTTTATGGTCCGAGCTCTAAGACCTTAAACTAAGATCTCTCTTTATGGTCCGAGCTCTAAGACCTTAAACTAAGATCTCTCTTTATGGTCCGAGCTCTAAGACCTTAAACTAAGATCTCCCCTTATGGTCCGAGCTCTAAGACCTTAAACTAAGACCTAGCCCTTATGGTCCGAGCTCTAAGACCTTAAACTAAGATCTACCCTTATGGTCCGAGCTCTAAGACCTTAAACTAAGATCTACCCTTATGGTCCGAGCTCTACGACCTTAAACTAAGATCTCCCCTAAACGGGATTCTACGTCCTGCATGACGTTAAACTGCACTCACAGAACTACGTGTGGCTTGATCTCCAGCCTGATGGAGTACGTAGGAACGCCCGGGCATTCCGACTCGGGTCCAGCCTCAGGGATCGTTAAGTCCCGCCCCTCCTCGTCGCCGGCCGTCTGGCCTGACTTCGGGTAGAGTGGTGCAGTTATGATATTCTCCCCGATTCAGCTCGGGATGCCCCATCGCAAGGATGGGAAGCGACAGTTTCCTCGTCAGAGAGGTGCTGTCTGAGAATTGAGGTGACTCACGGCCAGATTAGTGCATCCGCCTAATACGTTTTCCCCACGGTGGCGCAATTTTGAGAGCGTTGGATTCTGTCCGAACAAATCGTCACTTCGCCCCACGCTTCGCATGCCCTGTTGATCTGGATTTTCCACCCTTGTGTCTGAAGGAACCCCAAAGCGGTATTCATGATGACATGTGGTCCGCCTCCTGCAATATGAATGATGGCCTTTTTCGGTCCGTCTATTGTAGTTGTTATGGTCGATCCACTGTCCGCCTACCGTCTTGGGCATTTCCTGGAAGGCCGACCGTTGTGGATGTCTGGATTCGGGACACGCGATTCACCCTTTCTCATTTCCCTATGTTCGGATAAAATCTCAACGCCCCTAGCATTGTCCCGCTCGTGTGTTGGAACAAGTTGGGGGATGATACATTGATTAGGTCTGAGGTCTCCTTTCCTAGGAATGACCTCCCTCTTTTCTCCAGAAATCCAGGCCCAATTATGGATGCCTGATGCTTGGTTAACACTCCCGCAAGACAACGAATTGTGGTTGAGCATGTTAAACCAAAAGATGCAGATAAATATATTGATTCATACAGATGGATCAAAGTAGCGGAAGCAAATGTTTTGGGAATGGCAAAACAAAGCCCTTAGGGATTAGCGTGCTGAATGAGTCTTTCTAATGCCGCTACCCTTTGGCTGGTGGCCTCCAGAGCTGCTTCTCGCTCTCTGCGTGTCCTCTCTTCGTCGGCGGTCGCAGCACGCAGTTCGTCGATTCTGGCCTGTGCACGCTCCCGCTCGACCTGAATTGTGACCATCTGTTGGCCCGCCTCCGTCAGCTGTACTTGGGCGTCAACCAGCTGAGCTGCTAGTTGCTCCACAAGCTCGGTACACGTCGCGACGAAGGCCTCCTTCTCTGCCGCCTGCCCTTCGAGGCGCCGGACTTCCTGCTCCGCCGCGAGGAGCGCCCGCGTGCTCTCCGACATGTCCCGACTTTGTGTGACGTCGGCACGCCGGCAGCTCTCGCGCATCTTTTCGGCCATGAAATCACGGACCGTTAGATGGAGGCGTTGAGCATCAGCTCCCCCGGCACACAGGAAGCGCAGCCAGGTTTGAAGTGATCCCATGCGCCCCAGCCACTCCGACGGGTCTCGCTTGAGGAAGCTCTGGATGCACTTCCACCCCCTGCGGCGCGTTATCCGGCTCTCCTCGACCGCCTCTGCATCCGAGTCGTCCATCTCCTCGGGATCGGCAGGCCGGTAGGCAGGGAAGGCAGCCAGCAGGTCTGCTGCAGGGTCCGCCCCTGGGAGGTCCTCACGAGGGATAGGTTCCCCGACATCCGGGCGACCTTCTTCTCTCTCCCCAGTGGCGCTGACACCCTCGTCAGCCCCCAACCTCTCTCCGATGTCAGCACCGCCGATGTCCGGAGCCCCCTGATCAGCAGTTGGTGGGGCCGGCTCGGTTTGGGAAGTCTGTTCCGGGGCAGGCGGCATGTCCACCACTGGTCCACTCGTAGATGGCCCGGGTTCGGCAGCCCGATGAGCCTCCAATGTTGAGATCACTGCGCGGGGCATGCCATGGTTAGTCACGGATCGTCAACGGCAAGCACCAGCAGTAAAGTAGGGAGACTTACGGGAGTTCAGAGCGTCATCTTCCGCTACCCCGGTCGCCGCAGGAACAGTTGCAGCAGGGGACCCCTTAGCGCTTGTCAATTCAATGATAGGTGTCTGGCCCCCGCCTTGTCCTGCTGGCGCCCCTCCTACTCCCGCTGAGGATGCCTGACCAACATCCGTGCGCTCCTGAGAAAGATGGAGAAATGGGTTAGAAGCTGCATAAGAGAGTGGATGAAGCAGATTGAGTAGGGATAGAAGCGGACCTCGAGGAGCTCAGTGACATCAACGTTGTCAGAGCCGGCCACCTCGCCGCTCTCCCGTGGGCTCCCCTGATGGGATCTTCCCTCGGAGCCTTCATCCTCCCCCATTTCCTCCTCTTCTTCGGAGTCGTTGCTACTGTCGTCTTCTTCCGGCGGCATCTGTTCCGGAGCGGGCTCGAGACCGAGCATCACCTTCACCAGAAGGGATGGCTCCGCGCGCTGACCACGTTGGCGCGCGTACTCGTCCATGGCCGTCAGATACGCATACTGCCGGTTGAAGTCCACCCTGTCGGCAATGTGGAGGCGCCCGACCTCTGGCAGATGGATTCCTTCTCTGAGAATCTTTCGCCAGATGGCGTCGGTCCCCAGTGACTGTCGCAGGGTCATCCAGGCCGACCACAGCGCTAGGAAGACTGCATCGTGGGAGGGTTCGAGCAGACGTCTCACCTGCTTCCCGGGCCGCTCTTCGACCGCCGCATGTGCCCCCTCTCTGGGCGCCGAGGTCGTAGCGGCAGCCTGCGATGTGCCCGCCGCCGAAGTCCCTGCCCGCGCCGGCTCCGCTGCTTGGCGCGCCTCCGTTCTCCCCCGTGTGGCGGCGCCCCGCCTCCTTCCTTGACGCCCGGTCTCCGCACGGGTAGCCTCGAGCCGCCGAACTAGATTCCGCAAGAGCCCCTCGGGGTACGCGATGGCCCAGTGTTCGGCGTACTCGGTTGCCAAGCCTGCGTCAACTCCGGTAGGAGGGAGAGTGATGACGTCGCCAGAGCCGAAAGCGGCAAACATCAGCCACATCTGGCGAAGGACGCAAGGGTTCGTCTCCTCCCGGACGGCAGTGAATACCCTCTTCGGCATCCGTTGAAGGCACCCGAACTGCCTGGCGAAACGGGTCGGCACGTAAGGCTCGCAGATCACCTTCCCGTCGATCCGAGCCACGAGCACCCCGCCCCGCATGTTCAGGAAGTATTCATGCTGCTCCAGCGGACCCTGCCCATTGTCGATCATCTGGCCGACGGGAGTGGGGAACGGACTGAAGTTGAAGTTGGCATGATTTCCAATCCGAATCCTCACGCCCTCCTCACTTAGGGTCATCGGAGCGACCCCCGCGATGTTCAGCAGGGAGGGTCGCAGGCCATTGCCCGAAGGAATGATGGCGTTCGGAAACGTGTACCCACCGAGGTGAGCAGCCACCCAGCCGTGGAAGAACTGAAAGGGCCCACAGATCCTTCGTGGCGACCCCCCTCGTGAGATGCGTCCCAGGATGGCATACAGCCTCGCCAGCACTGGGACCCCGAGGTTGTATCTCTTGTTGGCGACCATAGCGCCCGCCACCGCCAGTGTCGTCGGGCGAACGCCCATTCTCGCGTCCCGCACTGGCAGGAGCCACCCACTCAGAAAGGCGGCCAGGAACGCCGCGTACCGGACATTTGGGTCCCGGGCCTCGATGACGCGGTACCCCCATGAGCGGTAGTCGCCCGTCTCCAGGACCCGCCAGTACGACCCGTTCCGGCTCCTCTGAGCTGCGGTCGGGCACCGCTTCCCCCTGCCTGGCATCTTGACCGCCGGGTCATGCTCCAAGAACTGGCTGAACCATTCCTTGTAGGCTATGTCCTTCTGGAAGTCTTTGATCCCGAGCCGCTGCGTAGCCAGGTCAAGAAGATGCCAGGTCAGGATGGGAGTCCGTGACCTGTCCTCCCAGATGTTCTTCAGTGGCAGGAACTCATCGTATTGGTAGCCCTCCAGCGGGATACCTCCGATGCAGTGGATGTCCCAGAGACCGATGCCGACCTCCCCATGGTGAAGATGGAAGGTGTTGGTATCCGGAGACCATCGGGTGAACAGCTCCGGCCCGAGCTCGGACTGCTGGTAGAAGTGGAACTGCGACGTCCACACCGCCTCGAACAGGCCGATGTACCGCAGCTCCTCTGCGAAGTGATCGCAAGTGTGGCGTACCCAGAACGCCCAGGCCCACTCACTGGTGAAGTTGCCCCCAGACCACAAGTCCCAGTCCTTCAGCCAGCCCTTGGTGTCGTCCGTGACGCTCTGGAGATATATGCTCGAGTAGAGGGCTGGAGAATTCTCCGCAGTAGGTTCACCCCCATCAATGGTTCGCGTCCTCGGGTTCAGGACATAGACATCCAAGTGTCTGGTCTCCCTGGAAGGATGCCCATTGTTGGTGATGTTATAGCGGAGAAGCTCGTCCTCCCGGGTCACCCAGGTCCGCGGCGCATCAATCTCGAACCCTGGCACCAGGACCTCATCTAGGATGCCGAAGTTCCAGAGCGGCAGGTTGTCCGACAGTGGATATGTCTTCTGGGCCGGCGTCAGTAAGTCGAACAAGGATTGATTGTTGGAAACAATCTCCTTGGCTCCGTAAACCTCCTCGTTCGTCGCCATCTCAGCCCTGCGAGTGGCGGCATCCCCCTCATTTCCTCTGTGCGCGGCCATCTCAGAAGTTTCGGGAGTCGTGCGGGTTAAGGGATGAAGGGTGCGGAATCGGACGAGGCTGGTAGAGAAGTTTGAAGGTTGGCGCGCAATCCAAGTGGGCGGCGCGCAATTGGGAAGACTGTCGCGCAAAGTTCCGGGTTTTCGCGCAAAGACAGGCGGAATCCGGACGGTTTTGCGCGACGAGCGGGAGAATTCCGCGCCGGAAAAGGCAATTTCGCGCACGAGAGCGTTGGAGCTTATCGCGCGGAAGGCCAGTGTACGGCACGGAGGGACCCAGTGCCCCTATTTATAGGCGAGGCCGGGGTCCGCGCTGCGCGGAAAGCGCTTTGCGCGACCGCAGCGGCGAATTTCGCGACCGGCGCCCCTTTTTGCGCGCCTAAGTCCCGCGCCGCCCAGGACTTCGGCATTCCGGCGTCTCCCTCGGAACCCGATCGTTGCGACCTCTCACCGATCAGATTCCGAGGGGGGGCTTTTGTAGACGTCGGAAAAGTCCGTTGTTCCCAAACGAAGCTCCGGATGCGGAAAGCGAGGTCATATTCGGAGTCGGAAGAATGTTCCGGAGGGCCCGGAGGCCTTGCGCGGAATTTCAGAGGTCTGCGCGCAAAGATGATGATCCGCGCGCAAAACCCCCGGGATGCGCGCAACTCCCTTGCGCGCCGTGCCCGATTCCGCGCCCGCGAGGAGAATTCCGCGCTCGCGCCTTGGATTCCGCGCCCGGGGTTGCCTATAAATACTAGGCGACCCCCAACGTTTCAAAGGTTGCTGGAAGTCGAACGGTCTCCCGCGCGCGCAATTCAACCCCTTCCGCGCGCAATGCCGATCTTCAGGTAACCTCCTTTCTTTCACGCAATAGAGCCTTGGGGTCCGCCTTCGCGCGCAATCCCCTTGGCTCATTTCCTTTGAATAAATTTCAACCCGAAGGCCTTTGCTCGCAAAAGAAGCCTCTTGAGCGAAATTGCCCCCGGGTGCGCGCAATCTAACCCGATTGCGCGCACCCCCCATCTTCAAAGTGGCCATTCGTTAGAGAATGAGCCGTTGCCCCCGCGCGCTACCCGAAGCCCGGTGTGCGCAATCCCAATCATCCGCGCGCGAAGCGCTGGCCCAATTGCGCGCCAGCCCGCCATTTTGCGTGCCGATCCGCGGTTTTGCGCGCAAAGCTCCTCTTTTGCGCGCAATCCGCCAGGGTCGCCTCCCTTGACCCCCTTTGGGTACCCGCCTGCGTGGCGCCCGATGGTCTTCATCGCAGGTGCCTGCACCGTGCGCTGTCTTCCCGTGCAGCCTTCCAGGCTCGTGCGAAGTGACACGGACCCGTCGGCGGCAATCATTCGTCCAGCATGACGTTAAACTGCATATTCGTCCTGCAAGACGTTAAACTACACATAGGTCCAGCATGACGTTAAACTGCATATACGTCCAGCATGACGTTAAACTGCGCATTCGTCCAGCATGACGCTAAACTGCACCACGTCCTGCACGACGTTAAACTGTATACGTCCAGGCTGCACGACGTTAAACTGCCTAGCCCCCATCGTCCGCGCTGCAAGACGTTAAACTGCCAAGTGCTTCGTCCTCAACACACGACGTTAAACTGTACTTCGTCCGGCAAGACGTTAAACCGTCCGCTTCGTCCTCAACACACGACGTTAAACTGTACTTCGTCCGGCAAGACGTTAAACCGTCCGCATCATTCGATCCCGTGCTTCGCACGCAGGGTCTCCCCCGGTTTGGACGTGGCCCCCACCCGCTCGTCTCTGCAGGGATGTCGGGATTGTCCCCCTTTTGGGACGATTTAATGGGAGTGGCTTTTCCCTACGGGGGCAGGGTATTACAAACCCCTAGTTTCTCGTGGGAGGCTGCACATGTGTATCTCCATTGCGCCTCCCCACTGCCGAAGCCAGTAGAGGGTGTGACTGGGATCGAGGTGTCTTCTGCTTTCGGTCCAAGTCCCTTCCAACTGAGTTTTGCCGCATCCGGGCTGCCTCAAGTGCGTAAGTCCTGACAGAATGAACTACGTGGACTTTGATCCCTGTCTTCTATACAGGGTACGTAGGAAGCCTTCTTGAGGTCCAAGCCCACCACCTGGTCGTCCCGGTCGTATTTACGTCGGTTCGTCCATCAGTGGACCCCTCCAGGGTTCACGCTTGCGTCGATTCACCTATGAATCCGCCCCTGTGGGAGACTGCCCGTGTGTATCTCCACTGTGCCTCCCCACAGCCCCTTTTTTCCATTTCTCCTTTTATCGTCCAGCATGACGTGAAACTGTGATCCACCCGGCCGTTCCACCCCCCTCTGTGCGAGGTGGTCCGGTTCAATCCTCCGCCCGGCGGCCTCGACCTCTTCGTGAGTCGGCTTGCCGACGTCCAGCATGACGTTAAACTGTATACCCGAACTACATCGACTTTGATCCGTGCTAACGCGCGGTACGTAGGAAGCCTCTACGGGGTCCAAGCTCTTCACTCCATCATCCATCCTGATCCTTACCCGGGCCGCCACATCCCGGTGGGGTCATGCCACTTCACTCCACTCCACATCATTTGGGAAGCCGCCCATGTGCTGGCCCCAGCGTCGGAGGTTCCCCGCAAGGGGTTCTGTCATCTGATCCACTTTTCGTGTTGATCGGTCTGATGCCGTCCCCGCTGGACGTTAAACTCGCGGCATACCCCGTGTTAAACATGGGAAGCTGAGGAAAACCTCAGGTGACACAGTTCCCCGCACCTAGTACGGGATGCCTCAGGCCATCATGCCTTCGAGAAGCCCTATTAGGGACGGAAGACAGACGTGCAGAGCCGCAGTGCTACGACACGCCCCCAGCACCCAGAGCCACCCGGCCTTCTCACCGCAGGTTGCTGCCCCGACCAGACTCCTTGGAGCGTCCGGGTGGAAGCAGCGTAATTAACCGGTGTCCATGAAGATATGGCGCCGGGAACGAGATTCACGAACATTCTTAAGTCTATGAGGGAGACCCGGATTAGGCGACGAGTTCCAAGGAGACGTCCAAGGAAGGAGGAGCCGACATCCCATCATCCCGGTTTCGATCAAGGAGCAGACGCCCCGGAATAAGGGACGAATGCCGCCCGCCCTTGGAAAGCGGGACTGCGGGACCACAAGCCGCGCGCCCATCCCCTCGGGTTGACGGGTGCACGCGCGAACGCGTCCTGGCGGAACAGCGTAACCCGACGCACATCCGCACCGAAACATTTGAGGCATGTTTGGAACCACCCCATAGGCTTAAAAATACACTAAGATTCCCTTCTATGGGATCCTTTTACCTTTAGTTATGCTTTCTATGGGATCCATGCTTGGTTGATAAGCATAATCCCCAGAAACCCACTTAGCAACAACTACATCCTTCACACGAGCTCCCATCCTTGATCGATGTGCTCCCCTAAATGTAGCATGCATCCTAACTTTCTGATTTAGTGCCTCTTATATTGGATCTTCTGGGATCACTGACTCCCTTAGTGTGGTTCCTGAATATTCTCATTCTCAGCTTTATATATAGGCATGGATCAACCTAATTTGAGCATAAACTGGTAGAAAAGTAGTCCATTCCCCACTGAATTTGGGGGTGAACATGTGCCAAATCTACTGGAGGATCATGGGGTACCATTCATGGTGCACCCTATGACAAACCAATGGAATGATTCTCTAGATATAATGGAACTAGTGAGTGAATCAGTACTTTTTGTATGACTTTGGAACAATGGCATCTTCAATACAAGTGATATATACTCCACCTAAAAGGGCTAAAAGCTACAACCGTTTCTCAACACTCCCCTAGAAATCATTCAAGATCAAAATAATTAGGATAAGAAGGGATGAAAGATGAAATTATCCATATTTTAAACTCCTATAATCTCTCAAACTTTCCTGATCTATCAAAGCTGACTCCCAATGATGTTCAACACTGACGTTCAAAAGTTAGAATTGGGAGGGATGATAGGGTTTATATATTTTTAACCCCCATATGCATGAAACCCATTCATATATGAACTATAATGGACTCCACACACACATAGGTTCCTTCCTCTTGTTAATGTGCTTCAATAATTTATACAGCTTCACCAATACCAGGATAGCTAGGATGATGTGTTTCCTACTTTCCAGTGTCACTACTTTTATGAAGGTACCATTTCACACCCCTATGTGAGTTTCATGAACACAAATAATAGATCCAATGATAAGGGTCACTATAAAAGCCTTACACCTAACTTTTAGAGCATGGAACATCAAACTGAAGCCCCATTATTGATACTTTCCTTCCTCTAAGATTACCTAATATGATCCCTCATTTCCATGTTGAAGAGTAGTTCAAAATTATCATGGCCTTCCTAGAAATTAGGCATGGTATATGTTCAATAAAATTTTAAATCACCACTTTAACGACACATATAAATGGAAGTAAGGGTTTAGGTGTTGAGTTCCTGACACTGCTCTTAGCAATTATCTTACAAGAAATTACACTTACTATAGGTCCTCTCATACATTATCCACTAGAAAATATTAATCACACATAGATCCAAAAATGTGGATCCATCCAATTTTGTAGTGGTCCTATAGGCTGATTTCAACCTCCCCATTGTGAAGATGAAATGTGATTTTTTCTGGGGACCACTGGCTTAGGAGATCTGGTATCAGGTGAGGGGATGGTAGACATGGAACTGGGAGGTATATACAACTTTTTATAATTTAACATCCTGAAGTTCTTACTCAAATTCCCCGCATGATTAGAATAAATAGTATGACCAATCCTAATTTTTAGTGAAGACTCCTTTGAGGAAAAATTATCACCCTTTCTTACTTCTATTACGGTGTTCTTACAAGCCTACCTTGAAGATGATATAATATTAGGGTAGAGATGTCTTGTCATAAAGTTCCTTTATACTGATTATATTGATGGGTTTCTAGAGTGTATAAGTCAATTTTAGATTATCGTTCCTTATAGAATGAAAATATGTGACCTTGTTCCACTAGACATACCCCGAGGAGCTCCAAAAATATTACCCAGGGGAATCATTCTTGGAATGGGGGATTGAGACATCATCCCTCTATTGGAAGCCATACAACGGTATCCTACTATATAACGGTTGCCTAATTTATAGTGGATATTCTTTATAGTATTCCATTAATAACTTAGTCAGGATTCCATGCTCGGAGAAATATTGTATGCTTAATATAATGTGAATATTCCCTACCATCTCCATCTAACTCACAATAGAAGCTTCAACCCTTTCAGTATATATTTGAAGAGTTTTTCTAAAACTTCTCTAATTCAATTTCATTGAGGTATTTTTTTCATGAAGGTCAGATTTCATGGAACTTGGTTCTAGGAAATTGATTCACTAAACATGCCTATAGAAAGACGATTCATGGTTAGAATGAGTTTTATGAGCACTAAGAATTTTGGATGCGGTATTATAGCATGAGTTTGAGTTTCATGAAAAGATAATAAGAATATAATCTTCCATAAAAAGTTTTTAGTCCCCTATGGCTTCCATTTCCCTATATATAAGACAAGGGTATACCCATGTTTCATGAACTAGAGGACCAAAGTTCCCAATTTCAATGTTTCATTCTAAGAATTCATTCATCCTCTTATCTGTTTGCTCCAATTATGAGGGGGGAAAATTTTTGTCACTGAGAATCACATTAAAGAAGGAATTATAATGAAACGTTTCCAATCCAAGAAATTTATACCTAATATAGACAACGTTTTGTTAACAGAAATAGATTTAGTAAAAATTGATGGTTTTTTTAATAGAAATAGGAGTTCTAAGAAACTCCATCTTACATGAAGGAGTCAATATTTTTTGAAACCCAAACCTTAATGACCCCAATGACTTCAAATACCCCTTTAGATCCCCATTTTATGGACCTGATATTTGGAATTCTAGGTTGAGGATCTCAGCTCATGTAACTTGGACATTCACAAACTTTCATAACAAAGAAAGAAAATGGATTCCCATAGGTGATGGTCATTTTTTAATCACTTTAGTTGATTACTTTAAAATATTAGATTTTGTTTGAGATGTGTTTCATGAAACTCCCTTACATGAAGAACATAGTTTTCATGAGAGGCAAATTTTTTCACAACTCCATATTTCACATGCCAACGTTCTGTGAAACTCATACTATGGATATCCTAGAGAAGTGCTCATGCAAGGGACCCATCCTTTGCGAAACTCTTGACACTATTCCAAGTTTTTTGAAACTCATATTAGGCACCTCCATTTGATGAATCCTTTCACTAGAACTAATTTCATGAAAGTTGAGTACTCATGGACACCTCATTAACATGATTTGGTTTTTCTTGTGAAACATACTTACACACAACTGGTATCGTGGGCCCTTAAGACCAATCTCTCTGTACTATACATGGTTTGGGTAATCCTATTGCCTCTTTTTCCTTATCATAAGAACCCTATTCCACAGGTCCATCACACCAACAAAGGTATTGGAAATATCCATTCCTGGTGCCCCCAAGCATGAGACAATCCAAAAAAGCATGTAATTAACATTCATTCTCTCTTAATTCTCAATAAGTACCTTGGATTCTAATTAGGTGTGTTAACCAATCATGGAATCGTCAAGGGAAACCACCTTGGTTCAAACAATAGACCATGATTTCCCTTGGGAAGCTCAATGCACAAGCCCTATCCAACACCCATTGCTTCCCCTTTCATATCATCTAATTTTTTCAATGAAAGACATTAAACTACCAATAATTTCGTCATCATAAGACATTAAATTGAAGAAGGAATCCTCAATAAGAGAAGTTAAATTGCAATCATACTATATAGAAAAAATATAATATTTCATGTGTGATAATCCCAAGATTACTCATGTAATGAGAACATGATGCCTCATGTGACAAGCATGAGATGATGAGATGATTCTCCCTTCTTCTTGGAATCCTAGAGCTTACTCCCCACACCATCCCTTATTTTCACTCATTTTGTAACATAATATTCCTTAGTTCATGATGCTAAATTGTTGACAGAAAAAATATTTTCAATTATTTTAAATTTAATTTAATTTTTTAATCCCACCAATGTGTTATTTTAAGGCAAATTGTAATGTTTTATGGTTTTAGTAGCATTTTGATCTTAATTGAAAAAATTTCCTAATTTTAGATTTTAAATGTTTTATTTTTATTTTTTATTTAGGCCATAAATTTTTCTAAAATAATCAAAATTTAAAAATTATTATTTTTTAGGTTTATATGTTCATTGGGATTCATTTCATTCTTCTGGACCCATAGCTGAATTCACCATTTGAAGGACCAAAATTAGGTCATAAGTTGGGCCTCAAAATATGTTCACAGAGCTGGATATTTTTTATTATGGGACCATATCTCATAACTGGATAAACCAATGGGGTTTAAATTATATATGGATCTAGAAAATATTTTAATGAACAACTTTCATTAAAATTCTCACACGTTATTTATTTATTTTCAAGGTTATAAATGCATTAGATACTGGAGATGTTGAATATGAAGAGTCTTCTTGTCCAGATTAAATATCCAGAGTAAATTGACCATTACTCATTAATTACTTAGAAAATATAGATGAAATTTTTTTAGACGAAATAGGAGATATGGTTGAATAAATTTTTATAAAACAACATTTCCCAATTCTAGAACTAATGATGTCTAACACATGTAATATTTCATAGGAAGAGTTTGGATCCAAAAATTTTCTCCCCTCTCTATATAAATATGTATTTCCTCTTCATTTCAAAGGATCGACTGATACCATGAAGATTTTTCCAAAGTTATGTTGTATTTTAGTCTGATGTTTTCTTTTATTTTCATTATGTAATTTCATTTCATGTTTTAATTTATGTTTTTGTAACGTCCCAACCTAGCACACCCCTGAACTAGTGGTCGGACTGGTCGCCACATGAACTCAAGCGCATCTCTCCATACGCTAGAGGTTGCCGACTAGAAACGATGGTCTAAGGATAGTCAGTGGGGATACTATACCCTTTTATTAGAGTAAAAAAAGTGGAAAATATCATCAAATTGCGGAATTAGTGTGAATAATGATAAAGCAGCAGAAGACATAATTTTATAAATCTTGTATAAAAAAAATGGCCAACACCAATGTTATACAATGATGCATGTTATGATTGTACAACTATGAAAGCGATAAAAAATACATCATGATTTACATATCAATAAAGAAATAAATAAAAGAATTAAAGCCTCAAGGGAAAACTCCACAAGTATCCTGATCTCCATCTTAGTCCTTTGATCCTATATCTGGGTACTAGCATACAGCTACAAGAAAGGTCTAAGGTCCATAGACCTGTGAACAAGAAAGGTCTACTCGGGTACCCCAGTGCAATGATGGCCCAAGTAGGGTGAGAGATCTACATCTCAGTAGGCCAGAACCACCAGTTTCTTAACTTATCTAGGAAGTGAAATATAAATAGTGTGCAGGTATAACGAAGTAACAAATGAATTGAATAAATAAACTACAATACATATAGGTCTCTATGGGACAACTGACTGAGATAACTGCTTCGGATCATATCTAGAAATAAGAGTCTGAATAGGAACTATACATATATATGGCATAAATAAACTTGTTAACACATCAATTGATATACTTTATTTAACCACATAAATCCTCGGGTTCCCTTAGACTCCTACATCTCAATACTTTCTTCGGTTGTTCCAAGGTCTGAACCATTTCCCTTATTCAATTCACAAATCAGTATATCACATCATCTTTCATTAACCATTAAATTCAGTTTATGTACGACCAATTGAACCCACAGTCTAATGTCAATTAATGGGTGTAGATATTTATGTCTAGCACCCTCTTGAGTATTTGGAGAATCAGTCCTTATCTCACAACCCATGGGTATTTGGAGCATCAGTCCCCGTCCCATAAAAGAAAATTTACATGCAAGCTGGGTGTAGAACCCCATGTCTAGAACCTCATGAGTATTTAGAGCATCACTCCCTATCTCATAACCCGTTTATCAATCATACATATATACTTATCATTGTTATAGAACTCCACATATAACACCCCAAAACCATCCATTAATTAACTCATAAATTAATTAATCAAATCTGTTAATTAATTCAACAACTAATTAACAACATAAATCTCTCGTCAAATAATTCTACAATTAATTAACCGTTCAATATCTCAAAAAAAATTAATTAATTAACAGTTAATTATTATTAATCACAAGAAATTCAACTAGAGAATTAACTCAACATTTAATTAATCCAATTCCTTAACCCAAAAAATGATAATTAACTCACAAATCAATTATCCTTATTCCATTACTAATCCAATTGATTAGTTAAATATACCAAATCTATTAGTTAATGAAACAATTAACTTTGTACGAATTACCATTAATTAATCCATCAATTAATTAGTCTAAAAAACAAATCACATCCCATTATTAATTTCCCAGAATTAATTATCGAAAATATCACTAAAAGATCACATCATTTAATCCATTAGTAAATATCTCTACTTAGTTAAAAAAAACATATCACAATTAATCACCAGATTAATTATCTCATTCAGCTAAATATCATAACCAATTCATCAATTAATTATCCATTCACCATTTAACATGTAATATTTAATCTATCCATTAATCATTACTAGTATTAAATTTATCTTCTGATAAATAACACGTTAAAAGTTTCAGGCTTTTAAGCACTAATAAATGGGTGGTGGAGCACATTAAAGGGGTCGTTGAATAATTGAAAAAGGGGGTTGAGCTAATAAGTGTCCAAATAAATATAATTTTTTAAAAAAATGTCAAAAAAATCACTGATAAAAGTTTCAGTCTTTTAAGCACGCTTTGATCATAAATGCTTTTAAGCACTGGTAAAGGCCTATTCTATAACTGTTAAATGCCAATTTTTTAGTAGTGAGGTTTTGTATCTAAATAGAGTATAATACATGGTGTCGATTTTATACTCAAGAATTTTATCACCACTCACTCTCCAATGTGATGATTTACCTCATAGTCCATTTTATTCTTAAGGAATGTTCACACATGAAACACTTTAGAAAATATAAATATTTATTCTCTCTACTTCCTTCAGAAACTTTATATATTTATTTTATTTTGTATATATTTTTGCATATTCATGATAAAGAATAATATTTGAACTTACAACAATTATATGGGATTCATTTCCAAATCCTTAAGGATATTTTCCCTTCCATCATTATTAATCTTGGTGATTCTCCCCAGATCAACTCACAAAATAGCTTCCCCCCACACTTGATTTTAACTATGATCATGAATTTACTTATATAACCGAGTGGTTAAGTATTATAGTCTTAGAATGTGGATACCTAAAAATATTGTTCATGGATACTAAAATATAATTCAGTGGTCATATTCCAAGGTAGTTTTCAAAATAATATTCTTATAAAAAGGGATTTAAATCAAAATAATACATCAATAATATTTAGTAGAAGCTCCCCAATTCTCTAAGGTTTTTATTAGATTTTATAAAAAATTCTATTTATTCAAGAATTGATTGAATCTCTCAATAATGGATAAAATTTAGAAAAATATTTCAAAAATATTTAAAATCCTATTAGTTAATTGATTTTAAAAGTGGATAGTACTTCATGGCATGGGATTCAAAAATCATTGGCCTTTTAAGAATTTTTAAAACTTTGAATCTGAAAATAAATTCATCTCAGGATTCATATAATTTGATTTTCCTAGGTTAAATCAGTTTCTCATAATTGAAAAAGGATACAAACTTACAAATAAATTCAATTTTAGCTCAATAGGTTTCAAAAACACACAAAAAATAATAAATAAAAAAAATAAAAAAAATAAAAAAAATCATAAAAAATAAATAAACCCCCCACCCCCCATACATACTTTAATTTTAAAGTTTCTTCAATGTAGTTTATCATATATTAATAGTTAAATTATTTATAAAATTAGGATAATAACAAAAAATTATAAGAAAAGGTACAACTTGAGAGTTTTATTGGTAGAAGGGTTAGAGAAGCATGCCTTTTCCCATTAATTTGTCAATAATATGTCTAAAATATTTTTTTATTATATGTCCATTGATATTGAATATTTTATTCTATACTTTAATTATCTACACAACACAAAATTGGTATAAATTATTGATGGTAAATGGCCCTTACAATCTAGAATAAATATTACCGAATATTAATTTAACTGTTAAGATATTAAGAATCACTTTTTCTCCTTGATAGAAGTTTCTTTTTTGAGTGATCTTATCTTATTTCACTCTTGTTATTTCTGTGTAAATTCTATAGTTCTCAAATGATTTTCTCCTACTTTCTTATAATTCCTAGATAATAAATCTTGTTTTCTATCTAGCTTGTTCCAGGTCCATATTCATCTCTTTGATCACCTATATGAACTTGTGTTCTTTCTATATATTTAGATGATAGATTTTCCCATAGATAAACTTATATGGTGACATTCTAATTGAGTTTTTATAAGTTTTTCTATAATTACAAAAGATATCTTTCAACCTTTAGCTCCAATATTTATAATTTGGATTGTAGTATTTTTCAAATTTCCTTTGTGTTTTTAAATATTGACTAGTCCATTTATTTATGTATGGTAATGGGTTTATGTTTCATAGTTCACTTTATAATTTATCATTAAAGTCTTCATTATCCTATTATAGAATTTAATTCCATAGACACTATTTATTTACCTTGGGATTCTAAGTCTTTAAAACATATTAGTCCAAGAAAAAAAGAAACAACAGAATCATTAGTTCTGGTTCACTTTTCTTCCATCCATTCTGAAACATCATTTATAGATAAAAAGATATAAGAATATCTAAATGATATAGGAAAGAATCTCATAAAATCTATTATTCTTTGTTCAAATATTTCATAAAAATTTATTGATCTTGGAGGAATTTTCTACCTCTTTAATATGATTCCACTAAATTAACATTTCTCACATTTTAAGAAAATCATAGTAATATATAATTAATGTAGGACAGTATATTACATATTTCAAGACTATACTAGAATTTTTTTTGGGTCTAAAGTGGCCTCCACAAGCTAAGGCATGGGAACATTCTGATATATATTATACTTCAATCTTTAGAAAATATCTCTAAATCATTTGATCATTAAAAATTTTATAAAGTTGTGGATCATCCCAAAAATAAAATTTAAATTTATCTTTGAGTCTGAAAAATTATTATTGGTTTAGATGTGATGGTACTTGAGAACCAACCAGGAAATTTACCTTTTCAACGTGAAAAATTACTTATCCTTTAATCTCATTATTTTTTTCACATAAAATTAGGTCATCAAATGGATCTTTATCTAAAATTTTTAAAGTTTTGTGTGAGGAAACCTATTCAAGTGATCTATAACTTTTTTTTCAACTATTTTTTATACTTTATATCCAAATAAAAATCCAATAGTAATAACATCCAACTTACCAAACCTGAATTTAATGTTTCATTATTCATTAGGTTTATAAGGGATGTATGGTTAGGGAAAGCATTCAATTTAGTACCAAGAAGATATTATTTTAATTTATGTATGAAAAAAAGTTATAAAACAAACAGTGGTGGTTTAGTAGCTCCATGTTACATCCAGTTTTCTTGAAGTATAGTCAATAACATTGTTTATACCTTTAATTTTCTAAGATAAAATTCCTCTAATAACATGGCATGAAGCATCACATAATAGTTCAAATGGGTGATCATGATTAGTTTGATGTATGACTATGGGTGTTCAATTTACACTTCAAATAATCAAAATATTTTCTACAATAAACATTAAAAAACTCAAAACTGTTAAAAAGTAATCTATAAAGTGGAGAAGAAATATTACATAAGTATTCGATAAATCTTCTATAAAATCCAGCATATCTTAAAAAGTATATAAAATGTTTCACACAAGTTGGGTAAGGTAACATATTGATAAATTAGAATTTAAGTTTTTTATATTTAATCCCTTTTTGTGAAGTTATGTGTCCAAGAAATATACCTCTCCCAACAATGAAATGGAACGTTTCAAAATTCAAGATAAGATTTATTTAAATATAGGTTTTCATGATTTTTTCTAGATTGGATAATTAAAGATCAAAATAATTTATATACATAGTTAAATTATTAATAAAACATTAATATTTTCCTCAATTAAATTATAAAACAATTATTAGGTATCTTTTAAATGTATCTGGTTCATTGAACAATATTAATGGCATTATTTTGTATTAAAATTTTCCATAAGGATATGTGAAGTTTGTCTTTTCATTATCCTCAAGTGTAATAGTCACCTAGAATTATCTTGAAAATAAATCTAAAAAGATATAATGTTTTTTACCTAAAATCCTTTAATGTTAACAAATGTTATGGGGAAATTATATTTTCATGTGACCTGATTAAATTTTATATAGTCAAAGAAAACACTCCATCTATTTTGGACTATCATAAGAATTAACTTTTTTTTATTTTTCACAATGTTCAGTCAATATTTACTTTTCTTTTATGAATTTTTCTGACTGATTATGAATCAAAAATTAGGTAAGTGATTTATAATTCTAAAACCTTTTAAATATATTCTTTAAACACTTCCATCATTATTGGGTTAAATCACCTATGAGGTTTTCTAATAGGTTTTTTATAACTTTATAGTAAGATTATATGAATATAGATTTTATAACCGAACCCAATAATGTCACCTAAATTTTGGCCTATATATTTAAAAAATTTCATCAAAATATTTATTAGTTTTTTCTTGGTTATGATATAATTCACTTGAAATAATTACTTCAAACTTGTCTCATTCCATTAAAAATATATACTTTAAATATTGGGTGATGGATTCCAAATTTTGGGGTTGTATTAAATATAAAATTACTATGGGTTTACTTAACTCAATTGAATTAATTTACTATATAAGAGATAAATTATGAGTTCATTAATTATTGAATAAACAACCAGATCCATCAAAGAAATTAGATGTTACCTCAACCTCAGATGTTTGCATTGAATTTTTTAGTTTCTCCCATTTTTTAACTAAATTTTCAAATCTAATTTTTTCACCCAAATATAAAATTTATTATAAGAAAACAATTTATAAATGTGGATTTGATTCTTTAGAATATTATGGTATAAAAAAGTGTTCTCTCCTCCTATGGATATTTTATTGAATCAATGATATTAAAGTGAATAGAGTTTTTTTTCAAACTCATTTTTTAGAGTACCTTCATGATTTTTTTATTAAATTTTCTATTTTTAGAAAGGGTCTTCCCAAAATTATGGGTAACTAAGATGGTATCATATATTCTTCATGATTTAGTATAAATAAGTTATCTAAAAATATATAATTTTTCAATATCACTAGTAAATATAAAATAAATTCTATTAGGAAGGTCATATATCTATTGGCTAGTAAGAAAACCACACATATAGGTTTATGATCTCCCATATATAAACAATAATAAAAATTATAAGGTATGAAATTAATATATTCAACTAAAAACATAATGCATCTATGAAATACAAGTATCCAACTGTATATGGAATAGAAAATGTCTCTAGATCTTGAAATTTGGTTGGAATTTGTGGTGTGATCAATTCTAAAACATTTCTCACTAAATTTACTATATCATTTTATTAATGTCTATTTTTTTGTAGTGTATAATACCTTGATAAACATAGAATATATGAAAGTCTATTTTTGGGATTTAATAATTCTTATGTTGATTTTAATATTTTAGATGGTATCTAGAATTTAAATTTCGATTTATCCCTCATTAACTTTCTTTTATTATACCATTATTGGGGGAAATGGTATTGGAATGGTTTCTTTTTCCAAAATATATATTTGTGATGGTGTTTCTAATTTATTGTTATTCTTATCAGGTTTATATTTGAATTTATCATCGGTTTCCCTAGGTTATTCCAGATTTTATTTGAGGTTAGGATAATTTTTTTACAACTCTTGACACACTTATTTTTCTATTTGGATTTTGAATGGGATTTTATGGGGATTTACTTGGAATTTTTGTCATAATTTTAACAAGGATTCCCAACTAAATTTTAAATTATTTTATGTCAAATATAAACTCCTCAATTATAGAATCTATTTAGTTTGACACATGTATTTGTACATTAGTTTAAGGATATTAATATTCTTTCTTGTGTTTAAAGGGTTGTGGATGGAATGTGTTTTGATTTTATAGTTTCTTGAAGAGTTATTAGAATAGTTTAGGGTTATGATATTTGTGTTTAATGGGTGTTCTGGAATGATTTTTTTATTTATAAACCCATATTGATCTTGGGAATTATCTTTCCATCCTTGGTTAGACAGTTAAAATTGACTTTATTGATGGAGGATACACAACTTTATATTTCATGTACTTGATCACCTTGTCTTGTATAATGATATTGATAATAATAAATACCACATACCTTTATTAGTGTGATTTTATTCCATGATTAATTAAGAGCTATCAGTTTAACCAAAGTGGTTAATTCTAAAAGGTTATATACAAGTATAGATAATTTAAAATATCTCACCTCAAACACTCCTATTGTAACAATATATCTTGTACCAAACTATTATGAATTTTGAGTCAAATTATCAATAAATACTTTGGATTCAATTAGAGAAATTTAAATTGAAACTCCTCCTGATGGTGAATCCAATAAATTTCTATCACTATCAAGTATACCTTTATATAAGAAAACTAAGAAGTGATGTTCCTCAGTTTCTTGGTGTGGAAATCTTGCACATAATTTCTTAAATATTTCTAAATACTTATAAAACATCTCTCATAATTATTTTATTATATAATTAATATCTTTTAATTGGGTATTTCTCCTTGAATTTGGAATATTAATTTAGAAAAAACTTCTCTAAATTTTATCCCATTCATTGACTTCTCCAGGTTGTAGTCTACATAACTATTCTTTGGATTCTCAATTGAGAGATAAAAGAAATTATCTCTACTTAACTTATTACTAAACCACTCCTATTTAATTTAATATATCATGCACCATAGTGAATTCTTTGATGTACTTGTTATTATCATCACCTGTATTACTATTACACTTTGATAAAAATTACATTAAAGTTATTTTTATTTCAAAACCATCTTGTAAAATTAGAATAAAAATTTTATTATATTGATTTATGAAATTAGGTACACAAATATCTATATGATTATTTTTATTATTTCTAATAATGGTCTTAGATTCATAGTGAACACTTTAAATTTCACTTGAGTATATTATTGTAATGCCTTTAAAATAAAGTAGCATATTTTCAATCGATTTTAGTTCTCTCAATCTAGATAGAATTTTTCTCTTAATCTATAGATCAAGAGGGATTAAGGATTCATTGTAAGTTCTGGTCATATAATTAATTTTTATGAATATTACACCACCTCCCCAGTAAAAATTTCATGTTTTTTAAACATTTTTCATGGCATTGTAAGAAAATAATTTAAATAACCCATGGTTATACTACATTATGGCTGAGAACAAAGGTTATCTCCAAGGAGAGGCAAAAATTCATTTTGTCATAATTAGTGAAAAGGAGGTTTGATTTTAATTTATTTTAAAAAACTAAGAACAATTAAAAAGAAAACAAAATTATTTTATCAAGTGATATATTTATTAATTTTTCCAAGGTTTGTATTAGAAATTTCATTGTTATCATGTTCTTAAACTAATTAATCCTCCTTCTTTTATTTTATCAATGAGATAATCCACAATAACTTATTTCCCACTAAGGTTTGGTAGTTAATGTGAGTTTTGAATCATCAATTAACACTATTGACTAATCGTAATTTCTAAGAGTGTGGTAATATATTAGAAAATATCCTTAAAATATCAATAATTGTATATACCCAAATTATTTAATAAACTCCCAATTGAGTGAAGTTACTATTGATAAATCCAAAGAAATAAACTTTCTTACACACTTATATTATCAATAACTCAATAATTAACCCTAAATCCATGACCATTCCATCAGGTATAGGAAGTATAAAGTGGTGGTACATAATAATTTATCAACCCAAGTAAAGAAAAATGCATGTAAAAATAAACTAAACTCAATTTCATTCAATAAAATATATCAATACTGGAAACCAAGATCAAATTACAGAAAAAAAAAATTATTGTTGATAATAAAATTCAAACATGTGCTAAAGGTTCTCAACCCAAATGTCTCAATAACTAAATGATTTTCATAACTCCATGTATAGGGTTGTATCCATTGAATAACTAAGTCACAATCAATAATTTAAAAACCAATTGAACTAAAAAAACATCCCTTTATCCTTTATCCTCTAACTCCTTAAAACAATTTCTCCCTTCCTTGATTTTAGTGATAATTTCATGTGAAGTGAGGTTTTTAATATATACTACATGTATATTTTGAATATTTACTTATCAATTTTAGGTTCTATATAAATCTACACTTTTAATATTCGATTTCCTGGATTTGATTAAGTATTCATGTGTGAGGATTCTCTTCAGGTTCTCTTAATATGCATAGAATACATGTATAATTAAGATGATATCTATGGTTATAATATACCATGAGTGTTTTGAAAATACTTATCTAGGAATTAAACTCCATTATTGGAAACAATATGATTTCCTAAAGGGAAAAACCTTACATAAGTGGTCTGGGAATTGAGTAAATCTTATATATGTTCCTCAAAATATTATGAGAGCTGCAAAAAATCATATGTGAGTTCCATAAAACATTATTTATCTAGCTATATCTCCCAATTAACATATATTTCACTAATATAATATTATTATTGAGTAATGAATTCTTATATATCATTGAATATATATTATATATCCTATTAAATATCAACCATTCAACTTAATTAGGAAAGGAAAATTACTTATGCAATAGGGAAAACTTCTTATACATGATCTTAAAAATCATAAAAATCAATTGTAATATCCTATATATCTTAGTATTTTTGAATTATTCCAAATTTATGATCAATGAAAAAGTAATTTTCCTTCAATTTTTAGGGATCCAATGGAGTAAACCTTACGTGTTCCCCTGGATCTTCAGAAAATATAACATATAGAATTTTATAATGTTTGTCTTCACTACTTTATCTATATTAACATTTATCTTCAAAGAAATAAATCAAATGTTTTTCAATATATGAGAATTTATTTTATTATAAAAATTCATAAAACTAATTTAAATTAAAATTTTATCCATTTTAAGAAATTTTCACAATATCCATCCTTTAATTCATAAACACTCTAAAACTCAATTAATTAATGAATCTAAGAGAATAAAATGAATTTAATATCTACAAAATATATTCACTTAATTTTATTTCCAATACACTACCATTGAGATTGGGTTAAATCAATAGTTAACCGAGAATAAAAAATATCTCAAAAGAATTCCTTTCATCTATTACTGTGTATGGGTATTAGGTTATCAGGTGTGTTATCCTTGGTGTGTAATAGTTGAAATAATTTATCCTAAATTCCTATTTTATTATGAACACGAATAAGGAAATTAGAAGGTAGATATCCCTAGAATCCAAGTACCAAATAGAATAACAAGAATCAACAAGTTGATCAATATTTTCTTCCCCTTCCTAAAGTGACTCTATAATTTGGATATCATGTTCACCCTTGTTCATCCCCTTAAATATCAGTGAAACTATAATATCTTGTATGTAATCAATCCATAATTAAATTATTTGTTGTAAGTATTTCATTTAACTATATCCCCATGACCCTTTAGGTTAAATTTTTTAGAGAATTAAAAAATAAATTAAATTAAAAAAGAGTAAACTTACACATAATATACATTTTTTCTATAAAAACTGGTTCTTAATTTGACACTCTTGTTTTATTCATGATAAAATTTCTTCATTCAAGGTGAGTCTTCATAATTGAAAGATAGAACTTAATATAGTTCATACACTTCCTTAAAACCAGTAAAATCACTTGATAATATGGGTGAAGAAAATAAATCCTAATAAGGTATATACAAATAAAGTAAACCCATTAGTCTATTGAAAGCATTAAAACTCATAAGAATGTTTTCCTTTATACATAATAAAATTTGAGCTCAAATAATCACTTAATCATGAAATCAACTATAATACAAAAATAGTTTCATAAAAATGTAATAATAAATAATAAATGGGGAAATAATCATGATTTTAACTTTGGTAATCATATTCATATCATTCTTAAAATCACCCTCATAATGGAATAACCTAGCTAGTTAATTATAATTTATTTTCTATGGAGAATAAATCATTACCCAATTCATTATAGGGATATATCTTACCACTCATCATCACATATAATATACAAGAACCACAACATGAATAAAAACATAGTTTCTTTCACTTTAATTATAAAAATCATAAACAAATACCCTTTTTATCCAATA
The DNA here is from genome assembly GCA_963277665.1 of Viscum album. Taxonomy (NCBI): domain Eukaryota; kingdom Viridiplantae; phylum Streptophyta; class Magnoliopsida; order Santalales; family Viscaceae; genus Viscum; species Viscum album. The sequence goes on along the minus strand of OY728125.1, from coordinate 409,446,546 downwards.
AACATAAACACTTAGAGTTGTTATATAAAAACAAGAGAAAATATCATTTTCTTTGAAAACTCTTAAAAAAATAATTCCTAGAATAATTGGAAATGAATTTTCATTGGACTAACATGAAAACATAAAGTATAATATTTATAATGAAGAACATACATGAATCATAGAAAAGGTGTTCTTGTGGTAAATGTTAAAAAAATATTAGTTTCACACCTTTATAAAGAAAGTAAAAAATAAACCATTTGAAAAATATTAAAAGGATATTTTTTAAAAATTTATAAAAAAATTTAATAGAAAATTACTTTAGTAAAATAAGTATTTAGATAAAAAATTATTGTAATAATGTGTATATGAAAAATAAATATTTGAATGTAAAACATAGAAACATTCTAAATAATGTTTAAAAGAAAACTCTATTACCGTGAGTCCTAACTCGATTCATATGTCCTCTAACCTCCCGGCTAAAAATTTTAAGTTAATTTTTTTACATGATTAATACAAATTTTCATATTAATTACCTTATTATTATTACTTTTATTTCATTTATTATCATATTTTATTTATTTATTAAATCGGTATAGTTCACGTTGGTAATTTTGGGGTTGTTCAATTCATAATCCCTAAAATAGACTTAGTATCCTAGTAATAGTAAAAAATATTATTCCAATGGTTCCATAATTTATATATGCATCAAGTTATTAGTTATATATCATTTAAAAAATAAATGAGTTCAATAAGTTATGATGTAGTTACTTTTTTATGAATCTTCCATGATAAGCTTATTTTGATTGTTTAAATTAACCATGATTTTCCACATTTAATATCATTGTTAGGATGGATATTTTACCATTATATAATCATTAAAACATATTAAATTTACCATTATTTCATAATATTACTATTATTTAATTTTTCATAATCATTTGTGATTTAAACATTATAACATCGTTCGTGTAGGTGGTGAAACCGACCCAAAGAAAAACATGTTATAATGACCAAATGAGTATGAATATGTTATTAAGTGTAATAATATCACTTTTATAGAATAATCATACTTTAAAAAACATTTTATTAAAGTTTTGAATTATTTTAAATAATATATAAATGTATAAGATAAATAAAATATAATAGTAAGGGTTTATTACCTCCAAGATTCTGCATCATCTCCCTATTTTCTCAATTTTTTGGTGTAGCACGGTCTGAAGCTTCTCTTCATGTATGGGATCATTTTTTCCTCCCAAATTATATGCATATATGTAATTAACATACTCTTACATTCCTTGGGGGGGATGGAATAATTGATCAATGAATATACTGAATAGTAATAAATTGAATTAAAATTGGATGGGGTGTATTTGTATATTTTTTACTTGTTTTCTTATTAATAGTAATGATGATTCTTACCCTGATCTTGAAAGAAATAATTATGTACATGTTTGGGATATTAAGAAATTATAAACACAAACTATATATTGAGATCTATTACTATGATTTTTGTTTGAACCCACCACCCAAAAAAGGTTTCGTTCTTTTATATAATTAATGATTCAATTGCATGTAAATTTAGAAGTTCTGAAAAAACACCCATACAGTTGTTGATAGAATTCTATAAAGGCCATATTTAAAATTAATTATATTAATTTTATATGAATTTGAAATCTGTTTTGTTTTACTTATAGTGTTCTTGAATTTTCCTTATTGTTATTGTGGTGAGATTTTTGTTTTGTGATGTCAATTTTGGTAGGATATGTGATAGTTGTTATTGCAATGTGAAAGGGTTGTTTTGTGGTACCTTTGTAATAGTTTCATATTTGAAATAGAATAGGAAACTCTTAATGTTTAAACTAAAAGGGAATGGCTACAAATTTGATAATGGGGGTTTGGAATTAATGCATAAAAATTAACTTCAAAATTGATTTTTAATTTAAAGAAGGTGGAATTGAATAGGAATTAACATGGACATTGGCTAGAGTGGTTTGTCATTAAATATGGTAATGTTTACTAATTTAAAAATTCATATATAGAGAGACAACATAATAGTTTTACTTGGTTCATCACTAATGTATAGTCCGAGGACTATACACCGATATTGTGTCGGTCGTACCTAATTCCACTAATCTTTACTAGTTATGGAATACTAATGATTATATATAGTCACTCTATTCTAGGAATAATTTCATTACCAGATTTTAGGGATATCATATTACCTCTCTCAAAACACTTCTGCTAACTCCCCCTAACTCACTAATTTGAGAGAAGTATAACTCAATTTAATGACATGAAGGTTACTTAAATATACTGGAATTTAAGTCTTTTCCCTAACTAATACAAGAATCTTCTTATATCTAAGTAAATATTTTATGCACTTGAAAAAACTATTTACTTAAACTTTATGTTCAATAATTCCATTCATGAAGTTCACTACCTCCACGAAGCAAACTGCCTTCATGGAACTAACTACATTTATGAAGCTCACTAAGTAATCATGGAATACCCCATCATTAAGAAACTCCTTTTTCCTAGATACCTAAGCATTGTTCAAGAATAGATAAGTCTTTTCATGATTCTCAAGATTACTTTGAATACTTGATTCATAAAGCTCTTATACTTCATGAATTCATATAAATTAATCCCATTCTCTAATTAGTTTCATGTCAAATGAAGTGGGGGTAGCCTCATATTTATAGGATTATCCTTTCATGATTCTCCCACTCCTCTAGTATATTTTTCATGAAAATTAAAAACCCTATTCACAGAACTCCTTCACTCATTAAGATCTAGTGAAATATAACCCACTCACGAAGCTTCTCACAGTCACAGAGATTACCATCAACACTTCACGTCATTTGCAATGGTTTTTCACAATGATCCACATCTTCATGAATCTCAGCCTTTGTGAAACCTAGTATTCATGAAACCCCTAACCTTACCATATTTATGAAGAGTCAATCCCAAAAAACCCTTTCATGATTCTTGCCACTTCCTCTTTGTTTTTTTCTCAGAAATGTGGAAAACACTAGGAAAAAATTCCACTATCAATATTGTAGTCATCTTGTACTTTAATAACACTTTACTTTCAATTCCCAGATCATACTAGTGTGGATTGAAAACAAACATAAACTAGACTCCATTTCCATCAAATAAAATCCTTTTTTCCAAAAATATCCCCCTTTGGGTTTTTTTTGAAATCTATAGAAAAATTCAATAAAGCACCAGATGATATCAAAACCTGATACACGTGAAACAAGTCATCCAACAATCTAAGTCTATGTGAGAAAAGATCAGTGTAGAAAATAATAGAAGAAGCATGAATTGGGTTCTCATTTTTTGAAATGATTAAATATTTGCAAGCTATACTCTGAGAAATATGAATAGTTTCTTTATAACACCTGATTCTCATTATTTCACAGAAGTATTTCATTTTTTTCAAAAAACTTGAACTAGTAAACCTTTATCACATTGACTTTATACATTCTCCCCTTTTGGAAATAAACCCAATCAACCAATATTTGTAATTGTAGAGTTCAGAAAACACTCCCCCTGGATTTTATCTCCACCGTAAACCTACATCACTTCCACAAATAAATTAAAATAATTAACACAAATGGGGAGAGGGGAACAACTGTAACCTCATCATGCATTGGGAGGTGGCTGAACACTGAGGTTAAACCAATGTTTTTCAAACACAGGTGCTACTAATGGCTTAATCATAATTTCACCCACTTGTTCATTAGTTCCAACATGATCTATTTGAATCATGCCTTTTTCATAGTTTCTTTGATGAAATTATATCTGATCTCAATATGTTTTATATGAGAGTGTTGAACCAGATTCTTCATAAGATCAATTGTGCTCTTGTTATCATAGTGAATCACCCTTGGCTGTTTCACCTCATCACTAATATTAGTTAGTTTTTTCATTCATCCATGATAGCTGAGTGAAAGCCTTTGCAACAGTGATATACTCTACTTCAACAGTACTAAGATAAGTGTTTTCCTATTTCTTACTCAACCATCCCACACATATCTTTCCAATAAATAATTTTCCACCACTGGTGGAATTTCTATCCACTACATCTCTAACCCAATCGACATAAAAAAATTGATAGTTCATTATCTCTTCCTGTAGAAAAGTATAATCCATAACTATGAGTACCTTAAATATACCTCATCATTCTTTTAACTACCACCAAATGTTATTCCTTTGGATTACTTTGAAAGAAGTCTTCTAATCATGTTGCAAAGAAAATATATATCAGTGTTGTATTTATGTATAATAATCTTTTGTTCTTTTATACATGCTGGGATCCATAGAAGTCCCATCTGCATGATTTCCAATTTTTTCCCCAATTTAAATTAGAGTAGATATTGGTTAAGAATAAAGAACGTTGAATTTCTTCAAATGTTCTCTTGCATGTTTTTTCTGTGTAATCCTTCTTCTGAATCACCTGTAGCATTAAGAAGTATATGAGTTCACCAATCATAGACATTTAAAATTTTCATTTCTTGTGATTTTCACATTATTTAACTGATCCATGCCTTATTCCCAAAAATATTATATCATCCACATACACAAGAACCATAAATTGATCTTCCTTTAAATTCATCACATAGATTTTATGATGAACACCTCCTCTTTTGAATTTAATATTCTTCAGATATGCATTCAATTGAGATTACCATGCACATGATGCCTATTTTAGACCATAGAGAGTGTTCTTTAATCTACAAACCTTTTATTCATAATTTACTCTCAGAAATCCCACTTTTGTTCAATATAGAATTATTATTCAAAAAAATCATTTAAGAATGTTGTTTTGACATCCATATTATAAACTTTATATCATCTTTGGATTTTCATAGCAAGTAAAGTCCTGATCGACTCCATTCTCACTACTAGAGAAATTTTTTCTTTAACATCAATTTGTTCGATCTGTGCATAGATTTTACACACTAATCATGCCTTTTTTCTGATCAAATTTCCCTTCCCGTCAAATTTTTTTAAAGATCCACTTGGTGCCAATAACATTTTGATTTTCAGGTATCATAAAAAGATCTCATTTTGGTTCTTATTAATTTGATTAAGTTATTCATTCATGGATTTAACCCATGATTCATCCTTTCTAGCTTCTTTTAAGGAGGTTGGTTTCACAATTGACTAGAAACCCTAATATGCTTCATTCCTCATTCTCCGTGTCTGTGTAATTTCTATCCCATCCCCAATGATATTGGATTGATAAATTTATGTTCTACTATTTCTCCTCTGAGGTTTAGATGAAGTTTCTTCATCTATGGTTTCCTCTTCTAATTCTTATTCTGGGTCACCATTGTCTCATGATCCCTAAATATTTTTCACACCTTACTCTACTTCTTGCATTTGAATCTATTCCATGTCGACTTTCTTTTCATCTTCTATCATATCAGCGTATGATCGCCTTGAGGTATTTATGTTTTTATCTTCAATGATCTTGACATCATTTCCTTCCATAATTTTTTGAAATGATTATTGTATCATTTGTATGATTTTCTCTTCATTTAATATCTAATGAATATACCCTCATTTGCAGTATCACCATACTTTCCTTGATTGTTTTATTTGTTATAGATGAAACATTTACCTAAAAAACAAAAAAATACTTTAAAGAGGGATTCCTTCCCTGAAATAACTCATATAGTGTCTTGGTTTCTCCCGTATAAATCCCTATTTGATTTTGAGTGTACACTTCTACTTGAACATCATATTTCTAGTAATGATGAGAGATATGACTCTCAATAAGCATAGTTCTGGCCATATTGTTCACCAATCAATTTCTGTGTTCAAAAACTCTATTTTCTTATTGGGTTCACATTGTATCCAACTAATTATTAATTCCATGTTTTTCTAGATAATTTTAAAATTTAATGGATTTGTATTTACATCTATTTTCATATCTCAATACTTTGATCATGCGATCAATATCATTTTCTGTTATTCAATGATAACTTATCATGCAATCAATCACTTTATGTTTCCTATGTATAATCATTATACAAGACATTATACAATAATAATCAATAAAAATAATGAATTAACTCTTTCTATATGTTTTGGTCACATTTATTGGACCACATACATTAGTCTGAATGAGATCAAGAATATTTGATTCCCTTTTCTGTTTTGGCCGATATGAATTACCGACCATATTTCCTCACATGCAAGAATCACATGTATTTTCTAATTCATTCTTAAAATTGGATATATTGATGTATATATTCATCTTAGATATATTTTCCAAGAATTTTTGATTAATTTTAACCAACCTCTAATGCTACAAGTTATTTTATTCTTCAACTATCAAATAAAAAATGTTGTCACGAACCGAATCTGGTCACCGCCAAAACCGGCACCAAACCCAGCCTGTGACATGACCCGAAGGGCGTTCCCTATCCCCACGGGCTGGCACAAGTGCCCGAGTATCATTAATATAGGTTTGGGAACGATTTACTCGAGTATGAAAGCATAAAACATTAAAAACAATCCATAATATAAATCTGAAATTTTTGAGCCAAACAAGACTTAAGTGAAAACAAAAACTGAGTACATTGGTTTAAAGATTATACAAGTGGTCCAAATAAAAATAATTATAGCATTAAGACAGCCCCAAGGACTCCACACGACTAGGGGTCATCGCCCCCAAGCTATCTCCACAACTCCGCACCAAGAATGGGAACTAACACCATGAACTGCCATCACCCTTAGCCTTTCCTTTACCTGAATCAAACATAACCAAGTCTACTTACACCCAAGGGGTGTAAGTAGTGTGTGAGCCTAAGCCCAGTAGGATACCACCCAATGATTCCAAAGAGTAAGAAATACAATGTGAAAAAGCAAGCAGTTTTCAAACGCAAGGAAAAGTAGTGTTCAAATTTCAAGAAATGAAACATCTAATTGAGAATAGTTTTCAATCCAAAATTTTTAGAATACTAACACATTAAAATAGAAATGTTAGATACTTTAATTTACTTCCAAACACAACCTAATACATGGGTGGATACTACAAATCCAATGAGCAACAACATTGGGAACACCCCTAGGCACTAGGTTGTCTTGGGCCCTATGTACCTCGTACCTCGGTGTAAAGTAACCATAGCAAAATCCTTTCTCGTGCACGAGCCACTAGTAGGGAACACACCCATAACCTAGTGGTCCCCAATAATCATCCACATAGTTTAGTTAGAGTTGTCGTTATCCAAATGCTAAGTGAAACAGGGACAAAACCCATCCGGTCCACTAGCCGTACTAGTACAAATCCGCCCCACCTAGGTACCCGGGCTTCCCCTTTTGTGCTCAATCAATTTCAGCATGCAACATAAATAAATTTTCATATAAAACACCATTACTGGTCAATCATAACCAATACAGTAGCTATCACATTTTATACCACTTAAAACATGCAACAAAACACTTAGATTTTTCAAAAAACAATTCCTCAAAAATCTCGTAGTGTTTCGGACACAAAACACCTTATAAACCTCACTTGCATACTATGTGCACATATTTAAGTTTCCAAAACATAAATGAGATCCCACTACATTTCAGTTAAAACACAAAATCATTTTTAGGGCAACCCTATATAGTTCAAGAAACGACATCATTGCAAAGTCTCTATTATTACACAACACAACTCTTAGAATTTCATGTGGTTCACAAACACCATTAAAACCAGATTTTTCAGCAACAAACACAAGGGACAATCATTAAAAATAGTATTTCTATCCCTATTATACTTCAATAAAATCAACTAGTTACTTATAGGGTAGCCCCAATTAAACTAATAATACATTTCTATGAAAACCCCCCAATTTCACATGAAATTGGCCTTTAGGATTCATTTTAAATACAAACACCACTAAAACTATATTTTTCAGAAATAATAAAATTTAATAAGCATGAAAATACCATAAAAACAGTATCCAATTCACAAAGATTTCATACACAATGGAATCACCTACCAAAACCAAGGAAACACTTGAATCCTTTGTGCGAAAACTCAAACGCACCACCGCCGCACCTCAAGAAAGCTAAACCAGACCTAAAACCAGAATTTCAGACCATAAAACACAATATAAAACCTTAAACTTTAAACCCTACTTCCTGGACATTAGGAACCACAATTATAATGGAAGAAACCCTAACTAAATTGGATGTAACCCTAAACAAATTGAAAGAAGAAAGGAGGAGAACAACTTACTTAAAATATCTTGTAGAAATCTCCCTCCAAAATACCAGTATCTGATTTCACAAATACTCAAACCTTCAAGTTCGGTTCGAACAAGAATAGTTAGATCATTTAGGAATTTAAATGGGGGAAAAAGAGTAAGAATCAAAGGAGTTATGAAGGAAACAAATTACCTTTATAAATCTGCCCGAAATTTGAGTTCTTAAGAACTTTCGACCTAAACCGCGACGCAAAGGAGCTGAAACGAGTGTGGGAGGATATTGGACGCGCGGCTGGGTTCAAGGGGCGTGTTTGGGGCTTGGAATCACTGAAAACCCCTTAAAAATGAATAAGTTATTAACTAATCAAATTTTATTTTTAAAACTAGAATTGGGCTTTCGGGCAGGCCCAATACCTTAAATAAAAACCCATATACACCTTGGTTATGGATTTCCAAAGGCTCCAAATTTTAATTGTGGTGTTAATATATTAGGTGAGGACATTTAGGAGTTGGAATGAGTGAAAAATATTAAAAAATGAATAAGTTATAAAAGAAACAAAATTTATTTTTAAATCTGGAATTGGGCTCACGGTTTGGCCCAATTCATGAAAACTCACCTATTCTCCATAAAAACTTTGGAAACCCCCCAAAACAAAGAATTAATGGAAATTAAAATAAAAATACATTTAAAATAAGCTATGTATGTGACAATTCTCCCCACCATAAAAACTTTCCGCCCCGGAAAGTCACAGTAAGGTCAAAGCAACAACTGAACCCAACTGAGAAACCAAGTGGTACTCTCTTGCCAGGTTTCACCCCCAAAGGCCGTAAAACCTCCAGTGATCAATGAAGGAAGGAATACTCTCACAAACCTGACTTACACCACTTTCCTGAATGAATAAAGCACATTCAAGCTTTATCCCAAATGAAAACTCCTTTAACACAATCTGAACAACACTCAATCAATTTACCCAAATAAACGACAACATCGAACATAGTTACACTTTCCCGACTATAACTAAACCATTGGTCACTCTCCAATATCAATTTTTACCAAAGAAAGATGTAGGTAGTTAGATATCTCCAAATGATAATACCTACTTCCCATACAAAACCAAGGAAAAATATGAGTTACTCGTATGAAGAGACACAAATGGGCTCCCCACCATAAGAGACAACTTAATTTTTTTTTCCGAGATAGAATCAAGACACTAATAGGGGGAGGCCCAAACAGACTCCCTAGTACAAGGGGTATACATAAATTAGAAATTTACAAAATAATATACATGATACCCACAGTGGGTCTTCCCACCACAAGAACCAACCATCTTAACTGACCAGCATGGGCCGACACAAAAAGACCCAATTTTTTTTTTAAGATTTGGAAAGGGTGCAGGGTCAGTCCGCACGGTTTGGGAAACCATGCACTAACTATGCTTATCATTATTTGAACGTGGATTCCTAGCACACTGACACTACTAATCATGCACAAAATGTGTGCTCAAACTTTCTAGCCAAATTTCCAACCATTCTCCAATGACTCAATGGAAACCAACGTGGGAGGGAAAAACATTAGGCGATGACATGGGTACAAGGCCCTCTACCTATTTCCACCGAAAGAGAACAACAGAAGGAAGATGATGAAACCATAGGTTTAAACTGTTCCTATCTTTCATACTGAGGATAGGACTTTGTACAAGTGTTTAAACGACACTGGTGTTTCCCCTGACTACGCGCCAGCTTCTCTCCGGGACCTATGGATAGAGCTCAAAATATTGAAGCATCTTCGGCCACGCAGTTAGGCTGTTGAAACCCCTATGTGGAACTTCTTCTTTCGGTGCCACAAACAACTACACTGCATACCCTGATGGGTTTATCAAGACATAACACACTCCATAACCCACTTTACCAAAACCAAACATTTCATTGAAACAAGGGATCAGAAGATGCACACACATCGCACCTTGTTTCTTTGGGTGAGAAACAATAGAAGGGAAAGACACGTATAAACACCTTCCTCTAAGATAGAGGATTTGATGTTTTTCCCAAGGGAGACACAATCCCAACATAACATAAAACCTTAAAGGATTGTGTGACCTTCACCTTTATGGTCAAAAGAGCACACAACATCACAATGCATCACTGAACATGACCCTGGCGATTGATAGAAACAATACATGGAACAAGACCATATTCAAAGTCCCTAATCAACAGATAAGTCCAAAAAGTGGACACAATATCATATCATGACCTAAATCTCAAAATTGGTTGTTTAATAATAACTCTTTCTTCAAAGAAACTATAAAGAACCCAGAGTCCCTCTTAGACACCATCAAAACACTCATCTGTACTAACAACGAAAGAACACTCCCACCTTTGGTGAATCGGGAAACTTAAGAAACTAAGGTATCTTTCAACCTTCCCCAAGCACTATCCCACTACAAGAGGATCCAAAAATCAGAAAAATTAATGGGTGTAGACTCAATAAAAGAAATGTTCGATAAAATATTATTTATATTGACCAACTGGAGGATTTTCCAATGGCGAAACAAAACGGGTTGCACTTCAGTTGTGCATTAACCCTTAATGGGGGCGTACCTTATCCAATGAGAGAACCCAAGGACCCAACCAAGCTGGTCCATTGGTCAAAACATGCCACAAACCAGATCCAAACACATTGAGGGAACCACCGTAAAGGCATCCCAATTTTTTTTTTTCAAAAGAGACCACTAATCGTCCCTACAACACAGCTTACCGACCAAACACAAACCCAAAACACAGTTCAAACAGAAGGGGTTGTTGAACTCAAAACCTCCCACAACATCAACATTTTTAAAAACCCATAATACAAACCATACCAAACTATTCATCAAGACATCATGTTTTTCTTTAAAACCAATTCTTTGAAAACAAACGGTTTAGCAGTAAGCGTATCCACCAATGGTACCCCATGGGCCTCACACATGCATGTTTTTGTGCCACATCGGGCACCCTCCTCATATCCATCCCAGCACTCATCCAGTCGTGCAATCAACCATCCATCATCCCATATAACCCCATGCATGTGGTCACTAATGGAAATACCAAAGGGTAAAACAAAACTTCCTTCCACTTTTCAAAAACAAAATGGTCAACCAACCCAACCATTTTCTCAAAACTGCTAACAATGAGATTGAAATCCCAATTCACATCTTACAAAACATTTCATAAGGACACAACCATTTAGAAAAGAACTCACTTTTAAGTTATTCACATCAATTTCGAAACATATCATCCCATTAAAACACACTCTAATTGTTTAGAAAACTCTATTGGAAACGCTTTAAAAAAAACAAATTCAATATAGTTCCTGCTTTCAAAGAGGTGTAAGCGCACCATTTTACATTTCAAAACAATTATGAAAATTCAGTTCCACCATTTCATAAACCAAACCATTCCCTCTTTATTTGAAAATCATTTCATAAAAACGTTACGCTTCTTAAAACCAAGTCACCTTAAAACCAAAGTGCTAAGATTTCAAAACTAAAGCACAAAACAATGCAAGAGGAAACTAGTTTCGGTGGGTGACTTGGACATATGGTTGGAAGCCATATTCCAATCACTTCGCCGTCATAGAGAGTATTCTAGGGAAATATCCATGGCTCCACATGGCTTGCCAGGCCCTGCGAGCTCACTGAGATTATTCTCCCAACTCTCTTTTCATTTCCCATAGTCATCATTAAACCAAGAAAACCAAAGCACTCAAATAAATCCATACTTACCATGGTGAATTGAATCCCTTAATGAGGTGTGCTGGCCAGGCACACTACCCATGACTGAAATTTCAAGTCCCAAAAATCCTAGCTCCAGACTATGCTGACTCTTCCCCAAATAACATGACCCAAGGAGCGAACCTCCTTTGATACCATTTTGTCACGAACCGAATCTGGTCACCGCCAAAACCGGCACCAAACCCAGCCTGTGACATGACCCGAAGGGCGTTCCCTATCCCCACGGGCTGGCACAAGTGCCCGAGTATCATTAATATAGGTTTGGGAACGATTTACCCGAGTATGAAAGCATAAAACATTAAAAACAATCCATAATATAAATCTGAAATTTTTGATCCAAACAAGACTTAAGTGAAAACAAAAACTGAGTACATTGGTTTAAAGATTATACAAGTGGTCCAAATAAAAATAATTATAGCATTAAGACAGCCCCAAGGACTCCACACGACTAGGGGTCATCGCCCCCAAGCTATCTCCACAACTCCGCACCAAGAATGGGAACTAACACCATGAACCGCCATCACCCTTAGCCTTTCCTTTACCTGAATCAAACATAACCAAGTCTACTTACACCAAAGGGGTGTAAGTAGGGTGTGAGCCTAAGCCCAGTAGGATACCACCCAATGATTCCAAAGAGTAAGAAATACAATGTGAAAAAGCAAGCAGTTTTCAAACGCAAGGAAAAGTAGTGTTCAAATTTCAAGAAATAAAACATCTAATTGAGAATAGTTTTCAATCCAAAATTTTTAGAATACTAACACATTAAAATAGAAATGTTAGATACTGTAATTTACTTCCAAACACAACCTAAGACATGGGTGGATACTACAAATCCAATGAGCAACAACATTAGGAACACCCCTAGGCACTAGGTTGTCTTGGGCCCTATGTACCTCGTACCTCGGTGTAAAGTAACCATAGAAAAATCCTTTCTCGTGCACGAGCCACTAGTAGGGAACACACCCATAACCTAGTGGTCCCCAATAATCATCCACATAGTTTAGTTAGAGTTGTCGTTATCCAAATGCTAAGTGAAACAGGGACAAAACCCATCCGGTCCACTAGCCGTACTAGTACAAATCCGCCCCACCTAGGTACCCGGGCTTCCCCTTTTGTGCTCAATCAATTTCAGCATGCAACATAAATAAATTTTCATATAAAACACCATTACTGGTCAATCATAACCAATACAGTAGCTATCACATTTTATACCACTTAAAACATGCAACAAAACACTTAGATTTTTCAAAAAACAATTCCTCAAAAATCTCGTAGTGTTTCGGACACAAAACACCTTATAAACCTCACTTGCATACTATGTGCACATATTTAAGTTTCCAAAACATAAAGGAGATCCCACTACATTTCAGTTAAAACACAAAATCATTTTTAGGGCAACCCTATATAGTTCAAGAAACGACATCATTGCAAAGTCTCCATTATTACACAACACAACTCTTAGAATTTCATGTGGTTCACAAACACCATTAAAACCAGATTTTTCAGCAACAAACACAAGGGACAATCATTAAAAATAGTATTTTTATCCCTATTATACTTCAATAAAATCAACTAGTTACTTATAGGGTAGCCCCAATTAAACTAATAATACATTTCTATGAAAACCCCCCAATTTCACATGAAATTGGCCTTTAGGATTCATTTTAAATACAAACACCACTAAAACTATATTTTTCAGAAATAATAAAATTTAATAAGCATGAAAATACCATAAAAACAGTATCCAATTCACAAAGATTTCATACACAATGGAATCACCTACCAAAACCAAGGAAACACTTGAATCCTTTGTGCGAAAACTCAAACGCACCACCGCCGCACCTCAAGAAAGATAAACCAGACCTAAAACCAGAATTTCAGACCATAAAACACAATATAAAACCTTAAACTTTAAACCCTAATTCCTGGACATTAGTAACCACAATTATAATGGAAGAAACCCTAACTAAATTGGATGTAACCCTAAACAAATTGAAAGAAGAAAGGAGGAGAACAACTTACTTAAAATATCTTGTAGAAATCTCCCTCCAAAATACCAGTATCTGATTTCACAAATACTCAAACCTTCAAGGTCGGTTCGAACAAGAATAGTTAGATCATTTAGGAATTTAAATGGGGGAAAAAGAGTAAGAATCAAAGGAGTTATGAAGGAAACAAATTACCTTTATAAATCTGCCCGAAATTTGAGTTCTTAAGAACTTTCGACCTAAACCGCGACGCAAAGGAGCTGAAACGAGTGTGGGAGGATATTGGACGCGCGGCTGGGTTCAAGGGGCGTGTTTGGGGCTTGGAATCACTGAAAAAACCCTTAAAAATGAATAAGTTATTAACTAATCAAATTTTATTTTTAAAACTAGAATTGGGCTTTCGGGCAGGCCCAATACCTTAAATAAAAACCCATATACACCTTGGTTATGGATTTCCAAAGGCTCCAAATTTTAATTGTGGTGTTAATATATTAGGTGAGGACATTTAGGAGTTGGAATGAGTGAAAAATATTAAAAAATGAATAAGTTATAAAAGAAACAAAATTTATTTTTAAATCTGGAATTGGGCTCACGGTTTGGCCCAATTCATGAAAACTCACCTATTCTCCATAAAAACTTTGGAAACCCCCCAAAACAATGAATTAATGGAAATTAAAATAAAAATACATTTAAAATAAGCTATGTATGTGACAAATGTTCTCTTTATTGTCAACCTGGTCTAAATTGATATCTATTTTGCATCCTTTCATGAGATAATTCCCTATCTTTCCTTTAATAGTTCACCCCTTTTTGATTAAATGTCACTAATAATACAGAGTCATAGATTTGAATCATAATTAATAGATTGTGACACAACTAGACACATAGAGAACATAAGTTTTCTTAAGCTCATCATTTTCCAATTTTGTACTTCCACTTCCTTTGATCTTCAAAGAACCATCATTGCTAAAACATATAGTTCCATTAACCCTTTTCTTAACATTATTCAATAAATATGTATTTTTTATCATATGGGATAAGAATCCACTATCATAAATCCAGGTTCTACTATTATTCATATCTTTGAGAGCTATTTCTACAAGGTTGGATTTTATTATTATCTCTTTTTCATTGCATGAGATACTTGGTTGAGTGGGGAATAAGAATGGAATTTTTCATATCTTTTAAAAATTCATGGGTTCATTATGATCATATTTTTTTCCAAAGGAGAAAAAATATTTGTAACAGATAATCTGCTTGGTTGGTGGGTATTGACTTGCCTCTGAGTTCTGTAAGTATTGTTCTCACCTTTCCTTAGCCTAAAATAAATAGATTTTTGGCCATAGGTAGAATAATAAAAACAATATACATATAAAATATTACTTATATATATGATGAATGATATGATCTCATTCTTCGTTGTTGACTTTCAAGCACTTCCCCATTTAGATAACTCCTTTCTTATTCACAGTGTGAAATGTTTTGTCCCAGATAGCCATAGAATTCACATTTCACAAGAGGAATCATCTTCTCACTTTGATTCCTCCTCATGTTCCCTTATTTTGAAAAACAAATTGACTGGTGATTACCTCTAAAAACATCTTCCTAATTTTCTAATCTCTTTTCTATTAAATTTGAAGATTTCTTCATTGGAATATCAGGTGCCTTTGTGACATGTAAAAATTTATCCTCCCCTTTATTTTGGATCATCTTGTTTATAGCCTTTGATGTTTCAAAATCACAACAATTTCTACTTTTACCCACACTTGTAGATCACTAATCATTCAAGGACTTATATACTCCTTCAGAACCACATCTATCTCTTTTTAACAGTTATGCATCTGAGAATCTTCAAAACTGTAACTTCTTATTTTTTTTCTCTTTATTTTGATTAAATTTCAAGTTTACTCCTAAGAGTAAAAAACCATTCTTAAAAACCCACAACTATCTTGGACTTATCCTAAAATCTATATGTAAGGTCATTGATGACCTTTTACTATTATTTAATCCTAATATTAAATTCTACTACTTCTTATGAGCTTTCAATATTTGCTAAATTTTCATTTGGTAATTATTCCAATCGATCAATTTTATATTCAAGCTAATAAATATATTTTCATGAATCTTCCAAAACTTCTCTAAAATTTATGTTACTTTTTCTTTGATCATCAATCTTATTAAGTACACCCTCAAGTTCTACCTTGAGATTAACAAAACCAATCAAATGATTATATTTATCTTTATAATTTTAAGGTTCTAAATTTTCAATAGTAAAAATAATGAATTATTGGGTTTTAGATTTATATTCTAGTTATTCATCCTCTAACAAGTCAATATCATCTTGTCCTTCTTTATAGACAAAACTATTTATCTATGGTTTCTTTGCTAACCTGAAATCTCTCTTTTGGTAAAACCTTTTCTAAGGCCTCTTCATGATTCTCATTTCAATTTCATTATCATCGAACTTCCTTGATCACCAAGAGGTAATACCCCCAACTTTACAGCATCAAAAACATACCTGAGGAAAATTTCCTTCAAATATCTCTTTTTCATGGAAAAATAGAAAAAAGTTTCATCTTCCTAATTATCTTCATCAAAACTATCACTGGAAACCTCATGTTTTTTCAGGGATTTAAATTCCATTTCCTTAATTACTTGATTTTTTGCAACATCTGGTTTGTACCTCATTTAATAATCCACTATACTGATTATAAAATTATCAAGAGATAGTTTGGATAGATCCCTTTCCACAAGGGATAAATCTTTTGGATTGTATAGAGGTGGAATTATTCTTACAATTTTATTTATAATGTCAATATCTTTAATTTATTCATTAATTCCTAGAATCTCTCTAATAACTTTAATAATTCTTTTAAAAAAGGTATTTTCATTTTCATTAGAATACATATTCAAATTTTTAAACTTATTTTGGAAAACATTGAGTTTTTCCTCCTTCCCTTTGGTGTCACCTTCACAAATATTTTCTAGTTTTTTTCGCATAGACTTGGATGAAGTAAAACTAATCACCTTTAGATAGATTTGATTAGATAGAGTTGCCGTAACATCCTAGGTAAATAAAGAATATGACATTTTCATATTTATTAATATTTTTGAATTAAATATTAATTTTACTTTAAATGGGATGTTATGTCTGATAGCGTACTCAATACACAATAATGGATTTCTCCAAAATATTATGTTGCACACAATGTTGAGTTATACTAAAAAATATTATATTATTATTATTATTTTAAATGGTATTTAATGTCTAGTTGTTGTATTGGCAGGAATTAATAGAACTAACTAAAATAGGATTATACATATTTTTTAAATGTCTTTAAATTTATCCAATAAATTTTAGAGGCTTAAAATAAGAATGAATCTGATTTTAAGCATGAAATACTCTAATGTTCTTTAAAATGTTGTTTTACCACCTTTTGATGGAAAACCTATTTTAAATCTGCTTTTTTCACTTTTATATGTTCTATTTGATGAAATAAAATTCTCATTTAGAAGAATAATATTAAAATTTACTTTGTATGGAATTTTGTTATTTTCTGATAAAGTTCATTTTTTAATGAATAGTAAAAAATACTTCATTTTAATTCAAAACTGCTTTTTAATCTAATTTATTTATAGAGTTAGATTATACTTTTAATTTGTTTTAAAGTGTAATTGGACTATGTTTTTATCATTTAATAAAATCTTGGTCATTTTAAGTGATTTCACTTTAAAATTGGATATAAACACATGTTAATATTTCGGTAGTTTTTACTTCTTAAATACACACTTTTAGTTTTGACAACGAGAATTAATTTTAAATTAATTTCTGAAACTTCTGTGTTTAGAATTTATAAAAATGGATTTCATATTTCGAATAAAGAGGTCCAAATTTTGTAAATAGGTAACTTTTATTTTTAAACATTATGAATAGTAACTTCAGTAAATATTTTATTTACCATGGTTAAAGGGTAATTCTAGTAAATAAAGGTAAACAAATAATATTATAATAATATTAAATTACCCCAAAATGTGTATTAATCCTATTGGATGAGATATGTATGACCATGGGAATACTTGGGTCTATTTTAGGACCCCAAGGAGCCACTTGTGTGTGAAAATGACATTTAATCACTTTTAATTTAATGTTAAGGAAAATATAACCTAATCATGTATGTTTTATAAAAAAAAATATATGGGGTTATATAAGTGATATCTTCGACTATAAATAGTAATTATAAAGATAAGAAATTTCCTAAATCATGGTATTTTATTTATAATTTTTAGACATTAAATAAATAAATTTATTTACGACACAATGGGATGATATAGTAATTACCTTATTAATGAATATTTTAAATAAATAAGATTATAAAAATTAAAATAATTTTTTTTAAACTATTTATTTCATCCACAAATATTATGAATGAATATTACTTGTTATATTTAAATTAATGATGTTTTTTGAAATAATCAAGTTGTTATGGATTTTTAAAAAAGTCAGGATATGAATAGTGTCAAAATTGACATAATTCATATTTTAAAATATAAAATATTTTACTAACTATTATAAAATTTCAAAAAAATATAATATTCAGACAAATAGTTATAATAAGTCTAAAATTTTATTATTGACTCTATAATTGAATATTTTTTATGTTTTGGTAAATATATTGATTGTCAAATCGTTAAATGCTTGATAAAATAATAAGAGTAAAAAATGGTTAAATAAAAAAGATAATGAATAAAAAATATACAAAACCTATCTAATTATTATTAGATAATTTTATATATACTTATATTCATATTATATTTATACTAATTGAATTTGGAATAATTTATAATCGAAATAAAATTTATAATAAAATAACAATTCAATATATTCCTTAAGTGTTTGTCCTCCCTTTTATAAATGGCCACCACCTCTAACCCTTACTCACACCTCCCAAGCCCCCTTGGATCATCCAAAATCTACCCAGATAAGTTTCCAACATCCCTTTCTTCATCCTAGAATCCTTAACTTGGTAATAAGACAATTCAAGAAGGCCTTTTAGCTTAAATCAAAAGGAGTTACCCGATTTAAAGTGATGTCTTCTCTCAAGCTTCTTTCATTTATTATACCTTATCCAACCCCATAACTCTCTTTATTCAATTATTTTATAACAAAAACAGTATATTAAATATATTATGATGTTTTTATTCCAATTATCTTACTTACACTCACACACCTCCATCTAATGGATTTGGAACATACTATTTCTGTGGACAGTGAACTACTGCCTCACAAAACAATGATTGTTCAATTATATCCTACAGTCTATCATGGTGGCCATTATGATGAAAATATATTTATATATGGTATATATTACATTTATATTGTCTCTATGCTTTTGTATTTTTCATTTACAACATACCTTTATGTTTTTTATAACGCGTAAATATGATAATTTCATTTGAGGAAGTATGGACTATCGCCCCCTCAAAGTGATTTGACACATTCTTGCTATTCATGGAACATATAAAGGATAAAATTAATGAAATTATGTAACATATATAACATAGATATCATATTTTAATTATAATATACCTATGTATCATTTATTTTTCATTTCTTTAAATATGAAAAAGGAAATTAAAGTAGTGTTCATGCGTACGTATGGCTTATCGTCTCCATAAATGGTGCATTTGATTTATTATATCCAAATGTTATGGAATATTATAAATACATATATACTAGATCTAAAAACATATATACTAGATATATATGATATTTAAATCATGAATACAATTCTAGAGATAAGGTAATTTTGACCACATAGTAAATTTGTAATTATAAAAAGTTCATTTTTGTCTCAAGTATCGAACATCAACAAAAAGAATGATATGAAATTGAATAATTATATGATTGTTATAGAAAGGTAATAAGTGATATAAAAGTAATCATAAAATTGAAAAAGGTTATGAAAAAATTAGAATTAACTTAATTTTATTATTCATAAAGATCAAGAACGAACAAGACAAGTCAGACACAAGGTAAGGGACTTCGTCTCAATCTCCATTCATTGAGTCATAGATTAATTTACACACAACTTTCCTTTATAAGGTGTATAAACCCCTTTAAATTTTAATTTAATTCAAAGGGAATCTTTTTTCTACAAATCATTTTACTAAATAACAAAGGGAATGTTTCTTTTTAACATACACTATGACAATGACTTTTTCGTCGCCACAAGCATTATTTGATATCTGGATTCCTTAAAGAACCATAATTTTTTTAAAAGGAAAATAAATATAATATAACCTTTTATTTATTTTGGTATTGAAAATTATTTTGATAAAGCAACGATTATGTAAATATCTTGAAATAATATTTTGTGATTGTAATGTTAAAATGGTATCTTTCCTTTATGCTTGTTTTATGTGTTATGATTATGTTATAGTTCATGGTCATTGTTTACGTATATGGGTGGTTCCATGATAAACCTAGGGTGGGTGAACCCAAGATATCTCTCCAATGCATTGGGTAATGTGATGAAGGTAAATGTTAATGTTTCTCCTAAGATATTTAAGGAATATACTATGATGGGTATTCCAAATAAAACTTCATATGTAGTTGTGGAATATACAATGTAAGTATGATATGGATTCCACAAGTTATGTTTATGATTTATGATTACTATATGTTATTCATAAATCTTATGTTTTCATGAGGCATGTTAAAGATCTTATGTTTTATGATTGAGAAGTATGATTTCATTTATTTGTATGTATCAATGGACTATTGTTTTCTTTCTTTATTTTATAACCCTTACTGAGATTATTATACTCATGCCATGTTTTTGAAATGTTTTTTCATAGGTTATAAATAATGGTAAGAGAAAAGAAGTATTCAAGAAGATTTATATCAAGAAATTAACTCGTGTTTTATTTAAGGAGTTTTATTATTATGAAATTTTTTGATAGATTAGAAGTGTCTACCTTGTAATATTGATATGTAATGTATTAGTTATGGCCTAATTCTCTAAAAATTAATACCTGAAAAGATACTCAATGTGAATTCTTGATCTAACTCAAGATTATGTAATGTTTAAGGTTGGGGCCTTATAATTGCTATCAGAGGTCAGTTTGGAAAACTTTAGAAGTTAGGATATTGTTAAATTAATTTATGGTAAGATTGAAATGATATAGAATTTTTATATTAACATGTTGCTTCTCCTAAGATATTTATATGTTAAAAATGGTTTTACGCAGAGGAAACATGGTAGCTACTATGGGATGACATCAATAGGAAAACAAACTTCCAAATCTGCAACCTCAGATGGTCAGAATCAGAACTGAATAGTTTGTTGAAGTGATTTCATAATTGACTTAGGCTATAAATGGTGGTTGTATCCATTCATGAGATAATCTAGATCAACTAAAAAAGAACATGTCGGTAGAGAATCATTTCATAACGAAACATCCCCCATTATTCATAGGATCATCTGAACCTATTCTAGAAGAAGGGTGGATGAAAGAACTGGAAAATATTTTATATGTCATGGGGTGTCCAGAACAACAAAAGGATAGTCTTGTTATTTACCATTTTGAAGGTAAGGCTGATAAGCGGTGGTCGATGGTTAAAAATATCAGGGACAGTGAGAAGATTAATGAACTTTATTATGATGAATTCAAAGGTAAGTTTCTTGAGAAATATGTTCCTAAGGAGGTTTGACTTAGGATGGAAAAGAATTCCTAGAATTGAGGAAATAGAAAGACTCAGTGGCTGCTTAGAAGAAACATTCACTCGACTAACAAGGTATGCTCCAAATTTCATATGGTACCTTGATAGTAAAATCAATCATTTTTACTCAGTATAAAATAAAAAGTATTGAATGGATTTATCTTCTCATGAGTTCAAAATTTATGAAAAACTTGTTCTATGTGAGGATAATGTAGAAATGGAGTTTTCTGATGATCAGGTGTTGTTTGAAAAATAATAGAATAAAAGGTTGAGGTGGAAGATGAAAGGGAAGAACTCTTCAAAAAATCTGATGGTAAGAAACTTAAGTTTACTATTTGTGAAAATTTTGGTAAAACACACACTGGGTAATGCCTTTTGAATTCTATTAAGTGCTTCCAATGTGGTAAAATAGGACATAAGTCTCGTATTTTCACTGAAAAAGATCAGGGTAATGGTAAGACAAAATCTGATTTATAGTTAGTAAAATGTTTTAAGTGAAATGAAATGGGTCATTATGAAAATGAGTGTCCAATGAAAAATTAAACTGAGGGAAAGCAACTAGACTACAAGTATAAAGGGGAGGTGAAATACTTTGCAACTACTTTAGTAGATGTTGGACCATTAAATGAAGTAGTATCAGGTACACTATTTTTTTATTAATATTATGCCAATGTATTGTTTCATTCAGGGTCTATACATTCTTTAATTTTTGAGAAATCTTCTAGTAAATTAGGAATTCCATCTCAAGATATGAATCCTGAACTTATGGTAAAAACACCATGAAGAAATGTTGAGATAAAAAAAATTATAAGAAATTTCATGTCCTTGTGTGCGGAAAGAATCTACCTGCAAACCTTATTGTTTTTCCTCTAGTCGAGTTTGATGTTATTTTGGGTATGGATTGTCTTTCTGTTTATCATGCTAAGATTGACTACAGAGATAAAGAAGTTTCTTTTCAGAAATAATTTCAGTTTTTGTACAAGAATGAACCCTTACTTTTGATAACATATCAAGAAGCTGAGAAACTAGTAAAAGATGGAAATTAATGTTACCTTTCACATATTATTGAAAAAAAGGGACCGTTCATATTAATGATGTACCAGTGGTAAATGAGTATCTTGATGTTTTTTCTGATGAGTTTTCTAATTTAATACTTGATCAGGAAGTTGAATTTACAGTTGAATTAGTTTCGGATGCTAAGCCAATTTCAAAACCCCCTTATAGAATGGATAAATTTGAAATTTTATAATTCAAGAAGCAATTGGAGGAGTTATTAGATAAAGGTTTCATTTGACCTAGCACATCACCATGGGGTTCTCCAGTCTTGTTTATTAAAAATAAATATGGTTCAATGAGACTTTTAATTGATTATAGAGCCCTGAATAACATCACTGTTAAGAAAAAGTATCATTTGCCTCATATTGATAATTTTTTTGATCAGATATAGGGAGATCAATATTTTTTGAATATTGAATTGAGGTCAGGGTACCATCAGTTGAAATTAAAGGAAGCAGACATTCTGAAGACCGTGTTTCATACTAGATATAGCCATTATGAATTTTTAGTTATGCATTTTGGGTTAACCAATGCACATGTTGTATTCATGGATCTTATGAATATAATTTTTTGTGAGTTCTTGGATAATTTTTTAGTTGTTTTTATTGATGATATTTTAGTTTATTCTAAAAGTAAATAGGATCATGAAATTCATTTGATGGTTGTCTTGAAAACTTTAAAAGAAAAGAAATTGTATGGGAAATTTAGAAAGTGTGAGTTCTGGTTACAAAAAATTTCATTCCTTGATCACATTGTTTCTAAAGATGGCAAAAATATTTATCCTCCTAAAACAAAAATTGTTAAAGAATTGTCGAGACCCACAAATATAACTGATATTTGTAGTTTTCTTGGTATAGTGGGTTATTATAAGGTTTTTTTTTTAAATTCTTCATGGTTACCTATCCCACTAGATAAGTTAACTCGAAAAGGTGTTAAGATCATTTGGATAGAAAAATGTGATGACTGTTTTCATGAATTGAAAAGAATATGGGTGAATTATCCAGTTTTGGAACTGCCTTCTAGAAATTATGAATTTTTTATCTATAGTGGTGCTTCGTTGAAAGGACTTATCTATGTCCTAATGTAGAATAATCTATTAATTACTTATGCTTTACGTCAGTTGAAACCTCATGAGTTAAATTACCCTACACATGACTTGGAATTAGCTGCTATTGTTTTTTCTTTTAAAATTAAAGGCATCATCTGTATGGAGTAAAATTTGAAATATATACTGACCAAAAAATTTTGAAGTATATATTTACTCAGAAAGAATTGAAAGTGATATAGAGTATATGGCTAGAATTAATCAAGGATTATGATTCCACAATTCATTTCCATATAAGAAAATCAAATAAAGTGTTCGATGATTTGAGTCGAAAAAGTAATGCTACATTAACCATGTTATGTTTGGAATAAGATCCTTTGATTAACAATTTTATGAACTTGGGAATAGAAGTTGTTGGTGCAGGATATTGTGCTATTTTGTTTCAGGTTTCAGTACAATCATCCCAAGTAGATAGAATAAAGAAATAGTAGAAAGATGAAAGTGAGTTTTAGAAAAAGGTATAATTGGTTCATAAGGGTATGTTAATTGAGTTTAAAATTGATAGAAAATGTTTTTTGAGGTTTGGAAATCGATTATGTGTGCCTTTTGATTCAAATTTTAAGAAATAGTTATTATGTGAAGCTTATAGATCTTTGTTTCTAGTTCATCATGGAAGTACTAAGATGTATAGTGATATTTGGGAGTATTACTAGTGGGATGGAATGAAAAAAGATATTGCTGAATTTACCCTAAAATTTTGATTTGTTAAGAGGTTAAAGTAGAGCGGTAGTTACCGAAAGGGATTTTTAAGAGATTTTCAGTTCCAGAGTAGAAATAGAAAAATAGTTCCATGGATTTTTTCATGGTATTACCAAAGGATTCTTGAGGTAACAATGAAATCTAGGTTATTGATGATCTGTTAACTAAATATACTCATTTTCTTCCAATTTGAGACACTATGTCTCTGGATCAACTTTCTCTATTGTATATTAAATTGATAGTCAGGTTATATGGAGTTCCCTTATCCATTGAATCTAATTGTGATACCAGGATTACTTATAACTTTTGGAAGGGCCTTTAGAAGTCATTGGGTACTGAATTAAATTTTAGTACAAATTTTAATCCACAATCATATGGGTAGTCAGAATAAAGAATTTAGACATTGGAAGATATGATACATGCTTGTTCAATAGATTACTATGGAAGTTGGGACCAACATCTTTCTTTGGTTGAGTTTTCTTATAATAACAGTTTTCATTCCATTATAAAGATTTCACTGTTTAAGGAATTGTATGGATAGTGGTGTCAAACTCAAGATTTTTTGGATGAAGTAGGTGAAAGGAATTTTATGGGACTGAAATTAGTAGAAGAGACGGTAGAAAAAGTTCAGTTGATTCAGAAGCACGTGAGAATAGGTTAGAGTAGGAAAAAAAGTTATGCAAATAACCGGAGGAAGCATATTTCTTTTGAGGTAGGTGACCATGTCTTTCTCAAAGTTTTTCCATGGAAAAGTGTGATATGTTTTGGTAAGAAGAGAAAGTTGAGTTCAAGGTTCATTGGACCCTATAAAATCATGTATAAAGTTGTATCTATTTCCTATATAGTATATTTACCTCCAATTTTATCCCAGGTACATAATGTTTTTAATATTTCAATATTGAGAAAGTATATGTTGGATCCATCTCATGTTTTGAGTCCATAGGTAGTTCAGTTGGAAGATAATCTTTCTTATGAGGAACAACCAGTCCAGATTCTTAATCGAAGAGAGAAAGTGTTGTGGAATAAGGTAATTCATCAGGTAAAGGTTTTGTGGAAAACCCATATGGTTGAAGAGGCAACGTGGGAATTAGAAAAAGCTATGAGGTATAAATACCCTCACTTATTTTATAAGTGAATAGAATTTCAGGGACACAATTCCCAAAAGGGGGAAGGATGTAACATCCCAGGTAAATAAAGAATATAAAATTTTCATATTTATTAATATTTGTGAATTAAATATTAATTTTACTTTAAAGGGGGTGCTATGTCTGATAGTATACTCAACACACACAAACATATTTCTCTGAAATCTTACGTTGCACACAATTTTGAGTTATACTGAAATATAATATAATATTATTATTATTTTAAATTATAGTTAACGCCTAGTTGTTGTATTGGTGGGAATGAATAAAACTAACTAAAATATGATTATACATGTTTGTTAAATGTATTTACATTTATCCAATAAATTTTAGAGTCTTAAAATAATAATTAGTCTTATTTTAAGCATGAAATACTCGAATATTCTTTAAAAGGTTGTTTTACCACCTTTTGATGGTGAACCCATTTTAAATCTAGTTTTTACCACTTTTATATATTCTATTTGAAAAAATAAAATTCTTTTTTAGAATCAGAACATCAAAAATTACTTTAGATGGAATTTTGTTATTTTTCTGATAAAGTTCATTTTTTAATGAATAGTAAAGAATACTGCATTTTCATTCAAAAATACTTTTTAATCTAATTTATAGATATAGTTAGATGGTGATTTTAATTGGTTTTAAAGTGTAATTGGACTATATTTTTATCATTTACTCCAATGTTGGCCATTTTAAGTAATTTTACTTTGAAATTTGACATAAACACATGTAAATCTTTTGGTAGTTTTTACTTATTAAAAACACGCTTTAGTTTTGACAACAGACATTGATTTTAAATTAATTCCAACAACTTTTGTATTTTGAATTTGGAAAAATGGATTCCATATTTGGAATCAGGAGGTCCAAATTGTATAAATAGGTAACTTTTATTTATAGATATTATGAATAGTAACTTCAATAAATATTTTATTTACCAAGGTTAAAGGGTAAATCTGTAAATAAGGGTAAAAAATAATATTATAATAATATTAAATTACCCTAACACATGTCCTAATCCTATTTTATGAGGCATGTCCGAATAGGGGCATCCTTAGGGCGATTTTAGGACCCCATGGAGCCACTTGTGTGTAAAAATGACTTTTAATAACTTTTAATTTAAAGTTAAGGAAAATATAACCTAAACATGTATCTTTTACTAAAAAAACTATATGGGGTTATACAAGTGATCTCTTTGACTATAAATAGTCATTAGAAAGCTAAAAATATTTCCTACATCATGGTATTTTATTTATAATTATTAGACATCACATAAATAAATTCATTTATGACACAATTATGATGTAGTGATTGCATTATTAATTAATTTTTTAAATAAATGAGATTATAAAAATTAATTCACCAGTTCTCTAAGTGGATTCTCCCACCCCCCCCCCTCCCATGCTACTAGGGTTTCTACATTGTTCTCTTCTCTTTCCCCCGCCAGCTCGATGGTTTTCTGGGTATCGGTACTCTGGATCTCGGCTTGGAGTCGGTGTGGCCCATCGATGTTTCATTTCACAGTATGGTGGTGGCATGGTCAGGTTCTTGACTTAGTGGGATTTGGTGGTATGGATATTGTGGTCAGCTTCCAATGGTTGGTTCTTGGATCAGTGTTAGTGTGACAGTTCTTTCCTACTATGGGATCTGGTTCTTCTTCAGCGCGCACTTTCATAGCTTGGCGATGGATTTTGGGATTAAGATCTGGTCTTAGTTGACCACTGGCTTCAGGTACGTTTTAGTGTGGCTCGATGTATACTATGTTTTGACTTGTAGGGGGAGGTTTGACTCCGTTTTTTCTGCTTTTTGGTGGGTTTTGGGGTCCCTGCGGTGGTGTTGTTGTAGGGAGGGTCTCTGTATGGCTGCTGGATTCTTATGCTTCCTACGGTTCAACTAATTTGGAAGCTAGAATGGGTTCTCCCATGGTTTCGTTCTGATCAACTCCATCCCAAAGTGTCATTATCGACATAGGTATGCTCAGATCCCCTCAATGGTGATGCTCCATCGATATGTTGTTGGATCTTCCAATCCTAGGTGATAAAGATTTGGCCTCATTCTCTTTGGTTTCTCTACCTTGTTGGGTTGGTGCAGATTTTTTTGAAGGGTGTCTTATGTCCGTGATAAGTTTCTTCTATCTTCGATTTCAGTGGTAATTGTTGTGGGAGAGTTCGTCTTAGCTCTACCCATTGGTTTGTATTAACAACTTCTTTTGGTGTTGTGGTTTCTGGTTTTTACGGAGTCAGCACTGTCGAAGGTTGCGCTATGGTTGTCTATGGAGTAGGTTGTAATATCAGGATGGCTTGGTCTTCCTCATTATGGATTATTCAATGTCCTTTGTGGATGTGCTCTTTTTTGGGGTCCTTCTCACATCATTGGAGGTTTTGGGCGAACTCCGATGGGAGTTCATCGACGAGTTTGTGGATTAGGGCTGGTATCAACAGTCGCACTGGTGGGCGTTATAGGAGATCGGTTCTGAAGTTTTTTCATCTTTTCTGATGTTCTTGTTCATTGGTTCGTGGTACCTCGAACTTCTCTATGGTGATTATGGCTCCAACTGTGAAGGATTGTCAGTATGAATGCTTGAATGGATTGTTTATCCATTGTGTTTGAATTTTGTATGTTGTGAAGTCTTGTATGGTTTAAAGTGGTTAAATGGTGTAGTATTGAAGTGTTGAAGTAGTGAAGTGGTGAAGTGGTGTAGTGGTGAAGTGTTGTATGGTTTCATACATTTTCCTCAAAAAAAATTCTTAATAATAATAATAAATTTAATCATATTATAAAAATTAAAATAAATTTATTTTGAAACTTTTTATGTCATACACAAATTTTATGGAAGAGTATTACTTGTTATATTTGAATTAAGGAAGTTTGTTCGAATAAATCAATTTTTTATGGATTTTTAAAAAAGTCATGATATGAATAGTGTTAAAATTGACATAATTCATATTTTAAAATATAAAATATTTTATTAAATATTATAAAATTTCAAAAAAATATAAGATTAATCCAAATAGTTATAATAAGTCTAAAATTTTATTATTGACTCTTTAATTGAATATTTTTTATGTTTTGGTAACTATTTTGATTCTCAAAGTGTTAAATGTTGGATAAAATGGTAAGAGTAAAAAAGGATTAATTAAAAAGATAAGGATTAAAATATATCCAAAACATATCTAATTCGTATTGGATGATTTTATTTCGACTTATATTCATATTATCTTTTAAATAACTAAATTTGGACTCATTTATAATAGAAATAGTATTTATAATAAAATAATAATTCAAGATATTCCTTAAGTGCCCCTCCTCCATCTTATAAAAGGCCACCACCTCTAACCCTTACTCACACCTCTCAAGCCCCATTGGCTCATCCAACCTATGCCCAAATAAGCACCCAAAATCTCTATATTACTCTTAGAATCCTTACCTTAGGAATAAGGAAATTCAAGAAGGCCTTTTAGCTTAAATCAAAAGGAGTTACCCAATTTGAGGTAATGTCTTCTCTCAAGATTCTTTCATTTATTTTCACTTCTCCAACCCTATAACTCTCTTTATTAAATTATTTTATAAAAACACCAGTATATTCAATATACTAGGATTTTTTTTATTCCAAGGATTCAAATTACACTCGCACACACCTTCATCTAATGGATTTAGAACATACTGTTTCTATGGACATCAAACTAATGCCTCACGAAATAATGATTGTTCAATTATCTTTTACCGCCTCTCATGGTGGCCATTATGATGGAACTATATTTATATATGGTATTCATTATATTTATATTGTCTCTATGCTTATGCATTTTTCTTTTATAATATGCCTTTATGCTTTATATAGCGCGTAAATACGATAATTTCATTTGAGGAAGTGCAGACTACTGCCCCCTCAAAGTGATATGACCCGTTAATTCTATACATGGAATGTATAAAGGACAAAATTAATAAACTTATGTAACATATATAACATATATATTATACTGAAATTATAATATACCTATTTAGAATTTATTTTTCAATCCTTTAAATATGAAAAATAAATGAAAGTAGCACTCATGCATACGTATGACTTACCGTCTCCATGAACAATGCTTTTCATTTATTATATCCAAATGTTATAGACTATTATAAATTCATATATACTGGATCTAAATGCATATATACTATATATATATGATATTAAAATCATGAATACAATTCTAGAGATAATGAACTGTTGACCACATGGACAATTTGTAATTATAACAAGTTCATTTTTTACTTAAGTACCGAACATCGACAAAATGACTGATATGAACTTGAATAATTACATGATTATTATAGAAAGGTAATAAGTGATATAAAAGGAATAATAAACTTTAAAAAGTTTTTTAATCAAGTATAATTAACATAAGTTTATTATTTAGGGAGATAAAGAACGAACAAAACATGTCGGACACAAGGTAAGGGACTTCGTCTCAATCTCTATTCATTGAGGCATACTTTGATTTATACACGACTTTCCTTTATACGGTGTATAAACCCATTTGAATTTTAATTTTATTCCAAGATAATATTTTTTCTACGAATATTTTTTCTATGAATCTTTTTACTAAATGACAAAGGGAATTATTCTTTTTAACATATGTGATGACAACGACCTTTCCACCACCATGAGCATTATTTAATATTTGGATTCCTTAAAAAACTGTAATGTTTTTAAAAGGAAAATAAATACCATATACCCTTTTCACGTATTTTCATATTGAATATGGTTTTGATAAATCATTGATTATGGAAATATCTTGAAATGATATATTATGATTACAATGTGTAAATGTTATCTTTCTTTTATGTTTGTTTTATGTGTTATGATTGTAATATGGTTCCTAGGAATTGTTTACGTATACATGTGGTTCCATGATAAACCTAGGGTAGTTCATCTTGATATAGCTCTCTAATGCATTGGGTAATGTGACGGAGGTAAACATTAATGTTTCTCCTACGATATTTATGGAATATACTGTGATGGGTATTCTAAATGTATCTCCCTATGTAGCTGTGAAAGAAATAATGTAAGCATGATATGGATGCCACAAGTTACCTTTATGATTTATGATTACTATGTCCTATTCATAAATCTTATGATTTCATGAGGTATGTTAAAGATAATATGTTTTATGATTTAGAACTATTATTTCATTTATTTGTATGTATCGATGGACTAATGTTTTATTTCTTTATTTTATAACCCTTACTAAGCTTCTAATGCTCATCCCAAGTTTTTGAATTTTTTTCACTGGGTATAAGGAAGGGTAAGAGAAAGGAAGTATTCAAGAATATTTATATCAAGAAACTAAATCTTGTTTTATTTAAGTACTTTTATTATTGTGAAAAAATTGGATAGAGTAGAAGTGTCTACATTGTAATATTGAGATATAATGTATTAGTTATGGTATAATTCTCTATAAATCTAAACCTAAAAATATTCTCAATGTGGATTTTTTATCTAGCTCAAGATTATGTAATTTTTAAGGCTGGGGCCTTATAATTTCAGTAAGGTAATTCTATTCTTTGTAATCTATATCAAAAAATTTCTTATCTATTTCAATCATAGACAGTCATGTTACATCAGTGGAATGAATCCCCTATACAGTGGACAAAATTACTTCCATTCTAATAGATCTTTGTCGAGATCTCATCTAGTTCTTCCAAATATGGAAGTTTCTTCCATAAAATAGAGTAAATCACATGAAATTTACTAAATTTTCCTTGATAAACAAAATAATATATTTAACACAAACAATCTGCCTTTATACCACTTGAAGGACCTATAACACCCTGAGATGGGAGGGGTTGATCAGGGTGTCAACTTTATCTTCTAAAGTGACAGATCTTGTTCCCACATTGGTAGTAACCTGTTAAACCTATCTGATGGTAATGTTTAGTAATTTAAACATTCACATGTAGAGAGACAACACAATAGTTTTACTTGGTTCACCACTAAGGGATATTCGAAGGAGTAGACACTGACATTGTGATAGTCATACCTAAATCAACTAATCTTCACTAGTTTAGGAATATAGAATATTATACGTAGTCGATATTTTATAGGCACATTGTCTTTACAATATTTTAGGAATAGCACACTTTCTCCCTCATAACACTTCTTCCAAATCCTCCTAACTCAATTCTTTAAGATAAGTATTACTTGGTTTAATGAATTAAATGTTTATTTAGTAGATTGGAATTTATGTCTTTGTTCCTAACTAGAACAAGACTCTTCTTTCATCAATGTTCTGATTTTATGCTCTTTAAATTACTATTCACTTAATCCTGATGTTCAATATTTCTGTTCATGGAGCTATTTTGTGTAGCTCACTACCTTTATGAAGAAAACATTCTTCATAGAACTAACTACCTTCACGAATCTCATTGAGTAATCTTGGAATACCACTTCATCATGAAACTTATTTTTTCTCATATACCTAAGCATTGTTCAATAATAGAGAATACTTTTTGTGATACACAAGATTACAATGAATAATTTATTCTCAAAGCTCTTAGAATTCTTGAATTCAAAACAATTTAGAATTTTCTCTAATTCTTTTCATGTTAAATGAAGTGGGGGTAGTCTCATAATTATAGGGTTATAATTTCATGATTCTCCCACTCCTCTATAGGATTTTCCATGAAACTAAAAAACCCCATTTTTGAAGCTCCTTCACTCATGAATCTTTAGTAAAATCTAACCCACTCATGAAGCTTCTCATAGTCATGAATATTACCATCAACACTTCACATCATTTACAATGCTTTTTCTCGATGCTCCACATCTTCATGAACCTCAGCCTTTTCAAAACCTAGTCTTCATGAAACCCATACCTTTTCCATATTTAGGAAGAGTTAGTCCTAGAAAACTAACTTTTGTGATGCTTTCCTCTACCACCTAATTTTGATCCCAAAAATTTGGAAAACACTAGGAAATGATTAAACCTTCAATATTGTATTCATATTTTACTATAAGAACACTTTCCTTGACTGTTCTTAACCATCATAGTACGGATTGACAAAAAAAGAACTAAACTCCATTTATATAAAATAACATCCTTATTTCAAACATAATATTCCCACTTTTGACTAGCCAAAACATGTGTCTCCTATTGATCAAAAGAAACTTTTATATTAATTTTTTTATTTCCTTCATATGTTGTTGGAACTGGTTTCTCATATTAGTCAATGGATCAATTATTTTGATTAAAACTATATATAACTACTCTATACATCACATGTATGGTTTTTAGAGATGCATAAGGGGTATAACTATATTCTAAATAAGGTTTATATGGTTTTGTTTGACTGTTATAGGGATGAAACTATAATAATATTAGATATAATTAAAAAAGAAATGTTTTAATGGATAATTTGAAGTCTATGGGAGATGTTCCATCAAATAGATATATATAATCTAATAAAATATTAGAAGAATAATTTGTTCATATCATTTTAAACGATGATGTTGAATTATACATTATTAATATTACCTAAAGCCAACTTTCCACTTTTTTTGGATCAATAAATCAAATACCCAATATTGTTTACTCTAAATTCATTGAGGTTGATGAGGAGAAGATCAAGATAATCATGGATGTGATTTTATCAGTAAAGACTTGGTGGAGAAGAGAAAAAATAGGTATTAGGGCAACAATATCTAAAAGGATTACCATGACACCTAATCCTGAAATCTTTAAGCAAGGAAAGCTTTATCTAGGTGTAAAACATGATCCTAATTTCTCACCTAACCCTAAAAACTAGCATAATCCTAAACTTAAATAGAAATTTGTATTTATTCTTTAACTAATATATATTTTGTGTCTCTTTGTAATTTTGGTTATTTATTCAATGAAATTTAAGTTCTTTAATTTCCATTATTTATTAACTATTTTTTAAAAATTTATGATTGATTATTCTATTTCTTATTTTACTTACTCAATTATTACCATTCAAGGAAAAACACTAATTCATTTCAGTCACAAATTATTAATGTTCTATGATTCAGTGTGCTATATTTAATAAAATTCCTCCATTATTTAGCTCTCTATTTGATCTCAAAATGGGGGATAAGAAGATATAATTAATAAAAAAATTTATACAATTTTAATATTATAAATTATTTTGATCAATACCTTATTGAAATATTATAATTTGAAATATTTTTATATTTCAAATATGTAAAATTTTATGTTTAACATTTTATGGGCTTCGTGATCATCAAAAAGAAAAAGATTATTGGACATATTAATCTTTTTCCAACATATCATATTTCATCCTAAGTTTGAATGATCATAAAAACCCTTAATTTTATTTGAAATTATTTTTCTTGAAGTACAACGATCAGTATTTTTATATTTCTAAATATTATTTATAAGTAGTTTTTATTTGGGTTGAATAATTTTTGTTTTATATATATTAAAGTCATATGTTCAAATTGTAAAAAGTACTAAATCCTTACAATTAAGACTTATGATCGAAATAAATTCAAATATAAATTCCAATTATAAAAAAACAAATTTTTAGAAGTATTATAATTATAAAAATTCTCACATTCAAGATTTATGATTAGATAAATTCTTATGATGAAGTTTTATGATCATAAAGTCTTTTGATGAAGAATTACAACCAAAAAGAAGTATCCTGATGAAGCCCTATGATAAGGAATTTCATTCATTATAAATAAATATGATAGGAAGAAATCCATACAATCAAATAAGTTATACGATCATAAAGTTAGATGGTAAATACTTATAGTTAGATGCTAAATTATTATGATCATAAGAAAGTTTTACAATGATCACAAAATTTTTATCAGATGAAGACTTATGATAAAAATTATTACAATGATAAAAACTATAAATCCTTTTAAATAACTTTTAGGATATTTTATTAAATATTTAATGATATTATTTCCCTTAAAAATATCAAGGAAATATAACTCTAACTTTAATTATAAAGTAGTGATGTCTACAAAAGGAAAATATGTGTAGTTAAAGATACTATTTCCAAGAAGTGAAAAGTTTTATGGTTGACATGAGATACACCAACATGATACTATTTTTCTATTACCTTTGGAATAAGTCACATTCAAAATACATAATCATTAATTTTTATGATTTATATTATTCACAATAAACTGTTTGAATTAAAGTAGATCTCGAGAAAAATGAATACCCTATTTTTATCCTCATTATTATTCAACGTTGATCCTACTATATGGATTCAAGATATATCTATAGAAAAATAATTTTATTTAAAGTTTCATCAAATTTTATTTCTTATTTGAGGAAGTTTATCTAACTATCATTTGTAGCATGAAATTGTGTGAATGGCCCATAATATTTTCTACCTATATATTTTTATAAAGTATACACTCTTTTTACTGAGTTTTAAAAGGATAATGATAGGTCCTATAAAATGGATATCCTAATAAAATCTATTGGAACATTTTTTAATAAGTTTTAGTTACCATCACTCAACTATTAAGGTCCTCATAAAAAAAGACATGAATAGTGAAAATCACCATGCTTGCTGAAAGAGTGGTTAGAGAAGTGGACTAGGTGATCTTTGTTCCTAGGTAAAATAAATTATTTGCATTATACTTCATATATTTTATTTAAATTTTGTGATGTGTACCTGATTTAGAGTGAAATATATACCTGTTTTATGTTTTAAAGAGGGTGGTTTTTAGTTTTTGAAAAATTTAAGAACTCAATTCACTCCCCTTTTGTGTCATTTTAAAACACCTACCAGACCAACAATATCTCAACCAAATACATTTGATAAAGTGGTTTTGAAATTATATTATCATCAGTAAATAATTCAATGTTGAATTCAACCTCTAGATCATGAATAACACCTATAAAATCATTAGGAAATACTTTCAATTTTTTTATCATGGGAATGTCACTAAGTTGAATAATTCCCTTTTTTAATGATATGTACAAGATAAATTTCACCCCTATATTTAATCAATTTCATAGATTATTGATATTTTATCACATGTATGAACTAATTATTTTATAAAAATTGCAACTTATTATGAAAATTAAATATGACTTCTTTATCTCTATAATCTATTTAGAATAGTAAACCAAAATTCAATCCATGTGAAAAATAACGTAAAACTCTACTACTAGTAAGATAATAAGATTTGCAGGAAAACCACAACCATAGATAACTATAATATGATTTTTATAAATATTTATTTCTATAATACAAATACCAATAGTTTTTACAAAAATTTATGTCTCAATTTCTTCAGGTGTTATTTCCATTTTTCTAACATATTTTTTAGAAATAAAAGAATTCATAGATACACAATGAAAAAAATACATTGGAATAATTTGAGTAAACAAGTATCGTACCTATAACCACTTTATTCGATGCTCTAATATTTACAGAGGTAGTAAAAAATTACCTTTCCACACATTTATTCTTATAGTTTTTATGGTTTACCCATTTAAAAATTATCTTTGGATATGTATTTTAGTAATGGATAATATAATTAAAATTAAACATTTCACTTTATGTTGGCCATTATTAGTCTGAACATTTATCATTTCATTATAGTCATGATTCAAATTTATAACATTAAAAAACTGATAAAACTTTCCAGATATCCTTATACACTCCCCATGATACTGCTTACCATATTTAGGATAAGAGTAAAATTGAACTCACTTACCTTAAAACTTCATTATAGACCATTTCCCAATTTATTTCCAGATTGACCACTACTAATCCCTCTTGTTATGAGATCCATTAATGTTAAGAAATTATATCTCAACCTTCTTAGTACAAAAACTAATTTTCACATAACTTGTTAATTCAACATTGAAAAAATCCTTTCATTAAATTGATTTTAATCCTATGTAAAATATAACAATTTTACTTTCATAGTCCAAAATAAAATTTAGTGCATACTTAAAAAATCAAATAAAATTTCCTTCATAAGTATAAATTGAGTCCCCATACATTTTATTTAACACTAGAAACTTTATTTTTATTCTATGTTTAAGAACATTTAGAAAATATTTTTCAAAGAAAATATCTTTAAACACCATTTATTCCATGGAATAAATATCTTTTTTCTCCTTTGTATTCTTAATAAAAGTTCTTGGATTATCAAATTCACTTTTAAGATGATAAATATAAAGATTTACCTTCTGATGATCTAAATGAAGAAAACTTGTAATATCTTCTATAAATTATTGATCCATCCTTTATCTCTTACTAGGTATAAGTTTCCTCCAAAATTTAGAGGGTGTTGTTTCTTAAAATGATACATTATTGAAAAATTCTTTTATGAATAATTTGATCACTCTCTTGTATTGGTAACATCATTTATAGACTATGTAAATTGATTTAGCATAACTAGAAACTGTTCAACTCCAAATCTAACCATTTTGGATTTCATATTCAGAAGAATATTTTCATATTGTAACTTTCCTAATTTATTCACCATATTACATATACAAAAAATCATTCTAAAATGGTCATATATTAGATGAATAAAGAAAAACTTTAGAGTAATCAAAAACTCTACCATGATAATATAATTATAAATTATCATACTTAAATTTTCATTAATTTTCAACATTGTAGCCTCTAAAGTTATATAAACCCTTCTCTGATAAAAACTATAATATATCATTCATAATCAACACAAAATTAATTGATTTATAGAAATTATTTCATTTCCCTACATTCTCATGACCTTTTAGGTTTATATTTTTAGATAATTAAAAAAACTATTAAATTAAAATAGTATAATAACACACATTGTAAGTTTTATCTTCAAAAATAGGCTCTTAAATTGAAACTCTTATTTCAATCATGACATGCTTCCTTCATTTCAGGTTAGTCTTTATAACAAAAATATTGACCCTTCTAGAATTCATACACATCCTTAAATCATATGAAATAATTTAAAAACATGGGATGAGAAAATATATATTATTAAGGTATATAAAAATAATGGAAATTCATTAGTCCATTTAAAAACTTGAAAACCCATAAGAAAGTATTTGTTTTTACATAATAAACTTTGAGCTCCAATAATCATTTATTTACTCATGAAATCAAATTCATTGCCTAAATATTTTCATAAAACTTCTCATGAGAAAATATAAATAAAAAAATATAATCATAA
This sequence comes from Viscum album, assembly GCA_963277665.1. Classification (NCBI taxonomy): domain Eukaryota; kingdom Viridiplantae; phylum Streptophyta; class Magnoliopsida; order Santalales; family Viscaceae; genus Viscum; species Viscum album. Next base: position 409,408,684 of record OY728125.1, on the reverse strand, counting down.
AGGTTACTTGGGATATCATCTTCATGTTACTCTTACAGGAACCCATATAATAAAATAACATACCCAGTTAATTCCAACATATTTTCTCCAAATCATAAATCATTACCCAATTCATTGGAGGGTTATATTAGGCCCACATATCATAATATATAATTTTCAAGAACCATAAAATGAATAAAACATATATGTTATTTCACTTTCATTATGAAAATATCAAAAATATCGGTTTGAACCCATAAGAATAAACACATATATTTATAACCAAAAATAGAAAATATCATTTTATTTGAAAAACATTTAAAATAAATATGTCATAGAACAATGGGAATTGAATTTAATTTTAAAAAATATGTAAACTAAAGGAGTAAGAATCATAATGAAAAATAACATCACAATAGGAAAATGAAGTCATGCGATAAACTTCAAAAACATTCTTTTAACACTTCTATAAAGAAAGTCAATAATGAACTATACAAAAAATGTTAAAAATATTATTTTAAATACATTTTAAAGAAATTAAATGATAATATAAAATGAATTTAATAAAAAATTAATGTGAATAGAGAAAAATTTTTGAGATAATATAGACATGTAAAATAAAGAGTTGAAAGGAAAAAATTGAAATATTTACAATAAGATTTAAAATAAAAATCCATTACCTTGAGTCCTGACTCTCTTCATATATCTTCTAACCTCATCATTAATAAAATTATATTAATTATTAATTTTCTTAATATATTTTTCATATTAATTCCCCTGTTAATATTAATTTTATTTTATTTAATATCATATTTAATTTATTTAAAAAATCAATATAGTTCACATTGATCATTTTCGATTTTTTGGTTTATAATCTTCAAAACAGATCTAGTGTCATGGTAACAATAAATTTTCTATATACAATGGTTCTATAATTTTTATATTTTTTAAGGTAATGGTTTTATATTATTCTATAAATAAATGATTTCGATATGTTATTATATGATTAATTTTTTATGAATCTTCCTTAATAAGCTTATTTTTTACACTTTAAAATAACCAAGATTATTCACTTTTAATTTCATTATTATGATTGAATTTTACCATTATATAATCATGAAAACATAATAAAGTTATCATTTTTATATAATATTTATAATATTTATTTTTTCATAATCATTCATGACATAGACATTATCACATCATTCGTGTAGGTAGTAAAACTAAACAAAAAAGTACATGTTATAACGATTGAACGAGTAAGAATATTTATAGTAATAATATCACCTTTATAGAAGTTTAAATATTTAAAAAATATTTTATTAAAATTATAAATCATATTCAAGAAGATTTATATGATGAAGATAAATTAAAAAAATATTAATAAATCATTACTTACAAAGTATCTCAGTATGCCCATTTTAAGAAGTTAAATCTTATAATGACCATTTATTATTAATATTTATGATAAAATGTATAGTTTGACTTTCCTAAACCATAATAATGTTATAAATATCATATTAATTCATTAAAATAATTTTTATAACTATACATGGAAGGAAGTGATGAAAAATGAAATACATTATTCATAGAGGTAGTAGTCAAAACATAACACGAGTGAGGTTTTCATCTTTGAATGGATAGAAAGAAGGTAGATAGTGGTTGTTAAATGAAAATAATAAAAGTTTACTATAATAATGATATTTATTTTACTATATTATTATTGTTATAAAATATTTATAGGAGGTTGAAGATGAAATAAAATTTAAATAACTTGGTTAAGAAAATTACCTCTTCCTTTAATATCCTCCTTTAGGACACTCCTTTACATTTTTTATATTAGTATTTTTGGGAAAAAAACACATAGAATGTGATAAAAATAGTTTTGGAACTATTATTTTAGGTCTTGGTCAAGATAAGGTTCCAAAAGTGTGTGTGTGAATGGGGTGGTGAAGGGATCCTTTTATAAGCGAGAGGAGTTCCACTCTTGTAAATACTTTTTTACATAATATATAATAAATTTCATACTCAAGTAAAGTGGAAACAAATTAGGAAAAATTTTAATAGAATATATTGAGGATAAATAATCCACTATATCAATCAATTAAAGACATATTTTTGTGATATATTTGGCCTTATCCCTTAGTTTAACCCCCATTTAAACCCTTTTAACCTTTATTATGGTGACCAAATTCTACCTTGGTAACTCATTAATAAGAAGAAGAAAACGAAATTAAATATGTTTAAAAATTTAAATACTTTGATTATAAATAAGGAAACCATTTTTAAATATTCTATTTCTAAATATTGTGAAAATTAATTTAAATATAAATATGCATAATACAACAATTTTTTTTAGAAAAATATCTTATTAAGCATAAAAATGAATTTTAAAAAAAATAATGATTAGTATTGATTATCATGAAATTTATTTTTTATTAATAGAAATATATATTTATGTGTCTTTAAAAATAATCCAAAAATTAATGGTACCTTTTAAATACTTAATCAATAGAAAAGTTAAGGTATTTGAGGTAGTTTCCAATATTCACCTGAAAATCAACCTATTTAGAAAAATATTAAAAAATAACTCTAAAATAATTTTGATATAATTAATAAAGAAATGAAGCTCATTTTTTCAAATGAAATTATAAAATTTTGAAATATAATTTTTATACAAACCCATATAATACATGAAAAACAATTTGGTTGGAATAAAAACTGCTTTTTCTAAATGAAAAACCATATTGTTATTCCATAACTCAATAAAATTATTTATAAGTATATAATAATAACTATTAATATGGATATATATATAATTAATATGAATAAAATAATAAATTTAATCATTTTTTAAAATACTTGGATCCTCACACAAACCATCTTAGGAACTCTCTTGGAACAAATAGTTTTCTGACTCAAATTATCATCACAATATCTCATTTTGGGTTTCGACAAGGACGTATTATATTTATAGATAAGATAATAATTATGGAGGTAACTCCTTTTATATGATGTTATTTTATGATATTATAGATATGGTAGGTGAATCTTGAAGTCCCTTGAACACCATCATCGCATGGCATGTTTTCTTGTAGTATGAATCTTAAATATCCTAATATCTACCCTTATTAGTGGAAGAAAATTTATAGTGTGAATGTAGTTCTCATAGAGTGAGAACTATGAATCATTATTATAGTGAGACATGAAATTATAAAGGTTTTATCCAATAAATTATGTCATGAACTGTTGTATTGTGATGTAAGACCGCGTGGATCCAAACCAGCATGAAGCTGATTATTCATGGGATAATAATTGCAACATGATCAGACCCTAAAAACTTTCATGTAGATCCTTCATGATAAAATCAAAATCTCTATGCCATGGAACCCAATTGTTACTCTTATTTATATCTAGTTTTCTATTATGTGAGTACCATTATAATATGGTCTTTCACTTAATGGTTCATCCTTTTATTCAGCACAACAGTTCCACTATTACACAAACTTGGTTTATTTATATATAATCCTATTGTGGAAAAATTTTACATTAAATAGAGTTTTACTCTTATTAAATACTATTCATGTGATGTCTTATACCCTTTAGGTCATGATTTACTTTAACTCAATAAAACCCAGTTCCTATACATCTTCTAAAGTGAATTAGTAAGAATTGAATTTGTTGTTAATGAGTCAATATGTGTTTGTTGAAGGAATGTGATGATGATTCTCATATGATTGTTTGGGATTCATGCTTTTTCATTGGATTTCTTGGTTGATAAATCATTCAATCCCATAAGCTAATAAATATACTACCATTTTTGTCTAGAAAATTATTTTTTAGGTAGTTATCTTAAGATATCATGGATAGATTTAAGATAAAGTAAAAAAAAGTATTTTTTTGATGATTGATGGATTTAAATTCAAATAAAATGTAAAACTTGTTCATGGGGAGAGTAATTTATATAAATAATTTAAGTTAATTGAAGATCTATATGAATGAGGAGATCAAAATTATTGAGTTTAAATGGTGGATATCATCTTTAAATTTAAATAGAATCATCCGAGGGTTTTTTAGGGAAACTATTGTATTTAGTATTTAAATACACTTGAATTAAGTCTTATATGCGTTAAGATGAATATGAGTATGTTTGAGATAGTTCTGGTATGGAATGAAATAAATATCTAATTTCTCATAGGTGCATAAATATATGTCTCTGGCTATGTAAAATTATACTTTATTGTTTATGTAAAGGTAACACTGCAACCAGGCACTTCATAAAGGTAAAAACCATTCTATGTAAAGGTCATATGTGAGTTAAAATAGATATATTATGGTAAACATATACTTAAATAGGTTAATTGAATGTCATATGGAGGTTTTATTACCTAAATATTGGTAATCAAAGATCCACATCAAGGTAGCACTGAAAGACTAAAGGCTGCACAAAGGAAACTCTAATGAACTAGGACTCGCATAATGGATATAAAAAGTTATAAAGTGTATGTAAGGGCCATATAAAAGCATTGTAAAGGTATCTTGAGTATCAATAATCCATTTATGATGAATTATTAATTTATATTATTCTTTTTTTATTTGTTAATAATTAAATAAAACATCACAATCATGATATTTGATTGTGATCCAAGCTTCTGAGTGTGAAGAACCAGCTAAGAATGGAGTTGGAACTAGTGGTGAGACGTATCCCATAGCGTAGAGAATAGTGAAATAGATATTCTCCCACATTTTAATGTATTAAAATTTTTAATTTTGGTGACTATGGTGAAATTATAATTTACATGTGAGAAATAGTGGGTTACAAAACAAATTGTTAATTTTAGGTGAATGTTTTGATCACCACCCCACATAAAAAAAATATTATGATCATGATTGGTTCATGAATCCATATATATATTTAATTCATATAAATTATCATGGATGATAGGGTTTAAATGACATATATGTAGTAGTTTTTTTGGGAAGAATAAGATGTGATATTTTATATCTCATGAAGAATACCTTCAGAGTATTATGATCAAGATTGGTTCATGAATCCATATGTATACATAACCACTAGGGGTTTGAATCAATGGTCTCTTTGTATTGGAGTGAAGATGAGATACCTAGGTTCAATGAACCACCAGGGTGTGGTGTATACATAACCCTTTTGAATCAATGGTCACTTTTAATTCAACTATATAATTCTATCTATTTTTATAAGTGGATTTATAACCTTAGAAAGTTTAATAGAGAGAATTATAAAGTTGAATTTATAAAAAGAGACTATTGATTCAAACCCCTAGTGATTCATTGAACCTGGGTATCTCATCTTCACTCCAATATAATGGGAATTTAATTAATCTATGATTATGTTTAAAATAAATAAAATATAAAAACACTTTCAAATATCAGGAATGAATTCCCTTAAGATTATAATCAGACCATTCCCCTAATAATAGGGTTATGTATACACCACACCCTAGGATAAAATTATGTTTATGATAATACTCCAAATATTTTTAAAATATCAATTCTAAACTGAAAATTTTTCGATTGAGATCAACCCATAGCAATAATTTACCATTTAACATTATGAGGGGACTCTTTTAAATCTAACACACATAAAATACAAGAATTTTCAAATAATTCTCAATATCCCAAGTGAACCTTTGGTATCCATACACCTCTTAGATAGTAGGAAATTCATGGATTAAAGTGTTCACTAGGATATACTATGATAATAATTATGAAATGTTCATAATACTTCACCATCCCAAACATGAGCATGTTAGATATCATTATAGGCATAGACTAGTTGATTTTATATAATGTTAACATTTATTGTTATAGTTATAAGGTTATGTTCTTCAGCCCTAAGGGTGAAATTCATACTTCTAACAAGGAATATAATGTAAATTATATTAAATATAGACTTGTGATGATGGTTATTAGGATTATATAATAGTAGATGAAATTGATTCTTTTGTGATTAATGAAAGAAATTATACATTTTTTACTTTTGGATATAATGAGATATTACAAATATGTTTTTATTGATTATTTCTCAAGACAACTACTTGAGTGAGATATAGAGTTTCTAATTTATTTTTTTCTAGGAATGAGACGAATATATCTCACTTTTTATAGCATGGAACCAGGTAAACTAAGATAGATGAAATTTCAATTATGGTATTTAGAGATTAAAGTAATTATTAGATCTAACACCTCAACTTATATTGCTCTCATTATTTTTTTTCAAAAATGATGATGAAATATTATTTATATATGTCTATTGTATAAATTTAAATAAAATTACTATTAAGAACAAATAAAATTTTCCTAGAATTTTTTATTTTCTAGATAACTAAAGAGTTATGTATGACTTAAAATGATCAAATTTACTTTAAGAAACCATCAACTCATATTTTAGTATAAGGATATCAGAAAATATATCTTTAGAGTAGGTATAGAAACTATTTTTATTTGGTTATTCTATTTGGACTTACTCTTTATTTTCATTAATTTTTTAAATATTATATTTAATTAATAACTTGGACTATTTTTCTTGGTATTTATTGAAAACATATTGATGTATTTAAAATCATGTATAGACTATGAGATATTTTAAGATATTATGTTGATCACTTTGAGGTAGAAATGACTTAATGAAAAATTCTATAATTTTATATTCTTGATTTGTGGGGTTAAATTACATGGTCATGTGATTTTAGAACATGGAATATCAGTTAAACCTAAGAAAATAGAAGTGGTTTTGTCATTTTAAATGATAAAAATGTATTTTACGTGTGAAGTTTCTAGGATTAGCATGGTATTTTTTATTCTTCATTCATAATTTATCATACTTAATTTCACCAATGATGGATTTGATCAAGAAGGATATCTCATTCTTATAAACTATAGAATACCTGAGATCTTATAATTATATTATAAATAGGTTTATATAAACACCCATTCACATTTTTGATAAACACCCAGTTAGTCTTCACTAAATACCTGGGTTCAAATCCATGTGGTGAATTATTTGCAAAGTTAATGTAGTAGTATTGTAGCAGGTACTATAATGGAATTATATCATCAGAATTATTCACCTGAATTTGGATTTAGTCTAATAGAATTGGTCCTACGGTTCATAAATAATTCAGACCATTAATAGCCTTTAGGACATAGGTCTTTTGAGCCACCATTGGGTCTTCAGTTCATATGGCCTCTAGGCCACAAGGCCTTTGGCCCATTAAGGTCCATTAGACCACAGGACCTCTGTTCCATGGAGCATATAATGTCTATATTACTAAGGAAACCCTAGTCAAAGGAATTATAGTAGTATAAATCCATGGGTAGAGCAAAGTAGACCCAATATTGAAAGAGGAATATAGAAAACATGTCATTGGCCCATGTAGCAATACTCAAGGCACTGAAAGTCATTAGTAATGTCATGTGGGTTGATAGTCATAGAATTTAAGAGTTTATGGGGTGGAAATATTCAAGTATAGTTAGAAAAAATAATTATGTAGGTTCTCTATTCCTCTGGGACTCCAAGAAATATATTTTAGGACCTTGTGCATTTAGGTATCTTGGTCATGTAAGGGTTCCCTCTTATCCTGATTAAAAAGAGGGATTATTAAGAAATAAAAAAGTTTAATTAGAGAAACAAGTAATGTATATTTTTTGATATGGGGTAATCATGTTTACATGTGTAACTCATCTTATTTTAAAATAAAAGAGAATAATTACCATATGAATGAACTTGAACTAATAGAAATAATGAATGCATAGAAAACATGGATTATCTCCCTGTTTGGTGAGAAGTATACATTTTACATAGTTATCAAGATGATAATGTATAACATTAATGATGTTATCTGAATGTCATATAGTTTCAGTGGATAAAGTATCTTCAGAACTTTGACCATGAGATAACATATACTCAAGGAAAGTAGAAAATGGTAATTGATTAATTGAGTTGTAATTCTTATATGTAACTGATTTATGAGGCTATATTTGATTATAAATTCATAATAATTATTTTCAATATATGATTAGATATTTTTAATTATAGTGATAATTTTTTTATCAAGTTTCATAGTTACCCCAACCATATTAGATTGGGTGAGGGAGATATATTTATTAGATGTAGAATTTTTTAATGATGAATTAAATTAATGGTAGAGAGTGTGCATATATATGATCTACAGTATTAGATCTTAATATGTATTTTTTTCCATTCCTCAAAGTGAAAATAAGTTTTGAATGTGTTTCATAATAAATATTGGGTGGTTCACCCCAATATTACAAAATATAATGATATAAGATGTTATTTTTGGGGTCCGGTTTGGACAAAGATGTTGTTGGGTATGTTAATAGATTACATCCCTATCAGGTGTTAAAATCATAACATAAATGTATGGTGGTAATGATGCAAACATTACCTATTATAGTATGGAATTTTGATCAAATTTAAATGGATATCATGTTTTAATTTCCAAATACCTCATAGATTCATGATTTCATTTGGTGATGTTGGAAGGAATCACCAAATTATCTTATTATATACAAATTTGGGAGAGTCGTAATAGAGAATTTAGTGAAGTGGTACATTTGGGATATGGATAAATTTCATGGTGTGAGCACATAGATTAATTGTTATTGAGTACTTAAGAGAAATTTGATACACTAATATTTTTATGTGAAATTTCATCTAAAGAAACATATCATTTTATTATTTTCTGATTATTGAATATATTCTATGATAAAACAATTTATAAAAATTCTTCCCCATTCGATCCTTAAACAAAATTGCAGGAAATGAATTCATAAAATAATTATGGAATTATTTAATAAAATTATATCTTAATATAAGAACATAAGAAACTTAAAAGACTAAATATTCAACAACAACATCAATCCTGAAAATAAATTTTCCAAAAATATTTTAATGAGTTAAATAGTTAAAAATAAAAGGGTATATATGTTTAATAGAGAAGTAAAATAATATAAAGAAGAGAAATTTTCTATATAGAAAATATATTTTGTAGTGAGTTCTTATATCCCTCTTGAACTCCTATATATCTCTAGAAAATATCCTCCCCTTAGCACCTCCCTCATTGGATTTTACATGGCATGCTAACGGGGTGATGGGGGATGATTTCATCTAGTTGTTAAATTCCAAAATCAATAAAATAAATATGTTTAATATATATCCCTTAAAGATAGGCCCCCAATAAAATGGTTAAAGGCTAAAGTAAAAAAAATTAAATAATAAAATAATAATGTTATTATTATTATATAAAGTTTTTATATAATAATAATAGAGTTATTATTTTATAATAAATAAAATTATTTTTGAATAATAATAACCTTATTATTTTATAGTAATAATAATTTTCTTACATAATCAGATACAATTTGGGAATTAATCCATGAAGACCTATAAACACAAACTTTTATTAAAAAGAATAAAGTAACTAAAATTGGAGTGATGAATATATGTATAAACATCACAAAAAATGTTAAAATAATATATGTAAGTGAATTATACTTAAATAGAAAAAGTCTAATAAGAGACACTTTCCTCAACTACATTTTTTGAGAGAGAATCAACAACCTTGTTTCCTTCCATTTAAATGTGGGTTATTCTAATATAAATTCCTTCTAGAGAGTTCAAACATTTGATCAAGTTAGTAAGAATAAGTTAGGGGATAATAAGCATATAGGATTTAAGAACACGAAAAAAAACATGGAGTTACTCTCAATCTATTGGTAATTATAATTAAGTTTATTAGAATATTAAATTAAAGTTTTGAAAGTAATGAGTTCATCTTTGCATGTAATAATGTTCCCAAAAAATTTGGTGGATGACCTTGGATGAAGCCCTAACAGTTTCTAAAAATACCACCACATTCTGTAGGTCTTGGTGTACCCATATAAGCACAATCAATATTTATCTTTATCAAATTGTGCTAATGTGGAATCCATGTCAAATATATAGATATAGTATGTTTCCATGCTACCCAACAAATATAAATATTTATTTAAATAATTAGATATGAAACATCATTATTCTTTTTTTTTGATAAAATATTAAAATAAAAATATAGCTCCTTGATAATACCTGCAAGGATAGATTTTACTTATGTGTCTTTTTTATTAAATATAACTCTATTTCTATCAAAACTTGAAAAATTAAAGCATATAGAAATAAAATCAGAAATATTTTGGAAATTTGGCAATTAATATTTTCTGAATAAAATCTATTCATGAATCTATTTATGTATTTTATATCTATTTACTCTTATTAGAACCATCCAAGTACCAGATTCTAATGATAATTTAAAAATATAAAATCAAATAAAATATGATCACTGCATTCAAAGCTAGAAATGTTAAGAGGAAAAGTTGAGGAAATCTGAATACCCAAAGCCTAAAGCCTATTATCATTGGTAATTCTGTCATGTTAGAGTTTTCATATAAGTATTTTATAATCAAGTTTAATGAATTTATTCTTGAGGTGTTTAAAATAATTAGGAATTAATTTATATACACAACATCAATATCTATAGTATAACTTATCACTAATGAGTCATAAATGAGAAGGATTCCAAAACATTATATCATGTTCAATGAATTTGTATTCATAAATTTGTTGAGTAGTCTAAGTAGGCATGTGAGTCACCAATATCTCTCATTGATATAAGTAATTTTAGATAGAAAGGTTTAAAAATCCATTATAGATAGTTCAAATATCAGGGATATAAAAATCAATCCATTTTCCTTTCTAAAAAATGAGCATGGAGTGATTTTATGAATACCATTATGTATATATTGATATTTCATCATAATTTTCTAAAATGAAACACTATATAGTAGACCCAAGATAATACTTGTTACCCATCCTGAGACTATCAATAAATCATACCTAGATGAATCTGATTGAGTAATTATTATTTCCCAGAAAATTTCAAATAAATATATTAATCAATGAATCATTTAACATTATCAAGTTTTTGATACCAAGACCACCAATATAAGGTGGCTTGATGAATTTATTCTAAGCCATCATGATTAGATTCTTATCATCTATTTAATCTCTCAAAATAGATATCATGATCTATCTTTATAGTATTTTAATGATGTCAAAGATCAATTTCAAAATGTTGAATGCATGTATGAACATATATATTGTAACATAGTTCACAAGACATATCCCAGCAACTTGAGAGAGATTATTACCTTCCCTGATGCAAGATGAGAAGATATTTTTTCATCAATAAACTCATGATCTATATCATTAAATCTGAAATAGAATAAGGGAATCCCTAGGGAAATTAAATGGAATACCTCCACATTTAATAATAAGAATCCCAATGATGTGATTATTTAAAGCAACATGGATACCCCTACTAAAGAACGAAAAATATTTATTCCAACTGATAGCCTATCTAAATACATGTTCAAAATGACTGAATATCTTTTTTATGTAATGAAGAGTAGTTTCATCTCTATAAAAAAATAATAGGATATCATTTTTATATAATACATATGTGGGTTACTTCAGATTCCTTCATAACTTTATGGGAGAAAGAGAGAAAGTTATAGTGTATTTAAGAATATATTTTCTCAAATAGTCTTTATCCACTCCAAAAATAAGTGTATATGTAAGATCATGTTACCATAAAACTCTTTATAATTTAAAGTGTCCCTATAGTGAGCCATCCACTCTAATATAAATTCAAGAACTCTGAAGAATATAGTCAAATACCCTAAGAAATCCATTATAAATTTATTACCTTTTAAAAAATTTCATTATAAACTATAATTTTAGTGTATCAAAGTATTCCAAAACATATAATTTAAAGGACATGATTCTATAAATATATCTCTTTTGAAGGATCTTCACACACTACAAAGTAGTTTCTAAGCATTCATAAATTTTATTGACAGCAATGAAACCAAATTGAGTAGGTTAAACAATATTATCATTTATAATTCCAAATCTAAAAGGCAGAATCCAAATGATGATTTTGGGAAGAGTTTTACCCACTGTAAAGTGTCTAATGTGTTTAACATGAAAGTATTATTAATTCAACAAAATAAAATTAAGAAATTTTGAATTAATCCTAGATGAAAAATATTTAGAGTTATAGAAATATATGATATCTTGATAAACCTCTTAATGAAAAATATCTTATAATTAAAGGAATAATATTTTGTAAAAACAATTAAAAGAAATTCTACTATCAAAATTTAGGGAGAAAAGGGATTTTTTAACCTCTTCTTAAGATGTTAAAGAAGTGATGGAGGCATTTTTCATATCATCTATCACATGTTCAATGATATTCATAATCCTTCTAGAGTAGGTGTAATGATGTTAATAAAATAGTATATTTAACTAACTAGACAGCACCTAACCAATCCCTGCCTCATTATTGAGGATATTCTCATAACATTTCATGACTGAAATTAATTTATTAACCTTTATCTCATGGTTAATGGGTTATTATTATTATTTTTTATCATATTGTTTCTAGATAAAATGATATTTATCTTTGAGTTACTTATTATTTATAACAAGGAGTTATTCAATAAGATATCTTTACTTCATTATTGAGACACTAAGATAGTCTCCCCTCATCAAATAGGGAAGCACCCTATAAATCTTACTTGATTTCCTCTCATTAGTAGTGTGTATTACCCATGTAAACTTAGCTACCAAAAATTTTATCGCTATGAGGAAACATTAATCTATAAATTTTTGAAACTCTTTAGATGTATTTTTTAAGAAATTATTTCTATTTTTTTAGATGGTCTTAATATATAGTGAAATCACCCATAAGAAGCTAATTATTAGTCATTTTAGTGAATATTTGAAGAAATTACTCCTAGAGACCCCTTTTATTAACATATCATGGGTTATAATAGCTAATGGATATCATGTACGTTGTTTTAAAGTGGTCTAAATAAACCATGATATATTATCTACCAATTTGGAAGATCAAGAAGTCTATGCACTTTATGGTCAGGAACTAGAGGGTATATATAATATCTAATTTAATTTTGTGTGCAACATATCTATATCTAACTAGATCCCAATTTTGATTCTTGTAATTATCAAAAGAAACTATTGGATTATAAATTCTAATAAAATTATGATTTTTTTTCTTTAATAATGTTCTTTAGGAATAAGTTAATGCCTAAATTGTTCTGTCCCATGGAATTATAAAAGAATATACTTATTTTTCTAAATAATTTTCCCTTGATATGGGCTTATGAGTATTTTGTATAGGTGTACCTTTTCCCCGACCCATTATATGTGTTTGATATATATCATTGAATACACCTTAATCAACCTTTTTAGTTGAGTCAATAGATTTTTCGTCTTCATCCATCTCCCCTTTCCAACTCTTGGAGGAAACAATAAGGGTGATGAATTTGTTTTTTGAGATTTTTATAACATCAACTTTATGTGTCTACCATTTATGCCTATGATATTTTCCCAAGGAAACCTTTTTAAAGGTAGATTCATCAGTATACTCACATATTTATCTCATAATAGGTTAACATACCTATTTAGTAGTGGTTTCAGGGTCCTTTATGTTTTCAATGGTTGAATAATAATTTATGGAAGAATAAATTTGGGATTTATCTAGAGTACCCACTTCCTTGAGGGTATCCACTAAATATTTCCCTAGGAACACCATGATGAGGAATGATTTATCATCTCCCTTACGAGATAATTTATATAGATCCTTGAAGCTTCCAAAATAGAAACAGTCTTTAATGGATTTTATAATTTGTCTTATATAGAGAACTCACTACATGTTGATTGGAAATGTATTCTTAGCCTTTCATTAGGGGAACCTTTCTAGTGGAGAGAAAAATAGGTCCCTTACCAGGTGCTTCCTATATAGGAGCAACTACCTACTAATTCAAAAAATATAAAGTTTATTTAGAAACAATAATATAGGTCACAATTGATCAAGTTATAATTTTTTTTAAAAAAATAGATATTATAGGATCTTCAGTATTATTTTATTTAAGAAATAAATAATTGGATAAAATCTTGGGATAATTTGAATCTTGAATTAAAATGATAACTATATTTAAATAATGAATTTTAGTTGTTTTGTTCATATATTTAATTAATAAAAAATCCATACATTTATTTTTGAATTATATAATTAAATATTTTTCATTGGGTTGTAATTATTCTTTTTATTATTTTAGTTCAATTATAGAATAAACATAACAAATCATTCAATAAGTTTGTGTTTTAATGGATTGTGGTGTTGAAAATGAAAAAGGGGTAAAGTGTGCATAATACTTTAGTGATTTTTTCATACTTTGACTCATCACATAAGATTCCTATCAACTTTAAATACTTCTTAGGAAAAGTTTGAAGTTAGTATGACTCTATAATTAGCCAAAATTATTAAAAGGCTTAGAGTGTAATAATTTTCCTTGGATTTGAAATACTTTACTTTATCATTTCATAAGACTCTAATTTCTATTTCATAATACTTATGAAATATTTCATAAGACTCTAAATATACTTTGAAATACTTCTTCTATTATGTGAGAATTTTTCTTAATGTCATTTGAATTTTGTGGCATCTCGTAAGAATTTTTTGCATTAGTGTTTGACCTTGTGTGTAGTAAATTCAAACCAAATCATATTTTTGTGAGAATTTAACACTATTTATTCACTTATTAATACTTCCCCAATAGATTAAGGAATTATTCTTTTCTAGAATCTTGGATAAGGGAATAAAAATTTAAATTTCTAAAAATAAAGAGGGTGAGACCTAATTGATCAATTATTTCATATTTGATTTCTCTAGAATTTTTTGATTTAATAGATAATGTGGTTTTTCCATTTTTATTTTCATTTTAATTATTATTCTCTTCTTTTCAGTTTACACACATAGTCCACTAAAACCTTTTTCTTTTCCCATGTGATGTGGGTGGTGGGAATTAATTTAAGAGTGATAAAGATATTTGATCACTATGCTAGGAAATAATATAGTATATAGTGATTATTTAATATCTTTGTTCAATCTAAAATCACCAAATAAGGGTGATAAATTTAGGCTTCACCTCATTAGAGTTTTAAAGAGATTATTTTAGTTAAATTTAATCATGATTTAATTGTTAGGTAAGAAAATATCCAAGGTGTGGCCATAGTTGAAAAACTAAATTAAATAAATATTTTTATTTTCATTCTCAAAAACACAAACTAACCCACAAAATAAAATTTAAAATAATAAAAAAATCCCTCCCCTCTGGATACAACTTAATTGACACTTTTACAAATTTTAATTAAGTTTGAAATTTATTTTCTACAAGGAATGAAATAAACACAACATCAAAATAGAGTAATTATCAAGGAAACATTCTAGTGTTATTTTTTCTTATATTTTGTTAGTTTTCTTTTTGTTTGATATGTTATTGATACATGAACAAGTCTATCTCTGATCACCTCACTGGTTTTGATACAAAGGTTGAAATAACTTTACTAGTTAGAGTTAGACATTTAAGAATCACTAAATAAGTAGAGAGGTCTTTTTCACTATCCCATTGAAAAAATATTTATAATATTTTACTTCTACTAGATTAACTTTATTAAGTGAAAACGTGGAATAAAATCTAGATTAATTGAATAAAAATTTAATATAATTGTATGACCCTAATTCTAATAATAATAATTATTATATTTTACAACTAAATAAAAATATAAATTTGAGCTAAAACCTAGAATAATATAATTATTGCATATGTTTCATGGATTGGGAGAAGGGTAACCTAATAAAAATATTATTACATTTGGGAATGTATGTGGAAATTTAAAACCCATAGGTTTCCCAAAATCACAGGTCTTGGAAGGTTTTCCCCTTATCCCTTGAAGGATTGTCTAAGGAGTAGATGCACATTCTATAGACTGTAGAAGTTGTTTATCCCACTTTTTTTTGGTTTTATTTGTCATCAAATATATATTAATATGATGTAAAGAATATTCTATTTAAATAATAACGAATCCCAAGAAGTTGTTTCATGCTTATCTAATATATTTGAAGAAGTTTCATTAGGATTTACATACATGTTGTTTAAGATGCTTAAAAATATCTATGTATGAAAAAGAATATTTTAGTATATGGATGATGAATAATATTTTAATAGAATACGATGAAAAAAAATTATATATGTGCATGAAGAAAATTTAGGATGAATTTTATTTTAGTTGGCATCACAATATATTGAAATATTAACATTTTTTAATAATAGTTTTAATAAAAAAATTGTCCAGGAACAAGTAATCCAAGGGGCCCAGTCAATTGCACATGTGGGAGAAGTATCTCACCACTTAGAATCCAGTCCACATGGTTATCCCAAGGTGGTAGGCTAGTAGAGTGTATGACTAAGTTGTGTGTATGGCGTTCCTGGTGCATGCGGGGTGTAAAACACTATGGGAAGGTGTGTATGAGTGTTTTGGAGTGGACTTGATTACTCAAGTCTCAAAGATAAGGTCATGATATTTCTTATTAAGAATTTCATGCCATATATAGAAGTGATATGGGACTATGGATTAAGAAATCATTGTTCGCCCATTAAAAAGGTAAACATATAACCAATTATACCTGATTGAATAAATGTGTTCCATCCAATCATACCATATGATCATCTTTTATCTTCATACCTTTGAGGGTTTTCTATGAAAAAAAAACCTTGAACATGAGAAGGAATTCTATCATGAGTTGTGTGATTCCTTGAGGTGTAGTTATGAAGACTGAATTGTGATCATGAGCAGTGTGCTTCCATGAGGTGCGACTATAAGAAAGGAACGGTGATCATGAGTTGTATAACTTTGTAAGGTGTGACCAAGAGGAGGGTACTAAAAATGTAATCTCTGTATGGAAGTGGGAGATATTGTAAGCTTCGTATGGAATGAAGAGCTACTACGCGCTTCATAGGGAAGGATGATCTACCATGAGTATAGGAACAAAATCTTCTATGAAGGGCATGGATGTTCTATGCATATGAAATGAGAATTGATTGAGCCCTCATCCACTATTATCGAGCCAATAAATCCCCTGGAATTATTCTAAGTTCAAATATTTTAATACATACTACTATGCACATTTATAAGTTCTCAAGTCACTACGTCCACCTATTCTCAAGCAGCGAATCTGGATGGTAACGTAAATGGATTGTGCTTAGGGTAAGATCAAAATTTCAATACATGCATGCAGTTACAATTACATATATGTTAATTATAGGAGAAACTCTGATAAAAAATGTAAATAACAGCATCCAATGTTCATATTAATTTGTTCATTCTTCATACAAGCTATGAACATATTATTAGTGGAAGAAACCATATTGCATGTGACATACATGCAACTTCCATGAATGAGAAGAAAATGTTGTGGAAATTTCTCTTCATATAACATTAATTTTATATAATATTTCTTGAAGATGTTGTAAAATAAAGGATTTTTGGTTATTGACAACTTCATGATGAAATAGAAATAAGAATACATGATTCCTTCAGGTATTTAAAAGAGAATTTACGGAATAAATATGATGGCGTAATTAAACCATGATTTCAGGGAAGAATATCATGATACATGGATCATGATTCATATGGTATTTATGAAGAATAATTTTGGGATATTAAATAGTAAATAATATTCATAATTAATGAGAATATAATTCAAGTTTCAATATGACTGAACTAAAATAAAAAAATAAATTCTTTTCAGTTATATATAGTTATAAAGAAGAAATGGTGGATGATAATATGGAAGTGAAGACCTTGTGAATTAGTAATCAACATTGTAGCTATATATTATTATATATATTCTTATATGTTGAGGAAGAAGTGATAAATATGAGAGTTATTCAACACTGATTTGAGAAAGAATATTTTTAATGTCAAGAAGGAGATCTGACTCTATTGTCATCATCATGTACATAATATGAGTTGAATCCAAGAATAAGACATCTGGTATAACTCATATTCACCAAAGAAGAGGAAGTGAATAAAAGAGGGAAGAAGGAAGAATAATGGATGAGAGTTCTATGACCGTCTATTTATACATAAGTAATAAGGTTATGTAGTTCTATTGTATAATAAGAATAGAATGAAGTAGCAGCACTCATACTTTCTACTATGAAGATTATGTGCAATATTATCTAAAAAACAAGAATTTTTACTTTCATTCTATTGTAAAAGTAATAAATGAAGGATAAGATATTGGTAGCACACCAATAACCATCATTAGGTATAGGAGTCACCAGTGTACAAAGAAACATCATATCACTTTCTAAGGGACTATAGTGCAATATAGGTTTCAAACATATACCCTACCTACCTGTAGCTCATAGGATTATTTTTTATGGGTTTTGTGATCATGGAATATTTCCTAATATCACCAAGGACTATAATTTCTTATTGAAATATTAACATTGTAAACCTATTTTCCACTTTCTATGTATGCCATCAAATGAAGGAAAGGTGAGAGAAATAGAGAATCAGTACTTTAACTAGTCAAAGAGGTAAATGGATAAAAAAATATAATTTGATTAAAATTATAACAACACTGATTCATCCCTAGTGTTGAGTATATTTTAAGTGATTCTAATAATTGGTATCACATGGTGGTATACCTCTACTGGATTCTAAATATTATAATCTTTTAAATTTTGAATATTTGTGTTTCTTTCCAAATTTATAATAAAGTGAATTTTTGATGAATAATTTTCTATTTCAAATTATAATTTAGTTTCTTCCAATAATTTTTGAACATGAAAAATAATGAGAAAAGAAGGTTGAAGAAATTATACCTCTTGAATAAAGAATAATAATTTTGAGTTTCTCAAATACAAGTTATAGAAGAAGATAAATTTGGTCTTGATGGAGAAGAATATATGGTTAAAATTATCACCAAGGACAAGAAAAAAACTCCTAACTCAGGTAAATAAATCAATTCATGTGATCATGTGGTATGTAAAAATTATTATAAAAAGAATCCAAAAAAAACTAAGTGTAAGTGATCATATATTTTATGATTCACAATATTTATCTTTTAGATCATTAAAATATATGTTTCATCCATTTCTCCAAGAAATAGTTTCTTTTATTCGTAATATTTTTGAAGGATAGTAAGAAGAGATCAAATAACTTAAAGGTAAATATAGTAACATGGATAAGTCCATGTAAGAAAAAGAACATGAATCCATAAATCTCTCACAATGGGTTGAAACCTTTAAGATAACAAATGTGGATGATATGATGAGTTCATCAATATTTGAAAATAAATGGATTAAAGAAGTTAAATAAGAGGAAGTGATTAAGAAGACTCTTAAATAGGAGATCTATTCCCTTGAAGAAAAGCCGAAGAATAATATAGATTTCAATAATGCTCATTTAAATGTGAAGAAAAAAATAATCAAGGAACTTTTCACTTTACTTCAAGAAATTATTAAAATGAATGAAGTGTAAATTGAAAAAATGGAGAAGGGTTGTGAATAGAGAATTTTGTTAATTGAATATCAAAAGAAAATTCTCAGTATAAATTGTAAAGAATTGGAAATAAAATTAATTAATATAGATATCATTTACACTGAGTTTTCATATCCCAATGAGTAAAATTTTGTTACTACCACACAAATTTATTTAGAGGATTTTACCAACAAAATACCTTCATCATATGACAAGAAGATCATTACATCACCTAATGGTCATTCTTTAGAAGCTATGATGAATTAGGTACCATCCATACCAATTTATAATGATTTTTATAAATCAATTTATCTAGACAGTTCAATTTCAAACTATAGATATTTAAAAGTAAGGATGAGGATAAATGATAATAAGGGTGAAACCATGTTTATAGTAGATAAAATGAGTGTAAAATATGGGTCCCAAAGAATAGACCAACTAGTGATGGATAAAGTCCAAAAATATCTTGGTCATAAATCTAGAAAACAATCAAATAAAGTGAAAAAATCAAGATTTCTTGGGTCTTTTTGGTATTATAAATGATTTTGGAATTTTTCATTGAATTGTTAGTAAAATCCTCTAAATGATAAATCATAAAATAATCCCATATTAAGGGGGATAAAGTCCTTGAATAATTAATGTCAATAGATAAGGATAAATCTATATAGATCTAATATATTTGATATATTTTAATATATATATATGATAATTTCAATAGGAATGGTCACAGGAGTGGTTCATGTATATATAAATGTGTATTAAAATTAAATGAGAAGAAAATTCTATAGAATTTAGTGAAGAAAAAATAATAATCCTTTGAAAATTAATACATCAAAACTAGAGTTTCAAATCATAAGACTCTTGTGAAGGTTTTAAAAATTACTAGTGTGAGAGACTTGGATAACAAGATGAATGAAAATTATATTCAAAACAATTCTAATAAGACTATGAGGACTTTCAAATATAAAAACTATTATATAAATAAGAACACTAAAAATATGATGTGTGTAGAATCTATGAAGGTTTCCAATGATCCCAAATATATATTAGTTTTTTTTCTAGAAGATATGGATAAGGAAATAAAGACAGTTTAAGCACAAGTAAAATACAATTCTAAAGAAAAGGATAATAATACACATGGAAATATCAAATTTCATGAGAGGTTGTCAATAAAATATAACACTTATGATAAAGAAGTTATGTGTGTAAGTTGAAACATATATGGATGCACTCCCATAGATTTCTCTACAATAATTAAAGAATAATAAGTATTCTTGAAGAAGATAAAAGTTTCACTAGGTGATACATGTTCCATAAAGGATACTTAGAAAATAAAATCCACATACAAATAAAAAAAAGAAGTTATAAGTACCATGTTGACTCAATAAAAATAAAAAATTATGGTTAAATATGAAATCATTAAGAATGGAGGAAATGGAGAAACTTGGTTTAGAAAATCTCAAACTTGATGTTCACATTGATAGATAAAATAGATCCACTATATTCCCTTATATCTTTTATGTGTTTTATTTGTACTTAAAATACATAGAATTACAGTTGAAGTATGGTCTCATGGTATAACATGAGTCGAAGTGATTCCTATCAATTATATAAATACTAGATGAATATGTCACCATCTAGGATTGATATCTAAATTGGTACTCTAAAAAATACATGAAAGGCTCAGCTTTGATGAATTTGAAAGATGTTGAAGTAGTAAATAGTGGAAAAAACATGAAGAAGTACTATTTTGGTATATTTTATACATGAAAATTTATTTTATTATTATTTATAAGAGATCAAACATAATAAGAATCATTAAGAGTATCTCTTTGAGGGGGAGACAAGATGGGAATATTGAAGAAGCTTCTAGAATCATATTCTTGGAAGTTCTTGAAGAATATTCCATTAAATATGTTTGTGATATTTATTATCTATTATACTTTGTAAGTAAAATAAAATATATATTAAAATAATGGGGAATAAATTGAATTAATTAATTTCATATGAAAAGTGAAATAATGAAAGTCTACTATGTCTATTTATCCTAAAAATTTGTACTTAAATTATTTTAACCTATTTTTTGAAGTGAGTGTAGTAGTATTAGTTTTTTTAATAAATAAAATATTTTAATAAATTTTGGTATCTTTATCCTATAATATAATTTGGACATCTCTTGAAGATAGTTGGGTGAGTTCTCATTTCATTTGGTAACATTTTTTAAGGTAAATCTCAATTGTCTAAATCAAACCATCCTCTTTTCTACATCAACCATGGATCACTATAATTAGAGTGGTATGCTTAATTACACTTTTATAAGTATGAATTGATACTAATTTCCCAAGTTCTTGTATTTATTATCAAAAAAGGGGAGATAAAGTGAAATGAAATTTCGATGAGAATGGGGAAGCTTGACATATTGATATATCATTTCTTAATGGTTATTGACAGAAAAATAAAAAGGGGAGATTTTTAAACCCAATTTGTGTGATTTTTATTGGTTCCCAAAGAGATGTTAATATTATGTGAAGAAGAAACTTATTTAAGAATAAGGGAACTCAAAAAGTTGTTTCAAACTTATTAAATATATTAGAATATTATATTTGAAGAAGTTTTATTATGAGTCTCATCCATTTTTATAATAGAATTAAAAATATATATGGATTAAGAATAATATTTGAGTATATGGGTGATGAAGATGATTTTAAGGTAAGATCATGTAAAAAATATTTATATTTTTTCATGAGGAAATTTAAGGAGGAATCGTATCTGAGGTGCTCTTACATTATACTGAAATATTTATCAACTTTTTTACAAGAGTTTTAGTAAAAAAAATTGGATATCCCCAAGAAGTAAAGGGGGCTAGATAAACCACACATTTTCGAATAGAATCTCACTATATAGGAGCCAACCCACATGGCTAGCCCAAGGAGGCAGAGAGGAAGATCATACCCACAGGAATCATGTAGGAGGAGTATGGTGCACATAGGGTGGAATTCACCATGGGAAGGTGTGTGTGAGTGTTCCATGATAGAATCGGTTACTCACATTGATTAGGTAAGGGAACAATATTTATTATTTAGAAGAAACAAGATTCATATATAAGTGATGTGGGACTATGACTTATGTGCTCATTGTTCACCTGTTAAAAATATACGCATATAATTAGCACCACCCGGTTGAATTGATCTACAACATCTTATCACACCACATTATAATATTCTACCTTTATACCTTCAAGGTATTTCTATGAACAACTTCTTGACCCTGAGAAGTCATGATACCATGAGTAGTGTACTTCCATGTGGTGTGACTGTGAGGAAGAAATTGGGACTGTGAGTAGTGTGCTTATGTGAGGTGAAACCATGAGAAGGTAACTATGACCTTGAGTTGTGTTCTTCCACGAGGTGTGACCATGAAGAGGAAACTATGATCATGATCTCTACATGGAAGGAGGATATACCATGAGATTCACATGGAAAAAGGAGCTACTATGATCATTTTACATAAGGAGAAGCTATCGTAAATATATGAAGATGATATTCCATGAAGGGAACAGGTCATCTGTGCATATGATCTGAGCATTGATTGATCCACCATCAACCATTATCAAGATAATTAATAAACAATACTAGTAAAAGTTTAAATCTTTTCATACATACTTCCATGAAAATTTACAGGATATCAAGCTATTATGTCCACCTCCACTTGAGCAGTGAATCTAAATGGTAGTGAAACCTAATTTATGCCATGAGTGATATTGAAATATCAACACACGGATAAATTTACACTTGTATAAATGTTAATTTAATGAGAAAACATGATAAAAAATTGGGGTAATGACATTCAAGGTTTATCTTGAGCTATTCAATCTTTATGGAAGTCATGCACATATGATCAGGTAGAGAAATCATGTTTCATGCAACATAAATACAAATATAATGAATGAGGTGAAAATTTAGTGGTTATTTCTCTTCATATCATGTGAATTTTAATGATTAATTCATGAATATGTGAGAAAATGAAGGATATATGGTTATTGAAAACCATGTGAATAAATATAAGGAAGAATACTTGTTTCATTTGGGTATTTAATTGGGAAGTTATGGAATAAATGTTATGATGTAATTACGAAAAACTTTTAATAATGAATATCAAGATTATTTTATAATGATTCATTAAATATTTATGAAGAATAATTTTAGGATATTGAACACTAAATAATATCGAAAATTAATGAGAAGATAATTTAGGTTTTATTATGATTTAATTAAAATGAAAAATAACCACATTGTGGTCATATACAATTATGAAGATAAAATCATGGAGGATAATATGGAATATAAGAACATGTGAATAATAAACATACATTTCAAATATTTTTTATTATATATATTATTTTAGGTTTTGTAATGAGTGATGAATATGGGCATTATTTGACATTGATTCAAGAAAGAATATTTTTGGTAAGAATAAGGTGATCCAACTCTTTTATCACTGTCATGCACATGGTATGAGTCAGAGATTAGAAGAGATCCATTTTAGATCATATTCACTAAATAATAAAAATAGAAGAAAATATAAATGAAACGATAATAAGGGAATAGAGTTTCATACACATTCATTTTTATAGAAATAAAAAATTCATGAAGTTATGTTACATAGTAAGAATAGAAGGAAGGAGAATCACTTAGAATTAATTATATGAATATTTTGTAAAACATTATGTATAAAAAAAGAATAAGTGTTACTTAAATGATTATATTCAAGAAATTTATGAAGTATAAGTTCCATGAAGCATGATAATAACCATAATTAGGTGATGGAGGCACTTATGTTCAATGATTCACTGAAACTCTATCTAAGGGACTATAATGAAACATAGGTTTCAAGGATATACCCTGAATGTATGTATCCCATAGGTTTGTTTCTAGTGTTTTGGGTAATCATTGATTGTTTCCTAGTTTCAACAAGGACTATATTTTCTTATCTAAAGGTGAACCTTGTAAATATTTTTTCCACTTTATCTATGTTACAAAAAATTAAGGACTGGTAGAAGAATATGAGACTGAATACCTTAACCAATCAAAGATGAAAATGGATAACAAAGATATAAATGGAGAAAAACAACACCAAAACTAATTCATCACCTCTCAATATTTATTATATCCTAAGTGGTCTTAATAACATTCAATTCCTAGGATGAACACCATAGGTCCTTACTCCATTAATTATTTCCTACTTAAAGGAGTACCCAAATGAGAAAGGATATCTATGTAATTAATCCAGAAAGTGGAGAAACTCTATATGAATTTTGATAAAGATTAAAAAGGATAACAAAATATTTCTCACATAAACCATTTTAAGACCATCATTTCATATTTTTATTTTAAAAAAGGACTATTGTACAATGATAGGAACCATTTTGGATTCTTCTTCTAGAAGAGTAATGATATAAAACTCACTAGCTAAAGCCAAAGAACTAATAGATAGAATCTCATAGAACTCTCAATAGTTCAGAACATGATATGATACTAGAGGAGTATATAAGGTTAAGAGTTACAACTATACTTTAATTGAAATAATAATTTAATAACTAAATTATCTTCTTAGATAGTTAGCATTAAATAAGGTTTATGAATCATCATCATCTATAACCCCAAGTGTCTTTTAGAATTTTCATTCTTTGGATAATTTTATAGATGGTTATCCTTGACTGAAAGAGACTAGGAGTTGTGACATAATGAACCAATGGAAATACCAATAACCAATAAGAAACCAAGGATTCAAATAATTTTCTAAAATTCAATATCAAGTAGGAAACTTATAACCTCAAAGTCCACCCTTCCAATAGGATTTTCAAAAGTCTTACAAGCCACCACCATTATGGAGGAACAAATTTCAACCCTATAAAAGATACCAAACATAGGGACTGAACCAATATAACTCAATTAAAGACATTATAAAATAGTTATTGTAGTCTCAAAGTAACCAACAATATACTCTAAAAATTCATGGATCAGATCTGGATAAGTTTAAAGTTCAGCTTGGTTATATTATTTCTGCTCCAAATAACATGATAAATTAAGGCTAATGTAAGTTATTTAACTAATCAATTCATAATACTAAGGGAAATATAAGTATTATTTCCTTACAAAGTGTTAGGGAAGTCAAGAACAGTGAAGAACCACCACTGGAAGCTAAATCTTGATATGTATAGCCTAGAGAATAAGAAGAACTATCCCCTATGAAGAAATAATAGAAAACTCCTTTTAATATACCACCAATGAAAAAATAAAAAGGAAAATATAATATGGATGATATAACTTAACCCTAAACTCCCTTTCCTTCAATAATAACCCTCCAAGAGAACCATTTAATATTCTATGTAATAATAAATGTTAGACCTATTTATAAATGTGGATGTCAACATCCCTTTATTGGATTCAATTAATCAAGTTTCAAGGCATGCAATGTCTCTCAAGGATATCTTTACTAAGAAGATAAAACTGTAATGAGATAAAAAAGGAATGTTTGGGAAGAAATTTTTATGCTCTTATATCCCCATAACTACCTATAAAATGTCAATATTCGGGTACTTCTACTATCCCATACATGATAGGATATATTAATTTTACTAATGCATTATTTAACTTAAGAGATTAAATTAATGTTATTCCTTAATCAGTTTATTATTCTATATATATATATAATAAATCAAAACAACTATTTTGGTTGTACAATTGTCCAATTGAACCACTACCTACCTAATAGGAGTGTTGGAGGACGTTCTGGTAATAGTGAAAGGATTATTATTCTCTACAGATTTTAATATTCTGAACATGGAAGAAGAAAAATGTAAAAAACATTCCCCTATTAACTTAGGTTGTCCATTTTTGAATAATAATAAATCCATAAACAATATTCATGAAGGAATTCTTTTAATGGATTTTAGAGATGAAAATGCTAATTTCAATAATTTGGATTCGATAAAATACCCTCTTGAATAAAAATATATTTTTATATTATCTCATTATGAAATTACTTTCTATTTTAAGGATGAAATTGAAACATTGGATAAAATAATCAAATTAGGTGTAGCTATATAAGTACAAAATCATTTTAATGATCTTGTTTTTTAAAATGAATTAAAGTTGGAATTAGATTTGTGTAGTTATTTTTTTGAGGAGCTATATGAAGAATATTTTAATGATTTACTTAAATATATTATTGAAACTTACACTTTTAATATATATATATTTTTATAATGGTAAAAACTAATATAAAATCATTACTAGATCACCCACTTGAACTGTAATTTAAACAGTTTCTATCAAATTTATAATATGAATTTCTGAAGAAAAATGAAATTTTTTCCTATTATAATTTCAAAAGTTTTGGAATTTAAATATGAGAATAAATTGTTAAATATTATGAAAAATAATACTAAGTCCATAGGATGGTCACTAAAAGATATTATTAGGATTATTTAAACAATCTTTGAGCATCAAATACTTATTGTAAATAAATCAGAACATGTGATACATCCCTAAATAAATCTCAACTCGGCCTTAATAAAAGTTGTGAAAAAATAATTTAAAATATTGTTAGGATCTAAAATCATATACCCTTTTCAAAATCATAGTGGGTGAGTCCCATTTATACTATAACTACAAAAATTATAATCATCATTTTGAAAAATTAAAATAATGAGCTAGTACCCTCAAGGATTCAAAATAGTTGGTGGGTCTATATTTACTATATAAAACTGAACAATGTGACCCAAAAAGACCACTTACCTATCAATTTTGTAGATAAAATTTTAGAAAGGCTAGTTTTTAAAGATAACTATTGGTTTCTTTATGGTTTTTTATTTATTTTTAAGTCCTCATATCATTAGAATATCAAGACAAAACTGCATTCATATGCCACTTTGGTATATTTGCGTATCGAAGGATTCATTTTGGATTACGCAATGCCCTAGGTATTTCCAATTATACATAGTAAGAATATTTTTAAATATAATTTAAATATACATGGAGGTATTTCTTAATAGAGTTACTATTTATGGGACATGTTTTAAAACCTATCTTGAAAACCTAGAAAAAATATAATGAGATGCATTGAAGAGAAATTGGTTTTAAACTTTTAAAAATTTCATTTCATGGTGGAAAAAAGAAATGTTCTAGGATAGATAATTTCTAAGGAAGAAATTAAAGTGGAAAGGCCATGGTTTATGAAATTTCCAAACTACCTTACACCACTATTGTGAAATATATTAGATCATTCCTAAGAAATACTAAATTTTATATGAGGTTTATTAGAGATATTAGCAATACGGTTTTACTTTGACCAACTTTCTCAAGAAGGAAAAAAATATATTTGATGAATCATGTAAGAAATATTTTAATATAATCAAGGATATCCTAACCACATCCCCAATAATCAATATAATAGCTCAATATCTACCATTTTATGTGTTTTTTGAATCCTCAAACTAAACGGTGGGGGTAATGTTGTCCCAAAGAATCATTGGGCACTCTCATGTGATAATTATTCTTAACAGACCCTGGACACAATTCAAATCAACTATAAAATAATATAAAATTAGTTTTCTATCTATTTTTTGAAATTTTAACATTTTCATCCGTATTTTTTTATAATTAAATTAACCATTTACTATGATCATGCTTCTTTCGGGTATTTAATCGGTAAAGGTGATGCAAATCAAATATTTCTAAGGTGGATACTATTGTTGTAAGAATTAAAATTAGACATAAAGTATAATTTTGAAACCAATAATAACATTAAGTAAATAATAATAAGGAAAAGTGTACAATTAGAAAAGTTCAGGCTAATCGGCATAACTGCAGTAGTAAAGAAACATATTTTGAAAAAATCAAAAAATTCCTGAATGTAATTCGGAGAACTATGAAACTCTATATTTCATAAAGGAATAAATATTTTAAAAAACCACACCCTAGATGACCATGAGACCTATAAATACCCCTTTGGATCCCAATTTTATGGATATGACCTTTGGAATTCAAGTCTGAAGCTCTTAACTCATATTACTTAGAATTTCGTAAACTTAAGGAACCAAGGAAGGAAATAAATTCCCATAGGTGAAAATATTATATGAATTACCACACATGAGTCCTTAAAAGTATTTTATTTTTTTTGAGATTTATTTGGCATAACACTTTTCTAGGAATAAAAAATTATTCATTGAAGGCCTTCACTTCACACAACTCCATGTTTCGTGAACCTATATTCCATGAAACTCTTACAATAGATATCCTAGAAGAGTATTCATGCATGGGACCCAACCCTCATTGAAATGCCCTAAGATTTTAAAAAGAGAAACATAAGGTTTAATAACATATATGATAGGTAACACCAATATTATAAGATAATGTAACACCCTAAGGATTTCTGATATATTTATTTTTAAATAAATTCATTCTCTTCAATATCTTGTGGAACAAGGAACCCCGAATCTAAATGAACAGTAATATAATATATTATTATAAAATAGTGCTAAAATGGTGGGTATGAATATGAGTAACTAAATTATGAAAATTATATGGTTTAAAAATGAATAAAATAAATTTAATAATTATTTATTTATTGGAATTAAAATAAGAATAATTTTAAAGAAGAATACATGTTTTTTAAAAGATATATTTTTCTAAGAAGTGGTTTCCTCGCGCTTGTGCGCATATTTTAAAATAAAATTTTACAAATTTTAGAAAATTTATTTAAAAAAAAATAAGTTTATTTTTTAAATCATCATATCAAAATTATCTTCGGATTAATTTTTTATATTTTTCTAAAAAGTTTCATTTTTCATTGACTAGTCAAAAATACATATTTTTATTAAAAATTAATTTTCATTTAAATCATTTATCGGCCCATTTTTCTTTTAATGTGGTTTTAAAAGTAAAATTAGTAAAATTATATAATTATTAATATAAATTAAATAATTTTAAAAAATTCATATTTAATTTTGATATAAAAAAGGTTTAACTCGTGAAATTGTTTCTTTTGAAAATCCATTTTTTCGATATGTCTATATATTTAATTTTAAATTAAATTATCCCACTTATTTGAGTTTAATTTGTAAAAATAGATTATATATTTTTAATCGGAATAATTTATATTATCTAATAAGGTTAACTTAATTTTTTACCATAATGAATAGTGTAAACAATAAAAAATATTTACAATGGTTAAGGTAAAAACGTGTTTACTGAGGGTTGAACTAAAAATATAAGGTTTAAAAATGAACTAAAAATTATATAATTATTATTTTATGGTAATATTTTTATATTATACATTATATGTTTTGAAAATTTTCTATTTTTTGAGCCTTGTTTCATTAGGAAAATATGGGTGGAATTATTTCTTTTAAAAAATTCAAAGTGTGTCCTCTCCCCCACTTATAAAATGTCACCCAATATCTTCTCATTTACACAATTAAATCCTTTAACATAATCCAAGAAGCCTTGGTTTTTAATAAATCCAACCTATAAAGGCTTTTGGTGCAATCCAAAAGAATTTGTCTGAATAGGTAACATCCCTAACTGAGCATTTTATTTTATTTCTTCTTCCACATACTTCAAATATTATTGAACAATGATTATATAATAATTTAATTATATTCCATATACTGAGATTTTTTTATTTTAATTTCATGAACTATAACCATATTCTACTCCCTCAAATGGAAAATGAAATCATTGATCATGTGTGTGGCAGACTACCACCTTGCAAACCGACATAATTCGTTTTCCATCACTGCTTCTCACAGTTGGATATAATGATGTTTATAATGTATATATATGATATTTATGATATAAATATACTTATATTATTATAAAATCAAATATATACCCTATTAATTTCTATTTTTTAGAGAATGTGATAATGTCATTCGTGTGTACTACGGACTACCACCTCATGAAGCGATGCGATTTATTTTTTAGTAATGATTTACATGGAATGTAAAAAGTATAAAATTAATTAATATATGTGAAATATATAAAATTTTATTTATTTCATAAAATTAATATAAAATTTACTTCCTTAACATTTCACCCATTAAGGAAATGATAACGTCACTTGTGCATATGTACGACCTGCCGTCTTTACAAAGCGATGTGATTAATTCTCTATTTTCTAAATTAAATAATGATTATAAACATGTATCTGATGAAAAAATTAATATTTATAATATTAACATAATTCTATATATAATTTAACTATAAACTATTTTCAAGATCTGGAACTTTCATGAAGAAATGTGCTGGAGAAAACAAGAAAATTAACACCCAAAAAAATTGTGATACATAAATATTATTAAAGAACAAGTAATAATATTCTATAAAAGGATCATATATGATATTATAAATAATAATAATATTATATTATAAGTAAATAAAATTCTTAAGACCACTATATAGTGGTTTAAAGAGTTCTCCTCTAAAGGGAAGTGCAATGTAATTGTTTTCTTAACTCAATTTCCATTATTTGAAATATATGACTACTTTGTTGGTTATATTATAACAAAATTATGTGTGAAATGAATGTTTATTTATTTATGTTTTATTTGAAAAAATTTATGTGGATACACATTTTTTAAATATAATCACCCCATTTATTAACTCTCAACTCAATGATATGAACTATGTTATGGTTCCATCACAAAACTTCTTTCTTTGAGACACATGTTCTTTTATGAACCTATTTTTTATATGGTGTATATAATGCGCCTTTAAATTCTATATCATTAATCCTTTATATTTCATGGTATTTTAAGTTATAATTAATTTACTTCATTCATGGGGTTTATGACTAAAAAATTATCAATGAGATAAAGGTTTATTTCACAATCTCATTTTAATCAGGATTGTTTATGCTTGAATTTCCATTGAAGGAGAATATTTGATCATTATCTAATAAACCAATTTAAATTTATTTTTATCTTGTTATTAATTAAATTATAAATTAATATAACCATTTTTTCTCTCTTTGGTACTTAAAATGATAGATAATATTTTTAAGGAAAATAAGTTTTATTTCTCCCTTTAGTTGAAAACCCTTTTCTTTCTATGTCTATGTTTTATTTAAATTATTTTCAAAAATGGTTTTTAATATTATTTTATGATTTTATAAATACTTTTTTACCATTTTTTAATTTTTAGAAACATATTTTAAATAGAATATTCATGCCATTTTCCAAAAAATTCCCATTTGGATTTTATCAGAAATGTGAAAGGAATATTTTTTTAATGTGTACGAATGAACGGTATTTTCTGCCATCACGACCATTATTTGGGTTGAAGATTAATTTATAATTTTCCAAGGTTATTTTCAAATAAATTTATTTCTATAATATTTTGTGAATTTCGAGTTTGTAAAAAGTGATTTTCAAGGTGGGATGTTTATTTTCCTCAATAATGTTAATAATATTTTTAAAAGTATTTTCACCAATGACAACAAAGTTTGAAATTATGTATTGATTATAAATTATGTAGATATGTCTATCCCATATATACCTATCTTATAATCCTTTAATTCGATGGGGTAATATATTCCTTATGTTCATATCCAAAATTCCTACATTATGAAATTTAATTTGATCATGATATGAGTCAAGATTATACAACCCATTTTCTTTCCATGGTTAATTATTATGTGTATACATTGTGATTGACTTCATTATGTGGGACACATATGCATGTACATGAAATGATTTTGATGGGTGGTATTATAATTTTATATCCCTCTAATACATTGGTTAATGTTTTATCCTCATGAAATGTCATGTATGGTATTAGCGAGTGAACCTAATACTTATGAGAATATATCCACCATGTGATGTTTTCTTGGTAGTTAGCATTGACTTATTTTTATATAATATCTTATTTTGTTTCCATATTTACTATTATTTCTTGATCTTATAATGATTTATTCTTTATGTTATGTTTCCATGTGATTACTCATGTTTCTTCTCTTTTATGATATCATGTTATACCTTTGACTCAAATGTTATGCTTCGTTATCATGTTTATTTCCTTACTAGGATTTTTTAGTCACCCTTTTTTATGTATTTCCTTAAGTTATCCCATGTAGTTTTTGATCTTGAAAGTATTTAAGAGCTAATTATTGAAAATAAAATAAAATAATTATTTTTATCCCACTTTGATGTATTATGAACCTAGTCTTCCAAATACACTGGGCCTCACGATCCATGTTTTCATATTAATGGATATTTATGTTAAAATTCATGTAATAATATGTGTAAAATTCATGGGTCACTATAGTCGGTATAAAAGTAATGTTTAGTTAATATTTTGAAACTAGGATGAGAAAACATTAGTTAGAACCCTACTGATAAGTCCAAGGATAAGTCTAAGGATAATACTATGTATATAAAAATATCCTATAATTATGGTGTTGTATAAATATAGTGGATTCCAAGTAATTACATCCCTATTTGGATACTAAACGTGGACATAGTACTGGAACAGATGTACCTTGGGGTAATAACTATGAAAAAAATATGTCGGGATTGACTTTAGTGTTATATTGTAAATGACAATGAGCCTTACTGCACACCCAGTTTGACACTCCTAAGAGATATGATTTGGAAATTAATAAAATATTTATGAACCATTATAAAGGACATGAATGATTTTTTAGGTTATAAAAACTAATAAGAATCATTATAATGGATAATTTAGATTGAAACCTAGAGGCCCATAAGTCAGAATATACTTATCATTTATAAGTTATTCCTTCTTGGTTTATAGGTTTCCATTTGGTATGTTAATGAAATTATCATCTTGTTTATTTTAATATTTTTAGTTATTGGTTGGAAATATGAGAAATAATGTTGAAAACCAATGTTATAGGAAATGTAATGATTCCCTTAATGAGATGCATAACCTAATGGGAATGGTAATTAGAAATCTTTTGAAAATTCCAAATGATCTATCTCGAATTACAATTGGAAATTAAAACATAGATTAATTTTCAAACACACCAAAGATAATAATTATAGTGTCTCATGGAATTTTAAGTGATAAAGATGAAAAATAAATGAGTATATAATTTCCAACATGCCAAAAATGTGGGAAGATGCACCATGGGAAATGCCTTAAAGGTATTGAAAGATTCCTTAGGTGTGGAAAAGGAGGTCACAAAGAAACTAATTAATTAATAAAAATAAATAGTTTGGTTAACAAGATGTATGGAAATAAAATTCAACCTACAATACTATTAATAGTTTAATGTTGTAAATATGTATAACTTAGTCATTATTTTAGTAAATACCCTAATCCAAGTATTAATTTCTAAGGGATTATGTTATGAGAATAATTGAAGTGGAATAATTGAATTATTTAGGTTTTGTAACTCAAGGATCATGTTTTTAGAGTATTTTTTTATCAATGGTATTCTGGATATAAGAATCATAAATCTTCTAAGGAGTTATGTAATGATTTTTATTTAAGTATTTTCAAGAATATTTTTAATTCTGCTAATGAACTAGAAATGTGATTTAATGGTAAAGTGATACTCTATGTAAAAATGAATAATGTAGTGAAATAAAATATTGTAGATGTGCTTGATGTTGAGGAAATTATAGTTTTTTAAGATTATTTGATTTTATGGAAAAAATTAAGCTTTATAGAAGTCATTAGGGGTTTAAAACTGATTTTATGGTTAATTTTATTTTTAGGGTGTTCATCATAGTTAGGGAGAAGTTTTATTTGTTTGATATGTACATAACCTTTATGTATAATATAAATAATAATTTGGGAAGAATGATATTATGTTTTTGAAGATGTAAGTTGAAGGGTGTGAGATAATATTTGAGGTTAAAACCTTCTTTAATTTTGAGGTTATTGAGGTAATTTTGGATATAGGTTTATTTATTGAAGTAATTATCTATGATAGACCATTGATTTTATTATTGAATTTTGGAGATTAATATATTCATATTGATATTAATTTTAGGTATTATCTTACTTTGTTCTAACCATTTTGGTTTTAATAAATATAGGAGGAATAACTTGTTACTCATTTATAGAGCTTATGATATATCAAAAGTTAATTTCAGTGCTTCATTAAAAAAAATCCTATTGTATATTCATTACGTAGAGTAATAGGTGAAGTGGAAAGTGATCGAAGTACAACCAAATTATGAAATTGTGTTTATGAAATAAAAATATACCAAGTATATTTTTTTGTGTTCTCTAGGACCCCATAAATCTAGGGAAAGGATGTTGAAACAAAAAATTTATCATATTACCTTTATAATCAATGAATAAATAGTATTTTAATTTAACACATATTTATGGTTTTATATGTTGAATTTATCATGATCATTCACTTTATTGGGATCAATGATCACTACTGATCTCTATAATTATTTATGTTTTCCTTCCGTGTCCATATCTTAATATTCTACCAATGTTCTCCTATTTCAAAGCCTATTTATATAATGAATTTAGTATTTAACTTTACATCCTTTTAAGATAAAGTTTTATTCACCCTTTTTAGGATTTTTACTTTTCTACAAAGAAATATTTCAAATCTTAAACCCTTTATTTCTGATATCAAATTTAAATTATAAGGACATAATTTATTTATTTGGTAGAATGTAACACCTTGAGTTTTCAAAAGAGAAAAATCATGTTTGATACCATATATGACATGAAAGACATTGAATAGAATATAATTTAAGACCCATGGGATTTATGATATAATTGTTTCTAATAAATTCAATCTCTTCGTAGCTTTTAGAACAAGCAACCCCATATCAAAATAAATTGTAATATAGTATACCATTATAACCTAGCTTTAAATTGGGGGGGTATGAATTGGACTATCTAAATTGTAAAAATTATTTGTTTTAAAAACATATAAAATAAATTAAATTATTATTTATTTATTTTAAATAAAACAATAATCATTTTAAATAAAAATAAATGTTTTCTGAAAAAAACAGTATTTTTCTAAAAAGTGTTTTCATCACACTTTGTACACATATTTTAAAATTAATTTTTACCAATATTATAAAATATATTTTAAAAATTTAACTTAATTTTTTAAATCATCGTATAAAAATTATCTTAGGATTAATTTTTGGTATTTTTCTGAAATGTTTCATTTTTTGATGAATAGTGAAAAATGTTAATTTTTAATAAAAACTGCTTTTCGTTTAAATAATTTAAAATACCAATTTTATTTTAATGCGGGTTTAAAATTGAAATTTATTAAATGATATATTTATTAATAAAAATTATGTTATTTTAATCTATTTTATATTGAATTTTGATATAAATATTTTTTAAACTTTTTGAAGTTTTTATTTTGGAAAACTATTTTTCGACATATCTACATGTTTAATTTTAAATTAAATTATTAAATTTATTTGTGTTAAATTTGGAAAAATGGATTCCATATTTTGAATCATTATAATTTATATTATATAATAAGTTTAAATTAATTTTTTAACATAATGAATAGTAAAAATAGTAAAAATTATTTATTGTTGTTAAGGTAAAAATGGGTTTACCAAGGGGTTAAACTAAACAAATATAAGATTTAAAATGTCCCAAAAATTTTATAATTAATATTTTATGTTCATATTTATACCTTGTAAGTTCTTATTTTTTAAAATGGTATATTTTGGAGCCTTTTGTAATGAGAAAAATATGGGCGTAATTCTTTCTTTTCAAAAATTCCAAGTGCGTCCTCTCCCCCACTTATAAATAGACACCTCATATCCTATAATTTACATAATTCCAAAACCCATTGGTTCATCCAATACCTAAAAAAAATTATTCCTCAATTCCACCCCCCCCCCTTTAATCCTATAATCTTTGTTTTGGTCAAAAAAACGACCCATAAAGGCTATTGGTGCAAACCAAAAGAAGTTTTCTAAAGAAGAGGTAATGTCCTTAACTAATAATTTTATTTTATTTCTTCTTCCATATCATTAAAATATTATTCAACCATTATGATATAATAACCTAATTATATTACATATAATCATATGTTGTTATGTTAATTAAATTACCTACAACCATCTCCTCCTCCATCAAATGGGAAACGAAACCATTGATTGTGTATACGACAGATTATCGCCTCGTGAACTGACTTAATATGTTTTCCATCACCACTTATCAAGGATGGATATAATTATGTATATAATATTTATATATATTATATTTATTATATAATTATAATTCTTTAATTTTAATATCATATATAACCTCTTACTTTTTGTTCTATAGAGAATGTGGTAACATCGTTGGTGTGCACTATGAACTACCACCTCATGAAGCGATGTGATTAATTTTT
Source organism: Viscum album (assembly GCA_963277665.1). NCBI lineage: Eukaryota > Viridiplantae > Streptophyta > Magnoliopsida > Santalales > Viscaceae > Viscum > Viscum album. Next base: position 409,371,813 of record OY728125.1, on the reverse strand, counting down.
CACTAATGATTTACATGTAAGGTAATAAAAGAAAAAATTAAATTAATATAGTTGATATATATGAAATTATATTTATTCTTTAAAATTAATATAAAATCTACTTATTTACCCTTTCACCCATTAAGAAAATGATAGCATCACTTGTGCGTACATACGACTTACTGTTTCCATGAATCGGTGTGATTCATTCTCCATGTTCAAAATTAAATAATGATTTAAAATATTAATATAATGAAAAAACAAATATATTTTTAACTTTCATATCATTATAGATATATTTTAACAATAATTTTATTTCAATATTCAGAACTTTCATGATGAAACGTGCAGAATAAAATAAGGCAATTAACATCTAAAACAACAATGATAATGAAATATTCTTAACAAATGGGTAATAAGATGTTATAAAAGGATGATATATGATATTATAAATGATATTATTATTCTATTATAAGTTAATAACATGTTTAAAATCACTATACATGAGGCTAAAGAGTGCTCAACCAAATAGAAGTGTGAAGTAAGTGGTTTCTTAACTCAATTTCCATTCATTAGGATATACATATACTTCATTGAGTATATTATCCCACAATTATGTGTTTAATGAATTTTTATTTCTTTATGTTTTATTTCCACTTTTATTTATATATATCTACATTTGTTACACATAGTAACCCCATTGATTAACTTTCACCATAATGATACAAACTTTTTATGGGTTTCGTCTCAAAACTTCATTCTTTAAGACACGTGTTCCTTTACGCATCTAATTTATTTGATATGGTGTATATAAATACCATTTACATTTTTAATCATGAAAAATTCGAACTTAATGGTATTTTAAGTTAAAATTCATTTAATTCATTCATGAGGGTTATGATTCAAAAATTACAAATGTGGTAAGGGTTTATTTAAAAATATCATTTTAATAGGGATTATTTATTCTTTAATTTCAATTGAAGGAAATTATTTTATAGTTTTCCAATGAAAGACTTTAAATTAATTATCCTTTATTTATTAATAAAATTATAAAGTAATATTACTATTTTTTCTCTCTTTGGTACTTAAAATGATTGAACATATTTTTAAGTAAAATCGATTATATTTCTCTCTTCAGTTAAAAATACTTTCTCTTCTATGTCCATGTTTTATTTAAAGTGTTTTAGAAAAAATTAATATTATTAAATTATTTTTTAAATTCATTTTTACCATTTTTTTACTTTTAAAAAAAATCTTCATATCATTTTCCAAGTAATGCATGTTTATCTTTTACCAAAAATGTGAAAGGGGTTTTTGCTTCAACGTATATAATATGAACAATATTATTTACTATCATTACCATTATTTTCCTTGAAGATTAATTTATAAGTTTCCAAGTTTATTTTAAAAAATTTTATTTACACAATATTTTATGAAGTTTTTTTTTTGAAAAAGTGATTTCCACGGTGGAAATGTTATTTTTTTTAATATTTTTTTTAATATTTTAAAAATTATTTTAATCAATGAAAACAACCTCTTACATTATGGATTTATTTTGAATTAGGTATATATTTCTCTCACATATATACCTAGATTATTCTCCCTTACATTGATAGGTAAATACATGCCTTATTTTCATATCTTAAATTCATTAATTATGAAATTTCCTTTGATCATGATATTAGACAAGAATATGTGACCAATTTTCTTTCCATGGGAAATTATTATATTTATGACTTATGATTGATTTCCTTAAATTTAATTCAGATGATTGTAAGTGAAATTAATTTTATGTGTGGGCCTAGAATTATATATCCCTATAATTAATTGGATAATGTTTTAGTCTCGTGATACATCATGTAAGGGATTAGGGAGTAAACCTAATCCATTATGGGACTCTATAAACCATTTGATGTTATTATTGAAATTTTCCTTGACTTATGTTTATTTCATGTCCAATGTTGTTTCCAAATTTCTTTTGATTATATGATTATTTGTTACCATGTTATTTATGTTCTGTTTATATGTGATTACTCATGTACCTTCTCTTTTATGATATCATGTTATACCTTGGACTCGCATATTATGCTTCCTTATCATGTTTATTTCATTACTAGGATTTTTATATCACCCTTTTTTATGTATTTCCTCAGGTTATCCCATGAGGTTTATGAGCTCGAATGGATTTAGGAGCTCATTATAGAAAATAAAATAAAAGGATTTATTTTTGTCTCACTTATATTATGAACCTAGTATTATAATGACACCAGGCCTCAAGATCCTTGTTTTTATATTAATGAATGTTTATGTTAAAAATCATGTAATAATGTGTGTAAAATTCATTGGTTACTATACTCATTAAACTATTATTTAACTTCCATGTTTTATGAAACTCATATAGAGTGCCTCTATTTGACTTCACCTTTCAATAGACCCAGTTTCATGAATATTGGGTACTCATGGACCCCTTATTCACCCAATCCAAGCTTACTCCTGCAAAATCCATGTGCACAATTAGTACTTGGAACCTTATTCCCAATCCCTTTTCACCAATTATGGGTTGGGAAATCCTCATTCATATTTATACTAAGCATAGACACCCTTATTCCCAAATCCTTCACACTAATAAAGGGCTGGTTAATATCCATTACTGGAACTCCCATGCATAAGTCGAGCTATAAAATACATTTCTATTCCCCACTCATGTTCACCCAATTTTTGAGCAGCACTTGTTCCTCCTATTAGGTACAATCTTTGGTCATGGAATCATTAAGGGAAATTGCCTTAGTTTACCTAATATACCATGATTTCCCTTAGTAAGGTCAACATTATTACCTTACGTGATGAGTGTGTGATTCCCCTAGTACTAATCTAGGGAATACAAAGGTGAAAAACTTATGTTTCCTTTTATGATGATCACAATATTCCTCATGATATGAACATGATTAGACTCTAGTGATGATCCATGGTTTCCCTAGGTAAAAATATTGGGATGTTTTATGCGACAAGTATAAGTTTCCTTATATAATGATCATGGAATGCCTTAGGACCTGAACTTAAAATTAACTATGTATTAAACATAGGGTTAATTTTTAGATAATATTAAGGAATATATTTTATTATTCCTAATGTACCCAAATATTTTTAATGAATCCTAGAGACTCATTCTCCCCAACGAAAGGTGTTCACCCTCCTAAAGATGATATTGATGTAATTATCTTGTTTCTACTTGAAGATGGTGCCAAGAATAGGATTTAAAAAAATATATAAAATATATTAGGGATACTTATCCTAAGAAACATGATTCATTGATGAATATATGGAAGGAAGGTATGATATCCCATAATCTCATTCTAATCAAGGTGTTGAAACCATCATCCATGGTGGTGAAGGATGCTTGCCTTTAGAATGTGGGAATGTAGGACCATAAGGATCATGACCAGTTCAATGAAACAATATGATTCAAAGGTGGTTCTTAGAGAAGTGAATCATATAACAGAATCATAAACCTAATGTGAATCCCTTATTCTTATATAGCGAGAGGATAAGTAACATCAGTGATTTTCCATGATATACATCTTTGACGTCAGGCATGTTGGGCATCATTATATTTATACATGTAATAATGGATGGAATAAAATGTTTCCTATATAATTACAACCACCATTTAGGATCATAATGTTTCCCAAACCAATAATAGGCATGGGTCCAGTAGATTTAACCATGTGGTAATCTTTTAGACCTATGATCAAGTTGGGATGACTACCTATCCAATGGTTCCCTCGATTCCTTTCCCTATATCCCCATAAAAACATATTTAGTGGAGGGATATCAATAACCCTGTCCTCCTATATGAATACAAAGGAGTTATACCCACTTAGGATATGGTCTATGAAGAATTGGAAGTGGTATCATCACACCGAAATCGATGTCATTGGGGAATAAATAGGTGAAATCCCCTCATTACCACAACCAACCATTTTGGGAACCTTTCCTATGAATTCACTAGCAACACTCTCCCTTGTACTAAGGATGTAGGGGATGTTCAGTATGTGGGATCCCCTAATGACACATGGGAGTCTCCAGGGGAGGATCCCACCACTTAATGTTTCTGACATCATAGAGAAGGTCCATAAGAAATATAGCAAAATGATTGTATCCTTATTCCACATACCTTGTACCAAAGTGCATGACACCCACACCCAGGGTAGGCTACTAACCCTAATCAATGGAACACCACTCCCATAGATCTTATGGAATCTTCCACCATCAAATAACCCCCTGTAATTCTCATCACAGTGTAGGGAGATGGATTTTTTTTAGTGGGATTATGACACTTGTTGCCCACTAAATGAGATAGGTTGAATCTCCCAATGTCTAGCCCCATAATCAATGAACATAGAGGACATCATCATACTGAAGAGTTCAATTACCCTGAAATCTCCCCTAGGGTAGAAGGGATACTAACCACTATAAAGGTCTTTATAGTGGTGCAACCCAAAATAAACTTGGAAAAAATCCCAATGAATCGCATAAGTTTATACTTATTGAACTAATACATTGAAACCAAAGGTAGATCAGGGGGAACCAAACCCATATTAGCCCTAATATTATAGAATCATAAATTTATGATGATTTTGGGGATATGTTCATGCCTCAGCTGATGATTTCATATTTTTCATACAATTTTAAAATTTTAATAGCTAATAATTTAATTTTTTAATTAATAATTTCGATGTTTTAATTTATAATGTTAATTTTTGGGTATTTAGTTTATTTGGATAACATTTATGAAAAGGAAATAAAAATATATAAATAAATTCATGTTTAAAATGTCATATTTTTCTAAGAATTTTTGTTTGTGTTGTGTTGGGTAAATAGAAAAGGAAAGGGAGACTTAGTACAAAATATGGTCTAGTTTGTAGCCCGCAATCCAGGGGATAGAAAATCACATAGAAGACCCAAGAATGGCCCTTCATCCAAACCATCCAATAGTAAGATCTATCCACATGGTAGGAAATAGGAGAAAACCTCCATGTTATTCAGTAAATGTGCACATGAGTAGGCAAGTGGGACTGCACCGACTTGTAGGGAACAAGTCCACACAGCAATGGGAGGAAGGCCTTTCCAACATAAGGAGGTGAATGGAAGTACAAGGGGTTATCCAACCCCCATCTAACTTAATGAGCTGACAATGGGATGTGTTTACTTATATAGCGGATCCCAAACACTGATATTTTGGATGTGGTTTGTTCTCCACTCCTAGGTTACTATACACTTGAAAAAACATCGATGTTTTACCAAAGATCCACATAGTCTTTTTCATACATTTCAACCATGCTGCCTCTATTTCCATTTCACCATAAACCATAGTAGAGCATTGAATACTACCATCTCTACTACAGTTACACCATAGTTGTCTCTTATTACATTTTAGTACAACCATGGACAATGAGGGAGGAGCTTGGGGTGCCACTACTATTTAGACACCCGCTACACCACAACCATGTATATTCAGCATAGTGTCCAAGGGAGGTCAAACTAATGAAGAAAGATGCATTGCAGATTTTTTCATAACATCTTAAATCATTGTTCTTAGAAAATGAAGACAATGAGACTGCATCATAGTGGAACCCACTGCATTATGGCTAGATTGAATAAGAAGAAGAATGTAGAAGCCCAAGTGGCATAGGTGTTTCAATACACTAAAGAGGGTTTTTTTATAAAATCAGGGTTTTAAGGAGAATCATGGTTGCACTGTGGAGAACCTATTCACCATGTCCAAGGAGACCATGCAAGGGATATTTCACAATGAAACACTCCATTTTGTAGGGTTCAAGTTACTATAAAACTCAAATACTCAATCATTTTGGATATTCTGTAGTATTTGTGTGCATTGATGAATAAAATATATAGAAATACATAAATAATAGGTTTATAGAGGCCTTTCCTAACAAATAATAGTTTGAACCTATCCACGAAAAAATTCAAATATACATATTGGGTGAATTGACTACATTGAAGCCTTAGTCAAAAATTATTGGCTAAAAGAGATAAAGGAATAAAAATACAATGTGGGAAAGAAGAATTCAAATTTGTAAGATAGAGAGAGAGAGACTTTTCTTTGGTGGGGAGGGGAATAAAATTGATCATGTTGCTACTGAGGATGGGGGTGACCTAGGATTGGAATGGTTGCTACTACCATGGAGTTATACTACTTTAATATATTATGTTTTTATTTTCTATATCCCGTCATGATTGTAATGAGGGGGTAAGTCCTTTTGTACCAATCCATGTATGGATGAGGGAGCGTATCTAGTGAAATGAAGTGTCTTCTTAATTTTTCAATGTGTTTTTGTGTTTGTTCATTATTTCTATACTCTTACTATGATCCACCTTGCATGACCATTGGGGGTGGGAAAGAATGTTATTTTAATACATTAACCAACCAACTCTGTTCAAGTTCATAACCATTGAGTTAACTAGGGTGGTTATGTTTAAATAATATTTTAAATTAACCATGATATTTCCTAAAAAAATTCATGAAAGTAAAAAATTGGTGTAAATATAATGGAAAGTGTTCACTCTGGTAATAGGTTCACTTGGATTCAATTCTGATGACTTCTTAATTAATTCAATTCATTTCAATTCAATAATACATGAAATCAGAAATAATATTCTTGGTACATTGTTCTCATCAATCACAACCCAAAAAAATATTTATTATTTATATCTTTAAGACATTCCTAAAAATTTTAATCAATTTCTACACCATTATCTAAGGATCGAACTCGATCACCACTATGCTACATTTTCTTAATTAGTTGGTGATAGTTGATATATATAAATTTTGTTCTTTGATATCCTTGATAGAACTAAAAATTATCTAGGGATACATCAAAACACGTGTCTTTTTTGAGGAATTGTGACTAGATTTACTTAAAATTTTAGGATTTTTTTTTATTTTTCATTTTATTACACTTATTCTTCTTGTTTGGTTGTTTCAAGATCAAATTTAGCATATAAATGCTCCACTAGAGAAAATAAGAATGAATAATATCCTCTTATAGATCCTATTATTGAAAGGAAAATAATAAAGGAAATAATAAAACACACACATAGAAGAGGACACCATGGTTGGAAGAGAAGTTCTAGGAGATGTACAAGAGCAAGGAAGATAGGCTGGATAGAGATAACACCAAGAGTTTCAAGGCCATAACCCAATTATTCAATCACTTTTATACTATAGAAGACCCTAAAACATGGGATTTAATCCAATAATTTTAGTACCCCCATCATAGATCAACATTTAGAGATAAATATAGTGATCATTCAAATGATCACCCATTCCATACAATTTTTTGGGCTACCATATAAATACCCTAATCCTCACATTAAGAGTTTTTTAGAATTGTATGAAACATTGAAATTAAAAAATTTCACAAGATATGTATTAATATTACACATATTCCAATTATACCTCAATAAAAAATCATAAAATTGGATCTAAAGTTTTCCCCCACAATCAATCACTACCTCAGAGGATCTAGTAAGGAATTTTTTGACAAGGTTTTTACCTCCCTTAAAATTCATGAATTTATGGGTAAGTATTTTAAATTTTTATTAATTAAATTACATTAAATTATATGTTGCATGGTGAGATTTAGAATTTTGATAAGATAATTCCTTCATCGTGGAATAAAAACTTCTAATACAAACTTTTTATAAAGGCTTATAACAAAGAAATCATTTGATAATTGATACAGCTTCTGGAGGTTTTTTCATGTGAAATTCACCAGATAAGAATTATTAATTGTTGGTAAAAATTTATAGAAATAGATTCTAATGGAAACCAAAACAAGGAAAACCAATGCAAGGAGTGCACATGGTGGAAAATATATGTATTTCCACTCAAATGAATTAAATTTAAAAGAAACTCAAAAAACGATGTCTAATCAATATCCCAAAGGTATAAAATACAAAGATGTAAGTTACTTACATTATAATCATTAAATTTATGTGTTGGGATAAATTCCAAAACAACCACCATAACAACAACATTAGAATCACTCTCAAGGACAAGGATTTCAACCGAGGGATTAAGGTTTCTATCCCCAACACCAGGGACCAACACTTACAAGTCATGTTCATTCATTAGAAGATACCCTAAAATTTTTCATTACCATAAAAGGGGTTACACTCAAAGATTTGAAACCTTATTATAAGGATCAAGGCACTATCATTCAATAATTAAAAGATAACTCGTGAAATTTAAGAGCATCTATGAGGAACATAAAATTCCAACTAGATCAAATTGCTAAACAATTAAAATAGAGGCCAAGAATATTTATATCAGGTGACACTAAAGTGACAAGACATGGTGATATTAAATCCATCAACTTGATAAGTGTAAATACAATACCACATGTTTCTGAAAAAAGTTGAAAAATAAGTTGAAGAATAAAAAGTTAAGTAAGAAAAATAGTGCAAGAGAATAAGGAGAATGGAAAGGAAGCTAAGAAGTATATTCAAGAAAAATATCCACTATCATATCGACCACAACCACTATTTATAGAGATATAAATTTAATAAAGGTTCAATGAGAAAAGGAAAAATATTTTGGAAATTTTCAAAATATTTCACAACAACAATCCATTTGTTAAGGTAATTTTGAACATCCCCACTTATGAATGGTTTATAAAATAGTTAGCGATGAAAAAAATAAATCTTGAGGAATTAGGAACCATCCCATTAATGGGTGAATACTCATACATGGTATAAAGGAGTATACCTAAGAAACAAAGTGATCTGGGTAGTTTTTATATCCCGATTGACATTAGTTCTAATGTGTTTAGTGGTGCTTTGTTTGATTTTGGTGCAACTGTAAAAATTATATAATATTAAAAATTCAATATAATGTTCTTAAGAAATATTAATCTTACTCATTTCATGATACTACTTTTAGATACAAGAGTGATACATCCTTTAGGACTACAAGAATATGTCATTGTTAAGGTAGACAAATTTTACTTTCTAGTGAATTTTCTTATGATGGACATGGATGAGGAGAAGACTCCAATAATTTTAGGAATACCCTTCCAAGATAAATTAAGGTAACTAATTGATTTCAAAATTGGGTTTTTATGTTTTAGAGATAGTGGGGAGGATGTGAAATTCAATATTCATCAGGTGATGAAAAATCTGGACGAGAAAAGTGATGAAGAGTTGAGAGAATATGAGTTTCTAGAAATCAATGACACAGTTATCCATGGAAGAAGTATTGATTTAGCTTCTATAAAAATGAAATAAGAATTTGGAAAATATGAAAGTAAAGGTAATAAGTTTATAGAAAAAATTTTAGGTGGTGTAGACTTTTTTGGATAAGAAAAATTCAAGGAGGGTTAGCAAGTTTGCGTAGTCAGTGATCTGCAATTTGATTTCATAAAAAGAGAAAAACTACTAGATTAGGACCATAAATATTGATAAGGTAATCATAAAAGAAAGATTAAAATTATTGTCTGGAAAATTGATAAGGACCATTTACATGGAAGAATGATAACTTTGGCATTTTTTAGATCTAGATTGGGTAACCTTCTTCTTAACCTCAATGACTTAACATCAAGAGGTAAGGTCTAGTTTAAAAAAATAACCAATGATATTTTAGGATGCATCCTAAATTTTTCATGATTTTTTATTTTCATTTCTATTTAGGAACTAGTTATGAGTGTATGTCCTTAATTATTTTTGAACTTTCATGAGACTGGCCTACACTTTCATAGTTTAACAGAAATTTTCAAGACCATGGTCATTCAAGGTGAAAATTCCTGCTGTAGTAAACAATAGGAGAAAAATGATATATTCAAATGAAAGGGGAGTGAGCTTTATTTTTTAGTACTTACTTAACCTCCCCTATATTTTCCATAATCCATTAATACTTGATATAATTAAAATCCATTCCCATACTTAGATCAATGCTTTACATTTTGATTAATGATTCTTATAATTTTTAAGAACCCAAAGATTCCATGTATGAATTTTTAAGTTGGTATAATTGAATAAGAAAGATGGGTAATTGAATTATTATAGTGAAACATATGGATTTCAATTCAATGAATCATGATTTTATTTATAGTAACATGTTGATAAAATTTTCCTTCCATCTTTTCATGCTTTGGATTTCATAAGTTCTTATTGATTGATTGATTTATTATAACAAATTCCATGAGTGATTGAATTAAAATTACATTCTCTAATTCATTAGAGGTTTCTAAACCAATATTTCCAATATTTTTTAAAAAAATTATTGATATAAGTTGAGACATGTTACATAATAGGATTTGGATTTAAAATTGTCAAAATAACAATTGTACAAATTCACTTAAAAGATGATTGAGGAATTTTGTTTGATTTTTCTACTATCTTTGGTACCTACCTAAAATTGATCCTCCTTTTACACCTTAGAGACCAGGAATGTCCTTTGATAGGAATAACCGTATTTCAATCCAAAGTATCCATCCCTACCCATACTATAGTGTTTTTCATGATGTTCAATGTTCAAGTGTAAGGAAAGAGGGATTTCATATAAAAAAGTATATGATTAATTGAGATAATGTCTTAGTTGTTTTATTGGGTTTTGGATATGGTTCGTGTTTTCTTCACTATTTTTATTACTTACCCCTCTTGAAAAAATATTGAAAAAAATGAAAAAATAAATTATGGGTTAAGTTTTGGAGGGTCAAAAATCACCCTCACTTGACCAATGATTTTCAAAATCTTGGGTTGGGTGATGGATTTGATACTTTTCCTAGATCAATTTTCAAAATAAATAATTAAATAAAAAATTAGAGGGGTAAATTATTCATTATTATTTGTTGATGATGACCTTACTTTGAGACTAGGAATGTGAGGAAGATGTAATTTCTGAGAGGAGAATGTCATTTTTTTCACTTTGTTTATCATTATTAACACTTAGATATAAACCTTATCTTTAAGATGTACATGTTTTTATCAAAAATTTACTACCATCCCATAACCTCGTAATAATTTGATCCATATTTTGAATTCCTCTTGATTTTTAGTGATATTTTTCTATACTATGTGGAGAATATAAATCACTTTCAAATTCAAAATTTTGGTACATGTTCTCAAGGTATGAGGAAAAATTAACATTTTTATTTTTACCTTCATTAATGAGAAAAGAAAAATATTCTGAGGTTGATCATAACATGTAATGTTAATAATGATGAATTAAAATACTTGAATGGAATATAAGATAATTCCTGTTATTTTTCAATGGGAAGTTCAATTACATTATGTATAGTGAGGATTTAGAATCATTTTTTATATATGACACTTGAAGATTATCTCTCCCATTGATAATTGTTTAGTTTCATTGCTTTTTAATTTTAAAAACTGGTAGAATGGGTGTTTCATTTTTAATCCATAGCAGAGATATATGATTAAGGATAAGAATGATTTAAGTTTGGGGGATTTGATGAGTTAATATTTTTCATACAATTTTAAAATTTTATTTGTAAATTGTTTTATGTTTTTAATTGAGAGTATCCATGTTTTAGTTGATAATGTTCATTTTGGGGTATTTAGTTTATTTGGATAACATTTTTAAAAAGTAAATGAAAAAAGATAAATAAATTCATGTTTTACAGAGTCTTATTTTTCTTAGAATTTGTGTTTCTACAGTATAGGGGAAATAGGAAATGAAAGGGAGACTTGTTAAAAAATATGGTCTAGTTGGAAATAACTCAAACTATTGGCTCTATATTTTCTTATTCATGTATTTCTTTAATACCACCACTGTTGTTGATACAATGCAAACCACTAGAGACCACCATCTCTACCACTGTTTCACCGCATTCATCACCAGCTATTTTGCAGTACTACCATGATTGATGATGGAGGAGCTAAGGGTTCTACTAAAATTTTGATACCTACTATTCCACATCTATATCTATGTGGTGTATTGGTAGATAGAGATAAACCAATGAAGAAGGTTTATTCGTGGCTTTGTTCCCTACACCGTAGAGAATTGTTCTCAGAAAATGAAGAGAATGAGACTATACCATATTGGAACTTGCTGCATCATGTCCAATTTGAAGAAGAATAATGGAGAATCCCCTATGGTGTAGGTGTTTCACTGCATCTTGGTAGGACAATAATGACTACTACTATTGTGGAGTTCTACTACTATAGGTTCTGTTTTTATTTTCCATATACCATTATGACTAGGATAAGGGGGTAAGTACTTTTGTATATATCCATGTATGGAAGAGGGAGTGAATCTAGTGAAATTAATTTTCTTCTTAATTTTTTAATGGGTTTTTTGTATTAGTTCATTATTTCTATACTCTTAATTAGTTCTACCTTGCATGACCATTGGGGGTGGAAAATAATATACTTTTAATACATTATCTGAACACCCATGTTCATGTTCATGAATATTGAGTTAATGAGGGTGGTTACATTTAAATAAGTTTTTGAAAATACCATAATATTACCTAACCAAACACATGAAATTCAAAGAGGGTTGAAAATATAATGGAGAGTGTTCATTATCATAGGAGGTTCACTTAGATTCAATTATGCATAAATCTTAATTAAGTCAATTCATTTCACTTCAATAATGCATGAACTCAAAATTATTATGCTGATACATTATTCTCATCAATCACAACCAAATTCAATCTTCATTCATTCTATCTTTAATACTTTTCTAAAAAAATTAATCAATTTCTAAAGTATTCTCTATGGAATGACCTCAATCACCACTCTGATAAATTTTTCACATTAGTTAGTTATAGTCAATATTTATGAATTTTTTTATTCGATATCCCTAAGAGAACTAGTGATGATCTAGGGAAATTTCATCAGTCACTAGTGCAATGGGTATACGACCATCAGCTAAGGATGACCATCCCTGAAGCTGAGGTCCATAAGGACCCGATGTCCCTTCGTAAGTACCTTTACATAAAGGATGTCTTGGATTCCATTCAGAGACTTATCATGCATTTATGCCTTCCATTATTAGAATCACTTATCTCTATATCTACATTGGATGATAGGGATATTTCTAGATCTATATTGGCACTTTCCAACGAGGAACAACATTCAATTGAGCTATAGGTGCTAAAATAATATCCTCTCTAACTAGAGAGTATAGACTCCCCATATTACATGGAAATGGTAATGAAGTTTTTGTCACCTAAGTAATACGATTCCTCCTTCATAGGAGGGATATCTTAGATAATTCCCTCTCATCTGAACACTAACAACATAGTCAGTTGACATCTCTTCCTCATACATTCTACTGATTTTCTTATATGGAAGAATGAGGTGATCAAGAGAATGATTACCCTCATGAACATGAGAAAATGGATGATATATTTTGTGAAATATTGGCCACCGACCAATTACCAATCATGTTTTGGAAACCTACAACCCTGCACTGATCCATCCTGGAGATTCTCATAGAAAATTATGCAGTGTGCCTCTAGTAGAATATATGATTGATGTTCAACTACCTATAATGAAATTAGTTTATCTACCCAAGGAGTTATAATTACCTATAGGCCCATAAAAACATATATTTAAAGGTTTAACTTTTCGTGCTTCCAGTGGTTGAGAATCTTGATTCATATGGATATCACCAAAGATTCTAATGAGCCTACGATGAAAGCCTTACAATATTTCATAAGATAATTAGATAGTATTCCCCCATGTGTATATCATAGGTTGGGTATTATATCTCCTATAATTTTATCTCTCTTTTATATTAATCTCCCCTCAAGTCGGTCCTCCTAGTAATGGTGTTGATTCATCATCATCAACCAATGTTATAGTGAATGTCATCATAGTCGATCACTCTAATAAGAATGAATGTTATGTCTAACATGACACATATAGGGAAGAGGATCTACCTCGATAGGATCAATGATGTTAGTAAAACCTCCCAAAAGAAGCATATAACCACCAACTGAGACAAACTATGGGCCTTAGAATCCCGACCGAGGAGCTACTAGCCATTTTCAAGCACCTTAACAAGGTTATAGGGGTGTTTGAATCCTTCGGTACTCTTTAGACTACCCAGAAAAGTGAGGCAGATGCAAGGATCACCACTTTTCTTTAGAAGTTTTAGGGTTATAAATAGATCAGTGAAAATCTCCATAGAGGATATCACCCTAAGATAGGGGATGATCTGGACAATCCCATAACAATCCCTATATAATCATGGAAACTGATAGTCCTCAGGTGATTTATCAAAGCTGAAGGGGCTATTTCTTATGATTTGAATATGACCAAATATATAGGATATACTCATCTAATACATAGTCTAGTGTTTCCCATGGATCCCTCTTGGGTGTATTAATGTAACTTCCCACCACAGTAACATGGTTTCTCTGTTTCATGAGTTATCTAGCCATCTGGGGGAGGATACATCTCAGTGCATCCCATTATATTTGATCAATTCTCTCACATTCCACTTTGAAGTCTTAGAGAAACAATAATCCTTATTTTAGCCTAAAATAGGCCATATCCAGCATGGGTGGAATATACTCTACCACCACCATATTTCAGCAACCTGATATTCACCTCTTTCAATGACACAAGTTACATAGAGAAACACATATCCCACTTTTCCTATCAGTGTGGCCAAATGATAGTGACCTTGAAACAGTAATAGGTATCTAATATTTGGTGCTTTATCTAGACTATGGAAGGCCTTTCCTTTTTCAAGTAAAATTTTCTCGTACTAAGATCCATCACCTATTGGTAGGATCTATGTTGGAGGTTCTTCTATCAGTTCAAATCCACATTTCATAAGGAAAGTGTCACTGAACTCTCTAAGTAAAAATACTTTGATAGTGAACATGTTTCTGACTTTATTACTTAGTGAAAGGGTCAGAAATATTCCCTATATGTTCACCACCCACAAGAATAACTATTGAAAATGTGTGTGGAGAATATTTTGGATGAGTTGGTTTCAACCCTCCTCTTCATAAAGTCTCAAGGGGATTTTGGGGAATTCACCAAGAGATATCAATGCCTTGAAGAGGCCATGCAGCAGACCAAACAATGATCTCATCCTTTTCCTCCTCCTACCCATACATGAAGTTCTTCTTATATTAGAGGCAACTTCCATTATACAGAATCTATCCCCTCAGAAAATTTGGCTCTAGTTGGCCCCATAAAACAATCCACATTAGAATCAGCCTCATATTGTGAATATTTATTAGGTTCCTATTCAAGGGGAAACACTTATAATTACCTTAATTCAGTGAAATAATAGGGTTTACTCATTCAAGGATGATAAGTTCCCAATGTTATTCATTTATTCCTTGGGAAAAAACCATCTCAAACTTCTGGAAGTCATGAATCCACAATAGTTTGACATAAATAACCATCGTAACTACTTCCCCTTCCATGGATTCCTTGGACACACTATCAAGGAATTATTTATCTTTAATAATTGTCTCTAGAACATGGTATATATTGAAATAGTGAAATTATAAAACTATTATGTGCATGTAATAAGCACATCTACTACCCTAGATGATAATGAATATTTTAGATAATGGTAACATGTCTCTGATAAAGTATCCTAGAATTTCAATGATTGGCTGGATCGAAAGTCATTCACTTGAGACCATAAAATCATTCATTCTTGATTGAATCTATTAACACCCACTATCTCTAGTTTTTCTCCTCCAGTGGTTGTATCATCTTATCATCCCTTCAAGGATATAAATAATTGGCAATGAAAATGCAAGGACAGTGAAAAATATTTTCCAATACCAAAGTTGGTGTTCACCCTCATGGAATTTATGCCCCCATTGGAAGGACATCTCATGACCTATCTGATCCTAGAGGACTCATCTAATGAAGAGAATAAGCGTGAATCTATCAATTCCATCAGGTTAGTGGAATTTTGTATAAAGATTAGAGATGAATAAGGTTATTCATCTCATCCAACTTCTACTAGACACCCTCTAGGAAAATTAAAATGCTCCTCTAGAAATCATGGTGCCTAGGGTTCCATA
Source organism: Viscum album (assembly GCA_963277665.1). Taxonomy (NCBI): domain Eukaryota; kingdom Viridiplantae; phylum Streptophyta; class Magnoliopsida; order Santalales; family Viscaceae; genus Viscum; species Viscum album. The sequence goes on along the minus strand of OY728125.1, from coordinate 409,355,779 downwards.
TCTAGAAATGTTGTTTATACTACCAAGACTAAAATACAAGGATTTATCAGGGCTTAGAATACACACCCTCCACAAACAGTTTCTTACAATGAGCCTTCACATCCAATTCAATTCATTTACTACTTAGGTCAACCATATCCATTTATATCCACACTACAAAAAACTAACCAATATAAGAAATATATAGATCCTAGATTGGAACCTTTCCATAATCCATTTCGACCCTCCATGATTACAGTAAAAGAGTGAACACTTGTGGATAAACACATACCCCTAACAAGAAAATATGGTGTGATCAAGCATCATGTTGGAATTACACATCAACTCTCGATCCTCGAAAAGGTTCTCATATACAAGGAACTTTGTGAGGCCCTCATCAAAACTATAAATATATCATTTCTTTTGGAAATCTAAGTAGTTGTGGCTGAGGTCTGTCATGATAAATAATCCAAGAAAGAATATTTCCATGCCATCATCTCATTATCTTGGGAAAAAGGCCACAATCATCCAAGGGAACATTCACTCCTTCTATGTATCAGGTGATCTAAATGGAATTGAAATACATCAATGCTGGTGGATACTAGATTTAAGATCAATATCATCCTAACTTAACTCTATTGGTTGGGGATTAAGGCTAATCTAGCCTCATCCAACCTAATAATTCAAGGATATGGTAAGAATGAGCAGTATCCTCATGGAATGATTTAGCTAAAGACCCATTTTGGTGATTTTGTATTGAATATTGAATTCATGATTATATCATAAGGCACTACCTTCAAGGAATTTTTGGGAAGGCTTATAGATACCTATATGTGGTTATACCTTCATAATATCACCAATGTGTCAAGTAATCCCACAATATTAAATTAAGAGTACTTTATGGTGTTATTTCTCCCTTTGATTACTATGAATTACACTACTTGGATATGAGGTGTTACAAGGAGTGAAGGAAAATAGCCCCAGGTTAGTGATCCAGAGCATATCAATGCCCCCAATGACTTGACACCTACCTTGGAAGATCCTTGGAATTACTTGAAGATCAGTTTCATCCTGACCATCCACTTCCTAGAAGAAATAACTCAAGACCTTGGAGATCACATAATAATTTCCAAGAATAATTTATCTCAAATTACCTTCATCTCTTATAAAGGTAAAGTGACTTTAAATCCTTGGGAGAACTCTATTGTGTACTATAAGGTCTAACCATTTTCAGAAAATTGGCATCTCTACGCCTTTTACCGAGAGTGGAATTGACCTATTTGTGATCAAACAAGATGAATTACTTTGATATCAAGGGTAGAACCCACTAGTGGAGGTCTCATTGAATTGGATCCTTAGACTTTGTTTCCATGGTATCTATAGATCCATAAGAGAATAAATATTCTTTTAAATATTCCCCCTATAAAGTAGGATAATTACATTCCACAACCTACTGTTGTTGAGGATTCATCTCCTCCCTCCACTCCTCATGATTATTTGGAGGAATATTTAGATGAAGCTTTGAATTACTTTAAAGAAGTATCCACCACTATTGATAACCTAATACAAGTGATCCTTGGAACTGCGGAAGATTTGAGAGGATGATGTTGATTGGTGTCATTATATCTATTGATGAGAAATAACAATACATTGTGTTCCTGAAGAAGAACCGTGATGTATTTTTGTGGAATTATAAGGTGATGCCTAGGATTGATCCTTGGGTGTTCATACACTATCTTGGCCTTCTCATCAACCATCATGTATTTAAGTAGGAACCTAGAAAGATGCACCCCTCCCATGGTTCCATGTTGAAGGTCGAAGTTGAAAAGCTGATCAAATCTAACTTAATCGGAGAAGTTCAGTACCCTAAGTGGAAAGACAATGTTGTCTCAATTAAAAAGAATAATGGACATATTAGATTCTACATCGAATTCTAGTATCTTAACCACCACTAAGGAAAGGGAAACTTTCCCACATAGTCATTAAGTTGTTGATTAACATAACCACCGGATTCCATGTCCTTTTCTTCATGGATGTATATTCTAGGTATAATCAAATTGGTTAGCTCTTGAATATGAAGAAATTATATATTTAAGGGAACCTCAAGAAACCTATTACTACTGGGTTATTCTTTTTATCTTGAATAAAGTTAGATCGACCTATTAGTATGTTATGAATTATATCCTCAAACCCCTCCTTCGAACAATGGTGGAGTGTTATGTGGATGACTTGGTGGTCAAATCCCAAAAATTCTAGGACCACCTCAAAGATCTCGAAAAATTGATTAGCATGATCCACACCCACCACTTGAAGATGTTCCATTTAAAAGTGTAATTTTGGGGTTACCGTTGGAAAGATTTGTTGGCTTAATCATATGATACAGAGACATAAAGATCATCCTAGAGAATATCAATGAAATTTAGATAATGTATATGCCCCATAATATTTTAGAGTTTTGAGGCCTCCAAGGACATATGGAGCACATATGGTGTTTTTTCACCAATATGGAAAAAAAATATAAGTTATTTTACAGGATAATGAAGAAATCAATCACTTATCAGTGGGATGAAAAATGTCAGGTCATGTTCCGAAAAATCAAGAAATATATGTTGTGTTCTCTAATTCTGATACTGCATGTCCCAAGGAAACCCTTGGTCCTCAATGTGACTACTTTGGAATGGTCCCTTAACACCATATTTATTTATAAAAACATAAAGTAAAGGATAATAGTCTGTATTATCTCAGTCACATGTTTCCTGAAACAAGGTCCAAATATTCACCAGTCAAGAAGAACTACCTCACCTTAGTCTTCACAGTTCTGAAGTTACGACACTATCTACAACATCATGAGATCCAAATAATCTCTCACATTAACCCACTAAAGAAAATTCTCAATAGTCCCATGTTGAAAGGATGATTTTCCTAGTGAGTAGTGATCATTCAGTAGTTTGAAATCAAGTTCTTCCCTCAAAAGGCTATTAAATGGAAAGCACTGGTAGATTTCCTCATTGTGCATCTGACCACTGAGGAATTTCCCTTATACTTTGACTTCCCAGATGAAGCATTTCTCTCTATCAATCAATAAACTCCATGATAGCATATTCCATTTGACAATTCCTTTAAAATCCTAATTAGGATAAGCCTCAACAAACCTTAGCTTCACAAGGTTGGCCTTGGAGTTATCTTTATCAATCCTACAAAATATTTTATGGTATACTCAATCCCCCTCTTATAATGATGCACTAGAAATGATTCTAGGCATAAAGACGCTATCAATAGTCTTTATTTGAACCTCAAGATTGAGTTTCCAAAGTTTTATATAAAAGGAGACTCCAATATGGTCATCAAAAAAATCAATGGTTCCATTAGAAAATATGAGCTTGTTCCCATGCTTGGGTATACCCGCAAGCTAATGACCCAGTTTTCCTATGAGCTAAAGGTGACTCATGTCCCATGATACCAAAACGATCAAGACAATACCTTTTAAATCTTGGCCACATCTCTCATGGAGTTATATCAGGATGAATTGGTTATCCATGTGTCACATCCAAAAGTGATCTCCCCTATTTCTCCTGATAAAGAGGGACAGAAGGTAAATCAACTTGTTACTACCCATTCTTCCTAGGAAAGGCCCTTAGATACCCCATGTTTCAAAAGAAGTGTTCAAGCAGATAACCTCTTTGATTTTGTACCTCCAACATGGAACTTGTCTATCCAACCAATCCAAGTGTGAGAAAATCCTCCCACATGTGGTGAATTTCACCCTCTATGATGGCCCCAACTCAGAGTAGGCCATCTACCGATGCATATTTGATGGAATCCTTCTCCATTGTAATTAAGGAAAATAAATCCCTCAGATTTTACAAGATGTCAATGTTGATCCATGTAGGCCATGCCATTTATGATTGAATCACTCCATTTAGATTCATGATTGTATGGAATTCACCAATAAGTGTCATGCATATTAGATTCATGCCAACTTCATGATCCAACCACCAAAGCTGCTTTATGATACCAAATTCTCTTTTAAATTTATTGTATGGGTACTAGATGTCATAGGATCCAAACTGCCAACAACATCCTGACAATACAGGTTTATCCTTACTACCATCGATTTCTTTTCAAGGTGGTCTAAATTCATCCCCCTCAAAGAAGTCAAGACAAGATCTATGATAATGTTTTTGAAATACCACATCATCTATTGGTTTTGGATCCTTCACACCATCCTCATAGACATGGTACCATATTTTGAGATGTTGAGCAAAAGAAGTTGTACGCCAAGTACAATATCTAGTCTAACCATACATTATGATACCATGTGGTAACAAATTTAATGATCGAGGTGTTCAAAAAGACCCTCTCTTACATCCTATAAAATATGGTGGAACATAATAAGAAGATATTTCCTAACAAGATTTTTAATTCCCAATGGGTATATTGGATGATGACTCAGACTTCCACACAGAAGACTCCTTACTCCTAGGTTTAAGAAACAATGGCAGTAATTCCCATTAAGATTCGGTTTTTATCAATTCAGATAGTTGTCTACAATCAATTCACATTTTAAAAAACACCCCAGAGCTATTTAGCAGAGCTATAAGTCCTCGATGAGAATAGACTCCAGAAATTACACAACCTTGAGGTCCATTAGAACCATGTGGTCTAAGTATTCAATAAGAAAATTCACCTTTCATCCTTTTACCAAGGTCACTTGGTGCTAGATTTGAGGACACAAATGATATTCAGAAGGAAACTACCAAGCTAGAGCCAAATTGTGAAGGACCCTTCAACATTCATAAGGTCTACTACAATTGTGCATACTATTTTATTACCATGGATGGGGAGCATATCATACCTTCCACCAATGAAAGGTTTCTTAATAAATAATTTTCATAACTTCACATCGGTTCACAACATCCTCACCATAAGTTGTTAAACTGCACGGTCTTCATCTTCACCACATGACATTAAACTATACGATCAATGTCCACATCATAATACATTAAATTGCATGGTCTTCATCCTCACTACATTACATGAAAATTCATGACCCCAATCCTTGACATATTATGTTAAAATACTTGGTATAGATCCTAGATGCATGAACATAAAAAGGATCACCTCAAAGTATAACCTGCAAGACTCTAAATTGTATGACATAATTCTAATTTGCATGTATTTAAACTATGTGTATCGGGTCCTCATCACATGAATCTAAATTACATGGAATACAATAGTTATCATATGATGTTAAAATATGTGTTCAAAATCCTCACCATAAGAAATTAAATTGCACGGTCCTCATCCTCACCATATGATTTTAAATTATATGATCAATATCCTCAACATAAGATTTTAAACATCACATTCATTTTCATTAATGCATGATATCATACTGCATAACCCATGTACTTATCGTATAATGTTAAAATACATGGTAAGCTTTCTAGAAGCATGTCCTTAGAAGGAACTCATAAAAGTTCAACCTACAAGGATTTAAATTGCATATTATAATTCCATTATACACAACTTGCTTAGAATGAGTTCTCATTTCATGCCTCTAAACTGCATAGCTTATCATCATTATCATAAGATGTTAAATTCTGTATTCATCATCCTGGCTATATGATGTTAAACTACACCAACTTTTCTCCTAACTACACAACCTTAAATTTCATAGAAAACATATTTCTGTACAATTCTCAAACTAGAAAACTAGCACATCATTCTCACCTGAGAGGAAAACCCCCTCTTTTGGATATCAGATTCCTACTGCATTATTCACAAGAACTACATATGGCTTGATTCCAATTCCATGAGATATGTAGACACACTCAAATCTTTATTTTGGATCCATCCATGATTTCTCCATTGGCATTTCATCATCCTCATGTTGTCTTGATGATAATATCACTCCATTGGGCTCCTTGTTGTCACTTAACACTAGGACAAATCTCCTCTTAAGAGATGAGGTTAACTCTCACCAGTACTGATACGCCATATGGTATGCTCAATGAAAAATATTGTAACATTCACAGAATTTAAATCTACCCAAAAATCTTTTTACATTCACACTTTGGATCTTCTCCAATTTAAATAATCATCATCCTTTCTAAGCTTTATGTACGCATTCTAGTGATTGTGTTCCCGTGGTGGCATTTGAGAGGTCTCGGTTTTAGCCTCTCGGTGCCCATTTAGTGTAGATTTCAGTTTTTTACCTCACCATGAACCCTTAGGGTGCCCATTTAGTGTAGATTTTAGTTGTTAACCCACTCCCCACATGGATGTAATAAATCCTCATCATCCTTTCTCGACGGGCATGGCGAGCCCACTATCGCCCAGATAAGGGACCAGCTTCAACTCGTCGACTATTTTTTTAAAGGTTGGGGCCAAAGCCTCATTTTTATTAATAAAGAAAAGAAAACCTCTTTTTAATTGGGTAGAGGGAACCCATTACATAGCCCGAAGGCCCAATGGGTTTGTAGCCCATTATATAGCCCATAGGCCCAATTTTTGGGCCCAATTCCAATTCTATGAATAGTAACCCGGCTGCTACATTACCCACACAGTACTGCCACCGCTACAGTGCCCTGCCGCCGCTATAGTACCCGCCGATCAATAGTACCGCTGCTGCTACAGTACTACAGTATCTTGTGCCCAATGGGTTTTGAACCCCCATTTTTCATGTAGTATTATGGGGTGCTTACCACTAAGCCTGCTCCACCATCTTTTCTCTAAGAAGGGACCTGCCCCATCCCTTGAAGAAATTGAGGCGAGGGTCCATCTCGTCAGCCCATTGATGGCGAGATCGAGCCGAGGATATGAATCGAGGTTGGACAGAGGGATTCCCTATGAAAGAGCCTGCTCGCGCGTCATCTTCGAAGTAGGTATTCCCAGGATTCCCTTGCACTTCTCCTGCCGCAAAAGCTCCCCGATCCGATCCACGGCGTACATCGTCGTCGACCCGGTGAAGGGGAAGGCAGCATGAAGGCGGACTCGATGGGCAGTTTCTCTGATCCGATAACGTGAAGGGAAGGAACAACCATTTGTTGATTGCGGGAAGAATGATTCGAGAACGAAATCAATACCAAAAAAGATTCCGAACCCAGGAGAACATCTCGATGGTTGCGGCTTCCTTCAGCTAAATCAACATCCCAGCGATTTAGATGTAAAGAAAAAGTGGGAATCCGGGAAAAGACCCGATTTTGAACGGATCTGAACGATCCCCAACATCACTTCCATCGATTCTCTGATAAGATTGGCCGCAATGCAGAGCCGCTAAGAACGAAAAGCGATGAAGGGATCGAATCAAGGAGTGTGAACTCAGGAGAGAGAAATTGCGAGCTGCGATTGACAAACTAGGGATGAGGAAAAAGAAAAATATTATCCCAAAGACATTGTTCGCATTCACCCTCAACCCACTTGCCACTCCTCTTTATGAGGTATATTCTAAAATTCATGTTTTAAATCATCTAATTCCCCTTTGTTCTGATGGAATTCAATGCTCTTGTTCATGCATTTGTGCACATCATTAAAGTCAGTCTGTCTTATAGGGCCTTCCCCTGCCAGGCATCCCCTTTCATTGGATCACTTCCAATGCTCGATATATCATTCTAACCCCAACTCTTCTATCATTTTTATATACTCCCATGTGACATGGGTAGTATTATTCTACTACCTTTTCCCCTCATCGATAATGGATCTTGTGGGTTTGGGTGTTCTAGTGGATTGATTCCCCACATGATCGATTCACCCTGTGTGTATGGTTAGGGATAACCCCTTAGTCCTGACCACATGACTTTATAAAGCTCCATTTTTTCCTCTCTAAGGTTGTCTATAGAATAATTTGGGAACTGAAATTCACGTTGAGTTTTTCTCTCACCCAGTATTTTATAGGTCACCTAGACCTTGGTCTAAATTTCATGACATTAAACTGTGAAATTCCCATTCCAAGGTTTTCAACATTCTCATTTGGATCTCAATTCACATAGAGTGTCGCTTCTTCCTCCACACCACATGGATTAACTCACACCTATTCTAAGTTTAATGAATATAAACTACTTTTCATTTCCCTTAGTCCTAGATGTATGAATCTAAATTGTTTGTTCCCCCTTTTCATAAGTTGACCTATTTTAGCATTAAGCTCGTAGGGATATTTTGTACTCTATTCACATTGGGTTTTCTCTTCTCTCTCTAAATAGACCACCTCATTCCCTGCGGTCTATAAAAATGACCATAAACTATTATTCAACACTTTGGTACAATCATCATGAACTTAAACTATGTACATACCCCTTTGAGGATGTTTTTGTGGTGTCAGTATCATTGGACCACTATTTATGTTGGGTTTTCATTAACTTCTCATGTTGCACAAACTACCTCACCCCTCTTCATCCTCATTGTATAATGTTAACTTCTCAGTATCAACGTCTTTACCTCATTATGTTATAATGAATGACACATTCCCTATCACATGGCTTTAAGCTGCTTGATATTCTAGATCCTTGCCTAAGAGTATTCCCTGCATTGGGTGTTAGTCTCATACCACACCACCTCTAAGAATTACATGTCTCTTGATTCCTATTCCACAAGAAACATAGTGATTCCTAGATCTCTTATTTTGGTCCAATCTATAGGATATGCACCCATTCCCATGTTGCTCATGATGATGTGTTTCGTCGATGTCTATCAAACTTTATCCCCTCCTTTTCACTAGAGCACCCATTCCTTTCTTGCCCCTCTTCTGTTTGCAAGTAAGATCCTTTCATAATCCCTTAAAACCTTGTGATGATGGATTCATATTACATAATACATGTAGTAATAAATATATCTCCTATCTCGGGCTTAGCCACAATTTTCCCAGCACCTCCACCTTGTCTTGACACCTAACACTTATTTGAAGAGCCTTGTTGCCATCCTGTATATCAAGGTGGTGTTGCTCCTAGGTGGACGTGGTCTAATTTGTATGGCCGTAAATTCCAACTACACTTTGTTCTATGCATCATGAATTTAAACTGTCTGAGTTTTTCCTTGAGTTCATATCTATCTGCATAAGGCCCTTAGATTTATATTAGTTCATGTTTCTACCCAATTCCATACAGACCACTACACCTTGGTTTCAAGAATCATGACCTAAACTATGTTATTTCCCCATAAAAATTCTTTATGTTAGCATGTGGGCCATCTCTCCCTTTATATCAGGTTTCTTAGCTCATATCATCCAAGATCCATGACTCTAAATTGGTAGCACCTCACTTGTTAAAGACGGAAAACCTCAAACCCCCAACAACCCATAGGTCAAAGTTGTATAACCTTAAACCCCATCCTTCAATAGACTGACTAAAAAATCTTTAAATCTCCCCAAGTAAGAGGTATAAAGGCCCATTAGTTGAAAAACCCTAAAAGGAGACATAAGAAAAAGTCAATCCTCCACTCGCCAAGTCATCCCCTTTTTAGATTTGGGAAAAAGTTAGAGAATGGATGAAAAATGCATAAAGCTTCTGAGGGTTATCATATGGCCTGAACAAAAGTGTGGCTATGCTCACTAGAACCACTAGTCAAAGAAAAAGTTAGAGTGAATCAATGGAACCTTTTCCCTTCTCAGAACTATAATTATGAATTTAAACTTCATAGAAGCCCATCCTTTTTGTATGATGTTAAACTATATGATCTGGGTCCTAGTTTCACAACCTTAAAAGGCAGACCCCTCCGTTCCAAGCCTCACGACCTTAAATTATGATCACATCATTTAGGGTTCTTCGATAATGGAATTAGGCCTCTAAACCTCATAGGGTTCCTTCCCCCTCTTCCATATAAACATCACTGCTTCTGGTATAAATAGTATAACCATAAATAGAATGCACATGTAGAAATGATTTATGTTAGCATTGGGTTTCCAATTCATGTCAGGTCAGTTTCACTCAATCCAAGAAAATAACTCCCCCTTTTGAGTTCGAGCATCACGACCTTAAACTACATGAGTTTTCTCCACAATATTGTCTATATTTTCATTAGGAATCCAATTCACATTGGGATTTGTTTTTTTTATTAATTCCATATACACCATCTCCCCTCTTTTTGGTTCAAGATCCATGACCTTAAACTGATATCACTCTAGAGTCTATGTTCCATGACTCAAAACTGGTGGCACCTCATTGTCCGGTTTAGATGAACTAAAACTCTATAGCATCAGGGACTAAACCAGTCCTCCCCAAGGCATGATTGAACCTTTTCCCATTTCTTTTGTGGGTTTGAAACTCCACCAAGTCCGGTGCACCTAATAGATATTCTAATTTCATGCTAGTGAATCCTTATGGTACTAGAACCTCTCTTGGAGATTTTACTTCATTTCCACACTTTGTTTCCCCAGAGTTTGAATTGCTCCATCAAAAATTCATTTCGAAATGGGATTACCTATAGAGATGGAACAATGCTCCAAAGGCCCATCTCTCATCCATAGCATACATTCTAAACAATTATTAGTAGCAACTTAACATACCATATTTTTTGAATACATGGTCAATGGTTGACCTTGATTTGTTTCCTCCATTCATAACAATATGGTAGTGTAATTCGTATTTCAAATGTGTTCAATTGTTATAATTATCTTATTTGTTGCCTTCCTTGTGATTCTAATTATGTAAATCACAATTTACCTTTATTCACTCCCATTTCTCAAGAAGATTCTTAACACCCTTGATATTACCCTTTCATACCTTTTTGTGTATTGGTAGGTTTCACGGACCCTATGGTATCCTGCCAAACTGGTCTTCTCGTTTTATGATTCATCTCAATGGTCAATGGATAATTCCAACCTGACTCTTCCAACTTGCTTTCACTCTCGTATGACATGAGTATGCATTTATTTCCATCTTTTTCTCACAATGGGTGTGGCTCACATGGTCTTAGTGTTTTGGATTGTTTTCCTAATTATCACAACTGAAAATCCATCCTTCTCATCCTCACCATATGATGTTAAATTATACATTATAGGAACTTGATGTATTACATTAAACTGCACGATGTCTTCCCTATCACCTGAATTAAAACTATGTGATACACTAATCCTAACCTAATAGGATAACTTGTGTGAAATTGGTCTCCTACTATACCACCTTTAAGAACTATGTGGGGATTGATTCCAACCATACAAGATAGGCAGTGACATCCAAAAACATTATCCTGGACCCAATAATAAATCTCAATTTCGTTATATCATGATGTTTTTAACTCTTGATAGATTCAAGTCAAGCCCCATGAATATCCCAACTCTCGGATGGTTCCAATTCCTCCATACATGAGTCATATCTATGTGCGATATTTTCTCAGCCATGCTCTAGTGAGGAGGACATCCCTTCATTCATGTTTGGCCTTCTTTTCCACTAGAGCATTACCCTTTTTCCTATATATGGGATAGATCAGTACATAGAGTCTATGTTCTAGGAATCATGAACTTAAACCGCTTTCATTCATCTCTAGGGTTATATGCATTGGAATTTGGGTTGGCGATTTACATTAGATTTTTCTTATACACTATTTCCGAGAAGACTACCTCAACCTTTACTTCTATTTGCACGACCTTAAAAGGCATGCCCATCAGTCCACACTACAAGACCATAAATAATTATCCCCTGGTCAAAGTTGTATGACCTTAACAATTAGAAATGCCTCTGGTATAAGAACAACAACTTTAAACCACATTCACCATCCTCTGATGTGGTCCTAATGAGTTTTAGGAAAAAAAAGTGAACTCAATTCATTTTAACCCTATTTCATTATAGTTCATTTCATTTTATGGTCCTTTTTGCATGAACTTAAAAAGAATTCACCTATTGTAAAATATATATGACCATAAACCAAGAAACCTTTACCATCATCAGTCTCCTTTATAAGAGAACACTTGAATCCTATTCTCGTGTCTCTAACCCAGATAGTATATAATTTTTCATCACTAGTCCGCATTTCTTCCATATATATGGTACACCCCATTGATATTATTGATGCATGATGACACAACTTAAGAGTGATCAAACTCTTTCTAATCATGATGCACCTTCACCAACACACTTAGTATCCATTGATTTGGATCAACATGAATTTTCACATCCAAATGGGATCCCCTACAATGATGGAATATAACACTAAGGGCCCACCTCCCATCAGTGGTACATTCCATGAATGTCCAATCCTCATCATATTTGAATAGACTCTCCTAGTTTATATGATAATATCATTACCTAATTCACATCCAATACAAGGATTTTCTTCTTTTTTATTCATTACCTATTTCATATGATAATACTATCACAAAATTGTTGTTCAAGAAATACACACTGAATTTGGATGATGTGATTTAATCATTGTTGATGAATAAGTCTTAGAGAAAGAACAATCATGGTGAATAATTAGGTAATAGTGGTATTTTTTTGTGGAAGATGGGCATGGTAATAAAATAGTTCGGTCAAAGAAAAGAAAAAAGGTCAACTAATTCTTTAGTGACAAGGATGGTCATGTGAAAAAAAACTACTATGCATTGAAAAATTTTAAGGAGTAAAATAAGGTGAATGAAATAAATTATGAGGATAACAAGATATGTCTTATATAGGGTTAGGATGATTTAATTTTAGTTGGCATTGATTGTCACATAAAATATATCTACATCGAATGGATGGTTGAGTAAAGGAAGAAATTAATTCTTGTAGGTGCTCCAGATTATGTGGAGATCACAATTATGTGGGAGCTAGATATTTTTAATTCTGGTATTGGTAGTGAATAAATAGGTATGATGAAGACTTCAACATTTATATTTCTTTTACAGGGGGTATTTCAGGTTTCTGTTAGATATGAAAAAGTGGGATGTCATATTTTCTACTAAGGATAACGGTTGGTGAGATATCAATCAGCCTAATATCTAACTGAGTTCATTAGAATTTCATCTCCTTATTTAATGGGTTGAAGGGTGATATTGTTGAGATTCATCCTGATTTTTTGAGGAGAGTTGTTAGGTGTTTGATTTTTTTAATCCCTCCACATGTGGTTTAAATACAGAGAGATATTTTCAACATATATCTATTTCCCATTGATATCTTTTTTAAGATATTATCATTCATATCTTTAATATTTGAAAGGATGTTATGAATAACATTAATTTTAGGGTTTCCTTTGGTTATAGAAGGGAGAATCAGGGGTGCTACACAGAGAGAAAAAATCAGGTGGTGTGAAACAGATATGTGGGTGATGGTTTTTAGGAATGGGTAACAATGATCAGTGGAAAAACAGGTCGTGTAATGAGTTGATGAAATACCTCTACATGTTCAATTTTTATTTGCGAAGGGTGATGTCTTGTCATGATATTATTATTAGAGAGGCGATGGAGGAAAATTGGGGTATGAACTTTACACAGGTTTTCTATGCCATCACTGACATTCATGCTTGAGATTATACTTGGATTTTGTGTACTCTCTAATTCATAGTGTATTTTCTCATATTTTCCTCATATTTTTTTAATCCTCCTCATTGGAGTGTTTTCCAAATTAAAATCAGTGTCCCCATTTATTTTCTACTATTTGGTTTTGTGCTTTGTTTATGTTGGTGATTCACACAATCCTTTTTTCATAACTTAATAATTATCCTGGGACTAATCCTCTTCTAACCCAATAAACTAGAATAACTATAGCTTCTTCATGCACAACAGTTCCCTTGGGCCTATATTTTCCCACAGTTCTTCCTCTCCCAAGGTAGGAAGAAATTTAATGAAAGTGAATCTCAGTTCAGTTCTAGACCAAAGTAGTGAGAAGTAGATATGAGAAGGGAGCTTATGAATTGCATAGAGGGAGGAAAGGTTGAATCAATAAGAACATTTGAGGATATAATCCCTAGGTAAGGTACTTTATTGGGCCTAGGAATATAGTATAAGGTTTTCCCTATCTACTGGACTCACTAGAAGATCCCAGCTGAAGTGACCAGAGCAGGATTCAATATTGAGGGTTTCTCCACGCAGACAAGAACTTTAGTACCCACCACAGGATGCTATATAGTTGGGAATGTTGGTTATGAAAAGATAGGTTCAAACATAGTAACACATAGAATTAAAAAAATCATATACTAAAAACAAGTAATAATATCAAATGTCACTTTTTTAGGCCCTATAATGGTGGGACTTTTTCTTCAGCTAGAATTTTCACCTCACTAAAAGATGGTAGATTCCTCATAGTATTAGGGAGTGATGATGATCCCACCTCTTGATTTCCTAGGGTCCAACTTTCACCCATTTTTGCAGTCACCACCCCAAGGAATCACCAAATACCTTCCCTTATTTTGTTCCTTCCTATTTCTATGAATGTAAAATAATGGAAATTTAGTAAGGCCTGAGGTCTAATAACAAAGTTAAATTTTCAATATGATGAATTCTTCCTCAGTAGGCTTGAGTTCTTTGGGGTCATTAACTAGAGGGGTCACTTCATCCTCCAAATAATAATCCTAGTTTGCACTTCTTCCCTACAATCCTCTTCATTAGATCCTTTATTCATTGTATCACCAACCAGATCAAGATTTGTAAGACCCCTGAGGGATGATGTGTCTAGAAACACCTATACCCAGGTAGTTCGAGAGTTTTCCCTACCTCAAAAATAGGTCACCCTCTCTAGCTCAGTGATGTAATATATAACTTCCATCTAGGGGGAATAAACATGTCTCTAGTATGACCAATGCCATATAGGTATATCTCACTACCCTACAACTACCCCTACATTTTACTTAAGGAGAAACATAGCTGGAAGTGGTCTAAATTTTCCCAAGAATTTGAGAAAATGAAATCTTCTCTCCGTCTCTATATCGTTGCATAAGTGCTTCTCTATGGACATTTGAGGCATGGTTGGAACCACCCCATAGGCTTAAACATACACTAATATTCCCTTATATGGGATCCTTTTACCTTTAGTTATTCTTTCTATGGGATCCATGCTTGGTTGATAAGCGTAATCCCTAGAAACCCACTTAGCAACAACTACATCCTTCACAAGAGCTCCCATCCTTGATCGATGTGCTCCCCCAAATGTACCATGCATCCTAACTTTCTGATTTAGTGCCTCTTATATTGGATCTTCTTGGATCACTGACTCTCTTAGTGTGGTTCCTGAATATTCTCATTCCCAACTTTACATATAGGCATGGATCAACCTAATTTGAGCATAAACTGGTAGAAAAGTAGTCCTTTCCCCACTGAATTTGGGTGTGAACATGTGCCAAAGCTACTGGAGGATCATGGGGTACCATTCATGGTGCACCCTATGATAAACCAATGGAATTATTCTCTAGATATAATGGAACTAGTGAATGAATCGGTACTTTTTGAATGACTTTGGAACAATGGGCTCTTCAATACAAGTGACATATACCCCACCTCAAAGGGATAAAAGCTACAACCTTTTCTCAACACTCCCCTATAAATCATTCAAGATCAAACTAATTAGGATAATAAGGGATGAAAGATGAAATAATCCATATTTTAAACTCCTATAATCTTCAAACTTTCCTGATCTATCAAAGATGACTCCCGATGATGTTCAACACTGACATTCAAAAGTTGGAATTGGGAGGGATGATAGGGTTTATATATTTTTAACCCCCATATGCATGAAACCCATTTGTATATGAACTATAATGGACTCCACACACACACAGGTTCCTTCCTCTTGTTAATGTGCTTCAATAATTTATACAGCTTCACCAATACCAGGATAGCTAGGTTGATGTGTTTCCTACTTTCCAGTGTCACTACTTTTATGAAGGTACCTTTTCACAACCCTATGTGAGTTTCATGAACACAGATAATAGATCCAATGAGAAGGGTCACTATAAAAGCCTAAAACCTAACTTTTAGAGCATGGTCTTTCAAACTGAAGCCCCATTATTGATACTTTCCTTCCTCTAAGATTACCCAATATGATCCCTCATTTCCATGTTGAAGAGTAGTTAAAAATTATCATGGCCTTCCTAGAAATTAGGCATGGTATATGTTCAATAAAATTTTAAATCACCACTTTAACGACACATATAAATGGAAGTAAGGGTTTAGGTGCTGAGTTCCTGACACTGCCCTTAGCAATTATCTTACAATAAATTACACTTACTATAGGTCCTCTCATACATTATCCACTAGAAAAAATTAATCATACATAGATCCAAAAATGGGGATCCATCCAATTTTGTAGTGGTCCTATAGGCTGATTTCAACCTCCCCATTGTGAAGATGAAATGAGATTTTTTCCGAGGACCACTGGCTTAGGAGCTCTGGTATCAAGTGAGGGTGATGGTAGACATGGAACTGGGAGGTATATACAACTTTTTATAATTTAACATCCTGAAGCTCTTACTCAAATGCCCTTCATGGCTAGAAGAAATAGTATGCCAATCCTAATTTTTATTGAGGACTCCTTTGAGGAAAAATTCTCACCCTTTATTACTTCTATTACGGTGTTCTTACAAGCCTACCTTGAAGATGATATAATATTAGGGTGGAGATTCCTTGTCAGAAAGTCCCTTTATACTGATTTTATTGATGGGTTTCTACAGTGTATGAGTCAATTTTAGATTATAGTCTCTTATATAATGAAAAAATGTGACCTTGTTCCACTAGACATACCCCGAGGAGCTCCAAAAATATTACCCAGGGGAATCATGCTTGGAATGGGGGATTGAGACATCATCGCTCTATTAGAATCCATACAATGGTATCCTACTATATAACGGTTGACTACTTTATAGTGGATATTCTTTATAGTATTCCATTAATAACTTAGTCAGGATTCCATGCTCGGAGAAATATTGTATGCTTAATATAATGTGAATATTCCCTACCATCTCCCTCTAACTCACAATAGAAGCTTCAACCCCTTCAGTATATAATTGAAGAGTTTTTTTAAAACTTCTCTAAGTTAATTTCATTGAGGTATTTTTTTCATGAAGGTAAGATTTCGTGGAACTTGGTTCTAGGAAATTGATTCACTGAACATGCCTATAGAAAGACTATTCATAGTTAGAATGAGTTTTATGAGCACTAAGAATTTTGGATGCAGTATTATTGCATGATTTTGAGTTTCATGAAAAGATAATAAGAATATAATCTTCAATAAAAAGTTTTTAGTCCCCTATGGGTTCCATTCCCCTATATATAAGACAAGGGTATACCCAAGTTTCATGAACTAGAGGACCAAAGTTCCCAATTTCAATTTTTCATTCTCATAATCCATTCATCATCTTATCTGTTAGCTCCAATTATGAGGGGGGAAATTTTTTGTCACTAAGAATCACATTAAAGAATGAATTAGAATGAAACGTTTCCAATCCACAAAATTTATACCTAATCTAGACAACTTTTGGTTAATAGAAATAGATTTAGTAAAAATTGATGGTTTTTTTAATATAAATAGGAGTTCTAAGAAACTCCATCTTACATGAAGGAGTCAATATTTTCTAAAAACCAAACCTTAATGACCCCAATGACTTCAAATACCCCTTTAGATCCCCATTTTAGGGACCTGATATTTAGAATTCTAGGTTGAGGGTCTCATCTCATGTAACTTGGACATTCCCAAACTTTCATAACAAAGAAAGAGAATGGATTCCCATAGGTGATGGTCATTTTTTAATCACTTCAGTTGATTACTTTAAACTATTATATTGTGTTTGAGATGTGTTTCATGAAACTACCTTCCATGAAGAACATAGTTTTCATTAGAGGCACATTTTTTCACAACTCCATATTTCACATGCCAACGTTCTGTGAAACTCATACTATGGATATCCTAGAGAAGTGATCATGCAAGGGACCCAGCCTTTGTGAAACTCTTTACACTATTCAATTTTTTTTGAAACTCATATTAGGCACCTCCATTTGATGAATCCTTTCACTAGAACTAATTTCATGAAAGATGAGTACTCATGGACCCCTCATTAACATGATTTTGTTTTTCCTGTGAAAAATACATACACACAACTGGTATTGTGGGCCCTTAAGACCAATCTATCTATACTATGCATGGTTTGGGTAATCCTATTGCATATTTTTCCTTATCATAAGAACCCTATTCCACAGGTCCATCACACCAACAAAGGGCTTGGAAATATCCATTCCTGGTTCCCCCAAGCATGAGACAATCCAAAAAAGCATGTAATTAACATTCATTCTCTCTTAATTCTCAATAAGTACCTAGGATTCTAATTAGGTGTATTAACCAATCATGGAATCGTCAAGGGAAACCACCTTGGTTCCAACAATAGACCATGATTTCCCTTGGGAAGCTCAATGAACAAGCCCCATCCAACACCCATTTCTTCCCCTTTCATATCATCTAATTTCCTCAATGAAAGACATTAAACTACCAATAATTTCCTCATCACAAGACATTCAATTGAAGAAAGAATACTCAATAAGAGAAGTTAAATTGCAATCATACTGTATAGAAAAAATATAATATTTCATGTGTCATAATCCCAAGATTACTCATGTAATGAGAACATGATGCCTCATGTGACAAGCATGAGATGATGAGATGATTCTCCCATATTCTTGGAATCCTAGAGCATACTCCCCACGCCATCCCTTATTTTCACTCATTTTGTAACACAAGAATCCTTAGTGCATGATGCTAAATTGTTGACAGAAAAAATATTTTCAGTTATTTTAAATTTAATTTAATTTTTTAATCCCATCAATGTGTTATTTTAAGGAAAATTATCACGTTTTATGGTTTTAGTAGCATTTTGAGCTTAATTGAAAAAATGACCTAATTTTAGATTTTAAATGTTTTATTTTTATTTTTTATTTAGGCCATAAATTTTTATAAAATAATAAAAATTTAAAAATTATTATTTTTTAGGTTTATATGTTCATTGGGATTCATTTCATTCTTCTGGACCCATAGCTAAATTCACCATTTGAAAGACCAAAATTAGGTCACAAGTTGGGCCTCAAAATATGTTCATAGAGATGGATATTTTTTATTATGGGACCATATCTCATAACTGGATAAACCAATGGAGTTTAAATTATATATAGATCTAGAAAATATTTTAATGAACAACTTTCATTAAAATTCCCACATGTTATTTCTTAATTTTCAAGGTTATAAATGCATTAGATACTGGAGATGTTGAATATGAAGAGTCTTCTTGTCCAGATTAAATATCCAGAGTAAATTGACCATAACTCATTAATTACTTAGAAAATATAGATGAAATTTTTTGAGATGAAATAGGAGATATGGTTGAACAAATTTTTATAATACAACATTTCTCAATTCTAGCACTAATGATGTCTAACACACGTAATATTTCAGAGGAAGAGTTTGGATCCAAAAATTTACTCCCCTCTCCATATAAATATGTATTTTCTCTTCATTTCAAAGGATCGACTGATACCATGAAGATTTGTCCAAAGTTATGTTGTATTTTAGTCTCATGTTTTCTTTTATTTTCATTATGTAATTTCATTTCATGTTTTAATTTAAGTTTTTGTAACGTCCCAACCTGGCCCACCCCTGAACTGGTGGTCGGAATGCTCGCCACATGACCTCAAATGCATCTCTCCATACGCTAGAGGTTGCCGACTAGCAACGATGGTATAAGTATAGTCAGTGGGGATACTATACCATTTTATTAGAGTAAAAACAGTGGAAAATATCAGAAAATTGCGGAATTAGTGTGAATAATGATAAAGCAGCAAAATACATAATTTTATAAATCTTGTATAAAACAAAATGGCCAACACCAATGTTATACCATGCATGCATGTTATGATTGTACAGTTATGAAAGCGATAAAAAATACATCATGCTTTACATATCAATAAAGAAACAAATAAAAGAATCAAATCCCCAAGGGAAAACTCCACAAGTATCCTGAGCTCCATCTTAGTTCTTTGATCCTATATATGAGTACTAGCATACAATAACAAGCAAGGTCTAAGGTCCATAGACCTGTGAAAAAGAAAGGTCTACTCGGGTACCCCAGTGCAATGATGGCCCAAGTAGGGTGAGAGATCTACATCTCAGTAGGCCAGAACCACTAGTTTCTTAACCTATCTAGGCAGTGAAATATAAATAGTGTGTAGGTATAACGAAGTAACAAATGAATTGAATAAATAAACTACAATACGTCTAGGTCTCTATGGGACACCTGACTGAGATAACTACTTCGGCTCATATCTAGAAATAAGAGTCTGAATAGAAACTATACATATATATGGCATCAATAAACTTGTTAACACATCAATTGATATACTTTATTTAACCACATAAATCCTCGGGTTCCCTTAGACTCCCATATCTCAATACTTGCCTTGGTCGTGCCAAGGTCTGAACCATTTCCCTTATTCAATTCACAAATCAGTATATCACATCAACTTTCATTAACCATTAAATTCATTTTATGTATGACCAATTGTACCCACAGTCTAATGTCAATTAATGGGTGTAGATCTTTATGTCTAGCCCCTCGTGAGTATTTGGAGAATCAGTCCTTATCACACAACCCATGGGTATTTGGAGCATCAGTCCCCGTCCTATAAAAGAAAATTTACATGCAAGCTGGGTGTAGAACACCATGTCTAGAACCTCATGAGTATTTAGAGCATCACTCCCTATCTCATAACCCGTTTATAAATCATACATATATACTTATCATTGTTGTAGAACTCCACGTCTAACACCCCAAAACCATCCATTAATTAACTCATAAATTAATTAATCAAATCTGTTAATTAATTCAACAACTAATTAACAACATAAATCTCCCATCAAATAATTCTACAATTAATTAACCGTTCAACATCTCAAAAATAATTAATTAATTACCAGTTATTTATTCTTAATCACAAGAAATTCAACTAGAGAATTAACTCAACATTTAATTATTCTAATTCCTTAACCGAAAAAATGATAATTAACTCACCAATCAATTATCCTTATTCCATTACTAATCCAATTGATTAGTTAAATATACCAAATCTATTAGTTAATGCAACAATTAAATTTGTATGCATTACCATTAATTAATCCATAAATTAATTAGTCTACAAAACAAATCACATCCCATAATTATTTTTCCAGAATTAATTATCGAAAATATCACTGCAAAATCACATCATTTAATCCATCAGTAAATATCTCTATTTAGTTAAAACAACATATCATAATTAATCACCAGATTAATTATCTCATTCAGCTAAATCTCATAACCAATTCATAAATTAATTAGTCATTCACCATTTAACATGTAATAATTAATCTATCCATTAATCATTACTAGTATTAAATTTATCTTCTGATAAATAACATGTTAAATAGTAATTCCATATTCATTATTCTCAATATTCAATAATGCTACAATTTCCCAATTCAATCTTGGAAATTAATTCTTCAATTAATTACCCCATTACTCATCATACCCCATTCAAATCATTTAATTCACCAAATAGTATATAATCAATTTCATAATTGACATTCCGTGACATGGGGTAAAAAGGAACACCTAAGGGTGTCTGAGTCTAAACGACATTTAGTCTTAATTTACTAAGAAGACCCATGGGTGCTTTATATTTAACCTTTTAATGCTCCGAGCATAAACTCAACATATTCACTTGGAAGTAAATAAATATCCAACAATACAATCTTAAAACAAACACCTGGTCAAGTCCTAATTCATCTCACATGGACAAAATCTCTTAATAACATCAAGGGTGTCATGCATCGACATAACATATATCAACAATAGCAAGAAGACATACTAAAATCCCAAACCAACTCAAGCATGATATGACATTACCACTATCTAACAGTTTATCTTTAATCACCATTTTAATAAAACTTTGCAATTCCATAATCAAGGATACTCACATTCTCAATTTATTTAAATAAGAAAATAGGCATTCATAAATAAAGAGATAAATATTAGGGATCCTACCTTGGGGTGGAACCAGATTAAATATTCAGAACTTTGATATACATCGACAATCAATCCACAATTGGTTAACAGTCGCACACGTGAACACCTTCATATATATATCTGTGTGTGTGTGTGTGCACATTGTCTACACTAATCAGAAAAATTCAATATATTAAACAGGCACTCAGAATCAATGCATAAATTCCCAACGCACCTCTAACTAGGTACTAGGAACTTATATGTATTATCTAACCATTAATTGAATGATTTAAAACACAAAAACAGTGTACAAGACTTAGCTAAAATAATGGAGGTGAAAAAATCTGAGTTCATCCACCTATCCCTTGGCGACAGATGCCGTATTACAGAACAAAGGACCCCAAAACACAATTTTCACACCTTAATGAAGGAAGAACATCAAAAATTTCATTTCTGTCAAACCCTAAAATTGGACAAACCAAAACAGGCACCGAAAACATGAGGAAACTCCAAATCGATGAAGGAGACCATGGGGAGGAAGCAAGCTGTTGTTCTGACCAGAGGGAGGTTCCGCTACTGCAGGTTGTCTGGGGGTCACAGACATGGGAGGTCTCATGCATTGCAAGGAGGAGGTCCTAAGGAGTGGGGCCACACCATGGAAAAGGGACCTTGGTGCATCTCCCAAGGAGGTGCGCTGCAGGTTCTGCCTAAGGTTGAAGCGCACTGCTGCTAGGGGGTCCGACCGAGGGAGATCCGGCCATGGAGAGTAGCTCGCACAAAGGAGGAGTCAGAGCAGGTGGTGTGCACCTAGTGGTTCGTGCACCATGGGGTTACTCCCTCCTTGGTGCATGCCACACCTCAATAGTAAAATAAAATGCATGCCGCCTTGGGTTTTCTAAAAACCTAAGAAAAGAATACCCCCTTTTATTAATTTTAATAATTCTAATTAATATAATAATAATAATAATCAAAATGTTATTATTTTTTCAATTAAATACATATTAAATTAGTGGAAAACTTCCCATAAAAAACAATAAAATGATCCTTTTGATTAAGTCCAACCTCCCCATTTAAATCAACATTAATTATTTAATTCATTTTTAACCTTCATTTATTTGAAACCATAACCCCCAATTTAATTACCATTATTAATAATAATTATAACACTAATAAAACCATAATAATAATAGTATCATTATTATTATTATTCAAACCTTGGATAAGACCAAAAACATCTCTTTAATAAAAACGCCTCTTCATTAAATATGAAACTCCTCGTTTAATTAAATTTTTCTTTGAGATACCCAAAATCTACATTAATTTCACATAAAATTTACATCCCATTAGTGACGCAATTAAAAAATTATAACATCCAAAAAAATTATGAAACCCTAATAATAATAATAACATTATTATTATTAACAATTTTTTCTATTTAAACACAAAACTCCCATTTAAAATTATTTAATTAAAGTAAATAAAATATTAAACTGCGTAAGCTGCACAGGTTGGACCGAAACCATACGTAGCCCGTGCAGATCCATTAAAGTAGACTTTTCTGGATTTGGTGCTTCCAAGACTCTTCAGAACACCCGTGAAAATTATCGGGTATTCACCCAAGTCAAAAAATTACATCTTTAAGTGTTCCAACACTCAAAATTAAGTTATGTAGCTTAGTTTAAAAACTGACCCATCAATAAACCAGAAAAGTTCGAAAACCATTGTAATTTAAACCTGGTTCAAAAATATGGGACTTTATTATCTACCCACCTTAGAAAATTCTCATCCCCAAGAATCCATTGATAACTACTACAATATCATCAGACTTACAAGGTTTAAAAGTTTCTTTTAAAAGACACGTTATGTTTTCAAACACTAAACACGATTTTAACCAAAATATAACTCAACCACTTAATTATTTAAAACCCATTACAAATATTATTTTACCATTTAAAAACTGAAACAAATCTTACATTTGAGGTCATTACAGGGAATTCATTGAAGAAAAAGGTCAAATCTCGATTGACCAATAGAAACTAATTGCGCATGATTTCTGGGAAAGACATTATGGTCCCAAAAACCCACACTCACCCTTAAACTAGTGACGTGCCTTTAAAAAATTATTATATCACCAACTGCATGTACACTGAATTCCTTACCCAACCACAGATGGCATTACCAATTCAAGCCATTTCAAGGTGATTTAAAAAAACTAGCGTTCCCCAACATGAATGAATTCGTAGCCCAAATAAACCACACATCTCACGTACAACCCAGATAACAACCACTCATCAAACCCAACAACATTTAAAACTTTAGCACGACGTATGACTGATGATATCTTAGTGTTTCCATGATGAGGTCAATATAGGGGACATGCTCATCTCATTCGAAAGATCACACTTAGGGAAAATGTATGTCTCTAGAAGATCAGTCGTACTATCACCGGTTGACTTTTTACACAAAAAGCTCAGATTATCCTGTCGACACATCATCAACCAAACCCCAATACCTATATCATCAATAATATTTGTGTTTATTAAAATCTTACCAGTGCATCACTACCCATCTTAGGATTGTCCATGTCATCACAAGAAATGATCAGCTGCTCACCAACACGCTATTTCAGAACACCTTAACGCATGCTTGTGATGTTCCTCGAACCATGATCACCCCATCAAACATTGATCATAAAATCTGTAAATTAAACCTCTCACCATTTAAAAACACTCGAGTTCCAAAAAGTCATCCTGAGTCATGGGAGTTACTTACCTTAATAACCAAAACATTCTAAGGGTACTACCTACCATGGGTTAGCCCCTTGAAAAACATAAAGTTCAACCCTCTCTCTTGGTCATGTAAAACTGAAATCACAAGGTTCAAAAGCCCCATTTTATTTTATCCATTTTAATTAATTCATTTAAACCTTTTAACATTTAAATAAATTTCAACAAACACACAAGTACTTTTTCAAAATAAGTTACTTGGTTTTCAATCAATGCCCCATAGGAAAAAAGACATGCTATATCAAACACCCTCTTTAAAAATTTCACATTTAGTGTCATTTCATTTTTATCAGGAAATTTAGCATATAAATTCCTTTTACCAAAAATGCGACCTCCAAGGGTCCCATTTATTCAATCCAGGTTCTTTAAAAAGAAACCCCATAATATTTTTACATTTTAACCATTTTCAAACACACTATTGTTATATGGTTCAGTCACATGGATGTCCATCTACCAGTCGATAAGAAACCCATACACCTTATCGATGGAATTTGGATCCCATTTAAGATACAATTTTCATTTAACATTTTAACTTTAGCATCCCATTTTAATTGTTTGAAAACATGGGTTTCCCTTTTTCACAGTTATAAGGTTCCCATACACTTTATAACTGAAAACCAATTCCATTTTAATTGCAAACAAATAAATTTATCCAAATAAACCAATCATTTATCTACAATATAACATGTCACTACAAGTAGCTAACATAGATCAACATGCTGAAATTACTAAAACATGCTATAACACATAAGCATGGCACATAAAAATTGCATATTATCAATCAATCGTGTTAATTATATCACTAAAAAATGTTATCTAAAAATGAATGCTAAATAAGTACAAGACATGGCATATATTCAAGGCACGCAATCCATTTTAGCAGGCATCCTACTAATGCAACTACATGACATGGCATATATGCATGACATATTAATCTCTAAGTACCTAATATGATGAATGTATGAAACTTATTTTCCCTATCAGGCCAAGAAAAAATTTTCAAAATAAATAATTAGTGGAAAATACACCAGCCACTCAAGGTGAAATCATATCAACGGTAACCTTAAACTGTATAAACATCAATTCCCATCCCTGGCCACTTGGTCATTTTCCATACATGGGGTGATCAGTCACAAGCACGACTATTAAATGAGTGCCAAAAATTTCCCAGTCTCCATTATACCAACCCAAAACAGAAAGACAAAGGATAAAGATGAAAACATAAACCCTTGATACCACTTTGTGACATCCCGGCCCTACTCACCCCTAAACTGGTGGCTACACTGGTCGCCACATGACCTCAAACGCGTCTCCCCATATGCCAGAGGCTGCCAACTGGTAGTGGGGGTCTAAGGATAGTCAGTGGGGAGACTATACCCTCTTATTAGAGTAAAAACATTGGACAATATCATCAAATGGTGAAAGTAGTGTGAATAACGATAAAGCAGTGGAATACATAACTTTATAAATCTTGTATAAAAAAATGTCCAATTACAATGTTATAAAATTCATTCATGTTATGATGGTACAACTATGAAAGCAATAAACAATACATCATGATTTACATATCAATAAGGAAATAAATAAAAGACTCAAAGCCCCAAGGGAAAAATACATGAGCATCCTGAGCTCTAGGTTAGTCCTTTGATCCTATCTCTAGGTACTAGCATACAACAACAAGAAAGGTCCAAGGTCCGTAGTCTTGTAAACAAGAATGTTTTACTTGGGTATCCAAGTGCAATGGCGGCCTGAGTAGGGTGTGAGATATACATCTCAGTAGGCCATCACCATCGGTTTCTAGCCCTATCCAGATAGTGAAATATAAATAGTGTGTTGGTATAATGAAGTAACAACTAAATAGAATAAATAAACTACAAACCATCCATGTTCCTAAGGGACACCTAACAGAGATACCTACTTCAGCTCATAGCCAAAAATAATATTCTAAATAGGAACTATAAATATATATTTCATAAATAAATTGTTTAACACATTAATTGATATTCTTTATTTAACCGCATAAATCCCCGGGTTCCCCTGGACACCCATATCTCAATACTTTCCTCAGTCAGTTCAGGGTCTGAACTATTACCCTTATTCAATTCACAAATCATTATATCACATCAACTTTCATTAACCATTAAATTCAGTTTATGTACAACCAATTAGACCCACATTCCAATGTCAACTAATGGGTGTAGATCGTCATGTCTAGCACCCTCGTGAGTATTTGGAGCATCGGTCCTTGTCTCACAACCCATGGGTATTTAGAGCATCGGTTCCTATCCCATAAAAGAATATTTACATGCATGATGGGTGCAGAACGCCATGTCTAGAAACCTGTGAGTATTTGGAGTATTATTCCCTATCACACAACTTGTTTATCAATCGTACATATATATTTATCATTGGTGTATAATTCCATGTCTAACACCCCAAAACCATCCATTAATTAACTCATAAATTAATTAATCAAATTCGTTAATTAATTCAACAACTAATTAACAACATAAATATCCCATTAAATAATTCTATAATTAATTAACCAATCGACATCTGAAAAGTAATTAATTAATTAACAGTTAATTATTCTTAATCACAAGAAAGTCAACTAGATAATTAAATCAACATTTAATTATCCCAATTCTTTAACCGAAAACATGAAAATTAATTCATCAATAAATTATCCTTATTCCTTTACTAATCCAATCAATTAGTTAAATATAACAAATCTATTCGTTAACGCACCAATTAATTAAGTAAAAATTGCCATTAATTAATCCATCAATTAATTAATCTACAAAAAAAATCACATCCCATAATTAATTTTCCAGAATTAATTATCCAAAATATCACTACAAAAGGATGTCATTTAATCTATCAGTAAATATCTCAATTTATTCAAAATAGTGTATCGCAATTAATCACTGGATCAATTATCTCATTCAGCTATAATAATTAATATATCCATTAATCATTACTATTATCCAATTTATCTTCTGATAAATAACATGTTAAGTAGTAATTCCATATTCATTATTCTCAATATTCAATAATGCTAAAATTTCCCAATTCACTTATTGGTAATTAATTATTAAATTAATTACCATATTACTCATCGTACCCCATTAAAATCATTTAATTCACTGACTGGTATACAATCAATTGCTTAATTAACAAACCGTGACATGGGGTAAAAAGGAACACCTAAGGGTGTCCGAGTCCAAATGACATTCAAGCCTCATTTACTAAGAATACCCATGGGGTGCTTCCTGTTTAACCATTTAATGCTTCAGGCATAAAATCAACAAATTCACTTGAAAACAAATAAATACCCATCAATACAGGCTTAAAACAAACACCTGGTCAAGTCCTAATTCATCTCACGTGGACAGTATCACTCAATCACATCAAGGGTTTCATGTATCGACATAACATATATCAGCACTAGAAATAAGTCATACTAAAATCCCAAACCACCTCAGGCATGATACGACATTACCACTATCCAAAAGTTTATCTTTAATCAGCATTTTAAGAAAACCTTGTAGTTCCATAATCAAGGATACTCACATTATCAATTTATTTAAAGAAGCAAATAGGCATTATTAAATAAAGATATAAAGATTAGAGAAGATACCTTGGGGTGGAACCCGATTAAATATTCATCACTTTGATATACGTAGACAACCAATCTACAACTGGTCAGTAGTCGCACGTGCGCACACCATCATATATATGTATGTGTGTGTGTGTGTGCATTGTCTACACTAATAAAAAAATCAATATATTAATAGGTACCCAGAATCAATGCAGAAATGCCCAATGCACCTCTAACTAGGTACCAGGAACTCGTATACATTGTTAAAACCTTAATTGAATGATTCAGAACACAACAATAGTATATAAGACTTACCCAAAACAATGGTGGAAAACAATCCAATTTAATCCACCTATCCCTTGGTGGCAGAAAACAGATTATGGAACAAAGGACCCCAAAACACCATTTTCACACCTTAATGAAGGAAGAACATCAAAACTGGGTATTTCTGTCAAACCCTAAAATCGGACAAACCAAAACAGGTACCAAAAACATAAAGAACCCCCAAAGTAATGAAAAAGAACATATGGTAAGATCTTACCTCTTAGAATTAGACCAAAATGAATAAGAAAAACTAGTGGAATCATTCACGAAAGGATAATGGTTTTCATCATATGGGTCGCCCAGGGAGGAAGTGCGCTGCTGTTCTGTCCAGAGGTAGGTCATGCTACTGCAGGTTGTTTGGGGGTCGCAGCTATGGGAGGTCTCTCACGTCATAATGAGGAGGTATAAAAGAGGGGATCCACTCCATGGAGGACCCTAGTGAGTCGTATAAGGAGGTGCATTGTAGGTTCTGCCCAAGGTGGAATCACACCGCTACAGGGGGGTCTGTCCGAGGGAGATCCGGCCATGGAGAGTAGCTCGCACAGAGGAGTAGCTGGAGCAGGAGGTGCTCACCTGGTGGTTCATGTGCCATGGGGGTTTCTCCCTCCCCGGTGCATATCAAACATCAAGAGAAGAAGAAAAGGTATGGCACCTTGGGTTTTCTAAAAACCTAAAAAAACAATACCCCCTTTTATTAATTGTAATAATTGTAATCAATATAATAATAATATTATTATTATTATTATTATTATTATTATTATTATTTCCATTAAACACTTATTAAATCAGTAGAAAACTCCCCCATAAAAAAATAAAATTATCCTTTTAATTAAGTCCAACCTCCCCATTTAAATCCACATTAATTATTTAATTCATTATTAACCTTCATTTATTTGAAACTATAACCCCCAATTTAATTACCATTATTAATAATAACTATAACACTAATAAAACCATAATAATAATAATCTAATTATTATTAATATTAAAACCTTGGATAAGACCCAAAAACTCTATTTAAATAAAATTATTCTTTATTAAATCTGAAACTCCTCATTTAATTAAACATTTCTTCGAGATACCCAAAAGCCACATTAATTACACATAAAATTTACATCCCATTAATGATGCAATTAAAATATTTTAACATCCAAAAAATTTATGACACCATAATAATAATAATACAATTATTATTATTTACAATTTCTTCTATTTAAACACAAAACTCCCATTTAAAATTATTTAATTAAAATAAATTAAATATTAAATTGGGTAAGCTGTACAGGTTGGACTATAACCATGCACAGCCCGTGCAGATCTATTAAAGTGAACTTTTCTAGATTCAGTGCTCTCGAGACTCTTCAACACACCCCTAAAAATTATCAGGTATTCTCCCAAGTCCAAAAATGACATCATTAGTTGTTGCAACACTCAGAATTAAGTTTCAGAGCTTAGTTTAAAAACAAACTTGTTGATAAACGAAAAATGTTCAAAAACCTTCATAATTTAAACCTCGTTAAAAAACTCTAGACTTTACAATCTACCAACCTTAAAAACTTCTCATCCTCGAGAATCTATTGGGAACTACTACAATAGAATTTGACCTACTAAGGTCTAACTATTTCATTTGAAAGACACGTTATATTTTCAAATGATAAACACGCTTTTAACCAAAACATAAGTCCAACCACTTAATTTTTTAAAACCTGGTCCAAAGATCATTTTACCATTTAAACACCAAAATAGAGATTACATCCAAGGTCATTACATGGACCTCATTGAAGAAAAATTTCAAATCTCAATCGATGAATAGAAACTGGTTGTGCATGATTTCTTGGAAAGACATTACAGTCCCAGAAAACCACACTCACCCTTAAACTCACGATGTGACTTTAAAAGATTATTACATCACCAACCACATGTACACCGAAGTCCTTACCCAACCTCATGAGACATTACCAAGTCAATCCATCCCAAGTCTATTTAAAAAAACTAGCGTGCCCCAACATGAATGAAGCCATAGCCCAAAGAAACCACACATCCCGCATACAACCCAGATAACAAGCAATCATCAGGCCTAACAACATTTAAAACTTTAGTGCAGAGTAAGACTGGCGCTATCTTAGTGTGTCCATGATGTGGTAAAGATAGAGGACATGCTCATATCATTCAAAAGAGCACACTGAGAGAAAAAATCGGTCTCTAAAAGATCATTCGTACTATCGTCAGTTGACTTTTTACACAAAA
This sequence comes from Viscum album, assembly GCA_963277665.1. Lineage (NCBI taxonomy): Eukaryota > Viridiplantae > Streptophyta > Magnoliopsida > Santalales > Viscaceae > Viscum > Viscum album. The sequence continues at coordinate 409,324,921 of OY728125.1, read as the reverse complement.
ATCTCACCTTCTCCTACCGACGCATCATCAACCAAACCTAGATGCCTATATCATCAATGGTATTCGTGTTCATTCAAATCTTATCGGTGCATCACTACCCATCTTAGGATTTTCCATGTCATCGTAAGAAAAGATCATCCACTCACCAGCACACTGTTTCAAAACACCTTAACGCATGCGTGTGACGTTCCTTGAACCCTGATCACTACATCAAAAATTGATCATAAAAGCCATAACATAAACCTATCAGCGTGTCAAAACACTCAAGTTCCAAAAATTCATCCTGAGTAGTGGGATGAACTTACCTTAATGACCAAAACATTATAAGGGTACTACCTACCATGGGTTAACCCCTTATGAAACATAAACGTTAACCCTCTTTATAGGTCACATAAAACCGAAATCACGAGGTTCAAAAGCCCCTTTTCCATTTTATCCATTTTAATTAATTCATTTCAATATTTTAACATTTTAATGAATTTCAACAAACACATAAGTAATTTTTCACAACAAGTCACTTTGTTTTCAATCAACCCCTCATAGGAAAAACATACATGCTATAAATAATATCCTCTTTAAAAATTTCTCATTCTGTGTCATTTAATTTTTATCAGGAAATTTAGCATCTAAATTACTTTTACCAAAAAGGTGACCTCCAAGGGTCCCATTTATTCAATCCATGTTCTTCAGAAAGAAACCCCACAATATTTTTACATTCATAACCATTTTCAAACATACTATTGTTATATGGTTCGTTCGCATGGATGTCCATCTACTAGTCGATAAGGCACCCATACACCTTACCGCTGTCATTTGGATCCCATTTAAGATATCCAATTTTCATTTAACATTTTAACTTTATCATCCATTTTTAATTGTTTGAAAACATGGGTTGCCCTTTTTTGCAGTTATAAGGTTCCCATACACCTTACAACTGAAAACTGGTTCCATCGTAATTACAACCAATAAATTTATTCAAAGAAACCAATCATTTATCATAAATCTAACATGTCACTACAAGTTTCTAACATAGATTAACATGCTAAAATTACCAAAACATGATATAACACAGAAGCATGGCACATCATTTCATATTATCACTCAATCATGTTAATTATATCACGGAAACATGTTATCTAAAAGTCATGCTAAATAAGTATAAGACATGGAATATATTCATAGCACACAATTCTTATTAGTAGGCATCCTACTAATGCAACTACATGACATGGCATATATGCATGGCATGTTAATCTCTAAGTGCCTAATATGATGCATGTATGAACCTTACTTTCCCTATTAGGACAAGATAAATTTTTCAAAATTTTCAAAATCAATAACCAGAGAAAATTACACTAGTCACTCAAGTTGAAATCATATCAACTATAACCTCAAACAGTATAAACATCAATTCTCATCCCTGGGCACTTGGTCATTTCTCGTACATGGGATGATCATTCCCAAGAACGACTATTAACCGAGTGACGATAATTTCCTAGTCTCTAGTCTACCAACCAAAAATAGAAATACAAAGGAAAAAAGATCAAAAACCTAAACCTCTAATACCACTTTGTAACATCCTGACTTGTCTCACCCCTGAACCGGAGGTCGGACTGGTCTCCACATGAACTCAAGCGTGTCTCCCCGTACGCCAGAGGATTACGAATAGTATAGAGGTTTCCAATTATAGTCAGTGAGAATACTATACCCTCTTATTAGAGTAAAAAAAATTGACAATATCAGAAAATGGCGGAAGCAGTAAAAATAACAATAAAGCATCTGAAGAAATAGTTTTATAAATCTTGTATAAAACGAAATGGCCAACACCAATGTTATAAAATGCATGCATGTTATGATTGTAAAAATATGGAAGTGCTAAATAATAAATCATGATTTACATATCAATAAATAAATAAATAAAAGACTCAAATACCCAAGGGAAAACTCCACGATCATCCTGAGCTCTAGCTCAGTCCTTTGCTCATATCTTGAGGTACTAGCATACAACAACAAGAAAGGTCCAAGCTTCGCAGTCTTGAAAACAACAAAAGGTTTACTCAGGTACCCCGGTGCAATGGCGTACCAAGTAGGGTGTGAGATATACATCTCAGTAGGATGGCACCACCAGTGTCTATCCCTATCCAGATAGTGAAATATAAATAGGGTGTAGGTATAACGAAGTAACAACTGAATTAAATACATAAACTACAACCCATAAAGGTTCCTAAGGGCCACCTGATAGAGATACATGATTCTGCTCATAGTCAGAAATAAGTGTCTGAACAGGAACTATACATATATATTTTATAAATAAACTGATTAATACATTAATTGATATTCATTATTTAACCACATAAATCCTCGGGTTCCCCTGGACACCCATATCTCAATACTTTCCTTAGTCGTGTTGGGGTCTGAACCATTTCCCTTATTTAATTCACAACTCATTATATCACAACATATTTCCTTAACCATTAAATTTAGTTTATGTACAACCAATTGGACTCACATTCCAATGTCAATTAATGGGAGTAGATCATCATGTCTAGCACCCTCGTGAGTATTTGGAGCATCAGTTCTTATCTCACTACCCATGGGTATTTGGAGCATCAGTCCATGTCCCATAAAAGAATATTTACATGAAATATGGGTATATAATGCCATGTCTAGCACCCTGTGAGTATTTGGAACATCAGTCCATGTCTCACAGCCCATTTATCAATCATACATATATATTTATCATTGGTGTAGTATGTTATGTCTAACACCCCAGAACCGTCCATTAATTAAGTCATAAATTAATTAATCAAACCCATTAATTAATTCAAAAACTAATTAAAAACATAAATCTCCCATCAAATAATTCTACAATTAATTAACCATTCAATATATGAAAAGTAATTAATTAATTAACAGTTAATTATTCTTAATCACAAGAAAGTCAAATAGATAATTAACTCAACATTTTATTATCCCAATTCCTTAACCAAAAACATGATAATTAATTCACCAATCAATTATCCTTATTCCCTTACTAATCCAATGGATTAGTTAAATATATCAAATCTATTATTTAATGCAATAATTAACTAAGTACACATTACCATTAATTAATCCATCAATTAATTAATCTACAAAACAAATCACATCCCATAATTAATTTTCTAGAATTAATTATCCAAAATATCACTATAAAAGCACATAATTTAATCCATCAGTAAATATCTCTCTTTAGTCACAAATAATGTAACACAATTAATCGTCGTATCAATTATCTCATTCAGCTAAATAGCATAACCAATTCATCAATTGATTAACCATTCACCATTTAACATGTAATAATTAATCTATCCATTAATCATTACGATTATCCAATTTATATTTCGATAAATAACATGTTAAGTAGTAATCTGATATTCATTATTCTCAATATTTAATAATGCTACAATTTCCCAATTCACATCATGGTAATTAATTCTTCAATTAATTACCCCATTACTCATCTTACCCCATTCAAATCATTTAATTCACCAACTAGTATACAATGAATTGCGTAATTAACATTCCATGACATGGGGTAAAAAGGCACACCTAAGGGTGTCCGAGTCCAAACAACATTGAAGACTCATTTACTAAGAAGACCCATGGGGTGCTTCTTGTTTAACCATTTAATGCTATTTGCATAAACACAACATATTCACTTAGTAGAAAATAAATATCCAGAAATACAAGCTTAAAAAAACACCTAGTCAAGTCCTAATTCGTCTCATGTGGACAACATCACTCAATAACATCAAGGGTGTCATGCATCGACAAAACATATATCATCACTAGTAAGAAGACATACTAAAAACCCAAACCACCACATGAATGATATGATATTAGCACTATCGAGTAGTTTATCTTTAATCATCATTTTAAGAAAACTTTTCAGTTCCATAACCAAGGATACTCACATTCTCAATTTATTTAAAGAATCGTATAGGCATTCTTAAATAAATAGATAAAAATTAGGGACCCTATATTGGGGTGGAAGCAGATTAAATATTCAGCACTTTGATATACGTCGACAACCAATCCTCAACTGGTCAGCAGTCACACACGCACACACCTTCATATATATATATATATATATATATATATATATATATATATATATATATATATATATATATATATATACGCATATATTTATAAGTGCACATTTTCTACACTGATAAAAAAAATCAACATATTAAACAGGAACCTAGAATTAATGTAGAAATTCCCAACACACCTTTAACTAGGTACCGGGGACTCATATAAATTATCAAACCCTTAATTTAATGATTCAAAACAAAACACTGGTGTATAAGACTTACCCAAAACAATGGCGGAAAAATAATCCGAGTTCATCCACCTCTCCCTTGGCGGCAGATGCCAGATTGTGGAATAAAGGATCCCAAAACACCATTTGCAAACCTTAATGAAGGAAGAACATCAAAACATGGTATTTCCGTCAAACCCTAATATCATCCAAACCAAAACGGGTACCGAAAATGTGAAAAAACTCCAAAGAGATGAAGGATACCATGTGTTAAGATCTTAACTCTTCAAATCCAACCCAAAATAAAAAGAAAAATGATTGTAAACATCCGCAGAAGGAGAAGGGGTCACACCGTACAGATCGCTCGGGGAGGAAGAGAATTGTTGTTCTGTCCAGGGGGAGGTCACGCTACTGCAGGTCGTTTGGGGGTCACAGCCATGGGAGGTATCGCGCATCGCAAGGAGGAGGTGTGGTGGAGGGGGGACACGCCATGAAGGAGGACCGTTGTGCATCCCCTAAGGAGGTGCGCTGGAGGTTCTGCCTGAGGTGGAAGCGCACTACTACAGGGGGGTCCGGCCGAGGGAGAACCAGCCATGAAGAGTACCTTGCATAGAGGAGGAGGAGTAGTAGGAGTAGGAGGTACTCACCTGGTGGTTCATGCGCCATGGGGGTTGCTCCCTCCCTGGTGCGTGGCGCACCTCAAGAGGATAAGAAAAGGCATGCCGCCTTGGGTTTCCCAAAAAGCTAAAAAAAAGACCACCCTTTAATTAATTGTAATAATTATAATCAATATAATAATAATAATAATAATAATAATAATATTATTATTGTTTTTATTAAACACTTATTAAATCAGTGGAAAACTTCCCATAAGAAAACAATAAAATTCTCTTTTTGATTAATTCCAACCTCACCATTTAAATCCACATTAATTATTTAATTCATTATTAACCTTCATTTATTTGAAACCATAACCCCCAATTTAATTACCATTATTAATAATAATTATAACACTCATAAAACCATAATAATAATAATATCATTATTATTAATATTCAAACCTTGGATAAGACCCAAAACCTCTATTTAATAAAAACGCTTCTTCATTAAATCTGAAACTCCTCATTTAATTAAATGTTTCTTTGAGATACCCAAAATCCACATTAATTTCACATAAAAGTTACATCCCATTAATCGTGTAATTAAAATCTTTTAACATCCAAAAAATTTATATAACCATAATAATAATAATAACATTATTATTATTAACACATTCTTCTATTTAAACATGAAACTCCCATTTAAAATTATTTAATTAAAATAAATAAAATATTAAACTGGGTAAGCTGCAGGGGTTGGACCACAACCGTAAGCAGCCTGTGCAGATCCATTAATATGGACTTTTCCAAATTTGGTGCTCTCGAGACTCTTCGACACACCCGTGAAAATTATCGGGTATTTTACCAAGTCTAAAAATGACATCTTTATGTGTTCCAACATTCTGAATTAAGTTCCATAGCTCAGTTTAAAAACTGAAAAAGTTCAAAACCTTCGTAATTTAAAACCAGTTCAAAAACATGAGACTTTACAATCTACCCACCTTAAAAACTTCTCTTCCACGAGAAGCCATCTGGAACTACTATAACAACATCTAACCTACCAAGGTCTAAATGTTTATTTTGAAATACATATTATTTTTTAAAATGCTGAACAGGCTTTTAACAATTACATAAGTCCAAACACTTAATTCTTTAAAACATGGTAGAAATAACATTTTACCATTTAAACACCAAAACAGAGCTTACATCTGAGGTCATTACAGGGACCTCATTGAAGAAAAAGATCGAATCTCGACCGACCAACAGAAACTGGTTGCTTATGATTTCTTAAAAATACATTACAGTCCCAAAAAACCAGACTCACCCTTAAACTGGTAACGTTCCTTTAAAAAATTATTACATCACCAACCACATATACACCAAATTCCTTACCCGACCTTAGGTGACATTACCAAGTCAATCCATCACAAGGATATTTAAAAAACACTAGCATGCCCCAACATGAATGAAGGCATAGCCCAAAGAAACCACATATCCCATGTACAACCCAGATAAAAACCACCCATCAAGACCAAAAACATTTAAAACTTTAGCACGACGTAAGACCGACACTATCTTAGTGTCTCCATGATGAGGTCAAGATAGGGGACATGCTCATTTCATTCGAAAGAGAACACTAAGAGAAAACCTATGTCTCTAAAAGACCAGTTGTACTATCACCAGTTGACTTTTTACACAAAAATATCATCTTCTCCTACCGACGCATCATCAACCAAACCTCGATTCCTATATCATCAATGGTATTCGTGTTCATGCAAAACTTACTGGTGTGTCACTACCCATCTTAGGATTGTCCATGTCATCGCAGTAAAAGATCATCCGCTCACCATCGCACTATTTCAGAACACCTTAATGCATGCATGTGACGTTACTCGGACCATGATCACCACGTCAAACATTGATCATAAAATTCGTAACTTAAACCTATCAATATTTCAAAACACATGAGTTCCAAAAATTTATCCTGAGTAGTGGGACGAACTGACCTTAACGCCCAAAAAAATATAAGGGTAATACCTACCACAGGTTATCCCCTTATGAAATATAAACGTTGACCCTCTCTCTTGGTCACGAAAAACTAAAATCACAAGGTTCAAAAGCCCCCTTTTAATTTTAGCCATTTTAAACAATTCATTTCAACATTTTAACATTTGAATGAATTTAAACAAACACCGAAGTACTTTTTCACAACAATTCACTTGGCTTTCAATCAAAACCCCAATAAAAAAATAGACATGCTATAACAAACATCCTCTTTAAACATTTTAAATTCAGTTTCTTTTCATTTTTATCATGAAATTTAGCATCTAAAGTCCTTTTACCAAAAAGGCGGCCTCCAAGGGTCCCATTTATTAAATATAGGTTCTTCAAAAAGAAACCCCACAATATTTTTATATTAATAACCATTTTTAAACATACTATTTTTATATGGTCCAGTCACATGGATGTCCATCTACCAGTTGATAAGGCACCCATACACCTTACCGTTGGCATTTGGATCCCATTTAAGATATTAAATTTTCATTTAACATTTTAACTTTAGCATCCCTATTTAATTGTATGAAAACAAAGGTTTCCATTTTCGCAGTTATAAGGCACCCATACTCCTTACAACTGAAAACCGGTTCCTTCATAATTGCAACCAAATAAATTTATCCAAATAAAAAAATCATTTATCAACAAGATAACATGTCACTACAATTAGCTAACACAGATAAACATACTGAAATTACTAAAACATTCTATAACACAGAAGCATGGAACATATGCATTGCATATTATCACTCAAGCATGTTATTTATATCACTGAAACATACTATCTAAAAAGGCATGCTAAATAAGTACAAGACATGGCATATATTCAAGGCACACAATCCATATTAGCAGGAATCCTACTAATGAAAATACATGACATGGCATATATACATAGCATGTTAATCTCTAAGTGCCTAATATGATTCATGTATGAAACATAATTTCCTTATCTAGCCACGATTTTTTTTCAAAATTTTCAAAATCAATAAGCAGCAAAAAATACACCATCCACTCAAGGTGAAATCATATCAACATTAACATCAAAGAGTATAAACATTAATTACCATCCCTGGACACTTGGTCATTTCCCGTACATGGGGTGATCAGTCCCAAGAATGACTATTAACCGAGGGTTGACACTTTCCTAGTCTTCATTATACCAACCCAAAATAGAAAGACAAAGGAAAAAAGATGAACACCTAAACCTCTGATACCACTTTGTAACATCCCGACCCGGCTCACCCCTGAACTTGTGTCCAGAACGATTTCTACATGACCTCAAGAACATCTACTCATATGCCAGAGACTTCCAACTTTAAGCGCAGGTCTATGGAAAATAAGTGCAGATACTATAACTTCTTATTAGAGTAAAAAAATTGCACAATATCATCAAATAGCATAAGCGGTGTGAATAATGATAAAGCAGTGGAAGACATAATTTTATAAATCTTGTATAAAACAAAATAACCAAATCCAAGGTTATACAATGCATGCATGATATGATGGTATAACTATGAAAGCAATAAACAATGCATCATGCTTTACATATCGATAAAGAAAATAAATACAAGACTCAAATCCCCAGGGGAAAAAATCCACGAGAATCTTGAGCTCTAGCTCAGTCCTTTGCTCCTATCTCTAGGTACCAGCATATAGCAATAAGAAAGGTCCAATGTCCACAGTCCTATGAACAATAAATGTCTACTTGGGTACCCAGTGCAATGGCATCCCAAGTAGGGTGTGAGATATACATCTCAGTAGGCCATCTCCATCGGTGTCTAGCCTTATGAAGACAGTGAAATATAAAAAGCGTGCAGGTATAATGAAGTAACAAATGAATTGAATAAATAAACTACAACCCATCCAGTTTCCTAAGGGACACCTGAAGGAGATACCTGCTTCGCCTCGTAGCCAAAAATAAGAGTCTGAACAGAAAACATACATATATATTGTATAAATAAACTGTTTAACACGTTAATTGATATTCTTTATTTAACCGCATAAATCCCAGGGGTCCCCTGGACACCCATTGTCACACCCCGAATTGTCTAATTTTTATTTTATTATTTTGATGGGTTTTTTTGTCTTGGGTTTTAAACCAGTGCATAGGCACTGCAAGGTTATCAGAGACCGTGCAGACAGCTCGGGCACCTATGCGACAACTTCTAGATCAGACAAAAGTTAACACTCGGTTCCTACAAAGTCGCTAGAGGCACCGGCGGGCTGCAAAATTGCATTATTCAAATAAAATTATTATTAACAAAATGAAATTATTGTTATTAGTCATTACCTGTATTGTAATTAAAATTATTAATGACACTTTTTACATAAAACTAAAATTGTTAAATTTATTATTATGATTGCTAATATTATTAATTGTTTTTATTTTTTTTATTAAAGAAATTTTATTATTAAAAGAATTGGTTATCATTATTATGTTTTTATTAAAGTTAGTAATATTATTTTTATTACTATTAGTATTAATAATAATAATAATAATAATATTTATTTATTTTTTACCTTTTATTTTTCTTCTTCCTTTTTCTTTTACTTTTTTCTTTCTTTTTGTTTTTCTCCGCGGATGTCCCCCACGCAGTGCACTAGCTGTAGCCACCTTTCCCCCTATTTTTTCTCTTCTTCTTCCTGTAGTAGCCCGCACACCTTCTTGCTGCTCCGCCTCATCCACAGCGCCCTCCTGCTGGGCTACCTCCTGCACCACGCCACCTACAGCCAGCCACCCGAACAACCTACGCCCCTGCCCTACAGCCATCCACCAATACCACCCGCTCCTGCCCTGCTCACCCTGCATAGCGCCACCCTCGGCCTCCTTCCCTCGCACATTAGTGCCACACGACCCAGCCCCTTCACATGACTCCCTCTCTCAGCGTTGCACCCAGGCCTGCCTGCTCTGGTTCCACCCCCCCCCCCCCCCCGCACCCTGCTCGCCTCTGCACGCCGTGCCTCCCTTAGCCACTGGACCTCTTGTTGCAGCACCCAACACCGCACCACCCTCACTCTGCCTCCTTTACAGCGGCGCCCCTTGTCCACTCCCGCTCCTCCCATCTAGCTCACCCGCGCGACGCCTCTGCCGACTCCCACCTCCACGGGCCACCCCCTGGTTCACTCCCCTACATCTTCACCCCTACAAACCCCAGGCCTCCACCTCCCCACAGCCTTCAGCCATCGCGCACCCACTGTCCGGACGTCGTCCGACCACCACACCACCTCTCGGCCGCACCCCAGGTCCGGTGACCCCCTTTCAATGTTGCGCCACTCATCCCGCTGGATACCAGCTCCAGCGAAGCCTCCTTTGACCAACCCTACAGCTAGCCTTACTCCGGCCACCTGCCACTTGGCTCTCCTACCCTGCATAGCACCCCTGCCGCACCTGCTATCCGCAGGCCACCCACCCGGCTTGCACCACCCTGTCGATGCCCCCTTGCACCTCAACCAACTCGCAGACGCCTCCAGTGCGCACTGCCCTTACTCGGTCCCTCCAGCGGGAGCTTCTTCCCTTCAAGTGTGAGCAGCATTGCACCGGGCATCCGCATGCCCATTAACCTCTCTTCTCATGACCAGCTACGTGCCTTGTTCTCAATTGGTCATGCGACGAACGTCCTCTACCAAATGCGAGCGGTTTGGGTTTGCGTCGTTTTTCTTGTATTGGGGTTGAGGTGAGATATGCAATGTCTCTTGTTTTTATTATTTTAAATTAACGTTTTTTTTAGTGATTTTTGCAATGTTTAATTTTAGGGTTATTTCTGGTCAGTGTTTCTGTGTTTTAGATTATTTTACTTTTGTTTCTATGCATTGGTGGGGAAATCCCGCGATACTGCGATCATCAGTTTGTGCATGCTTGTGTGCCCGCTTGAGGCGTGTCGCGTCATCGTGTTTGGACTATGAGTCGAGGTAGGTCCCCTACTGCACTCACCTTTAAATTCAGAATTTATTAATTGTTTGATATTTTATTAATTTTAATAAATGGTAAATAATATAAGATAATTAATTTTTAAATGATTATTCGGTGTAAAAAGAGCCGTTTATTTTATACACGACACTTGAAATATTTTCTTGATGAATAGATGACCATTAGTGAAAGAATGCCTATTTGGACATTAAATATAATTCATGGAATTTCAAATATAGTTCTGGTTTATTGATAAATGATTTCTTTTGAAGCGTGAATAAGTGTTTTGGTTCTCTTAAGAAATGAGGATTTTCTTTAAGATTGGTGAAGGCCCATTTGGCACTTTAATAAAATAAATTATTTTGGAAAACTCTTTTTGGGGTGACTCAGAGGTGATCTTTAGTGTAAGTTTACTACATGAGTTGTGTGCAATGTTTGTGCTACTTGATTGACTTTGTTGACTCACTCCATTACTTTTTATTATACGTGTTGACATGGGAACTTGGCATAGTAAGTGAATATTTTGAGAACGATTGCTACACTAGTTTAGATTACGCACTAGCTAAAGGCCCTTAGTACGGATTATACTTTTCTAGGGGATGGGGCCCCTCAGTTATGCCATGTAGGGAAACACCAGGTGTTATGATGTTATGACGTCATCGAGAGTAGTCATGCCTTCAGAATGAGTCAGATGTATAGTACGTCCTGGATTGTTCACAAGCTCCTAGGTAAGACCCTTGTTCCCTTTAGTGTTTATTTGTATGTGGCAGATGATTGAGAGGTCTAGTTTTGTTTTTGGCCCCAGTGTACCAATTTTTCCACTGCCCTTAGTGTGTGTTGTGTGTTATGTGTGGTTTTCCTTCTAGATAATAACTAAAACTTGAATTTTCTAAATTGTTCGCGAAGATGTTTTCAATAATTTAATGCACCTTCTCCTTTCAAACAGTAAACTAGTTTTTAAATTAAAAAGGGAAATCGACTGTTATTTATTTTAGAAATGAAATTGTGTGTGTGGAAACTAATATTTTATATAATTTAGTTCAAACCTGGAATTAGTAAATTTATTTATTTAAAGTTAATGCATTGGGAATAGTTTTTTGGGAACGCCTATTGAGTTTTAATCATCACGCCTATATTGTTTTCATGTTTTTAGTTTTGTTTCAAGTTTGAATCGAGTTTGCTCGTTGTGGGAGAGATTTGGTTGTGGTTTGGAGAGTGACTCTCGAGTTCACAAGGAGTTGTGGTTGTGGTCAGGTTAGTTGTTTTTCACTGATCGTTTTTTCTTTTCAATGTCATTTATTTATTTTTTGTTATTCTACTTTTCTTTCCACTCATTTATTTATTTTCACTGGGCAAAATCATTCCCAATTGTCCTCTATTGATGCCCTGGCACTTGTCTCCAACCCGAGAGGATCGGGAATGCCTCTCAGGTCATGTCGCGGACCGGAACGGGTGATCGGTTCAGGGTCGACCTGGGTTGGTTTGTGAAAAAATGGTATCAAAGCAGGTTGGATCCTGAGTGGACCTTGTTTTTCAGAGCGCCCATTATTATTTGGGGTTGTCATGGTCGAAGAGTAGGAATGTTAGGACTCAAGGTATACAGATGAGAAGGACGTCATGAACCCTTGCTCATTCCAAACCTCAGGTTACCATGGTATGTTTGGGTTGTCGATGTCTTTTGATTCTTATGGTTTGTTTGGTATTGGGAAATGAAATTAGAGTCGGGCAAGTAACCTCCGTGAGCTTTCATGGTCTGGAAAGCCATGTGGAGTCGGGGACTTTACCCTAGAATTCTCTCAGTGATGGTGGTGTGACTAGCATATGGCCGCCAACCATATGGTCAAGTCACCCATCATCACTAGTTTCCCCCTAGTGAATCGTTTGGGTTTTCCTTCATTTTGAAAATCGTTGTGAAAAGTGTTATTTTGGTATTTAAAATGGATGTGACCATGTTTGACCCATCTTTTTCTTTCTTGTTCCTTAGTGTCCCCACCCCCCACTAAGTTTCGATGGATGCCCAAGGTGCAACTTCGGGTGGTGCATCCTTAGAAAATCCTCCAGTTGATCAGCCCAAGGACTACGTCCTTGAGTTTTGGATGTTGAACCCTCTCCTCTTTTATGGGAAAGCAGATCCTCTTGAGGCCGAGGAGTGGTTACGGAAGATTTAGAGGAACTTCAATTTCATTGGGCTGCCTGAGTCATTAAAGGTGAAGTTGGATACCTTTATACTTGAAGGTCCAACCTAGAAGTGGTGGAAGTCTGTGTCTCGAAGCAAGACTCGAGAAGATCTCACTTGGAAGTTCTTCAAGTCATCGTTCATCTCACAATATTTCTCTGTGGTGACAAAGCTAAGGAAGAGGATGGAGTTGAGCGGTCTTTAGCAAGGTGTTGGATCAGTGCTAGAGTTCTATCGACGTTTTTGAGACCTAGTTTCATGTGACCAATGGTTTGTTTCAAACAATCCTTGGAAGGATCGACAATTTGAGTCTGGACTCCAACATAAACTGTGATCGAAAGTGGAAGAGCTCAAACAAACCACCTTCTCAGATGTGGTGAGACAAGCTTTCCTTGCCGAAGGTGAGTTAGCAGGAGGACCTGAGATGAAGAATCATCCTTCATCCTTGGGAAGAAGTGCAGTAGATAGTGATAAGAAGAATGGGAAGTGTCCTAATGCTGTTGGTACTGGTAGAGGAATCAAGAGGCCTTCAGACCTTCATCCATCTTCCTCACAACGTAATGCCTTGATTTGTCACCAGTGCGGTAAGTGGGGGCACAAGAGGCCGATGTGCCTGAATTCTCCAAAAACCTACCACACTAGGGGATGTTTGGGTCACTTAAAATGATCCTGCTGAGGTGTTTCCAAGAAGCGCGCTGAAGCCAAACCTGGTTCGTCAAAGGTCACCTCAGCATGTCAACATGAGTAGGACAATGTTTGGGGATCAGTTTGGAGTTTTTCTTTTTGTGGTGTTTCTTAGCTGTAGTAGTTGTCACCTGCACCATTTTGTGGTGTTTCTTTTATTTTAGTTTTATGAATGGTTGTGGATGAACCCCTTTGAAACCTTTGTCCTAATAGATGTGTGGTTCATGTGTAATGTTTGGGAAATTTTAAAGCCTGACTACGAGGTAGGAGATGCTTCAAGCATCAGAGCTCCAGTCATAGGTCCTAGAGAGAAGCTAGTGCATAGTCAGGTGAACCCCAGTGGTGTAAAAGACATTGGTATAATCTCTGTCTTTAGTATATCATGGGTTGTGTTTTTCTAAGGATGTGACTCCGTTAAGGTGGCGATGATGATAGTTTTGATGCTCTTTTGGTTGGACCCTTCCCTACCCTACCTTTGTGGTGGTGTTTTTAGACCATGTGTGAAGCTTTCAAAATCGGTTAATCTCGTCAGTCCTTATGGTGGGGAGACCCATCGCGGGTCTCATTGAATTTAGTTGTCTTGTTTCCTATGGTGGGGAGTCCGTTCGGGCCTCCCCGTGTTAGTATTAGAGTTTCGTCTCAGGTTTTGTTTTGGGTGGTGTTTAAAGTGATCGTGTTTTGAGGATAAGTTGCGTGTCATGGGAGTTTGGTGTTTTTTTGGATCGATCAACTGAAGGTGATTAAACTTTTGGGGGTGATTGAAACTTAAGGAGTTTCTTCTTGGGTATAGGTCTTGTTGTGGCATCCCAGGGACGGGAAGCGTTATAGTGAGGAGAATTGTCACACCCTGACCTGTCTAAATTTTATTTTATTATTTTGATGGGTTTTTTTTTTGTGTTGGGTTTTAGACCAATGTGTAGGCACTTCATGGTTATGAGAGACCGTGTGGATAGCCGGGGCACCTATGCGACAACTTCTAGATTAGACAAAAGTTCACATTAGGTTCCCGCAAAGTCACTAGAGGCACACGCGGGCCGCGTAGTTGCATTATTCAAATAAAATTATTATTAAAAAAATGAAATTATTGTTATTAGTCATTACCTGTACTGTTATTAAAATTATTAATGACACTTTTTATATAAAAACTAAAATTTTTAAATTTATTATTATGATCATTATTATTGTTAATATTATTACTTATTTTTATTATTTTTATTAAATAAATTTTATTATTAAAATATTTTTTTATCATTATTATGTTTTTATTAAAGTTATTAATATTATTTTTATTATAATTAGCAATAATAATAATATTTATTTATTTTTTACCTTTTAGTTTTCTTCTTCCTTTTTCTTTTACTTTTTTCTTTTGTTTTGTTTTTCCAAGTGGTTTTCCCCTGCCCAGTGCACCAGTTGTAGCTGCCTTTACCCCCCCCCCCCCCCTTTTCTTCTTCTCATAGCAGCCTGCATGCCTCCTTTCTCCTCCACCTCACGCGCGACACCCTCCTGTCGGGCTACCTCCTGCACCGTGCCACCTTCAGCCAGCCACCCGCATAACCTGCACTCCTTCCCTGCAGCTAGCCACCAGCACCACCCACTCCTACCCTGATCACCCGGAACAGCGCTGCCCTCGGCCTCCTTACCTTGCACAGCAGTGCCACATGACCCGGCCCCTACATGTGACTCCCTCTCTCAGCATCGCACCCAGGCCTGCCTGCTCTGGTTTTCTCCCCCCGAACCTTGCTCGCATCTGCACGCCATGCCTCCCTCAGCCACTAGCCCTCTCGTTGTAGTTCCTAGCACTGCACCACCCTCACTCTGCCTCCCTTACAGCGGCGCCCCTACCCACTCCAGCTCCTCCCATCCAGCTCGCCTGCACGATGCCTCTGCCGACTCCCTCCTCTATGGGCCACCCCCTGGTTCTCTCCCTTTCCTCTTCACCCCTACAGACCGTGGGCCTCCACCTACCCACAGCCTTTATCCACCGCACACCCGCTTCCCGCATACCATCCAACCACCGCACCACCTCCCGGTTGTACCCCAGGTCCGGTGACCCCCTTGCAAGGCTGCGCCACTCATCCCGCTGGTGAGCAGCTCCAGCAAAGCCTCCTCTGACTGGCCCTACAGTCATCCTTACTCTGTCCACCGACCTCTTGGATCTCCTACCCTACACAACACCCTTGTCTCACCTACTGTTAGCGGGAAACCCACCCAGCTTGTACCACCTTGTCCACGTCCCCTTGCACCTCAACCAACTCATAGACACCTCCAGTGTGCAATTCCCTTACCCGACCCCTCCAGCAGGAGCCCTTGCCCTCCAAGTGTGAGAAGCTTTGCACTGGGCATCCGCACGCCCCTAGGCCTCTGTTTCCATGACCAGTTGCGTTCCTTCTTCTCAATTGGGTACGCGATGAACGTCCGCCACTAAAGGCAAGTGGTTTGGGTTCGTGTCTTTTCTTCTACATTGGGGTTCAGGTGAGGTATGCGCTGTCTCTTGTATTGATTATTTTAAATTAATGTTTCCGTTTTATTGTAGTGATTTATGCGATGTTTAATTGTCGGGTTATTTTTGGTTAGTGTTTCTGTGTTTTAGATTATTTTACTTTTGTTGCAGCGCATTGGCAGGGAAATCCTGTGATACTGTGATCGTCAGTTTGTGCGTGCTTTTGCGCCCACTTGAGGCATGTCGTGTCATCGTGTTTGGACTACGAGTTGAGGTAGGTCCCCCACTTCACTCTCCTTTAAATTCAGAATTTATTAATTTATTGATATTTTATAAATTTTAATAAATGGGAAATAATATAAGATAATTAATTTTTAAATGATTATTTGGTGTAAAAAGAGCCATTTATTTTATACACGACACTTGAAATATTTTCATAATGAACAGATGCCCAGTAGTGAAAGAATGCCCGTTTTGAATTTAAACACAATTCACAGAATTTCAAATGTAGTTCTAGTTAATTGATAAATTATTTCTTTTGAAGCATGAATAAGTGTTTTGGTTATCTTGAGAAATGAGTATTTTCTTTAAGATTGGTGAAGGCCCATTTGGAACTTTAATAAAATAAATTATTTTGGAAAACTCTTTTTGGGGTGACTCAGAGGTGATATTTGGTGTACATTTACTGCATGAGTTGTGTGCGATGTTTGTGCTACTTGATTAACTTTTTTGACTCACCCATTTCCTTTTTATTATATGTTTTGACATGATAACCTGGAATAATAAGTGAATCTTCTGAAAATGATTGTTGCACAAGTTTAGATTACGCACTGGCTAGTGGCCTTAATATGAATTATACTCTCTTAGGGGATTGAGCCCTTGGTTAGGCCTTGTAGGGAAACATCTGGCGTTAGGGTGTTATGACGTCATCAAGAGTAGGCATGTCTTCAGGATGAGTCAAATGTATAGTGAATTATGGATTGTTCAGGAGCTCCTAAGTTCGACCCTTGTTCCCTTTAGTGTTTATTTGTATGTGGTGGAGGATTGAGAGGTCTATTTTGGTTACTGGCCCCTGTGTTCCACTTTTATCATTGCCCTTAGTGTGTGTTGTGTGTTATGTGTGGTTTTCCTTCTGACTAATAACTGAAACTTGAATTTTCTAAATTTTTCATGAAGATGTTTTCAATAATGTAATGCACCTTATCCTTTCAAACATTAAACTAGTTTTTAAATTAAAAAGGGCAATAGACTGTTATTTATTTTAGAAATGAAAGTGTGTGTGTGGAAACTAATATTTTATATAATTTAGTTCAAACCTGGAATTAGTAAATTTATTTATTTAAAGGTAGTGCTTTGGGAATAGTTTTATGGGCACTCCTACTAAGTTTTAGTCCTCACGCCTATAGTGTTTTCCTATTTTTAGTTTTGTTGTAGGTTTGACTTGAGTTTTCTCACCATGGGAAAGAGTTGGTTGTGGTTTGGAGAGTGAATCTCGAGGTAACGATGAGTTGTGTTCGTGGTCAGGTTATTTGGTTGTCTCTGATCTTTCTTTCTTTTCAATGATATTTATTTACTTTTCATTATTCTACTTTTCTTTCCACTAATTTATTTCTTTTCACTAGGTGAAATCTTTCCAAATTTTCCTCTATTGATTCCCTGACGCTTGTCGCTAGCCTGGGAGGATCGAGAATGCCTCTTCGGTCATGTCGTGGACCAGATTGGGTGATCGGTTCAGGGTTGACCAGGGTTGTTTTGTGACACCCTTATATCAATATTTTCCTTGGCCATACTAGGGTTTGAACCATTTTCATTATTCAATTCAAAATCATTATATCACAACGAATTTTATTTACTATTAAATTGAGTTTATGTACGACCAATTGGAACCATAATCCAATTGAAATTAATGGGTGTAAATCATCATGTCTAGCACCCTCAGGAATATTTGGAGCATCGGTAATTGTCTCACAACCCATGGGTATTTGGAGTATCAGACCATGTCCCATAAAAGAATATTTACATGCAAGTTGGGTTTATAATTCCATGTCTAGCACCCCATGAGTATTTGAAGCATCAGTCCCTGTCTCACAACCCATTTATCAATCATACTTATATATTTATCATTGGTGTAGAACGACATGTCTAACACCCCAAAACCGTCCATTAATTAACTCATAAGTTTATTAATCAAATCTGTTAATTAATTAAATAACTAATTAACAACATAAATATCCCTTCAAATAATTATATAATTAATCAACCATTCAAAATCTGAAAAGTAATTAATTAATTAACAGTTAATTATTCTTAATTATAATAAAGTCAACTAAATAATTAACGCAAAATTTAATTATCCTAATTCCTTAACCAAAAACATGATAATTAATTCACCAAACAATTATCCTTATTCTCGTACTAATAAAATCTATTACTTAAATATACCAAACCTATTAGTTAACACAACAATTAAATAAGTACACATTACCATTAATTAATCCATCAATTAATTAATCCAAAAAACAAATCACATCCGATAATTATTTTTCTAGAATTAATTATCGAAAATATCACTGAAAAAGCATGTCATTTAATCCATTAATAAATATCTCTATTTAGTTAAAACAATGTATCAAAATTAATTGCCGGATCAATTATCTCATTCATCTAAATATCAAAACCAATTCATCAATTGATTAACCATTCACCATTTAACATGTAATAATTAGTCTATCCATTAATCCTTTACAGTATCCAATTTATCTTCTGATAAATAACATGTTAAGTTGTAATTACATATTCATTATTCTAAATATTCACTAATAATACAATTTCCCAATTCACATATTGGTAATTAATTCTTCAATTAATTACCACATTACTCATCCCACCCCATTAAAATCATTTAAGTCACTAACTGGTATACAATCAATTGCATAATTAACATTTTGTGACCTCGGGTAAAAAGGCACACCTAAGGGTGTTTGAGTCCAAACGACATTGAAGACCCATTTACTAAGAAGACCCATGGGGTGCTTCATGTTTAACCATTTAATGCTTCGGGCATAAACTCAATATATTCACTTGGCATCAAATAAATATCCAGCAATACAATCTTAAAACAAACACCTTGTCAAGTCATAATTCATCTCATGTGGAAAACATCACTCAATAACATCAAGGGTTTCATGCATTGATATAACATATATCTGCACTAGAAAGAAGAAATACTATAATAGCAAACCACTACAAGTATGATATGACATTACCACTATCCAGGAGTTTATCTTTAATCAGTATTTTAAGAAAACTTTGCAGTTCCATAATCAATGATACTCACATTCTCAATTTATTTAAAGAAGAAAATAAGAATTCTTAAATAAATAGATAAATATTAGGGACCCTACCTCGGGGTAAAACCTGATTAAATATTCAACACTTTGATATACGTCAAAAACCAATCCACAACTGGTCCGCAGTCACACATGCACACACCTTCATATGTATATATATACATGTATATATATATATGTGCATATTGTATACCCTGATCAAAAAATTAAATATATTAAGAAGGTACCTAGAATCAATGCCGAAATGGCCAACACACCTCTAACTAGGTACCAAGAACTCATATGCATTATCAAACCCTTAATTGAATGATTCGAAACATAACAACAGTGTATAAGACTTACCCGAAATAATGGAAGTGAAACAATCCAAGTTCATCTACCTATAACTTGGTGGAGGATGCTGGATTACGAAAAAAGGACTCCCAAATACCATTTTCACACCTAAATGAAGGAGAAACATCAAAACAGGGTATTTTCGTCAAACCCTAAAATCGGCCAAAACAAAACGAGTACTAAAAACGTGAAGAAAATACAAAGAGATGAAGGATACCATGTGGGAAGATCTTACTTCTTCAAATTAGACCAAAAAAATAAGAAAAACAAGTGGAATCATCCATGAAAGGAGAAGGTGTCTCACCATATAGGTCGCCCGGGGAGGAAGCACGCTGTTGTTCTTCCCGGAGGGAGGTCACACTACTGTAGATCATTCGGGGCTCATGGACATGGGAGGTCTCACACATCACAAGTAGGAGGTCCGAAAGAGGGGTGCCACACCATGGAGGAGAACCTTGGTGTTGATTCAATAAGGTTTTCCTTATTACTTTTTCATTCCTTCTTGTTTTGAAAATCACAAACACCTTATACTTAAGCAAATAGATATTTTACTTCTCTAAGAAAAATTTCCTTCCTTAAGGAAATTTACCCTAAACTAGATTTCCTTATACATATCAATATTTTTTTTCTTAGGTATAAAAATAGGATTCATACCTAAAACCTCGGAATCATATAATACTTAGATATGAAGCATTCTGTTTTTAGGATCTGAATTCTGGATATGAATTGTAATGATGTTCCATTCCGAATTCTGGATATGAACTGTAATAAAGTTCCATTCCAAATTCTAGATACGAATTTTGATAAAGTTCCATTTCGAATTATGGATACGAACTCTAATAAAGTTTCATTCCGAATTATGGATATAAACTCTGATATGGTTCAACCCCGAATTATGGACTCCGAACTTTTACTAAGTTCGACTCCAAACTTTTACTAAGTTCGACTCCAAACTTTTAACTAGTTTAACTCTGAACTTTTTACTAGTTTGACTTCGAACATTTACTAGTTCGACTGTGAACTTTTACTAAGTTAGACTCTGAACTTTTAACTAGTTCGACTCCGAAATTTTTACTAGTTCAAATATTAACTTTTACTAGTTCGACTCTGAAATTTTACTAAGTTTGACTCCGAACTTTTACTAAGTTCGACTCTAAATTGTATAAGTTCAGATTCTGAATCCTGATGAAACTAGACTCTGAATTTCCTTAGAAATTCAGACTCTAGATTTTTACAAAATTCAGGTTCTGAATTCCTATAAAACAGAATCCGAATATCTCTTTATTATAGACTTCAAATTCCATTTTGGTTAGACTCCAAACATTTATTTTCTTACATTACGAACTTTAGTTTTGCTTATGCTTACACTTGTTTCATTATAAAACGATGTCATGCATTCAGTTACATATTCTTTATTATAAAACAATGTCGTCCATTCTGTTTCTAACTAACCGTTGGTTTAGTGACATGTGTACAGGTCCCTCCAAAATTTAAGGAAAATATGACCGTTGGAGGAGAGAGCCAACCTTTCCAACCGAGCCTATAAATAGGAGCTCATTTGAAAGAGCTCACAACAATTGTTGAAACAAGTCGATCACTCTAGAGACCACATGTTGTTAAGGTGTTTTATAGAGAGAGAAGCTTTTCATGCTTTGTGCATACTGAACTGCTCGTTCAGATTTCTTTGTGTGACTCCGAATGTTGGTGATTACATTCGAGGACTTCTGGGGATAGGAATACAGAGGTTCCGACTTCCTTGAAGTTTGAGGGCATCCTTGCTGAGGAAGATAGAGGTTACAACTACCTTGAAGTTGAGGTCTTGCGGGGATAGCAAGATAGAGACTCCGATCTTTGTATCGAGGGCTTACCCTGGTGTGGGTAAGACAGACTTTCTTGAAAGTATAAATCAAGATACCTTTATCCAAGGTTGTTGGATACCCTTCTCTTTGGGTTAAAAGATTTATATCTTATTACTTGTAGTTTTACTACTTGTTTTTCTGCTGCATTTTTGTATTTTAAGGAAAGTATAACCTTCTTATATTTCTTTAGACTTGTATTCTGATTCATTTTGATTCTATACGCTTTAAGGTAGAATCTCACTTTGTAAAATTTGGTTAAGTTTCTATTTCCAGATCCATATTTCTGGAACCTGTTTTCCGAATCTCTTTCTAGATTAAAGCAAGTAAATAGAACTAGAAGTTTGTAACTTCACACTTTATCCCAATCTTTCATTGGTGATTAGAGGTGTTGTGAATTTTCTTAGTTTAACTTTGTTAAACTTAGATATTTCCTTGTCTAAGGAAATTTTTAAAGTGTACAATTCACCCCCTCTTGTATATTGAGAATCTACATCATTATTCTGATCCTACAATTGGTATCAGAGGTTGGAAACCTCATACTCTATACCAATCTCACATTTGGTATCAGAGCCAAGGTTCTGAAATACTTATACTCACATATAAGTTTTTCTTGCTCAGTTTTTCCCTTGTTCTATTTTTTTCCTTACTTAGGAATATTGTTTCCTTGAATTCGAACTTTTGTTTTTAACATGTTTTTGTGTAGAAGATTTTCTTAAAGATGACAGGTATGAATGTTGGATCCATAGAAAATCTTAATCCTACAAGACCACTAATTTTTTATGGTAATTATTATGAGTATTAGAGAGATCGAATGAAGACTTTTGTTATCAATACTAGAGTAGATAATTTTGTTATGCTTACCGGTGGATATAAAATTACTGATAAGGAAGTTAGTGATTTCACCAAGAAAGAGAAGCATGGTTATCAATTAACCTATAAGGTATGCAATACTCTACTGTGTTCAATGACTAGGAACATATATATCCAAATTTCTTCTTGTGAAATAGCTAATTACATATGGAAGAAACTTGAAGTTACACATTTTGGTACATCCAAAGTAATTGAGACTAGAAGAGCTATATTGAGAGATGAGTATCATGGTTTTAATTTTTCTTATGGAGAACCCATAAGAAAAGTACAACAAAGGTTTATGACTATCGTAAATAGCCTACAATCTATGGGAGAGAAAGGTCTGGATGATGAATCTCTTGTAGATAAGATCATTGATATTATGACCAATGAGTGGGAATCAAAGAGAACAACCATTGATGAGAATAGGAAGGTCACTCAAATTTCTATTGATGAATTATTTGGAACTCTTCTTCAACATGAGACAAGGATGAAGAAATATGCTGACAACATCAAAAAGAAGAATGGTAATGGTACTGTTGATTTTACTACAACATCAAATCATATGAAAGAAAAAACTCCTGAGAGAGTAACAAGATCCAATTCTAAGAAGGTTACTATACAATCCGAATCTAGTGAGAGTGAAGTCTCATAGAATGAGTTAGCTAATCTTGCTCGAAGGATGAATAAGATAACCAGTCAGAGAAATTTTCAATCCAAGCATAAGAAGAAGGATATGAAAGATAAGAAAGATGGAGAGGTCACATGCTATGAATGCAAGAGAAGTGGACACATATGACATGATTGCCCTATGCTTAAAAATAAAGAAAGAAAAGATAGGCATTCTGAAAAGAATAGAAAGAATTATTACAAGTCCAAATCTAAGAACGTTCTGAAAGCTAATGATATTTGGAGTGCCATTGGTGGTGACTCTTCAGATGAATCTTCTGATTATGAATCTTCTGGATAGAAGAATCTTGGTCTTATATCTAGATTATCTATTAACAATCATTGTTTTATGGCTAAGGTACACAATACTGAATCATTGACCAACGTTTCTTTGAATTCTAATGATAGCAAGTATTATAACTCTTCAGATGAAGAAAATAATTTACCTACCTATGAAGAAGTTTCTAGGTTTGCTGAACTTCTTGAGATTGAGAATTCAAAACTCAATAAAAAACAAGATAAGGAAAACTCTAGGAATATTATTCTTACTAAAGAGATATCAGATATTTATAAAGATCTTGATAAGAAAAATGTTGATTTTGAAAGTATTTCAAAGATTCTTGAGGAATTAAATTCTGAGAAGAATAAACTTTCTAAAGATATAGAAAAAGTAATTTCTAAGAAAAGTGTTTTCGAGCCTAGCTCTAGTTTCAAATCTAATGATTTTGAAGATAAAAACTTGGTTATAAAACTCATGTCCGAAATATTTTCCTTAAAGAAGTGTTTGTCAAACTTTACCTTGGGTAAAGAAAATTTTGATAAGATGTATTCACAAATACGACCTTTAAGAAACAAATTTGGATTTGGTTATACCCATGAAAAACCAACTTTTAGTAACAATTATTTTGTTCCTCAAAGTGCCCCATTTTGTACCAAGTGTCAATGTGGTGGTCACTGGGAAAATAATTGTTCTTTAAACCAAACTCAATCTTTAGGTTTTTATAAGGCTTATTTCTCTAAGAAGATGTGGGTACCCAAAATTTTGTTATATGAAAATCTCAGATCCAAACAAGTTTAGATTCCAAAAGTCTAATTCTTTTCTTATTTTCAGAAAGATAAAGGAAGTACCAACAACAATACTTGGTACATGGATAGTGTATGTTCTCGGTACATGACTGGTCACAAAATCTATTTCGAAAATATTATCAAGACGAGAGGAATAAAAGTAACTTTTGGAGATAATGCTCAGAGAGAAATTGTTGGTATAGGTAATATTGTTTTTCTTGGTAAAGCTTTGATTTCAAATGTTTTGTTTGTTAAGGGTCTTAAGAAAAAACTCATTAGCATAAGTCAATTATGTGATAAAGGATACCTTGTGAATTTTAGGAATGATAAGTGCTTAGTACATAATTCCAAGGAAGAGTTTATTCTTTCTGCCCATAGGCAAGAGAATGTTTACACTTTAAACTTAGAAGACCATAGGAGCCAAGACTTACCTTACCTTAGTTCAATGGAAGATCATTCTTGGTTATTACATAGAAGACTAGGTCACTGTAACCTAAGAAAATTATGTAAACTCTCTAAGAAGAAATTAGTTAAGGATATACCAGATCTTAGATTTGATTCTTCTAAAGTTTTTGATCCTTGTCAATATGGAAAGAAACATAAATCTAGTTTTAAATAAATCGATGAACTCTCAACAAATGATGCATTACATTTGGTGCACATGGATCTTTTTGGCCCAACACAAACTGGAAGCATCAGAGGAAAATACTATGTGCTTGTTCTAGTTGATGATTACAGTAGATTTACATGGGTTTATTTTCTAGCAAAGAAGTCTGAATCTTTTTCTTATTTTAAAAGTTGTAGAGCCCAAGTTAAAAATGAGAAAAACCTTCCACTGAAAACTATTCATAGTGATCATGGAGGATAATTTCAAAATTCTGATTTTGAAACTTTTTGTAGTAGAAAAGGTATTACTCACAACTTTTCAGCACGAAGAAATCCT
Organism: Viscum album; assembly: GCA_963277665.1. Classification (NCBI taxonomy): domain Eukaryota; kingdom Viridiplantae; phylum Streptophyta; class Magnoliopsida; order Santalales; family Viscaceae; genus Viscum; species Viscum album. The sequence continues at coordinate 409,299,683 of OY728125.1, read as the reverse complement.
CAACAAAATGGTGTAGTTTAAAGAAGAAATAGAATTATTCAAGAGATAACTAGAACAATGCTGAGTGAATATTCTATAGCTAGACATTTTTGGGCTGAAGTTGTAAGTACTACTTGTTATACTATAAATCGAGTTTTGATTAGGCCTTTTCTTAATAAAACTCCTTATGAGTTATGGAATGGTAGAAAACCAAGACTTTCCTACTTCAAGGTTTCTAGTTGCAAGGTATTCATCCTGAATACTAAAGATAATCTACACAAATTTGCACCAAAATATGATGAAGGAATTTTCTTAGGCTACTCCATAACTTCTAAGGCTTATAGAGTTTTCAATAAAAACACTTGTACTATTGAGGAAATAGTACATGTAAATTTTGATGAAACTGATCCTTTTGTTTTTAAACCATCCCAACCTAAATCCTTGGATGTGGTTTCAAAAACTGATTATCAACCTTTGATAAAAGATCCTTTTGATAAGGAAAATGTTCAAGAAGATACTTCTGAAACATTTACCCCAGAAGATTTTATACCATATGTTGATGAACAAGTTTTACAAAACCCAAGTCAAGTGTTTATTAAGAACCATCCCAGTGATAGTATCATTGGTGATATAAATCAACCTATAAGGACTTGAAGTTCCTTAAGAAATGAAGTAGAACATATAGCATTTCTTTCCCAATTAGAACCAAAAATCACTGATGAAGCTTTAGGTGATGATGATTGGATTAAAGCCATGCAAGATAAACTAAATGAATTTGAAAGGAATAAATTCTAGACCTTGGTTGAAAGACCTAAGGAAACTTCTGTTATTAGAGTAAAATGAGTCTTCAGAAATAAGTGTGATGAAACTGGAGTCATTGTAAGAAATAAAGATAGACTAGTTTCTAAAGGATATAAACAACAAGAGGGAATAGACTATGAAGAAACCTATGCTCCATTAGCTAGACTTGAATCTATTCATATTTTACTTTCCTTTGTAGCATTCTTCAATTTTAAACTTTTTCAAATGGATGTGAAATGTGCTTTCTTTAATGTTTATGTTCAAGAGGAAGTTTTTGTTGAACAACCTCCTAGATTTAAAGATAAAAAACATTATGATCATGTTTTTAGACTTAACAAAGCTTTGTATGGCCTTAAACAAGCCCCACGAGCTTGGTATGACAGAATTACAGGATTTTTTCTTCAAAATAACTATGTTAAGGGAAATAAAGATCCAACTCTTTTTATAAAGAAATATAAGAATAATGTTTTGATTGTTCAAATCTATGTTGATGACATTATATTTGGTTCAACTTAGCAATCTTTAACTGATTCCTTTGTGGATCTAATGAAATTTAAGTTTGAAATGAGTATGATGGGTGAGTTAACATTTTTCCTTGGTTTTCAAATTTCTCAAAAACCAGAAGGAATCTACATATCCCAACATAAGTATATTAAAGATCTTATTAAAAAGTATGGTTATGACAACACTAAGAGTATAAGTACTTCTATAGGTACCTCAAACACTCTTGATCTTGATGAAGCTGGTAAACCAGTTGATCAAACATCCTTTAGAGGTATGATAGGAAGTCTACTTTACTTGACATCTAGTTGACTAGACTTGATGTTTTCAGTATGCTTATGTGCAAGATATCAATCCAATCCTAAGGAATCTCATTTAAATGTAGTGAAAATAATTTTTCGCTACTTAAAGGGAACCATGGACCTGAGATTATTTTATACTTATGGAAATGATTTTGTTTTAAAAATCTTTTCGGATGCTGACTTTGGTGGATGTAGAATGGATAGAAAGAGTACATCCGGAACTTGTCATTTCTTAAGAGATTCATTAGTTTCTTGGTCATGCAATAAGAAACATTCTGTATCACTCTCCACTTCTGAAGCTGAATATGTAGCAGCTGGAAGTTGTTGCGCTCAAGTGTTGTGGATGCAACACACACTCACAGATTATGGCTTGAATTTTACTAAGACTCAAATTTTGTGTGATAACACAAGTACCATTGCCCTTAGTAGAAACCCTGCACATCACTCTCATGAAAATCACATAGATATTAGGCATCACTTTCTTAGGGATCACACACTTAATGGAGATATCATTCTTCAGTTTATCAGAACGCAAGATCAACTTGCTGAAATTTTCAAAAAATCTTTACCTTCTGATAGATTTGAATACATTAAACAGAAGTTAGGAATGATAACCGTGAGGTAATCCTTCTTCTTAAACTTCTTGTTGAACAATTATCCTTATAGTAATAAACTCATTTTCATAGGGGGAGTACATTTTCTTGGTACTGTAATCAAAAATATTTGCAGAAAGTTTTTTTTCAAAAAAATTCGTAGTCGGTTTTCTTTTCAAACTTTCGTAACCAAAAGTTTTCGTAACAAGTTTTTGAAATTTTCAGAATTTAAATTCTCAGAATGTAAATGTTTAGAAGGGAAATTTCCGGAACTGAAAGTTTCATAATGAACTTTTCGTAATGAGAATTTTCGTAATGAACTTTCCGTAATGAAAATTTTCGTAATGAACTTTCCGTAATGAGAATTTTCATAATGAATTTTCTGTAATGATAATTTTCGTAATAAACTTTTCATAATGAGAATTTTCGTAATGAAATTTCCATAATTAGAATTTTCGTAATGAATTTTCCGTAAAGATAATTTTCATAATGAACTTTCCGTAATGATAATTTTCGTAATGAACTTTCATAATGAGGATTTTTCTTAATGAGTTTTTCATTTTTTTTTAAAATTTGCTTCAAGAAGAATATTACCAATTATGAACAATCTTTCTAGACAATCCTAAAGGTATTATTTCCTTGCTTAATTTTTCATAGTCATATTTTGCTTGTTGGTATTTTCCTATGAATTTTAAAATTATTCGGATTCTAGTTTTTCTTAAATCCGAATGTTTTTTCTTAAAAACCTCAAAAGATCGGAGTCAAGTTTTCCTTGTGGGAATATTCTCAACCGTCAGATTAGATCAAAAGGATTTTCAACCATTATATGGTTTTTGGAAGACCAAAGGTCACCTCCATCGTCTATATAAAAGTGACCATAAGAGTCATCCCACATCGGTTTTTCAAAGCATTCACGTCTCGAAGCCCTGATTCTCTTCGTAAGGACCATTCTGATCTTTGTCAAAGCCATTTCGAATCTTCCAGAACTCTCCACTCCGAATGTCTGTTGAAGCTACCTCTTAAGATATGTCAACTAAAAAGCCAATATAAAAGTGGTTAGTCTTTAGGGAAAGGTTAGTGCATCCGTATTTCTACAATTTTGATTCTCTTATATCCAAGAATATCAGATTGAATGGTTGGGAAGATTTTTGCTTGTCTAAGTCAGAAAAATAGGATCCGGTTTATACAGATTTACTGGTTGAGTTCTATGAGTCTGTTTCCTTCTAGCAGGAAGAGGGAAGAGAGTTATTTTCCTTCAAGTCTTATGGTAAGACTTACAAATTATCTTACACCAAGGCTGCAAGCTTGGTGGGTTTATCCTACGAAGGGGAAGCTGAGTTTTTCTCACATAAGATTCCGGATGAGCAAGGAAGTTTCAACAAGGTGAAGGCATTGAAATGTATTGGACTCAAAGATACCAAGACTGCTAATATTTCTCATCTCACTCCGAATAATCAGATTTTACAGCTATGGGTACAAGGATTTCTCGTACCAAGAAGGGGTGACAAGGATAATCTGAAGAAGAGTGACATCTAAGTCCTAGATTTCCTGGTAAATCTAAGGAAGATAGATTTGATGAGGAATGTTTTGATTATGGTTAAGAATATAAAAGAAAGGAACTTGAGAGCTCAAATCATTATGTACCCTTCCTTACTATCAATGCTGATAGTTCAGTGTTTAGATTCTTTCAAAGTTTCTTGTTAGTCTAAAGTTCAGAAGTGTAATATTATGCTCGTTAGTGATGATACTTTGAAAAGAATGAAGATGGGTTTTTCTCCTTAATTCGGAGAATTCTAACCTTTACCAGAGGTAGAGGCTGAGGCCATTCTAGAAAATTTGGAGAAGGATGAACCAGTAAAGAATGTCACTAAGAAGAGGAAGATTAAGGAAGTGGTTGATGATGAAAAAACCCCCAAATATAAGGAAACCCAGTCTGCACCTCCCAAGACAAAGAAATAGAAAGATTATACAGATGAAGTGGCAGCCAAGTGGAGGAAAGACAAATAGAAGAGAAAATAAGGGGATCTACAATTCGGATTGGACCCAGCTGAGGCTAAGGCCTCAAGGGAAAAAGTTTCGAATGTGTTAGAAAAATAATCCAAAGAAAAGAAGTTGAAGAAAAAGAAGTCCGAAGCTGAGCTTGTACAATCTCTATTAAGAGATACCGAAATAGCCTCTGATAAGATTCCTATTCTGTAAACCTTTGATATCCAACCATCTTTACCAGAGACTCCAGGAAAGAACTATGTCACTCTAGAAAAATCTAAGGGTAAAGAGGTAGTTAAAGAAGGATAAAAAGAAGCTGTTGAAAAAGAAGAGGAAGAGGTTGTTCAAGAAGAAGAAGAAGAAGAAGAAGAAGGAAGTGGTGATCTTTATGATATGATCAAACAAGTAGAAGAGTATCAACAAAAAGCTGAATCTGCAAAAATACCCACTATGGAAAAGGCAGTTGAGAAAGAAAGTGGGAAGGATAATGATAATCAAGAGGAAGAGAAGGAAATTGTTCTATATGATGAGGAATAATCATATGAAAAGAATTTCCTTGAAGAAGGGACAGAAAAGGAGAAACCAGATGAAGATCTGATTGTTCAATTATTAGAAAGTGAGGAAGAATCTCTAGATGAACAACCTATTCTGAAAGCTGATAAGGGGAATCAAGTCCTGATGGATACTCCAACAAAAGAGATTTTCAGGAAGAAGGAGGTTGGTGGTTCTTCTAAAAGTAAACTGGTGAAAATTGAAGAAGAACAATCTACAGGTAAATTATTGGATTCGGAGTCATCAGAACATGGTCACGATTTTGTGGTTGAATCTATAAAGAAGTTGGTGGACACCATTACGATTTTTCTAACTATAGATTCCAGATTCCAGATTCTGCAACAGAGTATGAATCAGAAATCAGAATCCTTATCCATGGTCATGGATAAGTGTGTGAAGATTGAAGCTAACCATAGAAGTTTTCTTATTAATTATGATGTACATAGGAATTCCTTCATCAAAATAACTTTGTGTTCTAAGAAATTTGAAGAAGACATGGCTGACTATGATAATTTTCAGAATGAGGTGAAAGATGACTTTGACACTGAGGATGCAACGATTAAGAATCTTCAGGATGATTTGATCATTGAGCAAAGTTCTCAGAGTCAACAAGTGAAGGAGATGAATAATAAGACTAACTCTCTTGCTCAAAATTTTATAAGGGATATATATCTTTATATTGAGCTTGATAAAGGACTTGTAAAGCAAGATGAGCTAATAAAGATGCAAGAAGAGACCGTGAAGTCTCAGGCAGAAGATTTTAAAGCTCAAGATGAAAGGATAAAAGCCTTGGAGAGGCAAGCTGAGGAGGATCAAAGAGATTTGAATAAACTGAAAACATTATTGAAGAAGCTGATCCCGAAGGAAAAGGAAGACAAATAAACCACTCCGATCTTTTTTTTTATTTGTCTTTCCTTGTAAAAATTTCTCAAAGTCTAATGAAATTTTGGGTGGTTGTATCTTATCTTGTTATGTACTAATGTTTCATGTACTTTATTCTTTTCCATTCCCTTCAATTATTTTTGAAAATCACAAAGGGGGAGAAGTAAAAAGAACCACTTAAAAGAGGAGAAGGAAAAATTTAAAATGAAGAGGAAAAATTTCTAAGTGAAATATCCTTGGAGGGGGAGTTCCTCATTACGAAATATTTCATTTGCATGAAAAAGAAAACTCTATTCTGGATATTCAGAATACAATCCTTAGAGTTTCAATGCCTAAGGGGGAGTTAGTTGTATTCATCATTATCCATGAACAAAGGGAGATAAGTTTTAATTTTAAAGTCTAATGAAAATTTTCAAAGTCCTAATACTCTTTGTAAAGTTGTTTGTGCTTTCAAAATAGGGGGAGATTGTTGAGTCAATAAGGTTTTCCTTATTACTTTTCCATTCCTTCTTGTTTTGAAAATCACAAACACCTTATACTTAAGAAAATCAATATTTTACTTCTCTAAGAAAAATTTCCTTCCTTAAGGAAATTTACCCTAACCTAGATTTCCTTATACATATCAATATTTTTTTCTTAAGTATAAAAATCGGATTCATACCTAAAACCTCATAATCATATAATGATTAGATATGAAGCATTCTTTTTTTAGGATCCGAATTCTGGATATGAACTTTAATGATGTTCCATTCCGAATTCTGGATATGAACTGTAATAAAGTTCCATGCCGAATTCTGGATACAAACTTTGATAAAGTTCCATTCCAAATTATGGATATGAACTCTAATAAAGTTCTATTCTGAATTATGGATACAAACTCTCATAAGGTTCCACTCCGAATTATGGACTCTGAACTTTTACTAAGTTCGACTCCGAACTTTTAACTAGTTCGACTCCGAACTTTTTACTAGTTCGACTCCGAACTTTTACTATTTCAACTTCGAACTTTTACTAAGTTCGACTCCAAACTTTTAACTAGTTAGACTCTGAAGTTTTTACTAGTTCGACTCTAAACTTTTACTAGTTAGACTCTGAACTTTTACTAAGTTTGAATCTAAACTTTTACTAAGTTCGACTCTGAATTGTATAAGTTTATATTCTGAATCCTGATGAAACCAAACTCCGAATTTCCTTAGAAATTAAGACTCCAGATTTTTACAGAATTCAGGTTCCGAATTCCTATAAAACAGAATCCGAATATCTCTTTATTATAGACTTCAAATTCCATTTTGGTTAGACTCTGAACTTTTATTTTCTTACATTCCGAACTTTAGTTTTTCTTATGCTTACACTTGTTTCATTATAAAATGATGTCGTGCATTCAGTTACATATTCTTTGTTATAAAACGATGTCGTCCATTCTGTTTCTAACTAATCGTTGGATTAGTGACACGTGTATAGGTCCCTCAAAAATTTAAGGAAAATATGACTGTTGGAGGAGGGAGCCAACCATTCCAACCGAGCCTATAAATAAGAGCTCATTTTAAAGAGCTCACAATAATTGTTGAAACAAGTTGATCACTCTAGAGACCACACGCTGTTAAGGTGTTTTATAGAGAGAGAAGCTTTTCATGCTTTTTTCTTACTGAACTGCTCGTTCAGATTGCTTTGTGAAACTCTGAATGTTGGTGATTACATTCGAGGAATTCTGGGTATAGGAAGATAGAGGTGCCAACTTCCTTGAAGTTCGAGGGCTTCCTTGCTGAGGAAGACAGAGGTTCCAACGACCTTGAAGTTGAGGGATTGCGGGGATAACAAGACAGAGAATTTGATCTTCGTATCGAGGGCTTACCTTGGCGTGGGTAAGACATACTTTCTTGAAAGTTTAAATCAAGATACCTTTATCCAAGGTTGTTGGATACCCTTATCTTTGGGTTAAAAGATTTATATCTTGTTACTTTTAGTTTTACTACTTGTTTTTCCGCTGTATTTTTGTATTGTAAGGAAAGTATAACCTTCTTATATTTCATTACACTTGTACTCTGATTAATTTTGATTCTATATGCTTTAAGGTAGAATCTCACTTTATAAACTTTGGTTAAGTTTCTATTTCCGGATCCATATTTCCGGAACCTGTTTTTGGAATCTCTTTCTAGATTCAAGCAAGTGCATAGAACTAGAAGTTTGTAACTTCACACTTTGTCTCAATCTTTCATTGGTGATTAAATGTGTTGTGAATTTTCTTAGTTTAGCTTTGTTAAACTTTGATCTTTCCTTGTCTAAGGAAATTTTTAAAGCGTACAATTCACCCCCCTCTGGTATATTGAGCATCTACATCATTATTTCGATCCTACACTTGGTGCATTCCCTAAGGAGGTGCACTGCAGGTTCTGCTTGAGGTGGAAGTGCGCAACTATAGGGGGGTCCGACTAAGGGAGATCCAACCATGGAGAGTAGCTCGCACATAGGAGGATCCAGAGCAGGAGGTGCTCACTTGGTGGTTCGTGTGCCATGGGGGTTACTCCCTCCCTGGTACGTGTCGCACCTCAAGAGGAGAAGAAAAGGCTTGTTGCCTTGGGTTTTCTAGAAACCTAAAAAAAGAAGATGCCCTTTTATTAATTATACTAATTATAATCAATATAATTATAATAATAATAAAAATAATATTATTATTGTTTCCATTAAACACTTATTAAATTACTAGAAACTCCCCATAAAAAAATAATAAAACGCTCCTTTTGATTAAGTCCAACCTCCCCATTTAAATTCACATTAATTATTTAATTCATTATTAACCTTCATTTATTTGAAACCATAACCCCCAATTTAATTACCATTATTAATAATAATCATAACACTCATAAAACCTTAATAATAATAATCTCATTATTATTAATATTCAAACCTTGGATAAGACCCAAAAACTTTATTTAATAAAAACGCTTCTTCATTAAATCTGAAACTCCTCATTTAATTAAACATTTCTTTGAGATTCTCAAAAGACACATTAATTTCACATAAAATTTACATCCCATTAATGATGCAATTAAAATCTTTTAACATCCAAAAAATTTATGACACCATAATAATAATAATAAAATTATTATTATTAACACATTATTCTATTTAAACACAAAACACCCAATTAAAATTATTTAATTAAAATAAATAAAATATTAAACTGGGTAAGCTGCATGGGTTGGACCAAAACCGTGCGCAACCCGTATAGATCCATTAAAGTCTACTTTTCTAGATTTGGTGCTCCTAAGATTCTTCAGCACACCCGTGAAAATTATTAGGTATTCACCCAAGTCCAAAAATGACATCTTTAAGTGTTCCAATACTCAGAATTATGTTTCAGATCTTGGTTTAAAAACCGACCTGTCGATAAACCGAAAAGTTTGAAAACCGTCATAATTTAAACCTTGTTAAAAAACACGAGACTTTACAGTGTTCTCATTTCTTTCTTATTCTATCTCTCTTTTGTTTTCTCTCCCCGTTTTCTCTTTCACTATGAACTATTATTCTCATGATCATAAGTATCTAACCTGAGGAAGTTACCGAGGGAGTAATATAGTGATGAACCCATGTATTTGAACATTCATGCTTAATTTTTCTTATTTTCTTAAAGTTAGTTTGAGGGGGATCTTAGTGGGAAATTCATATTTGTGTCTCCACTTTCCACTCAAGGATTATTTTTTCTTATGCAATATTCTCCCTCAATCGAGGATGTGGATATACGGTCTCTCAATGATCATTAAGTACACTATATATTAACAACCATCAGTAGAAGAGGATTTTCACACATATGATATAGTGTTTTCATTAAGTAAATTTAAAACTAATAATAAGACATTGAAGGTTCAATCTGAGTGATTCTCTTGAGAATATCTCCTTTATTTCTTTCTTAATTTTGTCTACATTTATTCTATTTTCATTGCATTTGCATGTTTAATTTTAATATTCCATTCTCAATTCTCAAACCTCTATTTATTTTAGATTTATTTCATAAATAAAAAATATAAAAATATATAAAAATTTAATTAGAAGTATTGAGTGAATGACCACAACAACTCCTCAAGATAATGACCTAGGTCAACCCCTATGATGTACTTAGTTAAATTATTTTGAGAGAGCACATGATAATGATTCATCAAATTGATGTTATTTTTTGGGATCCAAGTAGTCCTCACTCACTATTTTTATTCACAATTTGTAAATAATTTTCTTTTCTTTCATTAAAAAAACATAAAAAATCATAAATTTTTAAAAATTAAAAAAACTATTATTTTCCATGTATTAAAATTTTGATCATTATGAAAATAATGACTAATATCAGGGTAAAGAAGAATAATAAATTCAAAAATATTAGTTTCAAGGACTTAAAGAATAAATATAGGTCCTGGAGAGAAAAATGGAATGGCTAATTGAATTTGTACATTCATGTCAAGAGAAACCGGAACTTGAACCTAAGCCAGAACCAAAACCAGAACAGGTGGTGGAATAGATTTCACCAATAATTTTTTATATCAAAGAACCTGAGGCAGTTGAGAAGGATCTACTGAATGAATTAATAATATCATCCCACACTTAACCTGTTCTTGAGGAGGCCATTGAATAAAACATTCCACTGATATATATATAGGAGATAAATATTTTTTGGAAGAATTTACAAATCACTTTATTGATGATAACCTAAAACTTGATCTTCACATCCTTGATAAAGAAAAATCAGCACCTCTCTACCTATCTATTACTTTAGAAGATGGTGATGAAGATGCACCTGTTGATATTGAGTTGGTAATGGTCCTTCCAGAAGAGATAAATTTCCAAGCTAACTTACTTGAAAGAGAATATTTCTTAATAGATTATCCAATTTTTATTATTATTCAAGTTGAATTATTTTCTGACTTCTATTTTTCTAAAATTTATAAAACAAAAAAATAGAGAAGGCATTGAATGTTAAGAAAGAAACTACCCAAGTGGCGGTGATTGAATAAGAGTATCTAGAAAAGATAGCGGTGGTGTGACTACCACTTATATAAAAACTTCTATAACATATAGAGGAGGGAACCATAGAAGTCAATAGGTAGAAACCCTATCTTATTTTCCCACCCACTCTAAACCTCAAATTATATATTCCTTTTTTCTTGGTGGTTAAGATTTTTCTTATCTTATTTGGGGTTATCTAATATTAGTGCATACTAATGGATACTAGAAAAATTCACATGTGGTGGTTCTTCTCAAAAGAACCACACCCACCTTCTAATTGGGGATAATCCACTATAACTACCTGACTAGGAGTAGTAAAAACCTAGAACCCATTTGGGGGTTTAAACCAATAATTATCCATTTTATTTTCCATTTAAATTTATTTTCTTTATTTTTATTATGCTTTTTTATTTATTTATTTTAGTTTTAAAGTGGTAAAATCTAGGAGCTTAACTCAATATTATCACAAAAAAATAAATCAGGTTGTGTCTTTCATTTTCTTTATTTTATTTTCTACCCAATTCAAATTCTATGTGAGAAAACTTCAAGATCTGATTTGAAATAAAAAGAGGGTAGTAAATGGAATACATTTGGGGGGATTTAAATCTATTGTTAGAATTTTTTTGTGCTTAATTTTTATTTTTCATGTCTTTTTATGAAATTTTCATGTTTTCCTTTTTCATTTTTGGAGTGTTTTTAGGATTCATAAGCTGAATCGAATACTTTGGAAAATTTAAACCATATTAGTGTTTTTGGTACATTTATTGATTTTAATTCTTGATGATTTAAATGATTTATAAATGGATTTTTTTCTTGATTTATGATTTTTCATTTGATGAAGTTTGATTGATTATGAAACTCATGCACACTAGTACTGTCTGAATTGAAAATCTTTCCCAACCTGAGAGAGTTCAAAACCTTTTTGACATCTTTTTTACATTTAAATTTTTATTGAGAGTATTTAGACATGTTTTTTGTTCCAAAAAATGTTTTTTTCCTATTTTGTAAATTTTCTAGAGTTTATGGAATGTGTCAAGTATGATTGAGGAACCACTTTGAAATCCCTTTTTTACATTCAACTCTAATTTTGGAATACCTTTTCATCTGACCATCATTAAGACCCCAATATTCATAAAATACCTTGTTAGACAACCAAGTTACTATCCATTTATCCCATTAAAACATTCTATAGAATTTAAATTCGTTATTATTATTTTTATCATGTGGGGGGGATGGAGAAGATGACCTGTATTTTTATTTATTAAAGAATATGTTTGAGTTGAAATGAAAAAAAAAATTATATTTATTTCTTCATTTTTGGAAGCAATTTTTTGATGGAAATATTTATGGGTGTCTCAAATATCATTAAAATTTAGTCTAGGTGTTCACTAATATTTTAATATCTAAATATTATTCTATTTTCCTAAAAAATATGATTCTGAAGAGAAATACAAATCTAAAATCAAGATGAAAAAATACTATAAATTGGGAAAAGGAGGTAATAAATTTACCATTGATACTGAAAATTCCCAGGGTAAACTTCCCAAATAAAGAAATATGTGTCTGTAGGTGATTCATTTTCATGCTGATTGAAGAGAACACCATTCATGAGAAAAAATTTCCATGAATTTACTTTACTTTAGAACTTAACCCTCCCCATTCTGCCATTGATGTTTTAACATTTAAAACCCAACAACCCTCAACCTTAGAAAAACCCATGAAAAATACCTCATTATTGATACATTTTTTACTTTGGGAAGTGTATATAGTGGGAGGATAACAAGACTATATTGCTAACACATGTTCTTGAGAATGATAAAAACTGTAAAAAAGTCCTTGAGTGAAGAGAGAAATATATTTTTGGGGAGGTAGGTATGTCATGAACGTAAGGATCAAAATGATATTCAATGAATTTTTAGGATTTTTGAGGATTTAGGAAATTTCGGTCTATATAAAAGGAATGATATTTTCCTTTGATATGATAATTAATTTGTGTTGTCAATTATTCTTTGGGAAGATTTTTTTGACCTTGGTATAAGATGATTTCCCAGAAGTGCAATTTTTAATTGTGGGGGATTGAAAGAAATATTTTCAATTATTTTTAATTTAATTTAAATATTTTTAGTCACACCAATTTGTTACTTTAAGGGGAATTGTCACATTTTATTATTTTAGTAGCATTTTGAGCTTAATTAAAAAATGGAATAATTTGGGATTTTAATAGTTTTATTTTTATTCTGTATTTAGGCTATAATTCTTTTTAATCTGATCCAAATTGAAAAATTATTATTTTTTAGGTTTATTTTTCTTGTATTCATTTATTTCTTATGGATCTAATACTCAATCCACCATTTGAAGGCTCAAGACTAGCTCAAAAGTCGGGGCTCAAAATATGTGTAAAAATATAAAGATTTTTTATGTTGGGACCATATCTCATAACTAGCCAAACCAATGGAGCTAAAATTATACATAAATCTAGAAAAGATATTAATGAATGATTATTATTAAGGTGTAAATGTGTGATTACTTTATTTTCAAGTTTGTAAATGCATTGTAATCTAGAGATCTGGAATATGAAGAATCCATCTAGACAAATTAAATATCCATAGTAAATTAGTCATAGCTCATTAATTTTCTTTAAAATAAAGATAGTTTTTTTATCTAATGGAGGACATATTCTTGAAAAACTTTTTAGAATAACACTTTCCAAAATTAGGCCACTACATATGTCTACCATGCATAAAATGTAGGAGAAATATTTTGGATTCAAATATTCTCTCCCATCTACCTATAAATTTGTATTTACTCTTCATTTTCATGGATCAGATTATTCCCTAATGATTTATCCAAATTTAGTCTATATTTTGTCTTATATTATATTATATTGTAATTATGTAATTTAATTTCTTATTTTAATTTAATCTTTCTCATTTATTTTTTATTTTATCTATCTTTTCTTTTCTATCCCCGTTTTTTTCTTCATTGTAAACTCTTATGCTTATGATCACAATTAGATAACCCGAGGAAGTTCCTTGGAGAATAATCCATTTATAAAACCGAGTATTTGGACATTAATTATTAATATTTTTTATTTTATTAGATTTATTCATAGGTTTATCTTAGTGGAAAATGTGCCTTTATGTCTCTAATTTCGACATGAGGTTTAGATTTCATTTCTACAATATTCTCCCTTGATCTTGGAGGTAGATGTGCAGTCTCTCAAGGATCATTGAGTGCACTGTATATTCAAAACCATAAAAATAAGTGGATGTTCACACATATAATGGAGTGTCTTAATTAAGAAAATTTTAATCTAAGAATAAGACAATGAAGGTTTGATCTGGGTGATTCTCTTGGGAATATCTTTTTCCTTTCTAACTTTATTTTGTCTGTATTCATTCCATTTTCATTGCATTATCATGTTTAATTTTATTATTTCATTATCAATTATTAAACTTCCATTTATTTTAGTTTTATTTCATAAATTTGAAAATATAAAAAAAAATATAAAAAGTGAATTAGAAGTAGTGTGTGATTGACCACGATAGCTTCTCAAGTGAACAACATAGGGCATCCCCTATGCCACACTTAGTTAAAATATTTTGATAGTGCACATGAAAACACTTCATAAACTTTATTTTCTACTATTATCAAAATACCTTTAATTTTGCACCTCAAACTACATGGGTTTTAAACCCTATATTTTAGTAGGGTACATAGGACACCTCTTTAAGGTTAAATCCTTACACTACCATCATTTAATATCCCCCACAGAAGATAATATTTCCAAATCACAGTCGTATTTATAGAGTATACTAAACCTTATACCATACCTTCTCAAAGTCTCTAGTATAATTTAAACCATGAGTATCCCCACAATATAGTAACTTATGACTGAACCAATACATAATGAGTGTATATAGGAAGCATCCCAACTAAACTTCAAACCTATGATGTAATATTGTGATATGATACCTAGAGGACCCATGTAAAAATATTAGGATAACCCCACCTGATAAATTATAAACCCATACCTAGGTTTCAATATTAGGGTGCCACATGTGATAGTCATGATATTCCTTATATGACATGCATAAGAATCTTATATGACAAGAATATGACATCTTCACTCTTTACTTAAGTAAAGATCCTAATTTCTTTTATTATATTATGTGTATGATATTTATTATGTTATGAGTATGAGATTATTTATTTGATAAGCATAATAATCCTATGGGATGAGAATATAATTATTTTCATTCTATCCTTAGGTGATGAGCCTAAGATTCTTACCCTATGTGACCAGCACTAGATGCCTCTAGTAAGGAGATAGGTAAGCCTTAAGGGAATAACCTAAGTTTACTTATGTTATTAGCATAGGATTACTCATGTAATGAGCATGAGTCACCTATCGTGACAATCTAGGGTTTCTATACGTAATGATCTAGTATTCCTTATGCAACGAGCATAAGTTTCCTTATGCAATGAGAATAGGATTCCTTGGGTCTAGAAAATGAAATTACCTAGGTGTTACAAATAGGATTACCTTAGCATCACCCTAAGGAAGATATTTTTAGATTACCAATGTACCAATATATTTTTGAGACTCATTATCTCCCATAGAGGGTGTTCTCCTAGATGAGGAAGCCAATGATGAAATTAACTTGTGTCTACTTGGTGAGGGGACTAGGAAAGCGATTCATGATCATTTTTTGAATCTATAAGGGAGACCCAGAATAGGAAAAAATCTCTATATATGAATCTAGAAAAGGAAGAGATGGCATCCCATCATCCCATGTTGATCAATGAGTTAAAACCATCATTTCTAGTGGTGATGGTCTCCCTCATTTGGAAAGCAGAAATATAGGACCAGAAGAACCATGAATAGTCTAAGGATATAGTATGACATGAACTCGGGTCCTAGATAATTTTTTTTGGAAAAAAATAAAAAGGTCTATGAGAACATAGTTTCAAACCACATGAGTATATTTCCTCGCACTGTTAAGGTAAAAAACCCATAGAGGTATCCATGAATGATTCTATCTCTGGTGAGTAGCTATAGGAACTTAAAAAGGTTCCTTGGTAAGTTGAAATAATGAAATATCTATTTATTCAAAGGTACCATACTTATCTTCTAATAATAATTATCTTGTGATGAAATAAAAATCAAAATATTATGTTTAGTAGAATCCTTATTTTTGGAATATTTTTAGTGATCAAGTAATAAGAATGTGTTTTACAAAGGAAGAGGAAATTTTCTTGCTTACATTTTTTCATATTCTTTAAAATGGATACCTTTTTGGACCTTTTATAATATCTATAAAAGTATTACAGGTTGGGTTTTTTTGACAAAAAAATTGTAAAGATTAATATAATTTTTGAAAATCATGTAAAAACTACCAATTTATTTTTAAAATTTCCAAATGATGGAAAATTCTCCAATAACCTTTGATTTTTTATAAAATATTTGATATATGGGGTATATATTTAATGGGACCATTTACTACTTCTTCTGGATTTACCTATAACCTATTAAAATTAGATTATGTTTCATAATTTGATTAAATACTAATAAACCAAAACTGATGATTCAAAAGTGGTTATTAAGTTACTAAGGTTATATATTTTTTATAGGTTTGAAATACCTCAAGAAATCATAGGTGATATGGAAACACATTTCTATAAACAGAGTAAAGAAAGACTAATGAGGAGATATTTAGTGAAGTATAAGACACATATTTCTTATCATCCATAGAAAAATGGGTATTTTGAGGTATCAATTAGAGAAATAATGATAATTATTGAAATAAAAGTACATCCCTATTGAAAGAACTAAATATAGAAGCTTAAGGATGAACCATGGGAATATAGAACTTCCCTAAAAATCCTTATAGACATGTCCTCTTATATATTTTTTTATGGTAAATGTTATCACTTTCCTATGAAACTATATAAAAAAGATGATTAGGTTGTTAAGAAATTTAATCTGGAATTTATCAAGGATGGTGAGAAGAGAAAGCTCCATATGATGAAACTAGAGGGGTTAATATGGTAAGATTATGATAATTCCCTACTATATATAGAAAATACCAAATCTTTATATGAGAGACTCACTGGGAGAAAATATTTTTAAATTATTGACAAAGTGTTATTTTTCTCTACTAAAATAAAACACATTCTTATTAAGACTCCTTAAATGGACTTGACCTTTGATAGTGACTAATAAATTTCTATTTAGTGAAGTTGATATCATAATATCATAATTACAATAACTTTTTTATGTAAATGGAAATAAGATGAATAAGTTTTAAAAATATTTTTTGAAAGAAATAATAGGAGAGTACAAAATCAACCATGTGGAATATGATCAAGTATTTATAGGTTATCTATTTCCTAAAAACTAGTCTTGAACCTAAAATTTTTATTCAGTTATTCCTTGAAAATTTAATTCTATAAATAATTGGATGTTGTGTCTAAAATGAGTATTGGGGAGAGAAAAATGTAGTTAGGATATAAATAAATCCCTTTTCCATTATTTGGTTTTTATGGTAAATAAAATAAAATAAAAATTTAAAACTATTATTAAATTCATTCATCCCACTGAAAGAAATAAATAACAAAGTTGCAACATGAAACATAAAAAAAATCCCTTAAAACTATGGAAAGGAGTGTGATAGAAAAGAAAAAGGTGGAATCAAAATTATGACATGAGGAAACTAAAATTTTGAACTTCAACATATATGACCTACCCATTCCAATAAATTATAACCTCAGGGGGGGAGCTTAAATGAAATTTGGATAGATTATATAAACTATAGTAAAACAATCAGACGGGAACTAATTTAAAAAAATTCCTAAGTCAATAAAGCACATATGTGTGTTAACCATAAAATAAAAGTTAGGGTGACATGAGATTTAATTGACCATGTGATTATCATGTACTATAACTATTAAAATTATTCCTTGGGTGTAACACCTCAACATTTTATGAAATATATTTTTTCAAATAAATTTAATTTTTTTAATAGCTTGTGTTACATGTAACACTGAGTTTTAATACATCATAATATAATATAAAGTTATAACCTAGCTATTAAATTAGACGGTATGAATATGAATAACTAAATTATGAAAAACTATGGTTTAAACATGTATAAAATTAATTCATTGGTTATTAATTTATTATAAGTGAAAATAAAAAACATTTTAGAGTAAAAGAAATATTGTTTGAAAAACTGTTTTTATGCACGTGATGTGTTTTTATTTGAATAAAATAAATTAGTCACTATTAGTGAATGATTTTAATGAAATTTATATAATATATATTAAATCTACTATTTTTATCATTCATCTAATAAATTTTATAGGAATGTGATAAGATTAAACCTATTTTTATGCATAAAACTGTATTTTTATAAAAAATAGTTTCATTAAATTTTGTGCACCTACTTTGAAATTACATTTTTTCCACTTAGAAAATTTACATAAACAAATGAAATTATTTTTTTAAATAAAAAATTTAAAATTATATTATAGTAAATTTTTGAGAATTTTTTAAAAAGATTATTGTTTCGATGAATAATGAAAAATACTGATTTTTATTAAAAAAATGTCCTTTCATTTAAAAATATTAAAAAATTAATTTTTCTTTAAAATGGTTTTAAAAGTAAAATTAGTTAAATTATATTATTATCAATCCAATTTAGGTTATTAGAATCAATTTAATGTTTATTTTTTATATAAAAACTATATATACTTAAAAAAAATTCTTTTGAAAACCACGTTTTCTTCGTGATTGTGGGATTAATTTTATGTTAAATCATGAAAATTATATAAATTTAATTTTATAAAATGGATAAAATATTTTTAATAATAATAATTAATATTATTTAATAAGTTCAAACTATTTGTTTTGGTTATAATGAATACTAAAATAAAAAAAATGAATTATCATGGTTAAAGTTAAAATGAGGATGTTCACATTACATGTGATTGTGTTAAAATTAATTTTCCACAAAAATATGATTTTTATTTGATAATTTTGAATTTATTATTTATAATAATTGGGTCAAAATTAATTAATAAGTATTATTTTATATTTAGGATAAAGGATAAATTACACAGGTAAAAACAAGTTATCATGGTGAAAACTAAAATGGTATAAGTAAATAAACTTAGAGGTTTAGGGAATAAAATATTTAAAAAATGCATATTTTTTTAGTGTTTGAGTTGTGTATATACCATATATTTCCTAAAATCCACTATTTATTATTTTTTAGGCATTTTCCTTGAGAATGAATACTCATTATTGAATAGTTTTGGGTATTTAAAAAAATGACACTTCTTCTCACTTATAAAAGGGCACCTCATATTCTATTTTATTCACATTTATAAATCCTATTGGTTAAGAAAATATCTACCCAAATCCATTACTTAATTCCATTTCTACATCCTAGTGGACTTTTTTATTATAAAACTCTCATAGGAATGCTTTTTGTATAAACCTAAAGAAATTGTCTGGAGAAGAGATATTGTTATAAACTGAGCATTTTTATTTTATTTCTTCTTCTACCCTGTTAAATTTTTATAAAAAATTATTAAATAATAAAATAACTATGTAAAATATACTTATATGTTATTATATTATTGTAATAATCTATATCCATCTCCTCTTCTATCAAATGGGAAACAAAAATGTCGATCGTGTGTATGACGGACTACCGCCTCACAAACTGATGTAATTTTTTTTCTATCACCTCCTCCCACAGATGAATATAATAATATTTTTAATGTATATATATATATATGATATTTATGAAATAATTATACTTTTTAAATTATAATATATCATCTACCTTCTTACCTTCCAAACCATTGTAAACTGATAACGTTGCTCGCAAGTATGTGTGGATTACCACCTCCACGAAGTGATGAGATGCATTTTTCATTTTATTTTGACATGGATGGTAATAAAAATAGTTTTAAATAAAATATATGATATATGTGATATAAAAATTATTCTTGAAATATTAATTATTATTTACCATTATTTCATTCCATTTTTCAAAAAATGGAAACAACATTCACGCGTATGTATGACCTACTATCGCAATAAATTGTGTAATTGATTTTTTATCTCTACTTTTATGGATGATTATAAATATGTATATAATGAATATATTATATTTATATAATTATTAAAAAAATTATATAGTGTAACTATAATCAATTTACAAGGACCAAAACTAAAAAACCAAAACATACTTGAAAAACGAAGAAGTTATCACTTAGAACAATGATTTTAATAAAGAATTTTTAGTAAACAGGTGGTAAAAGGTTTTAATTAAATAATATATGATTATATATATATATATAATTATGGTTATGGAATATATTTATAATAAATATATATTTATTATATAGTATTTTTGAATGTGTACTAAAAAATTTAATACTTGAGGTTAGGGATTTTCATCTCACTTTTACTTCTATGAGTTGCAAGCCATATACCCCACTTGTTTCTTTAATTTGATCTATATTATGAACATAAATTTACTTTATTATGATTCTTATTAAAATTTTGGTGATAAACATATCCATCCATGATTTTTTATTTCCTAGGGATTACGATTTAAACATCACCAAAGAGGTAAGAGTTTTATATTACAATGTCACTATTTAGTGGGATTGTTTATGATTAAGTTTATAATGATAAAATATTATGGTATATCTCATAATAAACCCATTAATTTTCTTATACATTGGTTATTTATAGAAATTAAATGTTTCCAATAATTTTCCTCTCTTTATGTACTCAATAGTTCCAAATAATGTTTTTAAAGAAAAACCAACTTTATTTCTATCTTCGATCAAAAACACTTTTTCTTCCATTTTCATATTTTCTAAAAACTATTTTAAGAATGTTTTTAATATTATAAAAATATTTCTTAAAGTCATTTTTAACCGTTTTTTAATATAAAAATGGTATAAAAGGAATATTCTTTTTATTTTTTGAACAAGTTGTTTTTTTGACTTTTTTCTAAAAACAGTGAAAGAAATGTTTACTTTAAACTTATACAACATGTATGGAATTTAATGACATAATTAAATATAAATGATTTGATGCTTCCAATATAAGTTTCCAAGGTTATATTAAAATAA
The DNA here is from genome assembly GCA_963277665.1 of Viscum album. NCBI lineage: Eukaryota > Viridiplantae > Streptophyta > Magnoliopsida > Santalales > Viscaceae > Viscum > Viscum album. The sequence goes on along the minus strand of OY728125.1, from coordinate 409,278,934 downwards.
AAAATATATATTTAATATTTTAAAAAAATTTATATTTTAAATAAGTGATTTCAAAGTGGAAAGGATATTTTTCCTAAGAATTTTTTAAAGATATATTTATGTTATTTATATTAATTAAAGATAACAACCTTAAATGTTTCTTATGATTTATTGGGGATATAATATAATTATACCATTATTATACTTTATTTATATGTTTTATGATTATGCTGCTTTTTTATGAAACCCCATTTATTTACTAAGGGTTTTTTGTGATGAAATGTTTAAGAAACCTGTTTCCTTTTCATGAGTAATGATATAATGAATAATTTTTTGGCACACATATGAATGATTTTAATTTTTTAATAGGTTTTCCAATAATTATATATCCCTCCAATTCATTGGGTAAAGATTAGTATTCTATAATCATAAAGGGTACACAAGAGGTAATCCTATACCCCCCAAAAAGTGGGTATACAGAAGGTTATCCCATGCCCAAAAAAGAGGGTACACAAGAGGTTATCCACAGCCCAAAAAAGAGGGTACAAGGGAGGTTATACCAAGCTATAAAAATAAGGGTACATGGGAGGTTATACCAAGCCTGATGCAGATACACAGGTGGTTATCCCAAGACTAACATGTTATGAATATCTTAGTGGGTATCCTAGACATAAGATTTTCAATTATTATGCGTATTCCAAAAATATATTTCTCATGATAATGTTATTATCTCATATATTATATTATTTTATTCCTTTTTAATTTTTTATTATAAACCATACAAATTTATCTCATGTCTAAATATTATGATCCTTGATATGAAAGGTATGGTTTTCAAATGTTATTCTTATATTCTCATACCATTATGCTCATGCTATGTTGATATCTCCCTGTTTACACTTACCAAGCATATGAGATCACCCTTTATTATTTATCCTTTCCCCAGGTTATGGAGAAATGTATTATGTATGATATTTTTAAGAAGGGTTCTAGTTATGAAGAACTTAGTGGGTGATGTTGTATTTTACTTATGAACTGGTTATCAATGTATCCAAGTTTCCAAATATATAGACCTATACAATTCTAGAATAGGTAATTATGTTATATAATGAATATTAATATATTAATATTTAATATATATGTATGAAAAGTATGGATCATTATAGTTTTTATCAAAGAAATTTTTAGTTAACCTATAAAAACTAGTATGAGAAAACATTAGTGAGAAACCTAGGGATAATTGAGAGTATAGAAAAATGTCTTAGAATTTTAGGGAAGGATATAGAAATTGGTTTAAAATAAATTATATCACTATTTGAATACTCCAAGTGTATGTGGATTTGGAATAGTTTTACCTAGGGGTAATAACTCTGATAAGGGAGCATTGGTCTTTGACTCGATCATCACGTGGTTGACGACAACAGGCCTTACTGCACACCAGATTTAACACTCCCAGAGGATATGTTTTGGAAATTCTAAAAATATTTACAAAAAATCATAAAGTATTTGAATATATTTTGATCATTAATGACTTAATTTAAACCTAAGGTTTCATATATTGAAAAGAAGGTATCATGATTTAGATATCCTATAAATTATTTTTCATGATTATATTGTTTACCACTATGATTATTGTCCCTCAAACTATGATTTGTGAGTTTAGTCAATGGATAGAACATGAATTAATCATGTTAATTATGAATATAATAGAAAATTAAATGATTTTACTCCTTAGAAACTAAATGTTATGGGATATAGAATGAAATATCTCATTTTTATGCTCACACAACTTTCTCAAGCTATAAATTATAGTAAACCTCTAAATGAGAAAAGGAGGGAACAACATTCTACTGAGTCCTTAATGAGGCAAAACCCACATTTTTAGTGCTTTTTATGAACCACTAGTTTCTGGTCAATATATTAGGACCATTAAAAATATATTTTCAATTATTCGGTGTTTTTAGAATAAAAAAATCATTTTTGATGTATATCATTTGGAAGACTAAGAGGATCAATGGTGGGCTCTTATCAAGAATATGAGGCAACCATAAGAAATTGAATATATATAGTGGGATGATTTTAAGAGACTATTTTTTAATAACTTCTTTCCTAATATTCTTTGTATGAAAATGGATAAGGAATTCCTTAAGCTAAAGTTTAAGGATTATGATTTATTTGGTACATATGATGAAATTTTACAAGACTTGCAAAGTATGATTATTTTATTATCATCTAACCTTAATATAAGATTGATCGATTGTTTAGTGGATTAAAACCAATTATTCAAATAGAATTATCCATAAGGGACTTTATTAGAAATAAATAAATAATTTTATGTGCTATTAAGGTTGAAATAGAGATTAGAGTAACATATAAATATCATGGTTTTGATAAAATAATATGGAATTGAAAAGAAACCCTAAAACCTATAGATAGAAGATCCTTACATCATGATTTAAGTATTTAAGGGAACATAGAGGTTATGGTCTTGAGGGGACTAGTAAAGGTGTTAAGTATATATAGAAAGGTCATCAAGGGGTTGAATGAAGAATTTATGGGAATAAGTTAGATAATGGTGTGAATAGGAAGAAAGATCTATAAAATGAACCACCCACACTTTACTGATTAAAATGAAAGTAGTATAAGAATTATTCTAACCAATACTCAAATATTAAGGTTAATGGTGATTATGGATTTCATCAATCTCTTAAGTCGAGAGATAAAGGGAATATCATGTGACCACTAGTTTTGATGAGGGGTTGGATAACAATGTGGTGAAAGGTACACATACCATACACTCTAGAACTGATAATGTATTATTTCACTCTAGATCTACCCACTCTTTTATATCTAAAGAACTTTATAAGGGTATACAAATTCCACCCTAATAATTAGATGATTAATTAATAGTGAAAAAACCTAATGGTGTGATGATTTCATCTCAATTCTATGATTTTTCTCTGGGTGAATATTATGGGAATATGATTCTTGAAAATCCTAATATTCTCCCTTTGGTTGAATTTGATGTCATTTTAGGTGTATATTGTATTTATCTACATAAATATCACATCAATAGATTATTAAGGGATGTTTATTTTGATATTAAAAAATAAACTATGATCATCTACCAGTGCAATAATAAATATGAACTTTTGATGAAAATCACTTCCATCATATGAGTATTGATTTCTTTTCAAAATTGGTTTTTATCTCATATGGATGGGGATAAAATAAACATAAATTATATTCCTATTGCGTGAGAGTTTTTTTTATTGTTTTTGAATAAGAGTTACATATTCTTCCACCAAATCGTGAAGTGTAGTTTTGAATAGAAATCATACCTGGTGCTACTCCTATTTCAAATAATACCCTATAGAATGTATCTGATTGAGTTGTAGTAATTGAAAAAGAAAATCCAAGAGAATATTGACATGGTATTTCTTTAGCCAAGTGTTATACCTTGGGGTGAAACTATTCTTTTTTTGAGAATAATGATTTATCAGTGTGACTCTTCATTGACTATCGGGAACTGAACAAGATCACAATCAAGAACAAGTATTCTCTACCCCGAATTGATGACTTGTTTGAACAAATGCATAGATCTCAATACTTTTCCAAGATTGAACTTCATTTTGGATATCATCAATTGAGGTTTAAGAAGTACGATATACCCAAGAAAATATTCTGTACAAGTTATAGACATTATGAATATTTAGTGATTCTATTTGTTATTACTAATACCTTTTCTATCTTCATGGATTTAATAAATAGAGTATTTAGAAATTATCTTCATTAGTTTATGTTAGTATTTATAAATTATATTATTATATATTAATATGAAGTAATTTCATGAATAATACTTGATAATTGTACTAAAGACCCTAAGTAAGGATTATTTTTATGAAAATTTTACCAAGTGTGAATTTTGGCTACAAAATGTTTAATTCTTGGGTCATGTAATCTCAAGAGAGAGTATATATGTGGATCCATCAAAGAACAAACATTGTGAATGAGATCTAAAGTTTTCTTAGTTTTGATAGATATTTTAAATGGTTTTTGGATAATTTATAATGACTATCTAATCCAATCATCAAGTTAACTTGGAAAGGAGATGAGTTCCTTTGAATAAATGAATGTGAAGAAAATTTCAAGGAACTAAAGAGAAGGTTAGTCAGTGTACCTATACTTACATTACCTTACAGTAAAGAAGGGTTTGTAAACTATAGAGATGCATCAAAAAAGGGTATATGATGAATTATAATATAGAATAATATGGTTATATATTATGCCTCATGAAAATTAAAAGTCCATGATCAAAATTACCCAACTCATGATTTAGAGTTAGTTATTGTACTTTTTTCATTAAAGATATGAAGGAATTATATTTATGGAGAAAGGTTCAATATATATATTGATCATAAAATTTAAAAGTATATTTTCACCTAGAAATAGTTGAGTATGTACCAAAGAAGATGGTTGGAGCTGATTAAAGATTACGACTGTTCAATATATTACCACTCTAGGAAAGAGAACAAGGAGGATGATGATTTTATTCGAAAGGGTCATATTAGATTATCCATGATGAGGATCACAAAAGATCTAATATTTATTGATTTTAAAAGTATTGATATAAAAATATTAAAGTAAGGGTAGAAATATTATCTTTCTAAAATAAGTGTTCAAACATATATCCAAGTAAAGATTAAAGAGACACAAAAGAAAGTTATAAAAATACAGAAGAAAGTGAGAAATGTTCTTATGTTTAACCTTGATTATGATGAAATGATAAGGATCAGGAACTATGAATGTTTTATATCCATACTATATTTAAATAAGGAACTTTTGGATGGGTCTCATAGTTATTTATTCTCTATACATGCTAGAAGGACACAAATATATAGAGATCTCAAATAATATTTATAGTGGGACAATATAAAGAGATATATTACTGAGTATATATCTTTGTGCTTGGTATGTCAAAAATTTAAGTATGAGAGAAAAAATTATAATGGAATGTCATAACCATTAACCCTACCAGAATGGAAATGGGAAGACATCACCACATATTTTTTTTCGAACTCCCAAAAATGTCTAAAGGCTATAATTCTATTTGGGTTATATTTGATCACCTTATGAAGTCAGCACACTTAATTTTCATTATGTAATAATTATATCAAGATCATATTTCTAGTATATACATTAGGGAAGTTGTAAGGTTTCATGAAGTGCCACATTATATTGTATTCGATCAAGATCTGAGGTTTATCTTGATGTTCTGGTAATGTTTCCACAAGCTCTTGATACATAGTTGAGTTTCAAAACTAATTATAATCCTTAGGAATATAGTTAGTCTAAGAGAATAATTCAAATAGTATAGGATATTTTAATATCTTATTATATGGATTTCTAAGGTGGTTGGGATCAACACCTTCCTCTAGTCGAGTTTTCTTAAAGAAATAGCTTGAACTCAAGAATTAAGATAGATACTTATGAATATCTCTATGTAAATAAGTGTAGAAATACAATATGATGGGATGAAGTTAGAGAAAGAAATATATTGGGACCTATGATAGCTATGTACATAGAAGAAAAGGCCAAATCCCTTTAACAATACATTAAGGAAGTTTATAGTCTATATAAAATTTTTACTGACAATCGTAAGTGTGATCTCGAATTTGAAGTTGGTGAGACGGTTTTTCTATGAATTTATCTATGGAATACTTTTATGAGATTCTAAAATAAAGGAATTTTTATACCTAGTTATATCTCCCCTTTTAATATTCTTGATCGAGTAGGGATGATTTCTTATCAGTTGGTGCTTCCATTGAACTTCTCTCAGGTCCATTGTGTGTTCCATGTATCTATCTTGAGGAAGTACATACCCAACCCTTCACATGTACTGAACTTATAGTTTGTACCAATTTATTAATATCTCTTTTATGAATATTAATCATTGGAGATTTTGGATTATATAGAGAGTGTTGTGAAACAAGACTATTCACATGATCAAAGTTTTGTGGTCAAACCACCAATTTTAGGAAGCTATATGAGAACATGAGGATACAATAAGACAAAAGTATACTCAATTGTTTGTGTCAGAGTAATGGAATTTTAAGGTTTAAATTCATTTTAAGGGGAGTATAATGTAACAACCAGATATTTTATAAAAAAAATCAAATAAATTTAATTTCTTCAATAGTTTGTGTTACACGCAACACCAAGTTTTAGTAAACCGTAATATAGCATACTATTATAACCTAGCCATTAAATTCTCAGGTATGAATATGAATAACTAAATTATGAAAAAAATATGGTTTAATAACATATAAAATATTTTTTTTTCAATTGGTTAAAAGTAAAAAAACAAAAAAACATTTGAGATTAAAATAAATATTTTCTAAAAACACTTTTTTTATGTGCGCAATACGTTTCTATCATAATAAATTAGATTATTTACTATTGGTGAATTATTTTAATGAAATTTATATAGTATATATTAAATATTTTTTTTATTTCATCTAATATTTTTATTAGGAATGAGATACGCATAAATCCAATTTCATGCTTAAAATGATATTTTTTTCTTCTAAAAAGCGGTTTCATCACATTTTTTGCACCTATTTTGAAATTAATTTTTACAAATTTTAGATATTTTTTTAAAAAATGAACTTATTTTTTTTAAATAAAAAATTATCTTACAATGGATTTCTTAAGGATTTTCTAAAAAGATTAATTTTTTAATGAATAGTTAAAAATACGGATTTTTATTAAAAAATGTATTTTCTTTTAAAGTCTATAAAAAGTTTAATTTTATTTTAATATGGGTTTAAAAGTAAAATTAGTTAAAATATATTATAATTAATCCAATTTACATCATTTTAATCAATTTAATATGGAATTTTTATATAAACACTTTATATACTTAATAAACATTTTCCTTTGGAAAACCACGTTTTCATCATGATTATAGGTTTAATTTTAAATTAAATTCGTCCACTTATATGAATTTAATTTGATAAAATGGATTATAAAATTTGAATCATAATAATTAATATTATTTAATAAGTTCAACTTAATTTTTGTTCATAATGAATAGTAAAAATTGTTAAAATTAATTACTGTTATAAATGTTTGAATGAGATTTTGTGCATTTAAATTTGTTTGTGTTAAAATTATTTTTCCACATACACAGGTTTTTTATTTGATAAATTGGATTTAATATTTATAATCAATGAGTAAAAATTATATAGTAAGGCTCATTTTATTTTTAATCTCAAAGGATAAATTACATAGGTACAAAAAACTAGTTACCACGGTGAAAACTAAAATGGAAAAAGTAAATAAACCTGGAGGTTAAAGGAATAAAATGTTTAAAACATGTTTTTTTAGTGTATTAGCTCTAAATAGACCATATATTATATAAAATACACTATTTATCAATTTTTTTGTCACTTTTCTTAAGAGTGAATTCCCATTATTGAATAGTTTTTAGTATTTAGAAAAATTCCACTCCTTCTCACTTATAAAATGGAAACTTATATCCTATTTTATTCACACTTGAAAAGCATTTTGGTTCAGAAAATACCTACCCAAATAAATTTTTTTACTTCCCTTAACATGTACCAGATGCCTTGGTTTGAGTATAAAACCCTCATAGTAAGGCTTTTGGTGCAAACCTAAATAGGTTGTCCGAAGAAGAGGCATCATTCTTAACCAAGAATTTTTATTTTATTTCTTATCCATTCTCCTTAAAATATCCTAAAACCATTATAATATAATAAAATAATTATATATAATATAATGAGATTTTATTATGTTAATTTAATAACCTGTATTCATCTCATCTTCTATCAAATGGGAAATGAAACTATCGATCATGTGTACGGAGGACTACAACTTTGCGAACCGATGTAATTCATTTTCAATCACCACCTTTGAGGGATGGATATAATGATGGGTTTAATATATATATATATATATATATATTAAATAATTATACTTCTTAAATTATAATATCACAACTACCTTCTTACCTTTAGGTCCATTTGAAAATGATAACGTCACTTGTACGTACGTGTGGACTACCGCCTCCAAAAGTGATGTGATGTGTTTTCCATATTATTTTTACATATATAGTAATAATGATATATTTAATGAATATATATTATATTAATTATGTAAACCCTATTATTCAAAGGTGAATTATTATTTACCTTTCTTTTTTCCCATCCCTCGAAAAATGGAAACAATGTTCATGCGTACGTACGACCTACCATCTCCACGAATGGTGTAATTCATTTTTTATCTCTAATTTTATGGATGACTATAAATATTTATATAAAAAATTTATATTATATATATATATATCAAGAGTAACATTATAGATATTATTAAAATATAATTAATGTTCAAGGAACAAAATTACCAAAACAAAACATACATGAAAAACGAATCACTTATCACCTGGAACAGTGATTTAAATAAATAGTTTTCAATAAAAGGGTGGTAAAAGTATATAAGTAAATAATATATGGTATGATATATATATGAGTATGGTTTTATAATATATTTATAATAAACCTATATTTATTATACAGGAGGTTCAAACATATATAATGAAATTCAAGACCTAAGGTAAGGTATTTTATTCTCACTTTTATTTCAGTGAGACACATGCCATATTCTTCACTTGTTTATTTTATGTGGTGTATATTTTTCCCATGAATGTATTTTTTTATGATTATTATGAAAATTTTATGTATTTAAATATCTTTCTATGATTATTTCTTTTATGGGGCATACGATTCAAAATTTTCAAAAGAGGTAAGAGTTTTATGTTACGATCTCACGATTTATCATGATTGTTTATGATTAAGTTTATCATAATGAAATATTATGATCTATCTCTCAAGAAACCCATGAATTTTTTATACTTTATCGATTAATATAAATTAAAAATTTTCCTTTAATTTTCCTCTCTTTATGTACTCAAGAGTCTAAAATAATTTTTTTAAAGAAAAACTAAGTTTATTTATCTCTTCGGTCAAAAAACCTTTCTCTTCCATGTCCATATTATTTTAAAAATGATTTCAAGAATGGTTTTACTATTTTATATATAATTTTATAGTAATTTTTACCCATGTATTAATTTTTATTAAATGGTTTAAAAGGAATCTTATTTTCATTTTTTGAATGAGGTACTTTTTGACTTGTTTTAAAAAAGAGTGAAAGGAATGTTTTATTTTAACTTTTATAGAATATATGGAATTTACCATAATCATGAATGCTTAATGATTTTAATATTCCTATAAACATTTATAGGTTTATTTTTAAAGATAATTTTTTCTTTAATATTTGGTAAATGTTTATATTTTAAATAATTTATTTCAAAGTGAAAAATATATTTTCCTCAAGAATATTTTAATGATTTATTTATGGTATTTCGATTAATTAATAACAATGAACTTGGATGTTTCTTAAATTTTAATAGGTATGTGATCTAAATATACTAACCTAATCATTTCTCAGGATGGTTTATGATTAATATTACAAATTACTATGAAACCCCTTTCTTCACCATAGGTTATTCTATGATAAAATGTTTATAAAACCCATTTCCTTTTCATGATTTATGATATGATGAGTGATTTTATGAAACTCATATATATGGTTTTTATTTTTTGATGGGTGGGACTAGAATTATATATCCCTATAATTAATTGGGTACATATTAATGTTCTATGAGTTCAAAGGGTATACGAGAGGTGATTCCATGCCCAAAAAAACTAGTTACACAGGTGGTTATCCCAACCCTAAGAAAAGAGGTTACATAGGAGGTTATCCTAATCCCTAAAAAATAAGGTACATGGGAGGTTATACTAATCCCAAAATAGATAACATGAGATTTTATCCTGATCCCAAAGTAGGTACATGGGTAGTTAACCCAAGTTTAACTTGTTATGAATGTTTTAGTGGGTATCCTTCACATATGATTTTCTATGCTTATGTGTATTCCACAAATATATGTCTTATGAAAATGTTATACTCTCATGGATTATATTCTTTGATTAATTTATGATTCATGTCTTATTAATTACCAAGATTTATGTCATGTCTCAATATTAGGATCTTTGACATGTAGGGTACAGTTTTCAAATGTTACCCTTAGGCTCATGTTATATTGATATCTCCCTTATTTACCATTACTGAGTATTTAAGATCAATCACATTTTCATATGTTTCCTTTTCCCATGTTACAAAGAAGGGTATTTTGTATGATACGTATAACAAGGGTTCAAGTAATGAATAAATTAATGGAGGAGATGATGTAGTTTATTTATGAACCAATTGTCCATGTATCCAATTTTCCAATGATACTATTCCTACATGATTCTAGCATTGATTTTTATGTTATGTTAAGAATATTTATCTAATAATATGTAATATATATGTATGAAAAGTATGGTTCACTATATTGGGTATACTAACTATTAGGGGATGGTATTGTTCTATATTTATCATCACTCATCTAATAAGTGATTTTCATAAACATAGTTGGTAAAAAATAAATAAGTGTTGACTGAAAAAGGGGATGAAAAGATTTTGGGAATTCTTAACATGGATGATAAAGGGGAAGATGAAATATATTAATATTAAATAGGAAGTATCAAGGAAGTGAGAAAGGTATCTTTAGAATAGGGAGCATAGGGGAGTGGGATTTAGGAAAGTGCCACTTTTTATAATCTTAATTTCACAAAGTTCTATTTTGTTTAAAAACCTATAACTAGAAAATTTTCTTGAGAGGAATTAGAATACTTGTTAACTTGAGAAAAAAAATTTGTTCAATTATGGGGGACTGATGAAGCTAAAAATTCTAATAAGAAAGATTTTATAGGGTCTTCACCTTAATTTTTATTAAAATCAGAATAATTGGATAAAATATCAGGATAATGTGAATATAGAATTTAAATAACAAATTGATTTAAATATTTATTATTAGTTTTTTATCCATATATGTAATTAATTTAAAATTTATGAATTGATTTATTAATTAAATAATTAAAATTTTAAGATGTTTTTAATACTAATTTTCGTTATTTTAATTCAATTTTGAAATAAATAGGAAAAATCCTACACTAAGTTTGTGTTTTGATGGGTTATAAGCCTAAAAATGACAAAGGGGTTAAGTGTGTGTAACTCTTCAGTTAAAAACTCAAACTTTTCCTTCACCCATAAGATTTAGACCCACCTGATGATACTTCTAAGGGATATTTCAAAGCTCATAAGACTCAATACATAGCCAAAATTCATCAAAGGGAAGGATTGTAAGACTTTCCTTGGGTATGGTGACCCATAATTTTCATGCATAGATATTACATCTTTATAAATGAGTATTCATTACATAAACTTATGATCCATTCCAAATCCATAAAGTTTTAGTGTCTTTGGAAATGTGGATACATAATCAAATGGTTCATAAAAGTTATACATCATCTCCCATTTAGTTCTTCACAATTATCACCCTTCTTTGACACGTAATTCTTGAAAATTTTCTCCATATCCTAGGGAAAATAAAACATAATAGTTTGTGAGATTAGATACTCATTAAGGGTAACAAAATTGAGATATCAATGATCATTTAAACATAAGATGATCATAAAGGGTATGATAACATGATATTAAAATTTTAAAATCACACCCATTAATTCTTAGATCATAAACATGAGTCATGGAATGAATCTTGGATGTTTGTATGAAACGAATCATAAATGAATAAAAAAACTTGAGTCATGAGAGCATAAAATTAGCATAAGTAAGTTTGTGGCGTACACATAATTATAGAAATTCATTTCCCTGGTGAAGGATCACTTACAAGAATATCAAAATTGGTTGGGATCATTAGAAATTCCATCATATTAGTAGTCAATGTTCACTCTCAAGACTATTATAGAGGAAAGAGTACCTTACTATGATGGGTTCACTACCCATTCCATTCTATATTATCTCATGAGATTTAAATATTTACCCAATGCATTAGATGTTGATATAATTTTTCACCCATAAGTCACATATTTATAATCCATTAATATGTGTTCCACAAGATCATAAATAATTCATTATATATCATAACTCATTAAAAGAAAATGGGTTTCATAAAAATTTCAACATTTCATTATAACACAACCCATGGAAAATAAACAGGTTTCATTAAAATATTATCAACATAATCATAAAACATATAGATAAAGAATAAACATGGTATCATTGGATCATGTTCCCAGTAAATCATAGGTAACATCGAATTACATCATATTAGATGAAAATTCTTTTAAAATATTACTTGGAATATTTATTAAGGAAAATATATTTTTCATATTGAAATCACTTATTTTAAATCACAAAATTTCTAAAAAATTAGGGAAAAAATCTCTTTGAAAATAACCTTGATTTTTTTTAAATTATTCTTAAAATAATTGAGTTATCATTACAATGTGAAATTCCATTCACATCGTATATGTATAATTAAATATTCCTTTAATGTTTTTAGTAAAATGGTCAAAAATACCTTTCTCAGAAAATGAGAAGAAAAATACTTTTTAAAAATTTTTAAAAAAATTATAATGTGGGTGAAAATTAATTTAAAATATCATTGGATAATTGTAAAAAAATTATTGATTTTTTTTTGAAAACATGGACATTGTAGGAGAAATATTTTCGACTGAAGAGAGAAACAAAGTTGGTTTTACTTTGAAATGTTCTTTTGGTATCTTGAGTACTTAAAGAGAGAAAAATGAAAGGAAGAAATGTAATATCTCTAAATAAATAGAGGATAAGAAAATTTATAGGATTATTGAGAGTTATATAAAGAAACTTCATCATTATAAACTTAATCATAAACAATCTGGTAAATAATGAGATTATAAAATAAAACACTTACCTCAAGTTCCAGTTTCCTCAAAAGTGATTTAAAATCCTATAAAATAAATTTAATTTTATTATAATTATATAATAGAATAATTTAAATAATTATAATATAATATACTATCCAATTATAACATTTCAACACCCAATTATTAATAATTCTTTATTAAAATCATTGTTTTTGGGTGTTAACTGTTTCATTTTTCATGAGATTTTTGGTTTTTTAGTTATTATCCTTATACTTTGATCATGGATTCACCATCTATATAATTTTAATCATGATATAAGTATAATATATGTTCATTATATATACATATTCATCCATAAAAGGTAGTGATAGAAAATTAATTACACCGTTTATAGAGATGGTAGGCCATATGTAGGCATGAAAACTATTTTAACTTTTTAATGGATGGAATGAAGGAAATTTAACTAAAAATTAAACCTTATATAATAATTACTATATCATGTATATCTTATATATTAATTAAATCTATCCTTATTGTAACATCCTGACATGAACCACTGGGTCCAAGCCGGATGCTACATAACCTCATGCGCACCTCCCCGTACAAAAGTGGTCACTTACTAAAAGCAAGGGTCTCAAGTGAAACCTTGGGGATAATATATTCTCTGTATCATGTAATAGGATCGATAATAAAGAATAAACAAAATAATAAACAATCAGATTAAATACGTAAACAAAATAATGATGTGCATCTAAGAGCTCCCAAAGTGGTAAGCCTATCCATAGTAAAAATAATTAGAAAAAGAACAAGATAAATTTAAATAAATAATAATATTCGGGGTACTCTGGTGTATGTCTCAGTATACTCCATATCCATGCTTAACTTCTCAACCATCCACTATAGGGTATTTTCTCTTCCCTAGATCTTTAGACGTAAAATCTACAAGCACACCAAAGTGCCCAAGTAGGATGTGAGTACAAGACTCAGTAGGACACCACTAATGCATCCTTACCTGGTGTGATCAAGTATACAAGTGTATGAAAAAATAACAATTAATGCCTAAAAAAATATAAACATGAAAATAAAAATCGAGCAGTGGTGTGCTAACCAATCTGTCACAAACCCTCGACTATAATTGCTTCATCTCCATGACCGAAAATAATGATGGATTTTTTTAAAGGAGCATGGCCCAATACATAGTGCTCAAAATCTATCTCTCATAAAAGTTAGTATTAACCAAAATAATCACTAGACTTGTGCATTGTTGCTTGACAACCTCATGATATCGTGTGTACATGCAAATCAGTTCACCCTAGGCCTCAAGTATGTCATGTTGTTTGGAATATAAGCATTGAGTGTGCGAGTCACAAATCAACTAGGCATTGGGAATACTAATCAAAGATCAACTAGTAATCGAGTACACTACTTGAAAATAAAATAGATATCGAGCAACCCGATACCTAGATTCCAGTACCCTAAGTGCATATTCAACACTAATCTAATATCATCATATCTCTGACCTCAAGTATGAAATACTACTTGAAAATCAACCAGGCATCAAGTATGCCAATCAAAAATCAACTGGGCATTGAGCACGCTGCTTACAAATCAAACAGGCATCAAGTGCGCTCCTTAAAAATAAACAAGGAGTTGAGCATCCTGATACTTAGACATAAAGTAAAACTTCAACATTGCATTCCATTGTATCTCTACCCTGTGCATAGGTCCATCATTAAAAACCAACACAAGTTGAGCATTCTCCCCCTATAAGGGGTTAACATTTCATGATGGTCCACTTATTCTGATAACCAAGAATGGTGCTTCCAAAGCAAGGTAACATATATACAGGATATAGTATACAATGGCTAGCATATCAGAAAATACCATAATGAGAAATAAAGTAGAAAACATAACATCATGAGATAATAATAAAAAATGGAAAAGGCTACACTAATATTACTCATGGAATCAAAATAGGTCCCATTGGCTACACCCACCCCCACATGTGATCACAATCAAGCATAATATCAAATATGCCAACACATAAATCAAATATGGAAAACATGTGTAAATGAGAGCTTAAGAGATAAAGAACTTCCCACCTCAAAATTCATAAAAATATCTTTGAGGTTTTATTATTGTCAAAGACAACATGTCAAAGTCTCAAGCTGTCAATGAGTCAATGCTCAAAGTATGTCAAGGATTTCTTACAACCAAAACAACTAATGTATTTCAAAAAGAAATAAAATATAAAATACGATGATATGTTCTCTCTCTTGTATAATTTTTTAATTATTAATTAAAATATCACATGCGATGACATTTTCTCTCTCTTAAATAATTATCAAACTATAATTTAGATTATCATATGAAACATAAATTATCTTTCCAGGATAAATTTTAATCTATAAATTCAAACTAATGCATGTGATTAAAATTATCCTTCAATAATTGTACTATTTAGATTTCACAAAAAATATCGATTGATAATTTTTTGTGGATTACACAAAATAATTCAATGTTTTATCCCTTTAATAAATTTTGATAAATTATTCACTATTAAACATTTAAATTATAGTTTAACTATTTTTTTCAAAATTATCCTTTGATAAATAAAATTAATTATTGTCTAGAAGTTACAATAATTTATTGCTTGATAAATCTATGAAATTATCCTTCTATAATTTAATATTTATCTTTTGATAATTTAATATATTATACTATGATAAAATGATGTAAAAATTGTTTTATAATTGTATATTGTTATCTTAAACAGTCTCATGCAAATATCCTTTTCTAAAATGAATATATCTATCATTGATAATAATAATTTTATAAAGAAAATCCTTTAGTATTTTTATTTTAAATAACTGATTTAAAATGAAAAAAATATTGAACAATACATTTATACCTTCAAATCAAAAATATTATTTTGGTTCTTCACGTCGATACGAATCCAACACCAACAATAGTGTGTAATTATGATAAATAACATAGAAGATATTGAATTTAGAAGATTGAAATAATAATAAAATTAAAAAAATGAACAAAAAACACCAACCTGAACTGCTTCCTAGGCGCACCGCAAAGAAGATCCAAAATTGGGGGTCGGGTGCACCAGTTTGGACCGGATCTTTAGAACTGTTCATTTTCAAGGGAGGTCAGGATATTCCAACTCAATGAGATCTACCAATGGTGATGAAGCTAGTGGTTGGACTATTTGATAGGCCCAAAATACATCATGTAAACCCTCAAATTAAAACATCCATTTTAATCTGTGGTTCAACCTAAAAATTAATATAGAGTTATTAGATTAACCCATTTAATGGGTTGATGATTTTTTCGGTTAAATCGCATTTAAATCCATGTTTTTGAGGGTGTCTGCATGCATAAATGAAATCATCACCATTGGATAAGAAGAATAGTCCTAAAAAAATAATTTACATTTAATTATATTAAATTTATATTAATTATTAAAGTAATAAAATCAATTATTTAACTTAAAAATTAAATAATACAAAATGCTCATTACACATAAAAGTTATACCCTCCTTATGGTAAACCCCCCCATTACAGACCTAATGGTGGTATTGGATTTCTCATATAACACACCATTTGAGAGATATTAATTATTTTATATTCAAAAAATTGATTAAAAATTAATTAAACATAAAAATAGTTATTTTTGTGAGTGAGACATCCAAACATCTGATGCATACAAATGTTATACCCCTCCCAGGATAAAATTCACATCACATACCTATCAGTGATCTCATATTTATTATATGAGGCACCGTTTTGGATTTATTCAATTATTTTGAATAAATTGTGCTTCCTTAAAATAATATATTTAATATTTGTTTATTATATCTTTTCTGAGCCTTATGAGCCTCAGAATCTCAAACTAACTCAGTGTCTTACTCTGAAAATATTCGATAGAATAATTCAAATTGTTAACTTGGATTTTACCCTTATGAAAATCATTTAACCCATTTTAATTTATTTTCACTGATAAATTATTTTTTCCCTCATAAGGAATTTATAATTTATCAAAAGAGATATTTTATTATCATTATAAAAAATCAGGATATTACACTTATTACCGTCCATGTAAATTGAAATCTAAAAATGAATATTATCATTTTCCAATGGATATAAAGGCAATATGGTAGATATAATAATATAATTAAAGCATAATTATGTTATAAAAATAATATATAAATATTAAACCCATCATAATAACCATCCATGAAATATGGTGATAGAAAACGAATTGTATCGATACGTGGAGGCGGTAGTCCACACCTACACACATGCCTGAATGGCCCATAGGCTAGGATATTACATGACTAGAAGGTCTTAGGGAATTCAACTAGACTATCTATAAGGAACTGCCCATCCCCAGCATCTACATCCTGATAGTAGCTCTCCACCTTTGCATGACCATCTGGCTAGGCTTCCCGTGCAAGCACAGGCTGGTACCGATGGCATAACCATACCCTCTCATTTTGAAAATCCATTTGGCTCTGTTCTGGTGAGTTCACCTGCTCTGAATCCTCTTCCAGGGTTGCTCCTTTTTTTGTAGTGTGTCTGGGGCCTACATTCATGTGGCTTAAAGGCCTTAGGGTGGCCCTAAGGCCTTAAGGTGGCCCTAAGGCCTTGAGAATCAACTAGCCCGAAGGCCTTGGGTGGCCCAAAAGCTTTGCAGGACCTGAGGATCAAACCGGTGGCCTGAAGGCCCAGATGGATGAATAGTTCCGGCTGCTACAGTACCGAACAGTGCCTGCTACAGTACCTGCTACAGTACTGCTACAGTTCCTACTACAATGCTGCTACAATGCTGCTACAGTGTTGCTAAAGTAACTTGGAAATATGCCTCCACCCGGATTTGATCTCGGGTCTCTTGGATGTACGTAGTGAGTCCTCACCAACTGGGCTAAGGCTCATGTGTCACACCTACACACATGCAATACTTTAACTTCATATTTGATGGAATATATAGTGGAAATTAGTGGTTCCATAATCATAATGGAATTTAAGTATATTGAGGATAATAAATTTATTATTTTATGATGAATAAAATATATTTATATGAGTTATGAGAAGATATAAATTTAAAGAGGTTGAACAATATGATTACCTCTTCTTCAGTAGACCTTCTTTAGATCCCATCTTAAGGACCCTTTGATTGGTCTTTTAAGAATAAAATAACTTCTAATTCATGGATAGGTAATTTTAAAAGATAAATTTTTAGGTTTTTTGCAAGATATATTGCTCAAGGAGATGCAAAGAAAATAGATAATGGGGTCCTTTTATAAGGGACAAAAAGGACACACTTGGAATTACTTAAAATATTTAAAATATAATTAAATCATTATCAAGAAAAATGTTTCAAAATGGAAAGGTATTCAAAGAAAAATATGAAAAGGTATAAATATCATCATTAAATTAAATTTACATAGGTTTTGGTGTTATTTTAAACCTTATCTTTTGGTTTAACCCGTTCATTAACTGATTTTAACCTTAAAAATGGTAACAAAATTTTCAATCTTAAAGGGTTATAATTTTACTTATAAGTTAACAATTAGCTCATAAATGGAAAATAGGTGAAAGTTTTGGCCATTTATCATCATAATTGTCCTATTTAAATATTTTTTTATGATTTTTAAATAAGTTAATTTAGTAATATTTTTCATAAAATATCATTAATGTCATTTTTAAACTATTCATTTACTTTGACTTTAAATTCATCAATATAGTTATGGAATTAGAATATAAACCTTTCACACATACCTAATATGTTATATTTATCTAAAAAATATTATGAATACAAAAATTCACCCAAATTTTATTTATTTTAATATTTTTTAAATTATTTATTTTATTTTTCTATTAATTGAATAAATATTGTGTCGGTGTTGCATAAACATTTAAGGTAATTATTAAACCACTAAAATTTATAAATAAATTAAAATAATAAAAAATTAACTATTCTTTAAAATAAATATTTACAACCAAAAATATCATATTTTTATTATTATGTAAAAGTTTTATATATATAAAATTCAAGAGAGTTAAATTTTTGAATTTTCTTTACTTAAAATAATATAAATTTAATTATGAGGGCAAATGGTACCAAAATAAAATATATTTCAATTTGGGATATATATGGTCGAATATATTCCATAAAATGAATTAAATTCAAGTGTTGGGTTGATTTTGAGACCTTATCTCATGGTTTGAACCCAGTTTTACCCATTTTACCCTTACCAAGGTGACAAATATTTACCACAGTTACTATTCATAATGACAAAAAATAAAAGAGACCTATTTAAAAAAATTGAACATACTGATGAAAAATATGGTATCAATTTTTTCAATATTTAATCTATATAAGTTACATAATTCAATTTTTATAAAAATGTGAAAAATGCAATGGAAAAACAGTTTTTAGAAAAATGCACTTTTAAGCTTAAAAATTTACTTATATCAAAATCATCAATATTGATAATTCAAATAGAATTAATTAGATTATTATAAATAAAAAAGATCATATTTCAATTTAATACCAAATCCAAAATATAATGTTACCTTTAAATTACTTGATTAAATGAAAAGAAATGACGGTATTTGAAAAATCTGTATTTCTCACTATTCACTAAAAAATAAATCATTTCAAAAAAAAATCCAAAAAATTTCACCCTAAGTTAATATTGATATTACGACATAAAAAATAATTTTATTTTTATAAAATTTAATTTCTATAATTATATTAAATTAATTATAATATTTTTACAAAAAATATAATAAAACCCATTTTTGAATAAAACATATATTCAAAACATAAAATAACTTTACTAAAAATTAAGTACTTATATATTATGTATTAAATAATAAATTTAAATTAAATAAAAAATGTGTATATATATTTCAAAATGTGTTTAATCCTATTTATACCCATCAATTTAATGGCTATGTTATAATATATCATGATTCATTTTAAGCTTGGTGTTGCGTGTCAAGGAAGCTATCGAACACTTAAAATTTATTTAAGGAGAATTATATTATAAAATATCAGGGCATTACATTCTACCCCCTTTAATAAATTACTCCCTCAAAACTTTTAACTTGGAATTTTTTTTTACAAAATTTGAAAATACATTTGTTGAAAACCCATATCATACAAAGGGATAATAAAACCTTCTCTTAAAAGGGGATGTGGAAAAGGTAAAGTTTACCCAAAATAACACATAATCGAGTTCTCATATAAGGATAATATTTTTAGGAAGTTAAAATATATTCATGGAGTAGAAAACTAATATTCAAGGACTAATAATGAGTGATAGAGAACATGTTTATGATAAATTTGATGACCGAAAAAATCATAAATTTTTGGGGGGAGAAGTGACCATCATTTCATCAGAACTATAGGTAAAATGGGAAAAATATTTCAAGATATTTTTCATAAGTTTTAGGGATTATTTTACTATCAAGATAGAGCCAACGAGCCCGTACCCGAGTGGTAAGGGCTTCTGCTTGGCATCTAAGAGACCCAGGTTCAAAAACGGGTGGAGGTGAATTTCCAGGGTACTGTAGCAGGTACTGTAGCAGTACTATAGCAGTACTGTAGCAGGAACTGTTTGGTATTGTATCAGCTGGACTATTCACCTGATTTGGGCTTTCAGGCCACCTGTTTGGGCCTACGGGTCTCAGGGCCTTTGGGCCATCAAAGGCCTTCGGGCCACAGGGCCTTCAGGCCATTGAAGACCATGAAGTAGCCCAATTCACACAGATCAGGCCCCAGATGAGGATCAGATCACCAGTAGCAGTCACCAAAAGTAGAGCTAACCGGATTGGAAGAATGAGAGGGTATGGGAACCTCCATCGGGACCAGACACCGTGCAGCTTTGTACGGGGCAATGTTAGTCGATCAACAATGAAGGTGGGGAGATAAAGGCAATAAATGATGTAGAAGCTGGGGAGGGGAAGTTCTATTGGGATGGGCATAAATGTCATCTATTGGGCATGGTATGCCTCTGGGCCTTCGGGTCATGTATTCCGGGTCATGTCGGGCCTTGTGCCTTGGGCCTACGGGTTATGTACGGGTTCCCCTTCAACCCTTAAAAGGGGGATTATCTATAATAAAATGAAAAATAAGGCCTTCGGGCCATTCGGGCTAGATAGAGTATATGAAAAAATATACTTACTTGATTTTATTCCATTTTATAAGAACAATTCCATCATTTGGTTGTGATTCGATCAATTCCACTTCTATCTCATCTCTTACTTCAAGAAATCAATATTCAGGATAATTTTTTCATGCCTGAAGCACTAAAATTAAAATTTAAAAAATCATAATATCCATAATTCATTCCTTATACCTCTAAATATTTACCAAAACCAAAATTGTTAGTATAAGTTATCCAATATGGATAAATATAATACATTAATATCTAAAAACTCAATAATAACACCCAAAGTTAAACTTAATATATTCCATAAATAGTTAAAATTAAGACTCCTCCAAAATATGACTGGACATATTTAAAACACAAAAATATGAAATATTTGATCACATATTTTTTTCAAGATCAAATTTAGCATTTATCGCAAAAAAACATGAAGTAAGTCATAATGTCAAATAATAAACATGTGAATACCTTGATTCATTTAAAACATTATCATAAATTGAATCAATATATAACCTCAATGAAAACATAAATGTTTTCAAAAATTAACATTATCCTTATTCCTCAAATAAAATCATAGACTATTGAATATATTCTATACATCAAAAAAATGAAATAAACTTCATCAAATATAATCATAATCAATTTTTCATCAAATTTAAAACCAATTTCAATGTTTCCAATACTATCCCATTTACTTCATCAATTAAAATCATATATTTATTCCAATAAAACATTATTAACTCAAAACTAGTAAAATATTAAGAGTTATCTTTCCATTAATCATGTGTTCTCTAAAAATATCACCTTTCAACTAAATCAATTTTCTTATTTATCAATACCATTCAACATACGTTTTCAAATACTTAAAGAAAAACTATTGTGGAATAATACTTAGATGGTTCATGATTATTATAATCTATAATATCATTGATATAAAACTTCTAAAATAGAGTTCCTAAATCCAAATACACACACCTTAATCTATTCACTTCAATGACTATAATAGCATAGTTAATTCCTTATTCTAGGAGTTAACCATTAGATTAAGGCATTGCCTCAGATAATTCCCAAGTTCCTTACACGTAAGGCATTGAATTACTCAATGATTCATTGCTCTATGACCTTAATGTCCACATAAAAACATCTTCCCCTTTCTTTATTACATTCTTATGGGTGATCCTTACCACATTCTTGATATGAAGAAATTTTAAATTTCTTTCTTCTATGATCATTACAATAATAACTTTCATAAAATTAAATATTCTACTTATTTTACATGTTAAGAAAATTATCAAAGTTTACATTATTAATCATATATCACGAAATATTATTAGGTATAATCACAAGGTTTAAACTTATAGATCCTATTTTA
The DNA here is from genome assembly GCA_963277665.1 of Viscum album. Lineage (NCBI taxonomy): Eukaryota > Viridiplantae > Streptophyta > Magnoliopsida > Santalales > Viscaceae > Viscum > Viscum album. Next base: position 409,256,501 of record OY728125.1, on the reverse strand, counting down.
TTAGTTTATCATGAGGAAAATCATTCCATTTTCCATCACATTCAACATTAACATTAATCCTCTGGGTAATCACCCCATAATCCTACATGAAAAACGGCGGTTCAAAACCCATTGGGCACAAGTCACTGTAGAAGTATTGTAGCAGTGACGACACTATAGCAACGATGGGAACTGTAGTGGCGACAGGGAACTGTAGTGGTGGCAGGACATTGTAGCAGTGGTGGGTACTGTGCGGGTACTGTAACAAGAAGGTTCTATTCACAAAATGAGACTTGGGAAAAAAATGTTGGCCTACGGGTCATGTAATGGTCTACATGCCCACTAGTACTTTGGGCTATGTAATGGGTCTCCCTCTACCTAGTTAAAAGAGGTATTTTATTTGATTTAATAATAAATGAGGCTTCGACCCCAACCTTTTTAAAAAAATGAATCCTCTTGGTTCCATCCATTATATAAAACCAAAAATCATAGTGTAAGAAATAATAATCATAGTGTGAGATCATAAAAAATCAGTTATATAATATCTAAATTATGAAACCTTCTTTACAATATATGAAACCTTAAGTTTAACCTTGGTCATCCTTGGTTATCATATATTAAAATCCTTCATAATTTTTCATAAAGAAAATGTGAATTAACCCAATCATATCCCCTAGGATAGTCAAACCAGGTGAAAAAAGGGAAAATTCACTATGCATCATAATGATGGACGAGATATACTTGACCAACTATTTTCAAGGTTATTACCCCTATATGCTTCTATATCAAAACCACATCCACTTTTAGTATCTAGGAATGTATGTATTTCTAATAAAACCCCATAATCTCTATCTTACCAAAACTTTAGGATGTTATCCTATTCTAGTCTCATCCCCATGGTTTTCACTAAATTAATTTAATCTTAATATCTAAAGATTAACTAAACCCTACTCTGATACCAACTATAGTGATCAATAATTTTCATACATATATATTACATATTAATAGATGAATATTCATTACATAACATTACAATCCATGCTAGAATAGTAAAGTTTTAGTGCATTTCGAAACATGGAAACATAAGCAATCCATTCATAAAATATATACATTATCTCCCACTTAGTTCTTGAAAATTGTAATCCTTATTAGAAATTTCATACTTAATAATTTTATTCATATTCCAGGGAAAATAAAACATAATAATGGATTTTCTTAGATACCTAGTAAGGGTAAAAAATGGAGATATCAATGATATTTTAAATATAACATGGACATAAATGGCATAAGAACATGATATTAACCTCTAAAAATAATACCTAGTAGTTATTAGATCATAAACATGAGTCTTGAAATACAACTTGTTAGTTCATAATAGATGAATCACAAAGGAATCAATGAACATTATCCATGAGAGAAAAACATTAGCATAAGACAATAGTTTGTGGAATGGACATAATCAAGGAAAATAATTTCCTTATTTAAGTTTCACTGACAAGACTATCATAGTGGATTTTTATCACTCCCCATTCCATCATATCATTAGTCAAGGTTCACTCCAAGGACTATTATTGTGGAAAAAGTCCTATAATTAATGGAGTTCACTCCCCATTATAGTCCTTATTATCTTATGAGATATCCATCTTTACCCAATGAATTGGATAGATATATAATTTTAGGACCACCCATTGTAAAATCATAATCCATTCAGATGTGTGCTTCAAGATCATAAATCATTCATCATATATTATAACCCATGGAAAGGAAATGAGTTTCATAAACATTTCAATATTTTATCATAGAATAATCCATAAAAAATAATCAAGTTTCATAAACATATTTCTATCATAATCATAAACCATTAATAGAAATAATAATAATGGTATCATTGGATCATATTCCTACAAAATCATAAGTAACATCAAAGGATATTAGGGAGTGGAGAGGGAAGATGGAGCATAATGAAAGGTCCTCAGAGGCGACTATGAAGGATCACACTTGCTATAAAAACCCTCAAAGAATTAATCTATTTTCATATGTTTCAGTCCATCAAATCATAAATTAGGATTTGAAAGACACTGTCCTAGATGTAGAACAAAGACTTCATAATAGTATACCTAAGGGTATCTCATTCTTAGAAGTTCTTTAAGGCTCAAATTTCCTAAAAAATTCCTCTCATAAGTCATCCATAAAAACAGAGGATGATGGAGTTTTTTTATGTGATTGTCGATCTAGAGTCTCTATAACAAAGGTTAGACCTAAAAAGATCTTCCCTGATAGGCTGAATCATATTCTCAAAGGGTGAAAACCCCTATTATTTTTTTGATCTTAAATTTATTATCTCTCATCTCTGGGGTTTTAAAAACAAGAAATTAATTCTGATTGGGAAAGGTTTCTTTAACATCATCCTTGGAATCAAGGAGGATTTAGGTGCTTCTTGGAGCTTTGGAAATCTACATTTGAATCCCATTGTCCTCAGGATCTTGGGATAGGAGATCAATTTTAACCCTTTCTCTCAAAATATCTCTTTAGATTAGATTTGGATCAGACTATATAGACTGAATTGGGTTTACTGGAACCCAAAAATCCTGAATGATATCTACTCCAATATTATAATCCCTCTAAAATTGGATCAGCATACACTAAATGGTGATCTGGGTCTCTCTTTCAGGATCCATGTTTAGACCAATTTGGCATCCAAACATCCATAAGTAATTAATTTCTTTTCCAATGATCACAAAATCAAGTTTAAAGTTTCATATGAGTAGAAACCTTCATTTCGTTATGTTTGTAAAATTTTTGGGTGCTTTTTTCCAATAACAATTTCATGAAAAAACAGATGAAACCAACTCCAGATTCACATGCCTAGAAATAAGTGGCTAAAAATAATAAGGTTAAGGCTAAGAATATTGAAAAGGGGAAACCCTCAAAAAGGATGGAGGCACCTAAATGGGGGAAAATAGCTAACTAAAACAAATCAGGGAGACAAGAACTCTTGGTCTCTTCTGGTGGATGAATAAGAACAAGAGATTGAGGAGGATAATTTGGTTCTTGATATTACCTAGGAAATTATCACTCTAATTACCTCCATGTTATCCATTTAATATGATATTTTACTAATTGTGGAAGGTACTAAATCCATTGATGTGAATTATTTTATAGAAAAAATTATTTTAAATTTTCTTGTACATATCGTTACACATTGTATGACTCAAATAGTGTCTGAATCTCTAGATTTTCATGAATCTATCTCTGATAGGTCAATGGTTTCCACAAAATAGCAGGTTACTTGATATAATATATGTGATTCATTATTGGATCTTATTAGTGAAAGTTTCACAATTAGATAGCTTACTCCCTGTAATGATTCTTCACCTTCAGTTTGTTCCACTAATTCCAGCACTACCATTGTGGAATTACTAAATATGGATAATGTTGAGACCTACAAAAATGCACAAACCCCCTACAATGACTCTAATCCTTCTGTCAGTATTGTCAGTTTTAAGGAACCATCTCCATAAAATCACAATGTGACATTGGAGGTTACCAATTCCATTATCAATGCTCAGACCACCTATTCTACTGAAGAAGATAATTACATAGTAGATAGGAAAATAATTAAGGAACTTGTCACTCCTACAATTCCTACATCAAGTTCTACGGGTAAGAACATATCTCAGGAAGTGAATTCTAATGCTACTTTCCAAAGAAGTCAGGATCCTGCAGAGACTCCCGCCCCTAACCATATGAACACTCCTAGAAAATACTTTTCTAAAGGTCGGCCCATCAGATAGTAAACCATGAAGAAGAAGTCAGGAAGAAAAAAAAGGAGGATATTCCCCCACTCGTAGATTCAAATGAATATTTTATTTTGGAATTTCCAAGGAGCATAAAACAATGACACTACCATATCTTTTCATAGGTTTATCCATGTACATAAACTCAAATTTTTGGATATTTTTTAGCATAAAAATTTTATTCTTCTGGTTTTTATGGACTGGAAAATAAATATTATAGTTTTATTGGAAGAAATAGTTCTTATAAAATTATAAAACCTTTATAGGTCTTTTCCTATGTTTCTATATGTCAAGTAACTGCATTCAATGTCGATGATAAGATCATTACTTATGAAGTGGACATTATGAATACACATTTCTACAGCTCCTTTGTCTATGGTAAGAACAAATACCAAGAAAAGAGGAATATTTGGAAGAATATTGACTCCATAAATCTTATAATTCATGAAACCTAAATTAACATATGTTATTTTAATGATATTTTTTCCCAATTTAAATATTGGGAGTTGTCCAGTACACTCTCTCTTTAAAGGAGAACAAGTCATGCATGGAGGGGAGTAATTTTATGGAAATTTATCTTATTAGAACCATGCATACCGAGTATAGAATTTACAGAAACAGAATGGTTTCTAGAAATCTTGATAGAGCCTTCTCTAATGGCCATGCACTTCAGGAATGGGACACTATCTCTAGAATTAATTTTCTTCATATCAATTCAGATCATCTTCCTATTATGGTTAGCCTTGTAATTAGAAAAATCAAACCAATATTTCTTTTTAGATTCAACAATGCATGGTCTGCTCATCCAGATTTTTGAAAACTGGTCACTAACTCTTGGAACTCCATGTATGGTTGCAATGATGATTTTTCCTGCATAATGAAGCTTAAAATCCTTATGTTCAATGTCAAGGGAAGGTGTAAATAAAATTTCAGCAATATCGAGAGTGATATTATCTCTATTTTATCCAACCTTAACCATATTCAGTCAGACATCTCTAATTCTGATTTGGCATCGAATATTAAGCAAGAAATCTATCTCACAGCAAGGCTTAATTCACTTCTTTACCTTAAAGAAAATATTCAAAAAGAGACTTTCAAAGTTAAATAACTCAAATAGGGGTATCAAAACACAAAATTCTATAATTCTCTACAAATATCCAGGATTTCTTGTAGTCCTCTCACTTTTCTTAAAGATGGTGACAGACTCATTGAAAATGATGAATCTATTGCGGATCATATTGTTAACTATTTCTCTAATATGTTTAATGGACCTAATATGAATAAAGAGCTAGAAGAAGAAATAATCCCTCACATGGATAGTGTGGAAGATAACATTAGACCTACTGATATTCCACTTGACATTGAGATCAGAGATGCAACTTTCATCCTGAATCCTGATAGTTCCCCAGGTCCTGATGGGTTCTCTAATGATTTTTACCAATTTATTTTGGATGTTATTCAATTTGATGTCTACTGTATGGTCAATTGTTTTTCCACAATAGGTGTTTTACCTCATGGGTTTAATGCATAATTCCTCACGCTTACCCCCAAGGTTAAAAATGCTTCAGAAATTCATCTCTTCAGACCTATTTCCCTTACCAACACTATTTATAAAATTATAACCAGACTCCTAGATAATAGGCTCACCCATATTTCAAGATAAATTGTCTCTTGGAATTAGTTTGGTTTTGGTAAAGGAAGAAAAATACAATATTTCATCGGCATAGCCTATGAGTGTATTAATATTATTAATAAATCTACCAATGGAGGTTATATCTCTCTCAAGATAGACATCAGAAAAGACTTTGACACTATAGATTTGGGTTTTATTTATAAAGTTATGCACCATTTTGGATTCTATGGTACTTTAATGAATTAGGATAAAGTTCTTTTTGAGTCTTCTCACATATATGTGCTCATTAATGGTTCTCCAAAAGGGTAATTTAAAATATCAAAAGGAGTCTAGCATGGTGATCCTCTCTCTGCCATTCTTTTCTTTATCATGGAGGACTAACTGAGTAGTCTCATTACTCAGGCGAGGGAACTAGGAAAGCTTACTCCTATTCATTCTTCAAGGAACCTCATTACTCTAACTCACCTCCTCTACACTGATGACATGATGATTTTCGTAAAAGGAGGAAAAATAAATATCCATAATATTAAAAAGTATCTCTCTCATTATGTGGATGTTTTGGGGTTGGATATAAACTGGAATAAGTCATTCATTTATTTAGGGAAAGGTATTACAACTTCTATAAGCTCGCATCTTCTATTAGATCTGGGATTCCAAGAACTATTAATTCTCGTGAATTATTTGGGAGTCCTTATTTTTTAGGGAATAATGAAATCAAGCCACTTCATTAAAATTATTGATCAAATCATGAAGAAACTCTCTTCATGGAAAGGGAAGTATCTATCTTTTCCTGGTAAGATTTTTCTTGTTAAATATATTATTGTTTCCAAACTTTTTCATTATTTTATGTTCTATAAATGGACCATTTCTCTTATCGAACATCTGAATGTTTGCATTAAGAACTTTGTATGGAGTGGTAGTATGTTAAAAGGAAAGTTGGTTACAGTATCTTATAATTCTTGCTGCAAACCCATTGAAAAGGGAGACATGGGAATCAATAATATCAGATTATTTAATGAATCATTGCAAGACAAGTTTACTTGTAATATTCTTTCAAGTGATTCAAAGGCTCTTGTTTTCCTACGAAATAGATTCATTGAAAAATTGAGAAAGGGAAGAAATCCTTATATGGGTTCCTCAATCTGGATAGCTATCAAAGTATCTTTTCATAACATCATATTGCACTCAAGGTAGATCACCTGTAGGGAATATTCTCTTAATTTTTGGCTTGATAATTGGAAAGTCACATTGCTTATTTCTTTTACTAATTCAAAAAATCTTCCTCTAGACACAAGTGTCTCAATACATGAATTTATGACCTCTACCACTTTATATTTAAATGATGACATTCATAGACAACTAAACGATTATTTATTTTTCTCCTCATAGGGACACTTTATTATGGGAATTAGATAGAAATGGAATTATTGACTCTAAAATCTCCCATAACTCCCATATTATCCCAAATGTTGATTTTTCTTGGATCAAAAAATTTGATAAACCATGGATCCAACCTTCAAGATTGAACCTTATATAAAGGATTTCTCATAACAAACTTCTTACTGATGAATACTTACAAAATTGTGGTATTCTTTTATGTTATAGGTGCAGGTCCTGCAACCAGCATAGGGTGGACATCTCTCATCTATTATCTTCATGAGCCATCATCTCAACACTATTAGAATGTGGTTCATGACCTTTTTGAAATTATATTTCATGCAATTCCCAATGTATCGGACCTACTACAACACTTCACTACTGTCCAGGATTCTCCTCAAATTAAACACATATTCATGGCATCTATTGCTGAAACTATTCAAACCCTATAGTGAAACTGTAATGATATACATCATGAACAACTATATATCTCCATAAAAGAGGATTTATTATTCCTTATCACTACATCAAAGGGAATTGATATCACCCAAAATGGCCATTATTGTAACATGATGCAAGATTTCATGGTTCTCAGGAAAATTGGAATCTATGGTAAGTACATGAAACACTCAATATTTCTTAAAGTCTTTTAATAAGACCCCCCCTCTATGGATGGATAAAAATAAATATAGATGAAGCTTCGAAAGATAATCTGGGTTCGGCTGGGTGTGGCACTATTTTTTGGGATCATAATTGACAGACCATTGGATGCTTCTTTGGATCTTGTGGCATCTCCCTCTCATTAGAAGCAAAAATGCTCATTTTGATTTATGATGTTCACTATGAAAATATTAAATTCCTGAATAACAATTGGCTTGAAAGTAATCCTACCACAGTTGGTCAATATATTCATAATAGAGTGATTCACCTATCTTGGAAACTCACTTCCCGATGGATGCATTTTATCACAACTGTTTCGAAGATCAATTACATTGTCACACATGTGTACCAGAAATCCAACAAAGTAGAGGATGGTTTTACGAATAAAGTAATCAACAAATATATCTCATTTTTTGATGATTTATATTTTTATTTTAATCCTCTTTATGAGAAAGACTATAATAAACTCCTTACCTTTTGACTCTTGTAATCTATCGCCTTTAATAAATTTATCTTTTCAAATTGGTCCAAGACACCCCCCCTTTAAAAAAATAAAAGGATATCATCTTAGATGAAAATTCATTTAAAATATAACTTGGAATATTTCTTGAATAAAATATTATTTTCACTTTGAAATCACTTATTTAAAATATAAAAATTTCCAAAATATTATGGGAAACAATTTATTTGAAAAGAAACTTGGAAATTTTATACAAAACATCAAATAAATGAGTTTCCATGATGTCAGAAAATTCTGTTCATGACGTATATGTTTAAATAAATATTCTGCGTACATTTTTGGTAAAAAGGTCAAAAGTAATTCATTTAGAAAAATGAAAAAAAAAATTAATTCTTAAAACATTTCATAAAAATTAAAATGTGGGTGAAAATTAATTTAAAATATAATTGGGGAATATTAAAAAAATGAAATCAGTTTTTTTAAAACATGGGCATGAAAGAAAAATTATTTTCAACCAAAGTGAGAAATACAATTGGTTTTCCTTAAAATTATTCTTTCAGTATCTTGAGTTCTTAAAGAGATAAAAATGAAAGGAAAATGTGTAATATATATAAATAACACAATTAAAACAAAATTCACGAGATTTATGATAGGTAGATCATGAAATTTCATCATCAAAAACTTATTCATAAACAATCCTAATAAATAAAGAGATTATAACATAAAACCCTCACCTCAAGTTCTACTTTCTTAAAAAGTGATCTAATTTCCTATATAATAAATTTAAATGTGTTATAAATCTATACCATAATCATTTTCATACTTATAATATAATAAATTATCCAATTATAACATTTCAACACCCATTTATTAATAATTCCTTATTAAAATCATAGTTTCCCAGTGTTAACTGTTTTGTTTTTTATGGGAATTTTGGTTCAGTAGTTCCAGTACTTGTACATTGATCTTGGTTCTATAATATAAATAATGTTAATAATGATATAAATATCATAAATATTCATTATATATATATATTTATTTATTTTCATCTATAAAAGGTATAGATGAAAAAATAAATTACATTGTTTATGGTGTTTGTTGGCCGTATATACGCATGAACACTATTTTCACTTTTGAAAGATATAAAGAAATAATTGAAAAAAAATATAACCATAAAAGATCATTATTATATCATATATATTCATTGAATATATCCTTAACATCATCCATTTAAATTGGAGTATAAAAATGAATCATATCGTATCGTGGTGGTGGTGGTCCACACGTACACATGAGTAACGTTATCATTTTCCAGTCGATATAAAGGTAAGATGGTAGATTTTATATTATATTTCAAAAATCATAATTATATCATTAATATAATATATAAATATTAAACCCATCATAATAACCATCCATTAAATATGTTTATGTAAAATTAATTGTATCGTTGCATGGAGGTCATAGTCCACATGTACGCATGAGCGATACTTTCACTTCTCATTCAATAGATTAGAGGGTTGATATTGGTGGATAAATAATAAAAATAAAATTTAAATATATTTAAAATATTTAATCTATTATTTTATGATTAATACCAAATATTTATAGGAGTTTAGAGAAGAAATAAATTGAAATAGGTTGGGTAAGATAATTACCTCTTTTTCAGTAGGCCTTCTTTAGATCCCCTCTTAAGGACCCTTTGATTAAAATTTTACAAATAAAATTAATTATAATTAATTTTTATTTAGTTTTAAAAGTAAATTTATTAGCGTTTGGTTGAGCTATATTTCTCAACGAGGTGTAAAAAAAGAGATAAGGGGTGTCCTTTTATATGGGAGGGAAACAACAGACTTGAAATTACTTACAAGATTAAAAATATAATAAGTAATTCTCAAGAAAAAATCCAAATGTCTATATATTAAAATAAAAAATAGTATAAGATCTAAATATCAACATAAAATTAAATTTAGACAAGTTTTGGTATCATTTTTCATAAAATATCATTAATGTCATATTAGACACTAATCATTTAATTTAGCTTTAAGGCCATTAATATAGACATAGAATTCAAATATAAGTATTTAAAACATCCATAAAATGTTATATTTTTCTAAAAATTTGTTCAAGACAAAATTCAACCAAATTTTATTACTTTTAATATTTTAAAAATTATTATTTTTTCTATTAATTGAATAAATATTGTATCAGCGTTGCATGAGAATTTAAGGTAATTATTAAATCAATAAAAATTATAAATAAATTGATATGAAAAAATTTAATTATATAATTAAATAAACATTTATAAATGAAATTATCCTCTTTTTATCCATTTGTAAAAAAATTAGAATATTAAATCCAAGAGAGTGACTTTTTGGAATATTCTTTACTAAAAATAATACAAATGTCATTATTAAAGGAAAACATAACCACAATTACATATATTCAAATTTGGAATGTATATGGTCTCAGTTATTCCATAAAATGATATAATTTAAAGTTTTGGGTTGATTTTGAGACCTTATCTCATGGTTTTAACCCTGTTTTACCCATTTTACCTTTATCGAGGTGATAAATATTTACCACAGTTCCTGTCCATAATGAAAAAAAATCAAAATGGCCTATTTAGAAAATTTGAACCACCAGATTCAATATATGGTATTAATTTTTAAATATTTGATATCTACAAGTTTCAGAAATCAATTTCAATATAAATTCGTAAAACACAATTAAGAATAGTTTTTAGAAAAATCTTATTTAAGAAAAAAAATAACTTATATAAAAATAATTAATATTGATAATTAAAATAGAATTAATTTGATTATTATAAATAAATTAGATTATATGTAAATTTAATAACAAATTAAAAATATAATGGTACCTTTAAATTACTTGATTTAATGAAAATAAATGAAAGTATTTGAAATATCTGTACTTTTCATTATTCATTGAAAAATCAATCATTTTAGAAAAATACAAAAATTTCACCCTAACTTCATTTTGATATTATTACTTAAAAAATGATTCTATTTTTATCATCTTAAATTTCTAAAAGTGTTATAAATTAATTATAATATTTTCACAAAAAATGCAATAAAAACTATTTTTGATGAAAACATATTTCTGAAACATAAAATAACTTTAATAAAAATTGATTAATTACATATTATGAAATAACTATTAAATTTTAATTAAGTAAATAATATATATATATATATATATTTCATAATGTGGTTAATCCTATTCATATCTATTAATTTAATAGCCATTTTATAATATATCATGGTTCTTTTTAAGCTTGGTGTTGCGTGTCAAGAAAGTTATCGAACACTTACAATTTATTTGAATAATATTACAATATATTTGAGTTTTAAATTGGGATTCAGAATACTTTTATTTATCACTTAATAATACTCTTATTTCCATTTCATAAATTTTTTTAAGGGTTTATAGAACTCTTTATGAGCTGTATAAGATATTTTATACTACATAAGACTTCATCTTGATGCTATAATACTTTTCCAACATCCCATAAGACTTTTTTGTGGTTGTGTAAGACTATTTGAATAGTTATTTCTATACATTTTAGTCTTTATTGAGAATTTATAGTTCTTGTTTCACTTTATAAGACTTCCTTAGGAGTGTAAGACTTTTTTCTTTTCTAAAATTTAAGAGAAATGAATAAAAATTCAAATTTCCCAAAATAAAGAGTGTGTGGTCTAAAATCAATTATTCTTTTGATGGGATACCTAAATCAAGAAAAATTATCATGAGATTATATATGAAAATCATCCAATGAACTAAATAAATAGAATATCATGGGAAGAAACTTTGAGGCATGGAATATTTGAGAATAACTTAATTATAGATTTTAGACCCCCCAACAAAGACATGTGGAATCCATTAGGAGAAATTATAGCTCGATACTAAAACATGGGATGACCCTAAAGACATAAAGGGTACATTGAACATAATAAAATAAGATTAGGATGCTCATGTAACCCACCTTAGAGATGGGTCTTACTAAATCACATGAAGGATATCTAAGTGGGGAAGAAGTGATTATAGAATATTTATCCTTTATTATAAGGGAAAAGGGGTATCACTATGAAAAGGGGGTTCCTATTTTTTCATCAAGAGAGACATAGCTTTTGCAACTAGAGATTATTTTACTTCTTTTATTTCCATACCTCCTCTCCGATGATGAAATATTAGACCCATAATGGTTGATCCAAGGCTATTTTACCCAACCACGTTAATGATTTTTATTCTCAATTGATTAATTATATCCAATTATATTTTTATATAATTATGTAATTTATTATACAATAGGAGGAATCCATTTATCTTTTCTTTTACAATCTTATTCACTTTTTATTTATTTATAAACATAGTCCACCTAGACCCTTTTCATTGATCATGCAATGAAGGGTGGTGGGAATGAACTCAGGAGTGATTGAATATTTTTAATCAATAGGATAAGAAATAATAGGGGATTATGTGATTATTGTATATATATATTCAATTTTAAATTACCAGGTGAGGGTGATCGGTTGAGGATTTAGCTAATTAAAGTAAGATAATATGATAATTAAATTGAATCAGGATTTAATAGGTAAGTGAGGGAATATTTGAGGTGAGAACACAATTTTAAAACTAAATTCAATTAACCATTTAATTTTAAATTTTAAACATAAAAAACTGAACCCATACAACAAAAAATAAAACACTAAAAAACTCCATCCTCTTCGAAGACAACTTGAGTCGATTTTACAGCATTTTATTTGGTTTCAGATTTTTCTATGAGGCTCACAATAGCCACTGCTGCATCAATATGTTTATTTGATGCATCTAGATAAAGGTTCTTACACACTATTTTTGAATTTATAACATGTTTCACCCACATTAGTATGAAAACCCAAGGTCTAACTAACATTTTTATCACTCACCCCAACAGTGCTTGAAGAATTCTGAGCAGTAATATTTCTTCCCCCCTCAGTATATCCTTTTTCCATATAAAGTTTTAATTAGTTTGACCATGAGTCTTGCATAAATTTCATTGTATATTCTTCCTTATATAATCACTGAAATTATTCCCAATTAATCTGCAATCTATACAGAATATAGGTATTTTTCATAGGATATCATTAGATTCATAATATCATAGAATGTTGTAAAAAAAACTCCTCCACCAATGTTGAGGCTAGATCAACTCCAACCATTACTAATGGAAAATATTTATATCTATAACTTTTTTTTCTATATCTTGTTTGATATTAAATATTTCCAATGAATAAACATCATATAAGATAATGGGGTTCCATTAAAACTTGTCCATTTTAAAACTTGAATCCTAATAAGTGTACGAGAGTTCCTAAAAAAGCAAGGATCAAATATTTTATCCAATTTTTGAATTTTTATAATTACAAGATTAAGATAAATTTACCCAAAGCCTAAACTCTTCCCCTTCAATTCATCATTGAGGAATAAAACATAAAATTATTCACATACAATGGGAGTAATCTTCCAATTCGAAAATCCCCTAATCCCAACCACCCTTCTCACCAAATCATCAATGAGGAAACCCAAGAATTACATAAATATATATAACATTATCTCAAATGAATATTATTTGCATATTATAATAAATCACTCCCTATAACCTATAGGTTTGTTTTACTTAGATATTAGATACGCAAAAAACATATTTTACAACATTTTTAATATCTTCCACAAATAGTCTTCTTATATGATACCCATTTAGACACATCATAAAGAATAATATTATTCATAACTTAGGGAATTGAAACATAAGAAAGGGTGGGTTAATATGATTAGTAAGTTTAAAAAATAATATATATTAATCAAAGATCATAAGTGAGCATAAGATAAGAATGTGGGTATTAGAACATAACAAGGTTTATGGTCATAACATACGATAATCATACCCAATAAGGCATAGATCATAAATAATGAGTCATGGAATAAGTTTTTGGAATGATATGAGTAATAATATTATCAAAACATGATTCAATAGTCATGATATATTAAAATATAACATAGGCGGAAGAATATGGCATAATCATAAGAATTGAAATTATAACATATTTTAAGGATAACCACCAAGGCATTAATATCTTAATGTACTGGGCTAAACACCTGCCCATGTAATAGTAGATGTTGGCTAACCACTCATGTCCCATAACCTTTTTGGACTTGGGATAACCACCCATTTCATATCCTGATCTCATGAGATATAAAGCTTTACCTAATTCATTGGAAGGATATAACCAACCTACCCATAACATAATGATAAACCATATATATGTGTACCACATGAACAAAAAATAATTCCTAATTACATCATAAATTAATTAAACCATTAAAAGAAATAGGTTTCATGAAAAAATCTATGAGCCATTATCATAAACCATCAATAGAAAGAAGGTTTATGAAATCATTAGCACATATCCCTAGTAAAGCATAATAAATATTAAAGGATATTGACATAGATGAAAAAAAAATTTATAAAACCATTATAAAATTAATCTAGAAAATAAGAATAAATATTATTTAGTTTTTATAATTTTTATTTTTAAATAAAATAGTTTTTAAAATAGTTAAAATAAAAATTACCTTGAAAAAAAATGAAACATAGAGAGCATGTTTCTTAAAGAAAACCAATAAATATGGTGTGAAAATTAATTCATAGGGAAAACATTAAAAAATAGAGAATACTTTCACACTTTTGTAAATAAAGTAAAAATTTTCTGTAAGGTTTCCCAATAATACATTAAAAGTGGTTTCATAGAAAATAAAAGATATGAATTGGAGGATAAAATAATTCAAAGTCATTAAAAATGACTTGTACATAAAGTAATAAAAAAATTCCATTCAAAATTTTATAATGTAAGTAAAATATGTCTGAACTTAATAAATAATTGAATTTTATATGAGGACATTTATAAGACAATATATAGAATATAGACATGTAATAAAAGTATTCTTGACCAAAAAATCATAGTTATGGACAGTCCTCATTTATGAGCATTATTTCAGTTTAATTATAAACCAAAGGGAAGAAAATTGGTTTGAATGCATGTAAAACCCATGAATAACCATAGGAGAATAAAATATATTGTTTTTATATCAAATAAATATAAACTTTCTCTATATAAATGTTTTAAGAAAAACAATATCAATTTCAAAATGAGATTGGTAAAGAAACCCATAACTTTAATCTCATGTTCCCCAAAATTACTTTAACCACTTGTATAATAAACCTAACCCTCTTAATAAATTATATCATAACATTTTTTATATCAATTAAATTTTTTATTCTTTATCTATAGTCATTAATTATACATATATAAGAAATTTTTTTCATCATATGATGTTAGTAATATTGATTATTTTATACATGTTTTGTAATGGAGATGTTGATACTCATTATAAAATATCAATTTCATCATTTATAAATTATTCAAGGTAGTGAAATCATTGTGTTCTAATGACTTATATAGTTTCCTTTTCATTTTATGGAAGGTATGGGTGTGGTTTGTGAGAATGGAATCTATAATGAATTTTTTTCGGGTAATTTACTGATAAAAATGAGTTACTTTATCTTGATCATTAATTTTTTTTCACCCAATATAAACCGTATTCATAACCTAAATTAATATTTAATATCATATATTACTATAATTATTGTCTTGGTATATATGTATATTTAAAATTATGATGTTGGTAGAGCATTGTTCATGTAGGTGGTTGAACCGAACCAAACAAGAACATGTTATATTAAGAAATGAGTAAGAGTTTATAGTTATATAATAACAGTATCATTTTATGAGAAGAATAATGATTAAAATATAATATCATTATAGTGGATAATTATATTTAGAAAATATTTACATGATAAGGTAATTGAAAAGTATGGTGAAGAACTAGGTATTTACTTTGATGAATTCCCTACTTAATATGGAATGAAGGATTTTGGATTACTTATTGTAACTATAAGACACTAGAAGTATAAGAATGATTTGTGGGAAATAAAATGGGTAGATATTTAATAGATAATTTAATTCAAAGAGTGGTTTGGGAGAGTTATATGTGGGTATTTTTATAAGTGATTTTTGATTTAAATTTCTGTAAATATTAATTATTTAGTGTATAAGAGTGTCATTTTAAATGGAAAGTGGATAAAAATTATAAAATAAGGGAGATATTTTATAAGTACCCAACCTTAAACAATCCATAAAAATTTATTTTTTTAGACAAGAATTCAATTTCCTACTTTCATAGAGATAATATTTTTTCATGAACTGACCCATTAAGGCCTACTTGGATGAAGGTAAGCTAAGTGTGACAGATCCAAGCCCCCCTCCAATAGGACAGGGGCTACTGACTAACATTAAATATGAATAAACTTAAATGGTAGGTCTTAGCCTAATATAACTATATGTACACACAGCCATATCCATTAAAAATTGTAGAAGAATAATAAAATACTTCAATATATAGAGTATAAACATGAATGTAATAACCTATAGGGAATAAATAAATCATAGTAAAACCATATAATACAAATGATAAATGGGGAATTAATACAATCCAAAAAAAGGTGGAAACCCAAACCGGCATAAACTATAAGGATTTTAGTGGGAGAGATCCCTAATCTAGATCCCAGAGTATGACTAATGAACATGATCAGTTCCGCCACATATTGTTAAGATCCATTGATACCAAGTCTTCCATAATCACTACTAACATTCCATCATTTGTATAATACATGAAATGTGAGATTAAATCCCATGAAAGTATGAGTATAAACAAACCCATTAAGACACCCGTAAATCACCGAACACAAATAATCAAGAGAGAGTAGTTACCTCATCACCACAAGGGAATATAAATCATAATATGAGACAATGATCATAACAATAAAAAAAATATATCAATAAGAAACCAAAATGAGAGAGAAAGGGGATCTCCGTCTCCACTGCCCGACTAAGAATGATGAGTCATTATGTGGATCCAAAGGTCCATCTATAATTCCCAATGTCATGTGCAACCATACAAGAATCCATATTGAGGGGCCCACAACTAACTATTGCACTCCATAGTTGAGGGATCTACAACTCTAGTCAAGTGTCCCATGCCACCTCACCATAATCTGTGTGGAGGTCCCCACACCTTTCTACTATGATCTAAAATAAAGGGAGCCAAAACTCTAATGGAGGACCTGCTCCCCATTGAATCTCAAAGATAAGGGAGTACCACTCCATATATAGAGGACCCAAACCCTATAATAGTATAGGGGAGTAGGTACTCTACCTATGTAAAGAGACTGAGGGACTCATTCCCTAGTGCGATAAGGGAGTATGTAACCTAGTATCTCTATGATCACACTCGATCACTTCCATAGGTTAAACCTTGTTGAAAGAATAATCAAGATCATAACCCCTCTTTTCATACCACTGATGAAAAATGAAAGGCCACCACCACATTCTACATGGAAAACTACTCAGTGTGGGGTACTCCAAAGACAAAATATGAGTCTGGAAAAATCATGAAGAATGAATGATTCTTTTCATCATTTCATCCAGATAAAACATAAATCCACTGATATGTCACCACAAATAGATGTGAATGTAAAAATGGACCACTCTGTTGTGATCATTATAGTAAAACACTTAGGATCAACCATTTACTTTCCCAAAATAGACACATGGTGAAAAAATTTAATTTCATCATAACATGTACGAAATGTCACTTCTTAGGTTTGATCCATGAGTTTGAATAAAATATACAACATGGTTTTTGAATATTCGGTCTTGATGTTAGTTTAGTGATGTTGTAGACAGTTTTTCAATCTGATGTTGTATAAAGAAGTTTTATTGGAAATAATATTTCATAACAATAATATAAGTTCGATTATATCTACCACCACAGAACACAACACAAAGAAATAAATTGTAGTAAACACACAAGATTGGAGAATTGACCCCATGACCTTCTCGATCCTCAATTACTCATAACACCAAGTGTGTATCCTCTCTCCTCGATTATCAATTACCTTGTTTTATTATAATTATTATCAATAATATTATTTTATAATATATAACCTCATTCATGCACCTAGGAGGAATTAATGACTAAGATAGAGATTCAACTCACCCTAAGAGGTTCATTAAATTTTAAATTTAATTAAATTAAAATCAAACTCATAAACCCCATTCATGCATGGGGAGGAAATCCATGTAGTAGGACACCACACATGGGGGATTCATGCCACATTCCACCACTTCCTCTACATTGGGTTCCATCGTAGATGACTCTTCTAGAACAACATCAGTCACTATGATGACCAGACTTTCCAAGTCTATCTTGTTTTATACACTTCGACGAGCCCGAGTAGTCATGAGATCTGCTCGATTTAGATCACAAACCACCAATACCCGATCCAAATTTGGGTTCCCGTCGTCACTACCACACCTATATCACGTATCCGAAATATAACAATAAACTTATAAAGATAACCTATTATTCCAAATAATGAACGCACAACAATTGGTATTCTCAGATATCATCGAATCACCATTCAATTGATTACTAATGATAATTCAAAAAACAGAGGGATATAGAAACAAAATGAAATGTGAGTCTCGATCGATGGTCATGTTAGTTTGTCCATCATCAATAGGATATAAAAAATGTGGGTTATCAAATAAATAAGAATCAATTAGAATAAATAAATCTCAAATTATTAGATATAGGAAGGAAAAATAGTCATTATCCTACGAAATAAGAATGATTTGAGAATTAATTTAGGAGAAATTAATTCAAATTAGTATCAAATTATAAATAGGTATTAAACCAAAAAAATCAGATGTACTATCTATAAAATTTATCGATCATTTGTTAATAACACACACTCTAGCGATGTAGTTGGAAATATCGCTACATTCATCATCTATATTGTGATTTTCCTCAATCACGATCATCAATCCATGTTCCCGGTTTTTTTCCACCAATGGATCTCTCCTCCTCCTCTCTAGTATCCTAGGGATATTCAGCTAAACTTGGAGATTTTCCATAATAAAATATTTATAGAGGAGCACTAGGATTTTTTCATTAAGTAAATTAATTAAATAAAAAAATTATTTAATTACTTAATGCACCCACTAATCGTTATCTACAACTGAACACCTCAGGCCGACCAACATTATGTCATGACTTGGGTAAACCCTACATTTCAAAACCAAATTTTGTATCAAATTTCCCATCTAGGGACATTTTAGGAATTATTCCATTATTTCATAAATAATACTTGCATTTAATCTAATAAAATTATTATTTTTAATATATCAATATTGGGGAACTTCAGGACCCAGAATCTCACACTAACTCAACACTTAGATACAAAACAAATTCCAAGCTATTTTCCAAAGTTTTAGATTGAAAAAATAGTGTCATTACACTCTCCCTATATTTAAGGCTTTTCGTATTGAAAATAGAAAAACCTAACAGAATAGTGAAGATACTGATCTCTCAAATGGGTTTCTTTTTCCCATGAGCTCTCCTGAAGTTTTTTATACCATAAAAAACACACACCTAAGAGAAAAAAAATTCCCATGAAGGTTCTTCTTTTTTTGTTTATCAAACAAAACCAAGATCCTCTAACTTCTCAATGAGGCAACTATACCATCAATTCTATCTCACCCTTGTTAACATCATACAATAATTCATGCACATATCTATCCAACTATGACATGTGAGAACTCAGAGTATCAGGAATAACTAAGGCCATATGGTCGAGAAGTATTCCACATCACTAACCCATTACAGTAACATGAAAAAGGGAATATGATCCCCAAAGATTTCCTACAATCCTGGACAAAGATCAGTGACCCTCGATAAGGTGATATATCTTGGAACACACGATCTCATCACTGAACTCTAAGTGACACCATCACTAGTCCACCTAGGATCCTGAAATGTCTATAAAACCCTCATATTCTTTCTGATGGACTATACCTTCCACAAGCATCACCAGTACCAACCCTAGGACCATAAAAACTATCTCCCATTGGCTCTGACCTGTAGAGAGGTGGTCTATAAGTTCTCCCATAAGTGACCTCAAATGGTACTACAATGATGGTGAAGTGGAAACTGCTGTGATACTCAAACTCCACCAATGGTAGATAATCCTTCCCTCCATAGTGCAAAACCAACATGCAAACCCAAATCATTCACACTAAAACTTGAACAGTCTATTTTACCTAGCCATATTTCTGGGGAAGAAAAATTTTACTCAATCATAACTAAGTCTCAAATTCCTCCTACATCCTCTCCATGATCGTTATGTGAAGTGGGAATCATATTTTGAAAGAATCATTAAGGGAATTATAGGAATGAAAACTACCTCCTGCATGCACATGCATTATAAACTATTTACTAAAATCTTCTCCTAGATGTTTAAGAAGTAGGATAACTTGGAAAGTAAGTCTACAATCACTTAGATAAAATATTGACATCTCATAGGTCATATAATCCCCCATTTTGAAAACCAAAAAGACCCCATCCCATTTCCACTTCTATCTGGGCACCTCATCCTCCACCTATAGGAACCTAATACATTAAGAGTTAAATACATCAACAATATACAACATCCCAAGTTACCAACTTGATTCCAAAGGATCATGGTACATCGTTACCTTTTTATATGTAATTCCAAGGGAAAATAACCTCCAGATAACCTCCTCTCACAGCATGGATGGTGCCATCATTTTTCCTTGAACAACGATAATGTGTTCCCCACCTTTAGGAAATCCATCAAGATTGTGTCCAATGGATATTTGGTCACACAAGATCTCACAGTTAGTATCTCTAAGATTATCCTCCCTAACATACTAAAAAAGTGGTGGGGTTACAATCATCGACTGGATATATAGTTCACCATCATCACCCACAAGTTCTAACTACAAAGATTTCAACTACTCTATCACCATTCTATATAACAAAATATGAAAAAATTCTCTGTGATCATGTCCAAAACTATCCTCAAGTGTCTCGTGTGCTCTTCCTTGGATGTCAAACACACTAAGAAATCAGAAAGAATACTATCATAAACTAATGCAATAATGGTTGATGTAACGTCCTAGATCCGGGTGCCACGCAACAGGTACCCCGAACCCGTTTCACCACTTGACCTCAAGTGCATTTCCCCAAACACCAGAGGCTGCCGACCAGCAGCGAGGGCCCAGGTATGATAGTGGGAAAAGTATGCCCTCATTTTTCAAAGTGTAGTACAGCGGAATACAAAATAAAACATACAACAAACAGTGGAAGCAGTAAACCATACACAACTAAAACAAACAACAGCAGTGGATATAACCAACAATATATAAATAATGATGCTACATGTCTCAAGTTCTAAGAAAACATCCAAAACATGTTATACATCAATACAGTACAAGAAAGAGCAGAGTACAGAAAAACAAAGAAAAACAGCTGGTAGCGGCATCATGAGCCTAGGCTCAGTCCCATGCCCTCTTACTCCACAGCAACAGTCAAGTACCTGTATAGGGACTCTTGCCCCTATCTAAACCTACAGAAACGTAATCTTTTTGGGAAAAAAAGCGTGACCCAAACGGGATGTGAGAAATAAATTCCCAGTAGGAACCCACCAAAGGCTCGTACACAACTGTGTGTAAGCATGCAACAAAATTGAAATAGTAAAATGCAATAAAGTAAGCAGTACTCAAAAGTAACTAATTACCAGTTATATTTCCATTTTATTATCCATTTAATCCATTAAATTTAAAATACCACCATAGTGAATATTCTAAATAACCAGCTAATGTCCTCGGACATGTAAACTCCTACCCTCAGGTAAAGAGTATCCAACACAAGAATATGCCCTCAGGAATAATAGAGTTTTACCTCAGGCGTAGGTAGTGTCGCCCTCAGGCATAGAATCAGCTGCCCTCAGGCATGGAATAAGTTGCCCTCAGGCCGAAATAACTACTTCCCTTAAGCTAAAAAGTGCAGTGCCCACAGGCTAATCACAACAACGCCCTCAGGCTAAACAGATAACCCATCCATGACCAACATGTCAAAATGCAGTAAACAAGAAATTTCTCTAAAGGAAATTCTACAATTACTACATTAAAGGCATACCCTCGAGTACCCTGGCCAAAAGGCTAAACAGTGGAACACACCCCCAGGGTGGTTCCGGATCCAAGCAATGATCCCAACCAGCATTTTAATATCATAATTAAATACCTAATCAATTATAGGTGTTTAATATAGCAAAGAACTCAGCCACACGACACCCCAACATGGGTTCGTGGAAAAAAATGCACAAAACACACAGCAGTTGGAAAAATTAACACAAAGCCACCTACGTTATACGCCAACAACGTTATAGACGAATTCCGACTCCAGAAACGCCCAAGAAGGGCATAGATCTGACTAAGAACAAAACCCATTCAAATGTAAATAATTCTTGTTAGGAGAAGAATTGGTAATAACCAGCCAAGGATGTGGAATCCTTTACCCATGCGGTTCCAACGGGATCGTCTGAGGCGGAAACCGATTCTAGACGAACACCCGGTGGATCTTCAAAGGTTCGGCCTCCTCCTTTGGCTCCAAATCTGTTCAAGTGTCTCCTATGCCAAATGAGGAGGCTATTGCCTATTTTAAATCAAAAAAACAAAGTACACGACGTGTACTTCTGAGTACACAGCATGTACTTCTTTCATTTAACTATTCATTTGGCGGCACCGTGACACTTTTCATCCGTTGACATGACTACACGACATGTACTCCCAAGTACACGGAGTGTACTGTTGCCCAGCTGGTGGCTAATCCACCGCCTTACTGTTTTGGCATGCCGACTGACTACACGGAGTGTAAGTACCACTACACGGTGTGTAGTCGGTTCCTAAACCCCTCGTTGTCGACAAGGCTACACGCCCCGTGTACTTATCCCCACACGGCCAGAAGTACACGGCGTGTGGAAAAAGTACATGGAGTGTAGTTCCAAAATTTAATATTTTTCCTCATTTTCCATATTTTCTAAAAAACACTTAAGGAAAAGGAAAAAGAAGAAGCCCGTACCTCAAAACTAAGAACCAGGTTCTTACAAACTCCCCCCTTATAGCAATTCGTCCCTGAATTGCCCTTCCAAGGGTGGCGAAGATAAATCTCAGAACAGCTCTGGACACTAAGAATGTACATCGGCCTCCTGCTCCCAGGTCTCATCCTGCACTCGTCCATGCTGCCATAGCACCCATACGAGAGGAACTGACCGGCCTCAGAGAACCTTCATGCTCCTGTAAACGATACTAATCGAATGATCCTCAAAGGACGCATCTGTATCTAGCTCAACCTCCTTGGGCGGAAAGACGTGAGATGGGTCTGAATGATAGCGACACAACTGAGATACGTGGAAGACGTCATGCATGGCTCAGTACCACTGTGGTAACCGCAACCAATAAGCAACCAGCCCGACCCTTTCCAGAATCTCAAATGGCCCCACATACCGCGGTGAAAGTTTACCCTGTCTCCTGATCTGCTTGTATCCCAGCCTCGGTGAAACACGTAGAAAAACCTGATCCCCGACCACGAACTCCAAAGGTCATCTGCGGCGATCAGCATAAGACTTCTGACAAGACTGCGTGGTAGCCATCTGCTTCTGAATCAACTAGACCTGTTTAGACGTCTCCTGCATGAGCTGTGGCCCTAGTAAAGCTACCTCACCTTCCCCTATCCAGCACAAAGGTGATCGGCACGACCTATTGTATAAATCCTCGTATGGTGCCATCTCAATAGTCGATTGGAAGCTATTGTTATAGGCGAAATTGACTAAGGGTATATGCTTCTCCCAAGAGCCCCCAAAGTCCAGGACACATGCACGCAGCATGTCCTCTAGCACCTATATCGTACGCTCTGACTGGTCATCTGTCTGAGGGTGGTAAGCTGTGCTCAGAATCACCTGTGTACCCAGCGCCCTCTGAAAAATCTTCCAGAAACGAGACGTGAAACGGGTGTCCCTATTAGAAATGATAGAATGAGGGACCCCATGAAGACGTACGATCTCTTAGATATACAGCCTTCCGAGCTCATCAACGTCGAAGGTCTCCTTGATCGGCAAGAAGTGAGCTACCTTCGTGAGTTTGTCCATAACAACCCACACGACATCATTTCCACGAGGTGACCTCGGCAACCCAGTCACGAAATCCATCGTGACATCATCTCATTTCCACTCTGGAATGGGTAACTACTGTAATAGTCCAGCTGGTCTCTGATGCTCCACCTTCACCTGCTGACAGGTGGAACACCTTGTAATGAAACCAGCTACATTTCTTTTCATACCCGTCCACCAATACTGACGTCTTAAGTCACGGTACATCTTGGTAACCCCGGGATGAACTGACCAAACCGAAGCATGAATCTCTTGCATCAGCTCCTCACGTATATCCCCTGGAACCCATACTCATCCATGGAAACTCAAAACTTCATCATCGCCTATCATCCACCCAGGAGGAAGTTCCTCAATTGCCACCGACTCCCATAGAACTAGGCCTTATGAATCAGATAGTTGTCTCATCCTCACTCTATCCAGGAGGGTAGAAGTCATAGCTAAATATGAAAGATAAGTCTGTCCCTGACTGTCGTGCACCTCCAAATGCATCTCAGAGAACAAGGCCATGAGCTCCCACTCACCACTGGCCTCCTGCACTGCCTGTATCTGAGTCTTCCTACTCAGTGCATCAGCTACTGCATTACCTTTACTAGGTGTATAGGCAAGCTCAAAATCAAAGGACTGTAGGTATTCAACCCACCTCCTCTGCCTCAGATTCAATTCATGATGAGTAAAGATATACTTGAGGCTTTTTTGGTCAGTGAAAACCACAAAATGATCCCCCAATAGATAATTTCTCCAACAGTGCAACGCATGTACTACTACAGCCAACTCGATATCATGCATCGAGTAATTTCTCTCATGTGGCTTCAACTGTCGAGACCCGTACACCACAACTTGGTCGCCCTGCATCAACACTACTTCCATCCCAATACCTGATGCATCATAGTAAAATGTATAGCTCTTCCCTTACTCTGGGAGTATCAGGATCGGTGTTGATGTCAAACTTCCCTTCAGGTCTTAAAAAGCTGTGTCGCAAGCTTCTGACCAAACGAACTTCACACCCTTCTTAGTCAAGCCCGTCAATGGCGCTGCTAAGCAGGAGAAGTACTATATAAAACGCTTGTAGTAACCAGTCAGCCCTAAGAAACTCCGTATCTCAAATACGTTCTTAGGATGCTCCCAGGAAACTACTGCTCTCACCTTCTCTGGGTCTACTGAAACTCCTGCCTCTGAGATGATATGACCCAAGAAGTGAATCTGGTCCATCCAAAAGTGGCACTTCGAGAGCTTAGCATATAACCGATGCTCTCTCAGTGTACTCAATACGATCTCAAGATGGGTGGCATGGTTGTGTCGAGTGCGAGAGTACACCAAGATGTCGTCCACGAATACTACCATAAAAGAATCAAGATACGGATGGAACACACGATTCAACAGATCCATGAAAACTGTTGGTGTGTTCGTGAGTTCGAACGGCATAACCGTATACTCATATAGACCATACCTACTCCTGAAAGCCATGAGAGGTATATCATATGGTCTCACGCGCAGCTGATGATATCCTGATCTCAAGTCAATCTTCGAGAAAACTCATGCTCCATGAAGCTGATCAAACAGATCATCAATCCGCGGCAAGGGATATTGGTTCTTAACCATCAATTGGTTCAGCTTCCGATAATCCACGCAAAGTCTGAGGGTACCATCCGCCTTCTTTGCAAAAAGGACCGGAGAACCCCAATGAGAAGTACTAGGTCGGATAAAGCCCTTCACCTGTAACTCCTCTAACTGCCTCTTGAGCTCCTGCAACTCAGGCGTGGCCATCATATAAAGAGGAATGGACATCAGTGCTACTCCTGGCACTAGCTCAATAGAGAAATCCACCTCATGCACCGGAGGTAGACCTGAAAAGTTGTCCGGGAAAACATCCTTGAAACGATCAAAAACAGGAGGGAAATCCATCTGACAAGTCCCCTAGTCATCCAGATATAAGCTCGCAATATGGGCTGTGACTCCACCTCGCCCATGATGCTCTAGTCCATCTCAACTCACCAGAACATCCCATTCTCCCTTGTATAGAAACTCTCCTCCCTATGGTGACGTGAAACGCACCCTGCGATGATAGTAGTCTACAAAGGCTTGAAAGGGAACCAACCAGTCCATCCCGAGAATGACGCCATAGCTCATCATCTCTAAGACATAGAGGTACCAAAGGAAGTGACACCCACCAACCTCAAGGGGGCACTCCTTACACTGACGCACACCTACCGTCCTAGTCCCCAATGACGTGTCTAGAGTCATGATATCCAAAGAAGTAGAAACACCAAGCCCAAGGATCTCCACAACGGGTACAGATATGAAACTATGCATAGCACCCGTATCAAAAAGTATTGAAGACAAGACAGAAGCTACGAGAATAGTACCTCTGACTGTAGAAGGTCTGAGATCCTGCTCCTGTTGGGTCTGTTGCACTGCATATGCCTGCCCAGTGTCGCGGCCCTGTGACACAGCCTGGCTACCCTGAGCTGTCCCGCCCTGCTGCCTCTGAGATCCTGGCATCTGGCTACCATGGCCACAACCACCATCTCTGCCTGCACGCCTGACGTATTCCAGTTCCCTGACTGGTTAGAAGCCACTGGTCCTGCCCCCGCACACAGAGTCTACATAGAACCCCTCTCACTAGCCACTGGTGGAAACGCCCTACAAAATCACTGCAGATGACCCATCTTGCCGCAAGCTCGGCACTCCACTGGGTCTTGTGGACATTGCGGACTCTTGTTCCCCTCTCTACCACACTGGTAGCACATAACCTGGCCACCTGAAGCATTCTTTTAACTGGTACTTCCACCCTAAGAGAAGTCCATATGTATCTTCCTCTTGCTAACAGAAATATTACCAGTAACCGGTGTTGAACCGCCCTGGCCCACACCGCTCAATTCCCTCAGGTTCATATCTGTAATCAATGCCTGGTTCACAATAGCATGTACAGTAGGCAACCTAAAAACATTCAACAATGCCCGGATGTCATACCTAATACCATCCTAAAAACGTCTAGCTCTCAACGTCTCATTATCCACCAGCACGGGTGAAAAACGCTGAAGCTCCGTAAAACGAGCTGAATAGTCCATCACCGACATAGCGCCCTGCTACAGATTCATGAACTCTTGATCTCTATCTGCCCTCAGCATCTCAGGAAAGAAGAAGTCATAGAAGACTACCTAAAAATCTTCCCACGCCATGTCCCTGTGATGCTCTGTCTGGGTGGTAACATCCCACCACCTCTTGGCGGAATCACGTAGCATGTATGTCGTGATCTTGAACCTCCGCCCTGGAGGCGTCTCAAGATGCTCGAAAATAGTCTACATCGACCCCATCCAAGACTCCACAGCCTGTGGTCCGCCATCCCCTGAAAATGTAGGCGGATGCTATTGCTGGAAGATACGCATCAGCTCGGCCATAGATGTAGCATCCTACGGTGCTCCCTGAAAGGTCTGCATGAACCACATAAAGCCTTCACGGAACTGCGCCTCTGCGCCTATGTCCAGTATAGAAGCTGGCGCTGCATCTGGCTCTGCTGGAGGATCAACTAGTAGCCCATGGCCCACCATCTCCAGAGTAAAGTCGTCGCTGCTCTCCTGGAGAACAACGCGCTGTCATCTAGGCGTCATGACACTACAAGGTCAAAAGCGTGCCTTAGATTCAATGTTTATTAAGGCTGAAATGAAGATAACACAAAGGGAACAAGAGGAATAAGGCATCTCAAAATTTGAAAAACAAGACTACACGACGTGTACACTGACTACACGGCATGTACTTGACTTCCCTTCCCCTGCCTGGGTCCTTCTGCACAGCTAAGCCACACGAATCCCATTAAACAAAACTACACGGTGTGTTCTTAATCTACACGGCGTGTATGGTGTTATTTTCCAACTACCCATGTCGCTTGTGACACGGCCGACTACCCGGCTTGAAACTACACGGCGTGTTACACCTGCACACGGCGTGTACATCACCCCGTTTCCCAGCCACACGGCTAAGTCCACACAGTCTATCCTCGGACAAGACTACATGAAATGTCCTCAAGGTACACAACGTGTTCAAGGAACGGTGACATCAACCCATGTTGTTAGTTACATGGCTGAGTCCCCAGGTCACACTACACGGCATGTTCATTATTGACACGGCGTGTTCTGTACAGGAGTTCACCGACCCGTGTTGTTAGTTACACGGCCGGACTCCGGGTCAATACTACACGGTGTGTATATCTGGTACACGGCGTGTTTTACCCAAGAACATCCCTACCCCGTGTCGCTGGCCACATGGTTTGTGACATGGGAAGAGACTACACAACGTGTACTCAGAGTACACGATGTGTAGTTAAAAAGTTCATTTTTCTTCCTGAATATAAGGCCATACACGGCGTGTGAAAAAATACTACACGGCGTGTATACTGGGTTTCCGGACAGTATGCCTCCGAAACTTCCCCAGAACCCAGAAAATACCAAAAAACAACACCTAAGTGTCAAATTCTGACCCGTGAGGGCCCATACTCCCCATGAATCAAAGTTTGACATCTTATCTGTATTATAACTAATAAATAGTCAATGATCCACCAAATTTCGGTAAAAGGGGGCCCATACTCCCCAAAAACCAAAGTTTGGTGTCCATTATATGAACAGCTCGCACAAAAATTACCCTATCAAATAGCAGGTATTTTATCAGTGCAGCTATCACAACAGCATGCTTTTCTAGCATAGCAACTATCACAACAACATGAAATTTTCTAATGCTCCTACGTGGTGTGGAAACTATGCATGGAATGTGATTCTAGCATGTGCCTAAATGATGCATGAGATGGCATACCCTCATCTCATTGGGTTTCAACTAAATAGAACCCACAGATAAAAGATAAACAACACAATACAAGTGCAACACCCAACGGTGAAAACATATCAACTGTAAAATATGAAAAATTAGAAGAATTGCAAAATACAAGGTAGACTGGATTTCCCCTATACATGGGTTAGCTATGCCTGGGCACAGCTTATTACCAACTACCGGTCCGTCCTATCCCTGAATATGGCTCCAAATAGTAAGTCAAAGAAAAGAACCTCCTCTGATACCACTTTGTAACGTCCCAGATATGGGTGTCACGCAACGGGTGCCCCGAACCCGGTTCGCCATGTGACCTCAAGCGCATTTCCCCAAACACCAGAGTCTACCGACTAGCAGCGAGGTCCCAGGTCTAATAGTGGGGAAACTATGCCCTCATTTTTCAAATTGTAGCACAACGGAATACAAAATAAAACATAAAAAAACAATGGAATCAGTAAACCATACACAACTGAAACAAACAACAGTAATGGATATAACCAACAGTATATAAATAATGTTTCTACATGTCTCAAGTTCTAATAAAACAGCCAAAACATGTTATACATCAATACAGTACAACAAAGAGCAGAGTACAACAAAACAAAGAAAAACAGCCGGCAGTGGCATCGTGACCCTAGGATCGTTCCCAAGCCCTCCTACTCCACAACAATAGTCAAGTACCTGTATAGGGACTCTTGCCCCTATCTACACCTACAGAAACGTAATCTATTTGGACCGAAAAGCATGACCCAAACAGGGTGTGGGAAATAAATACCCAGTAGGCACCCACCAAAGGCCTGTGCCCAACTGTGTTTAAGAATGCAACAATAGTGCAATAGTAAAATGCAATAAAGTAAGCAGTACTCAAAAGTAACTAATTACCAGTTATATTTCCATTTTATTATCCATTTAATCCATTAAATTTAAAATACCACCACAGTAAATATTCTAAATAACCAGCTAATGTCCTCAGACATGTAAACTCCTACCCTTAGGTAAAGAGTATCCAACACAAGAATCTTCCCTCAGGCATAACAGAGTTTTCCCTCAGGCATAGGTAGCGTTTCCCTCAGGCACAGAATCAGCTGCCCTTAGGCACAGAAGAAGTTTCCCTCAGGACGAAATAACTACTGCCCTCAAGCTAAAACGTGCAGTGCCCACATTCTAATCACAACAACGCCCTCAGGCTAAACATATAACTGGGCCATGCCCAACATGTAAAAATGTAGTAAACAAGAAATTCCTCTCAAGGAAATTCTACAATTACTACATTAAAGGAATACCCTTGGGTACCCTATCCAAACAGCTAAACAGTGGAACACACCCCCGGGGTGGTTCCAGATCCAAGCAACGATCCCAACCAGAATTTTAATATCATAATTAAATACCTAATCAATTCTAGGTGTTTAATATAGCAATGACCTTAGCCACACGACACCCCAACATCGGTTTGTGGTACAAAAACGCACAAAACACATAGCAGTTGGAAAAAATTAACACAAATCCACTTACGTTATACGCCAACGAACGTTATAGCCGAACGCCGACTCCAGAAACGCCCAAGAATGGCATAGATCTGACGAAGAACAAAACCCATTCAAATGTAAATAACTTCTGTTAGGAGAATAATTGGTAAGAACCAGCCAAGGAGGTGGAATCCCTTACCCGTGCGATTCCAACGGGATTGTCCGAGGTGGAAACCGATTCCAGACGAACACCCAGTGGATCTTCAAAGGTCGGGCCTCCTCCTTTGGCTCCAAATCTGCTCAAGTGTCTCCTCTGCCAAATGAGGAGGCTACTGCCTGTTTTTAGCCGAAAAAAAAGTACACGGCATGTACTTCTTTCATTTAACTGTTCATTTGGCGGCACCGCAACACTTTTCATCTGTCGACATGAGTACACGACATGTACTCCCAAGTACACGGCATGTACTGTCGCCCAGCTAGCGGCTACTCCACCACCTTACTATTTTGGTCTGCCGACTAACTACACAGCCTATAAGTACCACTACATGGCGTGTAGTTGGTTCCTACACCCCTTGTTGCTGACAAGGCTACACGCCCTATGTATTCATCCCCACACGGCCAGAAGTACACGGCGTGTGGAAAAAGTACATGGCGTGTAGTTCCAAAATTTAGGATTTTTCCTCATTTTCCATATTTTATAAAAAACACTTAAGGAAAAGGAAAAAGAAGAATCCCATACCTCAAAACTAAGAACTGGGTTCTTACAGTTGAGGATCTAGTTCATAAGTCTCAAAAATACTACCTGGGATTCCAAAATACCGAAGGGAATCACCGTAAACTCAAAGAAATCATAGAATCTTTAGAAATCCACTAAAGGTATAACCTCCACACAAACCTAGAGATAGTGATAACCCATACCAATGTAAAAATCTTAGAACCAATTTTCTATTGACCACTAAGAAAAGAAGTCATTGATTATTGAGGGTGGATACTCCATCCAGACAGTCACCTAGTTTAGGTGATGTCAATCCAAACCTAATATTAAGCTCTCATCCACCTCCTAGGTGAAAATCACTGGAATACCTAGGAAAAAATGGGTCTTATGAAGCTCCACCTCTACAGATCCTCCAACTACACCTTTAGCTCGTGCAGTTCTATGGGGTCACTCGATATAATGGAACAAATATTAGGCTATTCCTAGGTGTAGGTCTATAGAAAAAACAAAATCTTGATGGGTGGTCAACCTAGAACTTTCTCAATAAGGACTTCCTCACACTCCTCCACCATCAAAGTAAACTGGAATTTCATATAATCTACTCCTCCAAGGCCCATATTATCGAATTAATAAAATTATTTTTATCCTCTTACACATGAAATCATCCTTCTCAACTTGATATTCCCTCTAACCCAAGAATTAAAATCATATACCACCACCTTGGGTACACTATAACCGACACTATTGAAAGATATATGATCATGGATAATAAAAAATTAGTCCATACCAAGGAGAAAAACATATGGAATCACCACAAGCTATTAAAATATTCCACATGAGACTTTATATCCTCCTGGAGTTTGGTCACACTATCATAAGTGTGCGATCACTGATCATATTTGTGAGAGCCTCTGAGCGCAAGGGTTATGTAAAAAAGGATATACTGGTATTTTTAGTCCTTGAAGAGGGGCTACATATATGGAAAATTGGAATTTGTTCATGCACTAAATCTAAAACTGGAGAAGAAAACAAAAGGGTCATACGTCGATCACACCTAGAGTCTAGGGTTTAGAAGCCCCTATTACCTGAATCCATTCTTCCCCTTGACCACTTTTCATACTTAACTTGGGATAACTCTAACACTTTATCAAATCAAAATGACCACAAACATAAAAGTATAAGGAACCCATCCACCACACCTTGACACTATCTACTTTGGGCATCACTGACTCACCCACACAGTTTTAAGTTGCATCATAATGACGTGTCTCAGTGGGGGAAGTGTCCCTCTTCCTTGAATACCCAAATTCATGACAAACATCTCAACAACTGGGATTTACCGACACCTAGTTTCACCTTGGATATGTATCACTATCTGACCCACCATCGAGAGGGGTCCTAACCAAGTGGGAAACTCACACAACATGGTCATCCATGTCCTATACCACCCAAGAAGGGAGTCTAGATCACCACAAATCCCAAGTGATCTATAACTCCAGAGCTCATGATCCACAATTAGTATGGGTGTATCATATAATGGTACCAATGGAACCAATTGTTTCTCCATATAGAAGAATGGTTGCAAGCACAACAATCTGATCAGTCGGGGTCCACATAATCCAGAAAACCAAGACCCCTAACTCGATCCAATCATCTACTACCTGAGGGTATGGGTCACTGTAAAACCTCAACAATCCCTATCATTGGAATTAATATAATGTGATAATGTTGTGTGTACCATCATCCTATCCTACTAGATCCATCCACTTCTTATTATATATATGATCATCTACCTAGAACATGACAGGCAGGTCCATACATTTCTCAATAGGTGTTAGCACTATTTAGTGCTTTCTTAGAGGAAACACCTCATGTATGCTTCCCTAAGACGAGAACTCATTTCTCAACTAGTTTTCATCACAACATTGACTCAAAATACTAGCTAGTTGTCATCATAGAGAAATAGTGAAAATTATTAATACATACCACAGTAAAAAATAATATTTAGGGAGCTAATTCAAGGAGGATAGTCAAAGGAATCAATATAATATGATGCATGTATCAATGGTTCCCTGCAACCAATGTCTTAGTATGTCGAGCATACAAGCAGGTAGTCAAAGTCTTGATGAATGAATACATCATCATCTTCTCTAACACCAGATTCCCTAGAGCCTAAAAGCCACATTCGAGACACTTTTACATTTTTTTCCATAAGTTACCAACCAATCCACACCGACTTGATTATGAAATCCTCTAATACCAATATGTCACAACCTGAACCACTGAGGCCCTCCTAGATGATGGTAAGCTGAGTCTTAAAACCCCAAGACCACCACTAATAGGCAAGGTGCTGGTGACTAGCACTGAGTAGGCATAAATTGAAATGGGATGCCTTATCCTAATGTACCTATACACACACACACAACCATCTACATATATAATTAAAGAGGAATAAAAAAAAGAAAAAAATATCTAGAGTATAAAAATTCATGTAATAACCTCTAGGGAATAGATAAATCAGAGTACAACAGTATAATAAAAATAATATAAGGGTAAAAATACATTCCCAACCAGAAATACATGGTATAAACCCAAACTAACATCAACTATAAGGAGTTGAGAGGGGTATATCCTGACTCCAAATCCTAGATTTTGAACACTGAACACAGTCAGTGTCACAATGTACTTCTAATATCTACTAATACCAAGTCCACCATAGTCACTAGTAAATATGCATGCTTTTCTAAGACATAATATGTGCTAGAAAGTCCATAAAGGGGTGAGTAAAAACATACCCAATCAGACACCCCAATATCACCAACACAAACTATTAAGTGAGAGTAGTTAGGTCATCTCCACGAGGGTGTGTCAACCAGAATATGAGACAACAACCAAAAAAAATAACCTGAATTTTCTTAATAAGAAAACCAAACGAGAGAGAAAGGGGATCTCCATATCCACATCCTGACTAAGAATGATGAATTATCCTAAAGCTACAAAGGTCCATCTCTGATGCCTAAAATCATGCACAATAATATAAGAATCCATATATAAGGGCCTAAACCTCGCATCTATGATACAAAGTTGAGGGATACAAAACTCCAATCAAGCATCATGTACAACCTCACTAGAATCTATGTGGAGGGGCCTGCACCTCGCCATAATGCTCCCCAATCGAGGGAGCCACAAATTAACTGGAGGACCCTCTTCCCACTGGAGCTCGAATATGGGGGAGTACCACTCCATAAATAGTAGATCTACACCCCACTGTATTATAGGAGAGTACCGAATCTACCTATGTAAAGAGCATAGAGGACCCGTTCCTTGGTGATAGGGGTACCGACCTTGATATTTATATTATCACACCCGATCAATAACATCTGTCAAGGATATTTTAAATAATCATCATGATAATAACACCTCACATCATACCTATAATTCCAAATAGAAGTCCACCATCTAGTTCTACATAGAAAACTAATCAGGATAGAATACTCTGAGGCCAAAATATGAGTCTAGAAAAATCATTATGAATGCATGAGGATCATCATCGGTCTATTAAGATAAAATATAAATCAAATAATATGTCATCATAAATTTCCATGAATGGAAAAAATATCATGTCATTATAATCCTCCTAAGAAAACACTATGGATATGTGATTTACTTGTCCAAAACAGACACCTGGGGAAAACACGATTCGTCGTAACGCATGGGTACATCACTTCATGGGTTTGAGCCATGAATCAGAATAAAATATCAAGTATTGGTCTTGAATCATCCATCACTATGTTAGGGTATCAATTCCATAGAAGGTTTATCAATTCGATGTTGTATAATGAAGTTGTGTCAGAAACAATATTCCATAATAAGGATAATAATAATATTATTATTATTATTATATATAATATAAATTATAAAGGGGTTCACCCACCCTTTCTCCTCCTCCCTCAGTCATGTATGGTGCCAGGTGCATTTCCTCTCTCCTCAATTATCAATTTACTCATTTTATTATAATTATTATCAATATTATTATTTGATAATATATAACCTCATTCATGTGCATAGGAGGAATTCACACCCAATATAGAAATGTTAATCACCCCCATGTGGTTAATTAAATTTTAAATTTTATTGAATTAAATCCAAAATAATGACCCCCAATCACGCAAGGTAGTGGGGATCTACTTAGTAGGCCACCACACATGGAGGGATTTACGTCGTAGGTTGAAAATAACTCTACATAGGTTACCATCATGATTAAATTCTTTGAAACAAAATCAGTTTCAGTGATAACTAGTCTCTCCTGGTCCATCCTGTTTTTGATGCATCAATGAGCATGAGCTATTATGAGTTCTGGTCGATCTAACTCACAAACCATTGATACCCGATCCAAAGTTGGGTTCCCTTTATCACCACCATACCTCCATCACATCTCTAAAATAAAAAACCAAACTCATGACTGTGAACTATTTTGGAAAATAATGAATGAAAATGATAGATATTCCTAGATATCATTGAATCACCATTCAATTAATTACTGATGATGAACAAAAATAACGGAGGGGGATAGACACATAATGAAAAGTGATCCTCTCTTGATGGTCATGTTCGTTTATCCACTAATGATGGAATCTAAAAAATAAGGGTTATCAAATAAAAAAAATAAAAAAGGATAAATAAATCTCAAATTCTAAGATCTAGTAAGAGAAAAATAATCATTGTCCAACCAAGGAATAGAGATTTTTGAATTAATTTAGGATGAATTAATTCACAACCATATCAAATTATAAATAAGGATTAAACCATAAAAAACAGAAGTCCTACCCAAAGAACAGATCGATGGTTGGTGAAGTACACATTCTCTAGTGGTGTCTTTAAAAATCCCACTATGTTCGTCATCTATCTTTTGATTTTCCTCGATTGCTATCATCGATCCATGTTCCTGATTTTTCATTGCCAACGAAGATATCATACCCCTCCTTTATACCTCCCAGGGTTATCTGGATAACCCTAGATATTTTACATAAAAAAATATTTATAGAGGAGTGTTATGGTTTTTTCATTCAGTAAAATAATTAAATAATTAAATAATTAAATAATTAAATTACTTTATGTACCCGCCAATGGTCATATTCAACCGAAGGCCCAATGCCAACCAACTTTATATTGCACCTAGGGTAAACCCAATATTCTAGAGTCAACTATGGTCTCAAATTTACCATTTGAGGATCCATTCATGATTTATTCCATTATTTAAGAAAAACATTGTATGCTTGATATAATAAAAATAATATTTTTAGTATATAAAAAATAAGTCTCTTTAAGCCCCAAAATCTCACATCGACTGATAAAACACTATTTTATTGAATATTTTATTGATAATAAATGATATAATTTCCTCACATTGTGTTAAATATGTTTATTTATAAAATATTTGGGATTTGATCATTCATTTGAAAATTTGGTGAAAATTCCAGTTTTACCCTTAATAGTGCACTGTATTATTTCAAAGATAAATATTTTTATATTTATTATTTGAATTTGAAATTTTGTAACAGTGTTCCTAACTTAATTATCTACAACTTTTATTCAGGACACTAAAGCTAAAGAGTTAAATTGGTTGTTGAAATTGGGCCATGAAGTCAAAGTTGGGCTGGGCTCGCCAGAATGGAGAAGGTTCTGTATTTGGGCCATATCCTCTACATACGGGCTTGGATTGAGCCCAAATTTTGAGGACAGCTCGGGGACATGATGTGGCACAAATCATCCTTCTGGAAGGCCGGTCAATTCACGCGTTTTGGAGGTCAAATGGGCGGTGCAAGTTTCATTAAAATATTTGTCCGAGATTTTGCATTCACACTTGAAACCACTTTAAACCTAGCCTCCCCTCCACTCTATAAATTAGTGATTTTCTCATTTGGAGAGGCTGGTTCGTGCATTGGGAGATTGGAGGCAGAGGAGAATTGGTTTCAACCAAATTCTCCAACCATTGTAAGAGAGGTAGCTCTTGAAGCAAGGATCCTCTCATCGAAGCCTCCTTCTCTCCTTCATGTTGTAATTGTTTTGTTTGTGTAATAAACTTCTTTGTTCTTCTTTTATTTCTTCTCTTTTCCTCTGTTTTATTTAAATTTATTCTTCTCTTAATCTTCCTCTTGGGGCTGGAATTCTTGAGTAGAAGCGATATTGGGTTATACCCATTATAAACCTTTGCACATGCAAAACGCTTCTACGATGATTACGCCACCCATGGAAGAGTAATTTTTAGTGATCGATCTATCTTCTACCCTCTTCATTTAATTATTTTGAATCATTGAGCCTACTGTAATTCACTTAATATGATCCATGAATTATGTTTTTTAAATTTTAAGAAACTAAGCAAGCAATTGAACAATTAATACAAAAACACGCGAGGTCGAGATTTTGTGTAAATTGTGAGAGTGCGAGCTTAATCGGTAATACAAGACCACTTGGGATAAATTTGTAGAGTTCAAATATAATCCCTAAACACAACTCATCCTCATTTCCAGAATGGATTTGTGCTCTAATTAACCACTGACCATAAGCTAACCTTAGAACAACAATCAAAGCAGGGTTCTACGATTGCATGTTCCGAAGCTAGCCTAGGGTTTAAGTAATTCCATCTTTGTGGTTAAGTTAACTCTTGTAGGGTTCGAGGGTTAACAAATTAGAGGATCATAATTAAGTGGATATTCATTTAAATGATAATGATTAATATGTAAATGAAGAGGTAGAGTTAGATCGATTACGCCTTTTAAAATATTTTCTAAAAAAAAACATCTTCTTGTTGTGTTATTTTAATCGGAATTCATTTCAAAACTAAAAACAAAAAAAAATACAATCTTCTTCCAGCAAACTTCTTCTAGATTCATAAACTATAAAAAACCCCCATCCTTTTCTAGTAGTGTTTTTATTCTCTTTTATTTTATTTTTAGAATACCTCTAATAAGATGTTTTAATTCACTTCCTCCTTTGAGAGACGACCTTGGTTAGCCCCCTATGCTACACCAAGTAAACTAAACATTAGCTTCATAGAGTGTTGTGCTTGGAGTTTTATCCAACGTAACTCACTTTTGAAGTTCTTTTGAGAGCGCGTGCGACAACGCTCTTTCAAATTGGCGCCGTTGCCGGGGAGGCAAGTAATTATTTCAACCAACTAGAGGTATTTATTTTATTTTACATTTTATTATTTTCCTCTCTTCTTTCTTCCTTCTTTACCCAATCTGATTTTTCATCCTCTTCTTTTATTTTCTCCTACTTCTTTGTGGACCATCAACTCAAACTTCTCATTTTTATTTTACTATGGTCCACCTTCTTTCTTTTCATTTTTATTTGATCTATGACACGAACTAATCCCGAATATCTCTTAGATCTTGACCCTGAGATTGAACGTAGCCTTAGGGCACGAATCAGACATTCTCAGTCTACGGGAAGTTTCAACATTCAACCAGTTGGAGAATTACTCCAATATCAGAACATTGAAATTGGAAGCAATTCAAATTCAAACATAAAATAGGAACCAATGGCTGATAATAATGGAAATGAACTTAATAGAACCATTCGAGAATTGGCTGCACCTGATATTAACTATCAACCAAATTGTATTGCATACCCAAATCTCGAATCGGACTTTGAACTAAAATCAGGGTTAATTCACTTACTTCCAAAGTTTCATGGCCTCTCTGGTGAGGATCCGAATAAACATTTGAAAGAATTTAATGTGGTTTGCTCAACCCTAAAACCTAAAAATGTCTCTGAAGATCAAATCAAACTAAGAGCATTCCCATTCTCACTTGATGGAGCTGCAAAAGATTGGATGTATTATTTACAACCTGAAGATGTAACTTGTTGGAACGATTTGAAACGTCTTTTCTTGCAGAGATTTTTTCCAGCATCGAGGACCACTTCCATTCGTAAGGAGATCTCGGGGATCAAGCAAGCACAAGGGGAGTCCATGTATGAGTATTGGGAGCGATTCAAGAAGTTGTGTGCAAGCTGTCCACATCACCAAATCAGTGAGCAACTCCTCATTCAGTACTTCTATGAAGGACTCACAGCTATGGAGAGAAGCATGGTGGATGCCGCAGCTGGAGGGGCATTGGTGGACAAGACACCAATAGCCGCACGTGCATTGATTGACAAGATGGCCCAAAACTCCCAACAATTTGGCGATAGAGGTACACTACATGTCAGGGGAGTACATCAGGTAAGTCCTTCTTCTCTTGAGAGTCATTTGATTGATACCAAGTTAGAAGAATTGA
Organism: Viscum album; assembly: GCA_963277665.1. Taxonomy (NCBI): domain Eukaryota; kingdom Viridiplantae; phylum Streptophyta; class Magnoliopsida; order Santalales; family Viscaceae; genus Viscum; species Viscum album. The sequence continues at coordinate 409,217,104 of OY728125.1, read as the reverse complement.
CAACTATGGTAAGGCAGATTGCTTTGGCACAAAAGACATCTTTACCTCCTCCTTCAAGGCCTTGTGGTATTTGCACTGAGACAAGCCACCCAACTGACTGTTGCCCACAACTCCAAGAAACAGAAGATTGTGCAGCAGTGTTCCCTGGGAGACCATATCAGCAGCAGCAGCAACAACCATATCCCCAGAAGAAGTTCGATCCAACATTCAACCAAGGGTGGAAAGATCATCTGGACATGAGGTATGGCTCTGGACAACAACAAAGGCCCCCCTTTCAACAAAACTTCCAGCAGCCTCCACCTTACCAACAGGGTTTCCAACAACCCCAAAGGAGATTTGAAGCTCAAACATCAACAAGTCAGCAACAAGGGAATCTCCAACCCAAGGTAGACTCTAACACTGATGATCTTTTGAAACAAATTGTTCTTAATCAACAGAATGAGCTGAAAAGTCAAGGTTCGGAGCTGAGGGAGTTGAAGACTCAAATGAGCCAGATTGCCACCGCCCTCCATGAACTTGTAAGTAAGAATTCTGGAAATCTACCTTCCCAACCCACTCCAAATCCAAAGGGGAATGTTAGTGCCATAACATTGAGAAGTGGGAAGCAAATGAACGATACATCTGTACCTACCATTCCACCGGGATTCACCTCAACTTCAGAGAAGCCACATTCCATACCAACTGATGAACAATCCAAGGAGAAAGATAAAGGTAAGAAAAAGATTGATGATGTTCCTCCTAAACCACTTCCTTTTCCAAACAGGGTTGTTCAAACCAAGAAGATGGCTGAAGAAGCAATGAAAAAGGAGGTTTTGGACACATTCAAGCGTGTGGAGATCAACATTCCTCTACTCGAAGCCATTAAGCAAATCCCAAGGTATGCCAAATTCTTAAAAGAACTTTGTACCAATCGAAGAGGGCTCAAGGGAAATGAGAGGATCAACCTTGGAAGGAATGTCTCAGCACTCATTACACCAACTCTAGCAATGCCAACAAAGTGCAAGGATCCCGGGACATTCACCATCCCATGCACCATAGGGGAGTTTCACTTCTCTGATGCTCTTTGTGATTTAGGAGCTTCAATAAATGTGATGCCTCACTCTGTTTTCTCTTCATTGCAGATTGGTGAGCTCAAGCCTACAAGGGTAGTGGTGCAGCTAGCGAATAGAGCTACAGCATATCCGGCTGGTGTCCTTGAAGATGTGTTGGTAAAGGTAAAGGACATGATCTTCCCTGCTGATTTCTATGTACTAAACATGGAAGATGACCAGGTAAGTTCTCATGCCCCTATCATTCTTGGTAGACCCTTCCTCAAAACTGCTAAGACCATTATCAATGTTCATGAGGGTACTCTTTCCATGGAATTCGGGGATGAAATCGTGAGGTTTAAAATCCTGGATTCTATGAAGTACCCACCAGAGGAACACTCAGCATTCTTTCTCTCTCATTCTGAGTCTCCATGTGATAGTCCCTCTATTTTTGATTCCCAATCTCTTGGGGACTATTCACTTCTTAATGAAATAATGAGTATTGGGTCCAACTTGATGTCTCATTCTACTTCATCCCCTTTAATTCATGATCTTTCTGATCTTGGGATTGGTTCATTTGTCCAATCATATTCGAATTCTGAGCATGTATACTCTGATTATGATATGGCTGCTAATTTTTCTGATGGATTTGATGCATTGTTCTCTCATTCAGATGATATGTATGATTGTGCACAGATGTCTACGCCACTCATGCTTCCATCCATTCAGCAGCCACCATCACTGGAACTAAAGCCATTGCCACCAAATCTCAAATACTCATACTTGTTAAGTGGTGAAAAATTACCTGTTATCATTGCTAACAATCTCTCTTTTGAACATGAAGAAAAACTTTTGAATCTCTTGAGGGAGAACATCAGGGCAATCGGGTGGACCTTGGCTGACATATCAGGTATTAGCCCCTCCATTTGCATGCATAGGATTCTTTTGGAAGATGGAGCTAAACCGGTGAGGCAACCACAAAGGAGACTCAATCCAACCCTTCTGGAGGTTGTTAAAAAAGAGGTTGAAAAATTGCTCGAGGCAGGTATAATCTATCCCATTTCAGATTCTCAGTGGGTAAGTCCTATTCAGGTTGTGCCTAAGAAAAGTGGTGTTACTGTTGTTAAAAATGAGAAAGATGAGTTAGTTCCAATGAGGGTACAAAACAGTTGGCGCGTGTGTATTGATTATAGGAAACTAAATCATTCCACTCGCAAAGATCATTTCCCCCTCCCATTTATTGATCAGATGCTTGAGAGACTAGCTGGGAAGACACACTATTGTTTCTTGGATGGATTTTCTGGATATTTTCAGGTTCCTATAGCTCCGGAGGATCAGGAGAAGACTACATTCACCTGTCCCTTTGGGACATTTGCCTATCGGAGGATGCCATTTGGACTTTGCAATGCCCCAGGTACCTTCCAGAGATGCATGGTGAGTATTTTTTTCTGATTTTATTGAGACTTGCATGGAGGTATTTATGGATGATTTTACAGTGTATGGATCTTCATTTGATGAATGTCTAAGTAGTTTGGAAAATGTGTTGAATCGTTGTATTGAGAAGAATCTAGTCCTGAACTTTGAAAAGTGTCATTTCATGGTAGAGCATGGCATTGTCTTAGGGCATGTAGTGTCAAAACATGGGATAGAGGTTGATAGAGCTAAGGTAGACATCATTTCATCCTTACCCTACCCTTCATGTGTGCGTGATGTTCGATCATTCCTTGGACATGCTGGATTTTATCGACGCTTCATCAGAGATTTTAGTAAGATCGCTCTACCCTTATCTCGATTGCTTCAAAAAGATATTGACTTCAATTTTGATGATTCATGCAGGGTATCATTTGATGAGCTAAAGAAGTGTCTGACCACTCCACCGATCATACAGCCCCCACGGTGGGAGATTCCTTTTGAGCTTATGTGTGACGCCTCCAACTTCGCGGTTGGAGCTGTCTTATCTCAGAGGGTGGAGGGACGTTCACATGTGATCGCCTATGCATCGAGGACACTAGATTCAGCCCAATCAAACTACACCACAACAGAAAAGGAGTTTCTTGCTGTTATATTTGCTTTAGATAAATTTCGTTCATATTTATTGGGCTCTAAAGTAGTTGTTTTTTCTGACCATGCAGCTTTGAGGTACCTCCTAAAGAAGCCAGATGCAAAGCCACGACTTATCCGTTGGATGCTACTTCTTCAAGAGTTTGACCTTGAGATAAAGGACAAGAAGGGGTCAGAGAATTTGGTGGCAGACCACATGAGTAGGCTTACTCACACACTAGAGGGTGACACCTTGGACCAGGTACCACTTCGGGACACTTTCCCCGATGAGCATCTCTATACCATCTCAGGTAAGCATCCTTGGTATGCTGATTTAGTTAATTACATTGTTGGCTCTGAAATCCCAGTAAATTTGAAGAAGCATCAAGTCCAAAAATTAAAAAGTGAGTCTAGGTATTATGTGTGGGATGATCCATACCTCTGGCGCATGTGTAGTGACCAAGTCATTAGGAGGTGTGTTCCCGATCATGAGTTTGAGTCTGTTTTGCATTTCTGTCATACACTTGCTTGTGGTGGACACTTTGGACCCCAACGGACAGCTAGGAAGGTTTTAGACTCAGGATTATATTGGCCTAGTTTATTCCATGATTCCCATGTATTTTGTAAGTCATGCTCTCGTTGCCAACACACTGGAAACATTTCAAGAAGACACGAGATGCCCCAACAACCCATTTTATTCTGTGAGATTTTTGACGTTTGGGGAATTGATTTTATGGGACCTTTTCCTAGTTCATTTGGTTTCTTGTATATCCTTGTTGCTGTCGATTATGTGAGTAAATGGGTGGAGGCCAAGGCCACCAGGACTGACGATTCTCATGTTGTTGTGGATTTTGTCAAAGCACAGATTTTTTGCAGGTTTGGAGTACCAAAGGCCATCATCAGTGACCAAGGGACACACTTTTGCAATAGGAATTTTGCTTCCCTCCTTCGGAAGTATGGGGTGACACACAAAACATCAACACCATACCACCCCCAAACAAATGGCCAGGCTGAGGTTTCAAATCGTGAGTTGAAACAAATCTTGGAGAAAACCGTGCAGCCAAATAGGAAGGATTGGAGCAAGCGCTTGGATGATGCATTGTGGGCTTATAGGACAGCATACAAGACCCCCATTGGTATGTCCCCATTTCGGATTGTTTTTGGGAAAGCGTGTCATCTCCCCGTGGAAGTCGAGCATCGGGCATATTGGGCTATAAAGAAATGTAACATGGATTTGGCCCAAGCTGGAATTCAAAGGAAGTTGCAAATTCAAGAGCTTGAGGAGATTCGCCTGTCATCATATGAGAACTCAAGGCTCTACAAGGAAAGATCAAAAGCAGCTCATGACAAAATGATCCAACAAAGGGAGTTTCATATTGGAGAGAAAGTCCTTCTCTATAGTTCACGACTGAAGTTGATGCCTGGTAAGTTGCGTTCCAGATGGTTAGGTCCTTATATTGTGTCTAATGTTTTTCCTTATGGTGCAGTGGAGATCACACAAGAGGACACTGGAAGGAGCTTTACAGTCAACGGGCAACGTTTGAAGAGATACATTGAGGGACATCCTACTGATGCAGTGGATTTTATCACACTGCATGACCCCATCATCACTTGATCACATCAGGCTGTTCCTAACCCTTTCACTTTTATATTATTTTTCCTATTTAAAAATTCTGCATTTCATGTGCATATATCATCTCACGGGTTCACATTGAGGACAATGCAATATTTTAAGTGTGGGGGAGGGAACCTTTTAGTTTAGTAATTTCAATTGTTTTCCTGTTAAAAAAAAAACCAAAAAAAAAAATTGTGTGTTTTTCAAAATTTGTGTGTTTATTTTACAATTTTCTGTGTGTTTTTGAAACTTTTGAGCTGAAATGATTCTCATCACCATTTTTAAATCCATATCAATAAGTGAAACAATTTACCCCTTGAAACTAAGCTTAAATGAATGCTGAAATGACTTTGTTTCAAGTTCAAATATTTAGTAATTTCATGCAAAGTACGCTGAATTTTGAATCCCATGCCAATCTCACTGTCTTTATATTTGAAATCACTTTCCTGTGAGGCTTCTAAACCATTATTTTCATATTCTTTACATTCACCTCACTTCTTGAGAGAGCCAAACCATACTTGATTTAACCAGAATTTGATCTATTCCTGTCAAAACTTGAGGGTTTGAGGTACTTGTGTTTAAATGATTGAGGCATTTGTTTGGTATTAAAACCCCTATTTCAAATAATCCTTTTTTATAATGGCCTACCTTGAATATTTAATCCTTGTAGCCCTTAGAAGCCATGCACAGCCTGTTAGGTTAAGCCACATTACAAGCCAATTTTCCCTATCCAACCAACTCTTGAAGTGAAATTGCATAATCTAGTTGAGCTTAAGTGTGGGGGAAGCTGTCTTGTGTTGTGCCACCACATTATGTGATACTTTGGGTGGAAAATTAAATTCTGAAGAGATGTGTTTGCTGCTAAAGAAAGTCATTATATTGAAAGCTGTGCCTTTTCTGGAGCTTTCATGACAAGTGAAGCTGTGCCTTTTCTGGAGCTTCTAATTGAGGTGGAAAGCTGTGCCCATCTGGAGCTTTCAAGAAAATCATGTTTTAGAAGATTGACATTTTTTATGCTGAAATGATGAATGGTGTAAACCTTTCATGACTTTTCATGATGATGGATCTGAATTGATACTATGGGGATTGAAGAGAAGACCATATTTAAGTGAAAATTAGATTAATGCAATTTTGCTTTAAAAGAGTCAAGCCCTCCTCATTCAGCCTCAGAGTTTTTCACATCTTAATCCTACCAACCGAAAGCCACAGAACAACCCTAAAAAGTCCTCATGATAAACATATGTCCTTGACTCACATCGGGTAGCGATGTAGGAATCTATCAAGCCTATGGTGACCCTTGTATGAGTTTGGATGAGAAAGACATTGCAAAAAAATTGATATTTGAGTGATGAGAGAAAATTCAAGCGAGGTAAGTGTTTTGTGCATGGGTGGATAAATGAAGTGGAAATATATTGAATGATATAAATGGAGAACCTGAAATAAGGTTTTTTATGAGGCATGATATCTTTTTTATTCTTGGTGTGAAATTGATTGATCTTAAAGATATGTGTTTTAAAATTGGTTTTGATTTGATATTGATGTTTACTTGATATGAGGTTTTGCCCAGGTGTGCAAAAGGGTAAGTGTGGGGGAGTTGATAAAACACTATTTTATTGAATATTTTATTGATAATAAATGATATAATTTCCTCACATTGTGTTAAATATGTTTATTTATAAAATATTTGGGATTTGATCATTCATTTGAAAATTTGGTGAAAATTCCAGTTTTACCCTTAATAGTGCACTGTATTATTTCAAAGATAAATATTTTTATATTTATTATTTGAATTTGAAATTTTGTAACAGTGTTCCTAACTTAATTATCTACAACTTTTATTCAGGACACTAAAGCTAAAGAGTTAAATTGGTTGTTGAAATTGGGCCATGAAGTCAAAGTTGGGCTGGGCTCGCCAGAATGGAGAAGGTTCTGTATTTGGGCCATATCCTCTACATACGGGCTTGGATTGAGCCCAAATTTTGAGGACAGCTCGGGGACATGATGTGGCACAAATCATCCTTCTGGAAGGCCGGTCAATTCACGCGTTTTGGATGTCAAATGGGCGGTTCAAGTTTCATTAAAATATTTGTCCGAGATTTTGCATTCACACTTGAAACCACTTTAAACCTAGCCTCCCCTCCACTCTATAAATTAGTGATTTTCTCATTTGGAGAGGCTGGTTCGTGCATTGGGAGATTGGAGGCAGAGGAGAATTGGTTTCAACCAAATTCTCCAACCATTGTAAGAGAGGTAGCTCTTGAAGCAAGGATCCTCTCATCGAAGCCTCCTTCTCTCCTTCATGTTGTAATTGTTTTGTTTGTGTAATAAACTTCTTTGTTCTTCTTTTATTTCTTCTCTTTTCCTCTGTTTTATTTAAATTTATTCTTCTCTTAATCTTCCTCTTGGGGCTGGAATTCTTGAGTAGAAGCGATATTGGGTTATACCCATTATAAACCTTTGCACATGCAAAACGCTTCTACGATGATTACGCCACCCATGGAAGAGTAATTTTTAGTGATCGATCTATCTTCTACCCTCTTCATTTAATTATTTTGAATCATTGAGCCTACTGTAATTCACTTAATATGATCCATGAATTATGTTTTTTAAATTTTAAGAAACTAAGCAAGCAATTGAACAATTAATACAAAAACACGCGAGGTCGAGATTTTGTGTAAATTGTGAGAGTGCGAGCTTAATCGGTAATACAAGACCACTTGGGATAAATTTGTAGAGTTCAAATATAATCCCTAAACACAACTCATCCTCATTTCCAGAATGGATTTGTGCTCTAATTAACCACTGACCATAAGCTAACCTTAGAACAACAATCAAAGCAGGGTTCTACGATTGCATGTTCCGAAGCTAGCCTAGGGTTTAAGTAATTCCATCTTTGTGGTTAAGTTAACTCTTGTAGGGTTCGAGGGTTAACAAATTAGAGGATCATAATTAAGTGGATATTCATTTAAATGATAATGATTAATATGTAAATGAAGAGGTAGAGTTAGATCGATTACGCCTTTTAAAATATTTTCTAAAAAAAACATCTTCTTGTTGTGTTATTTTAATCGGAATTCATTTCAAAACTAAAAACAAAAAAAAAATACAATCTTCTTCCAGCAAACTTCTTCTAGATTCATAAACTATAAAAAACCCCCATCCTTTTCTAGTAGTGTTTTTATTCTCTTTTATTTTATTTTTAGAATACCTCTAATAAGATGTTTTAATTCACTTCCTCCTTTGAGAGACGACCTTGGTTAGCCCCCTATGCTACACCAAGTAAACTAAACATTAGCTTCATAGAGTGTTGTGCTTGGAGTTTTATCCAACGTAACTCACTTTTGAAGTTCTTTTGAGAGCGCGTGCGACAACGCTCTTTCATCGACCCAATGCTTAATTTAAAAAATATTCCTATAAATATTTTAAAGTATTACATGGAAAAATATAGCCTTAACTTTTTGGGTTTATAGTTTAAGAAAATTAGGTCATCTCCCTTAAAAACTAAAATATTACCTTATAAAGTGGAAAATTCCACAAAATATCCATTTTTGATACTATAAAAAACTTTTAAGATATAACCAGTTTTATTTCCAAGACATATCTTCAAAATTTTCATCTTGACCTTATCCTTGTCCCTAATCATCCTTAAAATCCTCTGAAAAACTTTTTAAACTATGGTATAAGAAAAAAAGGTAAGTATGGGGACATATAAAAAGGAAGAAAGAAACTCGTTAATCCATGAATAATCATATAAATTTTCATTTTATGTAAAATAAATTTAATAAAAAAGTAAACATTTTGTAACCTAAGAAATAAAATTCAATGTACAAATCCTTTCATAAAATTTTCATACAAAATATCAAAGGAAAAAATAAAACTCATAAAATTTTCTTTGCAATCATGAAAATTCCGTGATTTTTTTTCATAAAGTTATAAATTTTACCCTTAAAAAGTAGCATATAATTTAATTTAAACAAAAGATCATTGATTTACCATGTGAAATCTTAATATTTATGTAAAAACCTATAGAAATCATAGATAAATAATATAGGTAATCTGGGATATCATTTCTATATCACTCTTACAATTACTCTTATAAATGGAATAACTTACCCAATAAATTCTAATAATTATTAGGAGAAATTAAATGGTTAACTCCATCCCTTTACCTAATGCACTGGAGAACTATATCAGGATCAAGCATTATCATAAATAATTCTCAATATCCATAAGATAAAAATGACATGAAATATTTCATTATCATCATTATAATTATAAAAATATTATTTTCACCCATAAGAAAAGAATTTATAGATATCAAAATATCAATACCATTTAAAAATATCTTTGAATATAACCATAACAAAGGGAATGATGGTTTTTATTTAAATAAAATATGAAATATTTTAAATTAATAAAAAAAAATTGTTATGGATTCATGAAAAACCATTGATTTCTTATGTAGTAAAATAGAACATTAATTTTTCCTTATTTTCAAAATGTTCTGTATAAAATACATAAAAAGATTGTTTTTGAAAACCTTTAAAAGAAAGTAAAATAAGTGACATAAAATTTAATTTCTAATTAATTTATCTCCATATAAATACATTCATAAAATAATTTTAAAAATATGTATAAGGAAGAAAAAAAATTTAAAAATAAATCTTTAAAAAATTTAAAATGTGGTTTTAAGGTAAAGTGTCCCTTACCTCATGTCTAACTCATTACGTACATTATTATATATGAATAAAAAATTATGTTAATTAATTAATTTATTGAGAACCTTTTTCAATTTTATTATTCATTTTATTTTATTTATTACCATGTTATATACAATTACTTAATCAGTTAAGTTCATGTTAGATGTTTTGATAATTTTCAACTCATATGTCCAAAATGAATTTGGTAGGTTGAATATGGTCAAAGTGGTCATTATTAAATAATCTATAGAATAATAATCATGACATAATAATTATTTTTATATATCAATTATACTTTTAAAACGAACCATGGAATATGGTTATGAATAATGAACTATGTTACCATCATGAAGATGGTAGGTCATATGTACATATGAGTAACGTTTCCATTTTTCAAAAAACATGATGTGAATATGGTAAGTATTATTTTACCATTAAAAAATTATGATTATATCATAAATATAATATTATTTATTTCAATACACTTATGTATAGTATCCATTCAATGTGGTTATGAAAACCAAATCATATCACTTTGTGGAGGTTGTAATCCATAAGTATGCATAGACGATGTTTTCTTTTTTTAATGGATGTAAATGTAATAAATTAGATGATATATTATATTTAAAAAATTATAAATATTTCATTAATATCATATATATATATATACATTAAATCCATCATTATAACTATATGTGATAGGCAGTGATGGAAAATAACTTATATTGGTTCACGAGGCAATGGTCCACTGCACACACGAACGACGGTTTCATTTCCCATTATATGGAATAGGATATGGATATAGGTTATTAAATTAAAATAATAACATATAATTATATGGTATATTATTATATTATTTTTTAATAATGTTTTAAGAACATTTTAAGGAGGTAGAAGAAGAAATAAAATTAAAATTCTTGGTTAAAAACTATACCTCTTTTTTGGAAAACCTATTTAGATTTATACCTAAAGCCTTTCTAGGTTGGTTTTATGATATCAAAAGGGACTCTTGGACATGGGTTTTGATGTTATGAAGGTATTTTCCAAAATATAGTTCTTAAAATGCGCGATGAAGATAGGATAGGATGTTCCCTTTTATAAGTGAGGGGATAGAAACACTTGAAATTATTTAAAAGATTAATATATATGTATATATATCATAATCATTCCAAGTGGATCCAAGGAACCCCAAATATAAATATAATATGCGATAGGGTCAAAATAAACTCAAAATATCACATTTTTACAAGTTTTGGATAAGCCTTATCTGCCAATTAAACCACTTTAAAATTATTTTAACCTTAACCGTTATTACATATCTTTTTACCATGTTAACTTAATTATATGAACAAAAATAAAAGGGGAATTATATATTTTTTTAATTTATGATTCAAAATATGGAATCCATTTTATAATTTTTAATTTATAAATGTGGAAGAAATTACTTTTAATATAAGAATAAAAAACTCATGAAAACAGTTTTTAGGAAAATGAAAAATTTAAGAATAACAATCATTTTACCTTAAAATCCAGTAATAAATTGGTTTATATGAATTTTTTTGGTTAAATAATAAAAAATTAAGTTTTTATAATTTTTTATCAATCCAAAACAAAATTTAATCTTCCAAACATTCCATTAAATTAAAAGAACCAAAAATAGTTTTTAATTTGAATAAAATATAACTTATCCTATCAAAGGTCATGTTTGGATTCCAAAATTCAAAATAATGTTTTATAATAAATTATTTAACTCCTTAAATATATATTTGTTCTAAAAATACTCATTAAATAGGATAAAGGCTGATGTTTAGGTAATTTTAACCCATATCACTTTAGTTTAACCTTCAATAAACTTATTTTAACCTTAACTATGGTACTTTTTTTACTATTTTTAGTATTCATTATGACCAAAAATTAAGTTGAACCTATTATATTTTATAAATTATGATGATTAAAAATATTAAATCTATTTTATCAAATTCAACTCACTGAAGTGCTAGAATTTAATTTAATATTAAACCCACAAAATGTGATGAAAACCGGTTTTCCAGAAAAATGCCTTTCTAAGTATAAAATGTTTTAATGTCAAATTCAAGTATAATTATGATTAAAAAAATTTATTGGATTATTTTTAATAAAAAACTAATTAAATTTTAAAAATAATCAAAAATAGATATTTACTTTTTAAATACTTGATAATAAAAGATTGTTTTCAACAAAAATTGGTATTTTTCTCTATTCATTAAAAAATCAAACCTTTCAGAAAATTATAAAAAATTAATCCTAAGATAAATTTTAAGTAGTGAATTTAATATTAAAGTTCAATTTTTAAAATTAAAATTCTATAATTTAGAAATTAATATTTTAAATAGAACCACATAGCTTATAATATCCAATTTGGATTGAAATAAAGTTTTTTTCCTTTGACTAAAAATTTACCTAATATTCTTATAATGAATTTAAATCTATAAAATATAATTAATGAAGATTTATAATACATGAAAATTATTTATTATAACATTACCTAGCTTGATAAATTCTTAACCCATTTTTCAAATTTCATCCTCATAATTTTATTCATTACTAAAACAAGTGGGGATATTTTTCCCTCATAGATTTTTCAGATTCCCATGTTTATTCTTCTATGATATCCTTTTTACACAATACCTTAACCTAGTAAATCAAATTATTTAAAAACACTTACTTTATATGGTCAATAATTTGTATTATATTTTTCTTATAAGAATTTTTTTCTTCCAACTGAAATATTTGAGTGCTCAAAAACTTTTAATGCATCCAAAACATATTTTCTTAACAAAGAAACATGAAATATGTCATGAACCTCATATAAACTCTAAAGAAAGTCCAAAAAATAAGTAAATGATACAAAATTATATATAGTTTTATATGGTACAATGAACCATGGAATTAACTTTCCCTATTTACCAAAACACTTAATAATTTTCCATGGAGATACTTTAAGAAAAACAAGGTTACCTACCTCAAATGAATGATTTTTTCCTTTAGTTATATGTAAAAACATTATTCCTACTATGAGCCATCCTAATGTGATATTATATCATATTCATCTTGTTAATAATCTATTCTCCCAATTATGGTCCCAATAACTTTCTTTCCCTTACATCATCCCAAAAAGATGGATTCTAACAGCATTTTCCATATAATTCTTCAAAATGTGTCATCTATATACTAGAATAAAAATATTTATTATCAAAAAACTCAAATAATGTCATATATTGATCCCAAATTACCTAAAAATCCATTTAACAAGTTCAAATAATATTTTCTAAAGTTTGAATCATTCACTATGACTTTATATCATATTGAGGATGTAAGGTTGACTGAAATTCAATTCACTTCCAAATGACTTTTGAATTCCTTTCTAGAAATTAGAGGTGAATCTAGGATCATGATCAAATAAAAGAGAAAGTGGGACTCTATGTAATCTAATTATATCTTTAATAGAAAGTTGAGAAAGTTTATCCGAATAAATATTATCTTAAATGAGAATAAAATGATAAGATTTAGTTAATGGATCAAAAATTTCCCAAATTATATTATTACCTCATAATTTCTTCAGAAATCCCACTAAAAAATACGTTGATATATTCTCCTATTTCCATTTTGGAACTAGAAAAGTATTAAGTATCCACTTCAATAATTTTCATTCAAATTTAACCTATTGACAACTAAAACATTTCATATTAAAATAAGAAATATCTTTCTTCATGACTTACCACTAAAAATGATCTTGAAGGTCTCTATATATTTTTCTACTACCATAATGAATTGAAAATAGAGAGATATGAGCCTCACTCAATAGTTATTTCTTCAAATGGGGGTCACATAAAGCACATTACATTTTTTCAAATCTCAAAAAACCTTCTTCGTCAATATTAAATTCTAGAAGCATACATTTATTAACCAATTTTACCTTTCTCGTAACTCACAATCTTTCTTATGATATTTGTTAACTATATCTGACAAAGATTATTATACTGAAAACTGAAACTAAATAGAGGGAGTTTCTAAATGTATATTTTTTTAATCCAGTATTCATCAAATCATCAAATAAAGGATAATGTTCTATATGTATCATAGTGAATGTAGCATTATTTTTCTAACTCAAACCATCAACTACTCTATTTACTTTACTTAGATGGTAATGACTTTGTACAGTCATAATCCTTTATCAATTCTAGCCATCACCTATATCTCTTATTTAAATATTTCTAAGAGAATATACACTTCAATATTTTAGGATCGGTGTATCTTTTACACTTACTTCATATAAATTATGTCTTTGAATTTATAAATAAAAAATTACATCTTCCATTTCAAGGTCATGTGTAGGATAATATTTCTCATGAGGTTTTAATTGATATGAAGAATAATTAATTACCCTATAATTTTGTATTAAAACATTGCTCAATTCCTTAAATAAAGTATCATTGTAGATAAAAAAGTCACCATTTCTAGATGTAAGGTCCAAAACAAGAGCATTCACTAATATTCTTTTCAATTTTTTTAGACATTCATGGAATTCCTTTTTCCAAATATACCTAACTCATTTTCATGTTAGCTTGGTTATTGTTCTATATAACCAAGAAATGTTTTTAATAAACCACCATTAATTGTATGATAATCCAAGAAAACTATGAATATAAACAACATTTTTAGGTATTGGATATTTATCAACCAATTTAGTTTTATCAGGATCAATATTTATTCCATCATTATTTACGATATGTCCAAGGAATGAAATATTTTGTTACCAAAAGTCACATGTACTAAAAATTTCATATAAATTAATTTTTTTCAAGGTTTTTTTAACAATAGTTATATTTGTTTCACAATCCTCATAATTTTTTGAGTAAGCTAAAATATCATCAATAAACACAACATCAAATTTATCCTAATATTCATGGAAAATCTATTCATAAGATCCATGGATACAGTTGGGGGATTATTAAATTCAAATAGAATCACAAAAAACTCATAATTTCCATTCCTAGTATGAAATGTTTTCTTATGGATTCCATCATCCTTCAACTTCAGTCGATAGTAATTATACCTTAGATCAATCTTTAAAAATATTAAGCTCCCTAGAGATGATCAAAAAAATTATCGATATGAGTAAACAAATACTTATTCTTAACTATGATGCTATTAAATAATATATAATAAATGAAAATAATCATATAACTATTTTTATTTTTAAAAAATAATAATGGTTCACCCCATGGGGAAGATCTAGGATGAATGAAACCTTTATCAATAAATTCTTATAACTGATTTTTCAATCCCAAAAGTTCTAATTAAGCTATTTGATAAAAGGGTTTTGAAATTATCTCAGAATTAGGAACTAATTAAATATTAAACTCAACCTCCCTTCTATGAATAAAACCAAAAAAATCATTAGGAAAAACATCCTGATATTATTTTACTACAGTCAAATCATTAATATGAAAAATTCCCTTATTTTTAACAATATGAGAAAGATAAATTTAATTTTCATCCTTTAATAATTTCTCAGTTTCTTGATATGTTATCAAAGGTATGAATTAATTATTATATAAAAATTGAAACTAATTTCATAAAATAATATATTTGGCTCCACAATCTATCTTATCTTGAATAACTAAAATCCAATACTGACCTAGAATAACATAAAATTCTACAATAGTCATGAAAACAAGGTTTTCAAGAAAAATCCTTCCACAGATAATAACATGAAGATATTTTTAAGTTATCTATTTCTTAATACTACCCCATGTATTTTTACAAAATGTACAAACTTCATTTATTGAGGTGAAGTTTTCATTTTTAGTTCAAATTTATCAGAAATGGAAGAATGTATAGATCCCAAATCAAACAAGAAATTAACATAATCTAAATAAATAAGTAATTTATATGTTACCACTTTATTTTATGAACCAACATATATTGAATTAGTTTCAAATGATTTCACTACATCCATATTCTTTTAGTCTTGTTATTCCCCACCATTAATGCTCTTATTTGAACATGTATCCACATAATGGACCATCTTGTTACATTTAAAACACCTTATTGGGTGCTTATAAAGATTGGTCTTACCACTAATAAGCTCTTTTTATTTGAAATAATGATTCATATTCCCAAACTTAAAACACCATAAGTACTTACCTAATTTCATAAGACATTCCCCATAGTGCTTTTTACTACAACTATCACAAAATAAAAACTTCATTTTCTTATCTTAAAATTTACTTGATGGAATCTTTTCATTTGTTTTCCACATAGGCCTCTTTTTATACTTGTTGTCAAAGAACACATGATCATTATAAAAATATATTTATACCTTATTTAAATAACAAAAAAGATTCTCATAAATTTTAAATTCATTAGTGGATAATGATCTTAGGTATCTTGGAATTAATCCTGAATAAAACTGATTAATTTTTCTATCAATATCCTAGATACAATTTGTTGTGTACCATGCTAATTTAGTGAATTTTTATTCATACATGACCATTGAATTTTTATCATTCTACCTCAATTCTAAGAATTTATTTTACATCCTATGAAAAATAAACTTATGAAAATATTTCTCAAGGAAAGGATTCTTAAATTTATTTTATTACATGGTTTTAATCACTTCTCATTCTCTATAATTCTTAACCATTGACACCCATTAAATGACTTCACCTTTTAAAAAATAAAAATATTGAGTTTCCTTATGACTCTATGAAAAAACCATGATTTAAAATATCTTCTCTAGAGATTTAATCCCTCATCTACCACCAAGTCAGAAGATCCACTAAATTCTTGAGGGTGTTATCTCATAAAAAGATCCACTACTAACATGTTCCTCTATGGTAGATCTAGTTACTCTCTAGCATGGATTCCACAGCTATTTTTAGCTTATTTCAACTGACCATCATAGAAATAAACTACTCAATTCCAATTCCTACCATTATAGGTTACTAATTTGAAGTTATATTTTCCTCTTGGTGTCTTCCCACTTCAGCTTACCTATTTTCTCTATGGAAAACCATTCAAAATAGACATATTTTAGATGAAGGGACATGGTAATATCCAAATTCTATATTATTATAACCATAAATTAGAATATCTTAAGGGTATTTTCTTACAATGTAGTATTCTCTAAAATTATCTAAATCATTCCTCTAATTCCAACTATAAGGACCCATCCTTAACCAATCAGTAAAAATTGTTTATTTTGACATTAATTAAAATTATTGCATTTATGAAGATATTTTAGGTTTATAGTTTTATATAATTATGTTACCACCCTTAAAAAATAAAATATTACATCATAAAGTGGAAACTTCCACTCATTATCCATTTTTTATACAACATAAATTTTTTTAAGATATAACTGGTTTACTTTTCATAAAATATCTTCACAATTTTCAACTTTACCTCATACTTGTCCTTTCTCATCCTTAAAACCCTATTTTTTTTTTAAAACATGGGATGAGTAAAAAATATCACTAAGGGAAAAATATAAAGGCTGAACGAAACTCATTAGTCTATGAATACTCACAAAAATCAACCTTTTTCAAAATAAAATTTGATCTCTAAATATACATTTTCTTACCTAAGAAATAAAATTTACTACAAAAATATTTTCATAAATATTTCATACAAAATATTAGAGGAAAAATAAAACCCAAAATTTTTTCTTTCTAATCATGAAACACTCTTTAAAACTTTATCACAAACTTATAAATTTCTCCCATAAGAAGTAGCATATACTTTCCTTTAAAAATAATATCATTTGTATACATTGTGAGATAATAATATTCCTATAAGTTCCCATAGTAATTAGATATAAATCATGTAGGTAACATAGGAAATAATTTCCATATCAATCTTAAAATTACTCGTACAAATGGAATAACCTACTTTATAGATTCCAATAATATTTTAGGAGAAACCAAACAAGTTAACTCCACCCATTTTCCCAATGCATTTGAGAGATATATTAGGATCACACATAATCATATAACATTACCAATAACCATAATATAATAATAAAACATGAAATATTTCATGTTCATCATTACACTCATAAAAATTTTCTTTTCACATTCTAGAAAAAAACTTTGGATATCAAAATATATATTCCATTTAAAACCATTTTTTAAAATACAAAAAACAAAGGGAAGAAGGGTTTTTCTGAAGTAAAAATAAAAACTTTTAAAAGAATCCAAACATAAAATAGTTTTTATGATATTGGTAAAATTTAGTGACTTGATATATGTTAAAATATAACATTCCTTTTTTTGTTCTTGTCAAAATATTCTATATAAAACACAAAAAAAAAGATTCATTTTGAAAACCTTTAAAAGAAATTCAAAAGTGACATAAATTTTACTTTATAATTTATTTATTTAAATATAAATACATTCATAAAATAATTTTAATAATATTACCATGTAATAAAAATATTTACAAAATAAATCTTCAAAATATTTAAAATGAGTTTTTTAAGGTAAAGTGTCTCTTACCTTGAGTATGACTCATCATGTATGTTATTTTTATTCCGTAATAATAAAATTATTTAAATTATTTACTTAATTAATAAAATTTATCAAGTTTATTATTTTATTTATTTTATTTATTATAATTTTATATACAATTACTTAATTAATTAAGTTCATGTTAGATGTTTTGATGATATCTAGCTCATATGTCCAAAATGACTTTGTTGGGTTGACTATTTTAAAAGAGGTAATTATTAAATCATCCCAAGGATAATAATAATGAAATAATTATCATTTTTATACATCAATTATACTTTTAAAACCAACCTTTAAATATGGTTATAAAAAATGAATTACGTTACAATCATGGAGATGGTAGGTCTTATATATGCATGAATAACGTTTCTAATTTTTAAAAAAACATAATGGAAAGGAGGTAAGTGTTATTTTATATTTGAATAATTATGGTTATATAATAAATACCATATTTTTTAATAAAATTATATATAGAAGCAATGTGATGTGTTCATAAATACCGAATCACATCGCTTCGTGGAGGTGGTAGTACACACGTACGCACAAACGATGTTATAATTTTTCAATGGATGAAAATGTAATAAATTATATTATTTTTTATATTTATATAATGAAAAATGATTCATGGATATCATATAGATACCTTAAATCCATCATTATAACTATCCAAAAGAGTCAGTGATGAAAAATAAATTATATCGGTTCGCGAGGTGGTAGTCCGTCGTACACACGAACGATGGTTTCATTTACCATTTGATAGAAGAGGAGATAGATATATGTTATTACATTAACATAATAACATATAAGTATATGGAATATACTTATATTATTATTTCATCATGTTTTAGGAA
This sequence comes from Viscum album, assembly GCA_963277665.1. Lineage (NCBI taxonomy): Eukaryota > Viridiplantae > Streptophyta > Magnoliopsida > Santalales > Viscaceae > Viscum > Viscum album. The sequence goes on along the minus strand of OY728125.1, from coordinate 409,198,318 downwards.
TATTTGAAGGTGGTAGAAGAATAAATAAAATGAAAATGCTCTATTAAGAACTATTCCTCTTCTTTAGACAACCTTTTTAGGTTTATACCTAAAGACTCACTAGGTTGGTTTTATGATCAAAATAAGGCTTTTAGGAAATGTGTAGTGATTTTATAAAGGTATTTGGGTAGGTATTGGCCAAACTAGAGTGATAAAAATGTGTCATTAAAGTAGGATAGGAGGTTGCCTTATATAAGTGAGGGGAAATGACACACAAGAAATTACTAAAAATATTAAATTATATATATATATTCCAATGGAGTGCAGGTAAGTTGGTGACCTGCACCTATCTGAGACATCATATGGGTGTGGAGTCTTGAGTTCCACTGCCACCCATAGAATGGATTTCCCCCAAGTTAGGTTTGGTTGGGGTTTATTCCAATGATGATTACAGGGTGGTCAGCATCTTTGGGTGGACGGAGTAGACGTCATCGAGGTCGAATGATTGAAATGGGTGATTACAGTGATCTGGCCACTTTATAAGGACACTTCAGGTGACAGAGGTGTCCACATTGGGTCTCTTGGTAGGGGACCTCTTCAGTGTTTCGGTACAGGGGGTTGGGTATCCAATTGGATTGATGGTAAGAAGGGTGACGAGGGCACATTCTGGTGAGGAAAGATGAATTCCTCCACATATAATCTCTGGCTGATAGGTCTAGCATGTTGGATATTGCGATGAAAGGAGTGTTTTTATGTGGTATGTGCTTAGTCACAGGTGTTCATGCAAACGGTCTAGTGCGGGCATGCTCAATATAATAAAAAAATGGGTTTGGGTTGTCATGGGTTTAGTACCAATTGGGCCTATATGCCATGTACTACATGAATAAAGGTTTATGGGTGGGATATGCCCTATCTTCCATACATTTATCCCTAGATGAATATTATTTGAGTAGACTTCTCACTCACATGATGGATTAGGGTATTCTCAAACCCATTTAGGATTAATGAAATCTGACAGCCCCTACTCACCTATAGTATGCTGATGGAATCGTGATTTTTTTTCAAGGTACTAAATGAAACATGAAAATTTTAAGGAGGACTATAGATGACGAAAAGTGCTCAAGGGATGAAGAAGGTTTCAAAACAACAAAACGAAGTCATATTTGGACTCGAGGACCCTGTTCAGGGGGCCCAGAGGGGTCACACAAAAACAATTCAAAGGTGTGCGAAAAAATATGCCCCTATGAAGAATATTCCAGGATTCGTGAAAGTTCAGAGGAGTGGGTGCGAAATATTTCATGCCCCGCCCCGTGTGGTCGACATTTCGTTCCTCTTCTTACGTTGAAATTTTTTTTCGTGCCACCCTGGTTTCCATGCCCCTGAACACCTATAAATAGAAGGTGACCCCTTTCCATTTCAAGGCTGAATAATCTGAACCATCTCTCGTGCGTGAAATTCACCTTCCACACGCGTAAATATGGCCTTCAGGTATGGTTCTTTTTGCCCCAAGTCACCATGGGGTCCACTTCCGCGCGAGATCCTTTCAGTTTAAGACTGAATTCCAACCCCTTCGGGGTCCTCCCCTTACATGTAATCCCTTCTACTTGTGCGCGGGCTGGCCAGTCGTGCACAATTCCTATCCATTGCATGCACCCCAGCCAATCGCGTGCAATTGCCTTCCATTGTGCGCACCCCATTCATTGCGCGCTGCCTCTCTCGATCGCGCGCAATTCGCACACCTTATGCGTAATCCTTTCTAGCTGCGTGAAAAACCTCAACTCCATTTCCATGCAATCATCATTGATTTCACACCAACCCAGTGTATTTCTCACAGGGCTACTGGTTTCGCACGCAAGCCTTAGAGGTTTCATGAAATTCCTCAGGACCCCTCACCTTGGTGCTCCCGAGGAGTCCCCTTGCACGGGTACCCGATGATCTTCTTATAGATGTCATTCGTGGGTGTCTCTCATGCCCCGAGCATCCACATAATGCACCGTTTTCCTGTGCGACCTTATAGGATCGTACGAAGTAAATTCAAAGTCCCCTGGATGATACCACCTATTGTGATGCTTTTCCTCATGCTTCTTCGCACAGGCATGCTAACGACTATTGCTTCTTCACATAGCCAAGATAACGTGGACCCCTCGATGGTTCTCCCTAACACACCCCCTCGATACGGATTTTCTGATTCCTTCCCTCCCAAAAATATCATAGGGTACCGGTTATATAAGTCCTAGGGGTGCGGATCAAACCCACCTCGTCCGTGCTGTAGGACATTAAACTGCCAAGCGCCATCATCCTCAGCACATGATGTTAAACTGTGACCTGGCCCTGTGCCTCACACGCAGGTTCCCCCCGCCTTGGACATCCTCCATGCCCACTCATCTCCACAGGGATGGTATCACCCCTCATAAGGGATGATATCCTCCTTATCAGACTGGCGTTTGTCCGCAGGGAAGGGAAACAATCTTAGTGTATGCCCCGATATTTTCTGTAGGAGGCAGCATCCCTGATCCTCCTTTCATCTTAGGTCCCCAGGGCCAGCGAAGGGCCTGGTAGGGAAAGATTATTCTCCTTTTTTCGGTCCCACGTCCCTCTCTCGCTGTGCTTTATCACCTCGATCCTCCATCCTGGAGTAATTCCCGACTCCTTGGGCTACCTCAAAGCATAATCCCCACCCCATTTCCCACGGATGCATCTTTCTCTAAGTGATCGTCAAGCCTCTGCTATCTCTTATTTCTCACTCCAAGCACGACTCACGTGAGCTTAGAGCAAGCACTAACCATGACAAACACGTTGGGCCACCTCAGAGTGTAAGCCCCAACCTATCCCTAACTACGGGAACTTTGATCCATGTCAAGGCATGGTACGTAGAAAGCCTCCACAAGGTTCAAGCCCCAACACCTTGGGCCACCTCAGAGTGTAATCCCCAATCCATCCCGAACTACGGAGACTTTGATCCATGTCAAGGCATGGTACATAGGAAGCCTCCATGAGGTTCAAGCCCCAACACATTGGTCCACCTCAGAGTGTAAGCCCCAATCTATCCCAAACTATAGGGACTTTAATCCATGTCAAGGAATGGTACGTAGGAAGCCTCCACGAGGTTCAAGCCCCAGCACCTTGGGCCTCCTTAGAGTGTAATCCCCAACCCATCCCGAACTACAGGGACTTTGATCCATGTCAAGGCATGGTACGTAGGAATCCTCCACGAGGTTCAAGCCCCAACACCTTGTTCCTCCTCAGAGTGTAAGCCCCAATCCATCCTGAACTATGGGGACTTTGATCCATGTCAAGGCATGGTATGTAGGAAGCCTCCACAAGGTTCAAGCCCCAACACCTTGGGCCGCCTCATATTGTAAGACCCAATCCATCCCGAACTACGGGGACATTGATCCATGTCAAGGCATGGTACATCAGAAGCCTCCATGAGGTTCAATCCCCAGCACCTTGGGCTACCTCAGAGTGTAAGCCCTAATCCATCCTGAACTATAGGTACATTGATCAATGTCAAAGCATGGTATGTAGGAAGCCTTCACGAGGTTCAAGCCCCAACACCTTGGGCTACCTCAGTCTGTAAGCCCCAATCCATCCTAAACTATGGGGACTTTGATCCATGTCAAGGCATGTTACGTAGGAAGCCTACACAAGGTTCAAGCCCCAACACCTTGGGCCGCCTCAGAGTATAAGCCCCAATCCATCCCGAACTATGAGTACTTTGATCCATGTCAAGGCATGGTACGTAGGAAGCCTCCACGAGGTTCAAGCCCCAACACCTTGGGCCGCCTCAAAGTGTAAGCCCCAATCCATCCCGAACTACAAGGACTTTGATCCATGTCAAGGTATAGTACGTAGGAAGCCTCTACGAGGTTCAAGCCCCAACACCTTGGGCCGCCTCAGAGTGTAAGCCTCAATCCATCCCGAACTATAGGGACTTTGATCCATGTCATGGCATGGTACATAGGAATCCTCCACGAGGTTTGAGACCCAACACCTTGGGCCGCCTCAGAGTGTAAGCCCCAATCCATCCTAAACTACGGGGACTTTGATCCATGTCAAGGCATGGTACATAGGAAGCCTCCACGAGGTTCAAGCCCCAACACCTTGGGTTTCCTCATAGTGTAAGACCCAATCCATCCCGAACTATGGGGACTTTAATCCATATCAAGTCATGGTACATAGGAAGCCTCCATGAGGTTCAAGCTCCAACACCTTGGGCCGCCTCAGAGTGTAATCCCCAATCCATCCCAAACTACGGGGACTTTGATCCATGTCAAGGCATGGTACGTAGGAATCCTCCACAAGGTTCAAGCCCCAACACCTTGGGCCTCCTCAAATCATAATCCCCAATCCATACCAAACTACGGGGACTTTGATCCATGTCAAGGCATGGTACGTAGGAATCATCCACGAGGTTCAAGCCCCAGCACCTTGGGCCGCCTCAGAGTGTAATCCCCAATCCATCCCGAACTATGGAGACTTTGATCCATGTCAAGGAATGGTACATAAGAAGCCTCCACAATGTTTAAGCCCCAACACCTTGGGCCACCTTAGAGTGTAAGACCCATCCCATCCCGAACTATGGGGACTTTGATCCATGTCAAGGCATGGTACGTAGGAAGCCTCCACGAGGTTCAATCCACAACACCTTGGGCCGCCTCAGAGTGTAAGCCCCAATCCATCCCGAACTACGGGGACTTTGATCCTTTTCAAGGCATGGTACGTAGGAAGACTCCACGAGGTTCAAGCCCCAACACCTTGGACCGCCTCAAAGTGTAAGCCCCAATCCATCCTGAATTACAGGGCCTTTGATCCATGTCAAGGAAAGGTATGTAGGAAGCCTCCACGAGGTTCAATCCCCAACACCTTGGGATGCCTCATAGTGTAAGTTCCAATCTATCCCGAACTACTGGGATTTTGATCCATGTCAATTCATGGTATCTAGGAAGCCTCCATGAGGTTCAAACCCCAACACCTTGGGCTGCCTCAGAGTGTAAGACCCAATCCATCCTGAACTACGGGGACATTGATCTATGTCAAGGAATGGTATGTAGGAAGCCTCCATGAGGTTCAATCCCCAACACCTTGGGCCACCTCAGAGTGTAATCTCCACTCCATCCTGAACTATAGGGACTTTGATCCATGTCAAGACATGGTACGTAGGAAGCCTCCATGAGGTTCAAGCCTCGACACCTTGGTCTGCCTCAAAGTGTAAGCCCCAATCCATCCCAAACTATGGGGACTTTGATCTATGTTAAGGCATGGTACATAGGAAGCCTCCATGAGTTTCGAGCCCCAATGCCTTGGGCCGCCTCAGAGTGGATTCCCTAATCCATCCTAAACTACAGGGACTTTGATCCATGTCAAGCATGGTACATAGGAAGCCTCCACGAGGTTCAAGCCCCAACACCTTGGGCCGCCTCAGAGTGTAAGCCCCAATACATCCCAAACTACAGGCACTTTGATTCATGTCATGGCATAGTACGTAGGAAGCCTCCACGGGGTTCAAGCCCAACACCACCTGGTCCGCCTCATAGTGTAATCCCAAACCCATTCCGAACTATGAGGAATTTGATCCATGTCAAGGCATGGTATATAAGAAGCCTCCATGAGGTTTAATCCCACCACCCGGTTGTTCCGACCACCTTTATGTCGGTCCACCAACACCTTGGGATTCCTCAGAGCATAAGCACAAAATGCCCCTATATCCAAAACTATGTGGACTTTGATTCCATTCCATGAGGATACGTAGGAAGCCTCTTCGAGGCTCAATCCCAAAAACATCGTCATCCTTAGGATGGTTCCATCTCATTCACCATCCACTTCATGGGACCTTCCATCATCCGTCCTGATTCTTACCCGGGTAGCCACATCCCAGTGGGATCATGCCAGTCCATTCCCCATTTTGTCTCTGCAAGATGTTAAAATCATAGCCTACCTCGTGATAAACATGATATTCTTGAGGAAAAACTTGGAAGACACGCCTTTGGCGTAACCGTCTCCGTAAGACGTTAAACATGCGAAATACCCTGTGTTAAACATGGGAAACTAAGAAAAACCTCAGATACATGCCTATGGTATATGATTCCCCACATTTTACGTGGTATTCCTCAGGTTCTGCACCCTTGAGATTCCCTCTTATGAGGAAGAATATAGGTTCTCTTATGTCCACACACCCAGAGATGCCCCGACATACCTGATGTTGTCATCTACTCCGACTGAAGGTTGCTACCATGTCAAGACCCCATAGAATGTCCTGAAAGAAGTAGTGTAATTAACCGGCGTCCACAAAGATATGGCACCAGAAACGAGATTCATGAACCACAACTTAGTCTATAAGGGAGACCCGGACTAGGTGACGAGTTCCGAGGAGGAATCCATGGAAGGAAGAACCAACATCCCATCATCCCATTTCGATCAAGGAGCAGACATCCCTGAACAAGGAATGGATGCCGCCCGCCTTTGGAAAGTAGGAATGTGGGGCAACAGCCTCACGTCCTCTACTTGATGGATGCGCGCGCCCCAACGAAAGTTTTGGAAACATAAATGGTGAACCCGACGTGAAGGTCTTCTCCTCAGTATGGAGACTAGTAGTGTTCGAGACATCGGTGGTTTAGCATGTCATATGACCCCGTCATCCGGTACCAGGTCCCACCAAGTAGGCCTAACGTGAAACTAGCCAGAAGTCAAGACAGTCAGGATGTTGATCATTCTGTTCTGCGACGTTGTCAGCGTGGATCCCTCTTATCATCCACGGAAGACGGAACGATGCTGGGGCACTGGTTGTCAATTTATTTTCTTATCAGTATTAATGAGTTCATCTCCCTACTTTCAGGAACCAATTTGTTTCATCCGGATCTCGATCACCTACCCACCGACGCAGGGGTAGGGGAAATATCAATGTGGCTACCCTGCACAGTTCTGCCTCTTCCATGACGGCCTCAATCGCCATGACTGTTGGGATCCCATGACCCCTCTCCCCATCGAAAACTATCCAACGAAGGGTAATTAATGACCTTGTATGATGTTACGAGGAGGGTATCATCCCCACTAGGGATATGGCCTACCTAGATCTTGAGGTAGTTGTGCCTCGCCATCAACGCTGCCCCCGAGGGCCACGCAGGGAGCCACTTCTCCCCACCCCAACATTCAATCGTTTCGAGAGATTGTCCTCAGAACGCCTTGGAAATGGCCTGGCCTACGCTGATGAGGTAGGAGATGTCCGGGTCGGCCCGATCGGAGTCTCCTTCCAAGGGCTCCCACCAGGATGCGTTAGCGCCGCCACCTGGTTCCTTGAGTCGAAGAGCAGGTAAGCCACGTGCCTGCACCACTGGCTCTAGTTCATCTTACCTGGTGCCAGCGTCGGGCGCAAATGGAATAGGGCTCTTGTCGTGGTGCGTCAATGTCAGTAGGTACTATGGTCCAGGCCATCGCTGACTCATATCCCCAATTCCCTGCATACGTCGAGTAGGGATAGTTGTATGCCCAACCTAGATCGAGACCCCAACCACCCCACGGGTAGGTTGGGTTGACTCTCTCGGTCGCTGGAATAGGCGATGGCTGCTGTGGACCAATCCGTAGCAATTCCAACCAGTGCGGAGTCCTACTCTATACCGCCACTATGGAAGGTGCAGGCCCTCTCTTTTTTCGACCTCAGCTTGGAGGTCTGCCCCATGCCACCTTCAACCCAAGTGAGGATCTTCCCCGTGACAGCAACACTCTGTATGGGGGTCTCTCCCGCGCTCACTACTCTGGGTATGGGGTTACTCCCTCTACCACAGAACATAGGTATGGAGACATTTCATGTCTGGTCACCCACCAGCATGGAGGTCCTCCCTGTGTCCCTTTAGAGATTTGTCCTGGTGCTCCTCGCACCCCGGCTTTCTCGGTTGTAAACCCTATCTGCCCCAGCAACCAGTGTGGCCACAAGACCCCATGTCAGAAATCAACCATGTCCTGAGGAGCCACCCAGGGGAAGGAAGGCGAGTCATCACCACCACAAGAGGAATTCTGGGGAAGGCCGGATAGGAGTCAGACCAGTCCGCTTCTCAGACTCCAAGGTGGAGTACGACTCGGCGCTGGAACCCTCTCCTCAGTCCTCCTAGTCGAGATCTGGGGTAGGAATGAGGTGCATCAACCAAGTACTCGTGGAATGCAAGATCCATAGGATCCCTGTCTCCCTCCTAAGGTATATCTAGGAGGAAAAGAACTTAGAATGTCCCTAGGGACCAACCATGCAGTCGCCACCGACATCTTCGGGAGTTCCATCTTTCTTGGATAGAGACTACAAAGATCTATTTTGGGGGTCAATGGCAGAGGAGCTACAACATAGCCCACCCTTTCCAGACGCTAATGCTGTGTCAAGAGATTTTTTCTCCAATCCATCCTATTCAGAATATAATGGCCAGGTTTTTATGTTTCTCAGAAGAAAACCCATGGTTCGGCGGCCAGTCAACCCATTCGTCGTATTCCCCGCTGGCCGGCCCGCCGTCCCAGTGGTCTACCTCAGTGTCGCTGCCAGTTCCTTAGCCACCCCCAGTTGATGAGTGGGTCAATCAAAGGAAAGACCCTGAGTCTGATCTGAGGGGCTTCTAGACCGTCCTCGCAGCGGACCACTTCCCTGAGAATTTTTGGTAGGTCTCAGGACCAAATTTTTGTGCACCAGAATCGCTCACCCTAGAGGAGTTTGAATGTTTTCGCCAGACCCTCTGGGCGACTCACTTCCATCTCCACCACCAGTGAGTGTATTATCCCAGGAGACAAGTGCACCTTGAAGACATCGGTGAACAATGCCATTTGGTTGACCTAGCCACACTCCTCGTGTTCCAGCACCTTGAGTCACCTGGTCACCACAGGGCCCTCCAACAGCAATGCGTTCATAGTTTCCAAGTACTCCACAAGATTGTTAAGGAGGATACCCTCATACACAAGTCCGTGGATGGGGGAAGTACACTGCCCTCCTCTTCAGCGCTATTCGCTGACAACCCGACTCGCTAGGCGACATTGAGGAGATGCCCCCGAGAAGAGTTGCAGTCATCATGACCGATCTGTCGGGAGGTTAAAACAAGATGGAACTTCTTGATGGGAACATCCTCCCTGAGGACGTACCACCACTACTAGACCCATCAGGGAAGATTACTCATCAGCAGAAGAACCTCCTAGGTCTCCCTGCACCCATTGAGGCACTAGTTCTGAGCCAGAATCTCAGTTAGGGAAAAGAGCACGTCAGAGCTATAAAGCACTCCGACCCGTCCGCTTTAGTGCAGAAGACAAAAGAGGACCCTGAGAAGGACAAATTGCGCCAATAACTTTCTGAGTAGAAAATATTGGTCAAAAAACTACTGGATGACCGCGTTGTGGAGTGAAGACTTGACTACGGTGATCCAAGGCTAGGGTAGTAGGGGTAGGAACAACTTCCCATTGGTAAGCAGCCCCCAAGACACCCTGATCAATCTACTCTCGCTGACAGGGTGGAAGCTGGAGCTCATGGAAAAAGGACACGGTATGTCTCGCCAAACCCTCCTGAATGGCACAAAAATCTAAGGAACCCCGCTTGAGCTACCCTGGCCGCCCCAACGGTCGCTCCAACAGCCGCTCCATGAGCCACTGAGCTTGTCTACCACATTGAAGATCCCGACAATGCACTCGTGGTTAGGGAACCCTATCAAGACAGGGACCCCCGCCTGGATGATCCAATGGTGACACTCATTGCCTGCCTAGAGGCATTGGAAATGCGACAATTGGCCATCCCACCTGATGGTAAGCCATACCCGGCATGGCTGGATGATATGCCAGCACCCCCGAGATTCAGGAATCTCACATTCTCCCCATTTAACGAGATGAGGGAACCGTGACAACACCTGACCCACTTCAACTCAAGGTGTGGGCCTATTCTAGGGACTCCATCATATCAGGAGGTCACCAAGATCTGTTGTTTTGTTCAGACACTGGAGGGGCTGACATTCATCTGGTACAACCAGCTCCCCATCTGATCTGTGACCAGCTGGGAGGACCTTCGTAGGAAATTCCTTTACCAGTTCAGCTCTACCACCCAGAAGACAAGTATCGCAGACCTCTTCAAGTGCAAACAAAGGCCTGATGAGTGATTTACGGACTTTATTTCCCGGTGGAAGGGGATCACATACTCCCTTGACATGCCACTGACTCAGGAACAATTACTGATGATGTGCGTGGATAATGTTAAGACGGAGCTAGTTAAATCCCTGATCACTCAGAACTATCCCAGAGGGTTCTGATATTTCTTAGATAAGGCCCAAAACCTTGAAGAATCCCTACAACAGGACAGCCAGACATGTCCGTTGCCCCCTGTAATCCTAGCAAGGAGGGCTGCTAGAGTTGAGCTTGCGGCAGTGGCCCAAATAGAGGCCCCCAGGTAGCTAGAATTGCTACCAGTAGCACTGACCCCCATAGCCTCGCAGAGGCCCTCCACCTCAGGCACAACTTCTAGTTCAGCAGCATCCTCAGAATCAGCAAGCACCTCTGCATAATGCGCTTCCACTGCCCAGGCCGGATAATCAGGGTCTGCCTCCTCGGCAGGCTCCTCCGGCCCCTCATCAGGTCCAGGCTCCTAGATCCCCCTTTCCAGACGAAATAAATCAAACCTACTCATTCAACGAGGATCAGGTCCCTGGTTACTTCTGCAGCACCTTAGAGAAGGGAATCGTATGCTTGCTTGAGTGCAGAAATCCAGAGGAGGTGAATCTCACTGATCACCCCAACTACTTCCCTTATCACCGGATCCTGGTGCACACCCTCAGGAAATGCTATGTGTTCAAGGACTAGCTCCAAGACCAGATTGAAAAAAACATAGTTAGGTTGTCCCCGATCCAACACAAGTGGTGGGTGTCTTTGTGAGGTCAGATAGTGGTAGTGATAGAAAAGGCGAGTGGCAGCAGTTTTCTGACCGCGGGTCTCAGAAGTATAATGAATGGATGGCCCGCAAAGCATTCTCCCATACCCATGGCATTATTCGTGCATGCCTAAGTCAGTCGGAGGCTTCAGAAGCTATGACCACCACTTCTTTATCATCATCTCAGACGGCCTCTTCCTAGAAGAGAAAGCATCGACGGCGTAATAAAAAGCAACGCGCCCCGCCAATGTCGTCGTCATCCCGCACTCTTGGCAAATTTATACCCCCGGAGATGGGGATTCCCACCATAATCCGCCCGTTAGTAGAGGATTTATCAAGTGATAGTCAAGGGTATGCTTCAGTTAACACCATTGAGTTGGTAAACCCCTATATGACTCTCGACGAGGGGGAGCGACAGGCGAACCTCCCCAATGTCCCCAACTGACGCCAATGTCAGCGGAGCCGCGACCATATGGGTCGTCAGGGCACGTCATTTGAAACCTCTAGCTAGACCGTGCATGCCACTCAGACCAGGAAATAGGCCCAGCGTAGAGCTCAGCACTCGTAGCCTCTTCATCTGGTGTCTTCAGGACTGCCTCGACCACCGTTTGTGCTATTGGATCAGGCAGAACCACATCGGTCGTGCCACGACCAGCTTCACCCTGCCACAGGCTGGTCTCATCCATCTGGTATTCATCTGATAGCTACTCTACGGGCTTCGACTAGTGAGAAACGGTATATTCTCAGTACCAGTCAGCCGTTGGTCCGGCCAGCAGGGCCCGCCATGCCTTCTATCACAGAGCGGCTTCCTGCAAACAGAAGTTCATGCCTGGCGTAGAAGTATAATGTTCTCAAGAACCTCTCCAGCATCCCAATGGGGATTTCCATCCTTTAATCCCTTCTCCTATCGCCAGATATACGTGAGGACCTCACTGAGGCTTTAAAGAGACCCCTCCAGTTTGAGACGGAGGTAGCAGTTGCAGAAGCTTTCCATGCTGAAATAGTTCAGGATGCCGAATTCCAGACCATCATTTAATTCTCAAGATATGATGAAGGCTCCCCCATATAGGGGAGCATCCACCCACTGTACATCACAGGCCAATTTAACGGCGTGGAGGTTCGCCACTATCTCGTTGACACCTGCTCCTGGATTAACCTTATCCGGACATGGAAACTGCGGAAGTTGGGTTATCTGAAGATGACATGACTCCCTCCGATTTAAGAATCTAGGGATACGACATGACAGAGTATACCCCGATCGACAAGATCCGTTTGAAGACCCTATTCGTTGTCCTAGTTTCCAGCACTAAGTTTATGGTTGTCTCCCAAGACACCGCGTACAATGCATTGATGGGTAGACCATGGCTCCACCTACACGCGGTGGTCCCCTCATCTTATCACAAATGCCTCAAGTACTCTCTTAATGTTCTAGTAGGCATACTCCAAGGTGATTCATCTCCCTTCACATCTTGAAAAGCCCGCTATTTGGACGCTGACTACTACAAGATAAAGGATAAGAAAGTCCAGACAAGTGAAGTTGAGCCCGTCACCGCTACGACCGACCCTTGGGAAGGCCTGAATAATGCTTACATCTTCCTAATCCATCAGTTGGAAGCCACGAACCCTGATATGGGGCAATGTTTTGTCATTTCAGGGACAAGAGGGAACCATGCTCTCAAATCCAAGTGGCGTCGAAAGATCACTTTGTATTCTTATACGAATCAGGCCTCAGTGATCCCGGAGCCTCCCACTCCCATCAGTTATCGGGGAATCCAGCTCATGGCAATAATAGTACATTATACTTTTCTGTTTCACCGGTCTGGAATAAGCTGGATCCAGTCGACACTCCATTAATGCTTTGATATTATCAAGTGTGGCCTATTAGGCCAGAGACCAGAAGGGATTAGGTCGACAGCCTTCATAGCTATGGTCTCAGTAGTGCCGGAGTTCCCCGATGCAATAATCACTGCTGATCAAGCTGGTAACAGCCTCCCATCAGGGCCTAGTAACTCAGAAGCAACTTCCCCCATGGAAGATCCCTATATAAGTGGAGAAGAGGATATAGAGGACTCCCCCTGACTTTGAGGAAGGCGTCTCCACCATGGTCGACGAGTTGGTATAGGTGAACCTCGAAAGCGAGGTAGACTTGAGACCCACATTGATCAGTGTCGCTATGTCCCCCAAGGAACAGCAGTGGTATGTAGGATTCCTTAAACATCACCGTGATGTATTCTCATGGGGCTACGACGAGATTCCTGGACTAGATACTCAAGTATCCATCCACCACATCGGTCTTCTAGAAAATCATCACGGGTTCAAACAACATCCCAGAAAGATGCATCCATCTCACGGTGCCATGGTCAAGGTCGTAGTTGACAAGATCATCATGGCCAACTTCATTAAGGAGGTATAGTACCACAAATGGTTGTACAACATTGTACCAGTCAGGAAGAATAATGGATAGATCAGAGTCTGTATCGACTTTTGAGATCTCAATCACCATTGTCTGAAGGATGATTTTCCCCTTTTAGTGATAAAATTGTTGATCGACGCTACGACTAGATTCCAAGACCTATCCTTTATGGATGGTTACTTTGGATATAATCAGATTCGGATGGCCCCCGAGGATGAAGAGTCCACCGCTTTCAGGGTGACCCAAGGTACCTTCTGTTACCAGGTTTTTCCCTTCATCCTGAAGAATGCAGGTTCCACCTATCAGCGGGCCATGCATAGCATATTCAAGCCAATCCTCAGAACATTGGTGGAATTCTATGTGGATGACCTGGTGGTCAAATCTCGCCAGTGCCAGGACCATATCAAGGACCTTGAGAAAGTGTTCGGATTCCTCCGCTCCCACCACTTGAAGATGAACCCGTTGAAGTGTGCCTTCGGGGTCACTTCCAAGAAGTTCCTTGGATTTTTTGTCTGGTACCGGGGCATTGAGATTGACCCAGAGAAGATCAAGGAAATCATCCAGATGCCTCCCCTGAGTAATATTCGAGAGCTTCGAGGTTTCCAAGCCCACTTGGCCTACATATGCCGATTCATTGTGAAATTGGTTGGAAAGTGTAAGCCCCTTTCTCGACTTATGAAGAAGGAAACCGCTTATGAGTGGGATGAGGAGTGCCAGAATGCCTTTGAGGAAATCAAGCAGTATTTGATCTAACCTCTGGTCTTGATGCCACCCATCTACAGGAAGCTGCTAATCTGGTACGTGACCGCCCTGGAATGGTCCCTCGATGCCCTTCTCACCCAAAGGAACAATGAGGGGACAGAGAACAGCCTCTACTACCTCAGTCGCATGCTCCTCAATACGGAGTGCAGATACTCCCCCATCGAGAAGAGATGCCTTGTGCTCATGTTTTCCATACAGAAATTGCGACATTACCTGCAACACCACGAGGTACAGCTGGTGTCTCGAGTAGACCCGTTGAAGTACATCCTAGGCCATCCCATGTTGACTGGCTGACTAGAGTGGTGGGCGATAATCCTCCTGTAGTTTGACATCAGGTATGTGCCTCATAAGGCTATCAAGGGAAAGGAATTGGACGATTTCCTTGCTGCCCATCCAACCTCAGTGGACCAGTACCTGGACATGGATTTTCCTGATGAGGAAATCCTCTCAGTCGATCAAACCACCCCATGTTGGAAGATGCACTTTGATGGTGCCTCCTGGAGCCCCATCGGTAGGAGGATCAATGATCCTCGACTCAACAAAGTAGGCATGGGTATTGTTTTTATCACCCTAGTGCAGGACATTCTGCCATATTCATTCCTGTTGTCAGAAGGCTTCACCAAAAATGAGGTGGAGTATTAGGCCCTCATTATTGGCCTCGAGCTAGCCCTTGAGATCGAGGTGCCTCATTTTCATGTGAATGGGGACTCTGATCTAGTCATTAAGCTGGTCAACGAAGACTATGTTGTTAGGAAGCCATAACTCATACCATTGTTGGAGCGCACCCTCCAACTAATGGCCCAGTTCCCTTCTCGACCAGAGGTTACCATGTCCCTTGGTCACAGAATGGTTGAGAGAATGCTTTGTCCAGCTTAGCTGCATCACTTGCAGTGATCGAATAGGACGATATGATCATCCATGTGGCACATCGGAGATTCATAGCTCATGTTACCCCGAATGGTGATGACAGACCACAGGTAATCCATCTTACCATCAGAGCCTCTGCGTCAGGACCCATGGGTTGTCCGGATGCAGTGATCGAAATGATTGTCGATTGGAGGATACCCTTGGTCAAATACCTCCAACATAGTAATCTTCTGTCTGATCGGGCTGAGCGCCCGCGCACTACAATTTACCCTCCAGAGTGGTCCTAGTCTTGAGAAGATACTCTATAAGTGCGTGTTTAATGGTGTTCTCCTCTGTTGCATTCAGGGGGTTGAGATTCCATAGGTAATGCAAGAAGTTCACACTGGTTCCTGCGGTTCCCATCGGGCTGGGCCAAAATTGTCTCACCAGATCTAAAGATTAGGGTATTTTTGGCCCTCCATGATCCACGACTGCATCGAGTTATCCAAAAGGTTCCATGAATGCCAAGTTCATGTTAACTTTGTGCATCGGCCACCAGAGCTTCTCCACACTACCAATTACTTTTGGCCCTTTTTGGTCTGGGGATTAGATGTCATAGGACCATATCCGCCAGCAACGACTCGACAATGCCAGTTTATTATGACCGCTATGGATTTATTTTGCAAGTGGGTAGAGGAAATTCCGCTCAAGGAAGTCAAGTCCCATTCTATCATTGACTTCGTGAGTTCCAATATCATCCATCAGTTTGGAGTTCCTCGTGATTTCCTCACCGATAATGGCACCAACTTCCAGGTAGTCGAGTTGAAAAATTTGTATGCCAAGTACAATGCCCGCTCTAACCATACCTCCTTCAATCATGTGCAGGAAAATGGATAGATTGAGGTGTTAAAAAAAACCCCTCTAACATTATATAGAAAATAGTTGGTCAGAACAAGAAAAGTTGGCCGGATAAGCTCCACAACGCCCTCTAGGCCTATCGAATGATGACTCGTAATTCCACCCAGGTGACCCCATATTCCCTGGTATACGGAACTGAAGTTGTCCTACCCATCAAGATTCATTAGCCCTCATGCGCACAATAGTCTATGACCAACAAGCACCAGATAGAGTAGCTGAAATCTGTCTAGATAAATTAGAAGCACTTGATGAGAATAGGCTTTGTGCCCTGCACAATCTAGAAAGGCATTAGAGCAGGATGGCTCGAGCCTTCAATAAGAAGGTTCACCTCTGATCTTTTCTGCAAGGTGACTTGGTGCTGGCTCTGAGAACACTAATGATACCTGGTAGAAAACCACCCAAGTTGGAGGCCAAATAGAAATTACCTTTCATTGTTTATAAGTTTTACCCTAATGGAGCATACTCCCTGGTGACCATGAATGGTGAGTGTATAACTCCTCCCACCAATGCCAAGTTCCTCAAGCAATACTTTACCTGATCCATTTGGTCCTGCACAACCTTAAACTGCATTTGGTCCTGCATGACCCTAAACTGCACGCTAAGTCCATAATGACTTTAAACTGTACCGTCCCGCACAATGTTAATCTGCACATAGTCCTACATGACGTTAAACTGCACCTTCCAGAACTACGTATGGCTTGATTCCCATCCTTATGGGATACGTAGGAACGGGTAGACATTTCTTCTCAGGTCCAGCCCCAGTTCCATTTCTTTTTTCTAGTCCTGTATGACCATAAACTACATTTTGTCCCACATGACCCTAAACTGCATGCTAAGTCTAGAATGACTTTAAATTGTACTTCCCCGCACGACGTTAATATGAACACAGTTATGCATGATGTTAAACTACACCTTGAAGAACTACATGTGTCTTGATTCCCATCCTCATGGGATATGTAGGACCTCCTGAACATTTGGATTTTGGGTCCAGCCCCATCTCTTAGAGATCTCCTGGTCACCTAGGCCCCTTGACTTATTCATTTCCATGAGAAGGATGTGTAGGTGTGGTACAGGGTTATGCCCTCCTTCACGTTGGGTTTTTGGAACCATGCCCCCCATCTCCTGGGAATTCTCCATCTTTTTTCTACTCTCAAGATGAGCCCCTCGAACCTTTGTAGCGGTTTTCCGATTTATCCAAGAGTACTCCGGTCTAGGACCTAGAGTGTCAGATTCAACTTGGGAAAGTTCCCTTCAGTTTTTAAGCTTCATGTTTCCCTTCATTTGGGCCCCCATTATCTTTCACACCCGAAGGGACTTCCAAAACGGCATGGATTCTAGGCCTAAGGGCTCTCCTACCATTATGGTCCAATTCCCCTGAGGGTTTTAGACAACATATTGATACAAATCCTGCGTTGTGAACATGGTCATTGGTCGATGCTCATTTTTTTGTCCCCATTTCATATGTTGCGAACATGGTCAGCAATAATCCTACGTCATCACACCATCCCCTTAAGGCATTGAATGTTGGTTACATGATTCACATTATGTTCCACCCCATCGTGTCCAGGTGGAATCTCGACACTCTTGGCACTATCCCTCAGTGCACCTCTACACGTCAGGGGGAAAAAGCTGCAATACAGCGTCCTTCGGGGCTCCCGCGATCCGAGCGCTAAGACCATAAACTAAGATATTCTCTAAAATCTATGTTCGGATTGATCCTCATCCTCATGGGATACGTGGGATCACCCAGACATTTCATTTTTAGGTCCAGCTCAACTGGAAGCTAGCTTCTCATGCCCCTTATCCTCTGACCCTCACCGGCCTCTTGGCCCAAGGCTCCTTTCCCAGAGTTGCACACGGTGATGATTTGGAATTATGTCCTCATTCACATCAGGTATGATTTATTGCATCATGCACATTCCTTTATGTTCAAGCTATATGAATTTAAACTATGCTGTTTGGTCCTATCACATGGCCCTAAAATGTGATAATATCGTCCCAGCCGCACGACGAAAAACAGCACTGCATTGTGATGACCTCATCATAGGGGGAATCACATTGGGTATCGGTCATCCACCATACCATTTTTCAATGCCTGTATATGGTGTGTTTCATGTGGCGTTGCTGGGAATTTCTACCCTAGGTCTGTTGCTTCACAAAAAAACCATTCACCTTAAAGGACAAACACGATACATCAAATACCGATTCTTTTGGTGTGAGGGCCAGACCCGCACACACCTTTCATCCTTTTCACTGGTACCTTACCATGATACCACCCAGAACTACGTGTGGATTGATTATCATTCTCATTAGATACGTAGGAATGCCCAGGCACTTCCCCACAGGCCTAGCCTAAAATTCGTGTTCGGTCCCTTGACCTAAACACTTCCCTAGGGAATACATGGAAACATGGACTTATATCCTCATTCATGTCGGGTTTCATAATCACCTTACCATGAGTCCCCTGCTTTCCTTACTAATCCCTGGTCCAAGTTATAAGACCTTAAACTAAGACCTTTTCCATAACTACGTATGAATTTATTTCTATCCTTATGGGATATGTAGGAACGCCCAAAAATTTCATATTTGGTCCAGCCTCGGGAATCACAAATCCCATCCTTTCCCCACCATCGGCCCCTTGGATTGACCCTTTGGGGAGTTGTGTAACTGCATCATTTTCCCTGAATAGGTTCGGGATGCCCCATAATGACATTGGGAAGCAACATTTCCCTCACCAGAGAGGTCCTGTCTAAAATAAGGGATGATCCATGATCAGATTAATGCACCCGCCTAATGTGCTTCCACCACAGTGGCATAATTTCAGGAGTGTTGTATTCTATTCAAACAAACCACCACTTCACTTTCCATGATTTGTGTACCCCTTTATTCAGACCCTCATCCTCTTTCACATCTTAAGGGACCCCCTAATAGTATGGATGCTCGACCTATGGTCCACCTGCTGTCCTGGGCCAACGTTCAAAAAGACTGATGGACGATATTTGAGTTAGGTCTCGTGTTGTGAACATGTTCAGCGGTTGACCCTCATTTGTTTTCCCCATTTCAGGCTAATGCAATAGGGATGTTGTGTTTTGAACACGATCAATAGTTGTCCTTTATTTCCATGCCCCTCCCATTGTGTTATGGATTTGGGTAACGTGATTCACATTTTTCATTCTTCTATGTTCAGACAGATTCCAATGCCTCTAGAATTGCCCTGCTCGTGCGCTAGAGCACATTGAGAAGACAATGCATCGATTGGTCTGAGATAGTCTTCCTTTGATCGGGTCTCCCTCTTCTCCTCAGAAATCCAGATTCGAATCTCGAATGCCTGAAGCTTGTTTGACGCTCCCGTGATCAAACGAAGTGATAGTTCGAGCATCCCTTGTTTCTCACATCAGGTATGGCCCGCGTGAGCTTAGGAATGGATTTCTATTTATTTCGGGATTATGGTTGAGCGTGTTAAACCAAAGAGACAAGTAAATAAATTTTTCCATACATACATTTCAAAATAAGAAGCATTAAGGAGAAATAAGTCTATGGGTTCGGCCAAAACAGGTCCCTTAAGGGTCATCTTCTTGGATGGATCTTTCCAACACTGCTACCTTTTAGATGATGGACTCCAGGACTCCTTCCCACCCCCTGAGGACTCTCTCTTCATCAGTGGCCATGGAGCGCTGTTCGCTGGCCCTAGCCCATGCCCACGCTAGTTCATTTTAGAGCTCAGTCATCTGGTGGCTCGCTTCCACTAGTTGTTCTTGGGCGTCTACCAGCTGGGCCCTCAACTATTCCACGAGCACAGAATAGTTCACAATGAATATCTCATTTTCTTTCGTCTATTCTTCGAAGTTTCAGACCTCCTGCTCCACCTTCAAGAATTATCGGGTACTCCCCGACTCCTTCCAACACTAGGCGACATTGGAGCGCCGGCTGCTCTAATGCATCTTCTCGGCCATGTAATCACGGACCATCGAGTGAATTCATTGAGCATATGCCCCTTCAGCACACAAGAAACACATCCAGGTGTGGATTGATCCCATCCGCTTCAGGCATTCTATCTGAGGTTGACTGAGAAAACTATGGATTCACTTCCACCCTTTCATAGCGTCATTCGGCTCTCCTCGGCTGCTTCTGAGTTCAAATAATCAATTTCCTCAGGATCAGTGAGCCGATAGATGGAAAAAACAGCCAACAGGCTAGCAGTGGGGTCTTCCTCAGACATTCCTCCCAAGGAAATAGACTCTTTATCATCTGAGTGACCTTCCTCTCTCGCCTCGACCTTGTTGGCGCCTTTGTCAACTTCTGGCCCTGCCCCAACAACAGCGCCACTGATGTCCACCGCTCTCTACTCACCAATTTTCGGGGCCGACTCGGTTTGGGAGGCATGTTCTGGATAGGGCGGTATGTTTTCTATTGACTCACTTGTGGATGGTCTGGGCCCAGCAACCTGACGAGCCTCCAATGTCGTGATCACTGTACAGACAAGGAGAACCTTAATCAGTTGAGTCCTCTGACGATAAGTACCGATATCGAAGCAAAGAACTTATAGGAACCTAAGGCATCATCCTGCAGTGTTCTGGCCGTTATAGGAGCTATCATAGCAGGAGATCCCTCTATGCTCATCAATTCAATAATGGACGTCGGCGCCCTACCTTGTTCCATTGGCACTTATCTCCCTCCTTCGACTGGAGACTCTTGATCAGCACCAATATTCTCCTGAGTAAGACTAGGAGGGTGGATTACGGATTGCAAAGGAGAGCGGATACATGATAAGGATAGATAAGGGTTGAAGCATACCTCGAGTAGTTTAGTCACATCCATATCGGAGCTGACGATCTCTCCACTCTCCCAGAGACTCCCTTGGTGGGACGCCCCCTGAGACCCTTAACCTTCGAGCTCCTCTTCTTTGTCACCTTCCCCTTCACCTTCTCCTTCTTCCTCCTCCTATTCTGTCTCACCGTCCTCCGACTCATCATTGTTGTTATCATCCCCCGATGGCATCATTTCTGGATCATGATCCTGGCCGAGAATCACTTTCACCAAGAAAGGTGGCTCCACACGCTGACCCCATTGGTGTGCGTACATGTCCATGGTTGTCAGATATTCATACCGATGATGGAAGTTCACTCTATCGACAATCCAGACAAGCCCGACTTCAGGCAGTTGGATCCCATCTCGCACTATCTTCTACTAGAGGGCTTCAGTACTTACCGACTGTCGTAGAGTTATCCAGGATGACCACAATGCATGGAAGATTGCGTCATGAGAAGGTTGAAGAAGATATCTTATTTTCTTCCTGGGAAGTTCTTTGGACGCTCTGTGGGACCCTCCTCTAGGAGACAAGGGCGTGTCCATGCCATGCGATGTCCCCGCTACTAAGGTCCCAACCTGTGTGGGCACCTTTGTTTGACGTGCTTCTGATCTTCCCCATCTAGCAGAAATCTGCCTACTCTCTCACCACCCGGGTTCCACACTGGCGACCTTGAGTTGCCGAACTCGCTTTCACAAAATCCCCTCAGGGTATGCTATGGCCCAATGTTCGGCATACTCGGTTGAGGGGCCAACATCAACAATGGTGGGAGGAAAGGTG
Organism: Viscum album; assembly: GCA_963277665.1. Classification (NCBI taxonomy): domain Eukaryota; kingdom Viridiplantae; phylum Streptophyta; class Magnoliopsida; order Santalales; family Viscaceae; genus Viscum; species Viscum album. The sequence goes on along the minus strand of OY728125.1, from coordinate 409,176,943 downwards.
ATGACGTCTTTAGATCCATGGGTCATGAACATTAGACACATTTGGAAAAGAAAACAAGGATTCCTTTCTTCCCGTACATCTGTGTATACTTTTTTCATCATCAGATGGAGGCACCCAAACTGCCTGGAAAACCTGGGCGGCACATAAGGTTCGCAGAAGATCTTCCCATCAATCTGGGCCACAAGCACCCTTCCTCTGATGCTCTGAAAGTACTCTATCTACTCCAATGAGCCTTACCCATTTTCAATAATCTGGCCAATCAAGGTGGGGAAAGGGCTGAAAGAGAAGTTGGAATGATTACCAATTCTGATCCTTATTACCTCCTCATTGAGTGTCAACAGCATGACCTCAACAATGTTTATCAAGGAAGGTTGACGATCCTTACCTGGAGGACAGATGTCATTCAGGAAGGTATATCCGCCGCAATGAGCCGCAACCCATCCATATAAGATCTAGAAGGGGAAAAAGGTTCTCCTAGTTGACCCCCCTCTCGAGATGTGTCCCAAAATGGCGTACAAACGAGCCAGCATGGGGATCCCTAGGTTGAATCTTTTGTTGGAAGCCATGATGTCAGACATCACCAGGGTCGCTGGATGGATGCCCATCCTTGCGTCCCTCACCGGCAAGAGCCACCCGCTCAAGAATGTGGCGAGGAATCCGGCATACTGAACATTTGGGTCCCAAATCTCGTTTATACTGTAGCCCCATGACTGTTAGTGCCCCGCCTCCAGGATCCTCCAGTATGATCTGCTCTTGCTCCTCTATGCCACGGTGGGACCCCATCTTCCTCGCCCTGACATCTTGAATGTCAGATCCCTCTCCAGGAACAGGCTAAAACAGTCCTTGTAGGTGATTTCCTTCATGGAATCCTTGACCCCCAGCCTCTCCTTGTCCAGCTCCAGCAGGTTCCATGTCAGTATGGGGGTTCGTGATCTGTCGCCCCAAGTTCTCATTGGCGGAAGGAATTCATCATATTAGTGGCCCTCCAAAGGGATACCCCCAATAGAGTGAATGTCCCAGATACTGATACCAACTTCCCCATGATGAAGGTGGGAGGTATTGGTTTTGGGGGACCACTGATTGAACAGCTCTGGCCTGAGCTCATGCTGGTGGTAGAAGTGAAATTGTGATGTCCATACCTCCTCAAATAAGCCGATATGCCGCAGCTCGGCCCAAAATTGGTCACATTTATGGAGAACCCAGTACGCCCAGGCCCATTCGCTGGTGAAATTGCCTTTGGATCGCAGGTCCCAGTCCTATAGCCAACCTCTAGCCTCGTCAGTGATGCTCTGATGGAAGGTGCTTGCGTAGAGGGCCGGGGAACTCTCCGTGACAGGGTCACCCCCAACAATGGTCCTAGTCTTGGGATTCAGGATGTAAACGTCTATGTTCCAGGTTTCTCTGGTAGGATGACCATTGTTGGTGATGTTGTATCAAGGGAGAACATCCTCACTGGTCACTCATGACTGCGGTGTATCCACCTCAAAACCCGGCAAAGGGACCTCCTCCAGAATGCCGAAGTCCCATAGTGGAAGATTGTTGGAAATGGAATACTCTTTTTGGGCGAGGGTTAGAATATTTAAAACGGTATGGTTATTGGAGACAATCTTTTTGGCACCACAAACCTCTGGGTTGGCAACCATTTTAGCCCTTCGAGCAGAATCTTATCCCTCATGATCCTGGTTTGCGACCATCTTCTTCCGACAAGGGCTCAGGTAGCTAGCGCGAAATATGAGAAGGTGTCGCGAAATTTCAGCGGCGGTCGCGAAATATCATCCTGCAGTGTGAAAAGAACTAGGTTTGTGCATAAAATAACACCTGAACTCGGTGGAATTACGGGCATCCAGAGCGTTTTTTCACGTGGGGCCAGCGGAATTTTCGCACATGAGAGCTTGGAGCTTTTCGCACGAGAAAATTCATATGGAGTATGGGACCCGTGATGGATTTTATAGGCAAAGCCTGGTTTCCACACCCGTGAAAAAGGCGGATTCCACGCCTTCATAAGTTTTGCACGCCGCTTCAGGTTTTTGCACGCATGGGCCCCACAGAGCCCTGTATTTCGACATTTCCCTCGGAATCCGACTGTTGCGACCCCTAGCCAATCCATTTCCGAGGGGGTGGGGCATTTGTAGACGCCTAAAATCACTCAAGGGCTTAAGGAGGTTTCCGAACGACAAAGCGAAGTCATATTTGGAACCGGGGACCCCGTCCGGGGGGCCTGGAGGGGTCGCACGAAAAAAATTCATAGGTGTGTGAAAACATATTCCCTTGCACGGAATGTTCCGAGATTCAAAAAAGTTTGGCGGAGTGGGCATGAAATATTTCGTGCTCCGCCCCGCGCGGTTGACATTTCATGCCGCCGCTTACGTCGTGCAATTTTTTTGCACTGCCCTGGTTTCCGTGCCCCCGGACACCTATAAATAGAAGGAGACCCCCTTCCATTTAGAGGTTGAATAATCTGAACTAGATCTTGTGCACAAAATTCGCCTTCCTCGTGTGCAAAGATGGCATTCAGGTACGGTTCTTTTTGCACCAAGTCGCCCTGGGGTCCGCCTTCACGCGAGATCCCTTCGATTTAAGACTGAATTCCAACCCCTTCAGGGCTCACCCCTTGCGCGAAATACCTTCCACTTGTGCGTGGGCCTACCAATCGCACGCAATTACCTCCCATTGCGCACACCCCATCCAATTACATGCAATTACCTTCCATTGCATGCACCCCGGTCATTACGCGCAGCCTCTCTTGATCGCGCGTAGTTCACACTCCTTGTGCACAATCCTTTATAGATTCATGAAAAACCTCAGCTCCATTTCAGCGCAATCATCATTGATTTCACGCCAACCCGGTGTTTTTCACGCAGGGCTACTGGTTTCGCGCGCAAGCCTTAGAGGTTCTGCACAATTCCTTGGGACCCCTCACCTCGGTTCTCCCCGTGTGTCCCCTTGTGCGATTTCTCGATGCTCTTCTTATGGATTCCATTCGTGGGTGTCTCTCACACCACGAGAATCCACATCATGCACCGTTTTCCCATGCAACCCTCTATGCTTGTACGAAGTAACTTCAAAGTCCCCTGGAAGATACCACCTGTTGCGTTCCTTTGCCTCATACTTCTTAGCATAGGCACGCTAACGGCTAACGCTTCTTTGCATAGCCACGCTAACGTGGACCCCTCAATGGTTCGACCTAACACACCCCCTAGCTACGGAGTTTCCGATGCCTTCCCTCCCACAAGGAGCAGAGGGTACCAGTTATGTAAGTCCTAGGGGTGCGGAGCAAACCCACCTCATCCGAGCTGCATGACATTAAACTATCAAGCACCATCGTCCTCAGCACATGATGTTAAACTGTGGCCTAGCCTCGTGCCTCGCACGCAGGTTCCCCCCGCCTTGGACATCCTCCAAGACCACTCATCTCTATGGGGATGGGAACACCCCTCACAGGGGATGATATCCTCCTTATCGAAGTGGCGTTTGTCTGCGGGGAAGGGAAACTATCTCAGTGTAAGCCCCTAGCTTTCCTATAAGAGGCAGCATCCCTGCTCCTCCTTTCATATTCGGTCCCCAGGGCCAGTGAAGGGCATGGTAGGGAATGGTGACTCTACTTTGTTCGGTCCCAAGTCCCTCTCCCTCTGCACTTTATCTCCAAGGGCCTCCATCCTGGAGTATGTCTGGACTCCTTCGCCCGCCTCAGAGCGTAATCCCCAACCCATTTCCCACAGATTCACCTTTCGTGACGTGATTTTCCGGTCATTGCTATCTCTTGTTTCTCACACCGAGCACGACTCACATGAGCTTAGAGAAAACACCGACCATAACAAACACCTTGGGCTGCCTCATAGTGTAATCCCCCACCCATCCCAAACTATGGGGACTTTGATCCATGTCAAGCCATGGTATGTAGGAAGCCTCCATGAGGTTCAAGCCCCAACACCTTGGGTCACCTCAGAGTGTAAGTCCCAATCCATCCCGAACTACGGGGACTTTGATCCATGTCAAGGCATGTTACGTAGGAAGCCTCCATGTGGTTCAAGCCCCAACACCTTGGGCCACCTCAGAGTGTAATCCCCAATCCATCCCGAACTATGGAGACTTTGATCCATGTCAAGGCATGGTACGTAGGAAGCCTCCATGAGGTTCAAGCCCTAATAACTTGGGCCACCTTAGAGTGTAAGCCCCAACCCATCCCAAAATACGGGGACTTTGATCCATGTCAAGTCATGGTATGTAGGAGGCATCCATGAGTTTCAAGCCCCAACACCTTGGGCCGCCTCAGAGTGTAAGCCTCAATCCATCCCAAACTATGGGTACTTTGATCCATGTCAAGCCATGATACGTAGGAAGCCTCCACAAGGTTCAAACCCCAACAGCTTGGTCTATCTCAGAGTGTAAGCCCCAATCCATCCTGAACTACGGAGACTTTGATCCATGTCAAGGCATGGTACATAGGAAGCCACCAAGAGGTTCAAACCCCAATACCTTGGGCCGCCTCAGAGTGTAAGCCCCAATCCATCCCGAACTACGGGGACTTTGATCCATGTCATTGCATGGTACGTAGGAAGCCTCCACGAGGTTCAAGCCCTAACACCTTGGGTCGTCTCAGAGTGTAATCCCCAATCCATCCCAAACTACGGGGAATTTGATCCATTTCAAGGCATGGTATGTAGGAAGCCTCCACGAGGTTCAAGCACCAACACCTTGGGCCGCCTCAGAGTGTAAGCCCCAATCCATCCCAAACTACGGGGACTTTGATCCATGTCAAGGCATGGTACGTAGGAATCCTTCATGAGGTTCAATCCCCAACACCTTGGGCCGCCTCAGAGTGTAATCCCCAATCCATCCCGAACAATGGGGACTTTGATCAATGTCAAGGCATGGTACGTCGGAAGCCTCCACGAGGTTCAAGCCCCAGCACCTTGGGCCACCTCAGATTGTAAGCCACAATCCATCTCGAACTACGGGGACTTTGATCCATGTCAAGGAATGGTACGTAGGAAGCCTCCACGAGGTTCAAGCTCCAACACCTTAGGCTGCCTCAGAGTGTAAGCCCCAATCCATCCCGAACTACAGGGACTTTGATCTATGTCAAGGCATGGTACGTAGGAAGCCTCCACGAGGTTCAATCCCCAACACCTTGGACCACCTTAGAGTGTAAGCCCCAATCCATCCCGAACTACGGGGACTTTGATCCATGTCAAGTCTTGGTACGTAGGAAGCCTCCACAAGATTTAAGCCCCAACACCTTGGGCCGCCTCAGAGTGTAATCCCCAATCCATCCCGAACTACAGGGACTTTGATCCATGTCAAGGCATGGTACGTAGGAAGCCTACACGAGGTTCAAGCCCCAACACCTTGGTCCGCCTTAGATTGTAAGCCCCAATCCATCCCGAACTACGGGGACTTTGATCCATGTCAAGGAATGGTACGTAGGAATCCTCCACAAGGTTCAAGCCCCAAAACCTTGGGTCACCTTAGAGTGTAAGCCCTAATCCATCCCGAACTATGAGGAATTTGATCCATGTCAAGGCATGGTACGTAGGAATCCTACATGAGGTTCAAGCCCCAACACCTTGGGCCGCCTCAGAGTGTAAGCTCCAATCCATACTGAACTACGGGGACTTCGATCCATATCAAGTCATGGTACATAGGAAGCCTCCACGAGGTTCAAGCCCCAACTCCTTGGTCCGCCTCAGTGTGTAAGCCAAAATCCATCCCGAACTACGGAGACTTTGATCCATGTCAAGGCATGGTACATAAGAAGACTCCATGAGGTTCAAGCCCCAACACCTTGGGTCACCTCAGATTGTAATTACCAATCCATTTCGAACTACAAGGATTTTGATCCTTGTCAAGGCATGGTACGTAGGAAGCCTCCACGAGGTTAAAGCCCCAACACCTTGGACCACCTCAGAGTGTAAGCCCCAATCCATCCCGAACTACGAGGACTTTGATTCATGTGAAGGCATCATACGTAGGAAGCCTCCATGAGGTTCAAGACCCAACACCTTGGGATGCCTCAGAGTGTAAGCCCCAATCCATCCTGAACTACGGGGACTTTGATCCATGTAAAGGCATCGTACGTAGGAAGCCTCCATGAGGTTCAAGCCCCAACACCTTGGGCCACCTCAGAGTGTAAGCCCCAATCCATCCCGAACTACGGGGAATTTGATCCATGTCAAGGCATGGTATGTAGGAAGCCTCCATGAAGTTCATGACCCAACACCTTGGGCTGCCTCAGAGTGTAAGCCCCAATACATCCCGAACTATCGGGACTTTGATCCATGTCCAGACATGGTACATAGGAAGCCTCCACGAAGTTCAAGCCCCAACACCTTAGGCCGCCTTAGAGTGTAAGCCCCAATCCATCCCGAACTACGGTGACTTTGATCCATGTCAAGGCATGGTATGTAGGAAGCCTCCATGAGGTTCAATCCCCAATACCTTGGGCCGCCTCAGAGTGTTATCCCCAATCCATCCGGAACTACAGGGACTTTGATCCATGTCAAGACATGGTTTGTAGGAAGACTCCACAAGTTTCAAGCCCAACACCACCTGGGCCGCCTCGGATTGTAAGCCCCAACCCATCCTGAACTATGAGGACTTTGTTCCATTTCAAGGCATAGTACATAGGAAGCCTCCATGAGGTTCAATCCCACCACCCGGTCATTCCGACCACCTTCATGTCAGTCCACTAACACATTGGGCTACCTCAGAGCATAAGCCCCAAATTCCCCCATATCCCGAACTACGTGGACTTTGATTCCCTACCACAGGGAAATGTAGGAAGCCTCTTTGAGGATCAAGGCCAAAACCATCGTCATCCTGATGGTGGTTCCATCCCATTCACCATCCACTTCACGGGACCTTCCATCATCCATCCTGATTCTTACCCGGGCTTCCATATCCCAGTGGGATCATGCCACTCCATTCCCCATTCCATCTCTGAAAGACGTTAAAATCGAGGCCTACATCGTGATAAACATGAGATGCCTGAGGAAAACCTCGGAAGACATGTCTTTGGCATAACCATCTCTGCAAGAAGTTAAACATGCGTCATACCCTATGTTAGACATGGGAAGCTGAGGAAAACCTCAGATACATGCCTATGGAATATGATTCCCTGCATTCGGCATGGGATGCCTCGGGTTCTGAACCCTTGATATTCCCTCTTATGAGGAAGAATACATGTTCTTCTATGTCCACATACCCAGAGATAACCCGACATGCCTGATGTTGTCATCTACTATGACCGAAGGTTGCTACCATGTCAAGACACCATGGAATGTCTTAATGGAAGTAGTGTAACTAACCAACGTCCAAAAAGATATGGAACCCATAACAAGATTCACAAACCATGACTTAGTCTATAATAGAGACTCAGACTAGGTGATGAGTTCTGAGGAGGAATCCACAGAAGGAAGAACTGACATCCCATCATCCCATTTCGATCAAGGAGCAGACGTCCTTGAACAAGGAACGGATGCCGCCCGCCATGGGAAAGAGGGAATGTGGGGCAACAGCTGCACATCCTCTATATGATGGATGCACGCGCCCCAGCGAAAGTGTCGGAAACAAGGACCTTTACACATTATGAAGTGTTCTTGAGGAAGGCTATTAATTGGAACAAATCCAACATTTACTTTGGAAAGTGCATCCCACCAGCTAGGAGATCTCAACTCTTAATGGATTTGGTAATTAGAGAAGGTTCTTTTCCTATACAATATCTTGGTGTTCTTATCTTATTAGAACATCAAAAATCCAACTACTTTCTCAATATTTTGGATCAGATAAAGAAGAATATTTCTTCATGGAATGAAAAATACCTCTCCATAGATAGATGATTTTGTTTGGTTAAGAACACTATCATTTCTGAATTGGTCCATTGATTTATGATTTACAAATGGCCTGCATCTTTACTCACTCATCTCAATGTTGGCATTAGGAATTTTTTGTGGAGTGGAAGCATTCTTGAAAAGAAACTTGTTACTCTTTCATGGAGTAAGTTTTGAAAACCTCTTGATAAGGGAGTCCTGGGAATCAAAAACATCAAATTATTTAATGTGGTTCTTCATGGAATGTTTACTTGGAATATTCTCTATAGTGATTTGATTGATCTTGGTTTTCTCAAAGGTAGATTTATTGATAAATTAAAAAGGGGCCACAATGCTTATATGAGCTCTTCTATCTAGCTAGCCATTAAATCGGCTTATTCTAATATCATGTCACATGCAAGGTGGATTTCTTGTAGGGAGTGATCTATGAATTTATGGCTTGATAATTGGACTGGATCTACTCTTATTTATTATACGGATCAACAACATTTTACCGTGGATACATAAGTTCTTATTCAAGATTTTTTGTCGCTTTCCAATATGGAGATATCTGAGAACCATGTAAATCTTTTCAATAATTACATTTTTACTCCTAGTAAGGATAGTTTAATCTGGGAGCTTTCTAGGAATGACATTATTGACTCCAAATCCTTTTATCACTCTAACTTTGAACCTGTCAATGAATTTTCTTGGATCAAATTATATGAAAATTCTTAGATCAAGCCTTTTAGGTTGACCCTGATTTAGAGACTTTCCCATAATAAATTACCCATTGATGATTGTTTATAATCACATGTTATTGTTTGATGTTCAAGAAGCAGTTTTGAAATCAACACAGGGAGGACATTGCACATTTATTCTCGTCATGTGCTACAACTTCAGCATTATGGAATGCATTTCATGATTTTTGAGATCTAGATTATTTCTTGTGTAAATGTGGCTGTTTGGATTCAGTACTGTACATCTCTGCAGCTTTCACCCCAACTCAAGCAGCTATTCTTGGCTACTACTGCTGAACTGGTTCATGCCTTATGGTTTGGCCAAAATGGTATTCTGCATGGCAAGCCTCAATTTCAACTGTAAGAAACCCTTGCTCGACTTATCCTCCCAGCCAAGGAGGCTAACTCATTACAACCAGATCACTGCTCCAATAACATCCATAATTTCATGATTCTGTGGAAGATTAGAGTGCCTGGGATGTGAAAAAATAGTTGGGTTTCTTTGAAGTGTTTTAGAAGGTTCCTCTGCGAAGCTAGATTGAAATTAATGTTGATGGTGCGTTGAAAGGTAACCCAGGACCAACAGGATGTGGATATATCTATAGAGATCACGATGGAATGGATCTTAGTGGGTTTTTCGGTACTTGTGATATCTCTACCTCCCTTCAGGCTGAAATGTGCAGTGTTATTCGCACCATTCACTTTGCCTGCATTAGTAGCATGAATAATCTCTGGTTGGAAAGTGACTCCACCACGGTGGTGAATGCAATTCGAAATTAAGTGATTCACCTATCTGGAATCTTATGGATAAATGGATAAATTGGATTGATTTACTCTCTCATTGTAACTACATCATCACTCATGTTTTTTAGAAGTCTAACTCGGTGGCGGATAGACTTTCCAACAAAGATATCAATGAAGAACTCACTTAGTTCAATGATATTTCTTTGGACATGATCCCCCTTTATGAAAATGATTACAATAAAATTCCATATTTTAGAATCATGTAATATTTCTTTTATTTAATAAATTTATCTTGGATACTTGGGGAAAAATCCCTCTAAAACAATAATAATAAAATACCTAATTTAAGTGTAAAAAAAATTCCCTTGAAATAAAGTAATAAATCGGTTACCATGAATTTATTTGGTTAAATAATAAAAAAGGAATTTTTTTATAATTTTTAAGAAAGAAAAAAATGAAATCTTCCAACCATTCCAATAAATACAAAGACCCAAAAGATGGTTTTAATTTAAATAAAATTTAACTTATCTTCTCAAAAGTCAAGCTTGGGTTCCCAAAATCAAAATCATGTTTTAAAATACATTATTTGACTCCTTAAAAATATATTTTGTCAAAAACCACTCATCCAATAGTATAAATTCAAGTTATTAGGTAATTGTAACCCTTTTATCTTTAGTTTACCCTCAGTAAATCTATTTTAACTATAACTATGATAACATTTTTTTACCATTTTTACTATTAAATATGAAAAAAATTAAGTTGAAATTATTATGTTATGTAAATTATACTGATTACAAATATGGAATCCATTTTATCAAATTAAATTCACATAATTGGAATATTTTAAATTAAAATTAAACCCACAAATCCTGACGAAAATAGTTTTCCTCGAAAAATGCATTTTTAAGTATAAAAATATTTTTATCCCAAATTCAGTTATAATGTTGATTAAAATTACATTTATTATATTATTTTTAATCAAAATGAACTAATTAAATTTTAAAACTAATACAAAATATATTTTTACTTTGTAAATACTGGATAATAAATGACAATTTTCATAAAAATCATCATTTTTCTGTATTCATTTTTAAATCAAACTTTAAAGAAATTTATAAAAAATTCATCATATGAAAATTTTGATATGTTGAATTAAATAATGAAGTTAATTTTTTTTATATTTATATTATATAATTTTTAAATGAAAATTTTAAATACATCATATAATGTATTAAACCAAATTTGGTTAGAATATTTTTCCCCGTTTGATTGAAAAATCACAAAGTATTTTTATATTGAGTATAACTCTATAAAATATGATTAATGGACATTAATAAGATATAAAAATGATTTATTGTAACATTAACTATGTCGTTATATGGTTCATGTATCCCCTCATTCACATTATTTAGAGTATTTTTTAAGATATCTTAATTATTTACCACCTGGATTAACCATTTTACATTGTTTTACCTTTTCCATGGTAACTCAATTTTTACCTCATGTGAGGAAATTTCTCTAGTCTGGTTCAGGTTGTCTTGGACTTGTGGGAGGTGGAGATTCCTCTTGAACCACTGGTTGATGGTGGTACATGATGTAAATGGATCTCATTCAGTGATGTTTTGGATCTAGATTCATTTGTCTCCTCTTATGTTCCATAACCTGACGATCTTCAAAAGCACCATAGACTCCTTGGGGTCCTTTCTATGTGTGGATAAAGGGACCTTGAGGATATATCACACTAAGGAATCTCATATCTACATCTATATGGATCACTCTTTCCCCATTCCAGATCATATTTTCTTTTAATTCAGGTCCTCCATATTGATCTAAATACATATTTTATTTGGTTCCATCGTGGGTTTTTTTGGTTGGATTATCATCTTTAGGAAAATTAAATATCTTATTTTGACAATACGGATCAAGTTGTAGGGGATAGACATGATTTTGGTTTTCCCTATTGACGTGGTAGTGTTTTCACACACTTTTCCACATTCTTTTTATATTTTTATTGACTTTTTTATTCCAAAATGATTGTTTTTAGTAAATATTTGGTAATTACTGTGTTTTTGTACTTGTTGTGTAAAATAATAAATTTTTGTTTAAATAAGTTGTTTTTATTAGTCATTTGTGTCTTTTTAAATAATTCTTAAATTTACATAGTCTTGAGAACTAGACTTTTATTTATTTGTTCTTTTATTTTTATAATTTTTCATTCTAGTTAGCTTAGTAGTGTATTAATTTAATTAACTAATTCTTTATTCTTTAAATTGTAAATAAATAACACGAGTTAGTTTTTTATTCTTTTAATAATTTAAATAATTTTAACTTACCAATTTTATTCAATTAACATCTTTATTCTTTGATTAATTATTTACTTAATTCTTTGGTTAATTAGTTGGTTAAATAATTTAACCAAGTTATTGTAAATATTTAAAGTGGTTCTTCAATTAATTTGTTTATAATTTTTAACCCAAATAAATTCATTCTTTTAAATAAAGTATTATTAATTTTATTATTTAACATTGTTTTATTTATTTATTTTTTCATTCTTTTTAATTTAATTTATTAATTGATTAATATAATTGTAGGTTTATTTTAATTATTAATTTATTTAATCTGTTCTTTTTATTTTTCAGGTATTCACGGCGGCACGCCACACAGTTTCCGTAACGGTGCCACCACTTTCTACCCACCGTGAACAAACATCACAGTGTGTCTGCTCCTTGCTGTCTCACTGTGGCACTCACGGTGCCTCAATCCCCACCCCACTCACGTTGCCGCAGTACCCCCAACCTCCCTTTCATCACGGTCTCACCATGATTGAAACTCACGGGGACTGTTTCACCGTAATCTGCTGCCACCCTCCAGCTTATTCACTGCTTCCATCCACAGCAAATCTGGCATCATTCTGCTCCTCTGCTCCATCTTCAAACAGTAGCATCCCAACACCAGCCATATCCACACCAAACCAACAACATCAAAATTCTCACAAAAATATCTGTAGCAATTCGAACAACACAGTTACAAACAGAACAACAACCCAATTTTGAAATTTCTTGAATCTAAATACCCGACATGAAATCCCCAAACCTCTAAATCTGGAACCTTCACGAACCTTGGCTGAATCCTCCCTGCCGCCGGTTCGGACTCACTGGACAAACCCTTGACCTCCGCCGCACCTCAACCCAGTCACCACGTCGGAACCCCCCCCCCCCCCCTCCGTCTTCCCGTCGCGCCGCCCCTCGGACTGCGCCGCACTCCTCCACCCGGCAAGACCCGCAGCCACCCGAAGCCGCTGGTGATCCCTCTGCTACCCCCGCCGCTGAAATCCACACCTGAGCTGCGCATCCCCAAACCTGAACACGCACCTCACCGCGACATCACCTCCTGGATCCGCCTCATCCCGCTGCTCCCGAGCCGCCTCGGCTCACATCTCCTCCATCCTTCTCTCTCTCTCTCTCTCTTGCGCCGAAGCCCCCTTTCCCCTTTCTCCTCTATTCCACGCCGCACCCCACCTATGTTCATCTTCTTCTTCTTTGGTTCTTTTATTTAGTTTATATAATAATTATAATATATATAATACACTATATATATAACATATAATAAACATACTTATATATACATATATATGTGTATATATATATATATAATGTTAATTAATTTTGTTTTATAAAAAGTAAAATATTAATAAATAGAATAAATATAATTACAAATAATAGTAATAATAATATTAGGTATTATATAAATATTAATAAGTATTTTTTATTTAAGTAGTAATATTAGTATATATAATATAATCGTTTCATTTTTTTTTTATTTTTTTAACTTGACTCACATGTGTTTTTTGTGTTATCGTGCAGGGGGAGCTACTCATAGAAGCGGGGATTAAAAAAAGAAGCAGCAGTTAGCGGGAAATGTGCGAAAGATTCTCGAGTTCGTTGCAAGGGATGATACACTCACCAAGAGTTCACTTAAAGACTGGTGATGCACACGCAAAGACGCGCCACGTGGATATGCTGTCTCTTAGGTCGTTAATTGCATTTTTCTGTTTTCATCTCTAAATAAGAGGACTCTCGAATCCTCTAAAGTGGCCAAGACCGGAGGCCAAGAGCCGAGAGCAGAGTACCCGGGAGGGGCATCATTCCACAGCGGGGGGAGGACACTCCACCATCGTTCACGCACCATTCCATATCACTTCTTCGGACTGGAACACCTCTTCGACCTGGAGACGGGTTCCCGCTCCATTTTCCACCTCACCCTCATTGCTCTGTTTTTGGTGTTCTATGTTGAGTCTATAAATATACTCGTAGTGTTGCATGTTTAGTTAATTGAATTGTGGTGTTAGTTATGTTTAATTGTGTGTTCATTTTTCTCTCTCTTCGTGTTGTGATATTTAATCTCCAGAAATGGAGATCTAACTTGAGGGGTTAGATCCAGGTTAAGAAACCCAACACGATCTGGAGATCCGCACATTAATGCGATCATGTTCTTTTTATTCGCCTTGGTAGATCGCGACTGTGAGTTAGATTTAGCGAGAGCAAAATCTGGCATAGGACGGTTTGCTACTCTCTCGTCTCAATTTTTCTCCTCGTCCTGTCTTGATTTCTCGAACTGAGAATCAAGATCGGTTGTGTGATGTGACGATCTTAGTGGAATCATTCTGGATTGTGAGAAATTCTTTCCAGAATGACTTTGCTGGGTGAGTCACTTGTAGTTCAAAGGAATGCCTGAGCATGGAAGAAATTCAATGTTTGAGTGTTTAATTTTTAGGTGAGACTGGTGTGTGATCCGAGACATCGATCATGCACTGTGCGAATTTGAAAATTGTTGATCAGTTTCTTAAGTTGATCTAGGATAGAGAGTAGAGGGTGAATTAACCTGGGTCCAGCCTTGTTCACTCTGACTATTGTCTTGTCCTAGTGTCACCTGTCCGTCTTGTGTTGTGTTTGTCTGCTGTCTTTTCTTGTTTCATGTAGAGTGTCCTTTGTCTAGGTTTCTTCACTTTTCCATCACTGTTTCCCTCTCCTCTGTTCTCTTCAGCACTGATTAGTATTTCCGTAGGAGTGTGTTTTAATGTTTTCAAAGTATTTAAAAATACAAAAAGATTTTCGGAACGACCACTAGGGCTCTCGACACTGCTTCCTTGAGAGCGACCCCGAGGTTAGCCACTGTGCTATATTATGGGTCTTTATAAATGTAAACTTGACCGTCCTCGCGACAAGGATGCACGTCAAATTTTGGCGCCGTTGTCGGGGAAGCAACGAGTGTCTCAGTGGTTTTTCCAATTTTTATTTTATTTTAAAAGAAAAAAAACATATAAGAAAAAAACAAAAACAAAACAAAAAAATCCACACACACAACAGTGATGAACTCTAATGAATATGATATAGTGTCACTGTTTGACCCGGTTCAAGAGCTTGAGGAGGCTGTTGCTAAGTTTCAATGTTGGATGCATGAAAGACAACATCGAGAACTTACTGATGAGGAGACAACTTATTCTCATGAGATCATGTAGTTGATGCAACATGCCATGGATAATTTCAAAGGATACCAAGAAGAAATTGAAGTACCACCACCTCCCATTGAAGCCCAACATTCTCAAAAACAGTTGAGAAGGAAAGAGAAAAGAAATATAAGAAAGAAAAAGTTAGAGTTTCCCAACTTTGATATGGATTTTCCCCTGGAGCCAAAGCTGGAAATTCCAGAACCAATTTCTGAGGATGTTTTCAAGGGCTGGCAGGAGATGAAACTTTCAATAATTCATGATGCTGGGCATTTCTTTGATGATCATTTTTTCCCTGATTTCCATTCTATTGATTTTTCTTGCTATAACTATTCTAATGATTTTTCAATGCTTTAACAGGTAGAGCCAGCACATGACATTATATCATTCTCCTTAGAAGACCCAACAAGTGAGGTGGTGTGTTTTGAAGAGAGGCTGGAGGAGGTTGACTACCTCGCTCTTGCCCCGGACCCTCTCCAAGGATCACTATTCTATCACGAGGAGGAACAAACATCACTGATAAAGGGAGTTGACAATTTTATGGAAGAAGCTGTATTTTTATTCAACTTGGATTACATTGAAGCTGATTTTAATTGTGTTTCTCCCTGTGCAGGTATTGAAGATGCAATACACCTTTGTGATTTCCTAGAGAGTGAAGAAGTCAAGGTTGAATCTGCTGAAGAGTTAATGGAACTCCCAGTCCTGGATAACACTTCCAGTTTGAGAGTTATTTTTGAAAAGGAATTTTTGGAGATGTTCACAAATTTACAAGTGGATGTTGACAAAGTCCTTGTTTCTCAAGATAAAATAATTTATTGGAATGAACCAGAATACAAGTCACATCCAAGTTTTCCAACATTACAACTTGTGAACTCTTAACCTCAAGCAGATGTAGGGAAGTACCCCTATATCCTCTTTTTCCCTCCACCATTCAACATGAAGTACTTCATTTCCAAGGAGGGGACTGTGGTTGAAGCTGCACATGGGGTACGCCAAAGATGGAAAAGCACTGAAGTTGGAAGGAGTCACATCTGGTGGTTCTTGAGCAAGAAGCCAAATCCCCCATCCGACTGAGGTTAATCTGAGGACTATCTAGCTATGGACAGCCAAACTACAGCACCCCCTGGGGGGTTATCCCAGGATTATCCTTTTCATTTCCTGCTTTAGTTTATTTTTGCATGTTGTTTTCTTAGGAGAATAAACTGGCAGTAGATTCCACGAGGCTATCAATCAAGTCCCAGAGGAAGAGTACACTGAAGATCATGGATAACACTCCCTAACTTATACTCTAGATCTTCTTTTTATTTGAACTTTAAATTTGGAATAGTAATGTGAACTTGTTTCATCATGTAGGTGCCCAAATGGAGCATCCAGAGTTCATGCAAATAGTAATCAAAAGGAGACATTTGTAAATTCTAGAAGCTTCTCATTAAGGGGAGTGCTTACTTTAATTCTTTCATGTTGAGTCATCCATTTTCATGCTGTTGTGAATTAAGTGTGGGGGTCTTCCCACTGGTTTTTGAAACTCTTGGACTGTGTTTTTTTTCTTGGGTGTTAGATGCTAATATCTACTTAGTTGAAAATTATTTTGAGCTGATTTGTGAAACATGCATGCACCCACTGCTTTCAATTTGTATTATACTGCTGCTGCACATTACTGTTAAACATGATACTATTTGAAATAAATTGTTAAATTCTTTTGTCTTCTCACAATGATTCAATCATGAACAGTTTATGAATAGAAATGTACTTGGTTGCTGGAGTTGGTTGGTGGGGATGTGTTCTTTTGATTTTGTTTTTATTTTCTTTTCCCTTTTTGTGTGGCAAAGAAATTTTTTGAACTTCATTGATACCCCTCCATATCATTTTTCAACTGAAATGCCTATCTGTTTTGAACATAAACTGTCTCCCACCTTGATATTCAACATTGGGGACAATATTGGGTTTTAAGTGTGGGGGAGAGGGGTCATTCTAGTGCCATGTCAAATTCCCCCTTCTTGAACCTGAGTTTGTGGTTGTTTAAAAAAATGGTCAAATTTTTTCAAAAAAATGGTTCAAAATTCCTTCAATTTTTTTTTCAAATTCTTTCATCAATTTATGGTCATTTGAGTTTCAATGGTATTTCAATTATGTCCTGTTTAGTGGATAACTGTTCACTAGTTGTTGAGAGAGACACTTAGTCAGAAACTGTTAAGTATGAATGATTGCTGAGTGCAATTGTTCACTGTCTCTATGGATCTGTCTATTAAGGAATTGAGGATAGGAGTATGACATGATAGGTTTTGTGGAGTAAGGATCATGGCTTGGAGTAACTTGAAGTTCTCACTGGAACCCATGTGAATCACATTTTTTATTAAATAATATTCAATAAATTTAGGAAGTCAATTTGGATGATTATTAATTAAGTCATTTGTAACTGGAGTAAAATGGGAAAATGGGATCCCATGGTGAGTATCTGAGACAAGGTGCATTGGGTGCATTTTTGTGAATAAATAAAGCCAATTTCAATCTTAATAAGTGCTATGCACAGTGCTCTGCACATGGAATATGGCTGGGAAAAAAGTAAAATAAAGTGCCCTTGTCAAAAATGAACTCATTAAGGTGAGGGGAATTTTGAACCCAGATGAAGAAGGGAGAAATTGACTTGGTTAATATTCATTTGAGTTGAATCAATAATGTGATCAATTTAGTGGACTTTAATTTCTGGAACCTAGAGAAAGGTGAGAATGGAAGGTACCCTTGGTTAAGTTTTGAGTTCCACTTCTTCCAACCTGTCAACACTCCTTGAATTAGAACTTGAAATGGAAGGTGAAGTAGGACGATTAATGATTACACATAGGAGGCATGACATACTTGACAGTGTATGAATTTGTGATGCTCTTGACTTCCAGTGAGTATTTGAAGCTAGACAGGATATCATTTATGAATACCTTTGAAAAAGCCTGACCTGTTGTTGCTTTTGATCCTTTGTGTATTAAAGTTAATCATGCACTTTGTTTTGAACTGAACTTCACAAATCATCTTTTTGTTTTAATGTCAAATGAATGTACTTGTTTGAGGACATACAAAGCTTTAAGTGTGGGGGAGTTTGATGTGGCAGTGTTTTCACACACTTTGCCACATTCTTTTTATATTTTTATTGACTTTTTTATTCCAAAATGATTGTTTTTAGTAAATATTTGGTAATTACTGTGTTTTTGTACTTGCTGTGTAAAATAATCAATTTTGGTTTAAATAAGGTGTTTTTATTAGTCATTTGTGTCTTTTTAAATAATTCTTAAATTTACTTAGTCTTGCGAACTAGACTTTTATTTATTTATTCTTTTATTTTTATAATTTTTCATTCTAGTTAGCTTAGTAGTGTATTAATTTAATTAACTAATTCTTTATTCTTTAAATTGTAAATAAATAACATGAGTTAGTTTTTTATTATTTTAATAATTTAACTTATTTTAACTTACCAATTTTATTCAATTAACATATTTATTCTTTGATTAATTATTTACTCAATTCTTTGGTTAATTAGTTGGTTAAATAATTTAACCAAGTTATTGTAAATATTTTAAGTGGTTCTTCAATTAATTTGTTTATAATTTTTAACCCAACTAAATTCATTCTTTTAAATAGTGTATTATTAATTTTATTATTTAACATTGTTTTATTTGTCTATTTTTTCATTCTTTTTAATTTAATTTATTAATTGATTAAACTAATTGTAGGTTTATTTGAATTATTAATTTATTTAATCTGTTCTTTTTATTTTGAAGGTATTCACGGCGGCACGTCACACAGTTTCCATAGCGGTGCCATCGCTTTCTACCCATCGTGAACACACATCACGGTGTGTCTGCTCCTTCCTGTCTCACCGCGGCACTCACGCTGCCTCAATCCCCACCCCACTCACGGTGCCGCAGTACCCCCAACCTCCCTTTCATCACGGTCTCACCATGATTGAAACTCACGGTGACTGTTTCACTATAATCCCCTGCCACTCTCCAGCTTATTCACTACTTTCATCCACAACAAATCTTGCATCATTCCGCTCCTCTGCTCCATCTTCACGCAACAGCATCCCAACACCATCCATATCCACACCAAACCGACAACAGCAAAATTCTCACAAAAATATCTGCAGTAATTCGAACAACATAGTTACAAACAGAACAACAACCCAATTTTGAAATTTCTTGAATCTAAATACCTAAAATGAAATCCCCAAACCTCTAAATCTGGATCCTTCACGAACCTTGGCTGAATCCTCCCTGCTGCCGGTCCAGACTCACTGGACAAACCCCTGATCTCCGCCGCACCTCAACCTAGTCACTGCGTCGGAACCCACCCCCCCTCCGTCTTCCCGTCGCGCCGCCCTTCGGACTGCACCGCACTCCTCCACCCGACAAGACCCACAACCACCCAAAGCCGCCTGTGATCCCTCTACTACCCCTGCCGCTGAAATCCACACCCGAGCACGCATCCCCAAACCTGAACCCGCACCTCACCGCGACATCACCTCCTGGATCCGCCTCATCCCACTGCTCCCGAGCCGCCTCGACTCACATCTCCTCTATCCTTCTCTCTCTCTCTCCTACGCCGAAGCCCCCTTTCTCCTTTCTCCTCTATTCCACGCCACACCCCACCTCTGTTCATCATCTTCTTCTTTGGTTCTTTTATTTAGTTTATATAATAATCATAATATATATAATATACTATATATATAACAGATAATAAACATACTTATATATACTTATATATATGTATATATATATATAATATTAATTACTTTTGTTTTATAATAAGTAAAATATTAATAAATAGAATAAATATAATTACAAATAATAGTAATAATAATATTAGGTATTATATATATATTAATAAGTATTTTTTATTTAAGTAGTAATTTTATTATATAGAATATAATCGTTTCATTTTATTTTTATTTTTTTTAACTTGACTCATGTGTGTTTTTTGTGTTATTGTGCAGGGGGAGATACTCATAGAAGCGGGGATTAAAAAAAAGAAGTAGTAGTTAGCAGGAAATGTGCGAAAGATTCTCGAGTTCGTTGCAAGGTATGGTACACTCACCGAGAGTTCACTTAAAGACTGGTGATGCACATGCAAAGACAAGTCGCGTGGATCTGCTGTCTATTAGGTCATTAATTGCATTTTTTCTATTTTCATCTCTAAATAAGAGGACTCTCGACTCCTCTAAAGTGTCCAAGACTAGAGACCAAGGGCCGAGAGCAGAGTACCCAGGGGGGGCATCATTCCATAGTGGGGGGAGGACACTCCACCACCGTTCACACACCATTCCATATCACTTCTTCGGACTGGAACACATCTTCGACCTGGAGACGGGTTCCCGCTCCTCCATTTTCCGCCTCACCCTCATTGCTCTGTTTTTGGTGTTCTATGTTGAGTCTGTAAATACACTCATAGTGTTGCATGTTTAGTTAATTGAATTGTGATGTTAGTTATGTTTAATTGTGTGTTCATTTTTTTTCTCTTCGTGTTGTGATCTTTAATCTCCAGAAATGGAGATCTAACTTGCGGGGTTAGATCCAGGTTAAGAAACCCGACACGATCTGGAGATCCGCACATTAATGTGATCATGTTCTTTTTATTCTCCTTGGTAGATCGTGACTGTGATTTAGATTTAGCGAGAGCAAGATCTTGCATAGGAAGATTTTCTACTCCCTCGTCTCAATTTTTCTCCCCGTCCTGTCTTGATTTCTTGAACTGAGAATCAAGATCGGTAGTGCGATGTGACAATCTTAGGGGAATAATTCTGGATTGTGAGAAATTCTTTCCAGAATGACTTTGCTGGGTGAGTCACTTGTAGTTCGGAGGAATTCCTGAGTATGGAAGAAATTCTATGTTTGAGTGTTTAATTTTTAGGTGAGACTGGTGTGTGATCCGAGACCTCGATCATGCACTGTGCGAATTTGAGAATTATTGATCAATTTCTTAAGTTGATCTAGGATAGAGAGTAGAGGGTGAATTAACCTAGGTCCGGCCTTGTTCACTCTGAATATTGTCTTGTCCTAGTGTCTCCTGTATGTCTTGTGTTGTGTTTGTCTACTGTATTTTCTTGTTTCATGTAGAGTGTCTTGTGTCTAGGTTTCTTCACTTTTCCATCACTGTTTCCCTCTCCTCTGTGCTCTTCATCACTGATTAGTGTTTTCGTAAGAGTGTGTTTTTATGTTTTCAAAGTATTTAAAAATACAAAAAGATTTTTGGAATGACCACTAGGGCTCTCGACACTGCTTCCTTGAGAGATACCCTGAGGTTTTCCACTGTGCTATATTTTGGGTCTTTATAAATGTAAACTTGACCATCCTCGCGACAAGGACGCACGTCAAATTTTGGCACCATTTCCGGGAAATCAATGAGTGTCTCAGTGGTTTTTCCAATTTTTATTTTATTTTTAAAAAAAAAAACATATAAAAAAAACAAAAACAAAACAAAAAAAATCCACACACACAACAGTGATGAACTCTAATGAATCTGATATAGTGTCACTGTTTGACCCAGTTCAAGACCTTGAAGAGGATGTTGCTAAGTTTCAATGTTGGATGCATGAAAGACAACATCAAGAACTTACTGATAAGGAGACAACTTATTCTCATGAGATCATGCAGTTGATGCAACATGCCATGGATAAGGTCAAAGGCTACCAAGAAGAAAGTGAAGTACCACCACCTCCCATTGAAGCCCAACACTCTCAAAAACATGTGAGAAGGAAAGAGAAAAGAAATAGAAGAAATAAAAAGTTGGAGTTTCCCAACTTTGATATGGATTTTCCCCTGGAGTCAAAGATGGAAATTCCAGAACCAATTTCTGAGGATGTTTTCAAGGGCTGACAAGAGATGGAACTTTCAATGATTCATGATGCTGGGCATTTCTTTGATGATCATTTTTCCCTGATTTCCATTCTATTGATTTTTCTTGCTATAACTATTCTAATGATTTTTCAATTCTTCAACAGGTAGAGACAACACAAGACATTATATCGTTCTCCTTAGAAGACTCCGCAAGTGAGGTGGTGTGTTTTGAAGAGAGGCTGGAGGAGGTTTACTACCTCACTCTTGCCCCGGACCCTCTCCCAGGATCACTATTCTATCACGAGGAGGAACAAACATCACTGATAAAGGGAGTTGACAATTTTATGGAAGAAGCTATATTTTTATTCAACTTGGATTACATTGAAGCTGATTTTAATTATGTTGCTCCCTGTGCAGGTATTGAAGATGCAATACACCTTTGTGATTTCCTGGAGAGTGAGGAAGTCAACGTTGAATCTGCTGAAGAGTTAATGGAACTCCCAATCCTGGATAACACTTCCTGTTTGGGAGTTATTTTTGAAAAGTAATTTTTGGAGATGTGCACAAGTTTACAAGTGGATGTTGACAAAGTCCTTGTTTCTCAAGATAAAATAATTTATTGGAATGAACCAGAATACAAGTCACATCCAAGTTTTCCAACATTAAAACTTGTGCACTCTCAACCTCAAGCAGATGTAGGGAAGTACCCCTATATCCTCTTTTTCCCTCCACCATTATACATGAAGTACTTCATTTCCAAGGAGGGGACTGTGGTTTAAGTTGTACATGGGGTACACCAAAGATGGAAAAGCACTGAAGTTGGAAGGAGTCACATCTGGTGGTTCTTGAGCAAGAAGCCAAATCCCCCATTTGACTGGGGTTAATCTGAGGACTGTCCAGCTGTGGAAAGCGAAACTAAAGCACCCCCTGGGGGGTTATCCCAGGATTATCCTTTTCATTTCAATCTTTAGTTTATTTTTTCATGTTGTTTTCTTAGGAGAATAAACTGGCAGTAGATTCCACGTGGCTATCATTCAATTCCCAGAGGAAGATTACACTGAAGATCATGGATAACACTCCCTAAATTATACTCTGGATCTGCTTTTTATTTGGACTTTAAATCTGGAACACTAATTTCAACTTGTTTCATCATGTAGGTGCCCAAATGGAGCATCCAGAGTTCATGCAAAAAGTAATCAAAAGGAGACATTTGTAAATTCGAGAAGCTGCTCATTCAGGGGAGTGATTAATTTAATTATTTCATGTTGAGTCATCCATTTTGCTTGCAGCTGTGAATTAAGTGTGGGGGTATTCCCACTAATTTTTGAAACTCTTGGACTTTGTTTTTTTGCTTGGGTATTAGCTTCTAATATCTACTTAGTTGAAAATTATTTTGAGCTGATTTGTGAAACATGCATGCACTCACTGCTTTCAATTTTTTTATACTGCTGCTACACATTACTGTTAAACATGCTACTATTTGAAATAAATTGTTAAATTCTTTTGTTTGCTCACAATGATTCAATCATGAACAGTTTAGGAATATAAATGTACTTGGTTGCTGGAGTTGGATGGTGGGGCTTTGTTCTTTTGATTTTGTTTTTATTTTCTTTTCACTTTTTGTGTGGAAAAGAAATTTTTTGAACTTCATTGATACCCCTCCATATCCTTTTTCAACTGAAATGCCTATCTGTTATGAACATAAACTGTCTCCCACCTTGAGATTCAACATTGGGGACAATGTTGGGTTTTAAGTGTGGGGGAGATGGGTCATTCTAGTGTCATGTTGAATTCCCCCTTCTTGAAATTGAGTTTGTGGTTGTTTAAGAAAATGGTCAAATTTTTTCAAAAAAATGGTTCAAAATTCCTTCATTTTTTTTCAAATTCTTTCATCAATTTATGATCATTTGAGGTTCAATGTTATTTCAATTATGTCCTGTTTAGTGGATAACTATTCACTAATTATTGAGAGTGACACTTATTCAGAAACTGTTAAGTATGAATGATTGCTGAGTGCAATTGTGCACTGTCTCTATGGATCTGTCTGTTTAGGAACTGAGGATAGGAGTATGATAGGATAGGTTTTGTAGAGTAAGTATCATGTCTTGGAGTAACTTGAAGTCCTCACTGGAACCTAGGGTACTCAAATTTTTTATTAAATAATATTCAATCACTTTAGGAAGTCAATTTGGATGATTATTAATTAAGTCATTTGTAACTGGAGTAAAATGGGCAAATGGGATCCCATGGTGAGTATCTGAGACAAGGTTCATTGGGTGCATTTTTGTGAATAAATAAAGCCAATTTCAATCTTAATAAGTTCTATGCACAGTGCTCTGCACATGGAATATGGCTGGGAAAAAAGTAAAATAAAATTCCCTTGTCAAAAATGAACTCATTAAGGTGAGGGGAATTTTGAACCCAGATGAAGAAGGGAGCAATTGACTTGGTTAATATTCATTTGAGTTGAATCAATAAAGTGATCAATTTAGTGGACTTTAATTTATGGAACCTGGAGAAAGGTGAGAATGGAAGGTGCCCTTGGTTAAGTTTTGAGTTCCACTTCTTCGAACCTGTCAACACTCCTTGAATTAGAACTTGAACTGGAAGGTGAAGTATGATGATTAATGATTACACATAGGAGGCATGACATAATCGACAGTGTATGAATTTGTGATGCTCTTGACTTCGAGTGAGTATTTGAAGCTAGACAGGATATCATTTATGAATACCTTTGAAAAAGCCTGACCTATTGTTGCTTTTGATCCTTTGTGTATTAAAGTTTAGTTATGTACTTTGTTTTGAACTGAACTTCACAAATCATATTTCTATTTTAATGTCAAATGCATGTACTTGTTTGAGGACAAACACAACTTTAAGTGTGGTGGAGTTTGATGTGGCAGTGTTTTCACACACTTTGCCACATTATTTTTATATTTTTATTGACATTTTTATTCCAAAATGATTGTTTTTAGTAAATATTTGGTAATTACTGTGTTGTTGTACTTGCTGTGTAAGATAATCATTTTTTGTTTAAATAAGTTGTTTTTATTAGTCATTTGTGTCTTTTTAAATAATTCTTAAATTTACGTAGTCTTGCGAACTAGAATTTTATTTATTTATTCTTTTATTTTTATAATTTTTCATTCTAGTTAGCTTAGTAGTGTATTAATTTAATTAACTAATACTTTATTATTTAAATTGTAAATAAATAACACGAGTTAGTTTTTTATTCTTTTAATAATTTAACTAATTTTAAATTACCAATTTTATTCAATTAACATCTTTATTCTTTGATTAATTATTTACTTAATTCTTTGGTTAATTAGTTGGTTAAATAATTTAACCATGTTATTGTAAATATTTTAAGTGGTTCTTCAATTAATTTGTTTATAATTTTTATCCCAAATAAAGTATTATTAGTTTTATTATTTAACATTGTTTTATTTATTTATTTTTTCATTATTTTTAATTTAATTTATTAATTGATTAATCTAATTGTAGGTTTATTTGAATTATTAATTTATTTAATCTGTTATTTTTATTTTGCAGGTATTCACGGCGGCACGTCACACAGTTTCCGTAACGGTGCCACCGCTTTCTACCCACCATGAACACACATCACGGTGTGTCTGCTCCTTGCTGTCTCACTGTGGCACTCACGGTGCCTCAATCCCCACCCCACTCATGGTGCTGCAATACCCCCAACCTCCCTTTCATCACGGTCTCACCATGATTGAAACTCACGGTGACTGTTTCACCGTAATCCCCTACCACCCTCTAGCTTATTCACTGCTTCCATCCACACCAAATCTGGAATCATTCCGCTCCTCTGCTCCATCTTCACACAGAAGCATCCCAACACCAGCCATATCCACACCAAACCGACAACAACAAAATTCTCACAAAAAATATCCGCAACAATTCGAACAACACAGTTACAAACAGAACAACATCCCAATTTTTAAATTTCTTGAATCTAAATACATGACATGAAATCCCCAAACCTCTAAATCTGGAACCTTCATGAACCTTGGCTGAATCCTCCCTACCGCCGGTCCGGACTCACCAGAAAAACCCCTGACCTCCGCCGCACCTCAACCCAATCACCGCGTCAGAACCCCCCCCCCCTCCGTCTTCCCGTCACGCTTCCCTTCGGACTGCACCACACTCCTCCACCCGTAAAGACCCACAGCCACCCGAAGTCGCCGGTGATCCCTCTGCTACCCCCGCCGCTGAAATCCACACCCGAGCTGCGCATCCCCAAACCTGAACCAGCACCTCACCGCGGCATCACCTCCTGGATCTGCCTCATCCCGCTTCTCTCGAGCCACCTCGGCTCACATCTTCTCCATCCTTCTCTCTCTCTCTCCTGCATCGAAGCCCTTTTCCCCCTTTCTCCTCTATTCCACGCCGCACCCCACCTCTGTTCATCTTCTTCTTCTTTGGTTATTTTATTTAGTTTATATAATAATCATAATATATATAATACACTATAAATATAACATATAATAAACATACTTATATATACATATACATATATATATAATATTAATTACTTTTGTTTTATAATAAGTAAAATATTAATAAATAGAATAAATATAATTACAAATAATAGTAATAATAATATTAGGAATTATATATATATTAATAAGTATTTTTTATTTAAGTAGTAATATTAGTATATAGAATATAATTGTTTAATTTTATTTTTATTTTTTTTAACTTGACTCACGTGTGTTTTTTGTGTTATCGTGCAGGGGAGCTACTCATAGAAGTGGGGATTAAAAAAAAGAAGCAGTAGTTAGCGGGAAATGTGTGAAAGATTCTCGAGTTCTTTTCAAGGGATGGTACACTCACCGAGAGTTCACTTAAAGACTGGTGACGCACACGCAAAGACGCACCACGTGGATATGCTATATCTTAGGTCGTTAATTGCATTTTTCTGTTTTCATCTATAAATAAGAGGACTCTCAACTCCTCTAAAGTGGCCAAGACCAGAGGCCAAGGGTCGAGAGCAGAGTACCTGGGGGGGGCATCATTCCACAGCGGTGGGAGGACACTCCACCACCGTTCACGCACCATTCCATATCACTTCTTCGGACTGGAACACGTCTTCGAACTGGAGACAGGTTCTCTCTCCTCCATTTCATCCATCCTCCCGCTGCTCTGTTTTTGTTGTTCTATGTTGAGTTTGTAAGTACAATCGTAGTGTTTCATGTTTATTTAATTGAATTGTGATGTTAGTTATGTTTAATTGTGTGTTCATTTTTTCTCTCTTCGTGTTGTGATCCTTAATCTCCCGAAATGGAGATATAACTTGCGGGGTTAGATCCAGGTTAAGAAAATCGACACGATCTAGAGATCCACACATTAATGCGATCACATTATTTTTATTCGACTTGGTAGATCGCGACTGTGAGTTAGATTTAGCGAGAGCGAGATCTTGCATAGGACGATTTGCTACTCTCTAGTCTCAATTTTTCTCCCCGTCCTGTCTTGATTTCTCGAAATGAGAATCAAGATCGGTTGTGCGATGTGATGATCCTAGTGGAATCATTCTGGATTGTGAGAAATTATTTCCAGAATGACTTTGCTGGGTGAGCCACTTGTAGTTCGGAGGAATTCCTGAGCATGGAAGAAATTCTATGTTTGAGTGTTTAATTTTTAGGTGAGACTGGTGTGTGATCCAAGACATCGATCATGCACTGTGCGAATTTGAGAATTGTTGATCAATTTCTTAAGCTGATCTAGGATAGAGAGTAGAGGGTGAATTAACCTGGGTCCGGCCTTGTTCACTCTGACTATTGTCTTGTCCTGGTGTCACCTGTCTGTCTTGTGTTGTGTTTTTCTGCTGCCTTTTCTTGTTTCATGTAGAGTGTCCTGTGTCTAGGTTTCTTCACTTTTCCATCACCATTTCCCTCTCCTCTGTGCTCTTCAGAACTGATTAGTGTTTCTGTAGGAGTGTCTTTTTATGTTTTCAAAGTATTTAAATATACAAAAAGATTTTTGAAACGACCACTAGGGCTCTCGGCACTGCTTCCTTGAGAGAGACCCCGAGGTTAGCCACTGTGCTATATTTTGGGTCTTTATAAATGTAAACTTGACCGTCCTCGCGACAAGGACACACGTCACCTATAGGTCTCAATCAGCATTTGGTGAGGCCTATATTCTTATCCCTCATGTAGAACTAGTTAAGTCTTTCACTCAAATTGTCTTTGTGCTCTTGACTACCTATAATCCACCTCCTCTTGGGATATATCTAGAATATATATTTGATTTTGAGGCAGTGTATCATTTATTTAAATACAATTCCGAGGATATGGTTGGGAAAAGTGTTGTGATTATGGCTCCAATAGGTACCATTGAGTTTGAGGTTTTGACAATGGAAGGTGTTTCATTTGTTTCTCATTCCAGTTTATTTGAGTTTGAGTTTTAGGTAGTGGGAAGTGGTGAATTTATGGATACTATAGAAATCTATGAGCCCAAGTCTATATAAGTAGAAGGTGTTGTGATAGTGGATCCTTCAGGTTGCTCCTAAACTGAGGGAGTATCAATGGAAGGTGTTGTAGTTGTGGTTCCTCTAGCTTGCTCAGAGTCTGAGATAGTTTTATCTGAGCCCCTTCCTCCTCAGTCCAGGGAGCCTAGTGTCTCCTATTTAGTTTATATATCTTCCCCTCTCTAATTTTTCTCCTCTCAGGTATCTTATCCTCTCACTCCTTGTATTTTCCCCCAACCCTACCCTCTATCTTTTGCTCTAAATTTACTTTAACTGATTTGAAGTACTATCCATGAATGAGGTCACCCCTACATGCTTCCCCTCCTAGGAATCATAAATATAGGATGCTTCTCTCTCGAGTATTGGAGAACATAATGACTAGAGGGTTTCGTAACTTAGGAAAACAATCTTTTATAAATAACGAGATCATGAACAACCACCTTTCTCTTATTTCCATCCTTGGAACCCAAATAGATTTCCGAATCCATTAACTAGTTCACAAGGAAGGTGTATATTCCCAAATTCATTCTTAGTGATATGATGAAAAATAACATAAATATTTTTTAGAACAAAATTCTACTGGTGAATATGATCAACCCCTCTTCTTAATTCATTATGGTGGAGGTATTTCATTCTCCTGGTTCCTTTTATCATTCTATAGTGTATTCCAAGTGTGATACTCATAAAAGATAAAAACTTTGGAGTGGTCTAATGTCCTTTAATATAAGTGATAATAGTTGGTTTTTGGGGGGCTACTTAAACTATATCCTTTACCCCCCTCCTAAAAAATATAAGATGAAAAAAATTCTATAGAAAGGTAATAAAGGATTTAAAGTCTTTCCTCCTGGACCGGAACACTCATGATATTCGTTATTCTAGTGATTGGTTCACCTTGTACAAAAAAAAGTGATGAATAGGTAATATGTGGTATAGGATTGATAATGTAATATTATCCTTCCCCTGGATTTAGTTTCTCACATGAAATAATTGTTTTCAGACCAACTCCCCTCTGCTGATAACACTGGATAGTTTTTTTAGGCTACCCGGTGCATCGAATTCTTAAAATAGTGGTTCCAAAATAATTATTTCATAAAACTTATCCTGACATCATGGTATAGAAACTTTCAGGGGCACTCTTGGGTCTCTCTTTAGTGGAATATTATAAGTTTGAAAGGAGAGATTATGAAATGGGTTCATAGTAAACCCTATAAGGATGATGAGATGAAACTTCTACAGTATAATATTGAATCGTTGGACGCAATCATCTAATTATAATGGGATGATGACATGTATACATCCTTGGCATGAAAATGTAAAACCATGGAATGAAGACTATAATAAGTAGAATGAAATGATAGGGAAAAGTATCAAGATTTATGGATAAGATAAGGGGATAAGAAAACCGCTTATTTCCATGCATGCATCAAAGAGTGGAAGTTTATGGGAGAATATTAACTTGAAAATAAAGGATAAATCCTTCATCAGTGATGTAGAAACCATAGGTCTGATCATGCATCAAAGAGATAAAGTTTATGGGAGAATATTAACATGAAAATGAAGGATAAATCCATCATCAGTGATATGGAAACCATAGGTCTGATGGATTTCTATCATTTCCATAGCCTTATTATTCTCTTTAAGTGACATCAGGAGGCCCATTTTTCTTTGATAAAAGAAGAAATATCCTTCCTTAACATCATGCCTCATAACATTGGTTATAATAATAATGACATCGTGGAGACCATTCCCTCTAAGGAAGAAATCAAAAGAGTTGTGAATGAACTTTTTACAAAAATTAATCTAGGCATTGATGGTTTCCCAGGGTATTTTTATTTTACTGAATGGGAGGTTATTAAAGAGGATTTTGTGTTTTTTGTCTAAGACGACTTCAAGGGTGGACCTCTCTCTATAGTCCCCCATTAAACCACCTTGGTTCTCATTACCAAGTTGCCTCAACCCAACTCATTCAACCATTATTGTCCAATTATCATGTGCATCTTCTCATATAAGATCCCTTCCAAAATTATCAATGATAAAATCTCTCAATATTCCCTACCTGAATCTCAAAAAACAATGCAGTTTTGTTAAAATTAGGAACATACAAGGTTCACTTGATTTGGCAAAAGAGATAATTGAATACCTTGATTATAAAATGGTAGGGATGAATATCATAGTAAGAATCAACATGGAAAAATTTTATGATAGAATGAAGTGGTTACTGATTTTAAAACTAATAGGTCAGTGTGGTTTCTAAGAATTGGTTTATGACTTGCTTTTCAGGTGTTATGTTTCCTTATGGTTCTCCATATCTTTAATTGGTAAGGGTTTTGGATTCATCAAATCTTCCCATGGGATTTGGAATTGGGATCTTCTTTCTCCACGTTTTTTCATCCTTGTAAAAGACTTTCTCAAAAAAAAGATAAATGAAGCAATATATAGAAATGTGGTATGACCTTTCAATTATAGGATTGGGATCCCAAGTATCTCTTGAATTTTATTTTCCATAACCATTTTATTCTTTCTCAATATTAGGTCCCACTCTCTATCCAGATTCCTTAAAGTTATCAACACCTATGGGAAATAGAGTGGCCAGTGAGTTTTTATTAATGTGTTTTTGATTTTTTAAAAATATGTCTAGGTTATTTTTTAAATATCCTTTAAAGGCAGCAGGCACACTATCACATTTCATTTTATTTCCAAAGGTAGTAGCGGGGCTGCCACCTCCCCATGCCGATTTTAGCCCAGATTGATGACATGGTAAAGGTGGAAGGGAGGGGGGGGGTGCCACCATTTTCCTTTACATCAGGAGAAAAGTGGCACCCCCCGCTGCCACCTTTGCCTTAACACCCTATAAAATCCCCCCTTCTCCTCACTTCTATTTTCCATTATCTCTATTCATTCCACTTCTTCTATCTATAAAAAAGTTCTTTTCGCGTGTGGTGGATTAAGTGGTCTAAAAGAAGTCCCAATTTTATTGTGAAGCATCATTTAGAGGTATTATTTTATTTAATCTGAAGTTATTTAATTATTTATTTGAATTTATTTTAGTTCTAAATATGTTATTTTTATGTAGTTAAGTTAGTTCTAAATATTTTGTTTATTAATTAGTTTATTTAGTTATATATATTTTGAAATATTAGTTATTATTTGTAATGATTAAGTATAGATTATCTATATAATAAATTAGGATTAAATGTTCTAAAATTTTGGTAGCATAATGATTATGTGGTTATCTAAGAAATAAAATCCATGTCTGGATACAAATAAGTGGATACAGCTCTGGAACAGATGTACCTAGGGGTAAAACCTAAAAACACCACTTTGAGCTTGACTCGAATAGGAATTGGTGCATGGAAACAAGTCTTGCAATACTCCTGGTTTGACACTCCCAGGGGATATGCTTTAGATGATTCATAATTTCTTTATAAAATACTAAAATACCATAGAAAAGAAAAATCAAATAAGTATATTTATCAATAATAAAATGATCATTATGATGATATAAAATAAAATGGACAAGGAAAAATAAATTAAAGAATAAAATTTATTGTTAGTAATTGAATTATTTTTAGTTAGTTTTAAAGATGTTATTTATTAAGTAGTTTAATTAGTTATATATAGTTTTAAAATAGTACATATTATTAGTAATGATTAAGTATAGATTAATTTATGAAAAACTTACGATTAAAAAATGAATACATATAATTATTATCTAATAATAATAAACTAATGATTATCATATGATTAATGATTGAATAAGGAATGATTATAGAGTGTTTGAAGAATGATTATCTAATAAATATCTTAGTAATGATTAATTAGTGGTTGAATAATGATTAAATAAGTAAAAACTATACTAAGAGACATTAGTATCATAGTTTAGGAGATAAGAAAATGTTTTAAAATTTTAGTATCATAAAGATTATATAGTTTATAAATAATAGTTATTATTATTAATGATTAATAATATATTAATTAATTAATAACATAGGATTAAAAAATGAATACATATAATGATTAGATAATGATACTTATGATCATATAAAGTGAAATGGATAAAAAAACACATTAAATAACAGATGAATTATTTACAACACACAATAAATACCATGAATTTTTTCAATAAAACATGGTTTGGATGGGATGATCCCCACTTCAGACATGAGGTAAAATCCAGCTTATTTTCAATTGGAAGCTTAATAACATATTCGAAGGATATGTACTTAACTTTTTAACTTTCAAAAGCTTTTTTCCTTATAATGACATATAAGATGACATATAAGATGTGCCACTAGAAGGTTGATATCTTTTTAAAGTTCAAAAGTCAAGTACATATCTTTAGAAGATGTTATTAAGATTCCAATTGAAAATAAACTAGATTTTACCTCACTTCCTAAGTGAGGCTCATTTCCTCCAAAACCATGTTTTATTGAATAATGTTAAGGTATTTATTGTATGTTATAAAGGATTCATGTGTTATTTAATGTGTTTTTATCCTTCATTTCACTTTATATGATCATAATTATCATTTTATCAATGATAAATAAACTAATTTGACATTTCCTCTTCTTTTTACCTTGGTTTCCAAAACATTTTGTGACTTATATTCTAATAATATTTTATATAATGAAACATTACTATCATATTTTAGGGTATAAAAAGATGTCCAAAAATTTCATTCTAATAAATATTATATGGTCAACCATCACTGTCAATATTAGTTACACTATAATAATCTTGTTCAAAAAAACATTTTTTATGTAGAGAATATGTTTTCTTAGGTATACTGCTATAAGGAAGTTATTCAAACTGATCAAAGAGCTTCTTACAGTACACAACCAACAAAAGTTGTTAGTACAACTGATTGTGTAACCCTAAGTGAACTTCAAGATAGAATTCATGGTTCCTAAAATCTAGGACCCGATTAGGAGATCAGGTCTATGAGATATGGACATTTTCAATTCCCGAAAACACAGTGAAATCTATCTTTTCCATTGGTTGCTGATGCAAAGTGGGTCTAAGAAAAAAATTTATTCTTTCTGTAGTTAGATGATACCATGATAGAGTTATATGTTGATGCATTTACTATACAACAATAATGCCCAGTTTTACAAAGATGTAGACTTACAAGAGTGGTTGAAGATGGTCCGCCCCATGAAGTTGATCCTATTCTAAATGATGCATAAGAGGACAGAATAAATGATCTCCTAGATATGCATGTAAATACAACATATTATGAGGATTTTTGTAATGATGGAACATATGGTGACAATAGTGATGATGAGGATGGAGTAACAGAAGTTAAAGAGGAATTTTCTAGAAATGTATTAGTTTTAAAACAGTATCGACCCATAATTAATCATCCACCACTATTTGTATCTTGGTCAGAAGTAATAACATGTGTGCCTGAATTCGACTAAAATGTTCTCACACCTGTAACTGAGTTTCCCAAAGTTGTACCAGATAGGTTTAGTGATATGTAAAAAACTTTATATGTTGGAAGGACTTTTACAAGTAAAGCTGTATTAAAAAGCATACAAAAGAAATTTCATATTAAGAGGAACTACAAATATATAGTTAATGAATAAGGGTGTAATAAATATCTCATATGGTGTGACAAGTATGTGGATTATTGTAGATTCCACTTGAGGGAGATTTCTAACATTGAATTTTGAGGTTGGAGAATCTTGAGGATTGAGGGAGCTCATATTTGCGTTTAGCCAAGACTGACACAAGATCATACCTCATTGGATGCTGAATTTGTGGAATATATTTTCATTGAGGTGATTATGACATTCCAAGATGTTTCTATAGCCCCTTTACAAGAGAGGATACAACAAACATTAGGTTATAATATTTCCTATAATAAGGCATGGATGGCGAAATAGGAGGCAATTGTGAAGGTCTATAGTGATTGGGATGACTCATATAATGTGTTTCTACAATTCCTAGCCATACTGAGTCAACCCAACCAATTTGTATTCCATATTGATAAAAATGAACATGTGTCTCAATATAACTAACTTGATCCATCTCATGTTCAATTTCATCGACTGTTCTGGGTATTCCTCCCCTGTTTCTCCATATTTTATTTTATCAAACAATTCATTTAGATTGATGGAACATTTCTATATGAAAAATACAAGTTCATATTATTAATTCCGACAACCCAAGATGGAAACCGTTCACCTCTTCCTCATTCCTTTTCCATTATAGAGAAGGAAAACTATGAATCATGGAGTTGGTTTTTGGCATGTATCAGCAATGATTTCATCTAAATTTAGGGTGTCTGTTTGATATCTAATAAGCATCTAGAAATCAAAGATGAAATCAATTTGGAACCTGATATATGGAGACCCCCAAATTAACATCATCAGTTCTGCATTAGACAAATTTATAGCAATGATAGTAAAACATTACACAAAAAACCTATGAATAAGGTAATCACAAGTATATGTATTAAATGTATTTGTTATTATTTCAACGTAAAGATAAAAAAATCATGTGAAATATGATCACTTCTGTGTATAATATAAGCCAAATCAATGATGGTTTGAAGACCATTTCGAACAAATATTTAAGGATAATCAAGAATTATATGATTATATGATGTAGATTCCAAAAGAAAAATGGACATTGGAATATGAAGGGGGAAGAGGTACAAACACATGAACAAAAACATTGTGGAGTGTATCAATGGTATCTTCAAGGGGATTCACAATTTACCTATAACTACCCTAGTTCAAGAGACATTATATCGTTTCATGAAGTAATTTTTTGATAGAAAAAACTATCCTTAGACAAAATTCAGTAGGGGCTAAGATATGGAAGAAACTTTCAACAAGAGATAGAAAAGAACATTGAAGAAGCTTCTAGTTATCATGTCATACTTTTCTGTCAATAATAATCTCAATTTTAAGTTCAAGTGCGTTCAAACCCCATCAAAAATATCATCGGTGAAACAATGGTGGTATTACTATAAGCAAGGCAATGTAAATGTGGAAACTTTCAGGCCTTATGGTTTCTATGTGCACACACCATGACATCATGTGCCTCTGTAAACATATCTTGTTAAGAATATGTTGATATATTATACCATATGAACATAATTTATAACCATTATTCTACACCATAGATTCCTATTGGGGAGTTTCATTATTTCCCATTTCCCGAAGGCCTTCCAATAGTGATACCTGACATCAACTGGTTGCCTACCCATAGGAGACTGAAGGCCAGCATGATAAAAAATGAGATGGATTGGCCTCAAGAACAAGATAAAAGGTTGGGATGCATCATATTCCATCAAGAAGGTCATAACCGGAAACAGTGCCCTAATATTGTTGGGTCAAGTTCACACTGTCAGCCATAATGATGTATTGTATCCATTGTGATATTCTCATATTGTAAATTATATGGTGTTATTTCTTCATTTTACCCCAGTTTCAAAAATATTCTATGACTGATATTACAATAATATTTTATATAATAAAATAATATTATCATATATTAGGGTATAAAAAGATGTTATAAAATTTAAGTATAATAAAGATTATATAATCATCCATCTTTTTCAATATTAGTTACACTATCAGAATCATGATCCAAAAAAATTTTCAACATAGTGAGTCATGTTTTACCTATGTGTACTACTATGAGGAGGTTATTCAAACTAAGTAAAAATATTCTTATAGTACACAACCAACAACAGTGGTTAGTATAACCGATTCTGTAACATTAAGTTAACTTCAATAAAGAAATTTTGGGAAATGAACCACACCGCAGGAGGAACAGTGACAATGATGACAGTGAAGGAATGTGTTTACATCATCACCATCTTCATTGTCACTGTTCTTCCTGCATTGTGGTTCATTTCTCATGATTTCATTCTTGATGTTCACTAAGAGTTATAGAATCATTTTTATTAACAACTATTGTTGCTTGTGTACTATAATAATCTCGTTTCTCAGTTTGAATACATTCCCTTTTTTGTTTGATATCTGATCGGCATCATAGAATGTGCATATGTGAATAAGATTCTTTATTTTGTATAAATTTTTTACTTCCCCAAATAATTTTACTATCAAATAAAAACAATAATTTCATACTCACAGTAAAATGAATATGAAAAGTGCATTTGAGGTGACATTAAAACATAATAAATTTGTGCATGGATAAAACATAATCATGGTATGTCTTACATTCTAAAAGTCATAACATTATATTGACCATAATGTTATATTTACATTTTACACTTATGAATCATTTCATTTCATTTATATACAGATGGATGATACAATACTACTCACTGAGAAGTATAGGCATGTTTCCTAGGTCGTGTTAGATGGTGGTGAGGTTCGATCGATTAGGGTGCGTCGAGAACATATTTTTCATCACATGGATCCTCCACATGCTATTATACCATACTTTCACCATGATTAATTCTACAGAATTGTTGTATCATATTTTACATTTTTTGATCATCACCTGATTTCTGCCCTCGCAGAGAGGTGGAGACTAGAGACACACATTCCACCTGCATGAGGGAGAGATGAACATCACACTCCAGGATGTGGCAGTGTTTCTTGGTCATCCTATCCATGAGAAAGCTGTTATTGGACCCACCCATGTATCTTTGTCTAACCTTACTTATCGATTGTTAGGCGTCAACATTTTGGATGACTATAGGGAAACATATAATAGGTCGATATCTATGCCCTGGCTAGTGGAGCATATCCCACATTTACCTGATGATGCTGATGACCATACTATCATACATTATGACCATCCATATATATTATGGCTCAATAGAAGGACCATGTTTTCTAATCACTCAGGGGTGCACATGAACATGATGTATCTGGGCCTTCTGGAGGACTTTGATT
This sequence comes from Viscum album, assembly GCA_963277665.1. Taxonomy (NCBI): domain Eukaryota; kingdom Viridiplantae; phylum Streptophyta; class Magnoliopsida; order Santalales; family Viscaceae; genus Viscum; species Viscum album. The sequence goes on along the minus strand of OY728125.1, from coordinate 409,139,943 downwards.
AGGCTAAGACATATAGCTAGGGATCAGCCTACTTGGAATAAACATACATAGCATTATACAGGGTATCCTACGGTGGCCAAAAATATATTGAGGGATACGTCATCCTTCTTTGGATGTGGGCATGAGAGCACATACCTTAATTCCAACCTCATCTTGTTGGTCCACTGCTTTCTATGGAGGTGATGCATGATGCTCCACATGGAAGTTGGTATGATCACTCATCTCTATTGGTTTCTGATGCTTCTAAGAGTTATTGAATTTAATTTCTCATTATTTTTCACTTTCGATGTTGTATTTTACAGGTGGTGTCAAAGGCACAATTTCTATATGGTTTTGACACACCATTTGGGTTCATATCACATTAACGTGGATTGTTTATTACCTGAATAGGTATGTATATAAAATCTATCAATATCCAAAAAATTTAATAATAGCCTCAATTTTGTTTTTTAGTAAGGATATTTTTTTTGAAAAAGGTCAAATGTCATTTCAGATCACATGGATTCCATACTGGACTATATTGGACCAGTTTCCACCATACTGCACTGTTGGACTTGAGGATTCTATGGATATAGTTCCCCTTATTAAATTTCATATTATTGAGTGGCAGAAGCCTAATAGAGTCATGTTTCAGTTTTTCTATGCTCAGTTGATTCCATTTCTGCCAAGATAGATAGAGGAGCTTCATGGCGTGAAGTTGATAGGGAGGCAGGATGAGGACTGCCACTGAGTACATGAAGACTTTCTCAAATGTTGATTAAGACATATAGATTTTTGTATCTAGGGTGTACCTACAATGTAATTATTTCTTTCTAAGTAGGTCGAGTAAGAGATATGGTATATAATGAAGTCTATACTATACCTTACCCCACACAGTATATAGATTCATAATATTGTAGGTCAATAAATTTCCATTAGTTTGTTTATTGAACTATGTTATAATTCATTTTGAATATCTTAATAGGGAACTCACTTAGAGAGTCTTGTTCACATGAGTGATGAAGAGGAGGATGGGGGTCTTTAGCTGGGCAGTGGTCCATGCTGAAGCGTTGGAGAGATGTCATATTATTGTGTGCTTTCTGAGAGCATCTTCGAGAGTCTAGCCCAGAGAGAAGAGGTTCCTTCCCTGAAGGAACATCCTCCAGTAGCTACTGGTATTGAGGATCCATGACGACGATGATGCAGATATCATTGTGCTGAACGTGAGGCCTCACATATTCCACATGTATAGGCCATCCCTCTAGAAGTCCATCCTCAATCAATTGAGGATTTTCTTTAGGCAGCATGATATCTGCATTTCTTGATGGTATATCCATAGTTCTCTCCATCTTGGGGTACAAATCCATCATAGCCTTGGGGTCTAGATCCATCACAGCCTTAGGGTCCATATCCATCGTAGGCTTGGTTTCCCACTGTGATGATGGAGTTTCATTTTACTACCCTAATGGTAGAATGATTGGGATCATAGTGTGACATGTAGTTGGAAACTCCTCCCACTGACAAAAAGGTGGATCATGTAATGGTTGGCATTACAGTGCCTAAGGATCAGCTCTCACCAGGTCATTAGACTCCACCCCAACATGGAGCTCAGAAATCTTGATTTGGTCTTCCCCTTTGAAGAAAACCATGTTAGAAGAAATATACTCCTCATAGACATAGACATTGATTGTAATTGTTCATGTATATGTTTTATGTTAATCAAAATGAAGATACTATTATTACTATTATCCCTTTTTACAAGTTTATCTAGTGTTTCAGTTTTCATTAATATTTTAGGCCCAATTTATATTTTAAATCTTTCATAGTCGACTACTTGAAACATAGGAATAATTATTAAATTTCAAGTAGCTAACTTTAAAAACATAAAAAATATACAGTATCAAAACAATATAAATAAAATTTAAAATATATTCTAAAAAAATAAAAAGTTTTTGAAAATAAAATGAGTTTCATAAATAAAAAAAATAAATGTAAATGAAAGGAATTTAAAAAAAGGTTATAAATACCACTGTAATGGTTTAAAACAATACTAAAATTTAATTTTTAATAAAATATTGATGAATTTGGAACATTGTAAATTAAAACTAACCCTAGATATTGAACCCTTCTAAAGACCAATTTTCTCTTCCATGAACATTTATCTCTTAATGAATCACTTCTCCTAATGATATTTATATCAACTTGAAGATCAACCAAAACCCATAATCAGTTCTTAAAAATGCCTCAAATTTGAGCACCACAAAACATATTTTTGAAAAAATAACATTTTCAATTTCAAATGTTATTGAAATAATTATAAACAACATTAAATAAAAACAATATATATATATATATATCATAATATAAAAAAATATAAATTTATAAAAACAATAACATATATAATTAAATTATTATTATTTTAGTAGAAAGGTAGTAGGCGTGCTGCCACCTTTGGATGGGACCGAAAGGCAGCAGGTGCGCTGCCACCTTTGGACTGGATCGAAAGGTGGCAGTGCACTTTCTTCCTTTAATACACATTTTTTGAAATATTTTTAAACTAAAAATTTAAAATATTCCAGAAATCATATTAAAAAAACCCATGGCCAGTTGGTCAGAAGGAGTGAAAGAAATATCTATATTTCAAGGAGGTTTTCCTCTCAATGAGTCAATCCCATTGAATGTTAGGTAGGCATTCCTAAAGGTTCTTTCCTGATGAGCTACCATGGATATCACTTAGCTACTGAGATAGTGACGATTCTTTATTTTTATGATCATAATGATAGATTTTTAGGTCATGTGTCCAAATGGAAGAGTAGGTGGTTATCCTTTTGGGTAAGGATTACTCTCATTAACAATGAAATTTTATATATTCCCATTCACATAATGTCAATTATTCAATTGAAAAAAGTTTTTATTAATCTTCAAAATATTCTTAATGTATTTTTTTGGGACTCTAGGTAGGAGGGATGCTTCCACTGGGCTTCCTAGCCATTGTCGGATGGGACTTTTTATAAGGGGATATCAATTTCAAAGGACCGAATGATCATATATCCCAATTCTAAGAAAAACTATATTGGAATGATATTTTGGGGTCTTCCTTATAGGTTTATATCACTAAGATAAAATATGGAAAATTTACTGATGTGTGTTGGGACTAGAGAATAGGGATGTCCTATATTTTCCATGTTCTAAAGGATTTTATCCAGATTATCTATGAGCACTCTAGATTGACCATAGGAAGTGAAACAATATCTTTCTAGTTAGATAATTGGTTGGACCATGTTCTCTTCTTTCTTGGATGTCTGACCCCTATAATTTCATTTCATGAAGTCATTTTCCATCCATCTTCCCTCAATGCCATCCTATATGATGAGAAAATACCCTATTGTGCTATCATCAAGATTTTAAAGGATAAAATTGTACTTTTATTCATGCTACCCAATTAAGGGTATTTATCTATGGGTTCCTATAAAAAAATCATGCATATAGATCTTAATCAAGACCCATGGGAAAAATTCCTATGAAGCTAAAGCATCCCAACCAATCCTAGCTTCATAATTTGGAAGATCTAGCACAGGGCCATCCCCACCGATGATAACATCCAAAGGAAAGGTGTAAGTACGATGTCCATATTTACTTACTGCAGTTCTCCTAATATAGAATCTAGTCAACACCTTTTTTTGAAATGGGAATGGGTGCGGTTCAGGTGTAATTTCCTAGAAACAATCTTGGGCATCCAAGGTTCTCTTGATAACTTGAAAATAATATTTCAATTTGGTTTGATGGTATGTAGCATACATACATTGTTATGGGTTCTTAAAGCATGGATTACATTATAGGGTTCTTATTCATCTGGGGTTCACATAATGAAGAGAGGTTCTCAGACTCATGGATGATAATATTAGGCCTTTATTTTAATCTTCTCGGACTTATTGTTGATCTTTCCATGAAAAGTCTAGGAATACCTCTTTCTACTTATTTTTAGGGGTTGTTCCAAATTTCCAGGAAAGACCACTCACTGCACCTAAAGATCTTACATGGTCAATGGGTGGAATTGGAGAAAGCCACTATATGATTTTAAACTGAATATTTATGGTGGTTTCTTGAATCGTATGATTTGAGGAGAGATTATTCAAGATGGTCGAGGATCTATCATCCTTTCTTTTAATAGTATTTATGGTGAGGGAAACTCTTTCATTACAGAGGATTGGGTTATGATTAATCTTCTCAATAAATATAAAATAAATGCTAAATTCATTTTATAAATACATCAAATCAATCTTTAATAAAATAATAATAATAATACGTAATGTATAAAATATATATTTTTATAACCAAATATTTAAATTAAATATTCTCTTTATTTCATTCCATAATTATTATATTATTTTCATTTTTTTACTAAATAATAGACAAATTAAATATACCTATTTGATACATTCATACCCAAATACTATATATCCAATGATTATATGTCCAATGACCATATTTTCAAAAACGGTATATATAAAAACCATATTTCATTCCTCTATATAGCCTTAAAAACATATCTAAAATAATTTATCATATTTAATTCTCTATTAACATGTCTATTATGTTTCTAATTTTTTTCATTCTTTCCATAATTTCAATTGTGGTTATGATCTTCATGGAAAACCATGAGGATAAAGAATTTATTTTCATGGTAATTTTATTTATTTTTAGATTTATTCCAATAGTACATTTATTAATGATGTTTTATATTATATTCACATAATGTATTAATTTTTACCTTTAATTATAATATTTTATCTCAATAAAATGTATTGAGGTTCATTATAATTTTGTGTTGCATGTGAAACAAACTATTCAACATAGTATTTATTTAAAGGAGAATGCATACAAAAATATCAGGGTGCTACAATAAAATTTATAAGGTTAATCCATGATAAGACATGTTTTTGTTTATTATTTTTTTTAAGATAATAGATAAAATTCCCCACATTTCTATTTATTTAAATATTTAATATAAATTTTTGTTATACGTTTGAAATTGAAAATTCCATGAAAATATTATTTTCCCTATTTAATTTTACCACAGTAATTTTGTGATAATATTTTATGTTGGATGAATTTTTATTTGAATTGTTTTAGATGATTAATTAATTTATATAAAATCTTAATTTAGACTATGAAAGATAGATCACATAATTGGGGGGTTGAAGATGGGAATTTACGTAGATATGTGATAGATTTGACAGATTAGACCTTTCTTCACTATTTGGGTCATAATTTTTTCATACATGCATGGAATTGTATGATTTTTTCAGATGTTAGAGGATTTAAACCCTTTAAAAATATATTTAAATAATATTTTCACTCTTTGGGAGGGTTTTTTGATGGTTGAGGAAGTTTTTTCTGAAAGGGGTGGTTTAATTTTACTCACTAAACATTTTGAAGAAGGAATCCATTGTGCAAGGATCTCTTCCAAGAACGTGCGCCTCTCCCGCTTTTCATTTCTTGGATTTCATGCTTGTACTATCTTTTTATTCAATAATACTTATATTTTATTCTCTTTTAAATTTTTTTATTTTAACTCTTGGACCTATAAAATATCATTGGTGATGATATTGAGGGTTTACCTTTAAATCCTTTACTTATAAAAATCATCTCCTCGATTGAAACTCCACCCATGGAAGATCAGTTTTCATTCATAGTAGATCCAATAATACCGCCTTAATTTATTTGTTTTAAATTTATGAATAAATTTAATTAATAAATTGGGATCAATTAATTGAGTTTTAATTTCAAAGGAACTCTATTAACTTTTACTTTGATCATGAGGCCAAACTTATGTGAATCGTGAGAGAAAAAATTTAATCCCCAGATCTAATCCACTTGGGATAGAATTATATGGTTCAAGTATAATTCCTAAACTCAAATAATTTTTATTTATAAAGAGAAGATACTACCCTAATTTTCCATTAACCATAAGTTGGATTTGGTATTACAATATAAGTAGGGAACTATGATTGGAAGTCCATAAGTTAACTTAGGGTTAATTTCATCAAATCTATGTGGTCCTATTAATTTCCATAGGGTTAAAGGGTTGAAAGTATTAGAGGATAATAATTAAATGGATTTTAATCACATTATATAATGATAAATGATTGTTTAAGGGGTATATTATATCAATTATTTATTCTCATATTGTTGTTTTTAAAGTAATTGTGTCCTTGATTTATTTTGGTGGGGGGGGGGGTAAAAATCTCTCAACCAAATCCCCCAAAATTTTATCCTTGATTTCACTTATTTTATTTTTTATTTTTAATGACTAGTTTCATTAAATTAATCCTTAATAAAATTACCAAGGTAATATATATGCTTCATATAGAAATATCAAAAATAGTTTTAGAGTACGTTTTACAACACTTATCAAATTTTCACCATTTCTGAGGATGAAAGTGTTTTATTTAACCCCTTTGAGGTATGTTTTTTATTTTTAGTTTGTTTCTTTTATTCTCTTACCACTTATTTTATCTTCTTCCTTCCCCACCTATTCTTTTTTTGGATCATCAGTTGAAACATCATTTGATGATATGGTGGAACACTTCTTTTTATTTTATTTTCTCTCTCTAATTGATGACACGATTTAACTTTGATTTTCATTTTGAAAAAGACCCCATGGTTAATCAAAACTTTAGGGATCAATTAAAAAATCTAAAAATTATAAAGGGGTTGAAATTCCCCTATTTTATTATTTCCATCATTATGATAGTAGTGATCATGGTAGTTCATCTAAAAAAATATTATTTAAAAAAAATAGATGCAAACAAAAATGAACTTTAAGAAACCATTCAAGAGTTAGATGCACCTGATGTTAATTATCAACCTACATGAATTTTATATCTGACTCTTGAATTTGTCTTTGAGATAAAATATTTGTTTATTCACATTATATCTAAATTTCATGGCCTCTCTGGAAAGGATCCAAACAAAAATCTAAAATAATTCAGTACAATTTGCTCAAATTTTAAACCAAGGAATGTATCTGAATACTTATAGAAAAATAGGCTTCTCATACCTAGATATTACATATTTTTAGATGAATATTAAATATTTTAAAAAAAACATGCCTATGGGTTGTAATATTCCAGTGTCTTTGGAGACTAGGTATACAATCTTCTAATTTGGTGAAAGATCTTCAACATACCCCATAAATATCTCCCCCTTTAGGACTCTTTACAAATATACCCTACTTAAAACCTTTCTTCATAACCTGGGGAAAGAAAAAATAAGAAAAGGTGATATCAAATTCTCAGTAAGGGTAAACAAGGAAGATACATAAATATAACATGAACATAAAGGTACTAGAATATGATCAAAACATTTTAAAACCACACCTTACATATCAAATATCATTATCTTGAGTCATGAAATAAATATTGTCAGTTTATAAGACATAAGTCATAAGAAAACCAAATAACACAAGCCCTGAGATCATAACATTTTCATAGGATACAGATGTGCGGTAAACACATAATCATAGAAAACATTATTTGATGGCTACTGACCAAGACATTTGTAAAATTTTAGGCTTTGGATAACCAACCGTGTACCTGCTTTGGGATTGGGCTCACCACCAATGTAACCTCTTTATCGGGTTTGGGATAACCACCCATGTACCCTCTAAGATCATAAAACTTTTTTCATTAACCAATGCATTGGAGTAAGATATAGGTTTTATCCATCACATATTGAAAATGATATGTATGTGTGACACATGATCATAAAACATTCATCATATTATAACCCAAGAAACAAAATGAGTTTTATAAAAATTTCAATGTATCATAACCTATGGAAAAGTGACAGGTCTCATAATCATCAGGTCATCATAAATACAAAACTTTAATAAAAATAATAATAATGGTATCCTTGGTTTATATACAAAAAAAAATCATAAGTTATATCAAAGGAGTTCATATTAGACGTAGAATGATTTTGAAGGATCACTTGAAACATTTATTGAGGAAAATAACTTTTCTTAAAAAATAATTTTTTTAAAATAAAACATTTTAAAAATAATTTTTTTTGAAAGTAAACATGAAAACATATAAATTAATATTTAAAAATCATTTAAAACATTTTTTGAGGAAATATCCTTTCCTCTTTGAAAAACACTTTTTTAAACATAAAACATATTCAAAAATTATTTTCATTTTAGAATCATTAATTTAAAATCTAAAAATTTCCCAAATATTAAGGAGAAAATTTTCTTTGAAAATAACTTTTAAATCTTGTAAGGGGAGATTGAAATAATTTAGTGTTTATGACATTAAGAAATAATATTCATGTCATGCATGTTAAAAATAATAATTCTTCTCACATTTTGTGTAAAATCCAAATAATAATTATTTGTAAAACAATTTGAATATTACTTTCAAAAAAATTGTAAAAATTTAAACATGGTTAAAATGTTTCTAATAAATAATTTGAATAAATTTAAAAACATTTTTTAAATTTTTATAGAAAATATGGTTTTGGAAGGAAAATGGTTTTTAATCGAAAAGACAACTTTTCTTAAAAACATCCATTTTGAACTCTTAAGTACACAAAGAGAGGAAAATGAAGGGAAAAAAATGTATTCTCAGGACATAACCATAGAAGAAGATATTTCATGATTTTATTGATAGATGTATCATAATATTCTAACATTAGATACATAATCATAAATAATCCCGATAAATGATGAGATTGTAACATAAAATATTTACCACCTTGGTATCTTTGAAACATAATCACCATTAAGGAATATCATTAAATTAAAAATAAAATATCATGATAATAAATAAAATTCATTATATTACATGTAAAATAGGTTTTATATAAACCTTTTACAAGAAGATAGGTATAACATAATCATATGTCTCAAATAAGAAAAACTGAAACAAATATCTCTTATCGATTTGGTAACCTTTGAACCATAAACCCCATTAAAGAGAGATAAAAAAATGGATATATAAATACCAATAAATTCATGGATACGGATTATAAAATACATTCATAGGTAGTATATACACCACATAAATGAAACACTTGGTGAATATGGGATGTGTCTCACAAAAAAAAAGTGAGATGTAAATTCTTTATCGCTTTAGTAATCTTTTGAATCCTAATCCACAATAAAGAATAAAATCAAATTAAAATTAAAATATCATTAAAATAATAATATTAAAAATATAAAATTTCAAAGGTTCAACATATATAGAACACAAAATAAATGATTGTTGAATTTTCATATGCCTCTTGGAAATAAAAGATAGACTAGAAATCCCTTACCTTAAGTCTCAAATTCCTTCATACATGGTCAAAAATCCTATATAATAAATATAAATTTATATTAAATTTGTTACAGAAACATAATTATATATATAATACCACATAAGATTTATTAATGTCCTTTTATTACCCATTTATTAACAATTATTTATTAAAACAAAGTTTTGGGTAATAACCGCTTTGTTTTTCGTATACGTTTTGATTTGTTATTTCTGGTATTCCTACATTGATCATGGATCAATAATATTAAGAATAATAATAATGAAATTATCTTCATATTTACGCATCAATTACACTTTCAAGACCAATCATTGAATATGGTTCTGAGAAATGAAATATGTTAAGATCATAGAGATAGTAGGCCGTATGTACGCATGAGTAACACTTCCATTTTTCAATGATCATTATGGAAAAGAGGTAAATAATATCATATATTTATAGAATGATGATAATATCATAAATAAAATATTATTTATTTAAATATACTTATACATATCATCTATGTGGTGTGTTGATGAAAAAAGAGTCACATCACTTCATGAAAGCGGTAGTCCACATTTACACGAATGACGTTATTGTCTTTCATTAAGTGAAAAGGTAAGAAATAAAATGATATATTATCTTAATAGAATTATAAATATTTAATTAATATGATAATTATTTCATTTATTTTATATAAATTTATTAACTATATACTTATTATCTTCCATGTAAAGCATGAGTGAAAATGAATCACATCGCTTTGTGAGGCGATAACCCACCGTACACACGAATGACGTTATCGTATCCACTATAGAATGGAATGTAAAAAGGTATATATGATATAATGACTTAATAGGTATATTTATTTTACAAATATAATATATATACTATATATTCATCATCATACCCAACCTTGACAGGTGGTAATGGAAAAACAAATGACATCGATTCGGAAGGCGGTAGATAGCCATACACATGAACATTGATTTCATAACCCATTTGATGGAAGTGGATATGGTTTTAGGTAATGAAATGAGAATTAAAAAAATATATCTATATTTAATATAATTATGATATTATAACATCATGGTTTAATAATAATTTAAGGAGGAGGAAGAAAAAATAAAATAAAAATGCTCGTTGAAGAGCTTTTCCTCTTCTTCAGGTAGTCTCTTTCGGTTTGCACCAAAAGCCTTCCTAGGTTGTAATTCAGCACAAAATAAGGATTATAGTATGATATTAGGTATTTTTGGAAGTTATTTTTATAGTTATTGGCCGAACCAAAAGGTCTTGAAGGTGTGAAGAAGAGAGGAGAGGGGGTGGCCTTTTGTACGTGAGGTGAGTGACACACTTGTAATTTGTTTGAAAGGAAAAAAGTGTACCCATGTTTTTCACATTCCAAAAGGGTCTAAAATGGATAAAATTAGAAACTTATAAATTTTAAGTCCAAAATAAGTCCATAAAATAGATTTTATACAAGTTTATAGGTTATTTTAACCCTTATCTGTTTAGTTTAACCCCCAGTAAACCCATTTTTACCTTAAACATGGTAAATAATTTTTAATATTTTTACTATTCATTTTGGTCAAAAATTAATCTAACATTATTGGATAATATAAATTATTATGATTATAAATATTAAATCCATTTTTATAAATTATATTTACATAATTGACATATTTTAATTTAAAATTAATCCTGTAGACGCGATGAGAGAGCAGACTTTTAAAGAGAAAATGTTAAAAACTTTACTAAGTTTTTATATCTAAATTAAATATAAAAATAATTAAAATGAACTAAATTATATTAATGGATGTATAATTTAAATAAATTAACTTTTAAACCAATTTAAAATATAATTTAACTTTATAAATAAATTAAACGAAAAGACAGTTTTCAATTAAAATCCCTTAGTTTTCACTATTCATCAAAAAATGAAACTTTTTTAAAAAATCCCAAAAATATCACCCTAATTTAATTTTTACATGACTATTTAAAACATTAAGTTTATTTTATCAAATTAATATTCTAAAATTGTGAAAAATTAATTTTTTTAATGTTCAAAAAAAGAAATAAAAATCATTTTTTTGAGAAAATAGTATTTTCAAAAACTATAAATAATTTTAAAAAAATTAAGTTATTTTTTATAAATATAATTCCTCATATAGCTATATTTAATGTCTAGGTTATAATTTTCATGTTTAAATTAATATATTCACAATATAACATGATTTTGTTAAAACTGAGTTTTATGTATAACGCAAGTTAACCTATTGTTGTGGGTAATGTAATCTTAACTTAGTGTTGCATGTAAAATAATCTAAAATCAGTGTTCCATGAAATACAAGATAAAATAAATATTATGTTTGATAAAAAATATAGAAAGGATTAAATTTATTTAAAAAAACTATTTCACAAAATATCAACTTGTTGCATTCTACCCCCCTTAAAATGAATTTCACCCATGAAATTCGTTTTGGTCATCAAAGGTTTAATATTTAAAAATTACTTTATTGAAACCCGCATAATAAAAATGGTTAATAAAACACACTCTTTAAAAAGTGAAAGGGATGTGTGAATGTCAAATGGAATAACATATACTAAGCTTCCAAATAGAAGAACATAGGTGGGAAGTGAAAACATATACATATAAGAGAAAACTAACACCCAAATATTGATGGAGAGTGATAGAGAAAATTTTTAGGAGAAAGTTAAGGATATAAAACCTATAAACCATAGAGGCCTAAAAAGGTTATTGATATCATTAAAAATGATGATAACAATACAAAATTTTATTTCAAGATCATTTTTCTAATATTAGGTAATTCATTTTCCATCAAGACCAAAAACATATGAAAATGTACTTAGATGATCTATTTTTATTTCATAGGCACAAATTTATCCTTTTCTTGTGCCTTCATCAATTTATAATTCATATCTTACTCTAAGAGATGATTTTTTTACCTGTAGCACTAACAGATCACAATATCCTTAATAGAATGACAATACATTCATTCTCAATCTTGTTAAAAAAATTAGCATTGGTAATCCAATATGGATAAATCTTTATATGTTGAATTAATAAATTAATCTCTAAAACCTCTTCCAAAGTTCAAATTAATCCATTCCATAAATGGTTAACCTTAAAAACCTTGAAAAATTCAAAATTTATAAATAAGGTCACTAAATTTCTCAAAATCAACTTAATATTAATCCCCCATATATAATAAATTGGATCTTTATTTTCATATACCAAAAAAATTAATAACTTCATCATTTATTCTCTTGAAACATGGTAGTAACGCTAATTACCATAAAACCTTATTAAAAACAAACATACTTCCTCGTTCCTTACATAAAACACAGATCATTAGATATATTCCTTAAATCCAAAAATGTTGTAAACTCCATCAATGATAGTATAAACCACTTTTTCAACAAATAATTAATCAATTACAAGGTCATTAATACCATCCAATTTACTTAATTCATATCAATCACCTATTTATTCCAACATCATTATCTCAACATATGGAAAATATTAAGGGTTGTCTTCCCTCAGTAAAAATATCACCTTGTTATTAAATCACTTTTCAATTCCATCAGCACCATTTAATTTTTTTTTTCAAACCATTAAAAAAAATTATACTGAAAAATTCTTATATATTTTAGGATTCATATAAGAAAATTATTTAAATCCAATACATAAACACTTAAATTATTTTACCTCATTCTTAAGCCATTATCTAGGATTTATCATCTTATTCCTTAATAACTCTTTCCTACAATATAAAATATAAATCATGTATTAAATTTCATCAACCTCAATTTAATCATGCTTCCCACATTTAACAAAAACAATACTATTAGAACATCACATACCATTCATATATCATTTTTGGTCTCTTTATAATCAGTGGTACAACCATTACTTATACAACCTTTCTGATTATCTTTATGGTATTTCCCATTAAGGCATATATATGAATAATTCCCATACTATCCATATTTGAAACATTCCCCCATAGATGATATCTTAGAAATAGAAATATTACCATTAATTGTGTTAAATAAACTTTTATATTTTCCTAAAAAATTACTTGATTTGTGTCCTTATTTTACAAACTTTGAATATATTCCCATTCTTATGAGACATTAACTTGGGTTATTCCTTCCACATTCTTGACATATAAAAAATTTAATCTTATTTACTCCATGGTCTCCATTACCCTAACTCTCATAGAAATCTATCCTTCTCTTCTTTGTTGAGTATGAGAGTTGGTTAAGGTACATATAGTTAATCATGTCTGTGATAACTAATTAGGTCTAATCAAAATATCCTTCACTTCAATCAACATCCCATTTGTCTACTCATTAGAATATTTTCCATCACATTCAATGTTAACCCAGTTTCTTCCAGTTCCCACCAGTTACTAAAATAAAAAATCATAATGTAAGAAACACTAATCATAATGGAAAACCAAATAATCATGAAAATAACTTATTGGATATATAAATCTTTACACCTTCTTTTTAATCTATAGAACATTAGGTTTATCCTAGATCATTAATTTTCAACATCTTTTTAAATCGTTCAAGATCATTTTAAAAATAATTTTTGAATTTCCAGATAATATCCACCAGGAGTGTCAAACCAGGTGTGCAACAAAGCCCATTTTCATGCACCAAGTGATGATCTGGTCTAGCTCAATGCACCTTTTTTGGAGTTATTACACCTAGGTACCTTTGTACCAGAGCCACATCCACCTGTGGTATCCAAATAGGGATTTAATTTCTTAGAAACCACTTTATATATTCTTTTCCAAAATTCCAAGAAATTTTCCTAAACTTTGACTCATCCTTAGACTTACCCTTAGATACATCCCTAGATATATCCTTATAAATATACCTAATAAGTTCGCTAAAGTTTTCTCATACTAGTTTTCAAATGTTAACTAAACCTTTCCTTTGATACCAAATATAATGACTCAGGATTTTTATACATAGATATTATATATTTTAGATGAATACTAAATACATTACACAAAACACGCCTGAGGAACATAATAGTTTATTGTCTTAGAGAATAGGTACACAATTTCTAATTTGGTGAAAGATTTTTAACATATCCCCTAAAGATCTTCTCCTTTAGTACTTTTCACAAACATACCCTACTTAAAACATTTATTTATAATATAGGGAAAAGAAACACAAGGAATGGTGATCTCAAATGATTAATAAGGGTAAAAAATGGATATACATAATCATAACATGAGCATAAGGGTATAAGAACATAATCATAACTTTTGAAAACTATAACCTTCATATTAATGATTATAATATTGAGTCATGGAATAATGATTGATAGTTAATAAGACATGAATCATATGAAAACCAAATAACATGATCCATGATAGCATAAAGTTGGCATAAGGCATAGATTTGTGGAAAATACATAATCATAGAAAACCTTATGTCAAGGTTACTGATAAAGACATTCATAACTTGTCAGGCCTGGGACAACCACCATTGTACCTGTTTCAAGATTGAGCTGACCACAAGTGTACTCTATTTTTATGGATTGGGCTAACCACCAGTGTACCCTACTTTTCGGGCTTGGCATAACCACTTTTTTTACCTACTTCAGGATTGGGCTAACAACTAGTGTACTCTATTTTTCAGGATTTGTCTAACCACTAGTGTACCCTCTTTTCAGTCTTGGGATAACCACCCATGTACCATATGAACTCATAGAACATTTATCATTACTCAATTAAATGGAGGGAAATATAGGTATCATCTATAAAATAAGTAAAATCATACATATTCATACCAAAATATCATAAAACATTCATTATATCATAACCCATGAAATGAAATGTGTTTATAAACATCTCGACATATCATAACCTGTGGAATAGATAAATGTTTCATGATCATCATGCCATCATAAAAAAGAACCATTCAGAGAAATAATAAGAATGATATCCTTAGTTAATATCTCAAATGAAGCATAATATTCATCAAAATCTGTCATCTTAGACAAAGAATCATTTTGAAAGATCGTTTGCAACATTTCTTGATCAAAAAAATTTTCTTCGAAAATAAATTTTGAAAAAAATAAAAAAATTCAATATAATTTTCTTTGAAAATAACCTTAAAAATTTATGAAGGATGATTTAAAAATAATTTAAAACATTTCTTTGGTAAAATATCCAATCTGCATTGAAAAAACACTTTTTTTTAATATAAAACACTTTCAAAATCCTTTTCATTTTTAAATAATTTATTTAAAATCTAAAAATTTCTCAAATATTAAGAAAAAAATTTTATTTGAAAATAAAATTGAAATATTTTAAGTAATATTTAAATCATTTAGAGGACTTGATAATGTAAAATACTGTTCATGTCGTGAATGTTAAAAACAAAGATTCTTTTCACAATTTCAGTAAAATCCAAACATACATTGTTTGGAAAACAACCTGAATATTCCTTTCAAATAAATTTGTGAAAATTAAAGCATAGGTAAATTTTTATTTAATAAATCATTTGGATAATTTTAAAAACATTTTTTAATTTTTTTTAGAAAACATGGATTTGAAAGAAAAATGTTTTTCGACCAAAAAGGAACTTTTTTCTTAAAAAAATTTATTTTGAAATCTTGAGTACATAAACAATGGAAAATGAAGGGAAAACATATATTCTCATGACATAAACATATGATAATAAAATTCAGGAGTATCTTAAGAGATGTATACAAATATTCTATCATCATAAATATAATTATATACACCTCATATAATAATATGGGATTATAAAAAAATCATATGTCTCAATGAAGTCAAATTGAAACAAAAAACCCCTTATCGATTTGGTAACTTTTGAACCGTAAACCCCTTGAAATAGAACTAATAAAATGGATATTTAAATACACATAAATTTAATATTACTAATAATAAAATACATACCTTTATATTATATACACCACATAAAAGAAACACGTGGTGAATATGGCATTTGTCTCACATAAAAATAAATGTGAGAGGGAAATATTTTACCACTTTAGTAATATTTTTAATCTTAATCCATAATAAATAATAAAATAAAATCAAACTTTAAATATCATAAAAATAATTAGATTCATTATATAATAAGTCAAATGGAAAATATATACACCAAACAAAAGAATCCATAGGTGAATTTGTATATGCCTTTTGAAAATAAAGAAGAGACTAGGAACCCTTTACCTTAAGTCTCGACTTCCTTTGTACATGTTAAAACCTCATGTATAATAAATATTATATTATAATACATCTATTAAATAACCATACTTACATATATCAGACCATATATTATTTACTTATGTCCTTTAATTACCTATTTCTTAACAATTTCTTGTTAAAATCACATTTTGGGTAATAACCACTTTATTTTTTATATATGTTTTGATTTATTATCTTTATTCATCCTACATTGATAAGGGTTAAATAATATATATAATAATAATAATGGAATTATTATCATATTTATACATCAATTATACTTTTTATACCAATCATGAAATATGTTTTTGAGAAATGAAGTATGTTATGATCATGGAGACGATAGGCTGTACGTACGCATAAGTTACATTTCCATTTTTCAATGATATTTATGGAAAGGAGGTAAGTAATTTAATATCTTTAGAAAATTATCATGATATCATAAATAAAAAATTATTTCTATAAATATACTTATACATATCATCCATGTGGTGTTGGGATGAAAAGAGAGTCACATTGCTTTGTGAAGATGGTAGTCCACACATACAAAGATGACGTTATCATCTTTCATAGAATGAAAATGTAAGAAATAAAATGATATATTATATTATAAGAATGATAAATATGTAATTAGTATCATAATTTTTTCATATATATCATATATATCTTTATTTACTTTATCCTTATTATATTTCATTCAAAGCATTGTGAAAACGAATCATATTGCTTCACGAGGTGGTAGTCCTTTGTACAAACGAACAACATTATCGTATCCTCTACAGAATGGAAAGTAAAAGAGTTATATATGATATAAGAAATCAAGATGTATAATTATGTTATAAATATCATATATATAATTTTTATACATCATCATACCAAAGCATGAGAGGTGTTAATGGAAAAATGAATTATATTGGTTCGCGAGGTAGTAGATTTTCATACACACGAACAATGATTGTGTAACCCATTTGATGGAAGTAGAGATAGTTGTAGGTAATTCCATTAACATAAAAAATTTCATTATATTTAAGATAATGATAATATAATATCATAATTTTTTAATAATAATTGAAGGATACAGAGGAAGAAATAAAATAAAAACACTCGTTGAAGAAAATTACCTCTTCTTTGGGTAACCTCCTTATTTTTGCACCAAAATCCTTCATAGGTTGAATTTATATCAAAAATAAGGATTATAAGATTAGGGGAGATAATTTTTGAGGTGATTTTGGTAGGAATTTTTTAAACCAAAAGGTTTTGAAGGTGTGAAGAAGAGAGAATTGGGGGTGACTTTTTATAAGTGGGGTGAGTGACACACTTGTAATTTGTTTGTAAGAAAAAAGTGTACCCACATTTTCTACATGAAGAAAGGGTCAAAAATAGTTCAAATTATAACTTTATAAATGATAATGTCTAAATATTTCCATAAAATATATTTTATACAAGTTTATAGGTCATTTTAACCCTTATCAATTTAGGTTAACCCCTAGTAAACCCATTTTTACCTTAACCATGGTAAATAATATTTACTATTTTTACTATTCATTTTGGTAAAAAGTTAAGTTGAACATATTAGATAATATAATTTATGATTATTCCAAATATAAAATTCTTTTTTCCAAATTCCATTCATAGAAGTGAAAAAATTAATTTAAAATTAATCCCGCAGACACGGTGAGAAAGTAGGGTTTTAAAGAAAAGGTTTCCAAAAGATAACAAAGTTTTCATATTGAAATTAAATATGAAAAAGATTAAAATGAAATAAATTGGATTAATGGATGTATAATTTTACTAATTTTACTTTAAAAATAATTGAAAATATAATTTAACTTTATAAATAATTTAAACTAAAAGGCAGTTTTCAATTAAAATTCAGTATTTTTCACAATTTATCAAAAATAAAAATTTTATGAAAAATACAAAAAATTCACCCTAAGATAATTTTGAAATTAATATTTAAAAAATAAAGTTTATTTTATCAAATAAAATTTCTAAAAGTGTGAAAAAGTAATTTTATTGATGTTCACATAAAGAAAATACCATTTTTTGTGAGAATAGAATTTTCAAAACATATAAATAATTTATCGAAAATTAAGTAATTTTCTAATATATATTTTTAATTTATAGAAAACCATTATAATTAATATTTTAAAATTAGTTATTACTATTCACATTTCTATGTTTAACTAATAGGTTATAACGACTGAGTTTAAATAACTATATTAATAATATAACGTGGTTTTATTATAACTCAGTGTCATGTAGAACACAAGATAACATAGTGCGTGTAGAAAATGATTAACTTGGTGTTGTGCGTAACACTATCTAAAATCTATGTTATGTTTAATTAAAGATAAACTTGATATTATTTGTAATGAAAAATATATAATTTTTTTAATTTATTTGAAAAATATATTTTACAAAATCTCAGTGTGTTATATTCTATCCCCCTTAAAATGAATTATATACCTTGAAATTCATCTTAGTCACAAAAGGATTAACATTTAAAAATTACTTCATGGAAAACCACATCGTAAAAAGGGCTAACAATACATACTCTTTAAAAAGAGAAAGGTAAATGTGAAAGTCATCTGGAATAACACATACTAGGTTTCCAAATAGGTGAACATAGGTGGGAATTGAAAACATGGACATAGAAGATAAAACTAACACCCATATATTGATGGAGAGTGATAGATAACATGGTTAGGATAAAGTTAATGATAAAAATATATAAATCACATAGTCCTGAAAAAGGTAATTAATATAATCAAAAATGATGATAACATGACAAAGTTTTATTTCATGATTATTTTTATAATATCCAAGAATTACTTTTCCATATACACTAAGAGTATATAAAAATGTTTTTACATGATATATTTTTATATCATAGGAACAATTTTGACCATTGGTTATGCCTTGATCAATTTCCACTTCATCTCTTACTCTAAGAGATGATTTTTTTCCTTAATCACTAACAGACCAAATGATCCCTAATAGATTGATAATCTATTCCTTCCATATCTTTATAAAAAAAATTTTAGCACTATTTATGAAATATATAGAAATCTTCATATGGATAAGTTATACGTTAATCTCTAAAACCTCATCCAAAGTTCAACTTAAACCATTCTATAAATTGTTAACCTTAAAACTCTTCCAAAATTAAAAATTTATAAAGAAGGTCACTAAATTTATCAAAATAAACTTAACATTAATCCCCCATATATCATAAACTAGATCTTTATTGCTACATAACAAATATGTTAATACCTTTATCATGTATTCTATTGAAACATGGTAATTACTTTAATTACTATAAAACCTTATTGAAAACATACATGCTTCTTCATTCCTAACACAAAACATAGATCATTGAATATATTCGTTAAATCCAAAAATGTTTCAAAATTCATCAATAATAACATAAACCACTTTTTAAACAAATGATTAATTAGTTCTATGGTTATAAACACTATCCAATTTACTTTATTCATATCAATCACCTCTTTATACCAACATCATTATCTCAACATCTGGAAAAAATTAAGGGTTATACTTCCTTAATAAAAATACCACCTTACCATTAAATCACATTTTTAGTTCATAAGTACCATTTTACATATTTTTTAAAATCCTTAACAAAAAATTTATACCAAAAAATAATTATATATTACATAATTCATATAAAAATATTTTGGAATTCCAATACAAAAACACTTCAATTATTCCACCTTATCATTAAGCCATTATCTAGGCTTCATCATCTTATTCCTTAATAACTATTTCCTAAAATATGAAATATGAATCATGTATTTACATTTCTCAACCTCAATTTAATCATGATTCTCATGTTTTACATAAATAATACTCTTAGAACAACATATAACCTTTATATATCATTCATGGTATCTTCATCATCAACAATATAACCATTACTTGTACAACCTTATTGATTATCTTCATGGTCTTTCCCATTAGGAAGTTGATTTTCATAATGTCCAAACTTTATACATTTGAAACATTCAAGCTTTAATGATATCTTAGGGAGAACAATATTCCCATCCATTGTGTTAACAAAAATTTTCCTTTTTTGTCAGTAATTACTTTATTTATGTCCTACTTTTCCACACTTGAGACATATTCCCATTCCACTAAGACATTCTATTGTGTGCTTACTCCCACATTATCAACATATGGTAAACTTAATATTCTTTTCTCCATAGTATCCATTACCAAAAGTCTTAGCAAAATCTATACTTTTCTTCTTTAGTGAGCCAAGAGTTGGTTAAGGTACATATTCTTAATCATGTTCTATGATAACATATTATGCCTAATAACAATATCCTTTACTATATTTATCATACCATTTGGATACTCATTAGAATATTATCTATCACATTCAATGTCAACCTAGTTCCTTCTGGATATTTTCGTTGACTAAGACAAAAAATAATAGTGTGAGCAATGCTAATCATAATGGGAAACCAAATGATCATGAAAATAACTTATAGGATGTATAAATCATGACACCTTATTTTTAATCTGTGAAACCTTAGGTTTATCCGAGATCATTCATAGTCAACATTTATTTAAATCCTTCATGATTATTTTTAAAGAGTTTGTGAATTTATAGAGCATATACCCTAGGAGTGTCAAACCAGGTGTGTAGAAATTCCCATTTTCTTGCACCAAGTGATGATCAAGTCCATATCAATGTTCCCTTTTTGGAGTTATTACCCCATGCTACCTCTATTATAGATCCAAATCCACTTGTAGTATCTAGTCAGGGGTGTAATTGGTTGGAAAACACTTTCTCTATCCTTTACACAAAATTGAAATATATTTTCCTCAACTTTGATTGATCCTTGGACTTATCCTTATATAAATTCTTATACATATCCTAAGAAATATCCCTATGTATTTCACTTAAATTTTTTCATTTATGACTTTTCAAAGGTTAACCAAACCTTTCCTCTAATACCAACTATAGTGAAATAGGATTCTCATACTTAGATATTGCATTTTTTTGGACGAATATTCTATAAATTACACTAGGACAAGCCCAAGGACCTTAATAGTTTAGTTTATTTGGATACTAGGTACATAATCTTTGAATTTGGTGAAAGATCTTCAACATCCCCCATAAAAAAATTCCCCTTTATCACTCTTTATAAACGTACACTACTTAAAACATGTATTCATAACATAGGGAATGGAAACATAAGAATATGTGATCTCATATTCTCAGTAAGGGTAAAAAAGGTTGATATATAAGAATAAATTAACATAGGGGTTTGAGAAAATTAGCATAACATTTGAAAACTATACTATACATATCAAAGATTATAATCTAGAGTCATGGCATAAACATTGGCAGTTCATAAGACACGAATCATAAAAAAATAAAAGAACATGATCCATGAGATAATAACACTATAATAAGACATAGATGTGTGAAAAACACATAATCATAGAAAACCCTATTTTATTGATACCGAACAAGACATTAAAAACATGTTAGGCTTGGGATAACAACCCATGTACCTGCTTCAGGCTTAGGATAACCACCTGTGAACCCTATATTTCAGGCCTTGGCTAACCACTTGTGTACCCTCCTTTTGGGTGTGGGATAACCACCTGTGTACCCTAAATTCTCATAAAGAATTTCTCATTACTTAATGAATTGGAGGGATATATAATTACCACCCATAAGATAATGAAAATCATATGTATGTGTTCCCTAATATTATAAAACTTTCATCATATCATAACACATGAAATAAAATGTATTTCATAAAAATTTCAACATATCATAACCAGTGGAAAAGATAAAGTTTTCATAATAACCATTCCATAATAAACATAAACCATTAAGATAAATAACAATAATTTCATCCTTGGTTCATATCCCAAACAAAAAATATGTTACATCAAAGAATGTAATCTTATATGGAGAATGATTTTGAAATATCATGTGGAACATTTCATGAGAAAACTAAATTTTCTTTTAAAATCACTTTTTATAAACACAAAACATTTTAAAAATAATTTTCTTTGAAAATAACCTTGAAAACTTATCATGGAAACTTAAAAAATCATTTAAAACATTTCTTGAGGAAAATATTCTTTCTACTTCGAAAAACATTTTTTTAAACGTAAAACATTTCAAAATCCTTTTCATCTTGAAATAATTTATTTAAAATCTAAATTTTTTCAAAATACTGATGAAAAAAATTTATTTGAAAATAAATTTGAAATCATTGAATGGAATCTTGAAATCAATGAGTAGTTTTGATAGTGGAAAATACGGTTAATGTCATGCGTGTTAAAATCAAAGATTCTTTTCACATTTTCAGTAAATGGATAATAATATTTTTTTTGGGAAATGGAATGAATATTACTTTTTAAAAAATTTGTAAAAATTAAAACATGTGTAAAAATTTATTTAATAAATAATTTAAATAATGTTAAAAGCATTTTGGAAAACATTTTTTGAAAATATTTTTTTGCAAGAAAAAGGGTTTTCGACCGAAAAGATGTCTTTTTATTAAAAACATTCATTTTGTACTATTGAGCATGTAAAGAGAGGAAAATTAAAGAAAAAATGTATTATCAAGACATTATTAGAGGAAAATAAAATTCATGAGTTTTTTTAGAGATGGATTATAAGATTCTATCATCAGAAACATAATCATAAACAATCCTGATAAACAATGAGATTGTAACATAAAATCTTTACCACTTTGGTATCTTTAAAATGTAAGCCCCATGAAATAATATCATTTAATGAAACTTAAAATATCACAAGGATAAATTAAATTTATTTTATTACATATCAAATGGGATGTATATACACTCTGTATAAGAATACTAGCGCATAACATAGTCATATGTCTCAAATAAGGAAAATTGGAACAAAAATCTCTTACCGATTTGGTAACTTTTGAACCGTAAAACCCATGAAATAGAGATCCTAAAATTGATATGTAAATACCCAAAAATTTAAGTATATTAATCATAAAATAAATTCATGGATAGTATATACACCATAAAAAAGAAACATGTGGTGAATATGGCTTGTGTCTCACAGAAAAATAAAAGTGAGACGAAAATCCTTTATTGATTTAGTAATCTTTTGAATATTAATACCAAATAAATAATAACATAAAATTAAACTTTAAATATCATTAAAATAAGTCAATTCATGATATAAAATTTCAAAGGTGCAGTATATATGTCACAAACCAAACTGGGGTGCTATCTGACCGAACACCCGACCCGACCTGTGACATGTCCCGAAGGGCGTTCCTGCTCTCCATAGGCTGAAAACTAGTGCCTTGGTATCAAAAATACGCTTTGGGAATGATTTAACCGATGATAAATATCAACAAAAAATTCCCAAGAATAATAAATCACACCAAGATCAATATATATAACCAAAAGATATATATTATATTCAAGTTAAACATTTTACAACTTGAACCAAAAACCAAAATACCAAAATGGGGGGGGGGAGACAACCACACAACTAAAATTACATGAAAAAGAGGAAAAAATACCTCATTTCACCTCCACCAATACCTACAAGAAGAAGGAACAAGAAATAGGATCCACCATCCTCACCACAAAACATCCTATCTTTAACCAGGTCAAACATAATAAAGTCTACATACACCCAAGGGTGTATGTAGTTTGTGAACCAAAGCCTAGTAGGATTGCTCCAAAAATAAATATTCCATTCCATGACATTATAAAACAAATTCCCATGTAAATTTTAAGAAATAATTTTGAACCACTTTTTAGATAATTTTTTTAAGAAAAACATGTTCAAAGAAGAATGATTTGAGAATTAACACAAGAGTAAGTACACCATATGCTAACACTATGAACCACATCAAAAGAGAGCAACACGGGTAATCTATAAAAGTAGCAGGACTAGTGGGACCCTAGGAACCTCTTATCTCAGTGAAACATGGTATAATAACTATAACATGCAACTTCCTCATACATGATCCACTAGAGAGGAATCCATACAAAGTTCTAGTGGTCTCCAATAATATTCATAGATTAGTTAGTGTTGTATCATCAATCCTACTATAAGAAACTGGGCATCATCCCCACTGATCCAACTAGAATACTAGTTCAAGTTTGCCCACTTAGATACCTAGGATTCCCTTTTATCTCATTTTTTCATTTTACATGTCACATAGATCACCACTTTCACATACACACATCAAGAATCATGAATAGACATGATAAACCACCATTTTCATAGAAAAAATCTATTTCGAATCCACATGCATGCCAAAACCATTTGGAAATGCACTTCGCACCACTTAAAGAATTTATTGACCACATTTTAGAAGAAAAACAAGGAAGCTCACTTGAAAAACAACCAATTTATTTTTGAAAACCATATTTCAACCCATACACAATTTGAAACATTTTAAAAACACATTTTAACCACACACATAATCCATAGAACACATTCAAGAAGAAAATATGGTATAACAAAATCATTTAATAATGATAATGAATGGAACCACCTACCTCAAGCTTGGAAAATTTTGAAATATGGTGGTAAACCATAACCAAACCTCAAAGGAACCCTATAAAGGCATGATATAACCATAAAAATAAATATTTTATCCAAAAACTAATTATTTAACCCTCATTAGGTAAATCAATCCACTAGAGAATAATAAATCAAAGAGGGAGGAAGAAAAACCCTAGAATAAGGAAGAAATCAAGAAATAAGGGACTTGATGATTCTTGGATATCCTACCCCAAATCCACCCAAAAATTGAATGTACATGGGAGAAAGGATGAGAGGGAGAGGTTCCTAGGGCTATAAATCCCAAGTGGGGAAAGAAATGGGTGGAAAGGGGGTTAAATCGAGGGAGGGTAGAAAGGTAATATTCCAATTTTAATGACCTGGACAGGCCACATGGTTAGCCCTTACAGTTTTACAAACCATACAATAACCATAAATACCTCTCTTTCCAAGAGGAATGAGGCCACACAATTTATTAGGGAAGAGCACACACCCATGTGGAAATCCATGCATCCTGGACAATTCCTCTTTCCTAGGTGCACGATTTCTCTTGGGATGGCATAAGATTTCTCCTAACTATGTGCCAACCGTGTGCCACCTGATATAAGGAACAAAAACTCCATTTTCACCAAAAAATCCTAGGGAAACTAATGGATAAATACATGACCTAAAATAAAAAAAGTAATACCTCAAAATAAAATGTTGTATGTGACAATTCTCCCTCTATGAAAAATTTCTGTCCTCGAAAAGTCAACTTGATGTCTGATTAGAAAAAAAAGGATATGCTCCTCAATCTAAGACTTCCAATCCCATGTATCATGATCATAATTATCATGATTCCAAATAACTCAGACCAATATAATGGAATTACTCTAAATCATTTCTCTTGGGAATCCACAATCCATACTAGCTGCTCAAACATAGATAAATCTGATTCCAGCTCTAATTCTTCAAAATTTATCACATGAGATGGGTACATATCATACCTTTTAAGCCAAGAAACATGGAACACATCATTAATTGACATAAAATGAGAAGTAAAAGATAACCATTATTCATATATACCAACTCTCTTGGTAATCTCAAAAGGTCTAACATACCTCAGGGTTAGGTTCCCTTTCTTACCAAGATGGTGATGGCCCAAATGTGGGGAAAATTTCAAAAAAACCTCATAACCAAATGAGAATTACAAGGATTAGAACCTCTGATTAGAATAAGACTTATGGAATATCTAAACCATCAACAAATTATTCTTGATCTACTGGACTTCATCAGTTTTTCCCACACAAGGCCTGGTCCCCACAATGAGGTTTCACCTACTTATGCCCAGTATAAAGGGGACTGACACGATCGACCATAAAGCACCTTAAAGGGTTCCATTCTAATTAAGGATTGGTAACAATTATTATACGCAAAATAACCCAAAATGGCTATCCCACAAGCCTTTAAAATGCAACACAGATGCCCGAAGCATGAATTCTAAGATCTGATTGGCCTGCTCCTTCTGACTATTCGTTTGAGGATGGTATTACATACTCAAATTAACCTATGTACCCATTTCCTTTTGAAGGCCCTCCCAAAACATTTAGGTGAAATTGGGGTCTCTATTTGAAATGATAGTTGATGGAACACCATGAAGACTCACTATTTCCTAAACATATAACCACCCCAACTCATCCATTTTGGTTTAATCTTTAATATAAATGAAATGGTATGATTTTTTCATATGTTCAATCACTACCCATATTGAATTCCTCCCTTGGGGTGTATGATGTAACCAACAATGAAATACATAGTGACCTCATCCCACTTCTAGGTAGGAATGGGAAATGGATAAAAACCCCCAAAAGGCCTTTGGTGCTCTTATTTAACCTGCAAAAAAGTATCATACCAAGATACAAAGTCAACTATGTCTCATCTCATCCTTGGCCACCATAACTAACAACACACATTATAAAAAATCTTGGTGGTACCATGAATAATGACCCACTGATACTAGTGGCTATCTTATATCACAAACTTTTACAACAAAAAAGACACCTTGAAGTGACTTTTAAAACATATAACTCCCTCCAGAGATGAATACCTTTAAAAAGGCACCTCCCCACCATTTAGAAACTACATATAATGCTGAAATAACTCATCACTCGACTTCTCTAGTCAAATTAACTAGATAAGGGAAGGTGTCAACTAAACACTAGAAAATAATGCATCTCCACTATACTCCTTGGTATTGAGATACATTTAGGAACAAATACCCATCAAAGTCTAATCATCACTAGAATCTTTTAAAACTTTCACCAGAACTTTCCTACTCAAAGAATCTACCACTACATTACCTTTGACCATGGTATAGATGATATCAAAATAAAAACCCTAAAGGTATTCCACCCAATGAAACTTCCTTAGATTCATATATTTCTGGGAGAAAATGTAATCCAAAATCTTATGATCTGAATAAACTATAAAATTCTCCCCAAAAATATAATGATGACACATCTTAAATGCATGCATCAACCCTAATAATTTTGGGTCCTGGGTTGTGTAATTATTTTCATGTGGTTGGAGTTGGTGAGAACTATACACCACCACATGCTCATCCTACATTATCACACATCGAAGACCCATACCTAAAGCATCAAAATAGACCACATACACCTTTATACATTTTTTAAAGATCGGAATAGGGTTTTTAATCAATCACTGATTAAGTTCCTCAAAAGATGCATGACACTATAGGCTTTACTAGAAATTTACCCCTTTTCAGGTAAGTTCCATACATAGAGGTGATTATTCCAAAGAGATCCCAACACAATCCTCAAATTTTGCTCATACTCCTCCTCTATTTCAGAGTATACTAGGATGTCATGCAAAAATATCACGACAAAAGAGTCATGATACTGTTGGAACACTCAGTTCATAATAATCATAAAGACCATTACAACATTTTTCAATCCATAAGGAAAGACCAGATACTCAAAATGGTCGTACCTACTTCAAAAGGATGTTTTTGGAACATACACCTCTATAACTCTGACTTGATTATATATAGAATGCAATTTGATCTTGTAGAACCAACTAACCCTCTTGATGTAGAATCTCGAGTTTTGGACTTGGTGGTTTTTTCGAGTGTTTTTGAATATTTGGAAATTACTCTATGGAAAAAATTTAAAACCAAGATTTAGAATGAAGTTATGAGAGTTGGAACCTTTTAAAATGATGTTTTTGGGCTTGGGTAAAGGCTTTAGTAGTTTTATAAGAGGCTAAATGGGTATCATGAGTGCTAGATTAGAAAAAATAAGGTTTTTAAGGACTTTCAGAGGGTGCAAGGTTTGTATAAAACAATGTGGCCCATATAAAGAAACCATGAAATTTATTTTAGATGGAAAAGAGTTGTCGCATGGGCTGTGCACAGTTTTCCAAATGTGTGCCTAGCCCGCAAAGTTTTCCAAAAGTGATCCTAGACCACACCGTTTGTGTTTTGGGAAGAATCTAAACATTTTTCATCACACGGTTGGTGCATGGTTTCTAAACCATACAGACCAAGCCATGTGGGGTTCATTAGTTCCTAGTAAAGGGGTGCATGGGTGATGCATGAACTATTAAACTGTGTGGCCTAAACCATGCACCAAGACCCAATTTTAAAAATAAAATAATTTTAATAAAATTTAAGTGGGCATAAAGGGTATCCTCCTACCATTTTTGGGGCACATGATGCACCATCCTCCTTTTCTCTCTCTCAATGAATAAAGCCCCCTCCTCACTGCCTTCTCCTTTTACAATTATTTCTATAGACTTATTAAGTAATCATGGTCAGCTCATCAAGTTGAGTCCTTCTCCTACCTCTCCTTTATATTTCTTGGCTGATTTTGGATTCCTCTTCACCAGGTGTATCTCGGCCAAAACCCTGGGATGGGGTTTGATCTAGATTTTTACGTTCTTCCAGTTTTAGGGTGTGCAAAGGATTCCTTGGGACCCTTAGGTATGTGTTCTAGCATCCTCCATTAAAGGTGAGGTGAATGGGTTTGATTTGGCTCACCACCATCATTTGGGGTAAGTTTTTAAACCTACGGTTTTGTTTCACACCCTTTAATTGAGATTCTTAAAGTGTTTATGGGTGTTGGGAATTGTTTATAGTGGGTTGTGATCATTTTTTTGAAGGACCACACACATATACTCAAGTATGTATATATATCTTCCATGTACATATTTCCTCATGGTGCAGAGAATACATGCATTGGGTTAAGGTTATATATATATGTATGTATGTGCATGTGATTGGATATCAAATTTGAGTTAGAAAGCATCAAGTGCCAAAGCATTGACTTGGTATTTTTTTGAGGTAATACCCTTAACCTTTCCATTTTTTAAGAATCCATTAGTTTATTATTTAATTCTTTGTGATAAGTTGTTTTCTAATTTTGTAATAAATTTCTTAATGAAGATAAATTATTTGTTTGAGAAACAAAGTCATGATTTTATAATAAAATCCCACCAATGGAGGTGTGATGCCTTCAATCCAAAACGTATTGATTAGTTGTTAAATGCATGCTTGGATTAATGATTTATGGTTTTCATTTTCTTTCTTAGTTAGAGGAAGCTTGATTAAACTAATGTGATTTAGTTTTATTAATTAGGATATTCATTTCCTCCCTTTCACGATGGTGATCTTGGGTTTAATAGTTCTATTGAACTAGAGTGGGATTAATGGGTGGGTAAACTCATGTGAAATGAATAAAAGTGAATGGTAATAAATGGGTAGGTATACCCATGTAATATGAATGAATGTAAGTGGGATTAGATGGGTGGGTAAACCCTTGTGACATGGTTAAGGGCAATTGGTTAAATGAGTGAGAATACTCATTTTGATGGTTGAATTCTTTAAGGAGTTAATTAAACAATAATGGAAATGTTAGTGGGTAAACTCATGTAATATGTATATCTAAAATGTTAATTGTAACGAATGGGTATACTCCTTGGTTGCTTGGGTTATGAAATGGGACTAATGAGTAGGTATACTCATTGTATGAATTGAATGTATTTTTATGAAAATGATTGATAATGAGTGGGTATACTCATTATAATCCTTGAATGGGAAATCAATAAATGAGTGGGTAAACTCATAAGATGTGTTTAAATGTGAATTTTCAACATGAGAGGGTATGGCCGTTGGTTGACTTGCGATGATTTTGACTATGAATTTTAATAAATGAGTGGGTATACTCATGATATGTGTTTGTTAATGAAACATGATTAATGAGTGGGTATACTCATTGTATGATTTAAATTTAATTTGTTATATATTAGTGGGTAGACTCATATGGTGATGAATGTTAAATGATATGAAATGTTTGAATGATTGTATAGATTTCATGGATAGATCTACATGGATATTGAATATGGTAGTGGATGCCTTGGGTTGAGTGTGCCCCTTGGGTCTTGATTCCATGGAATTCCTTAGGACTTACTACCCCATAGATCCAAGTTTCTTGGACTTATATAAGACATATCAGTACACATGATCCTAGGACTCTAACCAGTGCCTTTACTAAGTTTCCATTGATATGAGCATGGGACCCATTGAGTATGCCTTAGTATTTGACACATTGGATCTGGCCCTTTGTGGTTTGACTATTTGATATATGGTACGACCGTGTGGTATGTGACACACTCGAATATACGTCTTAGACATGGTAAATTGTGACATGTGATTATATGGATCAATCTTGAATTTTATAAATTTTTTAGTTGTATAACAAGGTCATGAATGATATGGTATGTGGGTATAAAACAAGGTTGTGAATGTTGTTTATTTGTGTATTATTTGTAGCTACCTTTTTATAAGATCTTGACTATATTGTGTAGGGAGCCTTGAGGTGCTATTTTGGTATCACTGGTTTAGAATATTATAAGCCACAAGTAGTTATTACTTTTATTTACCTCTTACGTATTTATGTATATACTGCCTATTTTACATATTCCACAAATTGGGTTGTGTTTGATAATGTGGGTGTTGACCTACTGATATGTTATCTCACACCCTGCTTGGGTACTATTGGTTCCCAAGTAGACATTTCTTGCGTAAAAATTTATAAACATTTGATTGTGTTGTTTTCTTATACCAAGGAGTTTGGAGAAAAGGACCGAGAAAGAGCTCAGGATGCTCATAGAGATCACCCATGGGTATTTGGTTTCTTTTCTTTATTTTTGTATTGTATTGAAAATCATGTTGTACTATTTACTACTTTTAGATATGTATCACCATGAAATGCATTCATTCATTGTATAAAATGACTTTGGCCATTTTTTTAAAGTTGTTAATATCTTCTTCCACTGTTATCTGAGTTTTACTACATGGTTACCACTATGAAATCTGAGAATGAGTGTATAGTATTCCCACTAAACTACCTTTACACCCTCGCTACTAGTCGGCAGCCTATGGCATATGGAGAGGGACGCTTAAGGTTATGTGGAAACTAGTCCAGCTACTGGTTTATTGGAAATTCAGGTCGGGATGTTAAAAAGTGGTATTAAAGGTTGTTTTTCCTTTATCTTACTATTTTTGACTAGTAGACAGGAGACTAGGAATGTTTTGGCACTTGGTAGATAGTTATTCTTGGGACTGATCACCTCACATACGGGAAATGACCAAGTGGCCAGGGTTGGGAATTGCTGTTTATACTGTTCGATGTTACAATTGATATGATTTCACCTTAGGTTAATGGTGTATTTTCTGTTGTTTATTGATTATGAGAATTTTGAAAATTTTCCCTTTTCCTGGTATGGCAAGGATGGATCAATATATGCATCTTATTAGGCACTTATAAATTCACATTCCATGCATATGAAATGCTATGTAGTTTCATTTGTAATATGCCTACTAATTTTGTGTGACACCCGAGATTTTTATGAGAAATATTTTGTTTTTATGTTATATACATCATCAAAGGAATCTTTCACTACACACAACACTAGCTTGGCTTTATTTACACGCAATCACGACCTTCCTCGATAGCTTGCGTTGTACGCAATACCGAGTTTCACTAAACAACGATATGCTATTAAAATATTATTTAAACTAGCCGTTATGAATAGTAATACACAATTTTTAAAATTTTGTAAATTTATCTTTCAAAATGGACTTCATTTTTGGATTTGGAATATCAAAATTAGCCTAGGTTGAATTTTTGGTATTTTTCTGAAAACTTTCAATTTTTGATGAATAGTGAAAACATTGGGTTACTATTTAAAAACCGAATTTTTATTTAAATAATTATTTATTTTATTTAAATTTATTTTAGGTAAAAATTGATACATAATACCTATATATGTTCAAAGTAATTCATTGGAGTCATTTTATAATAATTTTAGATATATAAAAATTTTATTGAACTTTTCACCGTCTTTTACCCACCTCCTAGGAGAGTTTGAAACTTTACATAAAACTTAATTTTACCGCTTCTGTGTGTGGAATTTCTAAAATATTAGAAACAAGGTTAATATCAAGGAGTAAAATTTGGTTCAATAAGATAAAAATAATTTTTGATGAATAGTAACTTTTTACTTTTATTTACCACGGTTAAAAGTAAATAGGGTAATTAAGGGTAAAAATGGTACTATTATTACCCTAACTCATATCCTAATTCTATTGGATAAGTTTAATTCAACAGAAAACAACCTTAGGAATAAAATATGACCATTTAGGTCCACTTGGATTAGATTAGGACATTTAATATTATTTTATTTAAAGAAGAGTTAAAATAGTTAAAATCAAAGTTTAATAACTAAATTTTTTTTAATATAGGGTTATAAATAAGATAAATTCGACTATAAATATTCATTAGAAATATAAAAAGATTTCCAACATAATTTTATTTTATTTAAAATTTTTAGATTTTAAATAATTTAATTTATTTATGACACAATGATGATGCAGTAATTACCTTATAAAGGAAATATTAACATAATTGATATTATAAATACCCAAATAAATGTAATTTGAGACTTTTTATGAATTACACTAATTTTATAGGTTAATATGACATATTATTAGTGATTTAAGTAACTTTTTTAGAACTAATAATGCTGTTATGATTTTCAAAAAAATCAATTTCCAAATAGTGTCAAAATTGACATAAAATAGTTTTTAAAAAAAATATTATATCATTAATTGTTATTTTATTCCTAAAAATCTAAGGTTTGGCCAAATGAATTAGATAATGTTATATATATTAATAATTAACCACTTGGGGTTCGTTTGGATTATTATAGTATGTTAATTAACCATATAGTGTAAGAAAACAAAAAGACACAGTAAAAGTTAAATTATTTAACTTAGAGTTAAATCTAAATGAAAAGGTTAAAATAGTAACCTAAAATTGTCTAAAATATATTTGTTGAGAGGATTTCGACTCATCCCCACCTTATCTTCGAAATAAATCAATTTGTAGCTATTAATAACAGAATATGACTTTATTATAAAATAATATTTTAAGTTTTTCCTAAGGTGCCCCTCTCC
The DNA here is from genome assembly GCA_963277665.1 of Viscum album. Taxonomy (NCBI): domain Eukaryota; kingdom Viridiplantae; phylum Streptophyta; class Magnoliopsida; order Santalales; family Viscaceae; genus Viscum; species Viscum album. The sequence continues at coordinate 409,106,321 of OY728125.1, read as the reverse complement.
TCCCTTAAAAGGGAACCTCCTCCCTATCCTCCTCACACCACTTTGAGCCTTCAAGCTCAGAAAAAACCTGCCAATTTCTGTTATACACTTCCCTATAAATATTATAGAGGTCATGGTATTCTTCAAATACCATCTTTAGTTCCCTAAGAGGAGGTTAAGAAGAGGCGCTTCAAAGAAGAGGTAATGTCCGTTAGCAATTCTTTCAACTTTATTTCTTCTTCTACATCTTATTATTTAGTTGTTTCATTATTAATTAATAAAATCAGTATCACTAATATACTGATATGTTATTATAAATATCAAACAACCCTATTTCACCTTCTATCCATCCTACAGAAAACGAAATCATCGCACGTGCGTACGTATGGAATACCGTCTCCACGCCATTGTGTAATCTGTTTTCCACCACCACTTTACTTGGATGGGTATAATGGTGTAAATAATAACTATATATGATTATTATAAAGTGATATTGATTCTTAAATAGTATACATACACTTCAATACAATTCCACGATCATGGGAACGATATCGTCGCTCGTGCGTACGTACGGCCTACCGTCTCCACGATGTGATGTGACTTGTTCTACATGATCTTAAATGAATAAAGATTATATAAATGGATTTAATAAATAAATATGATATATATTACACTAATACCATTCTATAAATGAGTTATCTATAACCTAAAAAGAAGAATAAGATTTTATTCGACAAAACATGCATAAGAACAAAAAATCAATAAACACCTGAATAACAAGTAGCAATGAAATATTACTAATAAGAAGATAAGGATATGACCATATATGATATCATAACAATGAGTACAATTTTGGAATAATTCAATAACATTATTTAAATCATTATACATGAGGTTCGAACACGTATGAAGCAAATCAGATCTAAGGTAAGGGAAAATCTCGCAATCTCATTTTTATCCGAGATTGATTATACTTCAGAATTTACTGGGGAATATTTATCATCCAAATCCATGTTTCCTCAATATGTAATATTATTTATATCATCCTAAAAATTTTTAAATACAATTTTACCCTTCGGTGAGTTTTTAGTAAAAGATATGAAAGGAATCTTTTGTCGTTTTTAGTACGAGGTACTTTTTTGACTTTTCCGGCCAAAGTACGAGAAGAAAGTCTTTATTTAACTTATACAGCATGAATGGATTTTTAGAACATTATTTCCATGAAGATGCCTTTACAAGTTTTCAAGTTTATTTTTAATTAACTTCTTTTAATTTAAAATTTTATGATATGTTAAGAAAGGAAATTCTTTTTTGAAGTATAAAGGATATTTTCCTCAAGAATGGAGTTCCAGTGTTTTATCAAAATTATTTTCCACCTAAGATAATATAAGGTTCTGTTTCTATACCTATTTTGACATTGACTTGATTATGATGGAATTATTTTTATAAATTCCTTTTATATTATATGATTTATGTTATGATGGTATGATGTTTAAGAATCCCATTTTTATTACATGGGTTATGCTATGATGTATGATTTATGATCTTGTGGAACACATAAGAATGGTATAATTATGAAATGGGTGGGACCTATATCTACCTACAATGCATTGGGTAAAGTTTTATATATCATGAGATAGACATGGCGGGAATGGCAGGTTAATCCAGTTCAGTGATACAGGACTGAAACGAGGAGTGAACTCGGTTCAGAAATGGACTTTTTTCTGCTAAGATAGTCTTGGAAATGAGTCTTGGCTACTAAGAAACGATTCTATATGATTATGGGTGTATGAAATAAAATTTCATGTTATGATTATTGGGATTACATTTCACTACTTTGATTTATCCCAGGTTATGAAATTGTGATCTCTTTTGCAGGTTAAGATTTCCAAAATGTTATGTTCTGATGAATATGATGTGATTGATATTTCTTTTCTTTACCCTTACTGAGAATTTGAGCTCACCCTTCTGTATGATTTATTTTCCCCAGGTGAGGAAGAAGGGTATTAAGTAAGATATTCCAAAAGGGAAACTAGATATGATAAAATAAAAGGGAGACAGTGTAGATGATTTATGAACCAGTTGTTTATGTTTCCCAATTTCTAAAGACACTATACCTATACGGTCCTTTCATAGTTTTGTTATATATTGTAATAAGTGTGCTTCAATTTTGAAGTAATAACAATGTATTTAAAGTATGTTTCATTATATTTTGTATCATAGGAAAGGTATAGTCAACCGTTGGAAACTAGGATGTGAAAGCCTTAGTAAGAACCCTAAGGATATATCTAAGCATAGAACACAATCTTAGTGTTTTAGAAATGGCTTTGAACAACCTATGATAAGACCTTAAGTGTGAAATTTTATTCTTGATTATGTGGTTTTCCTATTATAATTAGTTTTTCTCACACTATTCTTCTTGGTTTTAGTCAATGGCTGGAACCCGAAGGAACCATGTTAATGCGGAATTCGACGGGCAATACAATGATTGTCCCCCCTGAGCAACCAAATGTTATGGGAGCTGGAATGAAATATCTTGTATCCAAGCTCACACAACTTTCTCAAGCTATGAATCATGCAGGACTTCCAAACAAGAAAAGGAAAGAGCAACATTCTGTTTAATCCTTCATGAGGCAGAGTCTACCTTCATTCAGTGGGTCTACTGATCCATTAGTAGCTGAACAATGGATCAGTACCACTGAAAAGATATTTTCAGTTCTTCAATGTTCTAAACATGATAAAGTCATCTTAGTAGTATATCGTTTGGAAGGTGAAGCTGATCAATGGTGGAATCTTATCAAGAATACGAGGAAGAGGGATGAAATTAAATCAATGGAATGGGATGAGTTCAAGAACTTATTTTTCAATAATTAATTCCCTCATATTCTTCGAAAAAAGATGGAGAAGGAGTTTCTTGAACTGAAGCAAAAGGATGATGAATCTGTTGGTACCTATGAAGCAAATTTTACAAGACTTGCAAGGTACGCTTATGGGATTATTATCTAACCAGAGAGTAAGATCGATCGATTATTTAGTGGATTAAAACCAAGTATTCAAAGGGCATTAGCCATAAGGTAATTCAATAGCTATGAGGAAATTGTTCGATGTGCTATCATGGTTGAGATAGAGATTGGAGTAACCCATCAGTCATATGTGTTTGATAAGAAGAGGAAAATGGAATTCAAAGGGAAATCTAAAGACCACACTGAAAAGAAGATGAGTTTTCCCTTATGCTCAAAGTGTGGAATGAAACATGGAGGGAGTTGTCTTAAATGGACAAGTAAATGTTTCAAATGTGGAAAGGAAGGTCATCAAGCATTTTAATGCCGCAATGATGGGAAAAAGATGTCTAGTGATGCGAACAAAGAAAATGCTACACAGAGTGCACCTCCTACACTTCAATGTTACAAGTTCTAGGAAATGAGGCATTATGCCAATCAATGCCCTAATCCAAAGGTTGTTGATGATGATCGACGTAAAAAAACTCTTAAGGCTAAAGATAAAGGAAAGTCACATGAAATTTCTATCAGCAATGTGGAGTATGATAACGAAGTGGTGAAAGGTACACTTACCATCCACTCTAAAGTAGAAAATGTTTTATTTTATTCTAGATCCACCCACTCTTTTATTTCTGAATAATTTTCTAAGGGTATCTCCATATTACCACAACAGTTAGATATTGAGTTAGCTGTGACAACCCCTAATGGAACAACAGTCGCATCAAAAGTTTACAATTATTCTCTGATTGAAGTTTGTGGGAAAGTGCTTCTTGAAAATCTTGTTATCCTTCCTATAGTGGAATTTTATGTGATTCTTGGCATGGATTGGCTTTCCTTATACGGATCTCATATCAATTTCCAATGAAGGGAAGTTACATTTCATATTCCAGATCAATATATGATCATTTATCGATGCAAGGATGAACATAACCTTCCAGTGGAAATTTCTTCGATCTTATGGGTCTTGATTCCAATAAATGAAGGTTATTTATCTCAAATGGTTGGTGAGAAACTCACGATTAAGAATATGCCCATTGTACAGGAGTTTGATGATGTATTTTCGTAGGAATTTCCTGGTCTTCCACCAAATCATGAAGTTGAGTTTTCAATAGAAATCATACCGGGTGATTTACCTGTTTCAAAGACACCTTATAGAATGACCCTAATTGAGTCACATGAATTAAAGAATCAACTCCAAGAGAATATTTATAAGGTATTAATACACCCTAGTGCGTCACCTTGGGGAGCACTTGTTCTATTTGTTAAGAAGAAATATGGATCAATGAGACTCTGCATTGATTATCGAGAACTTAACAAGATCACTATCAAGAACAAATATCCTATCCCATGCATTGATGAATTATTTGACCAACTACGCGGAGCTCAATACTTTTCCAAGATTTATCTTCATTTAGGGTATCATCAATTAAGGGTCAAAAGGGAGGATATACCAAAGACGACTTTCCGTACAAGGTATGGACACTATGAATTTATAGTGACGCCATTTGGTCTTACTAATTCCCCTGCTATCTTCATGGATCTAATGAATAGAGTCTTTAGAGACTATCTTGATCATTTTTTGGTAGTCTTTATAGAAGATATTATTTTCTATTCAAAGAGAAAGGAATAACATGAAGATCACATGAGAATTGTATTTAAGACCCTGAGAAAGGAGAAGCTTTATGCCAAATTTACCAAGTGTGAATTTTGGCTTCAAGAAGTTGCATTTTTGGGTGACATAATCTCAAAAGAGGGGATATCTGTGGATCCACCAAAAATAGAGGTTATCAAAAGATGGTTGAGACCAACAATAGTAACTGAGATCCAAAGTTTTCTTGGTTTGGCTGGATATTATCAATGTTTTGTGGAATATTTTTCACGATTATCTAATCCACTCTGCAAGTTGACTCGAAAAAGAGTTAAGTTCGTTTGGACGGAGGAGTGTGAAGTTAATTTCAAGGAGTTAAAAATAAGGTTATCCAGTGCACCTGTGATCACACTACCTTGTAGTGGAGAAAGGTTTGTGATTTATAGTGATGCATCCAAGAAGGGACTGGGGTGTTTTCTCATGAAAAATGATATGGTGATATCTTATTCCTCATGACAGTTGAAAATCCATGAGAAAAATTACCAAACTCATGATTTGGAGTTAGCTGCGGTAATATTTGCATTAATGATTTAGAGGCATTATCTTTATGGAAAATGTGTGATATTTATACTGATCATAAAAGTTTAAAGTATATTTTCACACAAAAGGAGCTAAATATGCACCAAAGAAGATGGTTGGATCTGATTAAGGATTACAACTGCTCAATTCATTTCCACCCTGGGAAAGAAAATAAGGTGGCAGATGCATAAAGTCAAAAAGACCATGCTAGCTTATCCATGATGAGGATCACAAAAGATCCAATATTTATGAATTTAAAAAGGATGGATCTTAGAATTATAATGGATGGGAAAAAATCTTATCTTTCTTAAATGAATGTTCAACCATCTATACATGTAAAGATTAAAGAGGCACAAAAAGGAGATGTAGAGTTACAAAATAAGACGAGAAATGTTCCTGAATTCACCCTTGATTGTGATGGGATAATAAATTTCAGGAATCAGATTTGTGTTCCTCCCATCCCAAAATTAAAGAAGAAGCTACTGGATGAGGATCATAGTTATTTATTCTCTATTCATCCTGGAAGCATGAAGATGTATAGAGACCTGAAAGAGTACTTCTAGTGGGATGGAATGAAAATAGATGTTGCTGAATATATCTCTTGATGCTTGGTTTGTCAGCAAGTTAAAGATAAGAGACAGAAGTCTAAGGGGATGTTACAACCATTACCCATACCCTAATGGAAATGGGAAAACATCACTATGGACTTTGTCACCATAATTCCTAAAACATCCAAAGGAAATAATGCTATCTGGGTCAAATTTGATCATCTTACAAAGTCGGCACACTTCATTTCTAATAGAGAGGATTTATCTCTTGATCATCTTGCTAGGATATATGTGAAGGAAGTGGTAAGATTGCATAGAGTACCACTTTACATTATATCTGATTGGGATCCAAGGTTTACATCGACGTTTTGGTGAATTCTTCAACATATTCTGGATACAAAGTTGATTTTCAGCACTGCTTATCATCCTCAGACTGACGGTCAGTCTGAGAGAATAATTCAAAATCTAGAAGATATGTTAAGAGCTTTCTTTATGGATTTCAAAGGTGGTTGGGATCAACACCTACCTTTGGTGGAATTTTCTTATAATAATATCTTTCACTCCAGTATTCAGATGGCTCCTTATGAAGCTCTCTATGGAAAGAAATGACGAACTCCAACTTGCTGGGATGAAGCTGGGGAAAGAAATATATTTGGACCTGATCTTGTTGATGAGATGGAAGAAAAGGCCCAATCTATTCAACAACACATAAGAGCAGCTCAAAGTCGAAAAAAAAGTTATGCCAATAACCGAAGAAAATACCTAGAGTTTGAAGTGGGTGATAAAGTGTTCTTACGAATATATCCTTGCAAGAGAGTAATGAGATTTGGAAAGAAGGGAAAGCTGAGCCCTAGGTATATCGGTCCTTTCGAAATACTAGATTGTGTTGGGAAGGTAGCTTACCAATTGGAACTTCTACCGAATCTCTCTCAAGTTCACGTTGTGTTCCATGTATCTCCCCAGAGAAAGTACATACCCGATCCTTCACATGTACTCAGCTCAGAAGTTGTTCTGCTGGAGCAAGATCTTTCTTATGAAGAACAGTCAATATAGATTTTGGATCATAGCGAAAAAGTCCTACAGAACAAGACCACTTGCTTGGTGAATGTTTTATGGAGGAACCACCAATTAGAAGAAGCTACATGGGAGCTTGAGGATATGATGAGGAAGAAGTATACTCATCTGTTTGTTACAAAGTGATGAATTTCGAGGGAGAAATTCATTTTAAGGGGGGTAGAATGTAACACCCGATATTTTTATAAGAAATATTTTGTTTTTATGTTATATGAATCATAAAAGGAATATTTCACTACACACAACACTAGCTTGACTTTCTTTACACGTAATCGCGACCTTACTCGATAGCTTGCGTTGTACGCAATACCGAGTTTCACTAAACAATGATATGCTATTAAAATATTATAAAAACTAGCCGTTATGAATAGTAATACCACTTTTTGAAATTTTATAAATTTTATCTTTCAAAATGGACTTCATTTTTGGATTCGGAATATCAAAATTAGCCTAGGGTGAATTTTTGGTATTTTTGTGAAAACTTTCAATTTTTGATGAATATTGAAAACACTGGGTTATTATTTAAAAACCGACTTTTTATTTAAATAATTTTTTATTTTATTTAATTTTTTTAGCTAAAAATTTATAAAGAATACCTATATAAGTTTAAAGTAATTCATTGGAGTCATTTTATAATAAATTTAGATATATAAAAATTTTATTGAACTTTTCACCGTCTTTTACCCACCTCCTAAGACAGTTTGAAAATTTACATAAAACATATTTTTACCGCTTCTGTGTCTGGAATATCGAAAATCCAAGAGACACTATAATGACCCATACTTTACATACATTGTTATTACTTCAAAATTGAAGCACACTTATTACAACATATAACAAAACCAGGAAAGGACCGTATAGGTATATAGTCTTTAGAAACTGGGAAACATAAACAACTGGTTCATAAAGCATCTACTTTGCCTCCCATTTATTTCATCATATCTAGAGTCCCTTTTGGCATATCCTACTTAATAACCTTCTTCCTGACCTGGGGAAATAAAACATACAAAAGGGTGAGCTCAAATGCTCAGTAAGGGTAAACAAAAGAAATATCAATCACATCATATACACAAGAACATAACTTTTGGAAATCTTAACCTGCAAAAGAGATCATAATTTTATAACATGGGATAAATCATAGTAGTGAAATTTAATCCCAATAATCATATCTTAAAACATGAAACTTTGTGGTATACACACATAATCATAGAGAATCATTTCTTATTAGTCAAGACTCATTTCCAAGACTATCTTAGTGGACAAAGTCCATTTCTAAACCGAGTTCACTCCTCATTTCAGTCCTGTTTCACTAAACCGGTTTAACCTTTCATTCCAGCCATTTCTATCTCATGAGATATAAAATCTTTACCCAATGAATTGGAGGGAGATATAGGTCCCACCCATCTCATAATGATACCATTCTTATGTGTGCCACAAAATCATAAATCATACATCATTACATAACCCATGTAAAAATGGGATTCTTAAACAACATGACATCATAAAACAATTCATATAAGATAAAGGAATTCATAAAAATAATTCCACCACAACATAATAAAATCAATGTAATAATAGGGATAGAAACAGAACCCTATATTATCTTAGATGGAAAATAATTTTGATAAAACACTTGAAATCCATTCTTGAGAAAAATATTATTTCTACTTCAAAATTTTTTTCCTTTCTTAACATGTCATACAATTTTAAACTAAAAGAATTTGATTAAAAATAAACTTGAAAAATTGTAAAGGAAGCTTCTTGGAAATAATGTTTTAAAAAAATCCATTCATGCCGTATAAGTTAAAAAAAACATTCTTCCCATACTTTTGTTAGAAAAGTCAAAAAGTACCTCGTACGAAAAATGACAAAAGATTTCTTTCATATCTTTTACTAAAAACTCACCTAAGGGTAAAATTGGATTTAAACAATTTTAGGAAGATGGAAAAAATATTACATATTTAGGAAACATGGATGTGGATGATAAAATACACCCCAGTAAATACCAAAGTATAAACAATCTTAGATAAAATGAGATTGTGATATTTTCCCTTACCCTAGGTCCGATTTGTTTCGTAAGTGTCCAAACCTCCTGTATAATGATTTAAATAATGTTATTGACTTATTCCAGAATCATAATTATTTTTATGATATCATATATGGTCATATTCTTAGCTTCTTATTAGTAATATTTCATTACTACTTGTTATTCGGGTGTTTATTACTTTTTGTTCTTATGCGTGTTTTGTCGAATAAATTCTTAGTTTTCTTTTTAGGTTATAGATACCTCATTTACATAATGGTATTAGTGTAATATATATCATATTAATTCATTCAAATCATTTATATAATCATTATGCAATGAATATCATGTAGAACGAGTCGCATCACATCGTGGAGACGGTATTCTGTACGTACGCACGAGCGATGATATCATTCCCATGATCGTGGAATTGTATTTGAGTGTATGTATATTATTTAAGAATAAATATCAAATTATAATAATCATATAGAGATATTATTTACACCATTATACCCATCCAAGTAAGGTGGTGGTGGAAAATAGATTACACCACGGCGTGGAGACGGTATTCCGTACGTACGCACGCGCGGTGATTTCATTTTCCGTAGGATGGATAGATAGTGAGATAGGGTTGTTTCATACTTATAATAACATATAAATATATGATTGATACTGATGTTATTACTTCATAATTAAACAACTAAATAAGAAGAAGTAGAAGAAGAAATAGAGTTGAAAGAATCGGTAACGGACATTACCTCTTCTTTGAAACGCCTCTTAGAGACCTCCTTTTAGGGCACTAAAATTGGTTTTTGAAGAAGACCAGGACCTCTATGATGTTTCTAGGGAAGTGGGGAAGTGAAATGGGCAGGGTTTGGATGAGCTTTAAGGCTCAAATTGGTGTGAGGGGGAGGGGGATGAGGTTCCCTTTTATAAGGGAGGAGAGGGGCACCTTTAGAATAACTAAAAATATTATTTTATTATAAAGTCAAATTCGGGTTTTAATAGCTCCAAATTGATATATTTCAAAGCTAAGGTAGGGATGGGTAGAAATCCTCTCATACAATAGAATTTAGACAAGTTTAGGTCATTATATTAACCTTATCTTTCAGTTTTAACTCTTAGTTAATTAGATTGACATTTACCATGTCACTTTGTATTTTTATATTATATAGTTAATAAACTTACCATATACATCCAAGAGACCCCCAAGTTGTCCATTAATGATACACCTATCATGATATAAGTATCTTGGATGAACCTTAGATTTTTAGGAATATAATAACAACTAATAATATAAAATTTGTTTTAAAAACTATTTTATGTCAATTTTGACACTATTTGGTAATTGATTTGTGTGAAAATCATAACAGAATGATTAGTTCGAAAAAAATTAATTAAATCAATACTAACATGTCATATTAACATATAAAATTATTGTAATTCATAAAAAGTCTCAAATTAAATTTATTTGGGTATTTATAACATCAATTATGTCAATATTTCATTAATAAGATAATTACTGCATCATCATTGTATCATAATTAAATTATTTTAAGTCTAAAAATTACAAATAAAATACCCTTATGTTTGAAATCTTTTTAGATTTCTAATGAATATTTATAGTCGAATTTATCTTATATATAACCCTATATTAAAAATGATTTAGTTATTAAACTTTGATTTTAACTATTTTAACCCTTCTTTAAATAAATTGATAATAAATGTCCTAATCTAATCCAAATGGGCCTAAATGGTCATATTGTATTCCTAAGGTTGTTTTTGGTCGAATTACACTTATCCAATAGAATTAGGACATGTTTTAGGGTAATAATAATAACACTTTTACCCTTAATTACCCTATTTACTTTTAACCGTGGTAAAAAAAAGTAAAAAGTTACTATTCACCAAAAATTATTTTCATCTCATTGAACCACATTTTAGTCCTTGATATTAACCGTGTCTCTCGGATTTTCGAAATTCTGCTCACAAAAGTAGTAAAATTAAGTTTTATGAAAAATTCAGTTTTTTTAACTACCACTTAGTGGTTTCACTATTCATAAAAAAAATGAAAGTTTCCAGAAAAATACCAAAAATTAGGCCTAAGATATATTTGATATTATGAATTCAAAAATGATGTCTATTTTACCAAATTCAAAACATATCAGTTACATTAACTAATTTAAAAATTAATTCCCGTCGTCAAAACAAATAGCGTGTTTTTAAGAGATAATAACTATCAAAAGATTGACACTCGTTTATGTTTGGTTTAAATGTGAAATTACATCCAATGAACCACATTGTATTAAATTGTAAAAATATATTCTAAATATACATTAAAACCACTCAAATTATTAATTTATCACTATTAATTATTTCAATTAAAAAAGTTGTTTTTAATTAAAATTTAGTAATTTTCACTATTCATCAGAATATGAAAGTTATCCGAAAAGTACCAAAATTTCACCCTATGCTAATTTCGATATTCCGAATCCAAAAATGAAGTCTATTTTGAAAAATAAAAATTAAAAAATTTCAAAAATTGGTTATTATTATTCATAACGGCTAGTTTTAATAATATTTTAATAGCATATCGTTGTTTAGTGAAACTCGGTATTGCGTACGACGCAATCTATCAAGGAAGGCCGCGGTTGCGTGTAAAGCAAGCCAAGATAGTGTTGTGTGTAGTGAAAGATTCCTTTGATGATTTATATAAAATAAAAACAAAATATTTCTCATAAAAATATCGGGTGTTACATTCTACCCCCCTTAAAATGAATTTCGCCCTCGAAATTCGTCACTTTGTAACAAAAAGATGAGGATACCTCTCCCTCATCATATCCTCAAGCTACCATGTAGCTTATTTTAATTGTTTTTTCCTCCATAAAACTTTTACCAATCGAGTGGTCTTGTTTTGTAGGACTTTTTCGCTACGATCCAGAATCTCTATCGGATATTCTTCATAAAAAGATCTTGCTTCAGCAGTACAACTTCTGAGATGAGTACATGTGAAGGATCAGGTATGTACTTTATTAAGAGAGATACATGGAACACATCGTGAACTTGATAGAGATTCGGTGGAAGTGCCAATCGATAATCTACCTTTCCAACATGATCCAGTATTTCGAAAGGACCGATATATCTAGGGCTCAACTTCCCCTTCTTTACAAATATCATGACCCTCTTCTTGGGAGATATTTGTAAGAACACTTTATCACCCACTTCAAACTCTAGGTCTCTTCTTCGGTTGTCAACATAACCTTTCTGTCAACTCTGAGATGCTCTTATGTGTTGTTGAATAGATCTGACCTTTTCTGCCATCTCATCAACAAGATCAGGTCCTAATAGCTTTCTTTCCCCAACTTTATCCCATCAAGTTGGAGTCCTGCATTTCTTTCCATAGAGAGCTTCATAAGGAGCCATCTGAATACTGGAGTGAAAGCTATTATTATAAGAAAATTCCACCAAAGGTAGGTGTTGATCCCAACCACCTTTGAAATCCATATAGAAAGCTCTTAACATATCTTCTAGATTTTGAATTGTTCTCTCAGACTAACCGTCAGTCTGAGGATGATAAGCAGTGCTGAAAATCAACTTTGTATCCAGAATATGTTGAAGAATTCACCAAAACGTCGATGTAAACCTTGGATCCCAATCAGATATAATGTAAAGTGGTACTCTATGCAATATTACCACTTCCTTCACATATATCCTAGCAAGATGATCAAGAGATAAATCCTCTCTATTAGAAATGAAGTGTGCCGACTTTGTAAGATGATCAACTTTAACCCAGATAGCATTATTGCATTTGGATGTTTTAGGAAGTCCTGTGACAAAGTCCATAGTGATGTTTTCCCATTTCCATTCGAGTATGGGTAATGGTTGTAACATCCCCTTAGACTTCTGTCTCTCAGCTTTAACTTGCTGATAAACCAAGCATCGAGAGACATATTCAGCAACATCTCTTTTCATGCCATCCCACTAGAAGTACTGTTTCAGGTCCCTATACATCTTCGTGCTTCCAGGATGAATAGAGAATGAAGAACTATGAGCCTCATCCAGCAGCTCCTTCTTTAATTCGGGGATGGGAGGAACACAAACCCGATTCCTGAACTTTATTATCCCATCACAATCAAGGTTGAATTCAGGAACATTTCTCACCTTCTTTTGTAACTCTACATCTTCTTTCTGTGCCTCTTTAATCTTCACATGTATAGATGGTTGAACATTCATTTGAGAAAGATATGATTTTCCCCCTTCCATTATAATTCCAAGATCCATCCTTTGTAAATCCATAAATATTGGATCTTTTGTGATCCTCATCATGGATAAACTGGCATGGTCTTGTCGACTTAATGCATCTTCCACCATTTTTTCTTTCCCAGGGTGGTAATGAATTGAGCAGTCGTAATCCTTAATCACCTCTAACCATCTTCTTTGGCCCATATTCAGCTCCTTTTGTGTGAAAATATACTTTAAACTTTTATGATCAGTATAAATGTCATACCTTTCTCCATAAAGATAATTCCTCCAAATCTTTAATGCAAAGATTACCACAGCTAACTCCAAATCATGAGTTGGGTAATTTTGCTCATGGATTTTCAACTGTTGTGAGGCATAAGCTATCACAATATCATTTTGCATAAGAACACACCCCAATCCCTTCTTGGATGCATCACTGTAGATCACAAACCTTTCTCCACTACAAGGCAGTGTGAGCACAGGTGCACTGGATAACCTTCTTTTCAACTCCTTGAAATTCTCTTCACATTCCTCCATCCAAACAAACTTAACTCCTTTCCGAGTCAACATGGTGAGTGGATTAGATAATCATGAAAAATCTTTCACAAAATGTCGATAATATCCAGCCAAACCAAGAAAACTTTGGATCTTAGTTACTGTTGTTGGTCTCAACCATCTTTCGATAATCTCTGTTTTTTCTGGATCCACAGATATCCCCTCTTTTGAGATTATGTGACCCAAAAATGAAACTTTTGGAAGCCAAAATTCACACTTGGTAAATTTGGCATAAAGCTTCTCCTTTCTCAGGGTCTTCAATATAATTCTCAAGTGATCTTCATGTTCTTCATTTCTCTTTGAATAGACAAGAATATCATCTATAAAGACTACCACAAATTGATCAAGATAGTCTCTAAAGACTCTATTCATCAGATCCATGAAAATAGCAGGGGCATTAGTAAGACCAAATGGCATCACTATAAATTCATAGTGTCCATACCTTGTACAAAAAGTTGTCTTTGGTATATCCTCCCTTTTGACCGTTAATTAATGATACCTTGAACGAAGATCAATCTTGGAAAAGTATTGAGCTCCACGTAGTTGATCAAATAAGTCATCAATGCGTGGGAGAAGATATTTGTTCTTGATAGTGATATTGTTAAGTTCTCGATAATCAATGTAGAGTCTCATTGATCCATCTTTCTTCTTAACAAATAGAACAGGTGCTCCCCAAGGTGACGCACTAGGGCGTATGAATCCCTTATCAATATTCTCTTGGAGTTTCTTCTTAAATTCCTGCAACTCAATTGGGGCCATTCTATAAGGTGTATTTGAAATAGTCAAAGCACCCAGTACGAGTTCTATTGAAAACTCAACTTCACGATTTGGTGGAAGACCCGAAAATTCCTCTGGAAAGACATCATCAAACTCCCGTACAATGGGCATATTCTTAATCGTGAGTTTCTCTCCAACCATTTGAGATAAATAACCCTCATTTAGTGGAATCAAGACCCATAATATGGAAGAAATTTCCACTGGAAGGTTATGTTCATCCTTGCATCAATAGACGATCATAGATTGATCTGGAATATGAAATGTGACTTCCCTTCTTTGGAAATTGATATGAGCTCCATATAAAGAAATCCAATCCATGCCAATAATCACATCAAATCCCACTATAGTAAGGATCACAAGATTTGCAGGAAGCACTTTCCCACAAACTTCAATCGGGGAAGAATTATAAACATTTGATGTGACTGTTGTGCCATTAGGGGTTGTCACAGCTAACTCAACATCTAATTGTTGAGGTAATACGGTGATACTCTTAGAAAATTCTTCAGAAATAAAAGAGTGGGTGGATCCAGAATCAAATAAAACATTTGCTACTTCAGAGTGGATAGTAAGTGTACCTTTCACCACATCGTTATCGTACTCCACACCGATGATAGAAATTGCATGTGACTTTCCTTTGCCTTTAGCCTTAAGAGTTTGTTGACGTCGACCATCATCATCAACCCTTGGATTTGGGCATTGATTGGTATAATGACCCATCTCCTTGCACTTGAAACATTGAAGTGTAGTAGGTTCATTCTATGTATCCCTTCCTTTGTTTGCATCATTAGACATATTCTTCCCATCATTGCGGCATTCAAATGCCCGATGACCTTAATTTCCACATTTGAAACATTTACTTGTCCCTTTAAGAAAACTCCCTCCATGTTTCTTTCCACACTTTGAGAATAAGGGAAAGCTCATCTTCTTTTCAGTGTGATCTTTATATTTTCCTTTGAATTCTATTTTCCTCTTCTTATCAAACCCATATGACTGATGGGTTACTCCAATCTCCATCTCAACTTTGAGAGCACATCGAACGATTTTTTCATAGCTATTGAAGTCCCTTATGGCTAAGGCCCTTCAAAGACTTGGTTTTAAGCCACTAAAGAATCGATCGATCTTAATCTCAGGTTGGATAATAATACCATAAGCGTACCTTGAAAGTCTTGAAAAATTTGCTTTATAGGTACCAATAGATTCATTATACTTTTGCTTCAGTTCAAGAAACTCTTTCTCCATATTTGTTCGAAGAATACGAGGGAAGTACTTATTGAAAAATAAGTTCTTGAGCTCGTCCCATTCCATGGGCTCAATTTCATCCCTTTGCCTCATATTCTTAATAAGATTCCACCATTGATCAGCATCTCCTTCCAAACGATACACTGCTAGGATGACTTTATCATGTTCAGAACATTGAAGAACTGAAAATATCTTTTCAGTAATACTCATCCATTGTTCAGCAACTAATGGATCAGTAGACCCGCTGAATGAAGGCGGACGCTTCCTCATGAAGGATTCAACAGAATGTTGCTCCTTCCTTTGCTCGTTTGGAAGTCCTGCATGATTCATAACTGGAGAAAGTTGTGTGAGCATGGCTACAAGATTTTTCATTCCAGCTCCCATAACGTTTGGTTGCTCAGGGGGACAATCATTGCATTGCCCGTCACATTCCGTATTAACACGCTTCCTTCAGGTTCCAGCCATTGACTAAAACCAAGAAGAATAGTGTGAGAAACACTAATTATAATAGGAAAACCACATAATCAAGAATAAAATTTCACACTTAAGGTCTTATCCTAGGTTATTCATGGCCGTTTCTAAAACAATAAGATTGTGTTCTATGCTTAGACTTATCCTTAGGATTCTTACTAAGGCTTTCACATCCTAGTTTCCAAAGGTTGACTATACCTTTCCTCTGATACCAACTATAACGACCCATACTTTACATACATTGTTATTACTTCAGAATTGAAGCACACTTATTAAAACATATAACAAAACCAGGAAAGGACCGTATAGGTATAGAGTCTTTAGAAACTGGGAAACATAAACAACTAGTTCATAAAGCATCTACTTTGCCTCCCATTTATTTCATCATATCTAGAGTCCCTTTTGGCATATCCTACTTAATAACCTTCTTCCTGACCTGGGGAAATAAAACATACAAAAGGGTGAGCTCAAATCCTCAGTAATGGTAAACAAAAGAAATATCAATCACATCATATACACAAGAACATATCTTTTGGAAATCTTAACCTACAAAAGATATCATAATTTCATAACATGGGATAAATCATAGTAGTGAAATGTAATCACAATAATCATATCTTAAAACATTAAACTTTGTGTCATACACACATAATCATAGAGAATCATTTCTTATTAGTCAAGACTCATTTCCAAGACTATCTTAGTGGACAAAGTCCATTTCTAAACTGAGTTCACTCCTCGTTTCAGTCCTGTTTCACTGAACCGGTTTAACCTGCCGTTCTAGCCATGTTTATCTCATGAGATATAAAATATTTACCCAATGCATTGGAGGGAGATATTGTTCCCACCCATCTCATAATGATACCATTCTTATGTGTGCCACAAAATCATAAATCATACATCATTACATAACCCATGTAAAAATGGGATTCTTAAACAACATGACATCATAAAACAATTCATATAAGATAAAGGAATTCATAAAAATAATTCCATCACAACATAATAAAATCAATGTAATAATAGGGATAGAAACATAACCCCATATTATCTTAGATGGAAAATAATTTTGATAAAACACTTGAACTCCATTCTTGAGGAAAATATCCCTTCTACTTCAAAAACATTTTCCTTTCTTAACATGTCATACAATTTTAAACTAAAAGAAGTTGATTAAAAATAAACTTGAAAACTTGTAAAGGAATATTCTTTTAAATAATGTTTTAAAAAATCCATTCATGCCGTATAAGTTAAAAAAAACATTCTTCCTGTACTTTTGTCAGAAAAGTCAAAAAGTACCTCGTACGAAAAATGACAAAAGATTCCTTTCATATCTTTTACTAAAAACTCACCTAAGGGTAAAATTGGATTTAAACAATTTTAGGTGGATGGAAACAATATTACATATTGAGGAAACATGGATGTGGATGATAAAATACACCCCAGTAAATACCAAAGTATAAACAATCTCGGATAAAATGAGATTGTGATATTTTCCCTTACCTTAGGTCTGATTTGCTTCGTAAGTGTCCGAACCTCCTATATAATGATTTAAATAATGTTATTGACTTATTCCAGAATCATAATTATTTTTATGATATCATATATGGTCATATTCTTATATTTTTATTAGTAATATTTCATTACTACTTGTTATTCGGGTGTTTATTACTTTTTGTTCTTATACGTGTTTTGTCAAATAAATTCTTAGTTTTCTTTTTAGGTTATAGATAACTCATTTACAAAATTGTATTAGTGTAATATATATCATATTCATTCATTCAATTCATTTATATAATCATTATGCAATGAAGATCATGTAGAATGAGTCGCATCACATCATGGAGACGGTATTCCGTACGTACGCACGAGCGATGATATCGTTCCCATGATCGTGGAATTGTATTGGAGTGTATGTATACTATTTCAGAATCAATATCACTTTAAAATAATCATATATAGTCATAATTTACACCATTATACCCATCCAAGTAAGGTGGTGGTGGAAAATAGATTACACCACGGCGTGGGGACAGTATTCCGTACGTACGCAGGCGCGATGATTTCATTTTCCGTAGGATGGTAGACGGTGAAATAGAGTTGTTTCATACTTATAATAACATATCAGTATATGAGTGATACTGATGTTATTACTTCATAATGAAACAACTAAAGAATAATAAGTATAAGAATAAATAGAGTTGAAAGAATCGGTAACGGACATTACCTCTTCTTTGAAGCGCCTCTTAGAGTCCTCCTTTTAGGGCACACAAATTGGTCTTTGAAGAAGACTAGGACCTCTAGGATGTTTCTATGGAAGTGGGGAAGTTAAATGGGCAGGGGTTGGCCGAGAGTTAAGGCTCACATTGGTGTGAGGAGGAGAGAGAGGAGGTTCCTTTTTATAAGGGAGGAGAGGGGCACCTTTGGAATAACTAAAAATATTATTTTATTATAAAGTCAAATTCGGTTTTTAATAGCTCCAAATTGATATATTTCGAATCTAAGGTGGATATGGGTCTAAATAATCTCATCCAATAGAATTTAGACAAGTTTAGGTCATTATATTAACCTTATCTTTTAGTTTTAACTCTTAGTTAATTAGATTGACATTTACCATGTCACTTTGTATTTTTATATTATATAGTTAATAAAGTTACCATATACATCCAAGCGACCCCCAAGTGGTCCATTAATGATAAAACTATCATGATATAAGTATCTTGGCCGAACCTTAGATTTTTAGGAATATAATAACAATTAATAATATAATATTTGTTTTAAAAACTATTTTGTGTCAATTTTGACACTATTTGGTAATTGATTTTTGTAAAAATCATAACAGAATGATTAGTTCGAAAAAAATTAATTAAATGAATACTAACATGTCATATTAACATAGAAAATTATTTGAATTCATAAAAAGTCTCAAATTACATTTATTTGGGTATTTATAACATCAATTATGTCAATATTTCATTAATAAGATAACTACTGCATCATCATTGTATCATAATTAAATTATTTTAAGTCTAAAAATTACAAATAAAATACCCTTATGTTTTAAACCTTTTTAGATTTCTAATTAATATTTATAGTTGAATTTATCTTATGTATAAACCTATATTAAAAATGATTTAGTTATTAAACTTTGATTTTAACTATTTTAACCCTTCTTTAAATAAATTGATAATAAAAGTCCTAATCTAATCCAAGTGGGCCTAAATGTTCATATTTTATTCCTAAGGTTATTTTTGGTCGAATTAAACTTATCCAATAGAATTAGGACATGTGTTAGGGTAATAATAAAAACACTTTTACCCTTAATTACCCTATTTACTTTTAACCGTGGTAAAAAAAGTAAAAAGTTACTATTCACCAAAAATTATTTTCATCTCATTGAACCACATTTTAGTCCTTGATATTAACCGTGTCTCTCGGATTTTCGAAATTCTACTCACAGAAGTGGTAAAATTAAGTTTTATGAAAAATTCAGTTTTTTTAACTACCACTTAGTAGTTTCACTATTCATCAAAAAAATGAAAGTTTCCAGAAAAATAACAAAAATTAGGCCTAAGCTATATTTGATATTATTAATTCAAAAATGATGTCTATTTTACCAAATTAAAAACATATCAATTACATTAAATAATTTAAAAATTAATTCCCGTCGTCAAAACAAATAACGTGTTTTTAAGAGATAATAACTATCAAAAGATTGACACTTGTTTATGTTTGGTTTAAATGTGAAATTACATCCAATGAACCACATTGTATTAAATTGTAAAAATATATTCTAAATATACTTTAAAACCACTCAAATTAATAATTTATCACTATTAATTATTTCGATTAAAAAATTTGTTTTTAATTAAAATTTAGTAATTTTCACTATTCATCAGAATATGAAAGTTATCCGAAAAGTACCAAAATTTCACCCTAAGCTAATTTCGATATTCTGAATCCAAAAATGAAGTCTATTTTGAAAAATGAAAATTACAAAATATCAAAAAGTGGTTATTACTATTCATAACAGCTAGTTTTAATAATATTTTAATAGCATATCGTTGTTTAGTGAAACTCGGTATTGCGTACGACGCAAGCTATCGAGGAAGGCCGCGGTTGCGTGTAAAGAAAGCCAAGCTAGTTTTGTGTGTAGTGAAAGATTCCTTTGATGATTTATATAACATAAAAAAAAAATATTTCTCATAAAAGTCTCAGGTGTTATAGACACGGTTAATATCAAGGAGTAAAATGTGGTTCAATAAGATAAAAATAATTTTTGGTGAATAGTAACTTTTTACTTTTATTTACCACGGTTAAAAGTAAATAGGGTAATTAAGGGTAAAAATGGTATTATTATTACCCTAACACATGTACTAATTCTATTGGATAAGTTTAATTCGACCAAAAACAACCTTATTAATAAAATATGACCATTTAGGTCCACATGGATTAGATTAGGACATTTAATACTATTTTATTTAAAGAAGAGTTAAAATAGTTAAAATCAAAGTTAAAAAACAAAACAATTTTTAATATAGGGTTATAAATAAGATAAATTAGACTATAAATATTCATTAGAAAGCTAAAAGCTTTCCTACATAATGTTATTTTATTTATAATTTTTGGACTTTAAATAGTTTAATTTATTTATGACACAATGATGATGCAATAATTACCTTATTAAGGAAATATTAACATAATTGATATTATAAATACCCAAATAATTATAATTTTATACTTTTTATGAATTAAACTAATTTTATAGGTTAATATGACATATTATTATTTATTTAATTAACTTTTTTAGAACTAATCATGCTGTTATGATTTTCACAAAAATCAATTACCAAATAGAGTCAAAATTTACATAAAATAGTTTTTAAAAAAAATATTATATTATTAATTGTTATTTTATTCCTAAAAATATAATGTTCGGCCAAATGACTTATATAAGGTTATATATATTAATAGTGAACTACTTGAGGTTCTTATGGCTTATTATAGTAAGTTAATTAACCATATAGTGTAAGAAAACAAAAAGACATGGTAAATGTTAAATTATTTAACTTAGAGTTAAATCTAAATGATATGGTTAAAATAGTGACCTAAACTTATCTAAAATCTATTGGTTGAGAGGATTTTGATCCATCCCCACCTTATCTTAGAAATAAATCAATTTGGAGCTCTTAAAAACTGAATATGACTTTATTATAAAATAATATTTTAAGTTTTTCTTAAGGTGCCCCTCTCCTCCCTTATAAAAGGGCACCACCCCCCTCTCCACCTCACACCACTTTTCACCTTGAATCTCGGCCAAACCATGCCAATTTCTCTTCTACACTTCCCTATAAATATCCTAGAGGTCCTGGTCTTCTTCAAAGACCATCTTTAGTGCCCTAGGAGGAGGTTAAGAAGAGGCGGTTCAAAGAAGAGGTAATGTCCATTACAGATTCTTTCAACTTTATTTCTTCTTCTACTTCTTCTTATTTAATTGTTTAATTATGAAGTAATAACATAAGTATCACTCATATACTGATATGTTATTATAAATATGAAACAACCCTATTTCATCTTCTATCCATCCTATAGAAAACGAAATCACCGCCTGTGCGTACGTACAGAATACCGTCTCCACGCCGTAGTGTAATCTGTTTTCCACCACCACCTTAATTGGATGGGTATAATGGTGTAAATATTAAATATATATGATTATTTTAAAGTGATACTGATTCTGAAATAGTATACATACACTTAAATACAATTCCACGATCATGGGAACGATATCATCGCTTGTGCGTACGTACGACCTACCGTCTCCATGATGTGTTGCGACTCATTCTACATGATATTAAATGTATAATGATTATATAAATGAATTGAATGAATAAATATGATATATATTAAACTAATACCATTCTGTAAATGAGGTATCTATAACCTAAAAATAAGAATAATAATTTACTTGACAAAACACACATAAGAACCAAAAAGCAATAAACACCCGAATAATAAGTAGCAATGAAATATTACTAATACGAAGCTAAGGATATGACCATATATGATATCATAACAATGAGTACGATTCTGGAATAATTCAATGACATTATTTAAATGATTATACAGGAGTTCGGACACGTACAGAGCAAATCGGATCTAAGGTAAGGGAAAATCTCGCAATCTCATTTTTATCCGAGATTGTTTATACTACAGAATTTACTGGGGAATATTTATCATCCACATCCATGTTTCCTTAGTATTTAATATTATTTCTATCCTCCTACAATTGTTTAAATCCAATTTTACCCTTTGGTGAGTTTTTAGTAAAAGATATGAAAGGAATATTTTGTCGTTTTTAGTACGAGGTACTATTTTGACTTTTCCGGCCAAAGTACGAGAATAATGTCTTTCTTTAACTTATATGGCATGAATGAATTTTTAGAAAATTATTTCCATGAATCTCCCTTTAAAAGTTTTCAAGTTTATTTTTAATTAACTTCTTTTAGTTTAAAATTTTATGACATGTTCAGAAAGGAAAAATGTTTTTGAAGTAGAAAGGATATTTTCCTCAAGAATGGAGTTCAAGTGTTTTATCAAAATTATTTTCCACCTAAGATAATATAGGGTTCTGTTTCTATACCTATTTTGACATTGATTTGATTATTATGGAATTATTTTTATGAAGTCCTTTTATATTATATGATTTATGTTATGATGGTATGATGTTTAAGAATCCCATTTTTATTACATGGGTTATGCTATGATGTATGATTTATGATCTTGTGGCACACATAATAATGGTATCATTATGAAATGGGTGGGACCTATATCTCCCTCCAATTCATTGGGTAAAGATTTATATCTCATGAGATAGATGTGGCTCGAACGGTAGGTTAATCCGGTTCAGTGATACAGGACTGAAACGAGGAGTGAACTCGGTTCAGAAATGGACTTTGTCTGCTAAGATAGTCTTGGAAATGAGTCTTGACTACTAAGAAATGATTATATATGATTTTGTGTGTATGCCACAAAATTTCATGTTATGATTATTGGGATTACATTTCACTACTATGATTTATCCCATGTTATGAAATTATGATCTCTTTTGCAGGTTAAGATTTCCAAAATGTTATGTTCTTATGAATATTATGTGATTGATATTTCTTTTGTTTACCCTTAATGAGAATTTGAGATCACCCTTTTGTATGTTTTATTTTCCCCAGGTCAGGAAGAAGGGTATTAAGTAAGATATTCCAAAAGGGAAACTAGATATGATAAAATAAAAGGGAGACAGTGTAGATGATTTATGAACCAGTTGTTTATGTTTCCCAGTTTCTAAAGACACTATACCTATACGGTCCTTTCATGGTTTTGTTATATGTTGTAATAAGTGTGCTTCAATTTTGAAGTAATAAAAATTTATTTAAAGTATGGGTCATTAAAGTTGGTATCAGAGGAAAGGGATATTCAACCTTTGGAAACTAGGATGTGAAAGCCTTAGTAAGAACCCGAAGGATATATCTAAGCATAGAACACAATATTAGTGTTTTAGAAACGGATTTGAACTACCTAGGATAATACCTTAAGTGTGAAATTTTATTCTTGATTATGTGGTTTTCCTATTATAATTAGTGTTTATCACACTATTATTCTTGGATTTAGTCAATGGCTGGAACCCGAAGGAACCGTGTTAATGCGGAATGCGACGGGCAATGCAATGATTGTCCCCCTGAGCAACCAAACGTTATGGAAGTTGGAATGAAAAATCCTGTAGCCATGCTCACACAACTTTCTTCAGCTATAAATCATGCAGGACTTCCAAACGAGAAAAGGAAGGATCAATATTCTGTTGAATCCTTCATGAGGCATCATCCACCTTCATTCAGTGGGTCTACTGATCCATTAGTGTCTGAACAATGGATCAGTACCACTAAAAAGATATTTTCAGTTCTTCAATGTTCTGAACTTGATAAATTCATCTTAGCAGTATATTGTTTGGAAGGTGAAGCTGATCAATGGTGGAATCTTATCAAGAATACGAGGCAGAGGGATGAAATTTAATCAATGGAATGGGACGAGTTCGAGAACTTATTTTTTAATAAGTAATTCCCTCTTATTCTTCAAACAAATATGGAGAAGGAGTTTCTTGAATTGAAGCAAAAGGATGATGAATCTGTTGGTACCTACGAAGAAAATTTTACAAGACTTTCAAGGTATGCTTCGGGGATTATTATACAACCTAAGAGTAAGATCGATCGATTATTTAGTGGCTTAAAACCAAGACTTCTAAGGGCGTTAGCCATAAGGGACTTCAATAGCTATGAGGGCATAGTTCGATGTGCTCTCAAGGTTGAGATGGAGATTAGAGTAACCCATCAGTTATATGTGTTTGATAAGAAGAGGAAAATGGAATTCAAAGGGAAATCTAAAGACCACACTAAAAAGAATATGAGTTTTCCCTTATGCTCAAAGTTTGGAAAGAAACATGGAGGGAGTTGTATTAAAGGGACAAGTAAGTGTTTCAAATGTGGAAAGGAAGGTCATCAAGCATTTGAATGCCGAAATGATGGGAAGAAGATGTTTAGTGACACGAACAAAGAAAAGGCTTCACAGAGTGCACCTCCTACACTTCAATGTTACAAGTTCAAGGAAATGGGGAATTATGCCAATCAATGCCCTAATCCAGGGATTTTTTATGATGATCTATGTAAAAAAACTCTTAAGGCTAAAGAAAAAGGAAATTCACAAGCAATTTCTATCAGCGATGTGGAGTATAATAAGTAAGTGGTGAAAGATACACTTACCAACCACTCTAAAGTAGAAAATGTTTTATTTGATTCTGGATCCACCCACTCTTTTATTTCTGAAGAATTTTCTAAGGGTATCGCCATATTACCACAACAATAAGATATTGAGTTAGCTGTGACAACCCCTAATGGCACAACAGTCGCATCAAAAGTTTACAATTATTCTCCGATTGAAGTTTTTGGGAAAGTGCTTCCTGAAAATCTTGTGATCCTTCCTATTGTGGAATTTGATGTGATTATTAGCATGGATTGGATTTCCTTATACGGAGCTCATATCAATTTTCAAAGAAGGGAAGTCACATTTCATATTCCATATCAATCTATGATCGTCTATCGATGCAAGGATGAACATAACCTTCCAGTGGAAATTTATTCCATCTTATGGGTCTTGATTCTAATAAATGAAGGTTATTTATCTCAAATGGTTGGTGAGAAACTCATAATTAAGAATATGCCATTTGTACGGGAGTTTGATGATATCTTTCCAGAGGAATTTCTTGGTCTTCCACCAAATCGTGAAGTTGAGTTTTCAATTGAACTCGTACCAGGTGCTTTACCTATTTCAAAGACACCTTATAGAATGGCCCCAATTGAGTTGAAAGAATTGAAGAAGAAACTCCAAGAGAATCTTGATAATGGATTCATATGCCCTAGTGCGTCACCTTGGGGAGCACCTATTATATTTTTTAAGAAGAAATATGGATCAATGAGACTCTGCATTAATTATCGAGAACTTAACAAGATCACTATTAAGAACAAATATCCTATCCCAGGCATTGATGACTTATTTTACCAACTACGCGGAGCTCAATACTTTTCCAAGATTGATCTTCATTGAGGGTATCATCAATTAAGGGTCAAAAGGGAGGATATACCAAAGACGGCTTTCCGTACAAGGTATGGACACTATGAATTTATTGTGACGCCATTTGGTCTTACTAATGCCCCTTCTATCTTCATGGATCTAATAAATAGAGTCTTTAGAGACTATCTTGATCAGTTTGTGGTAGTATTTATAGAAAATATTCTTGTCTATTCAAAGAGCAAGGAAGAACATGAAGATCACTTGATAATTGTATTGAAGACCCTGAGAAAGGAGTAGCTTTACACCAAATTTACCAAGTGTGAATTTAGGATTCAAAAAGTTGCATTTTTGGGTCACATAATCTCAAAAGAGGGGATATCTGTGGATCCAGCAAAAATAGAGTTTATCGAAAGATGGTCGAGACCAACAATAGTAACTGAGATATGATGTTTTCTTGGTTTGGAGGGATATTATCGATGTTTTGTGAAATATTTTTCACGATTATCTAATCCACTCACCAGGTTGACTCGAAAAGGAGTTAAATTCGTTTGGACGGAGGAGTGTGAAGAGAATTTCAAGGAGTTAAAAAGAAGGTTATCCAGTGCACCTGTGATCACACTACCTTGTAGTGGAGAAAGGTTTGTGATTTACAGTGATGCATCCAAGAAGGGATTAAGGTGTGTTCTCATGCAAAATGATATGGTGATAGCTTATGCCTCATGACAGTTGAAAATCCATGAGCAAAATTAAAAAACTCATGATTTGGGGTTAGCTGGGGTAATATTTGAATTAAATATTTA
The DNA here is from genome assembly GCA_963277665.1 of Viscum album. Lineage (NCBI taxonomy): Eukaryota > Viridiplantae > Streptophyta > Magnoliopsida > Santalales > Viscaceae > Viscum > Viscum album. The sequence continues at coordinate 409,079,835 of OY728125.1, read as the reverse complement.
GAGGCATTATATTTATGGAGAAAGGTGTGATATTTATACTGATCAAAAAAATTTAAAGTATATTTTCACACAAAAGGAGCTGAATATACGCCAAAGAATATGGTTAGAGCTGATTAAGGATTACGACTGGCCAATTCATTACCACCCTGGGAAAGCAAACAAGGTGGCAGATGCATTAAGTCAACAAGACCATGCTAGCTTATCCATGATGAGGATCACAAAAGATCCAATATTTATGGATTTAAAAAGGATGGATCTTGGAATTATAATGGAAGGGGAAAAATATTATCTTTCTCAATTGAATGTTCAACCATCTATACATGTTAAGATTAAAGAGGCACAAAATGAAGATGTAGTGTTACAAAGGAAGTCAAGAAATGTTCCTGAATTCTCCCTCGATTGTGATGGGATAATAAAGTTTAAAAATCGGGTTTGTGTTCCTCCCATCCTAGAATTAAAGGAGCTGCTGGATAAGGATTATAATTATTCATTATCTATTAATCCTGGAAGCATGAAGATGTATAGGGACCTGAAAGAGTACTTATAGTGGGATGGCATGAAAAGAGATGTTGCTGAATATGTCTCTCGATGCTTGGTTTGTCAGCAAGTTAAAGATGAGAGAAAGAAGTCTAAGGGGATGTTACAAACATTACCCATACCTGAATATAAATGGGAAAACATCACTATGGACTTTGTCACCGGACTTCCTAAAACACCCAAAGGCAATAATTCTATCTAGGTCATAGTTGATCGTCTTACAATATTGGCACACTTCATTTCTATTAGAGAGGATTTCTCTCTTGATCAGCTTTCCAGGATATATGTGAAGGAAGTGGTAAGATTGCATGGAGTACCACTTTACATTATATCTGATCGGGATCCGAGGTTTACCTCGAAGTTTTGGCGAAGTCTTCAGCATACTCTGGATACAGATTTGAGTTACAACACTGCTTATCATCCTCAGACAGACGGTCAATCTGAGAGAGCAATTTAAACTCTAGAAGATATGTTAAGATCTTGATCTATGGATTTCAAAGGTGGTTGGGATGAACACCTACCTTTGGTGAAATTTTCTTATAATAATAGCTTTCATTACAATATTCAGATGGCTCCTTATGAAGCTCTCTATGGAAAGAAACGACGAACTCCAACTTGCTGGGATGAAGTTGGGGAAAGAAATCTTATAGGACATGATCTTGTTGATGAGATGGAAGAAAAGGACTGATCTAATCAACAAAAAAAAAGAGCAACTCAGAGTTGACAAAAAAGTTATGCCGATCACCGAAGAAAAGACCTAGAGTTTGAAGTGGGTGATAAAGTGTTCTTACGAATATCTCCTTGGAAGAGAGTAATGAGATTTTGAAAGAAGGGAAAGCTGAGCCCCAGGTATATCGGTCCTTTCGAAATACTGGATCATGTTGGGAAGGTAGCTTATCGATTGGAGCTTCCACCAAATCTCTCTCAAGTTCACGATGTATTCCATGTATCTCCCCTGAGAAAGTACATACCCGATCCTTCACATGTACTCAGCTCAGAAGTTGTACCACTAGAGCAAAATCTTTCTTATGAAGAACAACCGATAGAGATTTTGGATCCTAGCGAAAAAGTCCTATGGAACAAGACCACTCTCTTGGTGAAAGTTTTTAGGAAGAAACACCAATTAGAAGAAGATACATGGGATCTTGAGGATATGATGAGGGAGAAGTATCCTCATCTGTTTGTTACAATGTGACGAATTTCGAGGGCGAAATTCATTTTAAGGGGGGTAGAATGTAACACCCAAGATTTTTATGAGAAATATTTTGTTTTTATGTTATATAAATAATCAAAAGAATCCTTCACTACACACAACACTAGCTTGTCTTGCTTTACACACAATCACGACCTTCCTTGATAGTTTGCGTTTTACGCAATATCGAGTTTCACTAAACAACGATATGTTATTAAAATATTATTAAAACTAGCCGTTATGAATAGTAATACCCAATTTTTGAAATTTTATAAATTTTACCTTTCAAAATGGACTTCATTTTTGGATTCTGAATATCGAAATTAGCCTAGGGTGATTTTTTGGTATTTCTCTGAAAACTTTCAATTTTTGATGAATAGTGAAAACACTAGGTTACTATTTAAAAACCGAATTTTTATTTAAATAATTATTTATTTAATTTAAATTTATTTTAGGTAAAAATTGATACATAATACCTATATAAGTTCAAAGTAATTCATTGAAGTCATTTTATAATAATTTTAGATATATAAAAATTTTATTGAACTTTTCACCGTCTTCAACCCACCTCCAAAGAGATTTTGAAAATTTACATAAAAAATAATTTTACTGCTTTTGTGTGTGGAATTTCAAAAATATGAGAGACACAGTTAATATCAAGGAGTAAAATGTGGTTCAATAAGATAAAAATAATTTTTGGTGAATAGTAACTTTTTACTTTTATTTACCACGGTTAAAAGTAAATAGGGTAATTAAGGGTACAAATGGTATTATTATTACCCTAACACATATCCTAATTCTATTGGATAAGTTTAATTCGACGAAAAACAACCTTAGGAATAAAATATGACCATTTAGGTCCACTTGGATTAGATTAGGACATTTAATATTATTTTATTTAAAGAAGAGTTAAAATAGTTAAAATCAAAGTTTAATAACTAAAACATTTTTAATATAGGGTTATAAATAAGATAAATTCGACTATAAATATTAATTAGAAAGATAAAACGATTTAATACATAATATTATTTTATTTATAATTTTTAGACTTTAAATAATTTATTTTATTTATGACACAATGATGATGGAGTAATTACCTTATTAAGAAAATATTAACATAATTGATATTATAAATACCCAAATAAATGTAATTTGGGACTTTTTATGAATTAGACTAATTTTATATTTTAATATGACATATTAGTATTGATTTAATTAAATATTTTCGAACTAATCAGGCTTTTATGATTTTCACAATAATCAATTACCAAATAGTGTCAAAATTGACATAAAATAGTTTTTAAAAAAAATATTATATTATTAATTTTTATTTTGTTCCTAAAAATCTAAGGTTAGGTCAAATGACTTATATAAGGTTATATATATTAATAATTAACCACTTGGGGTTCTTTTGTCTTATTATAGTAAGTTAATTAACCATATAGTGTAAGAAAACAAAAAGGCACAGTAAAAGTTAAATTATTTAACTTAGAGTTAAATCTAAATTATACGGTTAAAATATTAACATAAACTTGTCTAAAATTTATTTGTTGAGAGGCTTTAGACACATCCACACCTTAGATTCGAAATAAATCAATTTGAAGCTATTAAAAACTGAATATGTCTTTATTATAAAATAATATTTTAAGTTTTTCCTAAGGCGCCCCTCTCCTCCCTTATAAAAGGGAACCTCCTCCCTCTCCTCCTCACACCACTTTGAGCCTTCAAGATCAGCCAACCCCTACCAATTTCTCTTCTACACTTCCATATAAACATCCTATAGGTCCTGGTCTTCTTCAAAGACCATCTTTAGTGCCCTAAGTGGAGGTTAAGAAGAGGCGCTTCAAAGAAGAGGTAATGTCCGTTACCAATTATTTCAACTTTATTTCTTCTTCTACTTATTATTATTTAGTTGTTTCATTATTAATTAATAACATAAATATCACTCATATATTGATATGTTATTATAAATATGAAACAACCCTATTTTACCTTCTATCCATCATATGGAAAATGAAATCACCGCGCGTGCGTATATACAGAATACCTTTTCCACGTCGTGGTGTAATCTGTTTTCCACCACCACCTTACTTGGATGGGTATAATGGTGTAAAGAATAACTATATATGATTTTTGTAAAGAGATATTTATTCTTAAATAGTATACATACACTTCAATACAATTCCACGATCATGGGAACAATATCATTGCTCGTGCGTATGTACGACCTACCGTCTCCACGATGTGATGCGACTCATTCTACATGATCTTCAATGAATAATGATTATATAAATGAATTTAATGAATAAATATGATATATATTACACTAATACCATTCTGGAAATGAGGTATCTTTAACCTAAAAATAAGAATAAGAATTTATTTGACAAAACACGCATAAGAACAAAAAAGAAATAAACCCCCGAATAACAAGTAGCAATGAAATATTACTAATATGAAGCTAAGGATATGAACATATATGATATCATAAAAATGAGTACGATTCTGGAATAAGTAAATAACATAATTTTAATCATTATACAGGATTTTCAGACCCGTACGAAGCAAATCAGATCTAAGGTATGGGAAAATCTCGCAATCTCATTTTTATCCAAGATTATTTATACTTCAAAATTTACTGGGGAATATTTATCATCCACATCCATGTTTCCTCAATATGTAATATTATTTCTATCCTCCTACAAAATTTTAAATCCAATTTTACCCTTCGGTGAGTTTTTAGTAAAAGATATGGAAGGAATCTTTTTTCGTTTTTAGTACGAGGTACTTTTTTGACTTTTCCGGCCATAGTACAAGAAGAATGTCTTTCTTTAACTTATATGGAATGAATGGATTTTTAGGACATTATTTCCATGAATATTCATTTAAAATTTTTCAAGTTTATTTTTAATTAAATTCTTTTAGTTTAAAATTTTATGACATGTTAAGGAAGGAAAAATGTTTATGAAGTAGAAATGATATTTTCCTCAAGAATGGAGTTCAAGTGTTTTATCAAAATTATTTCCCACCAAAGATAATAAAGGGTTATGTTTCTATACCTATTTTGACATTGATTTTATTATGATGGAATTATTTTTATGAAGTTCTTTTATATTATATGATTTATGTTATGATGGTATAATGTTTAAGAATCTCATTTTTATTACATGGGTTATGCTATGATGTATGATTTATGATCTTGTGGCCCAAATAAGAATGTTATCATTATGAAATCGGTGGGACCTATATCTCCCTCCAATGGATTGGGTAAAGATTTATATCTCATGAGATCGACATAGCTGGAACGGTAGGTTAATCCGGTTCAGTGATATAGGACTGAAATGAGGAGTGAAATCAGTTCCGAAATGGACTTTGTCCACTAAGATAGTCTTGTAAATGAGTCTTGACTACTAAGAAATGATTCTCTATGATTATGTGTGTATTCAAAAAAATTTCATGTTTTTATTATTGGGATTACATTTCACTACTATGATTTATCCCATGTTATGAAATTATGATCTCTTTTGCAGGTTAAGATTTACAAAATTTTATGTTCTTATGAATATGATGTGATTGATATTTCTTTTGTTTACCCTTACTGAGAATTTAAGCTCACACTTTTTTATGTTTTCTTTTTCCCATGTCAGGAAGAAGGGTATTAATTAAGATATTCCAAATGGGAAACTAGATATGATAAAATAAAAGGGAGATAGTGTAGATGATTTATGGACCAGTTGTTTATGTTTCCTAGTTTCTAAAGACACTATACCTATACGGTCCTTTCATGGTTTTGTTATATGTTGTAATAAGTGTGCTTCAATTTTGAAGTAATAATAATGTATGTAAAGTATGGGTTGTTATAGTTGGTATCAGAGTAAAGGTATAGTAAACCTTTGGAAACTAGGATGTGAAATCCTTAGTAAGAACCCTATGGATATATCTAAGAATAGAACACAATCTTAGTGGTTTAGAAATGGCTTTGAAAAACCTATGATAAGAACTTAAGTGTGAAATTTTATTCTTGATTATGTGGTTTTCCTATTATAATTAGTGTTTCTCACACTATTCTTCTTGGTTTTAGTCAATGGCGGGAACCTGAAGGAACTGTGTTAATGCGGAATGCGACGGGCAATGCAATGATTGTCCCCCTGAGAAACCAAAAGTTATGGGAGCTAGAATGAAAAATCTTGTAGCCATGCTCACACAACTTTCTCAAGCTATGAATCATGGAGGAATTCCAAACGAGCAAAGGAAGGAGCAACATTCTCTTGAAACCTTCATGAGGCAGCGTCCACCTTCATTCAATGGGTCTACTGATCCATTAGTGGCTGAACAATGGATTAGTACCACTAAAAAGATATTTTCAGTTCTTCAATGTTCTGAACATGTTAAAGTCATCTTAGCAGTATATCGTTTGGAAGGTGAAGCTGATCAATGGTGTAATCTTATCAAGAATATGAGGAAGAGGGATGAAATTAAATCAATTGAATGGGATGAGTTCAAGAACATATTTTTCAATAATCCCTTCCCTCGTATTCTTTGAACAAAGATGGAGAAGGAGTTTCTTGAACTGAAGAAAAAGGATGATGAATCTGTTGGTACCTATGAAGCAAATTTTACAAGACTTGCAAGGTATGCTTCTGGGATTATTATCCAACCTAAGATTAAGATCGATCAATTCTTTAGTGGATTAAAACCAAGTATTTGAAGGGAGTTATCCATAAAGGGCTTCAATAGATACGATGAAATTGTTCGATGTGCTCTCAAGGATGAGATGGAGATTGGATTAACCCATCAGTCATATGTGTTTGATAAGAAGAGGAAAATGGAATTCAAAAGGAAATATAAAGACCACACTGAAAAGAAGATGAGTTTTCCCTTATGCTCAAAGTGTGGAAAGAAACATGGAGGGAGTTGTCTTAAATGGACAAGTAAATGTTTCAAATGTGGAAAGGAAGGTCATCGGGCTTTTGAATGCTGCAATGATGGGAAGAAGATGTCTAGTGACGCGAACAAAGAAAAGGATACACAAAGTGCACCTCCTACACTTTAATGTTACAAGTTCAAGGAAATGGGGCATTATTACAAACAATTCCCTAATCCAAGGCTTGTTGATGATGATCGACATCAACAAACTATTAAGGCCAAAGACAAAGTAAAGTCACATGAAATTTCTATCAGTGACGTGAAGTATGATAATGAAGTGGTGAAATGTACACTTACCATTAACTCTAAAGTAGTAAATGTATTATTTGATTCTGGATCCACCCACTCTTTTATTTCTGAATATTTTTCTAAGGTTATCGCCATTTTACCACATCAGTTAGATATTGAGTTATCTGTGACAACCCCTAATGACACAATAGTCGCATCAAAAGTTTACAATTATTCTCTGATTGAAGTTTATGGGAAAGTGCTTCCTGAAAATCTTGTAATCCTTTAGTGAAATTTGATGTTATTCTTGGCATGCATTTGCTTTCGTTATAGGGAGCTCATATCAATTTCCAAATAAGGTAAGTCAAATTTCATATTCTAGATCAATCTATGATCGTCTATCGATGCAAGGATGAACATAACCTTCCAGTGGAAGTTTCTTCCATCTTATGGGTCTTGATTCTAATAAATGAAGGTTATTTATCTCAAATGGTTGGTGAGAAACTCATGATTAAGAATATTCCCACTATCTGAGAGTTTGATGATGTCTTTCTGGAGGAATTTCCTGGTCTTCCACCAAATCGTGAAGTTGAGTTTTCAATAGAACTCGTACTGGGTACTTTACCAATTTCAAAGACACCTTATAGAATGACCCTAATTGAGTTGCAGGAATTGAAGAAGAAACTCCAAGAGAATCTTGATAAGGGATTCATACGCCCTAGTGCGTCACCTTGGGGAGCACCTGTTCTGTTTGTTAAGAAGAAATATGGATCAATGGGACTCTGCATTGATTATTGAGAACTTAACAAGATCACTTTAAAGAACAAATATCCTATCCCATGCATTGATGACTTATTTGACCAACTACGTGGAGCTCAATACTTTTCCATGATTGATCTTCGTTCAGGGTATCATCAATTAAGGTTCAACAGGGAGGATATACCAAAGATGACTTTTCGTAAAAGGTATGGACACTATGAATTTATAGTGATGGCATTTGGTCTTACTAATGACCCTGCTATCTTCATGGATCTAATGAATAGAGTCTTTAGAGACTATCTTGATCAGTTTGTGGTAGTCTTTATAGACGCTATTCTTGTCTATTCAATGAGCAAGGAAGAACATAAAGATCACTTGAGAATTGTATTGAAGACCATGATAAATGAGAAGTTTTATTCCAAATTTATCAAGTGTGAATTTTGGCTTCAAAAAGTTGAATTTTTCAGTCACATAATCTCAAAAGAGGGGATATTTGTGGATCCAGTAAAAACAGAGGTTATCGAATGGTGGTCGAGACCAACAATAGTAACTGAGACCCGAAGTTTTCTTGGTTTGGATGGATATTATCGACGTTTTGTGAAAGATTTTTCACTATTATCTAATCCACTCACCAAGTTGACTTGAAAAGGAGTTAAGTTCGTTTGGAAAGAGGAGTGTGAAGAGAATTTCAAGAAGTTAAAAACAAGGTTATCCAGTGCACCTGTGCTCACAATGCCTTGTAGTGGGAAAGGTTTGTGATTTATAGTGATGCATCCAAGAAGGGACTGGGGTGTGTTCTCATGAAAAATGATATGATGATAGCTTATATCTCACGACAGTTGAAAATCCATGAGAAAAATTACCAAACTCATGATTGGGAGTTAGCTACGGTAATCCTTGCATTAAATATTTAGAGGCATTATCTTTATAGAGAAAGGTGTGATATTTATACTGATCATAAAATTTTAAAGTATATTTTCACAAAAAATGAGCTAAATATGCGCCAAAGAAGATGGTTGGAGATGATTAAGGATTACGACTGCTCAATTCATTACCACCCTGGGAAAGAAAACAAGGTGGCAGATCCATTAAGTCGACAAGACCATGATAGCTTATCCATGATGAGGATCACAAAAGATCCAATATTTATGGATTTATAAACGATGGATCTTGGAATTATAAAGGAATGGGAAAAATCTTATCTTTCTCAAATGAATGTTCAACCATCTATACATGTGAATATTAAAGAGGCACAAAAAGAAGATGTAGAGTTACAAAAGAAGGCGAGAAATGTTCCTGAATTCACCCTTGATTGTGATGGGATAATAAAGTTCAGGAATCAGGTTTGTGTTCCTCCAATCCCAGAATTAAATAAGGAGCTGCTGGATGAGCCTCATAGTTCTTCATTCTCTATTCATCCTGGAAGCACGAAGATGTATAGATACTAGAAAGAGTACTTCTAGTGGGATGGCATGAAAAGAGATGTTTCTAAATATGTCTCTCGATGCTTGGTTTTTCAGCAAGTTAAAGCTGAGAGAAAGAAGTCTAAGGGGATGTTTCAACCATTACCCATACCCGAATGGAAATGGGAAAACATCACTATAGACTTTGTCACCAGACTTCCTAAAACATCCAAAAGCAATAATGCTATCTGGGTCATAGTTGATCGTCTTACAAAGATGGCACAATTAATTGCTATTAGAGAGGATTTATATCTTGATCAGCTTGCCAGGATATATGTGAAGGAAGTGGTAAGATTGAATAGAGTAACACTTTCCATTATATATGATCGGGATCTTAGGTTTACCTCAAAGTTTTGGCGAGGACTTCAGCATACTCTGGATACAAAGTTGAGTTTCAGCACTGCTTATCATCCTCAGACAGACGGTCAGTCTGAGAGAACAATTCAAACTCTAGAAGATATGTTAAGAGCTTGATCTATGGATTTTAATGGTGGTTGTGATGAAAAACAACCTTTGGTGGAATTTTATTATAATAATAGCTTTCACTCTAGAATTCATATGGCTCCTTATGAAGATCTTTGTGTAAAGAAATTACGAACTCCAACTTGCTGGGATGAAGATGGGGAAAGAAATCTATTAGGACCTGATCTTGTTGATGAGATGGCAGAAAAGGTCCGATCTACTCAACAACACATAAGAGCAGCTCAGAGTCGACAAAAACGTTATGCCGATAACCGAAGAAAAGACCTATAGTTTGAAGTGGGTGATAAAGTTTTCTTACGAATATCTCCTTGGAAGAGAGTAATGAGATTTGGAAAGAAGGAAAAGCTGAGCCCCAGGTATATCGATCCTTTCGAAATACTGGATCGTGTTGGGAAGGTAGCTTATCGATTGACACTTCCATTGAATCTCTCTCAACTTCACGATGTATTCCATGTATCTCCTCTAAGAAAGTACATACCCTATCTTTCACATGTACTCAGCTCAGAAGTTGTATCGCTGGAGAAAAATCTTTCTTATAAAGAACAACCGATAGAGATTCTGGATCCTAGCAAAAAAGTCCTAAGAAACAAGACCACTTGCTTGGTGAAAGTTTTTAGGAGGAACCACCAATTAGAAGAAGCTACATGGGAGCTTGAGGATATGATGAGGGAGAAGTATCCTCATCTGTTTGTTACAATGTGACGAATTTCGAGGGCGAAATTCATTTTAAGGGGGGTAGAATGTAACACCCAAGATTTTTATGAGAAATATTTTGTTTTTATGTTATATAAATCATCAAAATAATCTTTCACTACACACAAAACTAGCTTAGCTTGCTTTACATGCAATCATGACCTTGCTCGATAGTTTGCGTTGTACGCAATATCGAGTTTTACTAAACAACGATATGCTATTAAAATATTATTAAAACTAGCTGTTATGAATAGTAATACCCAATTTTTAAAATTTTTAAAATTTTATCTTTCAAAATGGACTTCATTTTTGGATTCAGAATATCGAAATTAGCCTAGGGTGATTTTTTGGCATGGTTCTGAAAACTTTCAATTTTTGATGAATAGTGAAAACACTGGGTTACTATTTAAAAAACGAATTTTTATTTAAATAATTATTTATTTTATTTAAATTTATTTTAGGTAAAAATTGATACATAATACCTATATAAGTTCAAAGTAATTCATTAGAGTCATTTTATAATAATTTTAGATATATAAAAATTTTATAGAACTTTTCACCGTCTTCTACCCACCTTCTAAGAGAGTTTGAAAATTTACATAAAACTTAATTTTTCTGCTTTTGTGTGTGGAATTTAAAAAATCCGAGAGACATGGTTAATATCAAGGAGTAAAATGTGGTTCAATAAGATAAAAATAATTTTTGGTGAATAGTAACTTTTTGCTTTTATTTACCACAGTTAAAAGTAAATAGGGTAATTAAGGGTACAAATGGTATTATTATTACCCTAACACATGTCCTAATTCTATTGGATAATTTTAATTCGACCAAAAAAAACCTTAAGAAGAAAATATGACCATTTTGGTCCACTTGGATTAGATTAGGACATTTAATATTATTTTATTTAAAGAATAGTTAAAATAGTTAAAATCAAAGTTTAATAACTAAAACATTTTTAATATAGGGTTATAAATAATATAAATTCGACTATAAATATTCATGATAAAGCTAAAATGTTTTCCTACATAATAGTATTTTATTTATAATTTTTAGACTTTAAATAATTTAATTTATTTATGACACAATGATGATGCAGTAATTACCTTATTAAAGAAATATTAACATAATTGATATTATAAATACCCAAATAAATGTAATTTGAGAATTTTTAGGAATTAGAATAATTTTATATTTTAATATGACATATTAGTATTGATTTAATGAACTTTTTGCGATCTAATCATGCTGTTATGATTTTCAAAAAAATCAATTACCAAATAGTGTCAAAATTGGCATAAAATAGTTTTTAAAACAAATATTATATTATTAATTGTTATTTTGTTACTAAAAATCTAAGGCTCAGCCAAATGAATTATATAAGGTTATATATATTAATAATTAACCACTTGGGGTTCTTTTGTCTTATTATAGTATGTTAATTAACCATATAGTGTAAGAAAACAAAAAGACACGGTAAAAGTTAAAGTATTTAACTTAGAGTTAAATCTAAATGATAAGGTTAAAATATTAACCTAAACTTGTATAAAATATATTGGTTGAGAGTATTTAGACCCATCCCCAACTTATATTCTAAATAAATAAATTTTAAGCTATTAAAAACCGAATATGACTTTATTATAAAATAATATTTTAAGTTTTTCCTAAGGCGCCCCTCTCCTCCCTTATAAAAGGGCACCTCCTCCCTCTCCTCCTCACACCACTTTGAGCCTTCAAGATCAGCCAAACCCTGAAAATATCTCTTCTCCACTTCCCTGGAAACATCCTATAGGTCCTGGTCTTCGTCAAAGACCATCTTTAGTGCCCTAAGTGGAGGTTAAGAAGAGGCGCTTCAAAGAAGAGGTAATGTCCGTTACCGATTCTTTCAACTTTATTTCTTCTTCTACTTATTATTATTTAGTTGTTTAATTATTAATTAATAACAAAATTATCACTCATATACTGATATGTTATGATAAATATGAAACAACCCCATTTCACCTTCTATCCATCCTATGGAAAACAAAATCACCGCGCGTGCGTACGTACGGAATACCGTCTCCACGCCGTGGTGTAATTTTTTTTCCACCACCACCATACTTGGATGGGTATAATGGTGTAAATAATAACTGTATATGATTATTGTAAAGTGATATTGATTCTTAAATAGTATACATACACTTCAATACAATTCCACGATCATGGGAACGATATCATTGCTCGTGCGTACGTACGGCCTACCGTCTCAATGACGTGATGCGACTCGTTCTACATGATCTTCAATGCATAATGATTATATAAATGAATTTAATGAATAAATATGATATATATTACACTAATACCATTCTGTAAATGAGTTATCTTTAACCTAAAAGGAAGAATAAGAATTTATTTGACAAAACACGCATAAGAACAAAAAATCAATAAACCTTCGAATAACAAGTAACAATGAAATAATACTAATACGAAGCTAAGGATAGGACCATTTATGATATCATAAAAATGAGTAAGATTCTGGAATAAGTAAATAACATAATTTAAATCATTATACAGGAGGTTCAGACACGTACGAAGCAAATCAGATCTAAGGTAAGGGAAAATCTCGTAATCTCATTTTTATCCGAGATTGTTTATACTTCAGAATTAAATGGGGAATATTTATCATCCACATCCATGTTTCCTCAATATTTAATATTATTTCTATCCTCCTACAATTTTTTAAATCCAATTTTACCCTTCGGTGAGTTTTTAGTAAAAGATATGAAAGGAATCTTTTGTAGTTTTTAGTACGAGGTACTTTTTTGACTTTTCCAGACAAAGTACAAGAAGAATGTCTTTCTTTAGCTTATATGGCATGAATGTATTTTTAGAACATTATTTACATGAAGCTTCCTTTACAAGTTTTCAAGTTTATTTTTAATTATCTTCTTTTAGTTTAAAATTTTATGACATGTTAAGAAAGGAAAAATGTTTTTGAAGTAGAAAGGATATTTTCCTCAAGAATGGAGTTCAAGTGTTTTATCAAAATTATTTTCCACCTAATATAATATATTGTTATGTTTATATACCTATTTTTACATTGATTTGATTATGATGGAATTATTTTTATGAAGTCCTTTTATATTATATGATTTATGTTATGATGGTATAATGTTTAAGAATCTCATTTTCATTACATGGGTTATGCTATGATGTATGATTTATGATCTTGTGGAACACATAATAATGTTATCATTATGAAATGGGTGGGACCTATATCTCCTTCCAATTCATTGGGTAAAGATTTATATCTCATGAGATAGACATGGCTGGAACGGCAGGTTAATCCGGTTCAGTGATACAAGACTAAAACGGGGAGTGAACTCGGTTCAGAAATGGACTTTTTCCACAATGTTAGTCTTGGAAATGAGTCTTGAATACTAAGAAATGATTCTCTATGATTATGTGTGTACGCCTCAAAGTATCATGTTATTATTATTGGGATTACATTTCACTAATATGATTTATCCCATGTTATGAAATTATGATCTCTTTTGCAGGTTAAGATTTCCAAAATGTTATGTTCTTATGAATATGATGTGATTGATATTTCTTTTATTTACCCTTAATGAGAATTTGAGCTCACCCTTTTGTATGTTTTCTTTTCCCCAGGTGAGGAATAAGGGTATTAAGTAATATATGCCAAAAGGTACACTAGATATGATAAAATAAAAGGGAGACAGTGTAGATGATTTATGAACCAGTTGTTTATGTTTCCCAGTTTCTAAAGACACTATACCTATACGGTCCTTTCATGGTTTTGTTATATGTTGTAATAAGTGTGCTTCAATTTTGAATTAATAACAATGTATGTAAAGTATGGGTCGTTATATTTTGGTTGTGTGACTTGGGTGTAATGCCATGACTTTAATTTTCTTTAGAATTCCTGCTTTTATAACATTTTTGTACAATAATATTCCATGTTTCCTCTACTTTTATCATGTTTTTTTGTTATTACATTATTTTTTGTTATATCATGATTCTTTGTTTCTGCATATGATAACATACTAGAGATGTTTTTATGTGTAAATGGTTTCATGGGATAAAATTTATTGGTTGCATTTACGATGGGAGGTAGTTTTAGTTGTAAGGTGTATGGGTTACTTATAACTCAAAAAAGGTAACATGTGTACTCAGACCATTAAAAAAAGGGATGTTAAGTTTGAAGCGTTAAGCTAAATTGATTTGATTAAATGGGAGCCAAATTCCAGATGTAAAGTGTATGGGATCTTTATGGATTGGTATATGACCACTCATATCAATGAAATTTTATATTTATGAGCATGCTATATTGTGAAATGTCCATGAATGTGAAGGTCTGTTCAATTTTGATTTGATGTGGTTTGGTTAATTGTTTAAAATGCTCAAATGGACCTAAGTAGGCCAGTTGGAGCATTTTTTTATGAAACAACAGCTTTCAAGGTTTCCTTTTAAAGAACTAGGGTTGAATAAATGGGACTCTAGAAGGATTACTTTTTGGTTAAAAGGAATTTAAATGGTAAATTTTCTACATATGATAGAATTTCAATGAATTTTAAATTTTTAAAGAGGAAGTTTGATATAACTTTCCTATTTTTGCCTATAGTGTGTTGGCTAAACCAAGTGACTTATTTGTAAAATGGTAATCGAGGGTTTGTTTAAAATTATTTCAAATGTTTAAATGTTTAAGTGAATTAATTAAATGGCTTAAAATTGGAACATGGTGTTTCACCCTTTGTTTAAACCCTTGTGAAAGGGTAGTTTTAAATGTTTCCTATGGAATTCCTTGGAATTGAGACGTGAGTGTTTATACATAGGCTGTTTCTTTTTATAAATGGATTCAGTAAAGGGGAACTTCTTCCTAGTGAATCTGTTTCATGTAACCTAGTGATGGGGTTGATGTGTATGCTTCGTAAGGGGCTAGACCGTGGTAGGTATCAACCTTAGATCTTGATATGCCTTACTTTACACTATTTTTTTTTTGACATTTTGTGCCATTTGGGTGCTATTATCCCTAGTAGGACATTTGGTTTTTAAAAGTATACCCTTGTTTGGATGGTTGGTCATTGTATCTTAACTCTTGATATGGGAACAATCATTGGGGAATGCTTGGTTCAGTAAGTTAGACAAGCATCGAGCATAGTCAGCTGCTTAAGAGGTCGTGTGAACCTCTCTTTTCTTCAGTGATGAATGAATCAGTACATCATCATTCAAGTTATGGTTGTATGAGATGATGTTCTTTTGATCCATTTTCTATATGGTCCATCTTATACTTTATTTCATAGGGTGTACAACCTATGGGTAGTACTCGAGATGCATTGTTGCCCTTGTAAACTTAGGGTAGTATGTGTTGACATACGTGGTACCTGTCAAGTTTTAAATTATGTCACAAAATTTTTGAGTTCAGTGTGATTGTGGAGCCTTGGGATGTCGAGTATGCTCTAAAGTAAACTCTAGAGTATAGTGAATGGGGCATTAAAGAAACAAGTTCATCCCACTGCCCAGAAAGACTTTTTGGGACTTGGGTGTTTTGACACACCGGTCAATTTCATTTTGGATTTTATACAAAATTTTTTACGTGGTGAATGTGGTTCATAGAACATCACATGTGTGTTTAAGGTGATTATAAACTAGCATGATTGTGAGTGTCTGGTATTTCCTTGAGATGACTTGGAAACTCCTAAGGTGGGGAGTGTCACTTTGGTTCTAGTGTATGTGTCAGTGCTTTCTTAGCACCATGACTTTGATGAGGTTGGTGGTATGCACAACCCTTTAGAAAATATGTTATTATTAGAAGAGTTTTATTGGTAAGGTTTTAAATAACAAAAATTCATTGGGTGGTGTACGTATCAGGGTTTGGTTAATGATGCATCGATAGGTAAAGTCGGGATTTTTGTAATGATTCAACCAGTAGTGGTTGGACTGATCTTCTAGGTAACCTTTTTCATACTCTTAGTGTGCTATTATAAATGATACAATCATTTACCTCTCTCTTGAATTCATCCTGAATTCACAACGAGAGTGTCGTCCCTATGCCTCACTAATGATTGAAAATCCATTAGTCTTGATAAGTGGTTGTCATCTGGGTTCTACGTGGGATTTGTGGTTATTTGGAGGTAACCCTGGCCTTGTAGTTAGGATCAGAGGTGTGTTAAAAAAGGGTAATTAATCCTAGTTGTCTGGATCTAGGTTATAACTTTATTCATGATGAGTTATGACATTTTTAGAATAGCCTAGTGTTTTCTTGATCTGGGAATGTCACCGTAGGTCAGGTAAGGAATTTAGTGTACATGCTTGTGTTATCTGATAAATGCCTTGGGGAGAAAGGAATTGTAGTTCAGGATGAAATGTGCTAACTATACAAGATGGGAATCTTGGAGAATGATTAGCCAAATTTGGTTTGACTTGTTTCCCTTTTTATTTTTGTATGCAGTTGGTGATGAAACTGTTTTAATGAGAACATCTCTAGTTTAAGGGTGAGTGTGTTTTATGAGTCAGTGATGTCTTTTAAGGAAAAAATGCACGAATAGTTTTTATTGGTCGATTGAGATTAAGTCATTTTCTTATGATGAGATATCTTTTATGGGATCATATGTAATCAGGTTAAACCAGATGAATAAATCACATGGGAAGCATCACCATAATCTTAGGATATGCTCTTGATGGAAATTCCAATGGTGGAAGAACCATGATTTGGAATTGGCCGTTAAATGATAAGACCCTTGGTGGAAAAAACCAATGGTTATTTAGTTAAATAGAAAATGATTACATCATGTCTCTAGTTATGCAGACTTGTTTAAGATTTGTTTCAATGTTTTGTTTGGAAACTAAGATTTGGATCGAGTTTTAAAGGCCTAAGCATCTTAGGCTTGTAAAGCACTTAAAGGTGTAGTTAGCACTTCAGAATGAAACATGACTATTTGAATGAAACTTCAAAACCTATATGGGTTGTGTTATGTTTTTTTAGTTCCAAAAGGTTTCTTTGGGATGAAATTTTTTAATTTGGGGAGATTTTAGAATCCCATGTTTTGGACCAGGTGGTTTTTTTAAGGGTTTTTGAATTTTTGGAAATTACTGGATGAGTCGAATTTAAAACTATGCTTCATAATAAAGTTATGAAAGTTTAAACCTTTTAAAGTTATGTTTTATGGCTTGTTCAAAGGCTCGAGTATTTTTCTTGGTGGCTCAATGGGTATCAGGAGTGCCAGACTGGGAAGAGATTATTTTTAAGGACCTGCAGAGGGTGCACAGTTTGTCTGAAACTGTGCGGACCATAGTAGGTAACTGTGCAGCTTATTTCAGATGGAAACGATTTATCACATAGGCTACACACAGTTTTCTAAACCATGTTCCTAGCCCGAATTATTATTGGTTTTGGAAGTAGCTAAACATTTTTCATCACATGGTAGACACACAGTTTCTGTACTGTGCGGTCCAAGTCGCATGGGGTGACTTGGTTCCCAGTAAAGGGGTGCATGGGTAGCACACGGTTTGTTAAACTGTGTGGCCTAAACCATGTGCCAATAACCTCTTTTAAAATGAAATAATTTTAATAAAATTTAAATAAAATTTAATATGGGCTAAATGGGTTCCTCCTCCCTTGTTTGGGTTACATGACACACCAGAATCCACTTCTCCCTCTCAACGTGCGTCGCCCCCTCCTCACATACTCCTCCTATTGTGAATATTTCTATGGATTTATTGATGAATCATGGTCATATAGTCAAGATTATTCTTTCTCCACCCTCTCCTCTCCATTTATTGGCTGATTTTGTCTTTCTCATCTCTCGGTGTAGCTTAGTAGAAACCCTAGGATGGGGTTTGATCTGTATTTTTTTTGTTCTTCCAGTTTTAAGGCATGAAAAGGCTTCTTCGGGACCCTCAGGTTATTGTTTTAGCATCTACCACTGAAGGATATCCAGATGTATTTTATTTGGATTGCCTTCATCATTTTGGGTATGTTTCTAAACCCGTTGTTTTTTTCACCCTTTAATTGAGAGTCTTAAGGTGTTTATGGGTATCATAAATTGCTTGTAGTGGTTTGTGATCATTTTTTTTGGAAGGAACACACATATATAATCTAGTGTATATATATATCTTCCATGTACATATTCCCTCATGGCATGAGGAGTACGTACATTGGGTTAAGGGTGTATATATATATATATGGATGTATGTGCTAGTGAGTGGATGAAAACTTTGAGTTAGAAAGCGTTAAGTTCCAATGCTCTGGATTGATCTTCTTTTGTGGTAGGATCCTTAAAATTTCCCTTTGTTTAATAATGGATTTGTTTCTAATTTAATGCTTCATGATAAGTTGTTTTTAAATTCTATAATTAACTAATTAATGAAGATAAATGATTTGTTTGAGAAACAAAGACATGATATTATAATAAAATACTTCCAATGGAGGTTCACTACCTTCAATTCAAAAAGTAGTGATTAGTTGTTAAATTCATTATTGGATTAATTATTTTTGATTTACCTATGATTTACTAGTTATATAAATCTTGATTAAACTAAATAGATATGGTTTTCTTAATTAGGCGATGTATTTCCTCCCTTTTATGTTGATTCTCTTAGGTTGAATAGTTCTATTAAACTATAGTGGGATTAATGGGTGGATAAACCCATGTGAAATGAATAAAAGTGAATGGTAATAAATGGTCTGGTATAACCATGTGATAGGAATGAATGTAAGTGGTATTATATGGGTGGTAAACCCTTGTTACATGGTTGAGTTTAATTGGGTAAATGAGTGGGAATACTCATTTAGTTGGTTCAATTGTTTAAGGGGTTAATTAAATGATAATAGAACTGTGAGTGGGTAAACACATGATATACATATATCTAAAATTTGAAGTGTAAGGAGTGGTTATACTCCTTGGTTTCATGGGTTTTGAAATGCGATTAATGAGTATGTATACTCATTGTATGAATTGAATGTATTTTTATGAAAATGATGGATAAGGAGTGGGTATACTCATTACATGACTTGAATGGGAAAATTATAAATGAGTGAGTAAACTTGTAGGATGTGTTTAAATGTGAATTGTCAACATGAGAGGGTATGCTCATTTGTTGAATTATGAAGAGTTTGATTATGAATTGGAATACATGAGTGGGTATACTCATGAGATGTGTTTGGACATGAAATGTGATTAATGAGTGGTTATACTCATTATATGATTTAAATGAATTTTTTTATATATGAGTGGGTATACTCATTGTATTATTTAAATGAAATTGTTTATATATGAGTGGGTATACTCATATGGTGATGAATGTTAAATGATATTAAATGGTTGAATGATTTTATAGATGCCATGGAATGATCTATATGGATATTGAATGAGATAGTGGACACCTTGGGTTGAGTATTCCCCTTGGGTCTTAATTCCATGGGATACCGTGGGACTTACTACCTCGTGGATCTGGCTTCATTGGAATCATGTAGGAAATGTCATTACACATGCTCCTAGGACTCAAACTAGTTCTTTTAATAAGTTTCCATCGATATGCTCATGGGACTCGATGTGGGTTCCTTGATATTTGACACCTTGGATCCATCCCTTATTGGTTTGACTATTTGATATATGACACGACCTTGAGGAATGTGATACAATCGAATATATGGTATCCTATTGTAAATTGTGACATGTGATTATATGGCTCAGTCGTGAATGTTTTGAATCTCTTGGTTGTACAAAAAGGTCGTGAATGATATGGTATGTGCATATAAAGAAAGTAAATGATTGATACGACATTTTTGGATGAACGGTAAGGTCATTTTGTTTATTTGTGCATTATGTGTAGCTACCTTTTTATAAGAGATTTATTATATTATGAAGAGAAACTTGAGGGTATATTTTGGTGTCACTGGGTTAGTAGATTTCATGCCATAGGTAGTTCTTACTTTCATCTATTGCTTATGTATTTACATGCACACTGCCTATTTTACATATTGCACAAATTGGTTTAGGCTTGACACTGTGGGTGTCGACCTACTGAGATGTTATCTTACACCCTGCTCAGGTACCATTGGTTCCTGAGTATACTCTTCTTGTTTACAGGGCTATGGACATTTTATTGTGCTATTTTCTTGTACCTGGGAGTTAGGATCAATGGATCGAGCAGGAGCTAGGGATTCTTGTGGAGATCACCCATGGGGCTTTGGTGTCTTTTCTTTATTTTTTTATTTTATGGGAAAGTATGTTGTACTATTTTCTTATTTTAGATATGTATCACCATGATATGCATTCATTCATTCTCTAAACTGTCTTTGAGAATTTTTGTAAAATTGTTAATATATGATTCCGTTGTTATCTGAGTTTTATTACCAGGTTACCATTGTGCACTTTGAGAATTAGGGTATAGTCTCCCCCTTAAAATACATTTACACCTTTGATACTAGTCAAAAGCCTCTAGAATATGGGTAGACACACTTGAGGTTATGTAGAAACTGGTCCGACTACCGGTTTAGTAGTAATTCAGGATGAGATGCTACACTTGAGCAGATAAAAAAATCATCAATATGGGGAAAAGGGTATTTGGTCTTGATTATAACCTTATTCATCTTCAGGTAGTCAATACATAACCAGAGAGATCTATCTTCCTTCTTTGCAAACAGAATTTGGGAAACCAAAGATGAGACAATCAGGTGAATTAATCATTTGGATTCCAAATCATATGACTAAATATTTAATTCGCTCAACTCAGTGGGGGCCATACGGTACAGGAGAAGAGATATTGGTAGTGTTCCTGTCACAAAATCAATGATGAACTCCACATATTTCTCTAGAGGCAACCCCAAATAGTTATATAGAAATAACTATGGGAACTAATCTACCATAGGAGGTAATACACCCTTAGAAATACTACCACCATCCTCTAACAAGAACGACAATATCTGAAAAAATACTACCCAACTCTATAAGTGGAGGTCAAAAACGTCCCGAATGAGGATCCCATTCACCTTGGAAAACCCAAGTACTCTAATAAAGTGCCACAAAACTCACTCTCTCTTGATTAAAATATATTTACAACTAGAAATGAACCATAAAAGCTATACCAAGGATCACATTAAAGAGGTACATCTCTAAAACTAGGAAATACCATTCTAGCTCGACCCCTGACACAGTGAGTGCACAAGACATGCACATGAAACCCTACTCTCTCTTATTACCAAGAAACATCTCCAAATCTATCACATAAGATATAATCTTAGTTGATAATTTAAATGCATCCACAAGATGTGAAGAAATAAAATAAATAGAGGAACCAGTATCAAACAATGAAATAACAATAGATGATGAAATTGGAATGGTACCTTGAATTATGGAAGGTCCTGCATTCAATGCCACTAATGATTGTTCTATAAAAAAAAAATTTCTCATCTATACATGAACCTAAGAACAAACACTACCTTATGGATCTACCTTAGGGTGACTATATCCAGAAAAAGATCCAGCCCTACCACCTCGACCACCAAATCGAGAATGCGTTATCCCAGATGGAACTAACAGGACTGACATTCTTATAAAATCTAATGAAGCTGCACCACCCAGATATGAACATGTGTCTCTGAAAAACCATTAAAATTTCTCCATATGTCCACATTGATGGCATGGTCTGGGTGGAGCTAATCACGCAGACCACACATGCCCCACCTTTCTTCATTGATGATGCAGGAATGATCTAGTATTAGAATCCACAGACGAATATAATCTGGAAGGATGACCTAGACTACCACCTCCCTTCTTCTCCTATTAGTCTCTCTTCCTCATATTCTTAGATGAGCTACCACTACCCTGTCCCATTGCTATCACTACTCCAAAAAATCCATACTTTCCACTACGATCAATCTCTACCATCAAAGCATGATCAACCACCTCAACATAAGTCTTTAAATTAAACATAAATACCTGGGAACAAATATCCAGCCACAACCCCATCTTGAACTTTTGAGCCTTCAACTGCTCATTAGAAACAACCTCAGGTGTGAACTGAAATAAATCTACAAAGTGATTGGAATAATCCATCACGGTCTGATCCCCCTAGTGAAGATCCAAAAACTCTTGGGTCTTGGATAATTCCAAGGTCTCAAGGAAATAATAATTGTTAAATACTACCTTTAAATCCTTCCAACCCATCTACTGGAGCTTCTTATCTTGAACCATTGAGTCCCACCACGTTCAAATTGGACCTTCCAACAAGAATTACACACATTTCACCTTCACAACCTGAGGAGTGTCAAGAAACCCAAACATCCTCTCAATCTTCTCAAGAAAATCCTTTTCTTCCTGGAGATACATACTAACATAGAAGGATATAGAATTTCTCTTGAGGATCTCCTAAGACTTGTCCTTTCCAGGACCTAGTTTAGCTTCCCCAAAATGCATAGGACCAGAGCCCACTTTATGACCCAAATATTGGAAAGATCGAACCATGACTTCCACTAGTCTTTGGTCAAATGGTGAGGGAGAAAGCTCTCTGGCCTCTTTCCAAGGTTGTGAAGGAAGACTACAGGGAGGAATCTTGGTACATAAAGTGATAACCACAAATAAAAACCATCAATACACCATTCTAAAAAATTTTCAACAACAACATCAAATTCAAAACATGTATCCATCACAATAACAAGACAAACCAATTCAACCCCACCTGGTGCCCTTTTATAGTCTGTATCCAATATGTGTCACCTAGAGGAGAAGTCAAACCAAATCCCAACATCCCATGGAGACTCAAGATATGTCACAAAGTGTGTTGGCCAAACATCACACTCACGACAAGAACCTCAAGGCCCAACAATCCTAGCTATAGTCTATCCAGGATCTCCCAAATATCATGACCCAAAGGGAATTACTGATCCCCATGGGATGGAAACTAGTTCTTGGTTATCAACAATTCACTTTGGAAATGATTTCACCCATTAAAAATAGCCGTAACTAATTCTCAATGATAATACATCACACCAATATCATCATCAACATTACCATTTATATTCAAAAAAGAAGATACAAATAGGGAGATAACCAGTGTCTAGGGGGGCCTGAAATAATGAAGGCCAAGGTCATCACCCCGAATCAGGTTCACCCCCTCAGGTTTAAAAAGAGAAAAATGAGAAGGAAAACTAACCCTGATACTAGGGGTGGCCATAGAATCCAAGTGATCTGCCACCTTGTTTCTCTCCCTCCATGTTTGAGTGACTCTAGTGTTACTATCAAGGAGTGATTTTAATTTCATAATTATGTATATTATAGACCAGGGGATGATACATTTAGCATGAAAGGAATCAGGAATAACTATGGAGTCAGTATCCACTTGGGAAATGTAAAGTGCCCTCTACCTACAAATGGTGATACCTTTAAGAAACTACTTTGTCTCTACCTTCATAGAATTTTAATTACCATAATTCACCAAGAATTCCAAATCCATTCTTCCCCTAAAGTCTTGGACCACTAATCCATCACACATTTCACCCAGCACACAAGAACCATCTATATTTAATTTGAGGTTAACTTCAGGAGGACTCCACCAAACCCAGTGCCCCTATTTCCTAATAGCTAACTCAGAGCTGCGTTTTCAGAAACATACAACTTGATAAGAGAGGTGGTTTGATTCTAGTAATCATAAATTCCACACAAATTTACCATAATACATATTACGCTGGCAGTAATGCATCTCTCTATAGATGTGATCCCCTCAAACCTGTCCCAGTTCCTTGCTTTCCATACACACAAACAACTTGCGTTGAAGATGATGGATATCTACATCCTTTCTTTGCTGATCCATCTTTCCCTTGTAACCAACACTCTATGAAGGAGTCACAGTTTGATGCAGTGGGGGTGTACCCTGTAAATTACCTGAAGACTCCCTAAACCTGGAGAGCCCAGTCACCCTCGAAGAAGATATGTGATATGCTCTCTTCATGCTTATGCAAACAAAAATGGCAGTAGGAATCCATGCTAATTTTGAGTCTCTTAATGTTATCATCGACTGGTAAGGAAAATTTCTTAATCCTCCATGTTAGAAAATTAAATTTCATTGGGATCCACTTACACCAAGCCAGACCATACCCACCTCTATGATGGCCCTGAGGAAATCTTATCCTGTAAAATTCCTTCACATTGAACTTAACCGAGGTGGAGGGGGTGAAGACGCACCGATCCATATCTGAGATCATGATAACAGAGTCAAAAACCTCATGTTGCTCCGCGTACAGAATAGTTCTAAAAAAATGTGGGTACTGACTCACCTCCTCATATGTGATAGTATGTGTTAGGAACCCTGGATAACCAAGAGACCTTCCCGACCAGTTGTGGTACAATAACTGGATGTTATCTTCCCCAATAATCCACTATGAGCTGTGGAGGATGGTCAGAATAAAACTGCTAAAATAGGACCAAAGTAGAGACCCCTAACCGTAGAAGATTCAGTATTGACCCGGTTTCTACAAGACATCAGCTTACCCCACAAAGTTCGATCTTCAATTACCTCCCACTCCATCTTCATGTGCATATAGTGTATAGTGTTCACATGGCTTTTAACATTGATACCTCCCTCTGAAATGGGATGATCCATCTTACCCCAAGAAACCCAATGTCTCTTCCCCTTCGAATATGCATCCGAAATAAAACAAGACAAAATTCTATCAATGGCTCTAATAACACCCTTCAGCATATTGGTGGATAAAAGAGAATGTACTGAAATGGCTAGGAGGACAATATTCACAAGAGTAATATGGACACCAAAGGATAAAAATGGTTCTTCCAATTAAGAATGTGCCCCATAATCTTTCTCACCATGGGGTAAAAATCACTTATGCGCATTATTCCTATAGACATGGGGGTTTCAAGATAATCTATGGGAAATGAACCATGCCTCATACCCAAGCTACATCCCATATCTGTCACCCTGCTCAAATTGCATTCCTAAGCCACATAAAAGCCACTCTTCTCCCTAATGATTTGTTGACCACTCCAGTGGTAGTACAACTCAAGGATCAAGTTAGTTCCCTACACATTCCACCTTTTCGCATTGATGATGATGAGTTTATCATCTGCAAATATCAAATGAGAGATGGGTGGGAGGATCAACCTCCTTCGGTAAGAAAGAACATCCCCATTAGATATGCCTATGTTTACCATCCTACTTAAGTTATCCTTCATAAGAATGAAAATACTTCGGGATAATGGATCACCTAGAGGAAGGCCTCGAACTATCTTGAAGAAAACGTGTGTTCTCCCCATAAATAAAATAGCCATCCAAGCCAAACTGAAGCACCAGAACATAATATCACACGACCATCTTGAGAAACCCACCTTGTTCAGGACCCTGTTAATAAATCCCCACTCTATCCTATCTTATGCCTTATTTATATCGAGTTTAATGGCCATATTATATCCATGAGCCTTGGTATTGATATATCTCAGCATCTCTTGGGCCTGTGATATAGTTCCCTAAATAGAGCGGTCTTTCACAAAACCATGTTGTTCCTTGGAGATCCACCAAGGAAGATTCCATAACCAAAATAGATTTAAAAATTTCATGTTAAACATTTTAAAACTTAAACAAAAAACTAAAATACCAATACAAGTAGGGGAAAAACCACACAACTAAACCTCTATACAATAAGAGGGAAAACTCCCTCTTGCTACCTCCACCAACACCTGAAAGAAGAAGGAACTAGAAAATGGATCCACCATCCCTACCATAGAACATCCTGACTTTGCCTAGGTCAAACATAAAAAAGTCTACATACACTTAAGGGAATGTATAGGGTATGATACAAAGACGAGTAAGATTACACCCAAAAGAAATATTCCATGCAATAACATTAGAAGAAAAATCACCACGTAATTTTTAAGAAATAATATGGAACCACTTTTTAAGTAAAACATTTTAATGAAATTTTTTTCAAAGAATAATTATTTATGAATTAAAAAAATAGTAAGTACACCAAATTTCAATGGTAAGAACCACATCACAAGAGAGCATAATGGGTAATCCCTAAATTTACTATCACTATTAGGACCCTAGGAACCTCATATCTTGGTGAAACATGGTATATCAACCATAACCCACAATTTCCTCATGAACGATCCACTAGAGAGGAATCCATACAATGTTCTAGGGGTATACAATCATCATCATAATTTAGTTGGTGTTGTAGCTTAAATATTTCTAGAAGAAAATAGTCCTCCATCCCACTGATCCAACTAGAGTACTAGTTATAGACCACCCACCTAGATACCTATGATTCCCTTTGTGCTTGTTTTTTTATTTCACATGTCACATAGATCACCACTTTCACATACACAAATAAATAATCTGTAATACACATTACAAACCACCTTTTTTCATAGGAAAAACCTCTTTCAAACACACACACACAAAAAAACCATTTGAAAACACACTTTACACCACTTACATAATTTATAGAACACATTTAAGAAGCACAATAAGGAAGAACACATGAAGCAAAACTAATTTATTTTAGAAAACCATATTTCAATCCACACACACCTTGAAACATTTTAACACACATCTCACACCACACACATAATCCATAGAACACATTCAAGAAGAAAATCAAGCATACCAAAATCATCTAATAATTCTAAATCATGGAATGACCTACCTTAATCTTGGAAACCTATAGAATATAGTAAAAACCCACAACTTCACTACAAAAGAAGCCTATAAAGGAAATATCGAACAATAAATATCAACATTTTACCAAAAAACTCAATATTTAACCCTTATTAGTTCAATAAATTCTCTAGATAATAACAACTCAAAGATAGATGAATACAACCACTATAAGTAGGAAGAAATCAAGAAAGAAGGGACTTACTTGATGATTCTTGGAGATCCCACACTAAATTCACCAAAAAATTGAAGGCCCAAGGGAGTAAAGAGGAGAGGGATAGGTTCATAGGCATTTAAATATTAAGTGTGGGGAGAAATTGTTGTAAAAGGGGTTCAATCAGGTAATGTCATAATGTCAATTTTCATATTTTTAACGGCCTGGATCGATCGCACAATTAGCCTACATGGTTTTTTAAACCATACAAAAACAATGTTTCCCTCTCTCTCTAAGAGTAACAAGGCCACATGGTTTCCTGGGGAAGGTTGTATTCCCACGTTTCAATCTATGCGGCATGGATAGTGCCACTATTCAATTTTCACAATTTATTCTTGGTTAGCGTACAATTTCCCCTAACTATGCACCAACCGTCCGCCACCTACTCTAGGGTCCAAAACTCTATTTTCACCAAAAACTCCTTCGGAAACTGAGGGATAAATAAAAGAAAAAAATTTAATAAATTAACAACTCCAAATAAAATCATGAATCTTACAATATTCAACACATAAAAGAAAAAAGTGATGAATTTGCATATGCCTCTTAGAAATAAAGGAGATACTAGAAATCCCTTACCTTAAGTCTCGAATTCCTTTATACTTGTCCGAACCTCATGTATAATAAATATATAGTTATCATACATTTATTAAAGAACCATAATTACATATTTAATAACATATATGATTTAATTATTTCCTTTATTACATATTTATTAAAAATTCACTGTTAAAATCAAGTTCCATGTAATAATCGCTTTGTTTTTCATATATGTTTTGATTTGTTATTTTTAGTCCTCTTACATTGATAATTGATCCATAATCTATAGAATAATAATCATGAAATTATCATCATATTTATACATCATTTATAATTTTAATATGAATCATGAATAATGGTTTTGAGAAATTAAGTACATTATGATCATAGAGATTGTAAGCCATATATAAACATGAGTAACATTTCCATTTTTCAATGATCATTATGGAAAGAAGGTAAGTAATATAATATTTTTCAAAAATTATCATAATATCATAAATAAAATATTATTATTTTAAATATACTTATACCTATCATTCATGGGGTGTGGTTATTAAAAAAAGTCACATCGCTTTGTGAAGGCGGTATTCCACATGTACATGAATGATGTTATCACGTTTCAACAAGTGAAAAGGTAAGAAATAAAATGATATATTCTCTAATAATAAGGATAAATATGTAATTAATATCATAATTATGTCATGTATATGATATATATTTATTAAATTTATCATTATTATCTTTTATGTAAAGCGTTAGTGAAAATGAATCACATCGCTTCGTGATGTGATATTCCACCGTACACATGAACCACTTTATCATATATTCTATGGAATGGAAATTAAAAAGGAATATATGATATAATTACTCCATAGGTATAATTATTTTATAAATATCATATATATACTTTATAACCATCACCATTTCCAACAATGGTAGGTGGTAATGGAAAAACGAATGTCATCGGTTCACAAGGTGGTAGCTTATAGTACTCAGGATCGATTATTACGTAACCCATTTGATAGAATTAGAGGTGGATGTAGGTCATGAAATTAAAATAAAAAAATATAATTATATTTAATATTCTAATGATATTATATCATCATGGTTTAATAATTATTTAAGGATGTGGATAAATAAATAAAATAAAAACAATCGTTGACTAACATTACCTCTTCTTTGGGTAACCACCTTACATTTGGAGAAAAATCCATACTAGGATGTATTTATTTTATAAATAAGGATTATGTGATTATAGAAGTTAATTTGGGAAGTTATTTGGACAGGTATGTTTCAAATCAAAAATGGATTGAAGGTGTGAAGAAGTGATGAGAGGGGTGGCCTTTTATAAGTGAGGTGAGTGACACACTTGTAATTATTTTGAAAGAAAAAAGTGTACACATGATTTTCACATTACCTAAGGGTAAAAAATAGATAAAATTCGTAAATTATACATTATAAGGCCCAAATATGTCCATACAATATATTTTAGACAAGTTTATAGGTCATTTTAGACCTTATCATTTTAGTTTAACCCCCTCGTAAACCCATTTTTAACCTTAACTATGGTAAATAATTTTTTTTATTTTTACTATTTATTTTGGTAAAAAAGTAAGTTAAACTTATTAGATAATATAAATTATTATAATTATAAATATTTAATCAATTTTTATAAATTATATTCACATAATTGTCAAAATTTAATTTAAAATTAATCCAGCAGACGTGATGAGAAAGTGAGTTTTTTTATAGGAAATTATTCAAAAGTTTTCAAAGTTTTTATGTCTATATTCAATATGAAAATGATTCCAATGACCTAAATTGGTTAAATGGATGTATAATTTAACTAGTTTTACATTAAAACTAATTTAAAATATAATTTAACTATATAAATTAATTAAATGAATAAACAATTTTTAATTAAAATTCAGTATTTTTCACTATTCATCAGAAAATGAAACATTATAGAAATCAAAAAAATTTAACTTGAGATAAATTTTACAATATGGTTTCAAAAATTAATCTTATTATATAAAATTAAACTTATAAAATTTTCAAAAATTATTTTTATTAATGTTAACAAAAATAAATAATAATATTTTTTTGAGAAAATAATATTTTTTAAAATATATAAAGAATTTACCAAAAATTAAGTTATTTTTTATCAATATGTTTAATTTATATAAAAACATTATAATTAATATTTTCAAACTAGTTATTACTATTTATATCACCATGTTTAATGGATAGGTTATAATAGTTTTGTATAAATAACTATATTAATAATATAATGTGGCTTGGTTAAAACTCAGTGTTGTGTGTAATGCATGCTGTCTGAATGTTGCGTGTCGTGTAATATTTACTTGGTGTTTCATGTAACACAATGTAAAATCAATGTTTCATATAATTCACATTAAACTCAATATTTTTGTAATGAAAAATATATAAAATTTTAAATTCATTTGAAAAAAATCACAAAATAGTAGGGTGTTACAATACCAAATCAAATTGAGGGAATTCCCATTCTCACATGATGGAACAAAAAAATATTATATGTATTACCTACAAAATGTATATGTTACATATTAAAATGATTTGAAATTTATTTTATTACATATATTATTTCTAGCATCAAGGACCACAAAAAAATTGAAATGAGATCTTTATAATGAAGAATGCACATGGAGAGTCAATATATGAGAACTGGGAGTGGTTCAAGAAGTTATGTTCAAGATGAACACATTACAAAATCAGTTATAAAATCATCAAGTAATACTTCTATGAAGGTTACACTAACATGGAGAGGAGCATGGTGGATGGAGAAGTAGGAGTGTAATTTTTTGAAAAAATATCAACCACTACTCAAGCATTGGTTGAAAAGATGGAACAAAACTCCAAACAATTTTGTTATCAATGTAAAATGACTATAGGAGTAGTATATTAGGTAAGTCCCTCTTCACTTGAAAATAATTTAATTGATACTAATTTGGACGAATAAACCACTATGTTGAGACATATATCCTTGGATAAAAAATCCTTTCCACCCACTCTAGTGAAGCTTTGGGGTATTTTTTAATACACCTGGCCATCCAATATATTGCATCCCATAACTGTAAGAGATAGAGGATTGTACACTAGTGTTCCTAGGGAGACCATTTCAACAACAAGCACCCCTAGAAAATAAGTACGGTCCCTTAAGAACAACATACAATCAAGTATAGAAATACCATTCAGATATGAGGTATGGATTTTGAAATTTGAAAAGGGGTCCTTTTAAACAAAACATCCAATAAAATACACCTTACCAGCAGGGCTTTCAATAACCCTAAATGATATTTGATTCCCAAGAATAAACAAGTCAACAACAAGGGAATACCCAATAAAAGTTATATTCTAACCCTAATGATATATTCAATAAAAAGTTATTAATCAACAGATTGAGTTAAAGTGTCAAGGTATGGAGTTAAGGGAGCTAAGGATAAAAATGAGATAGATTGTCACCAACCTATATGAAATGGTAAACAAGAACTTTGGAAACCTACCCTGTGGAATCCCGACTCAGGTGCCACACACTGGTTCCTTATGTTGGTTGGTCAAAGACCTTAGGTGCACCTCCCAGTATTACAGGGTCTACCAACTAGGAATGAGGGTCTAAAATCGATCTTGGGGATACTATAACCTATTTGTCAAAGTAACACAATAGAGTAATTAATAAAAAATAACCAGATGATATTAAGAAAAAACCAGAATAATACCAGTATCACATGATGACCAAAGAAGGAATAAAATAACCAAAAATAAATAGTAGATATTCCATGATAAAATACATGTCACATGTCAAATGAAAAACAAAAAGGAAGACACATTGAAACTCTCAATAGGGTCCTAACACCATGTCTGGTTCCCTCACCCATGATCCATCCTGACTCAACCATCTAATATAAGACTCTTTCCCTTATCCTATCCTAAAAACATAAATCCTATTAGGGTACTGATTTGGTAGCCTAAGTAGGGTATATGTATAACTCAGTAGGCCACCACCAATATAATTTAAAGTAATTTCTAGTCAATAACTGTGTATTAAGTTTTTAAAAGAATAAATTATAAGCAATAAAGTAAACAATTTAAATTTATTCAATTCTAATTTATTTAACCACATAACTCTTGGGTTCCAAAGGACACCCAAACTCTCAATACCTACTTCGTCTCATACCATATTCTGAACCATATTACATGTCATATTTTCAATTCACAATTCATTATAACATGTGAGATTTCATTATCCATTTATTTCAATTCGTTATCATAGCCAATAAGACCCATATTGCAATGCCAACATTTTGGACCTAGATCACCATTCCTAGGACCTCATGGGTGTTTGAAGTACCATTCCATGACCCACAACTCATTTAAAAAACAATCACCCAAGTGATACTTTTAAGTAGTAGTCTGTGTCCCGCACTCATTTATCACTATGGGATTTTGATACATCAAACCATGTCCCACACTCATTTATCACTATAGGGTTTTAATGTATTATACTATGTCACACGCACATATATCACATTTATATCACAATATCAAATATATCACAACAATCCTTTTTAATCAACATTAACCCTCTCACCATATTTCACATCATCGTATTCTATTTCAATTTTCAAAAAAATAATATTCAATACTTAATCACATGGAAATAATATGAAAAATCACTATAATTCCATTTATCAACATTTAATAATATATCCCTTTACCCTTTAAGGTTAATCCAATCATCACATAATTCCCATAGTTAATTAATTCATAAACACATTAATTTACTAATTACACAATCCCATTAATTAACCAAATCAACATTCAATTAATCAATTAATTCCACAATCACAAAATTTTATAAATTAATTCTCCAATTAATTAATCCAATTTAAAAATTTCATAATCCCAAAATATCCATTAATTAATTCCCTGATTAATTAATCTAATTCAACAATTTCATAATCCCAATGTTCTATTAATTAATTCATCAATTAATTAATCTAATTCCATGATTTTAATTGCACCAATTACCCTATCCATTATCACATTGAAATTAAATTCAATCAAATCAATCATCTAAGTAATTTAACAATCATGAAAATTAAATTTTCATAATTACATACATGTTATTTAAATCAAGACCATGGGAATTGAATTTAGACCACCTACCTCAAGATTAACAATGATTTCTCACCAACAGAAATCCACAATTAAAATGAAACGATCAAGAACATGACAAAGTACTCGATCATGATCTGAAACCTAGATCCAAGATAAAATGGATTAGATCCACTTAAACCAAAATCTATATTCATAAAAAAGGAGGATAACATCATTTTAAAGTATAATATAAAAATGTTAGGAATATGAGAAACCAAACTAGATGAGATTCTTTTACCGGGGGTGGGGGGTGATGATCTTCAATCCATACTTTGAATCGTAAAGAATAGAGGTCGGGATCCCTAGGAATCCATCTAAGAACCTCCAAAAAACAAGAGTAATAGGTCAGGTTTTATTTGGGTTGAATTGGGTTGAAGTCTGAGGGGTTTGGGATTTTAAAAACCAATTTTCAGAATAATGAAAACCGCACACATGGTTTCTTGGGTAGGGGTACAGGGTTTTCCAAATTGTGTGACTCTTCTAGGAGGGTGTACAATTACTTATAAGAGGGTGAATGGTTTGAAAAAAGTTTTTTATCTATATGAATCCCTTCTATTTGGGTTCACACAGTTTTCTGGGCTAGGTGCACGGTTTGGGAAAACCATGCACCAACTATGCTTTTCCTCTACTCTTTCCAATTTTCCCCAATTTCACCCAAACAATTCCCAATTTAAAAATCCAAAAATCTATACTCAAAATAAGACAAAAGTTTTTTTTGAAAAAGAGGTCAAGACACCTCTATAAAAGGTTGAGATTTTACATTCTCTCCACCTTATAACATTTAGTCCTCGAGCTGTACTCCCAATAATAACTATGATTCCGAGTCAAAATGATCGGGACACTAATCCCACATATAAACTTCTCCTTCACATGTTTCCTCCTATACATTTTCAGGCTTCCAAAATACATGAACTATCGGCATGGTCCTTACCCACAATAATTTATCACTACGATCCAACACACGTATCATATGCTCCTCAAAGAAAGCATTAGTCTCAATCTCAGCATCATTTACATTGATCACATGAGAAGGAATGGGGTGATACTGTTGAAGTTGGGACACATGAAAAAATCCATGCATAACACTATATCTATATAGAAGATCCAATCAGTATGCCACCAGATTAATTCTCTCAATGACCTCAAACGGTCCCACAAACCTAGGTGTTAACTTGATGTGTCTCCAAATCCAGTGGTGACCCAATCTAGAAGACACTTGAATAAATACATGATCACCCTATGTAAACTCTACTGGTCGTTAACGTTTATTAGCATACAAATTATGTCTACTCTAAGTTATATCCATACACTTTCAAATTAGCTGAACCTTATCCAATGTCCCCTATATGAGACTTTG
This sequence comes from Viscum album, assembly GCA_963277665.1. Classification (NCBI taxonomy): domain Eukaryota; kingdom Viridiplantae; phylum Streptophyta; class Magnoliopsida; order Santalales; family Viscaceae; genus Viscum; species Viscum album. The sequence continues at coordinate 409,045,582 of OY728125.1, read as the reverse complement.
TCCCAATAGCTCTGACTTATCTGCCTCCATCCATCATAGAGGTGATCTACATGACTTTTCATAAAGTGACTCATATGGTTCCATATTAATAGTTTCTAGATAACTGTTTTTATAGGAAAAATCCACCAAAGATAGGACTTATCCCAAGACCCAAAAAAGTCTAGGATATATTCTAAATTATATCATCAAGAACCTATATATTACATTACAACTCCCATATGTCGATGGGTGGAATTATATACTTAGTAAAACATATGTACCATGAACCTTCTATAGGACCTTACAAAAGAACATGGTAAAGTTTGAGTTATCGTATAAATCTATACTCTATAGTACCCCATGTAGATGGACTATCTATTGAATGTGAAATTATCCTAAAAAATCTATTGAGAAAGTATCCTATATAAGAAAGAAAGTTGCTACCTTGTTCAACTGGTCCACAATAACCCAAATAGAATCATTCTTTTGAGGATTACTTGGAAGAAAAACTACAAATTACATGGTAACATCATCTCACTTCCATTCCAGAATGGGAAATAGTTATAGTAAACCATTAGGTCATTGATTCTTGGACTTCACCTTTTTTCATGTGTAACATCGTGTCACAAACAATACAATTTCCTTTTTCATGCCTGACCACCAAAGCTATCATCATAGCTCACAATACATTTTAGTCACACATGGATGCACTGCCCACTTAGAGGCATAAAATTCAGAAATCAGCTCTTCCTTCATACTAGTAGCCACAAAAAAAATTCATGACATAGATGATCTCATCCTCATGTATGGTACAATAACAAGATGACTCCCCACCTTTAAGGATTTCACTCTGGTCCAAACATTCAAGATCCTCATACTGTCTGTCTCTAATTTGGTACAAAAGTGTAGAATCTACTGAAATTGATACGATAGTCATCTACTCTTGGTTCTCCTGAACCACAACATGCATCTCAGCCATAAAGGTCATTATTTTCCACTCAATACTTGACTCATGAACTTCCTAAGTCTAAGTTTTCCTAATTAAATCCTCAACCACATGGTTTACCTTCCCAGATGTATATGATAGATCAAATTCAAAAGAATTCATTTACTCAACCCATCCCCGTTGTTGGAGATTCAAATATCACTGTAAAAAATACACTTTAAGATCTTATAATCCATATACATAATAAAATTATATCCCAAAAAATAATGTTTCCAACACTTTAAAGCATAAACCATTTTAGGTAATTCAATTTCATGTGTAGGGTAGTTCCTTTCATGTGGCCTCAATTACCGAGACCTATATGCAACAACTCGATCTCCTTGCATCAACACAACTCCAAGACCAATCCCATAAGCATCAAAAAACATTATATACTCCTCCCATGGACTGAGTAGGATCAATATTGGCAATGATGTTAATCACTTATTCAACTTATGGAAGGCTTTCTCACATGATCCATAAAATTAAAACTTTATTCCTTCTTAGTCAATCCTGATAGTGGTTCTTCCAAATGGTAAAATTCCTAGATGAAGCTTCAATAATTTACTAATACCCTATAAATATAAGAAAATCAAAAACATTATTGGGATATTCCCAAGACACAACTTCCTAAACCTTATTTAGGTCTATTGAAACACCTTCATCCAAGATTATGTTACCTAAGAAGTGTATCTGTTCAATACAAAACTGAGACTTAGATAGCTTGGTGTATAGCCAATTATCTCTCAGTGTACTCAGGGTGATGTTAATATGTTGTGCATGATCATCATGTGTCTTGGAGTACACAAAAATTTCATCCACAAACACCACCAAAAACTAAACTAGGTATGAGTGTAAGATTACATTCACCAAGTCTATAAATATTGTTGGTGCATTCGTAAGCCTGAACGACCTCACAATGAACTCACAAAGGCCATACCTGATTTTGAAAGTAATCCTTAGTATATCATAAGGTCAAACTCTCAACTCATGATACCCTAATCTCAATTAAATATTATATAAAAAACAATCTCTCCTCATCTGTTCAAATATATATTTGATACATGGAAGAGGATATTGATTCTTTACATTTATTCATCTTAACTTCTGGTAATCAAAAAATAAGTGTAGAGTCATGTCATCCTTCTTATCAAACAAAAATGGATAAACCCTAGGTGAAGTACTCAAATGGATAAACCCCTTATCCATAAACTATTTTATTTTATTCTTGAGCTCTTGAAGATATGTTGTTTCCATTCTATATGGTGGAATATAAACTAGATCATCCATAGGCTTGAGCGCAATTGTAAATTCAACATCTCTCTTAGGTTATATCCCTGATTAGTCTTTAGTAAACAATTCTTGAAATCTATCCACTATGAGTGGAAGTATATCTTGTTTCACACCCCCATCATCCAACAATAGACTAGAAAACTGGGGGTGATATCCCCTAGATTCTTATGAACTATCCAAGAATGACTTACCTGGATATCCCACTCTCCATGGTGAATATATCTGTCACCCTCAGAATATTTAAACATTGCTCTACTATGGTAAAAATAAATGTGGTCTGAAGATGCTGCTAACCAGTCTATACCCATAATTTTTTCAAATCTTGATATGTCAGGGATGTAAAGATACCATAGAAAATGATACTCTCAAACCTTGAGAGAACACCCCTTACACAAACATATGTCTCTTGACTATACTCTCAATGGTTTATCAATCGTCCTTACCCTGCTCACAAACTGCACTGCCATGTTCAAATTGATAAATTTTTTTGCAGATATAAAATAATAAGATGCACCGGTATAAAATAACTAGCTAGTGTAGAATCTACTAGAATGGTGCCTATAACTATCGAAGGTCTATCCTTAATATCTACTAGTGTATGATAAATGACATGAAACTATATTTACCCTCTTCCTTGTGATGTAGTCTGAGTCCCATGAAATTCACCACTCTGTTGATATGGGTGCTCTTTCCCAAAAGTACCACATTCACTACACTTACCACCATGACTAGTATAACTAAAACTGTCAGACTGGTACGGTGTAAAATACCCCCTTCTTATACCATAGTTCTATCTAGATCCTCCATCATTACCCATCTTCCATGGGTTTCTGTAGAACCATTGTATATATACCATCCTACTGTAAGATCATCACTCTATCAGTGGTCGGGGGAACTGTATACAAAAGTGACCCGACCTACCACACCGATGATAGATCACTCAAGAAAGGTCCTATGTAACTGACCCTTAACCCTGGACACTCTTCTTGTTATCAACCAAGCTAACATTATCTCAATGACATGTACTCCTCCTGAAATTTATACCTCTTGACCATAAAAAAAACCACATGTTATCCAATGGAATCATCCTTCAGGTTCCCCTCGGACATGTGAGCCTGATTTATCACTTCATAAAACTTATTCATCCTAAAGATATTCACCCGAGACTTAATTTCACATTTAATCCCATCAAAAAACCATTTCACCTCCATAGATTCATCTCCCACAATTAATAGTAAAAAATTCCATAAATGTTTAAAGAATCCAACATATTCCATCATGGACATAATCCCCTAAGTCAACCTCATGAACTCAACTTCTCTCTCTCTCATGAGAATCTTAGTTTAAAAAGTGCTCCAATAACTTCTCCTTAAAGTCCTTACACACCATATTCTCCAGCCGACCATCCCAAGTATGAATGTCCAACCAACAATTAGCTTGACCACATAACATGTAAGTAACCAATTTGAATCTCTTCTCAGTATGACTCTCTAAGTGGTCAAGTATAGTCTAGATAGAATCAATCCAAAACTGAGTTGCCTTAGGTCCACTCTCTCTGATGAAAGTCAGAGGGTTGTTGAACTAGAAATCTTATGTAAGATTAAACATTCTTTTCAAAACCTTCCCTGGGTATCTTTCTATGAACTACATGAAGTGAGGACATTTCTCACAAAACTTCTCTCTAACTTCCTCACCCATCACTATCGGTGCCTCAAGTTCCACTACTGCAGGATCATTTACAGCCATATCCTCCTATAGTCCCCTAAATAAGCATTATCATGGAGGTATATCTCAATAATTCCCAATACACATCTCTAGAAACATAACACAGCTTTAATACATTTAACAAGAAGGTCTCACACAAATCTATAATAAGTGATTCCCACTTTTTCCTGACACACAGTCAAAACTAAGGAATTATCACTATGCTTAACCATATTATATATAATTAATGGTTAACAAAGTGTAAAATAATTATCATTATTTAAGTATCTCATTAGAAAACCATTTTACACAAATTTCATAATTTTAAAATTTTAAATTTCATATTAGGCACATTTTTCATTTAAAATTCACTCAAGCAAGAAAATCACTTTCACATAAACAACTCATCCAAAAACATTTTTTCCCATGTTTACCTAAAATGATGTGTGTCACAATAATTCCTGAGTTACTAGGATGATACATTCACACTAAAATATCATTCTATTTCAAGTCATGAGTCAAATTTCATAAAAATATCATATGTAATAATCACAACACACAATAAGTGCATCACTCAAGGTGAAATAACATCCAACTGTAATAACATGCATCAATAACAATAATCTCACCCTGGGTACTTGGATTTTACCCTTCAACATGAGTTTAGATACTCCCATGAAAATTATCTTAACCAAGTCCCAACTCATCCTATTATCCTGTATACAATTCCCAAATAGTAATACAAAAGAAAATAAAATAAAAGAAACCACCTCTGATACCACTTTGTGATGTCCCAACTCGGGTGATACACACTAGTTCCCCTAGATGGTCGGTCACATGAAATTAGGCGCTCCAACTTGTACTCCATAGGGTTCCAACTAGTAGTGAGAGTCTAAAATTGAATATGGGGAAACTATACCCTCTTTATAAAAGTAGCACAACATTGTATACTAAGTAAAAAATAATAACCAGATGATAATAAGAAATAACTAAAATAATACTAGTATCATATGATAACCCAAGAAGGAATACAATAACCAAAACTAAACACTAGATATTCCATTCCAAAATACGTGTCATGTTTCAAATGTAAAACCAAAAGGAATACACAATAACGCTCCCCATAGGGTCCCGAAAACATGTCTGGTTCCCTCATCCATGATCCATCCTGACTCAGCCATTTAACATAGGACTCTTTCCCTTATCTTGCCCTGTAAACATAAATCCTATTCATATACCAGTGAGGTATCCCAAGTAGTATTTGAGTACAAATCTGTAGGCTACCACCAATGACATATAAATCAATATCCATACAATAACAATGTATGAATTTGTATAAAAAATAAATTATAAACAATAAAGTAAATAGTTTACATTTATTCAATTAATATTTATTTAACCACATAAATTCTGGGTTCTTGAGAACACCCAAACTCTTAATACCCAGTTTAGATCATGCTAGAATATGAACCATATCACATGTCACACATTCAATTCAAAATGCACTATAACACATGGAATTTCATTATCCATTTATTTCAATTCATTATCATGGAAAACTTAAACCATGGTCTAATGCCAAAATTTTGGGCCTAGATCACCATGACTAGGAACCCTTGTGTATTTGAAGCAATAGTTCATGTCCCACAACTCATTTATTAAACAATCACACAAGTGGGTAGTTGAATCAGCATTTTGTTTCCCAAACTCATTTATCACTATAGTCTTTTGATGCAGTAGACGATGTCCCACACTAATTTATCACTATGGTATTTTAATGCAACATACCATGTCTAACACATGTATATCACATATATCACAATATCACATATATTAAATCAATTAAGTTCGATAAAAAATTAACCCTCTCATCAAATTTCACATCATGATATGACATTTCAATTTTTGAAACAAATCATGGTAAATAATTTAATCACGTTGAAATAATATGAAAAATCAAAATTATTCCATTTATCAAAATTTAATCATATGTCTATTTAACCCTTTAAGGTTAATAAAATCATCAAATAATTCTCATAGTAAATTAAATCATAAAAAAATAGTTGACCAATTACTCAAACCCATTAATTAACCAAATCAAAATTCAATTAATCAATCAATTCCACAATCACAACATTTCATTAATTAATTAAAACATTAATTAATCCAATCCAACAATTTCATAACAAAAAAATATCCATAAATTAATTCCATAATTATCTAATCTTATTCAACAATTGCATAATCCAAAAATTTTATTAATTAATTCAACAATTAATTAATCCAATTTTATAATTTCAATTTCCCCAACTACCCTAGACATTATCACATTGAAATTAAATTCAATCAAATCAATCATCAAATTTTTTTCCCAATAATGAAAACTAAAATTTCAAAATTTCTTACACATAATTTAAATAAAGGCTATGGGAATTGAATTTAGACCACCTACCTCAAGATTGATTATGAATGCTTGCCAATGAAAATCCCCAATTGAATTGGAATGATCAAGAAGATGAAGAAGAATGTGATATAGATATGAAACCTAGATCCAAGATAATAATATTAGATTGATCAAAAAATGAGCATAACATCCCTTTAAATTATGAGATAAAGATGTGAGGAATATGAGAAACCAAACAGGATGAGTTCTCTTACTAGGGGAGGTGAAGATTTTAAATCCACACTTTGAATCATCAATAATGAAGGTTAGGATCCCTAAGAAGATGTCCAGGAACCTCAAAAAAATGAGAGGAATAGGTTAGGGATGAGTTGGTTTAAATTGGGGCGAAGTGTGGGGGGTTAAGTATTTTAAAAACTGATTTTCAGAATAATAAAAACCATGTGCATGATTTCTTAGGTAGGGGTGCACAATTTTCTAAATTGTGTTCCTTAAGCATTCTCCTCTTCTTGGGGGGGGGGGGGGGGTGCACAATTACTCCTAAGAGGGTGAAAGGTTTGAAAAACTATGCACCAACCATGACAATCCCCTCTATTTTAGTTCTCATAGTTTGTTGGGTTGGGTACATGTTTTGGGAAAACCGTGCGCCAACCATGCACTATCTCTCCTCCTTCTAGTTTTCTACAATTTCACCCAAAAACTCTACAAGTAAAAATCCCAACAAGATATACTCAAAACAAGACAAAAGAGTACCTTAAAAAGATCTCAATAAACCTTCATAAAATTTTTGGATCATACATACCCTCTCAACACACTCTAAATCTGATGGCAAATATTAGTTTTATCACATAGAGGAGTAGAATAAAATTGAAAGAAAATTATTAATAGCATTACACCAAGATTCACCTAATAAGAGGAGAATCCACCATTAACTATAGTTGTTGAGAAAGAAAAGTGTTCATACCAGTACAATAAGATTCACCCAACCAGAGGAGAATCCCCAATTTACTCTGGTGGCTAAGAAATCAAAGGAGAAAGACAATGGTAATAATAAAATTGATGACATTCCTCTTAAAACCCTTCCATTTCCAAATAGAGTTGTGCAAACCAAAAATATGGTCGAATTAGTGATGCAGAGAGAGTTTTCTGAAACATTCAAGTGCATTGAGATAAACATTCCCATTATTGAGGACATTAAGAAAATAAAAAGGTATTCCAAATTCTTAAAACAACTTTTTACTAACTAAATAAGTATAGGAGGAAATACGAGGGTTAATATTGGAAGTAATGTGTCATTAATCATTATAATAACTAAAGAAATGCCAATAAAGTGTAAGGATACTTGGAAATTTGTAACACCCTGAGTTTTTATGAATTATTATTTTTGAATAAACTAAATTTTTTTAATGGATTTCACTACACTCAACATAGTGGTTATCATTCGTTATAAGAAACTCCGAGTTTATCATGCGTTACATGTGACACTGTCTTTTAGAAAACTGTGATATATTATTAATAATATTATTTAAAAACGACCATTATAACCTAGAATTTAAACATAGAGATATGAATAGTAATGAATAATGTTTAAATATTTAATATAATGGTTTTATATAAATAAAACACATCAATAAAAAGTACTTAATTTTTAGAAAATTATGTATATGTTTTGAAAATATAATTTTCCCCAAAAAATGTTTTTATTACATTTTGTAAGAAAATAATAAAATTATTTTTTATTTTTTTAGAAAATATATTTTAAAAAATATAATTAAAATTTTAAATCTATATGTAAAAATAATATTGGAGTTAATTTTTGAGAATTTTTTGAAAAGTTATATTTTTCAGCGATTATGGAAAGATACTAGTTTTTATTATGAATTGTCTTTTCATTTATAAAATTTAAAAATTTCCAAATAATTTTAATATGTTTGAGTAAAATTTGTCTGATTATTTATCTATTAATACAATTTAGGTCATTGGAATCAATTTCATATTTAATATTGATGTAAAAACTATTTAAACATTTGAAACTTTTCTCTTTGAAAAACCACTTTTTCATCGCGTCTATAGAATTAATTTTAAATTGAATTTTTACACTTTTATGAATGAAATTTGGAAAATTGTATTCCATATTTTGAATCATAATAATTTATATTTTATAATAAGTTCAACTTAATTTTTGACCATTATGAATAGTAAAAGCAGTAAAAATTAATTACCACAGTTAAGGTAAAAATGGGTTTACAGGGGGAATTAAACTAAACTAATATGTGTTAAAATGACCAATAAAATTGTGAAAAACCAATTTTATTTCAATATATTAAAATTATACCCTCTAATTCATGATAATAACACATTTTGGAGCCTTTTTTCATGCAAAAAATTTGAGTACACCTTTTTCTTTTCAAAACATACAAGTCTGCCACTCACCTCACTTATAAAAGGCCACCCCTCTTCTCTTCTCTCCACACTTCCAGAAACCTTTAACACTAAATTAAATAAATCCCTATTATTATCCTATAATCCTTATTTCTTTCTAAAATACAAACTAGGAGGGATTTCAGTGAAAACCTAAGGAGGTTACCCAAAGAAAAGTCAACGTTCTTCAACGACCATTTTTATTTTATTTATTCCTCTTTTTCCTTAAAATAATATTAAAAAATGATAATATAATAATATTAGTATATTTTGTATACTAACATGGTATTATTATTTGATCATGACCTAAATCCATCACCTCATACCGCAAATGGGAAATGATAAGGCCGCTCATTTGTATGACGAACTTCCACCTCACGAACAGATATGACTTGTTTTCCATCAACAGCTCTCATAGTTGGGTATGATGATGTATAATATATATATATATAAATATATATTATATTTGTAAAAAAATATACTTTTTGAAATATATTAGCACATTTAAATTTTTTACTTTCCATTCCTCAGGGGATACAATAACATTAATTGTGTGTATGATGGATTGTCGCCTCGGGAAGCGATGCGATTTTTTTCAGTTGCATTTTACATGGAAGTTAATAAAGGATAAATTTAATAAATATATGTGGAATACATGAAATATAAATTATTATTTAATGGTAATATTTTATTTACCACTCTTTCACTTCATCCATTGAGAAAATGAAAATATCCTTCATGAGTACACACGACCTACCGTCTCTATGAACAATTTATTTCTTATTTTATCTATAACTTTTAAGGATTACTATAAATACATAAATAATGAGTATATATGATATTTATATCATTTATATAATTATGAATATTATGTAACAAAGATCAAAGTAAGTGTAATGAAAATAAAAATTAAAACATACGTGAAAAATGAAACAGTTAGTACCTGAAACGTAATTTTCACAAGGAATTATTAATAAAAGGTTTATAAAAGGGTATAAATATGTCATATATGATATAAAATTGTTGAATATTGTACTATAATATATTTATATAAATTTATATTTATTATACCATATTCTAGAGTGATTTTAAGGAAATAGAAACTCAAGGTAAGGGATTTTATTTCTAAAATTGCCTTCTTTGGGTCATAAGTTATATTATGAAAATACCTTCTTCAATGAGGTGTATATACTGCCCCTTTGAAATTTTATATCATTAATATAATTCATTTAATGATATTAAATGTTTTATTTGATGTTATTCTTTAATGTGTCCTATGATTCAAAAGATACCATAGTGGTAATGTTTTATGATACAATCTCATCATTTTTCAAGATTGTTTATGTTTATGCTTCCAATGATGAAATATTATGATATATCATTTAATAAACTCATTAATTTTATTCTACTATGGTTATGTCATGATAATTTATGTTTACCTTCATTTTAATATCTTTATACACTTAATATTTCTAAATAAATGTTTTTAAAGAAAACTGACTTTATTTTTCTCTTTGGTCGAAAACCCTTTCTTTTCCATGTTCATTTTTCTAAAAAAATTCAAAAATGTTTGAATATACCTCAATGATTTTTTAAATTTATTTTTACCATTTTTAAATTTTTTTAAATTTTTTAATAGGAATATTTATAGCATTTTTAAAACAAGGTTAGTTTAGATTTTAGTGAAAATGTAAAAGTAATCATTATTTTAATGTGTATGGAATGAAAATAATTTCCCGACATCATGAAAAAAATATTATTTAAAGATTATAAAATTTAAAGTTTACTTTCAAATAAAATTAATTCAATTTTTTTTAAGATTTATTATTTTTAAAATTATTTTCCTCAATAAATGTTCCAAGTGATCTTTAAAAATAATTTTCCATCTAAGATGACATCCTTTGATGTTACTTATACTTCACCAGAGATATTATTCAAGGATACCAGTCTTATTATTTCTCTATATGGTTTATTTTTATGATTAAAATATATTTATCAAACCTATTTCTCTTCCATGGGTGATACTATGATAGAATGATTATGAAACCCATTTCTTTTTCCATGGGTTATACTTTGAGTAAATGATGAAATGATTATGAAAGCTATTTATTTTCCGTAAGTGATGTTATAATGAAATGTTTATGAAACAAATTAATTTTCATGGGTTGTAATATGATGAATGATTTATTATATTGTGGCACACATATGTATTATTTTCATTATGTGATGAATAGGACCTATATATCCCTCCAATACTTTGGATAAATATTTATATCTCATGAGATAAACATGAATGAAATGGGGAGTGAAACTAGTTTAGTAAGGGTGTTTGTATACTTTGATATTATTGGGAGTGATCCTTATAACATCCCACCCCTCATCACAGGCTTAAGAAGGCAGGATAACGTTACCTGTCCTTAAGTGACATCCCCAAGATGCTAAAGGCTGGAAAGAAATTCCAAGGGATTCATTTACAATTGGGGGATGATTTTCCATTTGGCAATAAAACATCCAAACAAACATTCCATAACCAAATAAAACACAACATGATTCATGATAAAAATTAAATACAACTCAATCATAAAATTTATATCAAAAGAAACTCCAAAGAGAACCACAACAGAATATTACAATATAACCAAATAAAAAGTGGAATACTATAAAACCAAAAAAAATCAAAGACAACTGTAACTCCAAGGCTCCCACAAGCTCCATACTTTAACTCCAAAAGATTCCAAATTATCACTAAGAACCACTAGAGAATGTGATAATTTACCTTTTTCCATTTCCCAATAAACAACATCTACAAAAGCAACAACATTCTAAATCAGGGGTGAGTAATGAGACTCAATAGTGTTTACCCAAATGAATTATCTACCCACACCACTAGGATAAAGCATATTAGAAAATTTATATAAAATATTTTATATAAAACAATTTCTAAACATTTTATATCAAAATATAAAAACATTCCATCAAAAATATGTTCTAAAAAAATAATATCAAGTTACAAGGAAAGAAACCAAACAATTCAGTAAAACCATTCCACATATTCCATTTTAGCATAACCCAATCCTTTCCACGTAACCAAAAATCCAACCATACAAGAAACCATAGAATTAACTATACTCACGAGTGGTTATTTATCCTTTCACTAAGATTTCATTCAGTGAACCATCTTGATATGGGTACTTTATTCCCATATCCCTCCCAACCTTTTGATGGGGGTACTTAATGTCTTTATCCATCCCAATGCACATGAACACATTCCAACCATACAAAACCCATTCCAAAACCAAGTGTTATGAACCCATTTTAATAAAATAATTTTTTTATTGAAAACCATTTTTTCATGCATTAAAACCAACCAAAAAAATTAAAATCATCATTTCAAAATCAAGTTACCCAATTCACTTTCCAACCAAAACACCAAATTTTCTAATTTTTAAAACCGTCTCTCAAGAGGCTTTTTAATAAGAAATTCATATCAATTTCAAAACCAATTTCAATCAAAATAATAAATTTTAAAATAATAATTTATATTAAAAATAGAGTATTCAATAGTGAAGCCACATACCTCAGGTTTTATGGAGAAAATGTTGAACAACAATAAAACACCAATAAAAACAGGTTGAATCTCAAAAAAACCGCCCTAGACGTCCTAAACTATCATTAAAAAAGAAAAATATAATCATATTTGGAATCAAATATCTTATATTTATCAAAAATGGACATAGATCTAAAAAATTGTGAGAGAGGGAGAAGTAGATCTAAGGAAAACCATCAAGAAAACCATAAACGATGAATTATCATGATAGATGAGAATCAATGCACCAAGAAATTCCTTTAGATCGCTTCCAAATCAATGGGGAAAAATTTACTAGCCTTTTAGAAGGATAAATCCAAGGTTTGGGTTGAAATGGGACAATAAATAGGTGTTAAAACACAAAAATGACCTAGATACACTTTTTGTGGATCTAGTTTTTAAACTATCAATGGTTAGTCAGATGGTTAGAAAAACCATGTTCTAATTGTGTGCTAGATACTACCTCAAGGGGGATCCTCACACAGTTGGATCACATGGTTTAAAAACCATGCACCAACCATGTCAAATTCCAATGTCTAGATTTTCATGGTTTGTAATGGGTGGCTACATGGTTTCGACTAATCATGCTCCTCAACCTCACGCCTACCCAGATCCCTCTGTCCCATTTTTCATGGTGTCCTATGGAATTTTCATGGTTTCCACTAACCATGCACCAACCGTTCACCTTTAAAAAAGCTCCAAAAACATTACAAAATTCTTCCAAACCCTCCCAAACTTTACCCAAACACTTTATATACTTAAAAATAATAATAAAATAAGGGTTAATTACTTGAAACTAGGGGTGATACATCCTACCCACCATTAGCCTTTTGTCCCAAGAAAGTAGAAAACTGTCACTGTCCTGAAAGAGTTTGGGCCATTTTTGATCATTTATTTCTTGCGTTCCTATGTATCTTCCTGAATCTGACCATGTTTCCACAAAACCCACCCTAGACTGATGATTTTTCCATGAAATAGTTTCTCTTGAATATCCATAATCCACACTAGCATGTGCACCAACTAAGCATCTAACTCTTGGTCAACATAATCCCATTGAATCACATGGTCAATATCAGGATGATACTTTTTCAACTGAGATAAATGAAATACATTATATAGAACACTGAACTGTAGAAGAAGCCAACTCATTCATGTATCCAAAAAGAGCTTATGTATTGAGGAGATAAATTTCCCTACTTCACAAAACATCAATGTACATGCCTTGGAGAGATCCTCAAGAACACATGATCCCTGACCTCGAATGATAATGGTTATCGACGATGATCTTCATATGATTTCTGATGACTCTGAGTCATCTCCATCAATTTTATTATCAATTGAATATTATACAATATTTCTTGAATAAGGCCTGACCCAACTAGCGATGTCTCTCCTGTTTCCACTGAACAATGTGGAGAATGACATGAAAACCCATACAATGCTTCAAAAGGAGCCATATGTATCGAGGCCTAATAACTGTTGTTGTATGAGAACTCTACTAACAGCACATACTCCTCCCATGAGCCACAAAAATCCATTACACAAGCCCACAACATGTATTCCAATGTTTGTATCATCCACTCAGATTGTCCATCCATCTAAGGATGATATGCTAGAATCATAGTCAACTAAGTCCAAGGAATTTCTATAAGGATTTCCAGAAATGAGATGTAAACCTTGGATCTCTATCTTATATGATTGTAACGAGTATGTCATTCCTTTTTACCACTTCTCAGATATATATTTTTGAAAAGTACTCTACCATATGAGATTCATGAATAGGGATGAAGTGAGTCGAATTTGTGAGTTATTCCACTATCACCCATATGAATTCCTATTTCCAAACCATTCTTGGAAGACCTATTACAAAATATAAAGCTATCTACTCCCATTTCCAAACTGGACTAGGTAATACTACAATATTCTTGTTGGTCACTGATGCTTTTCCTTAATTTTCTAACAAGTTAAGCATCTCAAAACAAACTTACTCACCTTATTTTTTATACAAACCCACCAAAACTATGCTTTAAATGCCTTATACATATTTTCTATTCCATAATAAACAACCCATTTTGAATTGTGGTAAGAATAAATAAGTTTTTCCTGACAATACATAGGTACAACCATCATATTTATGAACAATAACATTGAACACTCATCCATCTTCTAGCCTTCAATGGTCTCCCCATCATTAAGTTTTGACCTCATAGTCACACATTATGCATAAAATGTCTATTCCTATTTAACCATCATTACTAAATCAAGAACAAATTAAACTAGAAAGAAAACTAAAAAATCACCTCAATATTCACATTCCAAGTGCATTTTTCCCTGGACCAACATTAGCTTCCACACACCTGAAGATTCTTTTTCCAATTGAGCATATAACTTTTTTGATTAATGCATCAACCACCAAATCTCCTTTTCACAGTGTATATACCAAGTACAATTCAATCATTTGAAGATAATACATCCATATTATTTGTATTAGATTCAAACCCCTTTGTGAGAATATACGTTTCAAGATCTTATGATCCTAAAACACAGTAAATTTTTCACCAAAGAGGTAATGAAGCCAAGTCTTCAAAGAATAGACTATTACATCTAACTCTAAATCATGTGTTGGGTAGTTATTCTCATGAAATCGAAACTACCTTAATCCATAAGAAAAAAATGATATCCCTACATGAGAACACATCCCATACAAGATCTGAAAGAATCCCAATACACCACATACCCTTGTCCTGATTCTAGCAGAATCAATATTGGTTCTGATGTAAGGTGAACATTAAGCTCTTGAAAAGACTTCTGGCATTTGTTGTTCCATTGGAATGGAACATTATTCTTTTTAAAATATGTCATAGGTGAAGTAAGTCCTGAAAAATTATAAAAAAACCATGGTTAATAACCATCTAGACCAAGGAAACTTCTTATCTCAAAGAAATTCTTCAGCGGTTTCTAGGAGATAACAACCTCTATATTTTTTGGATCCACAGAAACACAATATTCAGAAATTACATGGACAAGAAAACATTCCTCTTGTATCCAAAAATCACACTTTGATAATTATACATATATATGATGATCCCTCAAGATTCCTAACACTATCACCAAGTGTTGCTCATGCTCAACCATTGTCCTTGAATACACCAATATTTCATCAACAAACACCACCACAAAATAATCTAGATATTTCTAAAATATTTGATTCATCAATTCCATAAAGATTGATGGTGAATTCATAATATCAAAAGGCATTACCACATATTTATAATGGCCATATCAAATTTTGAAAGTTGTATTTGGAATATCCTCCTTCCTAACCCGCAATTGGTGATATCCTAATCATAATTAAATCTTAGAGAACCATTGATATCCCCTCAATTGATTGAAAAGATCACCAATTTGTGGAAGTAGATACGTATTATTTATCATAACCTAGATATGTTTATGAAAATTAACACAAAACCAAAAAGTTATATCCTCCTTTTTAACAAATAAGACTAGAGATGACCACAGAGACATGCACAGGAAAATGAACTATTTTCTTTCCAGCTCTTCTAACTACAATATCAACTCTATTAATTCTGTTGGTACCATCTGATTAGATATAAGAGAAATAGGACTGGTCCCTGAAAGGAGACCAATTGTACAATCCACTTCTCTCATAGGTGAAAAACCTAATAAATATTTGATTAACCCATCTATAAACTGATCAACCACTGATAGAAAAATTCTATTCTCAGTCTCTTCAATAAATTCTAAAGTCAATTCCACCAACTAGTACAATATTATTCCAAATATTGGTTCCAAGAATCCCATTACACCCGCCTTTAGAATCCTCTATCCATTAAAGAGATGATTGATGCCACCCTCAGTTGTAAAACTGGATATTATTGTATATTATTTTATGTAAGCCTTGAATATTACCAAACGATCCATACTCAAGATTATATCATAGACATCCATCTCAAGCATATAGTAAATTCATTTAATCTTGGATCCATCAATAGTTATAGAATATTCTATAGACATAAAGTCTTGACACTCTATATGACCAAGATGAGTTTTAAGTTTTAACATAGAAGGAATAATCTCAAATTTTAAACTCAAAAAATCAGAAACACAAGAAGAAATAAAGGAATGAGATTCAACCATATCAAAAAAATATTTCATAGGGATATAATTAAAAATAATTGTACCTCACACCATAGATGGTCCATAATGATCATCTACAATAACCTTATCATCTCTATATAATTTCTTACTCAATTCACTTTGTTCTTTTTATTCCTATTGATATTTACTTTATTGAGGAGTCATGGTATTCCTAGAATCACCATGGATAACTCTATTCTAATAATGATAGGTATTCTTCTACCCTCGTACTGTTGAATCATACGACATCTGTGACACTTGAGAACTGTCCCTAACACCTAAACTCAGAGCACTGTGACAAAAACACTGAATATGCCCCATGTTATTGTAGTTTTGGATTGCTCTAGGTTGTTTTGTACACTCTTGTTGTAGGTGGTCAAGCGAACCACATCAGAAAAATCCATTTTTTCTCTTAGTTAGTGGAGAAAGTTTTACTGATCCAACCATCTGATTTTGATTCATGATACCACCTTGGAAATAGGTGTCCCTCTTATGATTTCTCCCAGCATTAGTTTTCCCACCTTTTCCCATGGGTATTAACATGATTAATCCTCCCATATATCCTGATATGTACCTTTTAGCTACCATCACTCTATCTTCCATCTCTATATAATCCATAATACATATCACAACAATATTTGAGTGAATCTCCCACCTCATCCCCAATTCAAAGATGCATGCCTTCAGGGATGTACTAGTAGAAACCTTGGGTGAAAGGTGCACTAAATTCATCAATTTATATACATACTCCATGAAAAAAATATTTTACAACTTCAAGATGAATAGGACTATTGTTCTATGAAATCTGAATATATGAGGATAATTTTTTTGTTAAATAATTCATCAAAATCCTCTCATGCATGTTTATGTTCTAATTTAGCTTGAACAAATAAATCCCACCACTAGTGTGTAATATATTCTAGAGTATATTTTATCATATTTACTTTCAACTCTACTGATGTGTCAAAGAAATCGAAGATATGATTCATCTTATTCAGCCACACCTATACCTTTTCTGGTTTAGAATCACCCCAAAAGTTGGGTGGATTATACTTATAGAATTGGATGGAATTATCCACTAACATGGATCATCCCTTATCTTACCTCTATCCACCACCTAAAACTCTTGGGAGATACTCTAAATGAGCTGTTGGTTCACCTGTGGACTAGGTGAAACCACATTCTCAACATCCTCTTCTGGTTGGTTTTTATAATGCCCATCAGGTTCCATTTTCTATACAAACAAAAAGTAGCATAAGTCTCATTATCTATTAACTGAATCCTCATAATTTCAAATTATTCCACATCATACTATCACAATTTTTCTTTCTAAAATCAACCATTTTCCATGTTCAACCATTTTTTTAAAAATATATACTTTCTTTTTAAAATTAAACCATTTTCAAAATACCACAATGATTCTCTTTTTTCAAAATCTTTTATTTGAGTAAAACTTTAACATTTTTAAAAAATCAAAAAATATCATCAAATCATTACTCAAAATGAGTTATATACTCTTAGTGGGAAGTCATTTCTATAATGCATGTCATGCTCCTATCATTGGATAAACCCATGACAATGAGAATCCAAAACTTATATGTGTCTCCAAAATAATTCTATTCACAACTCCCTAGTAACTTGAAGTTTATCATAAAAAGGATAGATATATCTTTTTATGCTCTACATTTCAACTCCCAAAAATCCTACCCCTTTCTACCAACCCAACAAAAAGAGTAAACCAAAATAAATCTCAAATATATGACCGAGATAAATGAAGCCCTTAGAATTTATTCCCAGCCTTTGGCTTTACAAGGTGGGAGGAAGTTACTTGGCCTTAAGTGACATCCCCAAGACGCCAAAGTCTAAAAAGAAATTCTAAGGGATTCATTTAAAATTGGGGGAAAATTTTCCCTTTGGAAATAAAACAACCAACTAAACATGACATAACCCAATAAAACAATACATGATGAATGAAAAAAATGAAATACAACTCAATCATACCATTTATATCAAAACCAAATCTAAAGAGTACCACAATGAAATATTTCAAAACAACTAAATACACATTGGAAGACTACAAAACAAAAAAACTAAAAGATATCCATAACTCAAAGGATCCAAAAATCTCTATGATATAACTCCACAAGTATCCTAGTTATCACTATGCACCACTAGAGAAGTGTGATACTTTAACTTTTCCCATATCCTGATAAACAACATCTCCAAAAGCACAAAAGTTCCAAAGTAGGGGTGAGTAATGAAACTTAGTAGGATTTCCCCAAATGACTCCCCTACTCACGCCACTAGGGTAGAACATGTTAGAAAATTTATATAAAACAATTTATATAAAACAATTTCTAAAAATTTTATATCAAAATATAAACAAGTTCCATGAAAAAAAAGTTTTCATAAAACAATATCAAGATCCAAGGAATGAAACCAACAATTCTCTAAAACCATTCCAAAAATTCCATTTTGGAATAACCCAATCCTTTCAACATAACTACAAATCTAACCATGCATGAAACTGTGGAACTCACTATACTCATGAGTGGTGATTTATTCTTTCACTAAGTTTTCACTTAGTGAACCATATTGAAGTAGGTACTTCATGACCATATCTATCCAAACCTTTTACATGGGTATTTTACACCCTTATCCATCCTAATTCACATGAACACACACTAACCATGCCAAAAATATGAAAAAACCAAGTGTTCTGAACCTATTTTAGTAAAAAAACATTCTTATTGACGCTCATTTTTCAATACATCAAAACCAACCAAACATTTTAAAATCATGTTACCCAATTCACTTCCCAAAAAAACACCAAATTTACCAATTTCTAATCACTCAAGAGGGTTCTAAACAAGAAATTCATATCAATTTCAAAACCAATTTCAATAAAAACAATAAATTTAAAACTATGACTTTAGAATATAAATAGAGGAGTCGAGATTAAATCCACCTACCTTGGGTTTTATGGTGAAAATAAAGAACAAAACTAAAATTCCAATGAAACTGGGTTGAATCTAAAAAACCACCTTATATCTCCTCCCCTATCATCAATAAATCAAAATATTATCATATTTTTTATAAAATACTTTAGATATATCCATAACTAACATAGATATAAGAAATAGATAGAGGGAAAAGTTTATCAAAGGAAAACCATCAAGAACAACCATAAATAATGATTTACCGCAATATCAAAGCTTCAAAACACTAAGAAACTCATCTGAATTGCTTCAAAATTGATGGGGAAATATTATCTAGCATTTAAGAAGGAGAAATCCAGATTTTTAGTTAAAATGGGGGAATAAAGAGTCATTAAAACACAAAATCTACCAAGATACACTTTTTTTATAGATTTAGTTTTTAAACCACGTGCTAATCGTTCACCATCTACTACCTCAAGGGGGAGCCCCGCATAGTTTCTAAACAGTGAACCAACCATGAAAAGTCCCACTATCTAGATTTCAATAGTTTCTATTAGGTGGCCAAATAGTTTGGGAAAACCATTCTTCTTAACCATTGAACTAACTAAAGCCTTATATCTCATTATTCATGATTCCCTAGGGAATTTACATGGTTTCCACTAACCACACACCAATTGTGCACCTTTACAAAAGCCCCCAAAACATTCCAAACTTCTCTCAAACCATACCAAACTTCACCCAAACACTTTATGTACTTAAAAATCATAAAATAAGGGTTGCATACTTGAAAATTGGTGCGATAAAAACCTTGAATACTATTATGGTTTGGGGAGTGAACCCATTCCACTATGATAGACTTGTAAATGATCCTTGACTACTATATACATGAATTTCAATTATTATGTATATGCCACAATTATATGTCTTTTTCTAGTATTAAAATCTCATTCATCATTTTATTTTATTTACTTATGATTCATGTATTATGAAATTCCAATCATTATTCCATGACTCAATATTATGATCTTTGATTAGAGGGTATGGTTTTCAAATATCATGATCATGTTATCATACCCTTATTATCATGTTATTCTTACATATATCCCTTGTTTATCCATACAAATCATTTGATCTCACCTTTTGTTACTCAGTAAAATATGATGTAATTTACATAAGTACATGTTGTTTATGTTACCATGTTTTCAAAGGTATTATACCTTTACGGTCCTCATGTGTGTGTTTGTATTATGTAATGAATATTCATATAAAAATATGTAATATCTATGTGTAAAAATCCTAGGTCACTATAGTAATTATTAGAGGAAAATGAAGGAATCCAATACTCAAGAACTGTCAGGCATGATTATTGAACGGAGAATGGATATTTACCCAATGGCTACATGAGGAAAAGAATTTCACTTGGGATGGGGGTGTGTCTTATGTAGGAGGTATAACTACCCATGGATTTCCTTGATATATATCAATTATAGTACACTAGAAATAATTCCAGAAAATTATAGTTTCTATTAAAGGATAGGTTTAGTAAACCTTTGGAAACTATAATGAGAAAATATTATTGAGATTCATAGGGATATTTCTAAAGATACTACTAGGGATAAATATAAGTATAAGTATAAGGATGAGTCAAAGTAAATGGAAACATCCTATAATTTTGGTATAGGATAGAGTGAGTTGTTTCTAAGAAATTATATCCTGGTTTGGATACTATAAGTGTATATAGATCTGGAACAAAGGTACTTATAGGTTACAACTCCAAAAATGGCATATTGAGCCGGACTCTATGATCACATGGTGCATGAAAATGGGCCTTACTGCACACCTAGTTTGACACTCCCAAGGGATGTGATTTGTAAATTTACAAACTCTTTATGAACTGTCATGAAGTATTTGAATAGTAATTATGAATGACCTTGGTTAAGATTAAGGTTTCATATATTGAAAATAAGGTTTCATTATTTAGACATCCTATAAGTGATTTTCATGATTATGTGGTTCCCCACTATGATTATTGTTGCTTACACTATGATTTTTGGTTTTAGTAAAAGGATGGAACCTAAAGGAACCCTGTTAATGCTGAATGCGACAAATAGTGAAATGAATTTCCTCATGATAAGACAAACATTATGGGATATGGAATGGAAAATATCATTAATATTCTCACACAACTTTATCAAGATTTGAATCATGTTGAAATTCCAAACAAGAAAAGGTGTGAACAACATTATATTGAGTTTCTTATGAGGAAACACCCACCTTTTTTAGCAGTTTTTTGATTAATTATTTTCTGAGAAATGTATTAGAACTATTGAAAGATATTTTTCATTTTTCAATGTCAAGAGAATGAAAAAGTCATTTTTGTTATCTATCATTTGGAAGGTGAAGAAGATCAATGGTGGAATCATATCAAGAATATTATTCAACATGATGAAATTGGATCCATGGAATGGGAAGAGTTTAAGAACTTATTTTTTTCTGCATATTATTCATATGAAAATGGAGAAGGAATTCATTGAGTTAAAGTTGAAGGATGATGAATACATTGGTACTTATGAGGAAAATTTTAAAAGACTTACGAGGTATGCTTTTGGTATTTTCATCAAACATGAAAGTAATGTTGATCGATTAATTATTAAATTAAAACCAAGTCTCTTAATGAAATTGGTCATAAGGGACATTGATATTTATGGGAAAATCCTTCATTGTGATATCAAGGTAGAAATAAAGATTGAGGTTACCCATCAATCGTATGGTTTTGATAAGAAAATAAAAATGAATTCAAAGGAAACTGTAAAAATTTGGGATAAAATAAGATGATCTTTCCTTCATGCTCAAAGTGTGGAAATAAACATGGAGGAAATTTTCTTAAGGGTACTGGTAAATGTTTTAAGTGTGTATGGTAAGGTCATCATGGAATTGAATACTGAAGTGATGGGAAAAATTTCACTAATTATGTGAATAGAGAGAAAGATCTACAAAATGCACCACCAAACTCAAATGTTCCAAATTTTAAGAGTGTGTAAATTATGCTAAATAGTTCCCAAATCTAAATGTTAATGACGATGATCGATGTCAGCAACTTATGAGATCCAATGTTAAATCTCATGTGATAATTATTTCTAACAAGGGGTGCAATAATGTCATGGTTAAAGGTAAACTTACCATCCAATATATAACTTCTAATGTCATATTTTATTCTATATATACACATTATTTCATATTTGAAGAGTTTTATAAGGGTATAAAGATTCCAACCAAATGATTAGATATATAATTAATAGTGAAAACCCTTAATGGCATGATGATCAAATCTCAAGTATATGATTCCTCTCTAGTTGAATTTTATGATAATGTACTTCTTGCAAATATTATCATTCTTCCTTTAGTTGAATTTGATGTTATATTAGGAATGGATTTGTTTACTATACATAATGATCACATTAATTTCCAAGGAAGGGAAGTCACATTTGATATCTCAAAACCAAGATATAACAATCTATCTATGCAATGATAAATATATAGTTATGATGGAAATCACTTCTATCGTATGGGGTTTGTTTCCTATTCAAGAAGGTTGTTTATTTTAGATAGTTGGGAAGAAAATCATCATCAATGATATTCCTATTATGTAGAGTTTTTTGATGTCATTCAAAAATATATTCCAAACCTTCCACCAAAAAATGAATTTGAGATCTCAATAAAACTCATAACTAGTTCCACACCTATTTCAAAAACACCATATAGAATGGCCTCGATTGAGTTATAGTAATTGAAAATGAAACTCTAGGAGAACCCTAAAAAAGGATTCATTCGGCCAAGTGTGTCATCTTGGGGCACACCAATTATTTTTCTTCAAAAATAAATATAGACTGATGTGAATCTACATTGATTATTGAGAGTTGAAAAATATCATGATCAAGAACAAGTATCATCTACCACTTATTGATGACTTATTTGATCAACTATGTGGAGCTCAATAATTTTATTAGATTGAACTTCATTTTATATATCTCTAATTGAGGTCCAAGAAGGAGGATAAACCAAATATAGTATTCTTTATATTGTATAGACACTATGAATATATAGTGATTCCATTCGATCTTACTAATGCGCCCAATATCTTCATGGATTTAATGAATGGAGTCTTTAGAGATTACCTTGATTATTTTGTGGTAGTATTTATAGATGATATCTTATTTATTCGAAGAGTAAGGAATATCATGAAGATCACTTGAAAATTGTACTAAAGACTCTAAATAACATGAAAATATATGAAAAAATTACAAAGTGTAAATTTTTTATACAAAAGGTTTCATTTTTAGGTTATATAATCTCAAGAGATGGAATATCTATAGATATATCAAATATGGAGGCTATTGAATGTGTGCCTAGATTAACCATGGTGACTGAGATCTACAGTTTTCTTGGTTTAACTAGATATTTTTTATGTTTTTTGGATAATTTTTCTTGAATATCTAATCCACTTACCAAGTTAACTTATAAGGGATCCATGTTCATATGGAAAAATGAATGTGAGGAAAATTTAAAGGAACTGAAGAGAAAATTAGTCAGTAAACTTATGCTATATTACCCTATAGTAGAGAAGGATTTGTAATATATAATGATTCATCCTATAAGGAAATAGGCTGTATTCTCATGTAGAATGACATGGTTATATCTTATGAATTATTAAAATTAAAGGATAATTAAAAAAATCACCCAACTCTTGATTTGGAATTAGCTGTGGTAATTTTTGAATTAAAGATACATATGCATTATATTTATGGAGAAAAGTGTGATATGTATTCCGATAAAAAAAGTTTTAAGTATATAAACACATAGAAGGAGTTGATCATGTGCTGGATAATATGGTTAGAGATGATTAAAGATTATGACTGCTCAATACATTAACACCCTAGGAAATTGAAAATGGTGGATGATGATTTGATTCAAAAGGGTCATTCTAGATTACCTATGATGAGGATCATAAAAGATCCAATATTTGTGGATTTTCAAAGGATAAATATAGAAATCCTAAAGGAAGGGGATACATCTTATCTTTATCAATTGAATGTTAACCATCTACACAGGTGAATATTAAAGATATGTAAACGGAAAATGTAGAGGTACAAAAGAAGGTGAAAAATTATTTTGAGTTTAATCTTGATCATGATGGAATGATAAGGTTCAAGAACTGTGTATGTGTTCCATACACATATTATTTAAAAAAGGATATATTTATGGAAACTCATTGTTCATAATTATTTAGTCGTCTAGGATATATGAATATTTATAGAGATTTGAAAGAATATTTCTGGTGGGATGGCATGGAGAAAGACATCGCATAGTTTAAATCTTAGTTCTTGGTATTTTAGCAAGTTAAATATGAGAGAAAAAAAGTCTAAGGGTATGTTAAATCCATTACCCATAGTATAATGTAAATGGGAAAACATCATCTTGTATTTTTTCATTGGACTCCCCCAAAAAATCTAAAAGGAATAATGATATAAGGACTGTAGTCGACACCCTTACAAATTCACCACACTTCATCGCTATTAAAGAAAGATTATCTATTGATATTCTTTCTTGAAAATAAATTAAGGAAGTGGTAAGGTTTTATGGAGTACCACATTTCATTGTGCCTAGTTAGGATCCAATATATACCTCAAAGCTATAACAAAGGAATCAATAGGATTTATAAATGGATTTAAGTTTCATCACTACATATCGCCCTTAGACAGATAGTCAGTATAAGATAACAATTGAAACCCTAGAGGATATGATAATATCATGTTCTATGGATTTCATTGGTGGTTGGGATAAACAACTTCCTCTAGTTGAGTGTTCTTATAACAACATATTTCATTCTAGTATTCATATGTCTCATTTTAAATCCATCTTTGGAAACAATTTTAAAACTCCAATGTGCTAGAATGGAGTTAGATAAAGAAAGATATTGGGTACTAAGAAAGATAAAGAAATGACAGATAAGGTTAGATACATTCAACAATACATCAAGGAATCTTAGTGTTAGTAGAAAAAATATGCTAACAATCACTGACATGATCTAAAATTTTTTGTCAGTTACAAGGTGTTTCTAAGAATTTATCCCTGAAATAAAGTAACAATATTTAGAAATGAGGGTAAAATTAGCCCTAGGAATATAAGTCCCTTTGAAATTATTGATTGTATTATGATGATAACCTATTAGTTGGTGCTTCGAAAAAAACTATCTTAACTTCATGACGTGTTCTATGTATCTATCCTAAATAATTACATAACAATTACTTCACATGTACTGAATTAAGAGGACGTACTACTGGCATGTGATTTTTCTTATAAGGAATAGCCAGTGGAGATTCTGGATTATATAGATAAAGTGATGTTAAATAAGACCACCCTTTGGGTCAAAGTATTGTGGTGAAACCACTGGTTTGAATAAGATATGTGGGAACCTAACAAAATTATGGGGCATAAGTATCCTCATTTTTTTGTATCTGAGTGATGAATTATGATGGAGAAATTCATTTTAAGGGGGTAAAATATTACACCCAGAGTTTTTATGAATTTTTTTGAATAAAATATTTTTTTTAATATATATTATTATACACAACACCTAATTTAGAATGCGTTATATGCAACATTGATTTTATCTTTCATTACATGTGACACTAAGTTTTAACAAACTGTGATATATTATTAATATTATTACTAAAATATGACAGTTATAACTTAGCCGTTAAACCTAGAGATATCAAAAGTAATAAATAATTTTAAAATATTAATTATAAATTTTTCTTTTAATTAAAAAATAATGATAAAAATTACAAAATTTTCAGAAGTCTTTATATGTTTCAAAAATACAATTTTCTCAAAAAATGTTCTTATTAATTTTTTTAAGAAATAATAAAAGTAATTTAAAAAAAATTAAATTTTTTCTTAAAAAATAAAATTAAATTTTTAAGTCTACATATCAAAATTATATTGGATTTAATTTTTTATAATTTCATAAAAATAATTTTTTTAGTGAATAATGAAAAATATTAGTTTTTATTAAGAATTTCCTTTTCATTTGCAACATTTAAAAACATAAAAATTATTTTAAGATGGTTTTAAAAGAAAAATTAGTTCAATTATATATCTATTAATCCAATTTAGTTCTTTGGAATCAATTTCATATTAAATTTTTACGTAAAAACCTTTTAAACATTTGAAACTTTTCTCTTTGGAAACTGCTTTTTCATCACGTCTATGAGACTAATTTTAATTAAAATCTTTCACTAATGTTAATGAAATTTAAAAATAATGGATTAAATATTTTTAATCATAATAATTTTTAGTTTTTAATAATACCAAATTATTTTTTGATCACTATGAATAGTAAAACCAGTAAAAATTAATTACTGCGGTTAAGGAAAAATGGGTTTATTAGGAAGTTAAACTAAAAGGATAAGGGGTAAAATGACCTATAAACCTATAAAAACCATTTTATTTATATATTTATACTTTATAACCTATAAGGTTAAAAATATCCTTTTTAGCCTTATGTCATGTAAATAACATGGCTACACCTTTTTCTTTTCAAAAATTGCAAGTGGGTCACTCAGATCACTTATAAAAGGCCACCCCTATTCACTTATCTTTAAACTTAGAAAACCCTTTTTATCATCCTATAAATGAAAAAAATACCTTTATTAAATCCATAATATCATCATATAATACTTATTTTGGTTATAAATCAAACCTAGTAAGGATTTTGGTGCAAACCTAAAGAGATTACCCGAAGAAGAGGTAACATTCTTGAACATGCATTTTTATAATATTTCTTCTTCCAACTCCTTAAAATATTATTAAAACATGATAATATTATAAATTCAGAATACTAAATATACTAAGATGTTCTTATTATATGATCATGACCTAAATCTATCTAATATTCCCTTAAATGGGAAACAATAACGTCGCTCATGTGTACGATAGACTCCCGCCTTACGAACTGATGTGACACATTATCCATGAACTCTCAAAATTGGGTATGATGATGGATATAATAGAAATTTATGATATTTTTGAAATAAATATACTTATGTAAATATATTATCACACATAACGTTTATTTTTCATTCCATGGGGTTATGGTTATGTCGATCATGTGTACGGAGGACAACCACCTTGTAAAGCGATATGATTCATTCTTAACATAAATTTTACATGGAAGGTAATAAGAGATATATTTAATGAATATATGTGATATATATTGTTTATATATTATTCCATAATGTTAATATATTATTTACCTTTATTTTTCTTTGTCCATCAAGAAAATGTAAACAACATTCATGCGTATGAATGGCTTACCGTCTCCATTAACGGTGCATTTAATTTTCTATATCTAACTTTTATAGATTAATATAAATACATATATAATGAAAATATATTATATTTATATCATTTTTAACATTATTTATTTTATGTAACCATGATCAAAGTAACAATATTAAAAATAAGAAATCAAAACATATGTGAAAATGAAAGCAGTTATTACCCGAAACATAATTTTAACAAGGAATTGTTAATAAATGGGAAATAAAAGGGTATAAGTACATTTTATATGAAATTATATATATTAATATATTCATAAAATATATTTACAATAAATTTATATTTATTATATAGGAGTCTAGAGAACTTTTTAAGCAAGAAGATCTCAAGGTAAGGGATTTTTGTCTCAAATTTCCTTCTTTGGGACATACGTTATATTATGAACCTATATTATTCTACGAGGTATATATACTACCCATTTGATATGTTATATCATGAATATAATTGTTTTAATGTTATTAAAATCTTAATTTTATGTTATTATTTAATGGGGCCTATGATTCAAAAGATACCAAATTGCTAGGGGTTTTATGATACAATCTCATAGTTTATCTAGATTGTTTATATTTATGTTTATGATGATGAAATATTTTTATATATAAATTAATAAACTTATTTTTTTGTTTATAATATGGTTATGTGATTAGAATACATGTTTTACCTTCATTTTCCTCTCTTTATATACTCAAGATTTTGAAATAATTTTTTTAAATAAAATCAGCTTTATTTCTCTCTTTAGTCAAAAAACATTTTAATTCCATGTCAATGATTTATAAAAATGTTTCAATGTTCATAAATTATTGTTTAAATTCATTTTCACCCTTATCTAAATTTTTAGAAATTTTCTAAAATGAATCTTTATGTCATTTTTCAAATAAGGCCCATTTGGATTTTACTGAAAATGTAAAAGGAATATTTGATTTAACATGTATGGAATGAATAGAATTTACTACCATCCTGAAATTTTTTTTCTTTGAAGATTACTTTATTCTTTTTAAATTTTATTTTCAAAGAAAAGGATTTCAAAAATATTTTATAAATTTTGAGTTTTAAAAAGTGATTTTCAAAGAAAAGTTATTTTCCTCCAGAAATGTTCCAAGTGACCTTTCAAAATCATTTTTCATCTAAGATGAAATACGTTTATGTTAATTTTGATTTAATATAAATATTATCCAAGGATAAAATTATTATTATTTATTTATATAGTTTATGTTTAGGATAAAGATATTTTTATGAAACTCATTTCTATTTCATGGGTTATACCATGATGAATTATTTATGAAACCTATTTTGCTTCCACGGGTTATACCACGGTAAAATGCTTATGAAAACCACTACTTTTTCCATGGGATATGCTTTTATGAAATGATGAAATGATTATGAAACTAGTTTCTTTTCCATAAGTTATGTTAAAATGATGTGTTTATGAAACCCATTTCGTTCCATGGGGTCTAATATGATGAATTATTTAAGATCTTATGTAACAAATATGTATGATTTTCATCATATTAAGTGTGGGGACTATATCTTTGCCAAATTTATTGAATAAATATTTATATCTCATGAGATAAATAGGACTATAATGGGGAGATAACCTAGTTTTGTAATGGTGTTGGACCCTAGTTAAGTTTTGGTTGAATTTTTTGTCAATAGATAAATATATTCATTATAATGAAGGAAGAAAGTATACTGAAAAGGTAATGGAAATACATATTTAAGAAGGGTGTGAGTATGTTTGTCAAATTGGATTCAAAACCATAAGGATTATAATTAGATCTTTGAGAATTGGATTCAAATATTCAGATCCAGGATAATAAAATTCATAATCATCGATATTGGATCCATACATCAACATGAGTCAAAAGATCTAGGAATGATAATGAGACTTTGATAAAAAAAGTCATAAATTGAATTGATTCTTGAATAAAAGTGGTGATCGTAATGAGGAAGAAGTTATAGAGTCATAATGGATTCAATATAAATTTGATGATGATTTTCTATTTTGTAATTCAAAAAATTCATAAGTTGGGTAAGAAACCTGTGATATAAGATTGATGAAGGAAAGGGGAGAATAAATGTTGATATTTTCATTGAGAATTGGATTGGGAGAAAAGGTTTTTCCAATCATATTCCAGAAAATCATATTGAAGACAATTTTATTCAGTTTTAGATTGGAAAGAAACTGCTAGAAAGTTACAATACTTTCCTTGGTAATCCCGATGATGCTGGAGCTGATATTCAAGGTAATCAAAGTCATTAAGGAATTAGTGCTTTCAAGAAAAAGTTTTTAGAAGAAGGAATTTACAGAAGTAAAAGATTTCCATTTTCATATCATTAAATTCAAATTTTTTTAAATGATGGGAAGGTTTTGTTAAATGTAATTAGAGAAACTGGAGGTGTTGGTTTTCAATCATACCAAAACCCAAAAAGATTTAAAACTTCAAAGAAATAAATTGATGAGCATTGTAAGAAAAAAAGTGAAATAATTTGAGTGTTGAACTATGTTTGGTATCATATTTAGTAAAGAATAAGTATAAGTTTTTTAATAGGTATTAAATAATATTATTTCTCTATCATAATGAATTAATTATAATGAGAGTTTGTTCCGAGAATCGTAATGAGAAGATATATGTTTTCGCCCTTATATTTGGTGTAAATAAATGTAATTAAGAAACTGTTGTTGAACATATGCTTCCATCGTAATGCGGAAATCAAAATGTTCATAGAGTATTTTAGGTGGTGTAGATCAATGTAATGAAAAATCTTCAGTTCCAAATTTACAAGTGGGTCAAGAAATCAGGATAAACATCATAATAGAGAATCATAATGGGAAAATCAGAATGAAAAATTAGAATTAGACTAAAGATTTTTTAGAAAGTGTGAATCATTAAAGAATTCAAAGATAGATTCCAAAATAAAGGTGATTTATAGATTCCAAAACACATTGAAGAAGTCAATGATTGATTATATATTTAAGGATAATTGAGGATTATGGAAATTTATTTAAGCATGAAAGGTTTTCAGAACCCCTTCTAAACCAATTTTAAGGTTCCTATAAAATGATAAATTAGTTATTTTATAAAAGTGACTTCAATAATATTAAGGGATAGTTCTCAAAAAAGTGTGGAATAGGTATTTAATACCCAACCAAACTTTGTGTTTCAGGTAAAATTTTAGGAAGATCATCATATTGATGTTCAATATGATCATCCGAGCAAGATCCATATGAAGAAGTTACATCGTAACAAGTCCATCAGAGTGAGGCTATCAAAGAGACGTCAATTGTATCCAGGTTCATTAGACCTAGTTCCATCAGATGCAAAAATGTGTGATGCTGATTGAGTTACTAATTAATTGAAGAGGGAAGAGAAGAAAGAGAATCAGGTTGGACTGAACATTGGATAAAGAAAATTAGATTGAGTCTTCTAGAATGGGAAGATCTGACTGAATCTGCTAAGAAAGATTTTTGGATTGAGGTTCTGGAATAAGTTTCAAGACCAAAAAGTTATTTTGTGAATTTTGGAAGTTATTGATGGTTGTACGTAGTTAAGTTTTGATTCATCATACTTATGGAGGAAGTGAATAATTTTTGAAAGTTGATCAGAAAAGAAGAAGAAAAGTGAATCTTGTAACTATTTATACTTACTAATTTTTGAAAAGGATTGTTTGTGGGAAGTGGATAATAGAAAGGATAGTTGGGGGGTATAACCGACTAGCATTATAGAATTGTTCACTTCTTTTTCCTTTGTATTCTAGAAAGAAAATAGTGAAAGAATCCATGTTGGTAGGACTATTCAACATGGAATGGAGTAGGTCTTTATACTGAACCATGTAAATATCATGTGCTATTCCATTTTATATATTTTTTCATACTAAATTTTAGGTTGTGAGTTATATTTTAGTGGATCCTAACTCTAACAAGTTTTAGAGGTTAAATTGTTTTTTGTTAAGGAGTTAAGAATCATTATTATAAAAGAAAAGAGAACCAATGATTTACCCCCTCTCAGTAGTCTTGATCCTACTTGGGAATAATAATTGTTATTAGAGGGTAGGTTCCCTATGAAATATCCATATATGAGAATAGAGAATTTTAATTTTGTGAACTATAAGGGGATTCAACTTTTCAATAGAAATAAATATCATATCTAGAAACTTGAATGACACCATATCTTATATACCTTGGGTATGGTGTTTTGGAAGTTACTGAAGAAGGATTTCCTCCACATATTGAGAATACTCTCCTTAATACTGCTAATAAGAGAAATCTTGAGAATAATGGAAGAGACAAAAATGATTTAATCTCACCACTAACTAAAAGTGAGTTTCTTAGAGTAAAGGGAGTCGGAATTGTCAAAGGTATTTAGGATAAGTTGGAAAACATTTATGAAGGCAATAAATGGTGAAGAAGGAAATCGTTAAAAATTTGGAAGATTAAGTAAAAAGATCTAAAAATGACTGAGTATGAATCTATTCCTGAAACTCTATCTTTGGATGATCTTCATAGTACTCTTGTTACTTATGAAATGGGAAGAGTAAGGTTATGAAATGTAAATAAATGGGTGATAAAAAAATGGCCTTCAAATCTTTCTTAAAATGAAAAAACAAAGTTAAAGAAGTTGAAGAAGAATCAGGTGATTTATAATAAGAGGAAGAAGCTGAATATTTTAATGAAATTATTTCCATCCTTTAAAAAAGATATAAAATAAGGGAAAATAGAAAATTAAAACTCTCAAATGTTATAATTGTGAAGGTAAAGAACATTTTTTCACAAAATTATCCAAGGAGGAAAATTAGAGAGTATGATTCCAAAGAAGATGATGACAAATATCAATAAAATTCAAATAAACATAAGGATAAAACTCTTTATGATAAGAAAAAAAAATTATACGAGTAGAATAAAGAATGATGATTTCTCTTCTAGTGGTAAAAATGATCATTAACACAACTTTTTTACTCATGTTATAAATGGAAGTGATTCTTTAGGAGTGATGATAATGATTAAGAGATAAGGTAAATGGAATGGATTCTTAAAAATAATTTAGAGAATGCACTTAAACAAAATAATCAACTCAAGAAAGAAAGAAGGAAGTTGGAGAAAGATGTTGAAGTCATAAATTTTGATAATGGAAAACTTGAAAGAAAATAGAAAATTTATGAT
Organism: Viscum album; assembly: GCA_963277665.1. Lineage (NCBI taxonomy): Eukaryota > Viridiplantae > Streptophyta > Magnoliopsida > Santalales > Viscaceae > Viscum > Viscum album. Next base: position 409,012,558 of record OY728125.1, on the reverse strand, counting down.
GAAAATTTAGGTAGCAATGAGTATGTTAATAATCTATAATCCTAACTTTTTGAAGAAAGTAAATATAACAATTTGAAGATAGTTTAATTCGAAAAAATAATAGATTTTTTGAAAAGTAAGTTGGATGAGAAAGAATAGGAGTTTTTAGAAACATAGTCAAGGTTTCTTACAACACAAAGTTAGATAATAAAGACGAGAGAAAAAATCACCAAGGTTATTGATATTAAAGGTGAAACTTCTATATATAGTGAAAAAAATGTTTACAAAATCATTTTTTGTGAGAAAACATCCTTCCCCATGAAAGAAAGAAATTTTTAAGGAAAGTATTCTCTTGAGAAAAGTGGACAACAAATTGTGAAGAAACAACACCAACTAACTTATGATTAGTTTTAATCTAAATTTTAAAGATCAAGATTTAGATATAACTATTGGTGTTGTGAATATTTCGTACACAGAGCCTATTCATGCTGGTAAAACATGTCTCTACCAGGAAATACGTTTGAATCAATGAAAATTTATAAACAGAAAAGAAGATCATTTTTTTCTAAAAATTTTGAGAAACCAAAAAGGGAAACTCAAAAGGTGAAAAAACATGAGTATGTTAAGAAAGTGGAGAAACACAGACATTATGAGTTTAAAAATATTGAGTTCTTAGTTATTTAGACAAAGCAAGTTGGCATTGCTAGAAAGTGAGAAGAAACACAATAATCAACTAAAACAAAGTGGAAGAAAAACGTTTCTGAAAATGTAAGAAAAGATGATAAAAATATATCAATAGATCGTGGCTTGAAAATTAATAAAAGATACACAAGACGTGAGAAGGAAGGCAATGTAACTAAAATTTGTTTAACTATCTTACCAGAATAAGAAAAAGGCATGAAATAATTGTTAAAAACTCATTGTAACAAAAATGTATCTAAGAAATAATTTTTTTAACATCCTTATTAGAAGAATATAGAGATGATAAATATAAACTCATTAAAAAATATGAGAAGGATAAACAAACGGAATAAAATACATTCAATAAAAAATCCAACAAGAATAAGAAAAAGAAAAGATTAAGAAAGGACTCATAGTTTGAAATATGTTTTTGAGAAACAATAAGTTTCCTAATTATTCCTAAAACATTATTATATACTTATTCTAACTTTTAGGTAATTTAAATAGTTTAAGTATGAAAGATAATGCTGCCTAGTCTCTTACTATTCTTTCAAAAGAAAGTGATGAGGTTACAAAAAGTTTATTTTTAAGGTTGTGTTAGTACACCTAAAATTTCTAAATTTTTTATTGATATAGGTAAAGGTTACTTTTATCTTAAATAAATTGTTTTCAAGATTTCCTTAGATATTAGAATGTTGAAAGAAACATGAAAATGTATTACATGAATGTTGTGTGATGTACAAAATTGATAACCTTGATTATACACTCTTGTTTTCTACATCGAGTTTTCCCACATAGAGTTACAGTTGTTTAGTTAAAGTCTCTTTGTTAAGAAAGCCATGTTTTACTTATGTTCTCGTAAAGAATATTTTCATGTTTTTGATATAAAAAGTTCCAAACTCTTGAAATGACACATTGTTTAAATAATGAAGGAAACTTTTCATGATAACCCCTTTAAATTTTATTGTCAATAAGGGGGAGAGAATATATTAAGGGGGGAGATAATGAATAGGGGAATCAAAGAAAAAAAATACATTTAGAAGAAAAAGTAGGAAAATAAAACAATAAAACTTATTGTTTTGAAATGTTTAAATGTAGGTATTGAAGTGGGTATTGATAACAAACAAAAAGAGGGATATTTTTAGACCCTAGTTGAGTTTTGGTTGTATTTGTTATCAAAAGATCAATATGATTATTATGTTGAGGGAAGAAATTATGTTGAAAAGGTAAAGGAAATTTAGATTGAAGAAGGGTGTGAGTAAAGTTGTCAAATAGGATCCAGAACCATAAGGATGATAATCATATCTATGTGGATCATATTTAGATAATTGAATCCAAGAGGATTGGGTTCATAATCATTAGCATCCGATCCAGACATCGACATGAGTCAATAGATCCAGGAATCATATAGATACTTTTATGAAAAATTTAGAAATCATATTGAGTCTATAATGGATGTGGTTATTGTAATGAGGAAGCTATTTCAGAGTCAGAATGATTCCAATATAAATCTGATGATGTTTTGTTGTTTTTAATTGATAAAAACCATAAGTTTGATGAAAAAACTTATGATTAATGATTGATGAAATAAAGATGTATAAAATGTGTTTATAATCATATTGGGAATAAGATTGGGAAAAATGTGATGCCAATCATATTCAGGCCAGTCATGTTAAAGACAATCATATTCAGGTTTGGATTGAAAAGAATCTTCTAGGAAGTAACAATACTTTCCTTGGTAAGTAAGATGATGCTAAAGCTAATCTTAAACATAATAAAAGTCATGAAGGAATTCATGCTTACAAGAAACATTTTTTGGAAGAATGAAGTTTCTGAATTAAAATATTTTTGGTCTCAAATCATTTGATTTAGATTTTATTAAAGGTCGGGAAGGTTTTCTTGATCATAATGAGAGAAAATGAAGGTGTTGGTCTTTAGACAAACCAAAAGACAAGAAGATTTAAAAATTCAGAGAAATAAGTTGAAAGATCATGAACTTTTCTAAAGTTATCTAAGAATAATTTCCTGGTACTCTTCTATTCTTATTGGAGTAATTTTTTTGGGGTTATGAGTTGGGGCGTGTTTGGGTAGAATTTTGAGAAAAACTGAAGAAAAAAGGGTTGTTCATAGTTGGTGCACGGTTAGGAAACACCATGTGCCTCGACCCATCTAACCATGAAAGCATAGGTATAGGGGATTTTAATATATAACACAAATTTTAGAAAACCATTCATCTTAAAAGGTCTAACTGTGCACCCCTATAAAAGATGCACAAGGTTGGTGCACGATCTGGGAAAACCATGTGCCCCATCCTTGATAACCATGCACATGAATTAATTAAGCATGAAAATTAATTTTAAAATTTTCCAAACCCCCTAATTAACCCCAAATCGATCCCCAATCGACCCTAGGTGGTTTTTCATGATTTTGGAGCTCTCAGGATGAATTCCAAGCCCTCATGACCTCCATTCTTTATGATTTGAAGCCCATTTCGAAGATTTTCATCCCTCTCAGTAAGTGTAACCTATCTCATTAATTTCTTATTCATCCTATTATCTTTTATGAATATTTTAATGGGAAGTTATTATCTATTTTTCTATATTGATATCTAGATTTGATGAATCTATATCTTAGATTGTGGATCTAGATCTAGTATTAAGATATCTAATTTTGTTAATATTGATTTAGGTTTTAGATCTGTAACTCATTATATGTTATTATGCTGCTCCATTTTGGGGATTCCTATTGGGTATTTGTTTATCAATGAATCGAAGTAGGTGGCCTATTATTCAATTCCTAAAGTCATGATATTAACTACTTTTATTTGATTATATAAATTTCTAGGGCCTGTTTATAAATTAGAATTCCTAAATTGAATTAATTAATGTGGTCAACTAATTAATTAGGGAAATTGGGGTTTTAATTGAATAAATGAATTTTGGAATTAAGATAATTAATTTATGAATTAATTATAAGGGTATTTAATTATGGAACTATGGATAGTTAATTTTTGGGTTAATTATCAGAATATTGATTATTGAATTGAGGATAATTAATTGGTGAATTAATTATGGATCATCGAGGTTGGTTGAGTTGTGATAATTAATTAATTAATTAGTTAAAGGGATTTACGTGATTAATTAAAAGTTGGGTTAATTAATATAATTGTGTTTATTAATTAATTGTAGAATTAGTTAATATAAATTAATGTGATTAACTAATCATTGGGATACTTAATGGAATCAGGTTGATTCATTAATTTTAGAATTAATTAATATATATTTATGTGATCAATTAATTATTGGGTTAATTAATAGAATCAGGTTGATTAATTAATGGTATAATTAATTAATGTAAGGATTTTTTATTTTGTTCGCATGGAGTAGCATATCGGATAACCAGGGCGTGAGTGAGTAACTGTTGAGAAGGACCATGAGATCCTGTTGAAAAGGAACATGAGAGCCTGTTGAGGAGGAGCATGGGAGCATGTTGAAAGGAAGACCCTGAGAGATTCTACAGTGATTTACAAGGGGGATCATGAGTGTTCTTTGATTTGGGCTAGGGAAAATACCGTGAGAGCTCCCCCCTTCCTAGTAAGCAATTATGCTTTGTTTAGTCTTACTCACATTAGACCCTTCAGGTTAGATCCCTAGGTGCACATTACTCATGCCAAATTGATTGAAATTTTTATGTATTTTAGCAGATATAAATTGTGATAATTAATAGTAATATAAAATTCATATATATGATATACCTTTGGGATAGTTTAGATACTTGCATGATCTGAAGTAGGTATCGAGGTTTGGGTGTAATTGGGAACCTGTGGGTTTATGTGGTTAAATAAAGAATATTTAATAATGTGATAAACTAGTTATTTAGAAATTGTACTTATTAATTTATACAAATTCATACACTATTATCAACTGTATTTGTTTTAGACAGTATTGGTGGTGACCTACTGAGTTGTACTCACACCCTACTCGGGCTGCCTGATTAGTACCCTAATAAGTTTTATTATCGAATGACAGGTTAAGGGAAAAGGACCTATGTTAGATGGATGATTTGGGGATGGATATTGGATGAGGGAACCATACATGGTTTCAAACCCTCTTGGGATTCTTCAGTGTCTTTATTTTTAGTTTTCATTTTATGCACTTGACATGTACATTCGAATGGCATGTTTTAGAGTTCAGTTTTGATATTTTATCTCCACTTTTTGGTTATCTTGTGATCTTGGTACTGTTCTGTTTATGGTTATATATTCTTCTTCTATTGTTTATTAATTTGATGGTGTATTACTCTAATAAAAGAGGGTATATTCTCCACATGATAGACTTATCAGACCCTCACTTCTAGTTAGCAGCCTCTTCCATATGGGGAGGCATGCTTGAGGCTATGTGATCGACCTGCTCGGGGAACCAATGTGTGGCACCAAGGTCGTGATGTCACAAAGTGGAATTAGAAGAGTTTTCATTTCTTTTTTTCTTTTGTATTACTATTTGGGAAAGGTAGACAGGAGACTAGGAAGATTCAGACATTGGTAATGTGTTCATGTATGGGAGTTGCGAACCCATGTACATGGTCAACCCAAGTACCCAGGGTAGGATTGTTTTTATTGTTATTTTCTATTACATTTGAATATTATTTCACGTTGGGTAATTCATTTTTTGTGTTATGTGATTATTAATGTTGATATTTTCTGAGTTTTGACTTATGGATCGGAATTTAATGAGAGTTGAGACTCCATGCATTATTCTAGGCACTCATAATTTCTTTTTACAAGCATCATTTTACGAATTTATAGGAAAATATGTTTTGTGTAAGTTGTTGAAATTAAACTATTTTCTACTTTCTCGTGAAATTAAATTGAAAATGGTGCCTAATATGAAATTGGAATTGGTAAAATTATGCAACAGTATGAATAAATGGGTGTCTTAATGAGAAACTAGATATTAGAATGATAATACCCTTGATAACTAAGACTTAAGTGTAGTAAGGTTAAGAGTAGTGATAACACCTCAGTTTTGACTGTGTGGTGAGGTTTGGGTAGAATACTTGTGGTGGATTGTTGTTATTTTCCTCTTACATAAATGTGATAAAGTTGTGTTATGTGTATTGTCCCGTGTTTTGAACCGGAGGCTATTTTAAAAAAACTGAGTGTTGAAACATTTTATTTATGAGAGTTGACACTATGATGTGCCTTTTAAAGAAATTAAAATAAATTAATTAAATTAAAGTAAAAATGGAAAAAAATTAAATTTCAATTAAATAGGAAAATAATAATAAGGGTTTTAATAATAATAATAATTTAATTATTATTATTATTTCTATAATAATAATAATAATACTAATTATTATTATTTAAATTAGGTTTAAGAAAAATTGAAGGGGAGTCCTCCCTTATCCCCCTATTGGAGTGCGATGCAACCCCCCATCCCCTATAGTATCTCAGATCCTCTCCAACACACCCTCCATGGTTGCGACCTCCCTCCTGACAAGATCCCTTTTCCAGACCCCCTACGACATGAACCCTCATTGGATGTGACCTCCTCGCAGTGTGACATGGACCCCTAGTCGAGCCCTTATAGAACGTGCCTCCCTCTTGCTGTGCCTCCTTATATGGCTAATTCTTTTCAGTTTCTTCATGAATTCACTTTGATTCATAGAGTTATGGTCCTTATATCCCTTCTCCTCCATCACTTTGGCAGTTTTATTCTCTTTAGGAATCTGGTGTGGTTCGGCTGAAGGCCTAGGTTAGGGTTTGATTTTGATTTTTTTGGTTTCATCTGATTTTAGGGTATGCGAATGGCCTCTTGTGTCTTGTTCATTCATGTTACGACAACCGCAATTGAAGGAGAAGCCATTCGGGATGTTTCGGTTCACTGTTTCCATCCAAGGTGAGGGATTATTCATGTTTCTTGGTTTTTCACCATCCAAATTAGGGTATTTAATTATTTTAAGGTCCATGGTAATTTAATTTGTATTTCATTGGATCAAGGATATATATATTTATATGAAGGTGTTTTCATGTGATTGTGGGATGGTTTTGGGTGGTCACTGCCTTTTCTATCAAGTGATGGGTATTAAATAAATTCCAACTTGAGGTAGGGTTCCTTTCTTTTCCTCTTTAATTTTAGTAATTCATTTATTGATTTCATATCACACCATCCTTAATTTTTTAGTTAATGCAGTATAGTTTTTAGATTAAAATTTTCCTTTGATAAAATTGATAAAATGATAAAATGTGATAAATGATTGTTTGATAAAAAATTCATGGTTTTATAATAAACTACCTCTATTGAGTTGTGTTTCCTTCACCGCATTCTGGCCTAGATAACACATGGTAAGAAATGTCCCCTTCCTAGCAGGGTTCTTTAATTAACCTCCCCCACAAACTCAAACTCATGACCACATGGCATAGTTCCTACCATGTGTTAGCTGAAACAACATGTGGTGGGGTCCTAAGGGCATACTATCTACTGGTGTTGGGATTTGGTGTGGCCGGTCTTCCAGAGTGGTCTTGGCCCAATTGGGCATCATTACATTATGAGTCCTAAGACATGTGTTAGGACTTATAGAGTTATGCATCCATGGAGAAGCTTGTTAAGGGGGCGAAAGGAGGATATGGCTGGGGATGGCCTTCCAACAGTGGAACCTGAGGCACGATAGTGCCGGTTGTGGAAGTAGGGGATCAGTTGAGAGAGAAATTCACTCGATTTATTCAATTAATGGAAAGATACCCAAGGTAGTTTGTAAAGATAAGGTCTGACCTGATGAGGGAGTTTCAATTGTAGCACCCTATGACTTTTACCTAAGAGGGTGGACCTGAAGGAAATTAGTTCTGGATTGATTATATCCAGACTATACTTGATAACCAGGAGAATCCTGCTGAAAATAGGGTCAAGATGACTACTTATATTCTATAAGGATCAGTGAATCACTAGTGGTATGTCTAGGCTCTGACTGGATAGGATGATGGTATGTTATGGAAGGAAATCTTTGAGAGGTTCTTGGAGAACATATACTTAGATACACTGAGGAAGGAGAGAGTAGCTGAGTTCATGAGATTAAGTCAAGGGGACATGTCTGTAATGGACTATGCTGGACACTTTAAAAAATTTCAACACTTTTATCTAGTTTTAGCAGTAGACGAGTCTACTGTGGAAAATAGGTTTCAGGAAGGACTTAAGTGTGAATTTATGTCCCAAGAAAATATTTTCAAGATGAAGAAGTTTTTAGAAGTTGTAAATCAGACTCTCATAATAGAGGGTGACCTGAAGGAATATTCTAGTGGTGGAAAGGTGGTTAGTACTATACAATTAGGAGGTACGTCTTCTAAGAGTAGGAAGCATCGTTCTGATGACTTTATCCAAATAAGTGGAAAATAGATTGGCCCGAGGGAAAATGTAGTTACCCAGGACTTTTCTGATTTTCATCCAGTGTGGTAGGTTGAGATACTTCTGAAAACATTTTCCTTGACCACCAATGAAGTACTAAGGCTATTGAAATATAATAAATCTATAGATTTTTTTTCAAGAGTCCGTGACAAATGGTTAATGATGGAGGATCTAGAAAAAACCAGGGCGTGGGAAAGGATCTTATACACTATATTAGTTCAAAATTTGGAGTTCTATTGGATGAGGTGGTAGAGGTAGTGGAAGTGATGCTTTTAGAAAAGAGTTCCCATATTAGTAGAGTGGTGAAACTCATGGAAGTCAAACTAAATCATAGGGAATAGGGTAAGGATAGTTGCATGTGATGTAGCCAACCCTTGCAGATAGTGAGGTTGGTCCATCAATAGTGAGAGGTACTATTCTTATTGATTCTAAATTAGATAGTACCTTTTTTGATACCAGTACCTCTCATTCATTTATATCTATAAAATTTGTTAATGGTTTGAGCCTGGTGGTGGAGTTTTGGAGTGAGGTAATTACTATAGATAAACCATTAGAAGTTTGGTCTAGAGGCATCTATTTGTACAAGGGGTGTTCTCTCAATATTAAGGAGTACCATTTTCTCTGGGATATTTATATTCTAGACATGTTGGGATTCAAAGTAATTATGGGTATGGATTGGATAGTCACATACCGAGACCACATTGATTGTTACCATAGGATAGTGATATCTACATTTCCTAAGGGTGACATGTATATTCACTATGGAGAATGAGATATCTTGGAAGGCCGAGGAGTTCCAATTACATAGCAAATGGGAGAACTCACATTATAGGTTTCTAGTTTATTTCTGGATGACATAGGTGTAAAGAATGATATCTTTACACCAATAGTGGACTTTTTTTCCGATGTCTTTCCTAAATACTTTGCATGGTTTCCACTTGAGAGATATGTGGAATTTACCATTGATCTCATGGCTAGGGCTGAGCCAGTTTCTATTCCACCTTATATAATGGAACCAATAGAGCTTCAAGAGCTCAGGAATCAAAAAGAGTTGTTGGACGATAATGTATTTATCCATTTGAGTACATCAACTTGGGGTTCAAAAGTGTTGTTTTCAACGAAGGCTGATATGACTCTATGATTGTGTGTTGATTATCAAAAGTTGAACTGGATGACTGTGAACAACTGGTATCCTCTTCAACGAATCAACAATATTTCTGAAAAGTTGAGATGACATTGTGTATTCTCTAAGATTGACTAGATATTAGGGTTTCATAAGCTGAGGGTAAGAACTTCTGATATACTGAGGGATAATTTTTTAGTAGGTATGGCCTTTATGAGTTCATCATAATGTTGTTTAGGTTAAAAAAGCACCAGTAGTGTTTATGGACTTGATGAAAAAAATCTTCCATCTGTACCTAGATCAATTTGTGGTAATGTTTGTGGATGACATCTTGGTGTACACCAAGACTCATGATGATCATGCCCAACATCTTGACATCATTTTGAGTTCATTAAGAGAGCATCAAGTATACGCCAATCTATCTAAGTTTCTATTTTGGATTGATTGGGTACACATCTTGGGTCAAATAATCCTAGAGGAAGGTGTGTTAGTGAATCCAAATAATGTTTAGGCAGTGGTATCTTGAAACCATCTCACAAAAAAATTGACATCCTAATATTTTTTGATTTAGTTGGACACTATAGGAGGTTCTCCCAAGACTTTTCCCAATTGGTAATTCTGATATCAGGCTTGAACAAAATGGGGATAAAGTTTTATTGGTTAGAATCACATGAGGATTCCTTATAGGAGCAGAATAATAACTTGAAATTGGCACCAATATTGATCTTACCCAAGCTAGGTGAGGAGTATATGATGTATTGTGAGGATTCTAGGATTAGACTCAAAGAAATATTGATACATGGAGAATAATTTGTGGTGTATGGGTCTTGGTAGCTGGGGCCACATAAACGGAACAAACCTATGCATGACCTTGAGCTGGAAGATGTAGTTGATGCTTTGAAGTGTTGGTGGCATTACCTATTGGGTGATAATTTTATGGTATTTACTAATTATAGGAGCTTAAGGTATATATTTTCCCATTGATACTTGAATATTTGGAATTGTATATGGGTTGAGTAGATTAAGTCATTCAATTTTGAGCTAGTGTATATTATTTTGAATGGAAATAGTGTGGATAACACTCTGAGTAGGAAAAATTCAACACAGATAGTACATGAGTGTAGTGTAGAGTAGAGGATGATGACCTTACTGGTTGAGATGCATTGGGTGGTTCAAGAGATTCATGAGAAGATAACTCTGGTATTAGTTTCAGTGAAGCCTATGATTTTGACCTAGATTAGAGATAAGAAATATGAGTATTTGAAATGTTTGGACTTAATGGAAATCCTTAAAGACAGGGAGTCACCTTTATACTAGAGAATATATGAGGATGAGATCATCTATGTCAGGAATCAGGTTGATGTGCCTATTAGCATGAGAGAGGATTTGATTTGAGAATTTCATGCCTTGAAGTGGGTGGTAGATCTAGGTGTAACCAAAATATAATTTGACTTATGATAACAGTTTTTGTGGCCATGCATGAAAAAAGATAGTATGGTTTGTGACAAGATGATACACTTGTTAGTAGGTGAAGGTAGAGCATTAATGACCTAAAGGTTTTCTACAACCATTTCCCATTTCATAATGGAAGTGGGATGATGTGAATATGTATTTTTTCGTGGGTCTTCCAAATACACCAAGTAAGAATGATTCTATGTGGGTTACTGTGGATCGGCTGACAAAAGTAGCGCATTTCTAGTCTATACGGGAGACTTTCTTAGTGGAGTAGCTAAGAGATTTGTATGTTTGAGAGATAGTCTGACTGGATGGGGTTCCATGAACTATAGTTTCAGAACATGACTCATGTTTTAATCCACACTTCTAGAATAGATAATTTCAGTTTTTTATCATAGGGTAGGTTCCCTATGAAAGATCTATATTCGAGAATAGAGAATTTCAATTATTTGAACTATAATGGGATTCCAGTTTTCAATGGAAAGTAATATAATATCTAGAAATATGGAATTATTCCATATATTATGTCCCTTATGTATGATATTTTATAATTTACTAAAAAGGATTTCTTCCTTGTATTGAGAATACTCCTTTTAATACTGCTAATAAGTGAAATATTGAGGATTATGGAAGAGATAAAAATGATTTTCTCTCATCACTAATTGAAAGTGAGTTTATTAGAGTAAAGTGAGTTAGAACTACCAAATGTATTTGGGATAAGTTAAAAAACATTCATGAATAAAATACAATGGCGAAGATGGAAAATTCACAACATTGGAAGCTGAAGTATGAATATTTGAACATGGATGAGAATGAATCTGTTGATGTTTTCTTTATAAGGTTAAATAATATTATTAGATCCATAATATTTCTTGATTAGAAGTTTGAAGACTCAACCATTTTTGAAAAATCTTGATAATTATTCCTAATAAGTTTCATTCCAAAGTTTCATCTTGGGAAGATAGAGATCATGAAACTCCATATTTGAATGATCTTCACAGTACCTCTGTTACTTATAAAATGAGAAGAGAGAAGGTTATGAAATATTAATAAAAGGGTGATCAAAATGATTCATATGTAGAGGAATAAACTAAATATTTCAATACAATTTTTCCATCCTTTAAAAGAGATACAATAAATTAAAATAGAAAAGTAAAACTCTCAAATTTGGAAATTTTGAAGGGAAATGAAAATTTTATAAAAATTGTTCAAGAAATAAAATTGGAGATTATGATTCCAGAGAAGATGATGTGAAATCTTAAAAACAAAAGTGGAAGAAACATAAAGAAAAATTTCCTTATGAAAAGAAGAAGAAAAGTTATCAGAGTAGAAGAAAGAAGTATGATTCTTATTCTAGTGATGAAAATGATCATCAGCTCAAATTTATTGTTCAAGTTAGAAATGGAAGTGATTATTTAGGAAGTTATGATAATTATTAAGAGATTATGTAAATGGAAGGGATTCTTAAAAATAATTTAGAGAATTCACTTAAACAAAATAATCAACTCAAGAAAGAAAGAAGGAAGTTGAAGAAAGATGTTGAAGTCATTACTTTTGAGAATGGTGAGCTAGAAAGAAAACTTAAAAGTTCTGAATAAAGTTTAGGTAGTAATAATAATGTCAATAAGATTGAATCCACAATTTTTTAAGAAAGTAAATAGAAAAGTTGAAGATAGATGAATCTAAAAAGATCATAAATGTTTTGAAAAGTAAGTTGGATAAGAAAGAAGAAGATTTTTTAGAAACACAGTCAATGTTTCTTATAACACAAAGTGAGAAAAAAAATATTATAAAAAAATTCACCAAATATTTGATGTTAAAGGTGAAAATTATAAAGAAGGTTAACATCAGGGTTTATAAGAGAAAGTTTGTGAGAAAAAATCATTCACCTAGAAAGATATAAAATTTTTATGAAAGGATCCTCTTGATAAAATTAGACCACAAATTTTGAAGAAACAATAATGAAAATGTTATTATCATTTTTACTCTTAATAAGAAAGATCAAGATTCAGAGTACATTATTGGTGTTGTGGGGTTTTATACACAAATCCAATTCATACTGGTACAACATTTCTCTACCAAGAAACAAGTATTAATCAAGGAAATGTTATTATGAGCAAAGAAGATAAATGTTTTTCTAATTTTTTTGATAAATCGGAAAGGGAAAGAGAGAAAGTGAATAAATATAAGTATGTTAAGAAAGTAGAGAAACAAAAACATGATGAGTATGAAAATAAAGAGTGTTTAGTTATTTGGTCAGAACAAGATGTCATGGATATAAAGTTAGAGGAATCACAAAACTCATCAGAAATAAAGGAAAAGAAAAAGGTTTATGAAAATGTAACAAAAGTTAATAAAAATATATCAACAGATTTTGGATTGAAAATTTAGAAAAGGTGTAAGAGACATGAGAGAGAATTTTATGTTACTAAAAGTTTTTTAACTATCCTAGTAGAACAAGAAGAAGGCATGAAAAAATTATGACAAAATCATTATAACCATAAGTTTTTTTAGAAATAAAAAATGTTAACATCCTTATTAGAATAATCTATAGATGATAAATATAAACTTGTTACAAAATCTAAGAAGGAAGAATAAAAGGAAGAAGATACATCCAATAAAGAATACAAGAAGAAGAAGAAAAAGGAAAGAATGAGAGATTAATCTTAGTATGAAAATTGTTTCTGAAAAACTATGAGGTTCCTCATTTTTCCCACAACATTATTATATACTTGTTTAAACATATAAGGAATTAAAGGAGTTTAATTAAGAAAGATAATGTTTTTAAGTCTCTTACTATTCTTTAAAAAATAAGGTGATGAGGTTATGAAAAGTTTTTTTTGAATATTGTGTTTATACAAATAAACTTTAATAAATGTTTGTTGAGATGGGTTTCAGTTACTTTTTCCTAAACAAATTGTTTTCAAGATTTCACTAGAGATGAGAATTTTGAACGAAATATGAAAAGGTATTACATGAAAGTTTTGAAATAGAAAATACTATAACCTTGATTATATACTCTTGTTTTCTACAATGGGTTCTCACACATAGACTTAGAGTTTTTATGTTAAAGTCTCTTTATTAAGAAACTCATGTAATTTTTATGTTCCCATAAAGTAGAGTTTCAATTTTTGAGACGAAAAGTTCCAACCTTTTGAAATGATACAATTTTTTAAGAAAGAAGGAAAATTTTCATGATGACCCCTTTGAATTTGATTTTCATTAATGGGGATAGAATATATTAAGGGGGAGAGATAAAGAATAAGGGGAGAAAAGAAAAGAAGACATGGAGAAGAAAAATTTAGAAATGAAGAAAATTCCACTTATTATTTTTCAAGTGGTTAAATTTTGGTATTGAAGTGGGTATTAAAAAACACAAATGAGGAGATTATTGGACCCCAATTTAGTTTTGGTTGTATTTTTTTCAATAGATCAATTTATTGATAATGTTAATGGAAGATAGTATGTTGAAAAGGTAATGTAAATATGAATTGGAGAAGGGTGTGAGTAAAGTTGTCCAATTGGATTTAAAACCGTAAGGTTGATCATTGAATCCAAGAGGATCAGATTCAGGTAATTTAATCTAAGAGGATCAGATTCAGAATCATTGGCATCTAATCTATACATCATCATGAGCCAACTGATTCAAAAATCGTGATGAGACTTTGATGAAAAAGTCTAAAATTGTATTGAGTCTAGAAATAAAGTGGTGTTAATAATGAGCAAGCTATTCTGGAGTCAAAATGGCTCCAATACAAATCTAAAAATTCTTTTATTTTTTTTAATTCAAAAAAGTCATAATTTTTTTGAGAAAATTGTGATGCAGTATTGATGAAATAAATGGGTAGAATAGGTGTTGAAAATTGTATTGGGCATCAAATTGGGAGAAAAGGTGTTATGAATATTATTCAGAACTATCATATTCAAGACAATCATAACTAGTTTCGGATTTGAAAGAAGATTCTTGGAAGTTACAATAATTTCCTTGGTAAGTCAATAAATGATAAAGGTGATCTTTAATGTAATAAAAGTTATTAAAGAAGTCATACTTACAAGAAAAAGTTTTTGGAAGAAGGAAGTTGTTAAAGTAAAATATTTCTAGTCTCAGATCATTAGATTCAGATTTTTTTGATGGATAGGAATTTTTTCTTGATAATAATGAGTGAAACCGAAGGTTATAGTTTTCAGTCAGACTAAAATCCAAAATGATTTAAAACTTAATAGAAATAAGTTGCTGAGCATCATAAATAGAAAAGTGAAAGAAGTTGAGTTCTAAAAGATTTTTGGTATCTTATTCTAAAAAGAAGTTGTAGAAGTGGTTGAAGAAGTTTCAAATAATCTACTTTATCCATTATAATGAAGAAATCATAATGAGAGTTAGTTCTAATAATCAAAATGAGAAGAAAAATGTTTTCCTTATTACATTTGGTGTAGAGCAATGTAATGATGAAAATGTTTTGAACATATGATTCCATTATAATGAGGAAATCACAATGTTCAGATAGTGTTTTAGGTGGTGCAGAGCAACATAATGAAATATATTTAGTTCAAAATTTCCAAGTGGGTCAAGAAATCCGGATGAACATCATAATAAAGAATCATAATGGTAAAATTTGAATAAAAAAATCAAAATCAAACTGAATATTTATTACAAAATCTGAATCATTAAAGAATTCAAATAGAGATAAAAAAATCTAGGATATTTAAAGATTCTGAAATGAATTGAATAAGACAAATATTGAACCGATATTTAATGAGAATTGAATATTTTGGAAATTTGGTTAAGCAGGAAAGGTTTTTAGAACCCCTCCAAAACCAATATTAAGGTTCCTATAAAAGGACAGATGTGTTTTTTTATAAATGGGACTTCAAGAATGTTCAATCACTCAAGATATAAAAATAGTATAGCAGGTATTGAGTACCCAACCAACTTTATGTTTTTGGTTGAAGTTGAGGAATATCATCATATTGATGTTAAATATGACCATCTGAGAAAGATCCATATGAAAAAGTTCCATCAAAACAAGCCCATTGAAGTGAGTCCATTAGAGAAAAAAACATCATATCCAGATTCATCGAATTGAGTTCCAACAGATGCAAAAATGTGTGATGTCTATTTAGTTCCTACTCAATTGAATAAGGAATATTAGAAAGATAATATAACCATAATAAACTTTAGAAAAAGGCCATTGGATTGAGTCTTATGGACTAGGAAGATCAGATTGGATTTGCTAAGAAAGATTTCTAGACTGTGGTTCTAGAATAAGTTTCAAGACCAACAAGTTCCTTTGTGAGTTGTAGAAGTTCTTGAAGGCTATATATAGGTAAAGTTTGATTCATCTTAATAGTGGAGGAAGTGAATAATTTCTATGGTGGATTAGAAAAGAATAATAAAAGTGAATCTTGTAACCATGGATAGTTACCAGTTCCTAAAAAGGATTTTTCATGGTAGGTGGATACTAGAAAAGATAGTTGGGGGGTATAACCAACTACAGTTGGAAATTTGCTTCTAGTATTTTAGAATGGTTCATTTCTTGTGCCTTTATATTCTGAAAAAATTAGTGAAAGTATATAATACCACCTTTTTATTACATAACTTTTCATTTCATTTTGCAAACAGAGGATCTTTAAAGTTTAGTGTATTGGAAATAAGCTACATAATACATGAAGAAATATGAAAATATTTTAATCCTCTTGAAAGGATTCTTGAAAAGTTCATCCTAAAAACAATTACTTCATCTCATAACCTGGAGAAATACATCATAGAAAAGGGTGATCATAAGGCCTAGTAAGGAAAACAAGTGAAATAGTTTACATGTGAACTTGAGCAATTTCAATAAGAACATGGGAAATATCATAAAGGTATGATAAAGAGGCTTATCATAATAATAATTACTTGAAACATAACTTGAAAATTTGGCTACAACATTTAATTTCTACATTCATAAGCATATCACTAAGGTCTATCCCCAAGGTGTCATAAACATTACCAAGGTTATTCACCAAGGTATCATAAAACTTTTCATCTCTAGAGATTAATTTATTTACCCAATGCATTGGAACACTATTAGGTAGAACCCTTAATATGTATTTATTTTCATGTGATCCATATAAATAATAATAAAACATTTCATAAATAACCCAAAGAGAAAAAATGTGTTTCATATCAAAATCATGACGTTTTAAAAAGTGCTTAAAAACACAAATTTTATGTTATTTTAAACCCATGGAAAAGGAAGGCGGGTTTCATGTATGTTATTACCAAAATGAAATATATAATTTTAATATCTATATGAATACCCTTAGAGAATAAATATGTTTGGGTATTCAAAAAATAAAATGATTGAATTTCTTGGAAAAAAAGATAAGTTTTGAGACGAAAATTCTGTAGTATAACGACTATGTAACATGGTTTTAGAAAACATTAAAAAGGGAGATGAAAAAATTAAACCACTCATAAATAACTCATAATATAGTATAGGGATAGAATAAAATATAAATAATATCATGTTATGGATATTTGAATGACATACCACAAGAAAATGAAACTTGAAATAAAAGAGAAGATGTGATTTCTTTTATAAAAATTCAGCAGCCTAACGACGTCACTTAAAAATTCAGAAAATTAATTGATGAGAGAATAAAGGGTATATCACCATATGTACATAAAAATGATAGTAACAGGAATACAGAATATTATACCCCAACATATAAAAATTAAATTTCAAATACATAACATAAAAGAAGTGTTGACTAAAAAATGAGTGTGAAAGGTTCCCTTACCTTGAAGAATAACTTCAAAAACTAGAAAGTTGAGACCTTGGGGGGATTGATAGAACCTTGGGAGGACTCCTTGGGAGGTAAAAAGTCAAAATATTTTTTGAGAAGGAATTTTTAATGAAAGGAATGAAGGAATGGGTTGGTATTTATAGAAAAAGTGGGGAATATATTATTAATTTCCAAGGGACACCTCATTAGTTGTATTTGAAAAACCATGGGATTTCCCATGGTATTTTCCCATGATAATGGCTACTTGAGACACCTCATAACACAATTTAATTCTCAAGAGTAGAATAGAATTATTACATCATGATTATATCATTAATGATGTCATTAAACACACTGAAACTCAAATCTGTCTTTTTATTATTCACTGAAAAATAAAACATTTTATAAAAACATCATAAATTCACCCTAAATTAATATCTATGTTCTAAATTAAAAAATGAACTCCATTTTATTAATTTTTTTATAAATAATATATATTTAATTTTTAAGTGAAATCACTATTTACCCAAAAAAATACTAATACTTAACTAATAATTTCTAAAATATTTATTTACTTATGCTATTATATCACATTACCATTTAGGGTGCGTAAATTATATTTATACTTAATTAAGTGAGGTTACTATTTCATTAGTCACATTACTATTCATAAGGGTAATATTACTATTCATAATTTACTGTTCCGTAAAAATTAAGTTCATATTATTAGTCAATAAATTTCATACTGATAACAACTGTATAAGACAATTTTTTGAAAATCATTTAACATTATTAATTATTTAATGTATAAAAAAATATTTTAAAATACCATTTTTTCCAATATTCATCAATAAAATGAAACTTCTAAAAAACCATCTTAAAATTATTTTGACATTTTAAATTACAAAAATTTACCATAATAAGAAATAACAATTTTATTTTTACAAAAGGATTACACAAAGTAACTAAGGCCTCGTTACATCGACCCTTGTAACACCTACATAGGACCTTAGAGTAAGGTGTGCAATGGTGATATAATCTTGGGGTGGCTCGGACAACATTTCCCAGCTGGTGATTTCTATCAGCTTGAACTTCTCCCGAAGGCGATTACATTCAAGATTAACATGTTGAAGCTTGGCTTGGGTTTGGTCAAAAGAAAAGCCCAATGATGCTACCTCCTTCCCAAGCTCTGACATATGGGCTTCGTATGGACTGAGTCTACTGGATGAGGTTATCGACTCTTCTTTCTATATTAATTAACCATGATCATTTTTATTTATAAACAATAATCATAACGTTATGAGTATAGTTTCCAATGGTTATATTAACCTATAGTCATATAATAGTCGAAACCTAATAGTCTAATTTTAATTATACTCACTTCATTAATAAAAGGATATAGTTTTTTGAGTATAAAATAAAATAACACACAAATTCTGGAAAAAAATATTATTCAAAAGTTTGGGTCATTACATTCTCCCCCCATTATGAAATTTAATCCTTGAAATTTCAAATCATACCCTCAGAAGAGAAAATGTGTGGGTTATTATGCCTCATAAACCCTCTAGTTCCCATGTGGCTTCTTCACATTTGGGGTTCCTCCACAACACCTTAACTAGGTGGGTAGTCCTTTTGCATAGAACCTCGTCTCTACAATCCAAGATCTATATTGGCTACTCCTCATATGAGAGGTCATGTTCCAGTTTTACCACCTCTGGATTTAGTACATGTGAAGGGTCATTTATGTACTTCTTAAGAGGGATACGTGGAAGACATCATGAAATTTTTCTATATTTGGAGGAAGTGAAAGCTGATAGGACACTGCTCATACTCGATCAAGGATTTTATAGAGGAATATGTACCTATGGCTATGATTCCCTTTCATCAAAAACCTCATGACTCTCTTCCAAGGTGATTTTTGAAGAAATAATTTGTCACCAACATCAAACTCCAAGTCCCTTCAACAGTTGTCGGCATACATCTTTTTCTGACTTTTAGGAGCCTTAATGTGTTGTTGGATGGTATGTACCTTTTTTGACATCTATTGTGCAAGATCAATCCTAAAAATATTTCTATCACCATCTTCATCCCAACAAGTTGGAGTTCTACATCACTTCCCATATAGATCTTCATAGGGTTCCATTTTAATTCTTGAATAGAAAATAATATTATAAGATAACTCAACTAATTGGAGATTTTTTTCTCATACAACTTTAAATTCTATTGAGCATGTTTTCAGTATTTCATTGAGTGTTTAAAAAGTCCTTTTAGATTGACCATCAGTTTAGGGGTGGTAGGCCTTACAGAAATTCAATTCAGTGCACAGAGCATGTTGAAGACTTCTCTAAAATTTTGATGTAAACCATGGATCACGATCAGATGCAATAGAAAGTGGAACTGCATACAACCTTACTACTTCCTTCATGTAAATCCTAGAAATTTTATCAAGATAGAAATCATCTAGAATATAGATAAAATGATAATTCTTAGTGGGAAGGTCCACTATAACCCATATCACATTGTTTCCTTTGGAAGTTCTCATGAGGCTAGTGAAAAAGTCCACAATGATATTGTCCCACTTCCATGCTAGTATAGGTAGTGGCTGTAATACCCCTTTAGAAATTTTTCACTCTTCCTTTATTTGCTGACATACCAGGCACCTTTTAGTATAGTCATCAATCTCCCTTTTCATAGTATTCCACCAATAATGATCATGAAGGTACCTATACATTTTCATGCTTCCAGAATGTATAGAGAAAGTAGAGCTATGATATTCATTGATCAACTCATTCTTTATTTCTAGAATAGATGGAGCACACAGTCTTGTACAAAACTTCAGTTCACCTTCTTGATCAATATTGAACTCAGGAAACTTCATATCCTTCATGGCCTTAGACTTCGTTTGTAACAAAGGATCTTCTTTCTGAGCCTTCTTGATCTTCTCTAGTAAAAAGGTTTATAAATCATTTGGAATAGGGTTGATGATTTCCCTTCCCTTATAATTCCAATGTCCAACTTTACTAGTTAATTTATCAAAGGATGTCTTTGAATCCTCATCAAGGAAAGAACAACTAGTTCTTTTATAATTAATGATTCAGTGACTTTGTTTTCTCTTCTGGGATGATAATGAATTGAATAATCAAACTCTTTAAGAAGTTCCAAAAATCTCCTCTATCTCATGTTCAATTCATTTCATGTGAAAATATAATTAAAACTTTTATGGTCTGTGTAAATATCACATTTTCCCCATAAAGATGGTGCCTCCATATCTTCAAAGTAAAAACAATCTCATCCAACTCAATATCTTGCGTAGGATATTTCTGCTCATGATTCTTCAACTATTGAGATTCTTAAGTAATATCCTTGTCCTTTTTCATGAGGACTCACCCAATCCATTTTAGATATACATCACTTAAAATAATTAATCCTTCTCTGCTTGAGGGCAGACATAACAAGGGTGTAGTAACCAATCTCTTGTTCAGCTCTTGGAAACTTTCCTCACATTCCTTTTTTAGATGAACTTGACCCATTTTTGAGTTAACTTGATTAATGTATTAGAATGTCATGATTTTTTTTAAAAACCACCTATAATATCCCGCTAATACAAGGAAACTAATAATCTAAGTTATTTTTGTAGGCTAATGCCACTCCTCCACAACCATTGTCTTTATTGGGTCAATTATTATTCCTTCATTGGTTGTAATGTTTCCCAAGAAAGCAACTTTTTTGAATCAAAATTAAAATTTTCCAAACTTTCCAAAATGCCTATCCTTCTGTAGAGTTTGAAAAATAACCCTTATATGTTCCTTATGCTCCTCGTGAATTTTAGAATATATCATAATATCATCAATAAAATCTACCACACAGTTATCAAGGTAGTCCTTAAAGACTCTATTCATCAAATCCATAAAAATAGGAGGAGCATTAGTCAGTCTGAATGGCATAACAACAAACTCATAATTCCCATATCTTGATCGAAAGGTGGTTTTTAGAATATTTTTCTTCTTCACCATCAATTGATGATAACTAGACTGAAGATCGATCTTAGAGAAGAATTGAGCCCCATAAAGTTGGTCAAATAAGTCATCAATTCTTGGAAGAGGGTATTTGTTCTTCACTATGACCCCATTCAGTTATCTATAATCAATGCATAGCCACATTGATCCTTCTTATTATTCACAAAGAGAATAGTTTATCCCCAAGGAGACGCGCTCAGTAGGATAAACCCCTTCTCCAAAATATCTTGGAGATGTTTCTTTAATTCCTCCATCTCTACATTTTCCATCCTATATGGGATATTTGATATCAGATGAGATCCAAGTACGAGTTCAATGGAAAACTCTAGATCTCTTTCTAGGGCAGGTGTGGGTAACTCCACAGGAAATACATCAATGTATTCTTGGATTATGGGGACATTTCATATCCTTATACTATTATTTCCTTATTTTTCATCACTAATCAACTCCATAAAGAAGGATATATAAGGTTATTCTAGACAATGATGAGGTTGAGATATACCTCCTTGGAAGATAACTATAGGTTTTCCATTCAAAACTACTAATATTTCCTTGATTATACATTTTATCTTAGTGTTATAATTTGAGAGCCATTCCATCCCTAGTATAACGTCGAATTCCAACATGGGAATGACCACTATATTTGTGATAAGATTGTTCTCACTAAAGTAAATACTAGAGTTTATAAACACTAACGATGCTTGGATAATCCCACTAGGACCCTTGACTGATAACTCTAATTTTTTAAATTTAGGGGTTGATTATAAATTCCTTGCAAACTTGGAAGAAATAGAGGAATGCATACAAACAGAATCAAACTAAGTATTTTCTATATTTGATTGAAAAACAAGAGTACCTGTCACCACATAATTTGGAGCTTCAACATCTGTTGTTATGATATAAAAATGATGAACTTGCTCCCTTGGCCTATGCTGAGGATGATGGTGATTCCCCTCCACTGCCCTTGGATTTTGAAACTGATTAGAAAATTGACCAAGCTATCTACACTTGAAGCATTGAACTTTAGGTAGGGCCTGCACCATCTTCCCTTTGTTGTCAGTGTTTGGAAGTTGAGGATTCACCTCAATATGACAATTCCATGCGATATGGTCATATCTTCCACACTTGTATCGCTTCCCACTCTTGATCAGGCACTTCCCCAAATGCTTCTTCCCACATTTATTACACATGGGATGTTTCACTTTCTTGCCTGCTCTTACCTAATCAAAGATCCTCCCCAAGATTGGCTCCATTGATCTCTTATTTTCATTGGGTTTATGAAACCGCTGTGTCTCACTGAACACCAATTCAACTTTCATAGCACTCATCATGATCACCTAATAGTTATTATAGTCTCGGTTGGCTAGATTCTTCTATAGATGAGGTCTTAGTCCACCAAAGAATATATCAACCTTCCCATTAGGATCCATGAAAAATCTTCACGTGTAACATGAAAGTCTTGTGAAGTTCATCTCGTAGATTCCAACATATTCATTCTCCTTCTAATTCGGCTTGAGAAACTCCTTCTCTATTTTTGTTCTCATTGAATGAGGGAAATACTTATTGAAGAAGATTCCTCTGAACTCTTCCCATCCATAGCTTCAAAATCCACTCTTTTACTTGTTTTTTTAATCAGTTCTTACTACTGATCAACTCCTCCATCAAAGAGGTAAACATCCAGGGTGTCCTTCTCTGGTTCTGAATAGAAGATCACAGAAAAGATCTTCTCAATATAGCTAATCAACTATTCAGTAATCAATGGGTCAGTAGATCTAATTAAGGTTGGAGGTCATTGACAAAAAAATGACTCAATAGAATGTTGTTTCCTTTATAGTGAGATTAGTCTCTCAGCATGATTCAAGTTATTTCCTATAACTTGAGTCAGTTGGTTCATCATTCTCATGAAAGTTTCTATTCTAGATTCCATCAAAGGGCCGTCAGCACATGGTCCATTATGGTCACTATTGGCACAGTTCCTCCTATTTCCCACTATTTTCTAAAATAATAAAACCCTAGTGAGAAGATTATTTCATTTATGAATCTTTTAAATATAAATGATTTTATGTCTTAAAATTTTATGCTTAAACAGATCATTCTTTAACAATAATTACATTTCTCTATAAATCCTTCATAGTGATTCATAAAAATCTTGTGATTAACCAAAAATATCCCCCAGGAGTGTCAAACCAGGAGTGCAGTGAGGCCCATTTTTATGCACATATTATTTTTTAAGTCTAGATCAAAGTACTATTTCCAGGTTTTACGCCTAGATACATCTTTGCCAGAGCCACATCCACTTGTTTGTATCTATACAGGGATTTATTTGTTCAGAAACCACTTACAATTTCACCAAAATTCCAAGAAGTTTTCTTATATTTATACTTTTCAATATGGTTTTTCACAAATTTTTAATAGCCAAATTTCTACAAATAACTAAATTATCCTTTGATACCAACTATGGAATCCTTCTTTTTTATTACATAACTTATTCATTTTATTTTACAAACATTGGATCTTTAAAGTCTAGTGTTTTGGAAATGAGGTACATCATACATGAAAAAATATAACAATATTTTAATCCTCTTGAAATAATTCTTGAAAAGTTCATCCTAATAAAAATTTCTTCATCTCATAACCTAGAGACATACATCAATGGAAAGGGTAAGCAGAAGTCCAAGTAAGGAAAACAAGTGAAACAATTTACATGTGAACTTGAGCGAAAGGTATGATAAAGAGGCATATTATAATAATAATAATTTGAAAAATAACTTTAAATGTGTGTATAAAATTTAATTTAGACATTCATAAGCACATCACTAAGGTACATCCCTAAGGTGTCAAAAAAATTACCAAGTTTATTCACCAAGGTATAATAAAACTTGTCATCTCTAGAGATTAATTTCTTTACCCAATGTATTGGAGTGATATCAGGGAACACCATTAATATTTATTTAATTTCATGTTATCATCATATATCATAATAAAAAATTTCATAAATAAACAAAAGATAATAAAATAAATGAGTTTCATATCAAAATCGCGATGTTTGAAAAAGTACTTAAAAATGATTTTTATGTCATTTTAAAACCATGGAAAAATAAGGAAGGTTTAGTGAATTTTATTCCTAGGATAAAATAGATAATATTTAAATATATATTAATAAAATTAGAGAATAAATAGGTTTGGGTATTCACAAAATAAAATGAATTATTGTTTTGAAAGAAAAAAAGATAAGTTTTTGAGACGAAAATTATGCAGCATAACGACTATTTAACATGGTTTTATAAAACATTATAAAGTGAGTGGAAATGGGTAAACCATTAATAAATAACTCATAATACAGTATAGTGACAGAATCAAATAGAAATAAGAGCATGGTATGGATATTTTAAAGACATACCACATGAAAAAGAAACTCGAAAGAAAAGAGAATATGTGACTTCTTTTACGAAAATTCAGCAGCCAAACGGTGTCACTTAAAAATTCACAAAATGAATTGATGAGAGAAAAAAGGGTATATCAACATATGGACATAAAAAGGAAATTAATATGAATATATAATATCATATCCCAACATATGAAAATGTAAATTAAAAGACATAACATAAAAGAAGCGTTGACTAAAAAAAGAGGGTGAAAGGTTCCCTTACCTTGAAGAGTAACTTCAAAAAATCAAAGGTTGGGACCTTGGGGAGTTGAAGGAACATATAGAGGCCTCTTTGGGAGGAAAAAATACCATATAGTAGTTGAGTATGAATTTGTAATTAAATTAATGAAGGAATGACTTGGTATTTGTAGAAAAAGTGGGGAATATTTTATTAATTTCCAAGGGACACCTCATTAGTGTATTTAAAAACCCATGGGCTTGACCATGGTATTTTACCATGATAATGGACACTTGGGACACCTCATAACATATTTTATTTCTCAAGAGTCTACCATAATTATTATATAATGATTACATCATTAATGATTTCATTAAACACACCAAAACTCAAAACTGTATTTTTACTATTCACCGAAAAACAAAACATTTTAGAAAAATATCATAAATTTACCTTAAACTAATATTGATGTTATGAATTACAAAATGAACTCCATTTTATGAAAATAATTTTCTAATTAAGATATATCTAATTTATAAGTAGTCATTATTTACATGAAAGAAATACTAATACTTAATTAATAATATCTAAATCAATTATTTACTAATGCTATTACATCACATTACCATTCAATATGAAAAAATTATATTTATACTTTATTAAGTGATATTAATATTCCTTTGGTTACATTACTATTTATAAGGGTAATATTACTCTTTATAATTTATTATTCACTAAAAATTAAGTTGATTTTATTAGACTCTAAATTTATTAATGATTACAATTATATAAGACCATTTTTTGAAAATCATTTCACATTATTAATTGTTTAATTTATAATTTTTTTAAGATACCCTTTTTATAATATTCATCAATAATATGAAACTTCTACAAATTCATCCCATATTTATTTTGACATTTGAAATTCAGAAAAGTTACCATAATAAGAAATAACAATTTTATTTATACAAAAGGATTACACAAATTAACTAATGCCTCGTTATATAACTTCTTATAACACCAACATAGGACCTAAGATTAAGGTGTGAAATGGTGATAGAATCTTGCGGTGGCTTCGAAAACATCGCCTGAGTGGTGATTTCTATCAGCTTGAACTTCTCTATAAGGCAATTACGTTCAAGATTAGCATGTTGAAACTCGATTTGGGCTTGGTCCAAAGCAAAGCCTAGTGATGCTACCTCCTTACCAATCTCCAAAATATGGGATTTGTATGGCCCAAGTCTACTGGATGAGGCCATCGACTCTTCTTTCTGTATTAATTAACCATGATCATTTTTATTTATAAATAATAATCATAATGTTAATAGTATAATTTCCAACGGTCATATAACAGTTGAAACCCAATAGTCTCATTTTAATTATAATCACTTCATTAATAAAAGGATATAGTTTTGTTGAGTATAAAATAAAATAACACACAAATTCAGGAAACAAATATTATTCAAAAGTTTGGGTTGTTATAGAAAGCATCCATGTTGGTGGGACTATACAATATGGCCAGTATTAGATCTTTTTACCATACCTTGTAAATATCGTGTGTTGTTCTATATTTATGTTTTTCACATGTGAAATGTGAGGTTGTGAGTTATATTTGAGTAGATCATAATTCTAAAAACATTTATAGGTTAAGATAGTTTTTGTTAAGGAGTTATGAAACTTTATTATAAAAGAAAATGGAACCACTGATTAATCCTACCCTCTTAGCGACCTTGGTCCTACTTGGGAATAATAATTGGTATTAGAGAGTAGGTTCTCTATGAAGGATATATCTATAAGAATTGAGAATTTAAATTCTGTGAACTATAAGGGGATTCTGGTTTTCAATGGAAAGAACTATCATATCTAAAAAAATACAATTATTTTATATCTTATTTACCTTGGATATGATGTTTTGGAAGTCAAAAAAGAAGGATTTCTTCTTTTTATTGAGAATAATCCTCTTACTTCTGCTAATAATTGAAATCTTCATAATGAAGAAGGAGCTAAAAATGATTTACTCTCATCACTAACTGAAAGTGAGTTTCTTAGAGTAAATAGAGTTGGAACTACCAAAGGTATTTGGGATAAGTTGAAAAACATTTATGAAGGTAATAAAAAGGTGAAGAAGGAAAATTTAAAAATGCTGAAGCTAAAGTATGAAGATCAAAAAATGGGTGTGCATGAATTTGTTGGTGAATTATTTACAAGGGAAAATGATATTGTTAGCATCATAATATGTCTTGGTGAGAAGTTTTAACACTCAATAATTGTTGAAAAGATCTTGATAATTATTCTTGATAAGTTTTATTCAAATGTTTAATCTTTATTAGATAGAGATACTAAAACTATATCTTTGTATGACCTTCACAATACACTTGTTACTTATGAAATTAAAAGAGGGAAGTCTATGAAATGTAAAGAACATGGTGATCAAGAAATGGAATTTAAATATTTGTTAAAAGGGAAAAAAGATAAAGAAGTTGAAGAATAATAAAGTGATTCAAAATTATAGGAATAAGTTAATGATTTAAATACAATTATTTCCTTCCATTAAAAGAGATAAAATAAGGGAAAATGGATAAGTAAAACTCTCAAATGTTTGAATTATTAAGGGAAAGGACATGTCATAAATTTTTTTATAAGAATGAAAATTGGGGAGTATGAGTCTGAAGAAGATGATGAGAAATCACAAAAACAAAAGTAGAAGAAATATGAGGAAAAAATTCATTATTATAAGAAAAATAAATGTTATCTGAGAAGAATAAAGAAGGATAATTCCTCATTGAGTGATGAAAACAATCATCAACTCAACTTTATTAATCAAGTTAGAAACAGAAGTGATTCTTTATGCTGGGATGATAATGATGAATAGATGGTGGAAATAGAATGCATTATTAAAAATAATTTAGAGAATGCACTAGAACAAAATATTAAACACAAGAAAGAAAGAACAAAGTTGAAGTCATAACATTTTATAATGGTGAACATAAAAGAAAACTAAAAAATTTTGAAGAAAATTTATTTAGGAATGAGAATATAAATATGATAGAATCCACACTTATTGAGGAAAGTAAACAGAAAAATTTAAAGATAACTGAATCTAAAACGATCATAGATGTTCTGAAAAGAAAGTTGGCTGATAAAGAAGAATATTTTTTAGAAAAATAGTCATTGTTTCTTATAGTGCAAAGTGAGATAATAAATATGAGAGAAAACTTCACCAAGATTGTTGATGTTAAAGATCAAACTTCTAAAGAAGTTGAAAAGAAAGGTTTACAAAAGAAAGTTTGTGAGAAAAAAATCCTTCACCAATAAAGATAAAAAAATTTCATGAAAGTATCCTACCAAGAAAAGTGGACCAAAAATGTGAAGAAAAAACAAAAACAATGTTCTAATCGGTTTTACACTCAATCTAAAAGATCAAAATTCAAAGGTCTCTATTAGTGTTGTGAAGATTTCAGACACATATCCTATTCATTTAGGTAAAAAACTATATCTACCAAGAAACATGTATGAATCAACGGAAAGTTATAATGACAAAAGAAGATCAAATTTTTCTAAAAATTATAAGAAACTGATAATGGAAACTCATAAGGTAAAGAAAGCTAGGTATGTTAAGAAAGTAGAGAAACAAAAATATGTTGATTCCAAAAGAATGAGATATTAGTTATTTGTCCAGATAAAGTTTACATGGATATAAAGTTACAAGAAGCACAAAAATAAGCTAAAACAAAGGGAAATAAAAAGTTTTATGAAAATTTAAGAAAAGTTGATAAAAAGATTCCAATAGATTGTGGCTTGAAAATTTAGAAAAGATATGATATATGTGAGCATGAAGGGTATGTTAATAAAATTTGTTTAACCATCCTATCAAAACAAGATTAAGGCATGAAATAATTGTTACAAACACATTGTAAAAAAAATTATTCTTAGAAATAAAAAATGTTAAAATACTTATTAAATGAATATTCAAATGATAAAGATAAACTTGTTAAAAAATATAAGAATTTTGAAAAGAAGGAAGAAAATACATCTAATAAAAAATCTAATAAGTAGAATAAAATCGACAGACTGAGAGAGGACTCTCAGTTTGAAATATGTTTCTGATAAACTATGAGTTTCCTCCTTATTCCCAAAAAATTATTATATACATTTTCTAACTTGCAGGGAATTTAAGGAGTTGAAGTAAGAAAGACAATGTTGTTGAGTCTCTTACTATTCTTTCAAAATAATGTGATGAGGTTACAAAACGTTTTTTTGGAGTTGTGTTTGTACACCTGAACTTTATGAAATGTTTATTGAGATGGGTGTAGGTTAATTTTATATTAATATTTTTTTTCAATATTTCCCCAGAGATGAGAATATTAAAAGAAACATGAAAATATATTACATGAATTCTATCTAATGGAAAAAATTGATAAAATTTATTATACACTATTGTTTTCTACATTGAGTTTTCCCATGTAGACATATATTTGTGTAGTTAAAGACTCTTTGTTAAGAAACTAATGTGATATTTATGTTATATTAAATAATAGTTACATGTTTTTGAGATTAAAATTTCCAACCTTTAGAAATGAGACAATTTGTAAGTAAGGAAGGAAACTTGTCATGATTAACCCTTTTAATTTCATTATCAATAAGGGAATAGAATATATTAAGTGGGAGATATAAGGAATAGGGGAAGAAAATAAAAAAATACATGGAGAAGAAAAAGTGGGAAAATAAAGAAATAACACTATTGTTTTGAAATGCCTAGAATTATGTATTAAAGTGGTTATTTACTACAAATGCAAAGGGGGAGATTTTTTGACCCCATTTGAGTTTTGATTTAATTTTTTTGTCAATAGATAAATATTTTTATTATGTTGAAGGAATAATGTATATTGAAAAGGTAATGGGAATTAATATTGAAGAAGGGTGTGAGTAATGTTTTCAAATCAGATCTAGATTCATAAAGACGATAACCAGATCCATGAGGATTGGATTCAGACAATCAGATCAAGGATGATCGGATTCAGAATCATCAAACTCAGATCGAGATATCAACATGAGTCAACAGATCCATGAATCATAATGAGACTTTGATGAAAAAGTCAGAAATTGTATTGAGTCTGAATGAAAGTAGTGATCATAATAACTAATCTATTTCAAAGTCAAAATGGATCCAATATAAATCTGAATATGCTTTTCTATTTTTGAATTCAAAAAATTCATGTGTTGGTTAAGAAACTTGTAATATAATCTTGATGAAATAAAGGGGGAGAATAGGTGTTGACAATCGTATTGAGTACCAGATTGGGAAAAAATGTTCTTCCAATTATATTCAGGCCAATCATATTTAAGACAACCATATTCAGGTTCATATTTTGAATATTTTTCTAGGAAGTTACAATAATTTCCTTGGTAAGTCAGATGATGAAAAAGCTAATCATCAATGTAATCAAAGTCATGAATGAATTTAGTCTTATAAGAAAAATTTTGTGGAATTATGAAGTTGGTTAAGTAAAATATTTTCATTTTCAGATCATTAGATTTGGATTTTTTTGAAGGATATAAAGGTTTTCTTGATCATAATGAGAGAAACCTAATGTGATGGTTTTCAGTCAGACCAAAAAGAAAATAGATTCAAGACTTTGAAAAAATAATTTTATGAGTAGCGTAAATAGAAAAGTTAAAGAAGTTAAGTGTTGAAATATGTTTGGTATCATATGTAGAATATAATAAGTAGAAGTTGTTTAATAAGTTTGAAATAATCTACATTATACATCATAATAAATAAATCATAATGAGTGTTGGTTTCGATAATCATAATGAGAAGATATATTTTTTCCTTTTTGCATTTGGTGAAGAAAAAGGTAATGAAGAAACTATTGTTTAACATATTCATATATCTCAATGAGTAAATCATA
This sequence comes from Viscum album, assembly GCA_963277665.1. NCBI lineage: Eukaryota > Viridiplantae > Streptophyta > Magnoliopsida > Santalales > Viscaceae > Viscum > Viscum album. The sequence goes on along the minus strand of OY728125.1, from coordinate 408,981,622 downwards.
ATGTGCATATAGTCTTTTAGGTAGTGTGGATAAAAAAAATGAAATATCTTCAGTTCTAGATTCACAAGTGTTTCAAAATCAAGATAACCATCATAATGAAGAATCATAATGGGAAAATCAAAATGAAAAATTGGAATCAGACTAAAGATTTTATAGAAAATCTGAAGTGCTGAAGAATTAAAAGAGTGATCCAAAAATCAAAGAGATTTAAATATTTGGAAACACATTTAAGAATTAAAATATTTACCAAATATTTAGGGAGAATTAAAGATTTAAGAAATTTGGTTAAGCAGAAAAGGTTTTCAGAACCATACCTAAACCACTTTAAAGGTTCCCTTAAAAAGATAACTGAGTTCATTTGTAAAATTGACTTCAATAATGTTCAATTTCTTGAGCTCCAAAAATTTTAAAATAAGTATTGAGTACCCAACCAAACTTTGTGTTTCAGGTTGAAGCTAAGGAAGATTGTGAGATTTATTTTCAATACAATAATCTGAGAAAGATTCATCTGCTAAAGTTCCATTGGAACAAGTACATTAAAGTGAAGTCATCAGAACACCATCCATCATATATAGGTTCATCGTAATGAGTTCCATCGGTCAAAAAAATGTGTGCCACTGATTAAGTTCCTAAAAAATTGAATAAGGAAGAGTAAAAGGATAATTAGACCAAACTAACCAACAAAAATAGACCATTAGATCGAGTCTTCTAGACTCGGAAGATTGGATAGACACTGCTAAACCAATAAGTTCCTTTGAATTTTTTTGAATTTATTAAAGTTTGTACACATGTAAAGTTTGATTCGGATTACTTGTGGATAAATTGAAGCCTTTCTGAAGTGGATCAGAAAAGGATAAGAAAAGTGAATCCTGTAATTTTGGATACTTACTAGTAACTAAAAAGGCTTGTTTGTGGGAAGTGGATATTAGAAAGGATTGTTTGGGAGTATAACCAACTATAGTAAGAAAGATTCTACTGGGATTATAGAATTTTTCACTACTTGTGTATTTGTATTCCAAAAAGAAAATAGTGAATGAATCCATGTTGGTGGGACTTTCCAACATGGCGAGTTGGTCTTTGTACCAAACCTTCTAAATACCATGTATCATTCCATATTTATATTTTTTTCAAACATAATTCGAGGTTGTGATTTTAATTTGAGTGGATCATGGCTCTAAAAGGTTTTATAGGTTAAAAATGTTTTTATTAAGGAGTTAAGAAAGTTTTTTATAAAATAAAATAGAACCACTGATTCAACCCACTCTCAGTGGTCTTGATCCTACTTGGAAACCCCGAAGGGAATTTTTGTACTATGATATTCTTGGGTGTGAACCTTGACTACTATAATGGTTTGGGAAGTGAACCCATTCCACTGTTATATCCATGGTAATGAACCTTGAATACTAAATAAGTGAATTTCTATGTTTATATATGTGCCACAATTATATGTATTATTCTAATGATATACTCTCATAGATCATGTTATTTGATTTCCTTATGATTCAGGTCTTATAAACTTCCAATCATTTTTCTATGACTTAATATTAGGATCTTTTATATACAGGGTATTGTTTTCAATTTTTATGATCAAGTTCGCATACCCTTATGCACATGTTATGATTACATATATTCCTTGTTTAACCTTTCTAATTATATGATCTCACCATTTATAATGTTTCCTTTCTCTATATTTTGAATAAATTTATTATGTATGATATGTCTAAGAAGGGTGATAGTTATGAATAACTCAGTGGGAGATAATGTAGTTCACATATGAACCAGTTGTTTATGTTTCCATGTTTCTAAAGGCATTATACCTTTAAAATCCTCAATCATGTTTTTTTTATTATGAAATTAATGCTCATATAAAATGATGTATTATATATATATATATAAATTTTTTGAATCTCTGTAACATTCACCATCTCATGAACTATATGGGAGTCACACTTTTTCAATGCTTTATGTGATTTGGTAACTTTAATAAATGTAATTTCTTACACTATTTTATCTTATTTATAGATTAGTGAGTTAAATCCAATAAGAGTGGTGGTTCAGTTAACACATAGAGATACAATATATCCAGTGGGAGTCCTTGAAGATGTACATGTTTGGGTAAGAGATAAGATGTTTCTTATAGATTTCTACATGATTAACATGTATGAAGATCATGTATATTCTAATTCTCTCATTATCTTAGGAAGGACCATCCTCAAAATTTCAAAAATGATCATAAATTTATATGTGGGTACACTTTCCATGTATTTTTGAGCTAAATTTGTGAGATTTAATGTTATGGACTCCATGAATTACCGCTCATAGGACCATTCTTATTTTTTATCTCCTATTTTGAACCATCATGTAAACCCCCCTTGTATTTTGATTATTTCATGTGTAGAGATATTATGAGCATTAGTTCTAGTTTGATGTCCAAGAAAATTTCCACACATATTTCTAATGATAAAAATCTACTGGACCTGATTTTTAAATGGATTAATATAATGATTCAAATATTTTTCCTTATAATTATGACATGTCTATTGAGTATAATGATGGATTTGATGTATTATTCTATAATTTTGATGATTTATATTCTGATATCGATGACCATTGTTCACATATTTTAGTTCCTTTGATGTATCCATCTATACATCACCCTCACATTGGAAATCATATGATTTCCACCAAATCTAGAATACTCATACATTTAGAGTGGTAAGAGATTACTTGTTATATTTACTAACAATATCCCTTTTGAACATGAAGAAAAAATTAAGAATATATTTCAGGAGAACATTAGGGAAATAATGTGGACCTAAGATAACATATCAGGTATTATCCCCCCTATTTTTAGGAATAGGATTTTCTTGGAGGATAGGGATAAAACTGTATAGCATCCAAAAAGGAGACTTAATCAAAATCTTTTGGAAGTTTTTAAAAAATAGGTTAAAAAAATGCTTGAGACTAGTATCAATTATCCCATTTCATATTCCTAGAGGATTAGTCCCATTACAGTTTTACCTAATAAAAATGGTGTTACTATTGTTTAGAATTATAAAGAGGAGATAACTCCAAAATAGGGGGAAAAATAGTTGGCGTATGTATATTGATTATAGGAAACTAAATCAATACAATAAAAGGACCATTTCCCCCCTCTAACTCATTGATAAAATACTTGAGATACTTATTGGAAAGACACACTACAATTTATTAGATATGTTTTTTTCTTATTTTTAGATTCCTATAACTCTTGTGTACTAGGAGAAGACTATATTCACTTTCCCATTCTATATATTTACCTACCTAAGGATTCCATTTGGACTTTGGAACACCCAAATTACCTTCCATAGATATAAAATGAGTATTTTTATGATTTTATTGATACATGAATGGTGGTATTTATGGATTATTTTACTATGTGTGGTTCTTCATTTGATGAATGAATTTTAAGTTTGGTAAAGGTGTTTCATTATCTTACTGAGGAGAATTTGGTTTTAAAATTTGAGAAATGTTATTTCATGGTATATCATAAAATTTTCTTAGGATATGTAGTGTTAAAAAATATAATAGAGTTTGATAGATATATGGTATATATTATTTCATATTTTTCATATCCTTCATGTGTGTATGGTGTTTGATATTTCCTAGGGCATGCGGTCTTTTATCAACACTTCATCAGAGATTTTAGTAATATTTTTCTTCCCTTGTCATGGTTAAATAAAAATGATTATGAATTTGTGTTTGAGGATTCATGTGGGGTTTTGTTTTGTGAGATAAAAAAATTCTCACTGCACCCCTGATTATATATCTCCCATGGTGGGAGCTCCAATTTTGAATTATGTGTGATGCTTAAAACTTATTAGTTGAAGAAGCTTTATCTCAGTGGGTGGAAGGGAGGACCCATGTGATTTCTTATCAATTGATGACTTTGGATTTATCCAAATAAAATTACACAACAACATAAGAGGATTTTATTTATATCATGTTGTATTTATAAAAATTATATTCTTATTTATTGGGATCTAAATTTATTTTTTTCTCTAATTATGAAGCTCTGAGGCACCTATTAAAGAAGCTAGATGTGAATCCATGAATTATTCATCGGATGATTCTTCCCAAATAGTTTCACATTGATATAAGAGATAATAAGGGGTTAGAGAACTTTTTGGATGACCACATGAGCAGGATCACTCACATATTAGAGCATGATAACCCAAACTAGGTACCACTTGGAGACTCTTTTCCCAAAGTACATCATTATGTAATATTAGGAACATATTGTTGGTATAATAATTTAGTTAATTACATTGTTTCCCTTGATATTACTACAAACATAAAGAAACACCAAGTTGAAAAATTGAAGAGTGAATCCAGGTTTGATGTGTGGGATGATCATTACCTTTAGTGCATTTATAGTGACCAAGTCATTAGGAGATGTTTACCTGATCATGAGTTTTAGTCTATTTTGTATTTTTTCATACACACTTTTGGTGGAAACTTTAGACCCTAAAGTATAGTTAGGAAAGTATTAGAATATAGATCATGTTGTAATACCTTGTTCCATGATGCACATGTGTTTTGTTAGTCATGATCACATTGGCAACACACTTCAAACATTTCTTAGAGACAACAGATTAACCAACAACCCATATTATTATATGAAAATTTTTATATATGGGTAATTAATTTTATAGATCTATTTACCAAATCATTTCGTTTCTTATACATTCTTTTTCATTTTATATTATGTTAACAAATGGATGTAGGTTCAGACCACTAGGACTTATGATTCTCGTGTTATAGGGGATTTTTTCAAGGCATAAATTTTTTATTATTTTGGAGGACCAATGTATATCATCAGTGACTATGGGTTGCACTTTTTAAACTGAAATTTATATTACATACCTTAGAAGTATAGGGTGACACACAAATAATCAATAATATAACACCCACAAAAATGGCAAGCTAATGTTTCAAACCATGAATTAAAGATGATATTATAGAAAATGGTGTAGTTGAATAAGGACTAGAGAAATTTATTTGATGATATACTATGAGATTATAGGATGGCATTGAAAACTCTTCTTGGTATGTCCCCCTATCGTATTATATTTTTGAAAGCACATTATCTTCCCTTGGAGTTTGGGAAACAAGCATATTGGAAAATAATGAAATGCAACATGGATTTAGACCTAGATAGAGAAAAATAATGTTGTGAATTTAATATATTTAAGAGATTATATTTCCACTCTATGAGAATTATAGGCTCGATAAATAATAATAAAAATAATATCACTGTAAAATGATCCAAAAAATGGAGTTTCATGAAGGATGTAAATTCCTTTTCTATAGTTCATTATTGAAGTTGGTTCCTGGTAAGTTTCATTATTGATGATTAATACCTTATGTTCTATCATGTATTTTTACTTATGGTGAAATGGATGTACCATACGAGGCTATAGGAAGTATATTTATATTCAATGGGTATCATTTTTAGTATTACGTTGAGAGATTCGCCTCACATGCAGTTAATGTTATCATATTTCATGATCCCATCATCATTTGAAAACATCAGGTAATCCCTTACCCTCTCACTTTTATGTTGTTTGTCTTAATTTTAAATCTAAAATTCATATTAATATTATCATTTCATAAATTAATATTTAAGAAAATGTAAGATTTTAATTATGGGGGATGTGATGTCATTTTGAGTAGATTCTTTAGTATTTTTATTTTCAAGTGTTTTGTTTTTTTAATTTTATGTTTTTTTCTCAAAAAAATAAATAAATATCAAAATTAAATCATTTCACATGATTTTCACTTACATGGAATATATTGAGAATGAATTATTATTTCTTTCCAACCTCATGGGATGAATGTTAAGAATAATAATTTTTTCATCCCTGGTGGTTTAATTTTGTGAAAATGGAAGTTGGTCAATGATATGTTTGATTCCGTCTTTATAAATACTTTGAGATTTTGAAAACATTAATTTTGATAATTATTATAGAAAAATTATTTCATTTATTCTCTCCACACACTTCATATACAATCGTAAATTTTTAGTTTCTCTTACCCAATTGAAGTTATAGAAAAGTTAAGTAATATTTATTTCATCTTATAACATGGTATTTCCATATGTTCATTTCTCTTCTAATAAATTAAATTATTATACCAGATTTACCTATCCATGTGTACCTAATATTTGATTTTTGTAAACCTTAAAAAATACAAAAAAATAATAAAAAATAATAAATAGGAGAGTGATGAAATATAAAACATGTAGGGATTTCTAGGTTGTGAGGTCAAGGATGGACTTTTAAAAATGATTAAATGAGTGGGTTTTTGAATTTGATTATAAAGGATGTTAAAAATGTTAAATGTAATATAATAAGTTGAGAATAAAATTTATATGTGACCTGAATATACTAGATAAAGGGTGGATATATATGCTTGAAATGATTGGCACTCACAAACATGGAGAATTTGTGGCATAGTTGACTCACAACATGTTTACATCTGATTAATGTCATTTATCTCACCCGATTTTTCTTTCATACAATTTATTATACATTAAATTGAAGATTTTTTTGATATTGACTTATTTTTTTATTCTTATAATTCTCATATTTCAATCATGGATTGAGAAATTTCAGTATGCATCACTTTTTGGAATACATGACATTGAATTTTTTCCTGGGAGTGTAAAAGTGAGAGTATGGGGGAGTTGATAAAAAATGTTTTTACTGAATATTTTTTAATAATAATTGATATAATTTCCCCACATTTATCTTTATTTTATGATTTAATGGAAATTTTTGTTTTTATTTTGAAAATGAAAATTCCATGAAAATTCTATTTTATCCATTTAACTATACCATAGTGATTTTCCATAATATTTTCTATGGGGTAAATTTTTAGTTGAAATTTTTGGATATATTATTGAATAATTTTTATACATTTTTTATTTAGATGAATCAAGATTGATCATACATTTTGACATATGAAAATGGGTATTAATGCAGAACTGGGTTGGATTCGATGTATTAGATGTTTCTTTACTATTTAGGCCATAAATATTTTATCATTACATGGAATTTGATGAAATTTTTCTATATGATTCAATTCCATGCATTCAATTAAACTTCAATAAACTGTAGTGCATGTTGGAAATTTTTCAAAAAGGTGGAACAATATAGAGTAGATTTTAGAGGCATAATTCCACATGTGCCCTTACGGAAATTTCTAACCCTAACCCTAAAAAAATTTATTTAAATGATATATTATGTCTTTTTAGGGGTTTTAGCCATAACCATTTTTAATAAGGCAGAATTTTTGCAAAGATCTCTTCTAATAAGGTACTCCTCTCCCACCTCTACTTTGAGTTTCTTTTCTTTTGTGATTATAAAATCTATTTTTCTTTAATAAAAATTCTTATTTATTAATTTTTCCTCATTTTATTCTAATTCTTGGTTCTAGGATATAAGAGTGTAGATGATATTGGGTGCTTATCTTTAAATAATTTTCTTATGAAAATTGTTTTCGTGATGATAACTCCACCCATAGAGGAGTTTTTTTTGTTCGTATTTGATCTAATACAAATTCCTTCAATTATTTATTGTGAATACATGAAGAAACATTAAGTCATAAATTATAATCAACTAATTGAGTTTAAATTTCTATGAAACTCGATCAATTTTCACTTGGATAGTGAGGATGAACTTACATGAAACATGAGAGAGAAACTTTAATCACCAAATATAATAAACTTGGTATAATATTAAAGAGTTAAAGTATAATACAAAAAATCAAATAATTATAATTTTTAGGGAGGAAATTATTCCATAATTGTCTATTGACCATATGTTGGATTTGGGATCACAATCAAAGAAGGGTGTTATGATTGGATGTCCTAAAGTTAATTTAGGTTTTTTTCTTCCAATATTTATGGTCATGTAAATGTTCATAGGGTTCATGGGTTGAAAATATTAGGGGATCATAATTAAATGGATTATAATAACATGGAATAATGTTCAAATAATGGTGAAGGGGTAATTTAAATCAATTATGTCTTCTCATGTTATTTTTTTAAAGTAAGTATTTCCTTGATTTCTTCTATTTAATTTGAAAAAAGTCACTCAACCAACCCACCAAAATTTTATACTTATTTTATTTGTTTTCTTTCAAGCCTATTAGGGGGTTTTAATTCACTTCCTCTTAAAGATAATGTCCTATGTTAGCCATTGTATTGTATATAGAAAAATAACAAATATTTTGAGAGCATGTGTGATAACACTCAACAATCCCTTTTTAGTAAAATAATCTGATCTCATATTGAGAGTGTTTATATTTCCATTCTCTCATGTATGGAATACTAATTAGAATTAATATGTTATGTTGATACTATTTTTATAACACTTCCTACCAAATAATTATTCAAGTATGAATAAGAACATTTGACTTTAATCACCTCTATGAATCTACTATTATTAAAGATTTTTAATCAATTATACAATTCAATTATTATATAAGTTTCGACATGTTTATACATAAACACATATTTAATATATTTTCTGTATAGGTGTCAGTATATACATGTGCGTGTGTTCATTTATATTTGTGTGTTTTTGTAATTATTATATATATATATATATATATATATATTTTTATATATTCACACACATTTTTATATTTATACAAATTAGTATGCACAAACACACACATGTATATATAAAATTTCAATATTATAACCGAAAAAATCAATAAAACATTTTAAAAATAATTTAATAAGTAAAAATTCATGAAACATTATGATAATAAATAAAAAAATTAATGTTTTTTACTGGTAATTTAATCTCTAAATTAATATAATGATGTGTAAATTAAAAAAAATTACTTGTAAAATGTAAATTTATATATAATCAAAAATCACTTTGAACTCAATATAGAGTATAGAAATTTACTACAAGTTGTAGTCTTTATAAGGGAATTAGTCATGGAACTGATAAATGTTGCTTCTCAAAGGAATGTCACCAGTTTAACTAATGTGGCACCTCTTTTATCAGAATCCCAAATTATGGAACCTCTTGATAAGACTAAATATTATTTTTATATTTTCGTTGTTATATTTCATAGTATTGATAAAGCCCAACTAGACTCAAAGATAGATTAGTAATTTATTCCTTCTAAAAAGGATGGTGATGCAAGATTCTCTCATTCTAGGGAAATAATAAGTAAGGAAGATTTTGTGTCTTATGAAAGTGATTTGGAGATTATAAAGAAGATCTATATGAATAGATTTATATGAACTCTAGTGGCATTAAAGTAAAGTCTAAAGCCTTTGCTTCATCTGTTAAATTGATGATGAATCTATAGAAACTTGTACTTTACATACATAAATACTAAATCACATTATTGGAAATATACAGTACATATCAATATCATACACAGTAGAATTAAGAATATTTAGTGTATTTGGAAACATGGATACATAAAAAATGGTACATTAATGATCTACATAATTTCCCATTAAGTTCATCATAACTAGAACCCTTCTTAAACATAACATACTTAAAACCTTTATCTATAGCATGGGGATGGGAAACATGGTTGAGCTCAAATTCATAGTAAGGGTAAACATAATAGATATAAATAAATTCTTATAAGTGATAATAAGACAAGTAAAAGGGAATTATAACATGATTTTAACATCATAAAATCATACCCATCAATTAATATATCATAATCATTAAACATGGAATTAATTTTTATCTATTAAAATATATAATACATAAGAGTGTGAAATCATCAATAATCAATCATGATCCATGAAAAAATATCATAATTATAAGTAATATATTTATTTCATCAACATAATAAAAGAAAATCATTTCCTTAGTCATGTCTCATTGTCAAAACTATCATAGTCGATTTGGTTCACTCCATATTACATCATTTCCTTAGTCATGGTTCACTACCAGGACTATATTATTTGAAAAATTACATTAATTAACTATATTCACTCCCCATTAAAGTCCTTATCATATAATTAGATATCCTTATTTACCCAATATATTAGAGGGATATATAAATCTGGACCCACCCATCACATAATTAAATCCACACATATGTGTGCCTTAATATTATAAAACATTAATCATATTATCAAATCACAACCCATAGAAAGGATAAAGGTTTCATTAAAATTTCCTCAACATGATCATAAAACATCTCGATAAATAATATATATGGAAAACTTTTATCATATACCTATTAAATCATAAGAAACATCAGAGGTTTTTGTTATAGATAATAATACCTTTAAAATATTACTAGAAAATTTCTTGAGGAAAATATCCTTCTTATTTGAAATAACATTTTTAGAATCTTAAAATTAATAAAATAGTAAAGGAAAAAATTAAATTTAAAAATAAAGAATTAAAATTAAAAATTAATAATTAAATAAAAGATTAATCATTATGGTAGATAATTCCTTTCATGCGGTGTATGTTAAAATATAAAATTTCGTTTACATTTTCGGTAAGAAGTCAAAATTACTAAATTTGGAAAATGACAAGAATATAAATTTTGGAACATGTTAAGAAGAATACAATATAGTATAAAATTAATTTAAAATAATAATTAGATAATAATACAAATATTATTTAAAATATTTTCAAGAAAATATGTACATGGAAGAAAAGTTTCCCGATCGAGTTGAAAAAACAAGGTTAGTTTTCATTAAAAAATTTATATTAGTATCCTAAGTAATTAAATAGAGAAAAATGAAAGGGAAAAATGAAATATATTTAAATAACCATAGTTGATGAAAATACATATGATTATGTAGATATATATCGTACAATTTCACCATAAAAATATTTAAGCATAAACAATCCCGGTAAAAATGATATTGTAACATAAAACCCTTACCTTATGTTCTTATTTATTCATAACCACTCTAAAATCATGTATAATAAATTTAAATTTTGTTATAATTATATAATATAAACATAATAATACCTATAATATTATACATGGTTTACTTATAACATATTATCACTCATTCATTAACAATATTTCATTATCATCTTCATTTTCAGGTGTTAGTTGCTTCATTTTTTGTGTATGTTTTAGTTCAATGGTTATGGTCCATGAACATAGATAATGATTACTTAATTAAAAAAATGTTAATAATAACATAAATATCATATATATTCATTATATACATAAATATAACCATTCAAATATAGATGTGATAAAAATTGAATTACATCACTATGTGGATATGGTAGTTTGTATGTACGCATGAGTGATGTTTCCATTTTTTTATGGATGGAAAGAAAGAAAGGTAAATTGTAATTAAAAATTATAGAATAATTATTATAACATAAATATAATATATAAACATTTAATCTACCATAGTACCCATCCATGAATTATGGTGGTGTAAAATGATTTTCATTTCTACATGGAGGATGTAATCCACACGTATGAACAAGCGATACTTTCATCACCCATTTGATTGATAAGAGGTGTAAATGGTTGTTACATAACCATAATAAAATATTAGTTTATTTATGATACCATAATCATCTTGTTTTTATGGATATAATTTTTTTATAGGAAGTATAATAATAAATAACATTGAAAGAGTTTGGTTAAGATATATACCTCTTCTCTAAGAGACCTCCTTTGGCTTACACCTTATGCCATAAAGGAAAATTATTAAGAGATATAAAAAAACACATGATGAATATAATAATTTAATGAATTATTTTTATAATTTAATTTATAATATATAAGGCTCAAATGGAATGAATAATTAAGGATAGGAGGTGCCCATTTATAAGTGATGGGAGGGACACACATGCAATTTCTTAAAATATTTCAATGATATAAGGTTAATTTCATGAAAAAGTGGCTCCAAATTGATATGGATTAAAAGGTAGTATAACATAAGGTTTAAATAAATTCAAAATAATAATAATTTTATTGGTGTGGGGAGAATTAATACTATTATCTCTTAGTTTATCTCCCACCCCTGTAGTACACCCATTTAGACCTTAACCGTGGTAACACAATTTTACTGTTTTTATTTTTCACTATGTACAAAAATAAATTAAAATCTATTAGATTATATTAATTATGATTAATATAAATATGTAATCTATTATACCATATTAAATTTATATAAGTAGTATAATTTAATTTAAAATAAGTGTGCAACCCGTAATGAAAATTCTTTCTTGAAGAATGAATCTTTAAGCATAAAACATAATATACTTACATTAAATTATTTATAAAAAACACCAACTTAATATGAAAAAAATATTATTTAATATATAATATATAATTTTCATTAAAACCATTAATCATTTGATATTATTTTAATTTCTTAAAATAAAAACACATTGTATAAAAAATAGTTTTAAAAAAAGTGATATAAAGCCCAAAAAATGAACTTATATAAAAATAAATTACAATGATGATTCCTATGTAATTATTATATTAATTTTAATTAAATGATATTTTGGTTAATTTAATCTCAAATTAAAAAGATAATTTTACTTTTACTCAAGGATAAATGATAGTTTTTACAAAAAATTGATATTTTTAGAAAAATCCTAAAAATCCACCCGAAGCTAATATAGATATGTTGATTTAAAAAATGAAATTCATTTATTAAAATAAAATATCTAAAAAATATAGAAATTTATTATAATTTTAACATCATTTTTTTTTCATATAGACCATTGTTTTGAAGAAAACGTATTTTTGATGCATAAAATGACATTCCTAAAAATTGAGTACTTATTTATTATGAATTCATCTATACATTTTCATTTTTTAAAAAAGTTTATATTTTTTTTAATTAAGTGTTTATTAATACTCATATAGTCCAAATTAATAGATATATTATAATGGTTGAATATAACATGGTTCATATATACTCGATGTTGCGTGTAAAGAAATTTATCAAATACTTTATGTTTATTTCAAAGAAAATACATTTAAAATCCTAGGGTGCTACACTCTACCCAACATAAAATGAATTTTGACCTCGAAATTCCATAAATAAAATACTAACTAATGACTATATCTCTTCTTCATCAAATCCTTTGGTTTCCATGTATCTTCTTCAAATTTTTGATTCCTCCAAAGAACATTCACCAGGTGAGTAGTATTGTTCCCTAGAAATTTATCTACGTGATCCACGATTTATACTAGTTATTATTTATAGGGAATATAATTTTTAAATGGTATAAAATATATGTTCATTACATGTTAAGGATCATGTATGTACTTACTCTAGAGTGACACATGGAACAAATCATGAACTTGAGAGGTTTGGTGGGAGTTCTAAATGATAAGAACACTCCTAATCCAATAAAGTGTCTCGAAAGGACCAATATACCTAGGACTCATCTTTCCATTATTTTTGAATCTCATAACTTTATTCCTTGGGGAAATTCATAGAAAATCCTTCTCACCATCTTTTAATTCTATATCTTACTGATAATTTTTAGTATAATGCTTATATATTATCTAAGTTTCCCTTATGTTCTTCTAAATGGATATAAACTTATTTTCCATTTCCCAAGCTATCTCAGGTCCCAATATCTTTTTATCCAAATTTATCTTATCATGTTAGAGTTCTAAAATTATTTCTATAGAGGTATTCATAAGGGGAAATTTGAATGCTCAAGTGAAATCTATTGTTGTATGAAAGCTTGACTAGAGAAAGTTATTGATTGTAACCATATTTAAAATCCAGGGAACATGATCTCAACAAATTCTCTAGGGTTTGAATGGTTCTCTCAAACTAATAATTTATCTAAAGATGATAGACAGTAATAAAATAAAACTCTTTAACTAGAACTTGAAGAATACTTTTCTATATCTTCAAGTTTGGTATTAGATACAATATTACCACTTTATTAATTTATGTCTTGGAAAGCCGATCAAGAGATAAATATTATCTAATTGAAATTAAGTGCACTGAATTCATAAAAAAGTCAACTATAACCCACAAAGAATTATTTTTATGATCTTGGTGATGGAATTCCTGGTGATATTTTTCTATTTACATTCTGATATGGATAACAGTTTTAACATCCACTATTACACATGAGGCCTTTAACATTGCGAGAATATGGATATGTCATCACAAAAAACGCCGATAATCAGAGTGTATTTAAAATTGATAGGCCTTTATAAACAATAGAAAATAATAGATAAAGACCATGTCTTATCCGAACTTTTATTTAGCACTGATAAATGGTTCCCTTATCAGCGCTACAAATAGTTCTGAAAAGGGGGTCCTTTATCGGTGCTATTTTAGCACCAATAAAGGATCCCTTTATCAATGTTTTTTCTAGCCCTGATAAAATGGAATATTGGAGCACTGTGCTATAAAAATTTTAGTGCACTATTGAAAAAAATATTGGGATCAAATATAGAGATAAAATACATAATTTAATTGAAATAAAATTTATAACAGAAATATAAGAAAAAAATACTATATTATAGAAATTTTAAATATTTATTTGTATAATTACACTAGCAAGTACTTTTTACCATAGATATTCAAAAACATCAATGTTACATTGTCTTTGGACCCCGACATGTGGTTATGATATTAGTTGGTGAACAAATCACCCTATCTTGATAATAATAATGCACCTATATAAGAAAACAATTCTTATGTTAGTAATACTATAAATAAATAAATTAAACAAAAAGTGTCAATTTAAAACTAAAAACATATACATTGATTCATACCATGCACACCCTATTTCATATTGAGTTTTAGTTGATTTTTAAACTCTAAAAAAATTCTAATTATTCTCAGAAGTATATGATCTTGAATTATCACACATCTGTGGTGATAAAAAACTCTCACTATGGATTTGATCCAATTCAAGTTCACTTTCTTTTGATAACAATACTTAAACTGTCACACTATTTCTTGTACATATTCTATCATTATATCTGAGAAATATAACTAAAAAAGTATTAGATAAAAATGATGTGGAAATTAATTAATACATAATAGACAAAATGATGGGAAAACAACATGAGCTTGTTTGACCAGTTTTAGCGGAATGATGCTCAATTTAAACTATAATGACACTAATATATTGGAAACATGCATATTGAGTCATACTGAACACATTGTCTATCAAATTAACATGTGTTAAATTTCTATATGTTACAAATTAATTATGGATCAGTGTCCTATTGTTTGAAAATAATCTAAGATCATTTTCTCAGTTTTTTTATCATGTGTGTTTTAAACTAAAATGAATACTTTATATTGAAAACACACACTTACATTCATATTAGTCACATACTATTTCATATTTATAGGTGGTCTATTCTTACATGTCATAAATGAATTATGGAACATTTCCTAAAGTGTGAAAATAATCCAAGATTTTTTACTCTATTTTGGCTATTTGATGTGTGTTTTAAACAATAATGGTACTTTTGTATTTAAAATAAGAACTTTGATTAATTTCGACCACATAGTGTATCAGATTGATGTACATTCGATTCCTATATTTCACAAATTAATGATATATATATTTTTCATAAAGTTTGAAAATAAACCGATCACATTTTCTCAGTTTTGGTGATGTGACATGTGTTTTAAACTAAAATGGAATTCTCACATTGAAAACACACAGTTCAAGTCATACCGAACACATTATGAGTCAGATTGATGTTCTGTAAATTCCTATATTTCAAAAATTAATTGTAGATTGTTTTCTTATAGTTTAAAAATAATTTGAGCCTATTTGACCAGTTTTGGCCAGTGATATCTATTTTCGACTAAAATGAAACCTTTATATTGAAAACATGCACTTTGAGTATTATCGGTCATATCGTGTATCATATTGATGTGAATTCAATTAAAATATGTCAAAAATTAATTATAGATTATTTTTATAATTTTTTGAAATAAAAAAATCTTGTTTTCTTGGGTTGGCTATTTGAGGTGTGTTTTAAACTAAAATAACACTTTTGTATTGAAAACACACACATTGAGTCATAACAAATACATCGTGTGTAATATTGATGTGCGTTCTAAACTCACATATTAAAAATGAATTTTGGGTAATTTTTCTTAATTTTTAAAATAATCCAAGATCATTTTCTCAGTTTTGGTGATGTGAGATGTTCTTTAAACTAAAATGACATAATTATATTGAAAATAAATGTTTTGAGTCATACTAACCAAATTGGGTGTAATATTGATGTGTGTTCAGTAACTAATTTTCGAAAATGAATTATGGATCATTTTTGTAAATTTTGAAAATAATATGAGCACATTTTTTTTGTTTTGGATATGTGAAGAATTTTAAACTAAAATGACACATTTATATTTAAAAAAATACTTCAAGTCATACCAACCATTTAGTGGTTCATATCAGTGTATATTAAATTCTTACACATGAAAAACGAATTAGGGATCATTTTTATAATTTATGAATATAATATGAACTCATTTTCTTAGTTTTGGCTATGTGACACATGTTTTTAACTAAAATGACACTTATATTGAAAACACATAATTAGAGTCATACATACCACATCAGGTGTCATATTGGCATGAGGTAAATTCATAAAAATAAAAAATTAATTATGTATCATTGTCCTAAATTTTGAAAAAAAATTCAAACTCATTTTCTTGATTTTGTCTATGTGATGTATTTTTTTTAACAAAAATGACAGTTTTTGTATTGAAAACACACACTTCAAGTCATATTGACCACATCGTATGTTAGATTGATGATCAGTCCATTTATATAAGTAGAAAAAGAATTATGGATCATTTTTATAAATTATTTAAATAATACAAGATAATTTTCCCGGTTTCGATTATGTGACATATGTTTTAAACTAAAAATGAAACTTATATATTAAAAACACGCATTTTGAGTCATAATGACCACATCAGGTGTTAGATTGATTTTTGGTTGATTCATAAATGTAAAAATGAATTATTTATCATTTTATAATATTTTAAAAAAATCCAATCACATTTTCTTAGTTTTGTCCATGTGATGCATTTTAAACTAAAATAACACTTTTTAATTTAAAACACATACTTCGAGTCATGCCAATCACATTTTGTGTCGAATTGGCATGTGGTAAATTCATAAACATGGAAAATGAATTATTTATATTTTTCCTAAATTTTGAATAAAATATGAGTTAATTTTCTTGGTTTTGGCTATGTGACATGTGTTTTAAACTAAAATGGCAATTTTATGTTGAAAATAAAAACTTAGAGTCATATCAAATACATCAGGTGTCAGATTGATGTGTAGTTGATTCCTACATATAAAAAATGAATTATGGGTCATTTTACAAAATTTTGAAAACAATGAAAGCTTGTTAAATTAGATTGGACTATTTGATGCATGTTTTAAACTAAAATGTTTTTTTGTATTAAAAAACAAACTTCAAGTCATACTGACCACATTGTGTTTCATATTGATGTTCATTCAATTAATACACAAAAAAATTAATTATGTATCTATTTACTAAGGTTTGAAAACAATCAGATCTCTTTTGTTTGCTTTTGAGGATGGGACACACTTTTTAAACTAAAATGACACTGCTATTGAACACATTCATTTCGAGTCATAACAACCACATCAAGTGTCAGATTGATGTGTGTTTGATTCCTTATATTCACAAATAAATTATTATTTTTTTGTTCAAATTTTTGAAAACAATATGATATTATATTCTTATTTTTGGTTATTTGATTTTTTTAAACTAAAATTGAACCTTTATATTGAAAACACACTATTAGAGTCATACAATTCACATGTGTCAGAATGGAATTGTATTAGTTAATACAAGTGGAGAATTAATTATAGATCATTTTCCTTTTGTTTTATAACAATTTGATCTCATTTTCTCTATTTTGGCTATGTGACACACATATTAAACTAAAATGAACATTTTATACTAAAAAAACATAATTAGAGTCATACTCACCACATTAGGTGTCATATTTATGTGTGGTCAATTCCTAAACATCAAAAAATTAATTATGGATCATTTTATTAAATTTCGAAAACAAATTGAGATCATTTTCTCAGTTTTGTCTATTTGATGCATGTTTTAAACTAAAATGAAACTTTTATATTGAAAACACACACTTAAATTCATATCGACCACATCATGTTCCATATAAAAGTGAAGTCAATTACTACATATAAAAAATTAATTATGGATCATTTTCCTAATGTTTTAAAATAACCCAATCTCATTTTCTTGGTTTTAGAGATGTAACACTCGTTTTAAACTAAAATGTTGCTTCTATATTAAAAACACTCATTTCAAATTTACTGACAACATCAAGTTTCATATTGATGTGTGGTTAATTATTACTTGAAAAAATAAATTATTGATAATTTTCATAGATTTTAAAAACAATATGAACTTGTTTTCTTAGTTTTTTCTATTTGATGTGTGTTTTAAACTAAAATGAAACTTTTTTTATTGAAAACACGCACTTTGAGTGATACTGAACACATAATGTGTTGTATTTATGTTCTACTAATTTATACACTTCAAAAATGAATTATAGATCATTTTTTCTAAAGTTTGAAAACAATATTTTCTTGTGTTATTGGTTTTAGTGACGTGACATGCATTTTAAACTAAAATTAAACTTTTATATTGAAAATATGCACTTTGAGTCATACCAACCATATCGTGTATTGGATTTATGTATGGTAAATTCTTAATTTTCAGAAATTAATTATTTATTGGTTTCATAAATTTTTAAAGTAACATGTTTCCATTTTAAAAGTTTTGGATAGTGTCATGCTTTTTAAACTAAAGTGACACTTTTATACTAAAAACATACATGTCAAGTCATACCAACCAAATCGGGTGTTAGATTGATGAGTGGTAAACTCCAACATGTCATAAATAAATTATTTATCATTTTCTTAAATTTTGATAAGAATACAAGATTGTTTTCTTAGTTTAGGACATGTGATTCGTTTTAAACTAAAATGGAATTTTAATATTAAAAACACGTAATTCTAATCATACCAGCCACATCGTGTGTCAGATTGGAATGTCATCTATTCCTACATGTGGAAAAATAATTATGGATCATTTTCCAAAAGTTTAAAAACAATATTATCACATTTTCTTGATTTTGGATATGTGATGCACGTTTTAATCTAAAATGACATTTTAATATTAAAAAAACATATTTAGAGTCATACCGACCATATAAAGTGTTGGATTTATGTGCGGTAAATTCATACATGTCAAAAATTAATTATGGATCTCTTCTATAAAGTTTAAATGTATTAGAACTCATTTTGTCAGTTTTGGCTATGTGATACATATATTAAATTAAAATGACACCTCTGTATTAAAACACACACTTTTAGTCATACTAGTCACACCATGCATCATATTGATGTGAAGTTGATTCTTAAATGTCACAAATGACATAAGGATTTGATTTATAAAGTATTAAGAAAATACAAGTGTGTTTGGTTGGTTTTCAGTGATTTAAACACATTTTTTAACTAAAATGTCATTTTTAAACTGAAAGAAAAACTTTGAGTATATAAAATGATATGAAAATTAACTTAAAAAGGTATATAAGATGGTGAAATTTAAAAAAATAAGTATCAAATAAAAATTATAATAAAATTAACTAAAAAAAGTATGTAAAATGATGATAAAATTCATTAAATAAGTAATAGGAAGTCACCACTTTATGATGTTTGTATACATCCTAGCACCATTTATTCTTATCATTGTTTCTAAACAAATTGGTCTTCCTCCATTATACTTATTCTTGAGAAATTAATAAAAAAATACTATATAAGCATTATGATACTAATTCTTCACATCCCAAACGTATCTCTAAGATCATAGCTCATACTTGATCACAAACATAATAGGTAATCACCAAAATTTGATGTTGAAAAAAATTATAACACTATGTACTCTTCCCACTCATCTCTAAACAAATTTATTTATTATTTTGAGTATGTATATTGTCATAAATATTGGTAGTATTGAGAAAATATAGATAAATAAACAATTAATAAATATTTTTAATGAAATTTCCATTACCTATTGAAATTACCTACTTTGGGATGATAGTCTTTTGATGGTATATGATATATTTCATAAATTTGAAAACATAATATTCACAATAATTTTCATTATCTTGCATCAAAAATTTCATAAACATTGAATAAAATGAGTAAATTATTTTGAAATATGTTTTTATAGTTATATATATATATATTAATCTATTTCAATTTGAATAAATCTTTAACGTTATAATATTCAGTGACTAACATCATACCATGATTTTTCCTATATTTATAGATAAACCTTTCATAAAAAGATTATAATTAAAACAAAAAATGAAACATTTAAATCAAATTTTATTTATAAAATCTTTATTGCAGTGCATTACAAATTCATAATAGAAATCATCTGTGATTGGTTTAATGGTAATCTATGCATTGGTTCTGAAAAATAAATATTTGGACCATCCAAATTGATTTAGGTCAGAATCTAGTGCTTCCTACAAAAATATACAAATAAGTAATGAAAAAAATAAAAATTTATTTTATATGATTAGATTTTATAGTTTTACGTAAGTATTGTAGGAATTAAGAAAAGTATGTCTTATATTATTTTCTTCTCAAACCCCTCACTTAGTTCATCTTTTTTGTTATAGATTTCATTCACTTCCTAAGAAATTTCTTTCATATAAATTATACAGAGATTAATGAATCTGAATCTCACTTCTCATGGATTTACCATTACATGTTATTAATATAAATTACTATATAAAATATGGATATTTATAAACTTTAATGAACATGGTAGTTAATTTTTTGGACCTCCAGATTAAGAAAATGTAATTCATGTATGAAATCACAACTAGGACTCCCAACCATTCAAATTTTAGAATCTTATTTATACTCTTGATACTAACCACATCTATAATGACATTTCCAAATATTTCTTATTGATATTGAATATAAGACACATCTCTATCTTTGAATGTGGGGTATGAATGAAATTGTGATGTTAATATATGATACAATGGAATTGGGGGGGGGAGGTACTCCCAAAAGTTCCTTTTATTTTATTGGTTGATTTACTAGATTTTATGGATCTAACCATTTGTTTCTCCATCTTTTTATCTGTCTATAATAGCATAACTCATTTTAAAACTTTTTCCATCAACTATTATAGGTTTTTATTTTAATTTTTTTATGGACATACCTCATGTATTTTTTTAAATTTATATGATCATGCTATGAAAGTTCCAATAGCATCATTGGCTATTATAATATCCAAATAATCAAGTGGAAAAAGAAACTCAACACTCGTCTCTTGAGATACTTCAATACCCACTCTCATTTCATATTTATAGAGTTATTTATTTATTGTATGTCTCATTGGATATTATATATCATACCCATCACAATAAGTTAGTGTGTGGGTGTTAATAGATAGAAGTCACATACAACTTCACCCTATACAATTTTATTAATATAAAGTTATCAGAAGTTGTTTGATTAAAATTTATGAGAAATATTAAAAAAAAAATCCTAGGGTAACATATGAGGTTGAGGGGAATGACTAGCCTCAAAGATAATAGGGTTTATTAGGGTCTTCATGTGTTGGCCTTTATCCTATTTCTGGTTCACTTGGACCCTTTTTCATATATTGGTCTTCTAAACCTAACCGAAAAAATAATATATTTCAATGCATTTATTTGTGCCAGTATTCCCTTCATCATCTAATATGTATCTTCTTATATATTTTTCATCTCGAAATATGTTTGAGGTGACACTCTAAAACCTAAACATCTAACATGACCATATTGTACAGGCCACTTCAAGGCTACTGAAAGTAGTTTTTTCTTTAGGTATGGTCACTACCAATTATTGTTTCTAAACCATATAAAAATAATACAAAAATAAATATGTATTTTTATGTAATACTATTATAAATCATAATGAATTAATATTATTTCACACTTACACATTCTTCCTAAACTTTATGTGTGTTTTCATCAACTAGTTTACCCTCTTTATCTATGCATACCTCTTTCTATAGAAAATGACAAGGGATGGAAGTGGATTCAAATTTTGATTGATAAATATGATTATAAAAAAGGAAAATATGTTGTTTCATATCATATAAATATTTTATTTTATATTTAAAATACATTCTATTTTATTCTCTAGTGAAGCGTACCTCATCATTGCTTTGTGATATGGGTACATTTGTTTTGATGCACCTTATTTAGTTTCATCATGCCTTTTTTATTTCATAAATTAGAAATTTTGAGTCAAAATGGATCAAATATATAGTTAAAAATAATATATTATTGAATACAATGAATACTATTGAAAGAATTTCTTGTTTCCTGCTTTATTATTTATCCATACATAACTAGTGTGTGGGGATTTTCTTTCCCCTCAACATCCCTAAGATAGAGCTTGGTAAGAAGTTTTTGGATGCCTATATGGTATTTTAAATGTCCATTAAGACATATTTCTTATGGAAATAATCTAAAATATATTAAGTATATAGGGGATAAGAAAAAGAATATAAAAGTTTCATTATATAATTTTTAGGTAAAATAGAGAAAGTATATCATAATATTACCTAAATACCTTCCTAAATGGTTTCATTTATTACAGGTTGGTAATTCCACCATGAATCTATATAAATTAGCATATTCATTCTCATTATGAACCCAAAATTACTAATAAACATTGATTTGTTGGTGTTAATAGGTTAGCTGCATTGATTACATCCACCCTTAAACTTTATACCCTTTCTATTGCCTTGATAATTTTTGTCATCACAATGATGCTATATCATTATTTTTTTTCATCAACATGTTGTTGGTACCCACATAATTCAGTAGTTTCAGTATCAACCATCTATTATTCCCCTTGATTGGTAAAATCATCATGTGTAGAAGCCATTTTCTACCTGATTAGTCAAAAATTTGATTTAGATTACATAAATACAGTAGAGAACACATAATATTATTAAGAAAATCATAGTATATTTAATTTTTTTAACCCACTCATTGAACTTACTTTATTTTCTTTAAATGAAGAAGGTATTTGGATTCTCTTTTGAGTATCCAAATATCCTCTTTGTAGTCCCCTCTAAAATACAATACATTCTCTACATTGGGACTTCTGTAAAATTATTATGATCTCTAAATGAAAGTGACATCCTCAATTTAATTTTAATCTGACCCTATAGTTGTTTTAGTCTCTTGGAGGACAATTGAACAGTTCTTATTTTCTCAATATGAGACATAAAATATCTTTACTTCTTATGATTCCATTATGAACAACTCATCCGTATACCTTCTACACTACAATTCACCTTCACGAATCCCATTTTATCAACTTTCAATGCACTCCTATTGTAAATATATTTGAAACAGAAAATTAGAACATGAAATGTTATATAATCCAACTTGTATATCTGTTTGATGATTTCAAAATATGAAATATTCATATAAATTGGATGTTAATCCTTGGAAGTAGATACATACATTCCTTTAATCATAAGCATATCTACACTATTTTAAATTATACTGTGTTCATTATGTTCCATTATTTAGAATATATAACCATTAATTGCAAAACTAGTGTAAGATATAACATTTCCATTCAGTCCCCTAGCTATCCATCAAAGTCATTGGGTAATTTAATATGGATTTTTAGATAACTCCTTATAAATATGATCTTAAAAACATCTTAAAAACTATTGATTATGTGTTTTTTATATCCATCCTTCATCCATTGATGGATTGAAATGTATAATAATTACTTTTTGGGCTTCAAAATATAGACAAACCTCTTCACTATTATGTAAAATGTTATAGTAATTATAATAACAACTATTCCCAAAATCCATCCACCTATAAGGTGTTTTTTGTGATGAGAATTTGGGGGATTGGTTATATCAATATCTGATAGGTAATAGTTATAAAATTCAATATATTATTCAACAATATATTGTTCTATAGTACAACCTTCTGGCATACTTTGATTCTTGATGTACCCTTTCAAATATTCTTATATAGTTCAATGGGGTACATCCATATATAATGGACAAGACCACATAACTAAACCTCTCTAACCATGTGAACCATCAGGTAGACCATTATATCAAAGAATTATAGTGGTAATAACATCTCTAATTCCCAGAATATGACTACAATATCCTTATTCATGATTGGAAACTTCACCAGGTCTATAGTATTACTGGATATGGGTTTGAAAAATATGAAAATTATGGTTAATGTATGTCATACATTTTTAAGAAGAATTCATTATAAAGTGATGGGGATAAAATATTACATCAAGACCTGATAGTCATTTAATTTTAGACCTTATAACTTCAAATTAGTAATTAACAAGAAATTCTTGATATTTTATGAATAACCCTCTATAAATTTTACACCATTAAGAAAAATGAATAATTTAAATTTTTCTTGTATGGAGAAAGTGTAAGCTACTGGAGGAATAAAATTCAACTTTTAACCCTTCACAGGTTCCAACTATTCTTTTATCCCCTTTTCAATCATATAAAACCTAGATTTGATGCCATATTTTTTTCAAGAACATTTAGTAATGTTACAATAATACTATTAAATACATTTTTATGCATACATAACAGTAATAAAATTTTTGACATACAAAATATTCCAATATGGAAATTTTAATAAAATTGATCACTTTCTTCAAGATGATTTCATAGGTTTATCAAAAACAACACTGATATATTTTACTTTATCGAACAACTGATCACCCATTAGTGGAGAAAATGTTGTACCTTATTCATTATTACCATCTAATGTTTTCATTTATAATTGATATTGATGTCATCAAGGTGGAAAATTTCAATGTTTTATAAATACAGTCTTAGAGGAATTTTTCAACTAAATTAAGTGTGTTCATTCTTCACAAATGGTACAACCCAACATTCCTTTAATGAACCACCACCACACAATCCATTTTTTTTATTTTTAATAAGCCACTTTTTTTAGTGGGAACCATACAAAAAAACCCTCTAAAAACCATCCACATGAACCCCAACCCCACCTAGACAATCAGCATACTGAATTCAAAATACAAAAACAAACTTAACTGCAGACAAACCCAAAACAGAATACCACCACTACCGCCTCCCAAAACTGTAAAATTCAAAATTCAAAATTCAAAATTAAAGTCATCATCACCCATCTCGGTAAATGAATCATCATGAGTCACGCCATTGCCCCGAGTCACACACCCATCACAAGGCACACCAACATCACATCACCGGCCAATCCCTATAAGTGTCATCACATCAACACCACACCCAGGCATTCATCCTCCATGGTTCATCACCATGGGATGCTTCACCGACGTCCACCGCCAGCACAAAAAACCAACTTTGCCTAAACCAAACTTATTCGATATCGAAACAGCACCAACTTCAATCCACCATTTCCACCAACGTCTCTTATCAAGCATCCCACCAGAATGACAAAACTAAACACAGAAGCCCCAAACTTGACTTATTGCCACAAATAACCATCACCAGAAAAGGATACCACTGATGAAAATAAGACCCATCGTCGAGAAAGAAGACCAAAAGGGGAAAATGAAACTGGGGGAAGAACCCTAAAGAAGTCTGGGAATGAAACCCTAAAGAAAGTGGTGGTAGAAACCCAAAATTAATCCTCGACAACAACAAACAGTATGACCCAAATCCTTGTATACCCATCACTCCAACTCTGACCTGGAGTGGAGAGGTGGAATCCTAGGTCAGAGCGGGTTTGGGTGGCCGATGAGGAAAGACCAACTCTGGTAGCAGCTGAAAACCCACCGTCCACCGAACCAAAATCCCAAAGCCTCTAGTTTATCTACACACCATCCACGACCCGCAGAGGCATGAAGTAACTTGTGACCAGAGCAAGTTAAGGAGATAGAGGGTGTTCAGAGCACATAACTTCGACGGGAGAATGAACAAAACCGTGGAACAAATCCCACAACAGCAAACACCAGAGAGGAGAGGCCAAGAGTGGAGAGAAATACGATAGCCGATAGGCGGAGCCGAGGATGAACTCTGAAACCCTAGAGGAATGGAGAAGGCGAGAGCGGAGAGTGCTCTCCGCAGAGAGCACTCTGCCTCGTATTCCTTTAATGATATATCCTAATTTGTTTTTCATAAGTATGAAATTAATTTATTGTCTCATAAAAAATGGCCCTAAATATGAATTCTTCACTTATATGAGAATCATACATTATAAAAATTGTATCCCACATCAATTTCAAATCTTTAATAAATGGAGCCTAGTAGGCATCAATATCATTACTAGGTTTTTTTGGCCCAGATATAAGTAAAGGCAACATAATTTATTTGTTCTTCATGTATAACCATGGTGGAAAGCTATAATTTACCAACATTACTGGCCATACACTATGAGTACTAAATTGTACACCAAATTTATTTATTCCATCTATAGATAATGAAAGATGGATGTTTCTTAGCACATTTCAAAATTTATAATACTCATAATAAATTTTCTTTCACTAAGGAGTGTTTTTTGGATGATGTAGTTTCCGATATTCAATTTGTATAACTATGTACCATGTCAATTGTCTCATGGTTTCCTAATATAAATATAATTTTTTAAACTATGGAATGATAGGAAAGTACCATAAAAATTTATAATTACATGATTCATCTTTCATGTGTTGATCCATACCACACTTATGGATTTTTTGTGAGTGATTAATGGTCCTTGCGAAACAATACATGATCATTTAGAAAATCATGTATTTTTTTAGAGATCATTCACA
Source organism: Viscum album (assembly GCA_963277665.1). Lineage (NCBI taxonomy): Eukaryota > Viridiplantae > Streptophyta > Magnoliopsida > Santalales > Viscaceae > Viscum > Viscum album. The sequence goes on along the minus strand of OY728125.1, from coordinate 408,954,707 downwards.
TTGAACATAGAATTATTTTAGTGTCATATGTTTGACAAGAGAGTTCATTTTATTATGGAATCATATAATCAAAGAGACCAAGTAGTTCTATAAAGTTTTTTTCACTCCATATATTTCTATCTTTAAAATAATATAACTTCAACATAGATATAAATGTTATGTATTTGGTACAACTAATATACAATAGTCTCTTAGAAAAACTATTTAACTTCTCAAACAACTTTGGACAATCACGAAGGTCATCTTCAATTGCCATTTTCATTTCTTCTATAAGATCATCATCATTATTTACACTATATTCATATCAAATGATACATAAACCATAGTATCATCCAAATTGGTGTGAACATTCAGTTTTTTCCTATATTTAGTCCTACATTTATATCACTGATCTATTCTATAATAAATCAAATGTTATTCCAACTCTTCTAAACTAATTTTACTTGAATAACAACAATATAAACATATATAAAGGATTTGAGAAGGATCGTATGCATGCTTTATTGAAAACTTTATGAAATACTTAACTCCATATACATACTATTTTTTCAAATGATTAGCATGCTTCCATTTTCAATTCATATCCATATTATTAAGTTTATGAAATATTATTTTTTATAAAAAATAAATAAATACACAAAAGATATTTATAATTAAAGGAGAAAGTTATGGATAATTATAATAAGGGGAACATAAAATTTGAATTTTATCGATGATAATCCATGAAAAGTTATAATTTTACACAGGGGTGGAATGAAAAGAAACAACCTGGGGTTAACATGTGTCTATTGGTCCTGTTTCTCAATTTAATGTTGTGTGGGACAAAATGGTGATAATTCTAGAGTTATTTATATAACCATTATAGGTGAGAGTCCAACAAGGGGAGGATTTGATGTCTATTAATTTATTTACTTGGTATATGATGGACCATGTGGTGTTTCATTGATAGGGTTATTAGGATATAAAGTTGATGATCTTTTATATAATGATGAAAAAATCAACATAAATTTTTTTTGAAGAAGTTTCCAAGTGGGATCAGCAGAAAGTATCATATCAAACTAATGATTGGATTATATACACAACTACCAGGGATAACCTGAAAACAAAAATCAACCTTAGTGGAACCAATAAAGAGAATTAACTTTGTAAAAATATCAAAGTGAAAAACAAAATCATGGTTTAAAAAAGATGTAAGAAGATATGGATGTTTTGAATGATGGTAAAGATTCCAATTTAAAGAGTGAAAGACAGTCTAATTGTAGATTTAATTAGAGTTATTTGAGTACTCATATCAAATGATTTATGGTCACAATTCCAATTTTTTCTACAAATGTAAGTATTCTCTCACCTTAATCACATCAAAGATATCTCAATACTCTTACCATTATTGATTCAATAACTCTCAAATAGTTTATGTAACATTTCTATGTGGGATTAAAACAATAGAGAAGAGTTGATTGTAAAGTATCCTTGAGTATCCTTTAATTTTTTTACTTTCACCTTTTTATTAAATAACTTTATAAATCTTATAAATTTTATATATTTCATAAGATAAGTTGGGAGTCTTATTTCATAATCAAGTTTTCTTCTTATCATGTCACTCCATACCCTGTAACTTCATTCCACTTACTCTTTTTTTCACTATTGGTGTTAATACAATAATGATTCTATCATACTCATATATTTTTAGTATTAATTTGATGAATTTATATGTTTTTTTAGATTTTAAATTTTTTAGTATTTCGACATCTTATTTTAATCCATAAATCTCCTCCTTTAGTTATATCATTTATACTTTTCAATATTTAACATCATAATTTTAATTCTTCTGATGAATTATCTATATATAAATTTCTTCCAAGGATACTTATAGTATAATTAGAGTGATAGATTTAAAATGGTTTTCAGAATGAATGCGTGTGGGGAAATAGTAAGAACACACTAAAAAGAAAGACCCACTTATTAATTGGAAGCGACGTTGAAATGAAAGTGGAAGAAATCATCAATAAGGTAAATAGGGAGAAGAAAATACAATGTGTGAAAATTTATAGAACTAGGGAACTATGAATGAAAAAGAAGGTGAATTAACCTACTTAATAATGATATGAAACTTTCTTATGAAATTAATCAATAGTATTTTAAAAAATAATGTTCATTCTATTTAAATGTGCACTCTATATACATTGGAAAAATAAAAATGTAAAAATATTATTGATAATGTTTGATGGGGAAATCAATAAATATTTTAACTCGTATAAATTAAATTAATATGATAAATTTTATAGTTGGAAATATATACAAACATGATTGATATTATATATGTTCTTATAGGATTTTTTTTAATTTTTTTCTAAATATATCAATAGTTAAAGTGTATATTGACATATTAAAGAAACTAAAATGAATCAAATAGCTTTCTTAATCTCTCCCTAATCAATTTTTTTTTAGATTTTGAAATAACATCACAATTTTAAAGGTCTATTGGAGTCATACAAAGTAGTGGGTTGGGGATGGAGGGATGGGGGATTATAGAGCAATTAGGAAGCATATCAAACCTTTGAGAAGGGGAGTGTTTTAATGTTTAAATGGAAAGAAATACATATATTTAAATTTTATTGATTTTGTATGAAAAGTATAAAATAAAAAATGTAAAAATATATTTGAACTAGGGGAAAGAAGTGGCTTAAATATGGATAAGGTAACCACACAAGAGAGGCTAGTGTTGGAGGAGTCAATAGAGGAAACAATCTTAAGAAAGGATCACCATTAGAAAAGAAGAAGAGGACCAATCACATAGCATGAGGGAGATTTGGTAGAGAATAACATTAGAAGATTGATAAAAAATAAGATCATTCATGCATGGCATTAAAACCCTTGGGAAAAAAATTAAAAACAGACATAAAAGAGCTAAAAATGATGAAATAATGAAAGGGCTTAAATGGAAGATCACAAGTCTTATACATTTTGTTTTGGAAGTGATGATTCATCTGAGATGTTCGATGAGGAGCGTTGATAGAGGTTCAGTTCTGCGAGAGCTTGATTGGTGTGAGAGATGGGGAACCCTATTAGGGTTTTATTTTAAAGTTCATAAAGGTTTTGATATTTATTTATATAAAACATTAATAGATTTGGTTTTTTAGAACTAAAATAAAAAAGTGTTGATAAAGAACAATCTTTATCAGTGCTAAAATTTTTGCACTGAAAAATATAAGTTTTCTCAGTGCTAAAATGCTAGCACTCATAAATTTGGTATTTATCCATGTTTTTAGTATTGATAAAGATATATCTTTATCAGTACTAAAAAATGAATGATAGAGACCTAGATAGTTAATTTTCAATAATATAATTAAAAAATTAAAATTTCTATAATAATAATAAATATAAATGTATATAATTATAAATAAGTAATTTTATAATTATAAACATATTAAAATAATTATAAATGTGTATTTATAAATAAATATAAATAAATATAATTATAAAGAAATAATTATTCATATAATTAAAAATATATTAAAAGAATTGTAAATATGTATTTATAAATATAATTATAGATATATAATTATTATTATAATTAAAAATAAATATATTTAAAAACATATTCATAAATATTTGTATATATTTATAAATATATTTATATAATTATAAATATATTTATATAACTATAAATATATTTACCTAAATATATATATTTATTAACATATAAATATAATAAATATGTTTATTATTAATATATATATTAATTATAATTATATAATTATATAATAATTTAATAATTTATTTATAAATATATAAATTATTTTTTAAAAAAAGTGAAATTTAATAATTAAAAATCAATAAACTTTAAAAATATTTAAAAAATGGATTGGTTTATAATTATACAAATTATTAAAAGAAATAAATGGGGATATATATTAGCGCTAAGAAAACCTATGTTTATAAGCACTCTTTGGAAGTCAGTGATATAAATTATATAAAATACAGTAAAAAATATAAAATTAAAATATATTAAAAATGTATATATAATTATAATGGTAAAAATTTGTTAACATTATAATTTAATAGATAATATTTAATGCATGAATGTTATAAATGAGTGAAATTTGATAATTAAAAATGAATAGACTTCAAAAATGTTTAAAAAAATGAATGGGTTTTATTATTTATATAAATTATTAAAAAAAAATAAAAAATGAATATATATTATAAAAAGAAATGAATAAATTTTTAATATTGTCATTATAACCATATTATAAAACTTAATTGTCTATGAATAAATATGTATAAATAAATATTAAAAATTAAGAAATTATAAAAATACTAAAATAATAAATATTAAAACTCCTTAAATTATAAAGAAATGTAAAAAATAAGTAACATCATTAGTGAATAAATAATAGAAACTGATAATAAATGAATGAATGTAAAAAAATAGTGAAATTTAATTAAAGAATTAGTAGATTGTAAAAATATTACAAAAAATAACAAGTGTTATTAATTATATAAATTATTAAAAAAATTTAAAAAGAATATATGTTAAAATGAAAATGAATTCATATACATATAAATATATAAATAAATTACACTAATATTTAAAACATTTAATTTCAATGAGTAAACATGTATAAATAAATATTAAAAAAGGATAAAATTAAAAAAAGTAAACAATGAAAAATAGAAAATGGATAAATTATGAAAATGCTGAAAATCAATTGGGATTATTAATGAATAAATAATATTAAAAATGAATAAATTAAAAAAATATTAAAAAGTAATAAATACTATATGTTGAATAAAAATATAAAAAATGAATAAAATTTACCGATTAGAATTATATTAAATGTTAATAAATAAATATAAATAAATACAAAAATTGAATAAATTTTAAAAAATATTAAACAAATAAAATTAAAAACAAATTTAATATATTTCTATATATACATATATATCAATTAAAAATAATTAATAGTCTGCGTGTGTAGATATCAATATATATTTCTATATATGAAATACGAATTTAACTATGAATAAATATTAAAACTGAATAAAATTAAAAAAAATAAAACATATGAAAATTAATATATATATATATATATATATTTATTTTTGAATAAATAAATAGTGTGTGTGTATATATAATAAATTTATTCATTTTTATTAACAATTATTTCATTAATAATTTTTTTAATATTTTTATAATTTATTCATTTCTCATTTTTATATGTTTAATTATTAAATTTTTTTAATTTTATATATTTATATTTAATACATAATATTTATTTATATTTATAATTAATATATATATTTATATTTATTAAATTAATTCATTTTTATCAATAATTGTTTAATTAATAAAGTTTTTAATATTTTTTAAATATTTAATATTTTTTATTTTTTCATTTATTATATTTCATTAATTTTATATATTTATATTTAATATATACTATTAATTACTATTTTTAATAGTATTTATATGTATATTTAATTTATTCATTTTTATTAATAATTGTTTCATTAATATTATTTTTAATATTTCTGAAATTTATTCATTTTTTATTTTTAGTTTTTTTAATTATTACATTTTATTAATTTTATATATTTATATTTAATATATTCTTTTTATTAGCATTTATAATATATATATATATATATATAATTTATTCATTTTTAATAATAATTTTTTCATTAATTTTTTTTTGTAATTAATTCATTTTTAATTTTTCATTTGTTTAATTATTTCAATTTTTTTATATTTTTAATATTTATATTTTTTATTAGAGTATATATAAAATAAGGGGTGGCTGTGTCGGCAGGCTACGTGTAGGCCCGCAGGTGAGAGGGCCAATGCACATGGGCCAGGTATATCAGGTGGGCAGGTGGGCCGACACGTGTAGGGGCCATCCCATAAGGCTCGTGTGTGGTATAGTGTATAAGAGTACCAATCCTTGGTAGTCATGGTATGCTATGATGGCAGAACATCGAGTCTTATAAAGCGCTGTCCAGACAAAGAGAAAGTTTGATGTAGGACAAATCACATGGGAAAATCCTTTATTAGTGCTTTTATTTAGTGATGATAAAGGATGATCTTTATCAGTACTAAATAAATGAAGTGATAAAGGTGGAATATATGAACACTTAAAAAAATCACTGATAAAGTTTTTTTTATTATTTCTTTTATTCAGCACTGATAAAGGCCACCCTTTTCAGCGATTTTTTGAAGCACTTATAAAGAGAACCCTTAATAATCACTTTTATTTAGTGATGATAGTGGGTACCTTTATCAGTGCTTTTTTCCAGATCTGATAAATTCCATCACTTTTTAATGTGGGTTTTGTAGTAGTGACCCCTTAGACTTCTCTCTCTCAATCATAACTTGCTAACATGCCAAGTAATGAGATACATTCTCCATAATATCTCACTTCATGTTGTCCTACCAAAAATAATATTTCAGATATTTATACATCGTCAAGCTTCTATGATGAATAAAGAATGATGAGCTACTAGATTCTTCCAATAGTTCCTTATTTGGGTCTGGTATTTATAGGGAATTTACACAGTCATTGAACCTTATCATTTCATCACAATCACGATTTAACTTAGGAACAGTTCTCACAATCTTTTGTGGCTCCACATTCTCCCATTGGGTCCCTTTAATCTTTACATGGATAGGTAGATGAATACTCAATTTATAAAGATAATATTTCCCTCTATCTCTAGTCTTAAGAGGTTTTATATTTCAATCATCATCATTAAACTTTAGTTTCTAGCAATGTTTAGCATAATGTCTATACATGTTGCAATTATAGCATTAGATTATGGGTGGTGCATTCTATGGATATTTCTCTTCATTTGAATCATTAGCTAACTTCTTACCATTACTTCATCATTTTATTGACCTATGACCTTGTTTTCAACACATAAAACATTCACCAAAGAAAAATTCTTCCATGCTTCTTTCCACACATCAGACATAAATTAATACTCATTTTATCCCCTCCATATTTTTTGTTATTGGATTTTACTTTGAATTTCATCTTTCTTTTTTTATAAAAACCTTGAGACTGATGTATGACCCCAATCTATTTTTCCAAATTAACAACACATTAAAAATATTATTCATAGCTATAAACATAGCTTAAGGCTAGTTCCCTTTAGAGACTTGGGTTTAAGAAATTGGGAAATCAATCAATCTTACATTCCTGATCAATAATAATACCAGAAGCATACATTTGAAGTCTTGTAAAACTTGCCTCATAGGCACCAAAAAATTCATTATCCTTATACTTAAGCTCATGGAATTCCTTCGCCATCTTCATATGAAGAATATAGGTAAATTACTTATTGAAAAAAAATCTTCTGAACTCATTCCACTCCATGTAGTCAGTTTATTCCCATTGCCTCGTATTCTTGATAAGATTCCACCATTGATCTTCTTCACCTCCCAAATAATAAATAGCTACGATACCCTTTTCATGTTCTAAGGGATGAATAATGAAAAATATATTTTCAGCGGTACTAGTCCATTTCTTATAAATTAGTGAATTAGAGGACCCAATAAAAGAAGTTGGATGTTCCCGCATGAAGGAATAAATAGTTTATTTCTACCTCCTTTGATTATTTGGAAGCTAAAATTGATTTAGTTCTTGAGAATGTTTTTAAGCAAATTAATAATATTTTAAATCCATGTCTCATGAAACATTTTTTCTCAAGAGTATAATCATTACATTATTTGTCACATTCAACATTAACACGATTCCTTATGGTTCCATCCATTGAATGAAACCAAGATTCATAGTATTAGAAACACTATTCATTTTGGGAAATCATATAATAATGAAAATAATTTGTAGGATGTCTAAATCCTTACACAATTTTTTTTCAATATATGACACCTTATGTTTAATCTAGGTAAAACATGGTTATTATCTTTTCAAATCCTTCATAATGACTCTAAAATAAAATGTTAATTAACCTAAGAATATACCCCAGGGGTGTCAAACCATGTTCACAGTAAGGGACTATTCACCATGCACTATAATAATGGTCTAGACATACTCAAAAAATCTTTTCAAGGCTATTCGCTCTAGATGAATCTGTTCGAAAACCATGTCCACTTGTAGTATCCATACGAGGTGTATTTTCTTAAAAAAACCACACTCCTGACATTACCATACCTTAGGATGTTATCTTATACTTAGTCTTATCCTAAGCTCTCTCACCAATTTTTCTCGATCCTAGTTTTCAAAAGTGTCTAAACCATGATATAATACAAAATATAATGACACATAATTTTCCTACATAAACAATACATCATATTAACTAAAATATCCATTACATATCAATACAATCCATTCCAGAACCATAAATATATTTTTTGTCTTTGGAAACATGAATACATATACAACTAGTATATAAATGATATATATCATTTACCATTATGTTCTTCAAAACTACCACCATTTTTTGAAAAACCATACTTAAAACCCTTCTACATAACATGGGGAAGTAAAACATAAGAAAGGGTGATCTCAAATGCTCTATAAGGGTAAATATAAGAGATATAAATCAATGATCATAAGTGAGAATAAGATAAGAACAAGGATATGAGAACATGATCTTGACATTAGAAAATAACAACCATAAATTCATTGATCATAATCATGAAACATAGAATAAAGTTTTTTCAATCAAAAGATATAAGACATAAAAGTGAAGAATCATCAATAATCAATCATGAGCCATGAAAACATATCATAAGTATAAGAGATAAGCTTGTGGAATGAAAATAATCCTTCAAAACAATTTTCCTAGTCAAGGATAACTACCAAGACTATCATAGTGGATTGGGTTCACTCCACATTACATCATTTCTTTAGTCAAGTTTCATTCCTAAGGCTATCTTATTTGACAAATTCTATTACTAGACCGTGTTAACATCATGTTCCAGTCATTATTATCTCATGATATATCCTTTTTCAGCCAATGTATTATAGGGCCATATAATTTCAATCCCACTCATCAAATAATAAAATCCATACATATGTGTGCGATATGATCATAAAACATTCATCATATCACCAAATCATAACTTATGGAAAGGATATGGGTTTCATAAAAATTTCACCATCAAAATCAAAAATAGTCAAGGGAAAGGATAAATATGGTGACATTGGATTGTATCCTCAATAAATAATAAGAAACATCAAATGATGTTTTTAAAGATAATAATACCTTTAAAATATCACTAGAACATTTCCTGAGCGAAATATCCTTCTATTTGAAATCACATATTTAAAATCTAAAAAATTCAAAAATATTAATGAAAAAAATTTCTTTAAAAATAATAATAGAACCTTATATATGAATCTTTAAAGAAAAGATTATTCCTGATGGTGGGGAAATATGTTCAAGTGTTGTGTGTTAAATGAATCCCCTTTCACATTTTTGGTAAAAAGTCAAAAATTACCATGTTTGGAAAATGATAAAAAGGTTCCTATAATGACTGTGGTTTTATTAGTTTATTACTTTGAATATTTATACATGTTTATCTATATTTTTACTTGGATTCAGTGTTGTTTTTGGGTGTCGCAGGACCCTATAATTAATATATAAAAAATATTAATATATATTAAATTACATGCCTGCATCTTTTTAGGATAAATTATTTTATCATTATTTGATACCTTGAATGTGAAATATGAGACAACTATTTTTATAGAATTTTGGGTTTAACCTAGGAAAAACATAAAGTTGGTTAGTGTCAGATGTTCCATAGAAAATATCCATTGTTGGGTACATTAAGTAAATAAATATATAAATTTAATTAATTTATTTATGACCTAAACCTAAGATGTCCACTATAAATGTGCTATTAGAGAATTTATTTTGGTTATCCATATAGCCTTGGGAGTTTAGAGATGGTTAGGAATCATTCTTCATTTTTGTTGGCATACTGGGAATGTGGATTAATGATGAATGATCATGGGAATTGTGAGACAGTTGATGAGAACATTAGATATTCTTCTTCACCACTATAGAATTTGTTCTTCACCAATTATAGATCCAAAATCGAGGTAGGTAATGTTATTTTATGGATTTACACCCTTGGTTAATTAATAATCATGGATTTATATATCTTTTTTATGTTTTATTTGATTTAACTTTTTTGTATGATTCCTTCCTTAATTGTTGTTCATGATCTTATTGTTCTTTTATTGAACCCTCATTTTCACCCTAGTTTCTATGATTATTTAATCATTGGTCGAGAACACATTTTCCAATGATGGTTTCACCTTTTTCATGTTCATTTCCCATGAGGTCATGGTTTGACATTTTTGGGTTAGATTCATGTACGATAAAATCCCCAGATTTATAATGGATACATTCATGACGTAATAATCATTTTTTGTATAAGAATAAGGACATGATGTTGATTTTAGGTGTTGATGAAATATATTGAATATTGAATGTGTATTCTTCACCCATAGAAGAGGAATACTATGATAGGATGTACCACATTAAATATTGGATGACCATAATTTAGCCACTGATGGAAGATCAGACATAGTAAGCCCTAAATATGAGTTCCCCAGTGTGAATCAAGGAAAAAATGTCAGTGGATGAAGCACATGCGAGACGTGTGATGACTTTATCAGATTATAGAAAATCCCAATATACATGGGGTGTAGTCCCAGAACACATGCCATATAGTCAACTTACTATAATGACTAGGGTTTTAGGTGGTGATAAATTTCACAAGTCAGGCATCATGTGACCCGGTGGTGGTGGTTCTGCATATACCCCAAGAGTACATGGGCAAAAAAATGGACAGACATACGATCATGACTGATGTACTCAGGAATTAACATGTAATCAAACCTATACAAGGTACCTAAACACATACATTGTACATTATCATGGATAGTGTACATGCGAATGACCAAAGTACACAAGCATGGTCCGAAAGACACGAGCATACCCCGGGTAGGCAAGCCATGTCCTACACCCCATGTACATGCTCTGAAGTCCCACATTGAAATACAAGCTATGTCTAGGAGAGAACACACCCAAGTATCTTGTAAAGGTAATATGTTGTGTCACCTTATATATACACACACCATGTAATTTTCTTAGGAATTTACATGTTGAGTATCTTTTTTGTTGGGACTCGTATTTGGGCCCATAAGTAGCCTATCTTGAGTAGTTTTCCATATAAAACATGATGGAAAACTTTGTTTTTTCATCATAGATATGAAATGAGTTATTATGAGCATGGAACGTATTCCAGTGATTATTATTCAGTGATAGAAGTTGAGTGTGATCATCAATGTGCTACTGGAGTTGAAACCCCCCCTAATGCACTAGGCCCTAAGTCCCCAAAATCTTTACACAGGTAGTATTGGAAAACACCCTACTATACAGGGATTATGTCCTTTATCTATGGGGTATAACCCCCATATTCAATCTCTAATGGATAATGGGTACTCTATTAGATATTATTCCACCTTATATGTGGATCAGAGTGGTGTGGTGTGGGTCCACTATGTAGATTCTTATACAGTTACAAGTGATGTTGAGCATCAGAGATGCATGTTTGGAGCTACAGGCAAGTTCATCTTTCTTAGTTGGGTTTTGGAGATGGAGACCCCATTTTTATATCACTTGGGTTTCTTTATGTCCATATTTATTAGGTTTTTCTTTACCCCCTTAATTTATGGGTTGAGATAAATCTTATATATTTATTTTTCTCCCTTTTTGTTTTTTAGGGAATCCTATTAGGTATGTATATACTCAACCCTTCCTAGGATTCACCTTCATGTGTTGTGTTTGATGAAGATGAAATATAAATTTCCGATGAACATGGTGGGGTAGGATTATGAAGAGAATAGATATACCTAGTGAAGATGACCATGTTTAGTGATTATCCTTGGAGATTGTGAGCCGGTCTCCCTTAAATCTTTCCCTTTTTCCTATTTTTTGTCAAGTTGATACCTCATTTCTGTTTGGGTGTTTATTTTAACTATTTTTTATTATTGAACTAAGTTTTTATGCTTTTATTACTTCCTATAGGTTGTTTCGTTCATGGTTTACACTCTATATTCTTAGTCACTTATTATATCTTTAAACTATTTCATGGAGTTATTGTTTGCATGTGTATAGGTACTTAGGATAAGGTCTCCCATTTATTAGTCCATACTCAGTGATTTTCACTACCCCCCAGCCTACTAGAAGTGGTATTGGGGTGTATAACTTGGATTAAAACATTCCAAGAAATCCTCAATGTGTCGGATCATGATAGAGTAGTATAAAAGGTGGTCTTTCCCCAAGGACAGTGTTTGGAGAAAGACCTTATTGTGAGGATGGATTTGGGATCTTAGGGAAATGGTGTTAGAGTTTCTTGAATGTGTCTGTCCATTTAGGGAACCTAGTTTTGGTGTGATGTCCATCATTTACATTCGTGAGGACTCTGATTACCTACTTGTCAACTTGTAATACCAAGTCATCGCTCATAGGGAATAAATGGTACATGTATCATATAAGATTGGACATTTGAATTTCATATCCTTATTGATTAAGATCCCCATATATGATCAATTAACCATCATAAATTTTGATAAATTTAAGTATTTATCTACAATGATATCCATCTTAGATGCCAATATAAGATTTTTATAAAGATCAGTTGAGTTATGAGGCCATAGTTTAGGGACCTACTCATAAGGTATTTCCCTTAGTGCTCTAGGAAGAGGATTTACTACATGTGGGGAAACTGATATCTCCAATATGGTAAGATGATGATTTTAATGGAATTAGTTCATTACAAAAATTTCAACCATAAATACCATTGAAGTTTCATTGTAACACACCGAGATTTTGTGAGATAAGTTTTTTGTTAATATCTTTTATGTATTGTGTTATACGCTACACTATGATTAGTTTGCGCTATATGCAACAAAGTCTTAGCTTGCGGTATATAAAAAACTATTCTTGGTTTTTGTTACACACAATTTAGAGTTATTTTTATATAATCCATTTCATGCAAGATATAGTTTAAGTGAATAACTAAATATTATTATGTTACCTAAGAACCAAGTCATTATAATGGAAGGTTTGAATAATATTAATTTAAATGAAAATAAAGTAATGAAATAAATCTATATGGATTTTATTAATGTATTATATGTTTTATATATTCAATATATTGTTTATAATTAATCTTATATGTTTTCTAGACATGATATAACAATAAATTCATTTTTTTGGATAAAAGAGGTATTTTTTTTCAAAAAATACAGTTTTGCTACCATTTGATAGCGTACCCAATTTAAATCTAGTTTTTAAAAATTATATATATTATATTTAACAAAATAAGAACCTTATTTTGAATAAGTATATAAAAATTTATTTTGGATGAATTTTTAATATTTTTCTTATAACTTTCAAATTTTGATGAATAGTAAAAATACACAAAATTTTAATTGAAAACAACTTTTTTCATCAAAATAATTTATATGGTTAAATTATAATATTTAATGGTTTTAAATTTTAAATAGAGTATATTTTTATAATTCAATATAATGTATGTCATTAGAATTAATTTTACATTGAATTCAGATGAAAAAAAAGTTCAATCTTTTTCAATGTTTTAGTTTTAAAAATATGTTCTCTTTTTTCCAACAATGGGGTTAATTTTAAATTAATTAATGAAACTTATTGATTTTAAATTTGAAAAAATGGATTGCACATTTATAATCATAAGGTTAAATTTTTTTAAATATTTTCCTTTTATTTTTGGACATTATGAATAGTAACATTGGTAATTTTTATTTACCATGGTTAAAGGTAAATCAGGTAAATTAGGGTAACAAATAATATGATAAGGATAATAAAATTACACTAAAACCTACTAAAATTCTATTGGATGAATAAAAATCAACACATAACAACTAAGGATTACAATTGATTTGTATAATGTACTTTTTCCCATGAAAGTGATATAATTATTATTAAAACTAAAGAAAGTGACAACATGTCACTCTCTTATCTCTTATAAGTATAAAAACTTTAATGTAGAGATAAACTTTATGAAACTAAAAACATAAGTAGTATCTATAAATTTAATAAAATTATCTACATCATGTGAATTTATTTATAATTTTTAGAGATTAAATAAGTACCATAAATATTGACATGACAGTGACAAAATAATTATTTTATTAAGAGAAATATCAAATAAATGATATTATAGATATTAAAATAAATATTATATGAAATAATTTATATCATCAATGATTTTTATAGGTGAATATGAAATTCTAGAAGACTATTAAATGTTTTTGTTTAAAGTTATCCCTTTTTTATATTTTATTTAAATTCAATGGAATGAATATTGTAAAAATTGATATAATTGATGTTTTATAAAAATAGTAATTTATTAAATTATTTTAAAATTCTAAAATACTTTTTAAATCACAAAGTGACTATTATAAGTTTTAAAATTTCATTAAGTGTCAAATTATAGGAAATTTACACCATATAAGTAAAATTAATAGACTCTTAAGAATTAAAATGTTGTTACCATAAATAAAATTAAAAGTTAATAATTAAGGGTAAGTAAAAAAGATAACATTTAAAATAAAGTAAATACTAGTCTAAAAATATTGGATGATATGATTTCGAAACATCCTCATATTATCTTAGACATATCTCATTTTGGATCCATTTTAATTAAAAAAATACCTTTTTATCAATTTTTTATTTTAAAAATTTCCAAGGGTGCCCCTCACCTCATATATAAAAGAGAACCTCCTCCCTAACCTCTTAATTTAAATTTGAGACTTGAAGCTTGATCATAACCAAACATGTTACCTTATCAACATCCCTAGTAACATTATAGAGGTTCTAATATTTTCAAATTACCAACTATAGTGTCGTTAAGAGGAGATGTAGAGGGAGCTCATCGAAGAAGAGGAGGTTTGGATACATACATAGGATATCAAACCTAAGGTAAGAGATAATTTTTAAGCTAGTTATTTTCTTAGATTGTTTATACATAAGTGTTTTCTAGGTTATATTTATCATCCACTTCCATGCTTCTTAATTATTCATTCTATAATATTCTTTCCATTATTCTATAGTTTTTTAAAATTAATTTTACCCATTGGTGAATTTTTAATTAAGAGGTATGAAAGGAATCTTTTATTATTTTCAAATATGAGGTACTTTTTTACTTTTCTAGAAAATGTATGAGAGTAATATTTTTTTATATTATATGACATGAATTTATTTTTACACTTTCATAATTCCTTATTTCCATTAATCTTCCTTTACAAGATTTCGAGTTTATTTTCAATTAAATTCTTTTCTTTTAAGATTTTGTGGCATTTTGAGAGAAAAAATGCTTTTAAAGAAGAAAGGATATTTTCCTCAACAATCAATTTCAAGTTTTTATAAAACTTATTTCCCATATAAGATGACATTATTCAATAAGGTTACGTTTTAAGTATACTAACACTATTATTTATATTCTTTGATTATGTTTATGCTATTTATGTCATTCATTTGTTGTTCCTGGATTATGTTCTGATGGAATGATGTTTATGAAACCAATTTTATCCCTTAGGTTATACTATGATTAGTGATTTATCCTTTTTTTTCACAAATAAGAATGATTTATTTATTACCTTGGTGGTACTTTTATCTCCCTCCAGTGTATTGGGTAAATATGGATAACCCATGAGGTATGTATGTTATGTGTGAACCTGATTTCATGTTCATAGTTATATTTGTGGACCTGGTTTTACTATCCATAATTTTAAGAGTGAAACTAGTTTCTATGTCCATATGCTTATGCAAGGGTCTATTTTCATGTACTTAATTTAATGAGTTATCCCATTACTATTTATACATGTTCACAAAGTTATAATTTTATGTGTATGTCACAATTTCATGTCTTATGTTACAGTAATGACCGTATGTATTATGATCATTGATTTTACTTATGATTAATGTTTTCCATTAATATGTAAGGAATGATCTTCTAATGTTATTATCACTTTGTCATAAACTTTATTCTCATTTTTATGTTTATGTATCACCCATATTTACCCTTAATGATCATCTGAGCTCGCAATTTTTATGTTTTTTAGGTTATAAGAAAAGGTTTTAGGTAGGAAAACTAAAGGGAAAAATCTTTATGGGAGATTTTGAAGATCCCTAACCAAGTTATCAGAATGTGTTCCTAGATTCCAAAGACACTAAAATAATAAATTATTTAGGTGTTAATTTTTGTAATGTATTAAGTATTCCACCAAATAAATGTAATTTCCCTATACATTAATCTTGGGTCATTAGAGTTGGTATCAAAGAAAAGGTTTAGTAAACCTTTGGGAACTAGGATGCGAAAACTTTAGTGAAATACCAAGAGATATTTCTGTGGTATGTGTTGGGATATCTTATAGATAAGTATAAATAAAGGTTGCAGTCCTAGAACTATGTAACGATCATGAATAAACTGGGATTAAACCTCAGTTATAAGTGATTGAAAGTACTCCCCCTTGATTATGTTGTTTTCCAAGTATTATTTTTGTCTCTCAAACTATTCTTTTTGGGTTTTATACAATGGATAAACCCCGAAAGAACCATGTTAATGATGCATGAAATGGGAAATTCAATGATTTTCCTCCTAAAAAGACAAGTATTATTGGAGATGGAATATAAAATCTTGTTTCCATGAATCTTACTAGGTTTCCAAATGACCAAAGGAGGGAACAATGTTCTCTTGAATCCTTATAAAGGATATGTACAATTTATTTTAGGGGGATGACTGATACACTAGTTATTGAGAAATGGATATGTTATATTGAAAAGTTATTTTTCATTCCATGCTATTCAGAATGTGAAAAAGTTAGGTTGGGCACTTATTCCATAGAAGGTAAAGAAAATTTATGGTGGAACTTTATCAAGAATATGAAGAAATAAGATAAAATTGACTCCATGGATTGGGATGAGCTTAAGAAATTATTTTTCAGAATTTACCTTCCTCATATTCATCTAAAAATATGGGATATTGAAGTTACCCATCTATCTCATTATTATGATAAGAAAAGAAGGATCAAATTCATGGGATACTAAAAAAATATGGAGAAAAAAATATTATATATTTTTTATACTCAAAGTGTGGAAGGACACATGGAGGAAATTGTCTTAAGGGGGATGATAAATGTTTTAAGTGTGGGAAAGAAGGTCATTTATCATTTTACAGCTGAATTAATGAGAATAAACAAGAAGCTCCAAAGAGTAAACCTCCCACAAATCAGAGTTTCAAGTACAAGAGAAATGGGAATTATGGTAACCAATTACCAAATACAAGGGTTAATGATGAGGATCAACATAAAAAACCTCTTAAGGAAATAGACAAAGGAAAGTCACATGCGATCACTATTGGAGATATAGAGTACAATAATTAAGTGGTGGAATTATTGAGTGTTTATGTAAAGAGATTCCTGAATAATGTTTTAGAATCAATTTTATTTCATTATGAAATAATGAAACATATATTTATTGGTCCACTGTAGTTTTTAATTAAGAGAATATGTTGAATGCTACTAATAAACATGAAAATTTATTGAGGTAATAAGGTGAATTTTTTGGAAAAGACATGATTAAGGGAAGGATATCCATTAATATGATCATGATGTTAAGATAATGATATTTGGATAATGATATGTTGGACATTAATAAGTAAATTGGACGTAATGATTTCCATAGAACTGATTAAGGATTATTGAAAAGTTTCTTATGCTATCATACATGATGTTTATAGCCTTTTGGATTTAAGTATAAGGAAACATGCATATATCCAATAAGGATGTATGGTAAAGAGAATACATGATTAAGGTATTCAAGTGTTTGGAATGTGACAACCAAGAACTGCCTTATGAGATGTGGGAGATAAATGTAAATTTTATTTATTTCACCTATATCTAATGTTTTGGATTTTTATATTTTAGAAGGATTGTAAGGTTATAAATTTATATATATTTTATGTTAAACTTAATATCATGTTTGTTAGAATAATGTATTATCTCACCATAGGAGTAATTATGCATATTTGATACATTATTCCAACCTTTTTGTGATAAAGACAGAAGGAATGACCTATCATTCTATTCATGGACCGCATGATCTGCCAACTCTTTTGGAATGACAAATTCAACTTCATTTATTTGAATAAGATATGAAGTGGAAATTGTTCAAGGAATGACCAATGGTGATATTGTACTCAAGTAAGTATTTATCTCATGTTATTCAACATTAGGGAAAGGATCTTGAAAGCCAAAAATGTTATCTTGGTACCTTCTTATCTAGTGAATCAGATTGTCCTTTAAATCATTGTAGATTTATGGATTTACAGTTGTTAACTTTCTCCAAACCTTGTTCTCTATCACTCTCTATCAGAACTTGATGTTTATATTTTTATTCTATATCCATGTTTTCACTTCCCACCTATGTTCTAATATGTGGAAAATCAATGATGAGTTACTTTGGGTAACTGTTCTATTTATAACTTTCTTTTTTAAAACAATGTTTTAGTGTTCCTTTTTATGATATGGGTTTTTATGAAAGAAAAATTCAAGTATTAAACCATTTAAAACCCCAATGAATTTAGAGGGCAGAGTTAATTTTAAGGGGGTATAATGTAACACCCTAAGATTTTGTGAGATAAATTATTTTTAATTTATTTGATGTCTTGTGTTGTACGTTATGCTAAGATTAGCTTGCACTATATGCAACACGGTATTAGAATAAAATATACGAAACACTATGTTTGGCTTGTGTTACACACAAATTCAAGTTATTTTTATAGAAACTATTTCTTAGAAGACAATTTTTAAGTGAACAACTAAATATTATTATATTACCTAAGAACCTAATCATTATAATAGAAGGTATGAATAATATTAATTTAAATGAAAATAAGGTAAGGAAATCACACTTGATGGATTTTATAAATGTAATACAAGTGTAATATATTAAATATCATTTTTAAAAATCATATTATATGTTTTATATATGTGATTTAATAATAAATTTAATTTTTCGGATAAAAGAAGTATTTTTTTTCAAAAAATGCAGTTTTGCCGCCTTTTGATAGCACAAAATTTTTTAATATATTTTTTGAAACTTATATATATTATATTTAACAAAAGAACTTTTTTTGTAATTAGGGTATAAAAATTTACTCTGGATGATTTTTTAGTTTTTTTGATAACTTTTTAATTTTTATGAATAGTAAAAATACATTAAATATTTATTGAAAACAACTTTTTTCATTGAAATAATTTATATGGAGAAATTATAATATTTAATGGTTTTAATGTTTAAATAAAATATATTTTTATCATTCAATATAATTTATTTCATTAGAATTAATTTTACATTGAATTCAGATGAAAAAACATTTCAATCTTTTGCAATGTTTTAGCTTTTAAAATCTGTTCTTTTTCTTCCAACAATAGGATTAATTTTAAATTAATTACTAAAACTTATGTGTGTTCACTTTGGAAAAATAGATTCCATATTTTGAATCATATGGTCCAAATTTTGTAAATAGGTACTTTTTTTTGACATTATGAATAGTAACTTTAGTGATTTTTATTTACCACGATTAAAGGTAAATTAGGTAAATTAGGGTAAAAAATAACATTATAAGGATAATAAAATTACCCTAACACCTGCCAAAATCCTATTGGATGAATAAAATAAGAAAAATAACACCTAATGATCAAAATTTATTCTTTTAATGGACTTTGTTCTAGGAAATTGATATAATTATTATTAAAACAAAAGAAAGTGACAACATGTCACTCTCTTATCACTTATAAGTATAAAAATTTTAATGCAGTGATAAAATTGATTAAAATACAAAAATAATTACTCTAAAAGAAATATAATGAAATTATATAAATCATGTGAATTTATTTATATTTTTTAGATATTAAATAATTACCATAAATATCGACATAATAGTGATACAATAATTATTTTATTAAGATAAAAATAAAATAAATGATATTATAAATATCACAATAATTATTATATGAACTAATTAATGTCATACATGATTTTTATATGTGAATATGACATGTTATAAGACTATTCAATGCTTTTTTTAAAGTTATCATTCTTTTTTTATTTTATTTAAATTCAATGAAATGAATAGTGTAGAAATTGACATAATTGATGTTTTATAAAAATAGTAATTTATTAAATTATTTTAAAATTATAAAAATCTTTTAAAATAAAAATGATACTATTATAAGGTCTAAAAGTTCATTAAGTGTCCAATTATGGTAAATTGACCCCATATAAGTAAAATTAATAGCCTCTTAATAATTAAATTGTTTTCACCACAATTAAAATTGAAAGAGAACAATTAAGGGTAAATTAAAAAGATAAGGTTTAAAATAAATTCAATACATGTCTAAAAATTATTTGATGAGAGGATTTATAAATATCCTCATCTTATCTTCTACATATCTCATGTTGGAGTAATTTGAATTAAAAAATTAATTAATTTTTATTAATTTAATATTTTAAGAATTTTCAAGGGTTCTTGTCACCTTGAATATAAAAGGAACCTCCTCCCTCACATATTCACTTCAATTTGAGACTTCAAGCTTAGAAACTCCTTCCCTTTTCCCTTATCAACTTCCCTAGTAATATTCTAGAGGTTTTTTTCTTCTCTAAAGACCAACTCTACTGCCTTTAAGAGGATATCAAGAGGGAGCTCATCGAAGAAGAATAGGTTCAGATATATACACAGGATATCAGACCTAAGGTAAGGGATATTTTTTCAATCTCATTAATTTATGATATTTTTTATACGTAAGTATTTACTTTGGTATATTTATCATCTATTTCTATGTTTCCTAATTATTAATTCTATAATATTCTTTCTATTCTTCTACAATTTTTTAAATTCAATCTTACCCATTGGTGAATTTTTATTAAGCGGTATCAAAAAGATTCTTTTTTCATTTTCAAATACAAGGTATTTTTTTTGACTTTTACAGAAAATGTAAGAGAAGAATTATTTTTTATATTATACAGAATGAGAATATTTTATGATTTCATAACTTCTTATTTCTATAAATCTTCCTTTATAATATTTCAAGTTTATTTTCAATTAAATTATTTTCTTTTAAGATTGCGCTACATTTTGAGAAAAGAAAATGTTTTTGAAGAATAAAGGATATTTTCCTCAAGAATCAAGTTCAAGTGTTTTGTAAAAAATATTTTCCCTCTAAAATGATATTATTTAATAAGATTATGTTTTAATTATACTATCCCTATTATTTTTTTGGTTTGATTATGTTTATGCTATTTATGAAATTCATTTGTTGTTCCTAGATTATGTTTTGATGGAATAATTTTTAAGAAATCCATTTTATCCCTTGGGTTATATAATGAAAAGTTATTTATGTTTTTGTGACACATGTAAGAATAATTTCTTTATGATATAGGTGAGACCTTTATCTCCCTCCATTTCATTGGGTGAAGATGGATAACTCATGAGGTATGTATCTTATGCGTGAAACTAATTTCATGTTTAAAATTCTATGTGTGGACATAGTTTTGATGTCCATAATTTTATGAGGGAAACTAGTTTCCATGTACATATGGTTATTCAAGGGTCTGGTTTCATGTATTTAATTTAATTAGTGAACCTATTTCTATTTATACATTTTCAAAAAGTTATAATATTATGTGTATGCCACCATTTTATGTCTTATATTACAGTTATGATATTATGTATTATGATATTTGATTTTCCTTATTATTAAAGTTTTCCATTTCTCTGTAGGTCTTGATCTTATAATGTTATGATCACATTCTCAAAACCTTTATTCTCATGTTTTTGTGTATGTATCACTTGTGTTTACCCTTACTGAGAATCTGATCTCACCTTTTTTTTTTCTGGATATAAGAAAATTTTTTAGGTAGAAAAACTAAATGGAAAGATATTTATGGGAGATGTTAAAGTTCATTCACCAAGTTATAATAATGTGTTCTCAGTTTCCAAATACACTAAATTAATACAGACTTTGGGAATTTATTTGTGTAATGTATTAAGTATTCTGCAAAAAAATGAAATTTCCATGTATGTCAAGATTGGGTTGTTAGATTCATGGTGAGACAGACCCTCATGTAGTGAAGTATTGGATCGATCCAGTGATTCAATTATTTAGGCCTATGTATATTTTGGATAATTAGATTTTTGTTCTTATGCCTAGTCTTATTCTTGGAGAATCATGGCGCTAGTGGAGTTGGATTATGCAGACTCATGATGAGGTGATGCTCTCATGGAAATACCTCCATAAGTTGTTCTGTGATGAGTATTACCCTTAATGCTTGTACTCTATATATATTCAATATCTTCTTAAGATGTTGAAGGGTTATATGTCAGTTTTTGAGTACTCCTCAAGGTTCAACAACCTTATGTATTACTCTCTTGATATGTTGTGAGGTGGATTGGTGTGAAAAGTTTTTGCATGTCCTTTACAAAGATATCCATTCCAGTGCAGTCTTCTTATGTATTCCTACTTATGTTAGAGTGTTGGAGTAGGATCTAGTTAAAGAGATCTTTCAAGTAGAGGTATGCTGGGTGGATATATTTGGTAATTGTTTTCAAGGGGCTAAGTCATCTATAGTAACTATCAAGTGATGGAAAATAGGGTCTTGATGAAGGGTACCACCCCATAATGGAACTCATAAATGTATATTTATAGTGTAGGGATCACATGGAGGATATAGTCATACGGGAGAGGGTAGATATTGTGATTGGGATGGACAGGGTCACATGGTTCATGATTTCCCAACCTGATATGTTGGGGAGGGTACACATATAGTGGATGGACCACCATAACAGAGAAAAATTCATGATTAGGGATCCACAAGCATGGTCAGGGTGGCCCCTTGGGAGGTAGTGAGGGTATAAGAGTAGGTGGATATTTAGAGGGAGGAAATAATTGTGGATGATGACACTAAAAGCTACATCCACCACTACAACCAAGTATCCCATGACAGGCTTAGAGTGCTGGTGGTCAGGGTCATAGGAAATTGTAGGATATGAAGGGATATGACCAGGATACTCATAAGAATATTTATGGTATGATATGTATCTTTTATACTCCTTATATTATACTTAAAGACACAAGTGTGAGTCATTATTTAATCTTTATATCCCTCATGTGAGATATTGAACAACTAGATGAGTCTTTATCCTAGAAATAATTGTTATAGGTTACTACATGGATTTATTTTTCTATATCACACATCTTTTGGTAGTGCGAGTTGGAATTTTATGGGTAGAGTTTTTTTGGGACCTCTTGGTCATCATGATGAAACCTTATGAAGTTATCTTGGGTATGGAATAATTTTCTATGGTGCTTTCCTTGATAGACTGTCATCACATGAGATTTAGATTCCATCATGAAAATGGGACAAGATTCTCCTTCATGGGTGAGAGAGATATTATGGATGAGTGGGTAGTGTTTGTGAGAAGGAAGCCGCAAACTATGACCCATTAGTTGGGTTTTTTATCTCTTAGTGAAACAAACTTTTCAAGCATATGTCTTCTAGAGGTAGTGGAGGATTATATGGTCTTATTTACAAAAGATGTCTCAGGACTACCTCTAAGGCTAGAGATTTCATTCTATATTAACTTGCACCCTAGGATTCCACTGATATCTTTTTTGGCATATTAGTTGGACCCTAATAAGCCCTGGGATATGAGGGTGGATTTGGAAGACCTTAAATAGAAATGTTTTTGTCAGACCTTGGTGTCCCCTTGGGTAGTTCTAGTTTTGTTTGTGAAAAGGACGAATGGGAGTTTAAGGCTATGTGGTGATTATTGTTTCATGAATCAAGTAATGATAAAGTACCAGTACCCCTTACTAAGGATTAACTACCTTTTTGATCATTTGAAAGGTGTGATTTGTTTCTCTAAGAACAATCTCCGGTTTGAATACTATTCATTGAGAATTCATGAGGATGATGTTCAAAAGACATCATTTTGATGTCGCTAAAGACACCATGAGTTCATAGAGATGCCTTTTAGTGTGACTAATGCCCCAATGGTGTTTATGGATATTATAAATCAACTATTCTATACATACTTGTACTAGTTAATAGTTTTATTTTTCATGGACATACTACTCTATTATGCATCATAGAAGGAGCGTGAAGAGCATTAGAAGATGATCTTAGACTTTATCTGAGAGCACTAACTTTATGGAAATCTTAAAAAGGTCTAATTATGGATCATTGAGGTTTAATTTTTGGGGAATGTCATCTCTAAGAATAATTAAGCTATGGATACAATAAATATTGATATGATACTTTCTTGGTAGCCAACAAGGATCATGTTGGAGGTGTGGAGTTTCCTTGGTTTAGCAGGGTACTACAGGAGGTTCTTGGTAGAATTATTTAGGGTTAAATCCCCTTTAACTACCTTGATGAAGAAATGGAATCAATTTACCTAGAACGAGTAGTGTCCTGGGGCCTTTGAGAAGATGAGTCATAGGTAGACCAATGCTCCTATCATGATACTACTGAAGGTGGGTATTGAGTATGCAGTGTTTTATGATGACTATAGAGCAGAGATCAGTTTCATGTTGAATCATTGGAAGAAAATGATTACTTATGGGTCAAGGTAGTTGATAACCCATGAGCATAACCATGTGACTCATGAATTAGAGTTTACAATAGTAGTATTTTCTCTTAATATGTGAAGGTAAAATCTTATGGGAGA
Source organism: Viscum album (assembly GCA_963277665.1). Lineage (NCBI taxonomy): Eukaryota > Viridiplantae > Streptophyta > Magnoliopsida > Santalales > Viscaceae > Viscum > Viscum album. The sequence goes on along the minus strand of OY728125.1, from coordinate 408,929,890 downwards.
TTATTTCATTATTTAATCAGACTATCAGAGTCACTGGTACATCTTCACTCAGAGAGATCTGGACCTGAGATAGAAAAATTTGTTGGATTTTCTAAAGGACTGTAAATTTGAGATAGTATATTCCCTAGGGAAGGGAAACATAGTGTAAGATTACCTTAACATGAAGTAATGTTATATCTTGGTGGAGGAGGTAACTGAGCAATTGGATTTGTTACAGCTGACCGTAGTAGATGATAGAAGTATAAATATTCATTCAATGGCAGTTAATACACCTCTTCTTTAGAATGTGAGGAAGTATCAGTTGGGATACATTGGTTGTGAGGTTCTACATGACTAGATATCCTCATAGATGTTCCAAAAGGATTTTCTAAAGTAGCGGAACATTTTATCCTTTTTCATGGACGAATGGTAGTTTTACTGACATTATGTGAGGACTTGTTATGGGAGTTTCATAATTCCAACTTGTTTGAACATCCCATAATGGTGAATATGTACAAAGACCTTTAGGATATATATTTTTTGGCTGGAATGTGGTGGAACGTTATCGAGTTTGTGTCTTAGTGTCTCACATTTCAAAGGATAATGGCAGAACATTGGGTTTTAGTAGGTTCTACTCAACATCTAGAAACCCTGGAATGGAAGCGGGATGGCATATCGATGGATTTTATGAGAGGGATTCCATGGATAGTGAGATACTATGATGATATTTGGGTTATTTTTGATCAACTCAGCAAGTCAAAACACTTTCTTTTTATCTTGGAATAGAGTTTGGTAGAGCTTTTGGGGTAGTTTTATATACAAGATATCATTTAGATTCAATGGTCACCCATGATGATGTCTCTAACCATGAATATTGGTTTAAATCATGGTTGTGTAGGGGTCTGTAAGAAGCCTTTGGGACCTAGTTATGGATGACCATGACATTTAACCCCCAAAACGGATGGGCAGACCAAGAGGACTATACTAGCGTTGGAGGTTATTCTGAGATCCTATGTGTTAGAATTTCATCCAGAGCTAGGAGGATCACTTTTCATTGGTATAGTTTTCCTATAATAATATATATAACTCTACTAATAGCTTGTAACCATTCAAGGATCAATAAAAGAGTCCCTTCAGGTCACCCTTATGTTGAAAAAGGATTTATGAGAAATCTCTAGTTGATCCAGATATGGTGCATGTAATTATTGATAAGGTTTAGGTGATCTATGATAATATGGAGAAAACCCAATGAAAAAATAAATCTATCATGGATCTATGTAATAGGGATTTGGAGTTTGAGTAGGGAGACAAATTTTTCCTGAGATCCTCCCCATGAAAAGGATTGCGGAGAATTATCTATGGAAGAAAGATATCACAGAGGTTCATTAGAATGTTTGAGATCCTATAAATGGTTAGTGAGGTTTCGTAATGCTAGAAATTTCCCCTATAGTGAATGAATTCTTCCATTTGTCATAATTGAATAGATACATGCATGAACCTACTCTCATTATTGGCTGGGGTGTGCTGAACATCGAGGATGGGGCCACCTTCAAGGAGTACCCGGTAGTGATTGGGGACTTACATGATAAGATCCTATGTTGATGGACCATTACCTTATTTGGAGTGCTTTGGAAGCATGAGATCATGTGGGAGATCTCTTAGGAGCAAGAGGAAAGATACTGGCTCAATACCCCAACCTTTTTGGGTATCTTATACTTTTCAGTGAAAAAATCCTTGAATGAAGGGAGAATGCTACAACTCTGGTTTTATTGGGTTAGCCCTTTGTATATTTCTATATATTTCTCTAGATTGTTCCCCAAAATTGTCTCCATGTTTTGGTGTCACAGGACCCTATAATTAATATATAACAATACTAATATATATTAAATCATGCATATACATATTTTAAGGATTAATGGTTTTCCCATTGTTTGAGACATCATATGGAAAATCTAAGACCAATTTTTTTTGGAATGTGGGGTTTACCCTAGGAATGGCATAAAGTTGGAAAACATTGGTTGTTCCATGGAATACAACCATTGGTGAGTGTCTTAAGTAAATTAATTAATTTTAATTTATTTAATTTATTTATTTATGGTATAAAGCTATGAATTCCTCTATTAATGTGTTGTTATAGTAAATCTCTTAAGTTGACCACATAACCCGAGAAGATTATAGAGGATGAGGAATAATTATTCATTGGCATTGGAAAACTGGGAACATAGATCAACAGTGAAAAATCATGGGAATAGTGAAATGGATGAATTGAATAGTGGATCTCTTCTTCACCACTAGAAAATAGATTATTTACCAATGATTGATCCATAATTTAAGTAGGGAATGTTATTTGATGGTTTTCCACCCTTGATTAATTGATAACAATGGATATATATATATATATATATAATTTAATTTTTATGAGATTTATGTTCTTTTCATAATCCCTTCCTTACATGGTATTCATGATCTGATTATTATTTTTTCCCCATGTTTTTACCTTAGTTTCCATGATTATTTAATCATTGGTCTAGAATGCACCAAACATTAATGGTTTCACATTATTAGTGTGATTTTCCCCCATCTTTCTTAAATTTATTTGTTATTGGACCATGGGGCCATGGTTGGAAATTGTTGGGTCAAATCCAAGTGCAATTGAACCACCAGATTCATGGAAGATGCAAGAATGACATACATATCAGCGTTTTGTCGATGGATCGTGATGTGATATGGTTTGAGGGTTGATGAAAAGGATTATAGGCTAGATATTGGTTCTTCATCCATGAGAGATGTTCAGTGTGATTATATTTACTACATCAAGATTTGGGTGGCCAGAATCTAGACATCAGTGACAGATAGAGCATGATAAGCCATAAATATGAGTTCCCCAGCATAAATTGAGGTGAAAAATCTGGTAGAGGAATTATGAGTGAGATGTGTGATGGTGTATTAAAATTCAAAAAAATCCCAATATACATAATGTGCAATCCAAGAACACATTCCTTTTATTCCCCTTACTATGACAGCTGAGGTTTTGGGAGGAGATAAATATCTCATGCTATGTATGAATCCTATGCACCCTGTGACCTAGTGCTTGTAGTTTGGTGTGTTACCTAGAAGTAAAAGGGCACAGACATAGAAAAAAACCTAGAAAACCCATATTACATGGGAACAACCATGTACTCAAATCCAACAAGGGTTCTCGTACTTTACCAATGTATATGAGCATGAGAAGTGTCCAAGGGAACGTCCAGAGCACACGAGAACTGGTAGGAAGGGATGGGTAGACCCCGAGCAGATAAGACATGCCATGTACCCTATGTGCACATCATTTAGTCGCACATGTCCAACCAATACATGTCCAGGAGAAGACATGCCTAGGTGTCTAGGAAAGGCTACACATCATGTGACCCTATATACATGCCACACACTTTCCTCAGGAATTTCTACCTTATGTATATCTTTCTTCATAACTCAAATTTGGGACTATGAGTAGCCTATCCTGAGAAATTTCCATATAGAATGTGGTGGAACATGAGCCTCATCCCAGTTGGTGAGGACTCAGGAAGTGAATCCAAAAGACCTGAGATAAAATTTGGGTGAAGAAATATTTCTAAGTTATTTTAGAATGTATTTTAGTAGGCACTATTGTAGGCACTATAGAAGATACTATCTGGTACAGTAGTAGTTGGAACTATTCATCCATCTGGGCCTCTAGGCCACTGGTTTAGTCCTCGGGTCTTGCAAGGATTTCGGCCCACCCAAGGCCTTCATGCCAGTAGTATCTCAAGCCCTTCGAGCCATCTTAAGGACTTAAAGACACCCTAAGGCCTTCAGCCCACATGAATATACAAATGTACCTATAAAACTACAACTGAAAAGGCTCCAAATGAGGATTCAGAGCAGGAACATTCACCATAGCAGAGCTAACTGGAATTGGAATAATGGGAGGGTATGGAATTTCCATTTATAACAGGCCTATGAAACTATGCACATGACTGATAGCTGACCATCCCTATGAAGGTGGAGTACTAATATCATGAAATGTGTTGGGGAGTATTAGTTCCAAGTTATCTTGTCTGGGTGATTTCCTCTATGACCTACAAGTCATATAATTGTCTCTAAACCTTCGATCCATGTAAGGATTCCACCTCACCCCATGAAAGGTGTATTATCTAAATAAAAAAAATAAAGGCCTTAAATCCATTCAGTCATGTAGAATGTGATGGTGGCCTTCCTTTTGGTATTGTAGATATGACTTGAGATGCTATAAGAATTAATATTCTTTTAATTACATTTATTTAGTGATAACAGTCGAGTGTGATCATTGGAGTGTTACTGGAGTTGGGAACCCTCATAATGCACTAGGGAATGGGTTCACATACTGTTTACATAGGTAGGGTTTTCAACTCTTTATATTACATAGGGTTAGGGTCCTATATCTAATAGGTGAAACCTACAATATCCTAGCTTTTTAAACTAGTTGAAAATTTTCAATCTTTTTGAATTTTGATTTTGGTGAGTGGAACAAAACTTATCTTGATAATAAGTACCTAATTCAAAAATTTTGATTGACCCTAATCCTTTTTTAGATGTGGTTTAAGGCTCAGAAAGTGTCTCATGGTTTCATATGAGTTTCGAGTGCATCGGGTCCCAAAAACTCAGTTTTGGAAAAACAAAAATAGGGGCAAATGATTTGATCAAACCAAGAAGCATCCCAGGACTAAATGTATGGCCCATATTTTTTACTAGACACATTTTTTCAATCCATGAAGGTGTGGGTGAACATTAGTGCATGATCTCTATAGCTTTAGATAGAGGGAACATGTATGGGATGTGCATGGTTTGTCAAACTGTGTGCCTAGTCATGCGTAGTGTGGTACTTAGGCAGTGAGCACTACACAATTGGTTCATAATTAGCCAAAAACATGTAGTCAAAACATGAGGGTCATTTAAAGGGGTGAAATTACTATTTTACCCCAAAATTATGTTTATGTTCTTCTTCTCCTTTAGTCTCCAATTCACCCGCATGCACAAGGGTACCTCTCCCATTTCTTCTCCACCTAGGCTTTGGCCTCCTCTCCTAATCTAAAATTTGATTCAACCTCTATCAGTAAAGTTAGAAATGTATTGGTAGGGCTATAAATACTATTTATTCTTTTCCTCTATTACCTTTACATATAGAATTATAAATCTGTGTGAGCAATGTTTTCTATTTTAAGTGTGGTTATCTAAAACTCCGATTCCTCTCATTTCATCTTGAGTTAGAGGTCGATATTTAACGAGTGGGTACCTATGGATTTATGGTAATTGGTTACTAGATTATTCCTTAATTTTATGGGTGTTTTGGGGTGTTAACTTAAATACACACATTGTAATGTTTGAGTGATACCCCTAATTAATTAATGATTATTTTTTAATTTATTTTTAAATGTCACGGGATGTTGTTGAGAATAAACTAGCCTATATGTACATGTAAATCTGGGTAAGGGGATTTTGATCATCTAGGGAGGTTAGGCTGGTTGTCTGTTTTATATTAATTAAATTTTATATATTGATTGTAATGGTTCCATTGGAATGTGATGGGAATGAACTAAGTATTGAGGTGATGTTAATCACCTAGACTAAGGCAACACGATCATCAGATCAAGGGTGTATCCCAAGATACTAAGGGTGATGACGATCATTAAGTTGTGGTGACTTGGTTGATGGTTTGAGGTAATTAGGTAGACAAGTGGGGGAAAGGACCAAGGGACCTGAGATGGTGTTGACCATCAGGATTTCGTGACATGGTCGTGTGGGAATGAGGTAATGGATGGTGTGGTTTAGGTTATTTTTTTAATTTCTACTCATCATTGTTGGTCGAAATTGTTGACGCTCCTTTTCGTCACAGAGTCTAAACGAATGAAAAGGGAAATTCCTTAGCACAAATTGATTTATCCTTTGAATAAAACATCAAAAATAGAAAAAGGAATGAAAAAGGAATCAAATACCTTTGGGTCACGCAAGTTCCCTCACTATCGCGCAAGTACACTTGCGCGCCACCCAAATGGGTGCGCAGGTGACTTGTGCGCCCTCTTTGAAAACCACCAAGGGTCTTCTCCAGCCTATAAATACCCCCGGTGGGCCCCCCATCTGAGGAGGAATTTTTCTAGAATTTAGATACAGAGCTCTGAATGCCCAAGTCTCCTCTTCAAGTCTACTGAACACTTCTAAGGTAATTCTTTACCTAGAATGGAAGATCTAGACAAGAGGAATAATGTCTAAGTGTTAGAATTCACTAACACTTGCACGCCTAAGTGTTTTACCTTTAAGGGAAATGGAAACACTTGCGCGCCTCCTTACCTACTTATTGAAACTTGCACGCCACTCTTCTGGAAGTACCTTGGGATAATTCTAAAGTCTTTGTCCAAGGATCGACCAAGTATTACCCTACTGGTTAAACAGTCATGCAAGTACCCATGTGCCGCGTAGGTATACCTGCACGACTAGGAGTTGCGCGCCCACGCAGTACCTGCGCGCCTACCAGGACTTGCGCGCCCTTCTATTTTTGGGTACCCTTCTTGCCCATTTTAACCCTTTTTATGCCATTCCACATCTCCTACTCAAGATTCAGTCTTCAAGACACTCTTCAAGCCATTTATGCCATGTTCTCTTGATTGAATTCCTTATCTGAAAGGAGTTCCATGGAATATCTCTCAAAACATAGTGATTTTCACATCTTTATATCACTAAATTTAGAGAGTTTATTTATTTAACCTCATCCTTTAAGATGAGAGAATCCTTAATTTGGGCCTCCTTTTCATGAATAAGCCCCAATCCAAATTCTCAATTAATTTGGGAATCCTTCTTAGGAGTAAGCCCCGAGTCCTCATTGACATGAGCTTCCTTTTCAGGAGTAATCCCCAGTTTCAAATATGGGCATCCTTCTCAGGAGTAAGCCCCAAGTACTCATTGATTTGGGCTTACTTTTCAGGAGTAAGCCCCAGTTCCAAATATGGGTATCCTCCTTAGGAGTAAGCCCCAAGTCCCTTAATTTTCAAATCCCTTTAACCTAGGCCATATTCTTATGAGTAAGCCCCATTCTTAATTCCTCTTAACCAGTCTTAATTTACTTTTGATCTGGGATTCCTTTTCAGGAGTAAAACCCAATCATGAGTCCCCTCCTAATTTTGGAATCTTCCTTAGGAGTAAACCCCAAGTTAGAATACCCAAATATCCATGAAGTACATATACCTTTATGGAACTTGTTCTTGGATTTCTTCCCTGAAGTAAATCTTAATCCTTATCTATTTTGGGAACTCATACATACATAATCCCCACATCATTACATCTTTCGTGGAACAATTGTCTGGTTTTACCAATACCTCTTGTTTCTCACACCAAGCATGACTCACGTGAGCTTAGAGTGTAAAATTTATCATGACATCTTTCTTTGAGCCATCAATCATGCATAAAAATAAAACTCCCTTACTCGAACTATGTGGGTTCTGATTACTTTTCCAAAAAAAAGTATACGTAGGTAGCCCATCAGCGGGTACAATCCCAACTCTGAAATAATTCATGTCCTTCTGAATGACAATAAACTTTAAGTGCCCTACTGAGTGGCTTTAAACCCATTATGGTTATCATAATGACCCAGAGACTTTTATGTACTAAAGGATACCATTGAATAAGAATCTCTAACAAATACAGATGATTCTCTATCGATGAAGAACCTCGAATACATATAAAATATTCTCTAAATTTCCTACATATCAATCATTGATTGTCAAATCTAACAGAAATCTCATTTTATGCTTGGTAATGTAATAAGGATTCATGAACATAACTTAAATATATAAAGAGAGTCCCAGAGTAGAAAATAATTCCCCTAAAAAAGGTGTGATGAGTCCGACCTCCCATCCTCTCGACCAATGAAAATTCCTAAGACTCACCAGTCCACAACTAATGAGCGCCTACCTTTTGAAAGTAGGTCCAAATGGATATGGAATCATTGGATGTTTCTGGTTCTACGAACAAACCCGTTAGAAACCGATTAGAATGTTTGAACCTTCAATCAATTAGGTCATCCCCAATTCCAGAGGAAACAAAAAATGGTGAAACTGACATGAATCCTTAACCAAGTTAAAGTGATGTTTTAATTATTTGTTAGGCCCCTATTTAAAACTCAATGAGAGGGCCAACAAAGAAGTCAAAAACATATATACTCATCCAAAAGATGTAGCAGCCGAAATCATCTTGATTATGTCTGTTATATCAAACATGCACTCTTTTTAAAGATCTTCTGTATTACGAAAATGGCTTCTCTCAAGTTTACACCCGTGAATACGTCTGCTGTGAAAACCTCTGCTGTGAATGCCACTACTGCTACTCCTGCTGAATCGTCGTCTGCTATGAGGATGACATCACCTACTTAGCATCTTCAACGCTGGGTATCAAATGCACTAGTTAAGGAGTACCATCAAAACAGTACTATTCCAACTCTGGAGGCCGCTCGACAAGCCCTCCAAGTCAATAATTCAACCTGGTCTTCCGGACAGCGATGACCAGTGATCAAGAAGCAGGCGGTGCTAACCACCATCTCCAACCATTTCAGGTCCTTATCCCCGGAACACAATCACCATTCACTCCCATATTCTGAGGAGGTGAATGAGAAGGTCCCTTAGGGCCTTAATTCAAGGAGACATGAGTCCTTCCCAAGGGATTCCATCAACAATCGCCGCCAGACTCGTGTGGCAGTGCACCCTTAACATGACGAGGGTATCAACTCCAGGCGTTCGGCTCAGGTTCCTCGAACCCGAGCTGGCAAGAAAAAAATCCAGAGGAAAAATCCGGTCAACATTGAGAAATTTCTCTTCTCTGCCATCTCCGGAGAAGTCCACCAACCTAACTTGGTGGCAAGCAACGAGCGGGCACACACCCGTCCGTTTTAATCCCGCTGTCCAGCAGACTCGTCTGGCATCATCATGCCAATACCGCTAGGCAATTCCGACGGAGTACTATAGATAGGAACATACACCTTTTTATAAATAATCATCTAGTCAGCAGGCTCGTCTGACTACATACGATGAATCCCTCCAACCCAATGTGTTGACAACTGGTAAAAAGGAACATACACCTGCTTACACTCATCAATCCTGCCAGCAGCCTCATCTGTTAGTATTGAAGGAAGATCATCAACCACATTTGGCGGATTACAATCAACAGGCACATACACCAGCTAGTATTGATTAAGCCTACCAACAGTCTCATTTTGTAGCATTCAGAGAAGTCATTCAGAAAGCTCCGATGACAAACAGGAGGCCGAATCAACTCTCTACCCCCACACTTGAGTACTGTCAGGATTCATTGACAGGAAAAGAAGGAAAGGAGCTAGAACACACACCTAATCCAAGCATGGAATGGATGTATATCCCCATTCCGGCAGCTGAAGTCACCAAGCATATTCTATCAATGGTGAAAGAGCAGAAGCAAATCCATGCTCATATTCCGGATGCCTACCAGGATATTATAACAGCTTCAACAACATCTTAGGGAAAGACACATTAATCTATCCCTACCAGTGGAGTGACACATCAACAGTTCACTCCAAAACAGATACACACCTCTGTTCCAGTTCAAGAGGGTTGTGGGGCGTACTCCCCCATATCATACGGACAACCAAGTCAAGTACATACACCTGGTTTTAGTGGAGATAATCAACCTAACTTGATCATTTCTACTGAGCAGGAACACACACCTGTCAAATTGAGTAAGAAGGCATCTAATAAGAAGACCCGCCTAACACAGTCAAGAAATCAAGGGCCAATCTGTAACAAGGCCTTACTCGATGCTGGAGTTTTTGATGCACTCAAACAACTATCTGTTGCAACTCAAGATTATTCTCTCTTAGTTCCCAATAGTGGGAATATTAATTCCGAAGGTCTGCATCAAATACTTCCTCATGAAGGCTTGCTTCATGATAATTCGGTCAATCTCGAAGTTTCATCTTCAGATGAGAGACACAAGAACCCTCTGTGTGGCCAGAATATCAAGGAGCAAGAGATCTGATCTTTTGCTGTAACCCACCATGGTGGTCCTCCCATTATGATGAATTTCGCTACGAAAGTCCTCTCCGTAGTAGTTATTCACATTTCTTGGAAAATTCTTCAATAGACAATGTAGTGACGAGAAATCCCAATTATCTTGAGGCACTTTCAAAAGTAATGCCAGTCATGTCTAATGTTTTACCATTAGAAAGTGAAATACTTTCTTAATAAGAAGATAGCCCAGGGTGTAGCTCATTCTCCGAACAACCCCAAGTCATGAATCTTCTAGTTTGATTAGTGATTTCTCTACCAATATTGTTGAATCTGATGAAGCAACAAGTAATCACCATCTATGGTCTAATCAGGTAGAAGAATCTTCATTGCATGATAAATAGGAAATACTAAACATGAGAAAACAACTGGTGAAAGGTGAAGTGCCAGTCATGTTTTGGCCTCTGGATGACTCTCAGTATGACATTCCAGAGATGTTGACGGAAGACGGAATTCATGATATTCATCTCAACATATGGAAAAATCATTGTCAGTTGAAAATGAAAGTATTATCTTATGATGAATATGAAAATCATGGTAAGATAATAGAAGGGTTACAACATCAGATTGATTTGGCATCTCTATCAGTCTCTCGATATCCGAAGGCTGAAAATCAGCAGAGAGACCTTCAGCGTTCATGCCATGGCACACTAAGAATATTGCGCCAGTTAATTGCCAATTCCCCGTCTGGTATTCATATCAGGGGATGGGGTGTTTATGGAGTATTACATTTCACTGTTCTCTCCAGTCAGCAAAGCCCGTCAAAAATGGTATCATTCAATGTTATTGCCTGTGGCTGGCCACAGTCAATGGGTTTTGTTTGTAATAAAAATCTTGACCAAGAACAGGCTTCAACTAGTTCCTCTCAATATCAAGCATACAAAGAAAAAGTTGTTGAATTAATCCTGCATCAAGAAAACGAGAATATTGAATAGGACTCTCGTATGGAGCAAGCACATCATCAAGTGACATAAGTGTCAGAAATCATCCAACGGTCTTTTGAACCGAGTGATAAAAGTGGATGTCGATTGATGCATCCAGCTAATTTCCAGACCAAGGTCCTCAAGATCAGGAGAGATTTCGAAAAAGTCTCAGATATAGCATGTCAAGAGTGACCCCATCTTGCCAGATTGGGGAATCTTTTAAACCAACCCTAAGAATCAACAAATAGGATTTGAGGAGTTGAGAGGGAACAACAGGAACAACCCTAGTCTACCAGATTGGGTAATTTTTCAAATCCTCAATCCCTCCCTCATAGAAATTCAGTCTTCTCTCAATTGGGGAAGAAACCTAAAGAGAAACGAAGAGGCAAATTATCAGGATATTCCTTCCAAATTACGATTCGTCAAGAAGTTCCCGAGGGATCGAATCAACAAAAGGCAATGTCTCATCAAAGAAATGGAAGAAGAAAATATCATAGAAATGCTGATAGAAGGGATGTGATACATTATGCATCAATCAATTTCATTAATGCTGTTGTTTTTGATCCCCCAGATGAGGCTCACTCAGGGGACTCAGATGAAGAGGTTCCTGCTCAAGAAGTTGTACGCACAAACACAAATGAAGAAGGTGTGCGTACACGAAATCAAAGGATTACCCATAATCTAGGTAATCCTTCAAGTAACCCACTTACCCCTCTCCAAATGGAAGCTAACAAGGGGAATGGAAAGAATCACTTTACATGCCATTCCTCTAGATAAGGTCAATCATTCTCACTAGAGAAAATATTTGCATAAAAGGAGGAAGAAATGAAGGAATTTAGGAGGTTGAATGCAGAACTACTTCAAGGTAGTCTTCCTCATAAGCATGCTGGAGTCAGTCAGCCAAGGGAAGTTGTTGCAGCTACTGAGATGAATCAAGAACATAATCCTCTATTAGTACACCCTCATAGGTCTAATCCTACGGTTCAAGTGTAACAACAATTGGCGGTGCTACCATCAGTTGCAGTACCAGCCACCACATCTGTACCAGCACCAGTCATTGCACCTGTTTGGGTCCAAGATTAACCGGATGTTTCTCAAAAGTTAATAACTACTATTAATTCATTAACAGCTCGGTTGGAAGCTATGTAATGAAAGCGTGCTCAAATTCAACTAGAAAAGAGAGTTTACCCTGAATGGGTAGATTCAATCCCTCCCCCATCAAGTTTTGGGAACCCTGTATTCCCTATTTTCAATGGATCAGGAAATCATGAACAACATTTGACAAATTACGTGTCTTGTTGTGATCTTATGATGGGAACTCCAGAACAGCAAGAAGTAGTGAAACTCATATTCTTCATGAAAACCTTGCAAGGACCAGATTTTATCTAGTACACAAGCTTACATTCCTGGTAAATTACCGGATGGGAGGATCTTTGCCAAAAATTCCTTCTTCAGTTCAGCTCAACGTTGCCAAAGACAATAATTTTTTATCTTACAAACTATAAGAAAAGGGAGAATGAAAGGGTATCAGATTTCATTGATCACTGGAAGAGATTAACATATTCCTTAATCTTAGAACTCCCTAAAGAATAACTGTTTCCAATTTGTGTGGAAAATATGCGTGAGGAATTATGCACGCCGTTGATCCCTGTGAAATACATAGGAAGGTTTCGAGACATTACTTCAATCACTCAACATATTGAATATTATCTTATAAAGACTAAGGATAAAGCTCATGTAATTCCATCAGCTCTAGGAAGGAGAATGGGTAAAGAAAAGACTGCTACAGTTATGATTAAACAAGCACCTGTACCTACTTCTACTTCAAAACCTTCAACTTCTCAAAGGTCTCCACCTCCTGAGAACCAAAAAAAGGCCACTTCATCAAGATGATCAAATAGATCAAAGACAAAAACAATTTGAGAATCTGAAGAGAAAAGTTTACTCTTTCCGAAATAAACAAGTTCCTGGTTATTTCATTTTGGCTTTGGAAAATAATTTGGTTCAATTGCCAAGGCCCAAGAGGCCGAAAGAGGAAAGAGATAAAGACCGTCCCAATTATTTCCCATTTCATTAGATGTTGGGGAATCCCATTTAGGAGTGTTTTGTTATCAAGTACCTCATACAAAAAATGGTCGACTTGGGACAAGTCAAACTGAAAGGTTCTTCAGCTCAGGTAGAATGTGTTACTGCTACAGATCCAAAGGAGGAGGGTGATTGGTAAGAAGTCAAGAAAAATAATGCGCAAAAATATGATGATTGGATGGTCAGAAAAACGATCAACCGAACTCATGCTATTTTGCAAACACAATTGAAGAAACCAATTGTGCCTTCTGCCATGAATGCTGCAGAAAAACCCTTTTCATCAGAGGGAAAATCATCAAAGAAATGACATGATTCAAAGAAAGAAAAAGAATTAAAAGAAGATGAGTATGTGTCAAAGACTAAGCTGTCTTTGACTCTGGAAGATTTCATTCCATCTACTTCGAAGCCATGGGCACCGCCCAACCAAACGACACAACCTAAATAGGCTAATCAAGTAGATTCTTCGTCAGATGAAGAGTTGATCTTCGGTTCTGTTAATATGATTCAATTAATAGATCCATATTCTAGTCACAGTTTTGATTTTGATGATCCCTAGTTCTCTGTATCAAACAGAGGAATTAGAGTAAGTTACAGAGGCTCAGGATACAGGGGAAGACGTGGATCTTTCAGAGGCCACTATTACAATTCTACCCCTGCTAGAACTATGTATGCAGCAGAAACACATGGTAGATCCCTTCAACGAGCTCAACAAGAACAAGAAAGTTCTTCCACACAAGGAAGACTTATCCCAGGAACAATTATTATAGAATATCAGTTGAAGGTTCCATATTCTTCCTCTCAGCATGTAAATATACCTAATCGGTCCAATATTCCAAATCCAGGTGTATTACCAACTCATATTCCAATACAAGATGCATCAAATTCCAAAGCATCAACTTCCAAGGCACCTGCTAAACCACATGTTCCTGTTGGGAAATGCAGACATTTGGATCAAATGTATGATATATTGAAACACCTGGCCCAAGTACCAGCCAAGTTATCAATTCTGGATGCCTTGAATTTATCAAAGGATCTTCGGGAGGCACTCATTGAGGCTTTGTCAAGTCCTCAAGAGTTTGAGACTGAAATTGCTGCAGCTGAAGTCTACCATGTAGAGAATAATCCTGCAGAATGCCATGCAGTGATATCTTTCATAGATGAAGATGAATATGATGTCGTGCATGGACATATTAGATCTTTGTACTTATCTGGAAAGGTCAATGGTGTAGACATCCAAAGAGTTTTCATTGATAATGGTTCAGGAGTCAACCTCATGCCCATTCGTACCCTTCATCGATTGGCCCTCAACAAATCTGATTTTTCTCCTTCTACTTTGATGTTACAAGGATATGATAAAAATGAGTAAGAACCACTGGGTGAGATTACACTCAGAACTCAGTTTGGAGATTTTGTATACAATTCAGATTTCATCATTGTTGATCAAGACTTAGCCTTCAACATATTTCATGGAAGACCCTAGCTACATCGGCATGCGACTATCCCTTCATCATACCATCAATGTCTCAAATATTGTTTTGATGGTCAAATTGGGACATTGTATGGTGATAAATCCTCATTCAAGACATGTGAATCTCAATACATTGAGGCAGAATTCTATCACATAAAGGGAAAATACAAATCCGCAATAAGGTGGATTAGCAAAGTTAATGCTCTATATGGTTTGGAAAAGATTCCAGTAAACCCATTTACACATGTGAGCACAGATTATGTGGTACCTATCAGTCAAATTGACAAGATAGACCCAAATGAAAATACTCTTATGGAAGGATCCATAATGTCAATTATGGAAATCTAGACAGACAACATGGGAGAAAGTGGTGATCCACCAATCAATGATGAAAGCTCAAATGGAGATGTCCTCATTTCATCTTCTAAAATCCAACAAGTCTATACTACGCCAACTAGGCCAGAAGAAGTTATAGCAATGTTAGAGGTTAACGATGATGTTAATTCTCAATCCATCATCTCCTCTTTAATACCCAAGGAAGACCCTTCATCATCAATTGGGTCAGAAATGGAAGCTTCTTCTTCAAGATGTTCAAATTTTAACATCTCTTCTGATCATGGAAATTATTCTTCATCATCTACTATGAAAGTGGAAACAGAAGAAGTAACACATGTTGAAGAAGAAGAGGAATATCCCAGAGATTCTCCTCTATCATTTGAAGAGGGTATCTCTACTATCGTGGATGAACTTAGAGAAATAAATCTGGGTACAAAAGAAGATCCACACCCCACTTTAATTAGTGCGTCTATGACTCTTGAAGAGAAAGAGATGTATATTTCCTTTTTAAAGAAAAATTGAGATATATTTGCTTGGAACTATACAGAGATGCCAGGGCTTGATCCTGATGTTGACACTCATTGTTTGGGTTTTCCAAAAGAACATCAATGATTCAAACAAGCTTCTAGAAGAACACACCCAGCCTATGTATCCAAAATTGAAGTTGAAGTTGATAAACCCATCAAAGATAACTTCGTCAGAGAAGTTCAATATCCCAAGTGGTTGGATAATATTTTCCTAGTGAAAAAGAAGAATGTGGAAATTAGAGTTTGCATTGATTTCAGATATCTTAATCGGTATTGGCCTAAGGATGATTTTCCAGTTCCGATTACAGAACTCTTGATTGATTCGAAAACTGGCTATGAAGCACTTTCCTTCATGGATGGATATTCTGGATATAATAAAATCTGGATGGCTCCAGAAGATGAAGAATCTACAACCATTAGAGCCCCTTAGGGCGTGTTTTTCTATCGGGTAATGCCCTTTATCCTAAAGAATGTAGGCACAACATATCAACATTCCATGCATCGTATCTTCGAACCCTTTTTGGGAAAGTTTGTTGAATGTTATGTGGATGATTTGGTGGTTAAATCCAAACAATGTTCTAATCACTTGGATGATTTGGAAATCATATTCCACAAACATCGACAACATAATTTGAATATGAACCCCTTAAAATGTTCTTTTGGGGTAACCTTAGGAAAATTTCTCGGCTTTGTTGTACACCATCGTGGTATTGAAGTCAATCCTGAGAAGACCGAGTTAATCCTTGGTATGTCAACTCATCGAAATTTGAATGAATTAAGAGGAATTCAAGGACACTTAGCCTATATTCTGCGTTTTATCCCCATTTTGGCAGGCAAAAGTTTACCCTTCACCAAATTGATGAAGAAGGGAGTCACTTATAATTGGACTAAAGAATATCAAGAAGCATTTGATATTCTCAAGATGTATCTCTTAAGTACACCAGTTTTAATTCCACCTATTGAAGGAATACCACTTATCCTCTTTGTGACAGCTCTAGAGCTATCATTGGGTGCCTTTCTTGCTTTGAAGAATGATGCTGGGAATGAAAACAACCTCTACTATCTCAGTCGGACTATTATTGAAGCAAAAACACGATACTCAAATATTGAGAAGTGCTGCCTAGCATTAATCTTTGTAGTTCAAAAGTTGAGACACTACCTGAAACATCACGAGGTCCAATTGGTATCTCGTAATAACCTTCTCAAATTCATCCTTAGTCGTCCAATGCTTACAGGATGTCTGGCAAGGTGGGCAGTTATCTTGCAGCAATTTGATATTCAATATGTGTCTCAAAAGGAAATACAGGGCCAAGATTTGGCTGATTTCCTTGCTGAACACCCTTAAGTGGAAGACACATCTTCAGATATTGAACTCCCTGATGAGGAAGTCTTCTCTATTCAAGAAAGTCTTCAAACATGGGAAATGTACTTTGATGGTGCTTCCAGAAGTCCAACAGGGAAGAAAATAGAAAATCCTAAATTAAACAATGTTGGCTTAGGAATTGTACTCATTTCTCCAGAAAAGGAAGTGTTAACTTATTCATTTTCATTATTGGGAGGCAGTACAAATAATGAAGCAGAATACCAAGCTCTTATTGCAGGATTGGAGTTGGCACTTCAAGAACAAGTGAATCAATTAAAAGTGAAACGTGATTCAGACCTGGTAATAAAACAAGTCAATGGGGATTATGCCATCAGAAAAGAAGAACTAATCCCTTTGTATGATTACATCAAATAATTAATGGCATAATTCCCTTCGGAACCGGCATTTTCTTATGTCCCAAGATCACAAATTGCTCAAGATGATGCACTGGCTAATATAGCCACAGCTCTGGAAGATCCAAATCGGGATGAGACAACCATCAGTATTGCCCACCATCATACAATTTCACCTTATGTTTAATCTAGAACAGAAGAGATCAATGAAATTAGTCCCATTCCTAAACCATATGGTCATGATACAGGATGGATGACACTTATCAGGGAATACCTTCAAAATGAAACACTTCCACCTGATAGAGCCGGGAAAGAACAAGTCCAGAGACGTGTGGTCAATTTCACTCTTTATGATAGCCCAGATCACTTAGAGAAAATTCTCTACAAACATGGTTTTGATGGAGTTCTCTTTAGATGCATTGATGATGAAGAGACAATGGATGTCATGAAAGAAGTGCATGCAGAAGTCTGTGGTTCCCACCAGTATGGACATAGACTGTTTGATCAGATTTGAAGGCTTGGATACTTTTGGCCTTAAATGATACAAGATTGTGTTGATTTTACAAAGAAGTGTCATTCATGCCAAGTACATTCCAACTTAATTCATTAACCTCCAAAGTTGCTTCATACAACTAAATACTCATGGCCATTTTCCACATGGGGAATGGATGTGATGGGACCTTACCCTTCAGCTACTTCCAAACAGTTTATGTATATTCTTACTACTACTGACTTCTTTTCCAAATGGACAGAGGCAATACCCCTCAAAGAAGTTAGTTCTAAAATCATTGTTAGCTTCATCAAGTCTAACATCATTACTAGATTTGGTGTCCCTCATACCATATTGACGGACAATGGCACCAACTTCTGTTCATCCAAGGTGAAGAATTTGTATCAAGAATAAAAAATCAAATTCAATCATTTATCTCTGTATCATGCAGTGGCCAATGGCTAGATAGAAGCCTTCAACAATAATCTATCAAATATACTGCAAAAGATGGTGGATAAAGATAAGAAGTCATGGCCTGATAAACTCTTTCATGATTTATGGGCTTATCGAACCACCACCCGAACTGCAATGCGGTCAACTCCATATTCACTGGTATATGGATCGGAAGCAGTCTTGCCCATTGAAGTTCAATTACCTTTTCTCATAGTAGCCATTTGTGATC
Source organism: Viscum album (assembly GCA_963277665.1). NCBI lineage: Eukaryota > Viridiplantae > Streptophyta > Magnoliopsida > Santalales > Viscaceae > Viscum > Viscum album. The sequence continues at coordinate 408,911,605 of OY728125.1, read as the reverse complement.
AATCATCTACAGATGAAAAATTTCAAAAGCGATTGAATGAATTGGAATGGTTAGATGAGAAAAGATTGTGCACTCTGCACCACTTGAAAGTCTATCATAATTGAATATCATGAGCTTTCAACAAAAAAAGTTTGTCTTCGTTCATTCGTTCAGGGAGAATTGGTATTAGTTCTTAGAACTCCAATGATACCAGGAAAGAAACCTACCAATCTTGAACCAAAGTGGGAAGGACCTAATTCAATACATAAGGTCTATTCTAATAGAGCTTATTCTTTAATCTCAATGGATGGAGAACTCATCACTACTCCAACAAATTCCATATTTCTAAAGAAGTATTTTGTATAAATACAAAATACACCATCCATGGTCCATGCATATGACCTTAAACTATTTGCATATCCCTTACATCCACCATGACGTTAAACTGCACCATCCATGGTCCATGCATATGACCTTAAACTATTTTCATGTCCCTTGTGTCCATCACAACGTTAAATTGTACCATACATGATCCATGCATATGACCTTAAACTATTTGCATGTCCCTTGCATCCAGCATGATGTTAAACTTCACCATCCAGAGTCCATGTATATGACTTTAAACTATTGGCACTTATGTCCAACATGACATTAAACTGTATCGTCCTTTTTTTCGTCCAACATGACGTTAAACTATGAAAAATTCCCTAATACGTCCAACATGATGTTAAACTGTGAAAAAGTCACCATAATACGTCCAACATGACGTTAAAATGTGTCCTCTTTTGTCTATACTACATGACATTAAACTGCACAGTCCTCTTTTTGTCCAATATGACATTAAACTATATTGTCCCCATCATCCTAACTACATGATGCTAAACTGTATAGAAATCCCTTAATACATCCTACATGACGTTAAACTGTATTTTTTCCTTGCTACATGACACTAAACTGTGCAGCACCAATAGTCCTAGCTGCAAGACTTTAAACTATATAGTCCCTTCATATGTCCTATATGACATTAAACTGTGCATCGTTAAGGTTGTTGTTACCTATTGTTTCTCACACCGAGTATGACTCACGTGAGCTTAGAGAAAATTTCAACCATAACACCCTCTTTGGGCTGATAACCATGCGTAAGTCCCAACATCATTTTTCAGGTCGTTGTCCCCAAAAAAACAACTTGATCACTAATTCATTCTTTAATTGAACTACGCGGACTTTGATCCTTGCCTTCTAGACTGGGTACGTAAGCAACCTCCCAAGGTTCAAGCCCAAAACCAATCTCTTCACATCGGTTCACCTCCATCTCATACGATGTTGATTCGTGAAACCACCCCCAGAATCAATATCTTTACATTGGTTCACCTTCGTCCTTGATATACGATGTTAAACTGTACAACACTTTTTTCCTGTATGACAATAAACTACAATATTCTTTAATTCCCTCACCTGAGAGGGAATCATTTTTTACATTGATATTGAATCATGTTAAAAAAAACCATGTGAATACATGGAAATACCTGAACCTTGTATCTTGGGTTAAACCATAATTACACTAAAGTCCCCTTTCATCCTTCACATGTACAAACCAAATATGTACAGAGGGTATTTCTAGAACTAAGTGGGCTTGATTCCCATCCTTATAGGATACGTAGGAATGTTCGAGTGTCCCTCGAATCCAGCCCCATGTTTTTGGGCCTAACCCCAAATTCCACTTTCAGTCCCCTAGCTAAAAAGTCCCCATGAAAACACACATTGTGTATTTATTATAATGGTCTGAGTTCTATGACACTAAAACTAAGATCTCCCATACTTTCGTCCCACAAAACGTTAAACTACATTTCAAGAACTACGTACGGCTTGATTCCCATCCCTATGGGATACGTAGTGAAGTCCAGTATTTCAATTCAGGACCCAGCCACAACATGAATATGGTTAGCATTGATTTGTGTATCTCTGCATACATCATACAATACCCATCTTTATGTGTCATATTCCTAGTCTTAAATACTTCAAGATTTTCATAACCCTTTTCTTGACTTCTGGTCATAAAATGTCCAAATTTCTGAGAATTCTTTTTCCTGACCATGCAGCACGTGCCCTTAGGCGGCCTTGCATAAACAGTCTACATAACAGATGTTTCATCCAAAATATGCTATTATTTGACTATGCATCCAATGCCCTTAGGCGGCCCTGTATAATTCAACCCCCTAACGGGTTCATTAAATAATAGTAACTTCATTCTTAGAAAGGAAACCTCTTTTGTACTTAGTTGTCTTAACAACAAATATGTGAGGATCTGCAGAAAATATCCATCCTTAACATATTCTACCCATGTTCTTTTTCATAATCTGAAAGTATTCAAGTCTAAGGTTTATATTCCTCTTCCCTACTTTTGGGTCAGACCTTCGTAGAAGTGAAATTCATCCAATTCTTAGACAATCCTATTTGGAAATATCTTCTGCATATTCAAGTACCTTTCTCCATACAGCAAACTCTATGCTTTGGAAAAGTTGAATCCCCATAAAATTTCACTAGATTCTTAGCAGTAGAAAAGTAAATTTCCGAGAGTTCTTTTTCCAGAATATGCAGCACGTGCCCTTAGGCGGCCTTGCATAAGTAGTCTATATAATGGACCTGTCAGCCAAAAGAAGCTACTTATTTAACTATGCAGCCAATGCCCTTAGGTGGACCTGCATAATTCAACCCCCTAACGGTTTTGTTAAATATTGGTAACTTAATTTTCGGGAACTACTTCTTCTAATTCCTTTTAGCTCTTTTTCATATCATTCCTCAGATTCAAATTTTCTTAAGTCCTAGTTTACATATTTTCCCTCATACTTGAGTGTGGTAATATGTTGTGAGATTAATTTTCAAGGAATTGAGTCAATTTTTATCCATTTTGGTCAAAATATTTTGACCTTAAACATTAGCCTTTTTATAGTCCAATATGCATGACTTTAAACTGCCGGATTTCTTGTTTTTTCTCACCTCAGAGTCAAATCCTCTTTTCTTTCGGATCCAATTCTGAGGGGGGACTTTTTTTGACGCTCCTTTTCATCACAGAGTCTAAACGAATGAAAAGGGAAATTCATTAGCACAAATTGATTTATCCTTTGAAGAAAACATAAAAAATTGACAAAGGAATGAAAATGGAGTCAAATACCTTTGGGTCGTGCAAGTTCCCTCATTGTCGCGCTAGTACACTTGCGCGCCGCCCAAATGGGCGCACAGGTGACCTGCACACCCTCTTTGAAAACCTCCCAGGGTCTTCTCTAGCCTATAAATACCCCCAATGGGCCCCCCATTTGAGGAGGAATTTTTCCAGAATTCAGATACAGATCTCTGAACGCCCAAGTCTCTTCTTCAAGTATTCCGAACACTTATAAGGTAATTCTTTACCTAGAATGGAAGTTTTAAACAAGAGGAATAAGGTCTAAGTGTTAGAATTCACTAACACTTGTGCGCCTAAGTGTTTTACCCTTAAGGGAAATGGACACACTTGCGCGCCTCCTTACCTACTTATTGAAACTTGCGCGCCACTCTTCTGGAAGTACCTCATGATAATTATAAAGGCTTTGGTCAAGGATCGCCCAAGTATTACCCTAGTGGTTAAACATTGCACAAGTAACCATGTGCCGCGTAGGTATACCTATGCGACCAGGACTTGCGTGCCCACGCAGTACCTACACGCCTACTAGGACTTGCGCGCCCTTCTATTTTTGGGTACCCTTCCTACACATTTTAACCCTTATTATTCAATTCCACCTCTCCTATTCAAGATTCAATCTTCAAGACACTCTTCAAGCCATTTATGGAATGTTCTCTTGATTGAATTCCTTATCTGAAAGGAGTTCCATGGAATATCTCTCAAAACTTAGTGATTTTCACATCTTTATGTCACTAAAGTTAGAGAGTTTATTCATTTAACCTCATCCTTTAAGATGAGAGAATCTTTAATTTGGGCCTCCTTTTCAGGAATAATCCCCAGTCCAAATTCTCACTTAATTTGGGCATCCTTCTCAGGAGTAAGCCCCAAGTCCTCATTGATTTGGGCTTCCTTTTCAAGAGTAATCCCCAGTTTCAAATATAGGCATCCTTCTCAGGAGTAAGCCCCAAGTCCTCATTGATTTGGGATTCCTTTTCAGGAGTATGCCCCAGTTTCAAATATGGGCATCCTTCTCAGGAGTAAGCCCCAAGTCCTCATTGATTTGGGCTTCTTTTTTAGGAGTAAGCCCAAATTTCAAATATGGGCATCCCCCTTAAGAGTAATCCCCAAGTCCCTTAATTTTCAAATCCCTTTAACCTAGGCCTTATTCTCAGGAGTAAGCTCCAGTCTTAATTCCTCTTAACCAGTCTTAATTTACTTTTGATCTGGGCTTCTTTATCAGGATTAAAACCCAATCATGAGTACCCTTTTAATTTGGGCATCTTCATTAGGAGTAAACCCCAAGTTAGACTACCCAAATCTCTATAAAGTACATATAACTTTATGTACCTTGTTCCTAGATTTCTTCCCTGAAGTAAATCTTAATCCTCATCTATTTTGGGCAGTCATACATACATAATCCCCACAACATTGCATCTTTCATGGCATAATTGTATGGTTTTACCAATACCTCTTGTTTCTCACACCGAGCATGAATCACGTGAGCTTAGAGTGTAAAAGTAATCATGACATCTTTCTTTGAGCCATCAATCATGCATAAAAATCATACTCCCTTACTCGAACTATGTGGGTTCTGATTCCTTTTCCAAAACAAAGGATACGTAGGTAGCCCATCAGTGGGTACGATCCCAACTCTGAAATAATCCATGTCCTTCTGAATGAAAATAATTGTAAAGTGCCCCACTGAGTGGATTTAAAACCAGAATGGTTATCATAATGACCAAGATACTTTTATGTACCGAGGAATACCATTGACTAATAATCTTTAACAAATACAGATGATTCTCTATCGATGAATAACCTCAAATACATATAAAAGATTCTCTAAATTCTCTACATATCAATCATTGATTTTCAGATCTAAAGGAAAGATCATTTTATACTTGGTAATGTAATAAGGATTCAAGAACAGAACTTAAATCTATAAAGAGAGTCCCTAAGTATACAATAATTCCGCTAAAAAAGGTGTGATGAGTCCGACCTCCCATCCTCTCGTCCAATGAAAATTCATAAGACTCATCCGTACACAACTAATGAGTGCCTACCTTTGGAAAGTAGGTCCAAATGGATATGGAATCATTGGATGTTTCTGGTTTTATGAACAAACCTGTTAGAAACCGATTGGAATGTTTGAACCATCAATCAATGAGGTCATCCCCAATTCCAGATGAAACAGACACACCATTAGATTCATGTGAACACAGATAGAACATGGTTGAGGTGGTGTTTATCACTCGTTGTGGGTGGATGCCTCCATTGATATTGTGGCTAGGGGATGGTGTAGATTATTGTTTATGTTAGAGGTTATCACATTAGAATTCCATAGTGGATGGCGATGGGCCATTGGGAGATGGTGTTGAGACCATTGGTTGGGGGATGTGATCACCGTTTACTTAAGGCTATTGGTCCAGGATTATGGGAGGATGGATATATCTATATCTTGGGATGTAGGCTATTGAGACGATGTTGATTATTATTTAATGGAGTACAGATATCATAGTGCCTTAGTTCATCGGGCTACTAACTCAACAAGGAAATTCTATGAAGAGGTATGAGGGACCTGAAACTTATTTACTAGGAATGTCGTTTGGGAATTAGTTACTTGATTAATGACACATGAGGTGTTGGATGGAACGAGGTGTCGGGTGACATATTTGTTGATGGAAACTGAGGGTTCACCTAGTGCGGTTTTTATTCATTTATGCCTTGTGAATTAAGCCATGGGTCCTCAAAAATGAATATATATATATATATATATATATAGATACATGTATTTTATGCCACATATATATTTGGGGTCACATGTTCAGAGATATACCAGCATTGGCCGAAGCAGGTAAAACACTCACTTTTGGCAACTAAGCACAAGTAGAGAAGGCTATTTATTATTTTTTATGTGTGAGTGGTTCTTGTTTTTTTACGCATGCATACACTATATAAATTTTGGATGTAAGATAGGAACATGTTGGAAGTGGCCTAATGAGTTCATACTCACACCCTATATCAACCCCTTGTACGCGTTTCGATTTTATGATTTTGAGATCAGGTAAGGAATCCGGATCAGTTGATGGACCTTACTGATCATAGATAAACATTTTTAATGGGTTAGATGGAAGTTGACCAAGTGACTCCTCTAAATCAGTATGGAGTTTCTTTTGAGCTTTTCAGTTATTTATATATGTACGTGTATGGTCGACCATGGGAGACCTTGTTTATCTATATTGTATGAACTACTATGACATGTTTTATCTACAAATGGTATGTATTCATTAAGGATTATTGATCATTACTACTACTGTTTATTATGCTTCCATTGAGTTTATTTTGTTACTTCCACTATTTGGTCCTTCTTTCACTATGTAATATATGTATGTGCCCCTATTATTATTATCACAAGAGGGTATAGTCTCACAACTATCACCTAACTAGATCCTCAATTCTAGTTAGTAGCCTTTGGCATATGGGGAGGAATGCCTAAGGCCATGTGGCCAACAATCCCAAAGCACCGTTCAGGTGGAAAACTTGGTCAGTATGATTCAAATTGTATCAAAGGAGTCTATTTTCTTTTTTGGTCTTACTGTTTGGTCTATGGTAGACCAGATACTAGGATATAGTCAAATCTGGGTAAGGATATTGTGTTTGGGTGCCTAAATCCCCATGAACAGGGTATAAACCAAGTTTCTAGGGGTGGGAAATTGATGTTATACTATGTTCTTTTACAATTAATTTGATTTCTACCTTGAGTGGTTCATTTGTGTGTGATGTTTATCTGTTATGTGGTTGACCCGTGGTTCATTGTGGAAAGGGAATATTTTTTGTGCATCATGATAGAAACTTAGGGTTATATAATGTGTGTTCTTCTTATGATCATCATTGGGAACTTGGAATGTGTTAAGTGGGGTCTGGGTTTTTTAAAGTATCAAAAAAGAAGATAAAAAACATTTTCCTACAAGCCTTTTTAGTGCATTATACTCATCCATCCTAGGTATTCAGTTCCAAATGATATCGATATGTGATGATATTTGTATACAGTATGTATATCGCTGACTCTAATATAAGAAGTTAGGGATGATAAAAGGGGGTGATTTGTTTCGTGTGTCAACAAAGAAGCTAAACAATGTTTTCCTGCTTATCCTTTTTGGTTGAATTCTACTTAGATACCCCAGATCGATATACATGATCCATGATGTCTGACTCTATAATGGGTATTCAAGGGAACATGAGGTCATATTATACCATATACCTGACTCTGATATGGGTAGGTAAGGGGTTATAAGGCCGGATTTCATGTGACCTGGGTGTGGTAGGGGAGTGTAAGGGCGGTGATATGTGCTTCCTATTAAAAATTTCCATATCTATGATATATATATTGTTATGGATATTTGACCATGGTATTTGGTAGTCAGTTTTGATTCCAACTAGATAAATTCTAGTGGATCATTATGAGGGAAGAGATATGATGATGTATGATCATGCATACGATGAGGCCCCTAAGGTTTGGGATGATACCCTTAAGGTAGGGTTGATCATGAGCTATAGGTATAAGCTTCAGTACAGGCAGTATAACTGCATTATATGGTAGATTTTGGGCCAGGTTTAGATGATAATCTTAGGGAAATATTTGTTCGAGTTATAAAGGTCATTGATAGGGGAGCTCAGGGAGCTGATCCATCTATGGAATATCTAACTCGTAAGTTCAAGTAACAACACCCACTATTATTCTAGGGTGAGGATTGAATAGAAGTATTTTATAACTTTATTGAATTGGTGCATATGATATTTGACCATCTTGATAAACCCCCATGTTAGAGAGTAAGTTGTCTACATAAATTATCAGAGGACCAGAAAAGCATTGGTGGGATGTATAGGTTCAGGAAGACGGGCATGAGGAAATATCTTGGAAGGATTTTGAGGCCAGGTTCTTTGATCACTTATTTGTAGAGACACCAAGAGTAGATAAAGCCCTAAATTTCATGAAACTATAGTAGGGAAAGAATTTTTTCATGGATTATGAATCAAATTTTACAATTGTTTCTTAATTTTCACTTTCTCTGGGGGGAGAAGAGATCACTAGTGTGTGGTGTTTCTAGGACGAATTATGACACACCATCAAGGTTCAGTTGAAAATATTCAGGATGAAATCCTTATCTAAAGTGGTGAAACAAGATTTGATAGTTGAGGGAAACTTGACAGAATAATCTTGTTAGAGTTGGGTCACAGTATCAGGTGATCTTAGTGGTCATGCTTCAGGTAGCTGTAAGTGAGTCCATGATGTAACACCCCAAGATATTTTGAAAAATATTATTTTAATTTCATTAATGTCTGGTGTTGTATGCTACACCAAGATAACCTTGCGCTATACGCAACATCGTATTAGCTTGCAGTATACGCAACACTTTTCTTGGATCGTGTTACACACAATTTTGATAATAGTTATTCTACGCAACATTGAGTATATATATATATATATATATATTCAATTTATAAATGAAATATGGTTGGATTATGTTATACGAAACAACGAAGGATTCTTGCACAACACGCAACCCTGACTTGGCTTGCATTACACACAATCGTGACCTTCCTTGATAGCGTGTGTTGTACGCAATACCGGGTTTTACTAAACAACGATATATTATTATAATATTATTATGAACTAGCCATTATGAATAGTATTAACTAAATTTTTAATCTTATAACATTATTATTAGTCTTACACATTTTTTAAAACATGGTATAAGAACAAAATTAATTTTTCGGGTAAAATAAGTATTTTTTTAAAAAATGCAGTTTTGCCGCCTTTTGATGGCGCACCCACCTTAAATCTAGTTTTTGACATGTTTATAAGTTAAATTTGACAAAATAAAATTCCTCTTTGGAATCATGAAATAAAAATTTACTTTGGATAAATTTTTCATATTATTCTGGTAAGTTTCATATTTTGATGAAAAGTAAAAACACGCTATATTTTAATTAAAAACAACTTTTTTCATCGCAATAATTTATATGGTTAAATTATAATATTTAATGGTTTTAAATTATAAATAGAATATATTTTTACCATTTAATATAATATATTTCATTAGCATTGATTCTACCTTCAATTCGTAGGATAAATCAATTCAATCTTTTGCAATGTTTTAAAGAAAAACCCGTTTTCTTTCGACAACGGGATTAATTTTAATTTAATTTCTGCAAATTTTTTGTATTGAATTTGGAAAAATTGATTCCATATTTGGAATCAGTGGATCCAAATTATGTTAATAAGCTACTTTTTATTTTTGGGAATTATGAATAGTAACTACGGTAAATTTTATTTACCATAGTTAAAGGTAAATCAGGTAATTCAGGGTAAATATAATATTATAAAATTACCCTAACACATGTCAAAATACTATTAGATGACTAAAAGTCTACCCATATCACCTAAGGGTCGGATTATATTCATTTAATGGACTTTTTTCCATGAAAATAATTTAATTATTATTAAAACCAAAGAATGTGACAACAAGTCATTTTCTTAAATCTTATAAGTATAATAATTTTAATTTAGTGATAAACTTCATGAAACTTCGAACATGAATAGTATAAAGAAATCTAATACAATTATCTACATCATAATAATTTATTTAGAATTTTTAGGGATTAAATAATTATCATTTATTATGACACAAAGATGATACAATAATTGTCTTATTAATGAAATATTGACATAATTGATGTTATAAATACCCAAATAAATGTAATTTAAGACTTTTTATGAATTAAACTAATTTTATAGGTTAATATGACATGTTAGTATTTATTTAATTAACTTTTTTCTAACTAATCAGTCTGTTATGATTTTCACAAAAATCAATTACTAAATAGTGTCAAAATTGTCATAAAATAGTTTTTAAAACAAATATTATATTATTACTTGTTATTTTATTTATAAAAATCTAAGGTTCGGCCAAATGACTTAGATAAGGTTATATATATTAATAATAAACAACTTGGGGTTCGTTTGGCTTCTTATAGTAAGTTTATTAACCTTATAGTATAAGAACACAAGAAGACACGGTAAAAGTAAAATTATTTAACTTAATGTTAAATCTAAATGATAAGCTTAAAATAGGAACCTAAACTTGTATAAATTATATTGGATGAGAGTATTTAGACCAATAACAACCTTAGATTCTAAATAAATCAATTTGGAGCTATTTAAAACCGAATTTGACTTTATAACAAAATAATAGTTTTAGTTATTCCAAAGGTGCCCCTCTCCTCCCTTATAAAAGGGCACCTCCTCCCTCTCTTCCTCACACCACTTTGAGCCTTCAAGCTCGGCAAAACCCTGACAATTTCTCCTCTCCACTTCCCTAGAAACATCCTAGAGGTTTTGGTATTCTTCAAAGACCTATTTTAGTTCCCTAAAAGGAGGTCTCAAAGAAGCACTTCAAAAAAGAGGTAATGTCCGTTACCGATTCTTTCATCTTTATTTCTTCTTCCACTTCTTCTTCTTTAGTTGTTTTATTATTAAGTAATAACATCAGTATCACTCACATACTGATATGTTATTATAAGTATGAAACAACCCTATTTCACCATCTATCCATCCTACGGAAAAAGAAATCACCGCGCGTGCGTACGTACAGAATACCGTCTCCACGCCGTGGTGTAATATATTTTCCACCACCACCTTACTTGGGTGGGTATAATGGTGTAAATAATGACTATATATGACTATTATAAAGTTATATTGATTCTTAAATAGTATACATACACTCCAATACAATTCCATGATCATAGGAACGATATCATCACTCGTGCGTACGTACGGAATACCGTCTCCATGATGTGATGCGACTCGTTCTACATGATCTTCATTTCATAATGATTATATAAATAAATTGAATGAATTAATATGATATATATTACACTAATACCATTTTGGAAATGAGGTATCTATATCCTAAAGAGAAGAATAAGAATTTATTCGACAAAACACGCATAAGAACCCAAAGTAATAAACACCCGAATAACAAGTAGTAATGAAATATTACTAATAAGAAGCTAAGAATATGACCATATATGATATCATAACAATAATTATGATTATGGAATAATTAAATAACATTATTTAAATCATTATACAGGAGTTTCGGACACTTACTAAGCAAATCGGACCTAAGGTAAGGGAAATATCACAATCTCATTTTTATCCGAGATTGTTTATACTTTGGTATTTACTGGGTTGTATTTTATCATCCACATCCATGTTTCCTCAATTTTCAATATTATTTCCATCCAACTACAATTGTTTAAATCCATTTTTACCCTTTGGTGAGTTTATAGTAAAATATATGAAAGCAATCTTTTGTCGTTTTTCGTACGAGGTACTTTTTTGACTTTTCCGACAAAAGTACGAGAAGAATGTTTTTTTAACTTATATGGAATGAATGGATTTTTAAAACATTATTTCCAAGAAGATTCCTTTACAAGTTTTCAAGTTTATTTTTAATCAACTTCTTTTAGTTTAGAATTTTATGACATGTTAAGAAAGGATAAGTGTTTTTGAAGTAGAAAGGATATTTTCCTCAAGAATGGCGTTCAAGTGTTTTATCAAAATTATTTTCCATCTAAGATAATAAAGGGTTCTGTTTCTATCCCTATTATTACATTGATTTGATAATGTTGTGATGGAATTCTTTTTATGAATTCCGTTATCTTATATGAATTGTTTTATGATGTCATGATGTTTAAGAATCTCATTTTTATAACATGGGTTATGCAATGATGTGTGATTTATGATTTTGTGGCACACATAAGAATGGTATCATTATGAGATGGGTGAGACCTATATCTCCCTCCAATGAATTGGGTAAAGATTTTATATCTCATGAGATAGACATGGCTGGAATGGTAGGTTATACCGGTTCAGTGAAACAGGACTAAAACGAAGAGTGAACTCGGTTCAGAAAGGGACTTTGTCCACTAAGATAGTCTTGGAAATGAGTCTTGACTAATAAGAAATTATTATCTATGATTATGTGTGTATGACACAAAGTTTCATGTTTTATGTTATGATTATTGGGATTACATTTCACTACTATGATTTATCCCATGTTATGATATTATGATCTGTTTTGCAGGTTAAGATTTCCAAAATGTTATGTTCTTATGAATATGATGTGATTGATATTTCTTTTTTTTACCCTTACTGAGCATTTGAGCTCACCCTTTTATGTTTTCTTTTCCCCAGGATATAAAGAAAGGTTTTAGGTAAGAAAAAAAGGGAAGATCTTTATGGGAGATGTTTAAGATCTTTCACCATGATTAGAAGATTATATTCCAAGTTTACAAAGACACTAAACTATTACGGTCCTTGTGTGTGTGTTTTTGTATTCCGCAAAAGTAATGTAATGTCCATGTACGTCAAGCTTAGGGTCTCTACAGTTGGTATCAGAGGAAAGGTTTAGTTAACCTTTGGAAACTAGGATGTGAGAACTTTAGTGAGATCCCTAGAGATATTTCTAAGGTATGTCTAGGGATGTCCCTAAGGTTAAGTATACGTATAGGTTATAGTACTAGAATTACGCTAATGATCATAGAATTAAACATAAGATGTTAGATATTGAAGGTACTCTCCCTTTATTATGTTATTTTACCTAGCATGATTTTTGCCTCTCACACTATTCTTTTTGGGTTTTAGACGATGGCTGGAACCCGAAGGAAACATGTTGATCAATGTAATGGACAATGCAATGATTGTCCCCCTGAACAAACAAATGTTATGGGAGATGGAGTGAAAAATCTTATTGCTATACTTACACAAGCTATGAATCATTCTGGACTTCCAAATGAGTAGAGAAGGGAACAATATTCTATTGAGTCCTTCATGAGGCAACATCCACCTTCTTTCAGTGGGTCTTCTGATCCACTTGTTGCTGAACAATGGATCATTACTACTGAAAAGATATTTTCAGTTCTTCAATGTTCTGAACATGATAAAGTCATCTTAGCAGTATATCGTTTGGAAGGTGATGCTGATCAATGGTGGAATCTTATCAAGAATACGAGTCCAAGAGATGAAATTGAGTCCATGGAATGGGATGCGTTCAAGAACTTATTTTTCAATTTTTAATTCCCTCCTATTCTTAGAACAAAGATGGAGAAGGAGTTTCTTGAACTAAAGAAAAAGGATGATGAATCTGTTGGTATATACGAAGCGAATTTTACAAGGCTTGCAAGGTATGAATCTGGCTTTATCATCCAACCTGAAAGTAAATTTGATCGATTATTTAGTGGCTTAAAACCAAGTCTTTTAAGGTAATTAGCTATAAGAGACTTCAGTACCTATGAAGAAATTGTGCGTTGTGCTATCAAGGTAGAAATGGAAGTTGGTGTTACTTATCCATATCATAGTTTTGACAAGAAACGAAAGATGGAGTTCAAGGAGAAATCTCTGAATAATGGTGAAAAGAAGATGAATGTTTCCTTATGCTCAAAGTGTGGAAAGAAGCATGGTGGAGATTGTCTTAAAGGGACAATTAAATGTTTCAAATGTGGAAATGAAGGTCATCGGGAATTTGAATGCCGCAATGATGGGAAGAAGATGCCTAATGATGCAAACAAAGGAAGGGATACACAGAATGAACCTACTACACTTCAATGCTTCAAGTGCAAGGAAATGGGGCATTATGCTAATAAATTCCCTAATCCAAGGGTTAGTGATGATCAACATGAGCAACCACTTAAGGCAAAGGACAAAGGGAAGTCACATGCGATCAACATTGGCGATGTTGAATATGACAACGATGTGGTGGAATGATTAAGTGTTTATGTAATGGGATTCCAAAATAATGTTGTATATAGTATCATGGAATATTGGAATATTTATTGGTCTATTGTGGTATTCAATAATTTTATGGTATCGGTAACCATGGAAAGTGATTGAGATATTTTTTGGAAAAAAAAGATGATATGCGCATAATGAAGGGAAAACGAGAAAATGAAATGTTTAACAGTATTCATGATCTCATGATTGATATAAGGACTAAGTGATATCATGGTTTGATTATATAGAATTTTGAGGATTTTGGTATGTGGAAAGTGTTAACTTTTAACTGCATTCATGTTTTCACTAAGGTTCAATGGGTATTCATTTTTCAAGAGAATACATGATTAAGGCCTTCAAATGTTTGGAATGTGACCGACAAGACATATCTTATGATATATGGGGATCAATGATGGTATTAAATCTCTGGTAATCGTTTTCACTATATTATGAGTGGACTACAATATTAGGGATAATCCTAAAGATTGGAATGGATTATGTTGGACATAAGTTAGTTTAAGGATAGATGTTTTTTCGATATTATTGATGGGATGTTATCGTAATATAGTTTTAGAAAAAGGACAACCTGTAGGATGGGCAACAGCCCATCGCGTTGGACAAGGATGTGGGAATAGATCCCACAACCGAAGTGCGACTGGCCTTTATTTCCTACCACTGGCCTACAGGAAGTACCCAGTTAGTAGAAACTAGTTTTATTTTATTAAGCGGTATGATATATGAAGTATAAGTTCATTTTTGGAACCATATATGATTAATCTAACCATAATATGGACTTATAACTTTTGCTAACCTTTTGTTTGAAAGAGATGGAATGACCCATAATTCTTTCACATGATCTACTAACACATCACGAATAAAAAATTCAACTTTTTCTTTAAGGGATGAAGTGGAAATTGTTCAATTCACGAACAACAGTGAGATTGTACCAAAAGCATGAAACTATTTATTTTAATTCATCAACTTTAGGGAAAAGATCTTGAAAACCAAAAATGTTTTCCTAGTTCCCTTATATCCGATGAATCAGATGGTACCTTAGATCATCACAAATCAATAGCTTTGTGATTGTTCTCTTTTTCATAGCCATTTTCTGTACCAGTCTCCATAAGAACTTGATGGTTAGATTTTTATTCCATATCCATATTTTCACCTATGTTCTCCTACGTGGAAACCCAGTGATGAGTAAATTTGGGTAACCATTACATTTCATACTTTAGTTTTTAAAGCCATGTTTTGGTATTCCTTTTTACGATGTGGGTTTCTATTAAACAAACTTTCGAGTAGTAAACCATTTATAACCCCGACGAATTTTGAGAGCGAAATTCATTTTAAGGGGGGTAGAATGTAACACCGAGAGATTTTATGAAAAATATTCTTTTAATTTCATTAATGTCTTGTGTTTTATGCTACACCAAGATAACCTTGCGCTATATGCAACACCGTATTAGCTTATAGTATACACAACACTTTTCTTGGATTGTGTTACACACAATTTTGATAATAGTTATTCTATGCAACATTGAGTATATATATATATATATATTCAATGTATAAATAAAATATGGTTGGATTATGTTATAAGAAACAACAAAGTACTCTTGCACAGCACGCAACCCTGACTTGGCTTGCATTACACGCAATCACGACCTTCCTCGATAGCGTGTGTTGTACGCAATACCGGGTTTTACTAAACAATGATATATTATTATAATATTATTATGAACTAGCCGTTATGAATAGTATTAACTAAATTTTGAATCTTATAAAATTATTATTCATCTTACACATTTTCTAAAACATGGTATAAGAACAAAATAATTTTTTCGGGTAAAATAAGTATTTTTCAAAAAAATGCAGTTTTACCGCCTTTTGATGGCGCACCCACTTTAAATCTAGTTTTGACATGTTTATAAGTTCAATTTGACAAAATAAAATTCCTCTTTGAATCATGAAATAAAAATTTACTATGGATAAATTTTTCATATTATTCTGGTAAGTTTCATATTTTGATGAATAGTAAAAACATGCTATATTTTAATTAAAAACAACTTTTTTCATCGCAATAATTTATATGGTTAAATTATAATATTTAATGGTTTTAAAGTATAAATAGAATATATTTTTACCATTTAATATAATTTATGTCATTATCATTGATTCTACCTTGAATTCGTAGGATAAATCAATTCAATCTTTTGCAATGTTTTAAAGAAAAACCCGTTTTCTTTCGACAACGAGATTAATTTTAATTTAATTTCTGAAACTTTTGTGTATTGAATTTGGAAAAATGGATTCAATATTTGGAATCAGTGGATCCAAATTATGTTAATAAGTTACTTTTTATTTTTGGGAATTATGAATAGTAACTACGGTAAATTTTATTTACCATAGTTAAAGGTAAATCGGGTAATTAAGGGTAAATATAATATTATAAAATTACCCTAACACATGTAAAAATTCTATTGGATGACTAAAGGTAGACCCATATCACCTAAGGGTCGTATTAGATTCATTTAATGTACTTTTTTCCATGAAAATAATTTAATTATTATTAAAACCAAAGAATGTGACAACATGTCACTTTCTTAAATCTTATAAGTATAATAATTTTAATTTAGTGATAAACTTCATGAAACTTCGAACATGAATAGTCTCCAGAAATCTAATACAATTATCTACATCATAATAATTTATTTAGAATTTTTAGGGATTAAATAAGTATCATTTATTATGACACAAAGATGATACAGTAATTGTCTTATTAATGAAATATTCCAATAATTGATGTTATAAATACCCAAATAAATGTAATTTAAGACTTTTTATAAATTAAACTAATTTTATAGGTTAATATGACATGTTATTATGGATTTAATTAACTTTTTTCGAACTAATAATTCTGTTATGAGTTTCACAAAAATCAATTACTAAATAGTTTCAAAATTGACATAAAATAGTCTTTAAAACAAATATTATATTATTAATTGTTATTTTATTCCTAAAAATCTAATGTTCGGCCAAATGACTTAGATAAGGTTGTATATATTAATAATAAACAACTTGGGGTTCGTTTGGCTTCTTATAGTAAGTTTATTAACCTTATAGTATAAGAACACAAGAAGACACGGTAAAAGTAAAATTATTTAACCTAATGTTAAATCTAAATGATAAGGTTAAAATAGGAACCTAAACTTGTATAAATTCTATTGTATGAGCGGAGTTCGACCCATACCAACCTTATCTTTGAAATAAATTAATTTTGAGCTATTTAAAACCTAATTTGACTTTATAATAAAATAATAGTTTTAGTTATTCCAAAGGTGACCCTCTCCTCCCTTATAAAAGGGCACATCCTCCCTCTCTTCCTCACACCACTTTGAGCCTTTAAGCTCGGCCAAACCCTGATAATTTATTCTCTCCACTTCCCTAGAAACATTCTAGAGGTTCTGGTCTTCTTCAAAGACCTATTTTAGTTCCCTAAAAGGAGGTCTCAAAGAAGCACTTCAAAGAAGAGGTAATGTCCGTTACTGATTCTTTCATCTTTATTTCTTCTTCCACTTATTCTTCTTTAGTTGTTTCATTATTAAGTAATAACATCAGTATCACTCACATAATTATATGTTATTATAAGTATGAAAAACCCCTATTTCACCATCTATCCATCCTACGGAAAAAGAAATCACCGTGCGCGCCTATGCACGGAATACCGTCTCCACGCCGTGGTGTAATCTATTTTCCACCACCACCTTACTTGGGTGGGTATAATGATGTAAATAATGACTATATATGACTATTATAAATTGATATTGATTCTGAAATAGTATACATAAACTCCAATACAATTCCACGATCATAGGATTGATATCATCACTCGTGCGTACGTACGGAATACCGTCTCCACGATGTGATGCGACTCGTTCTACATGTTCTTCATTTCATAATGATTATATAAATAAATTGAATGAATGAATATGATATATATTACACTAATACCATTCTGTAAATGAGGTATCTATAACCTAAAGAGAAGAATAAGAATTTATTCGACAAAACACGCATAAGAACAAAAAGTAATAAACACCTGAATAACAAGTTGTAATGAAATATTAATAATAAGAAGGTAAGAATATGACCATATATGATATCATAACAATAAGTATGATTCTGGAATAAGTCAATAACATTATTTAAATCATTATACATGAGGTTCGGATACTTACGAAGCAAATCGGACCTATGGTAAGGGAAATATCACAATCTCATTTTTATCCGAGATTGTTTATACTTTGGTATTTACTGGGGTGTATTTTATCATCCACATCCATGTTTCCTCAATTTTCAATATTATTTCCATCCACATACAATTTTTTAAATCCATTTTTACCATTTGGTGAGTTTATAGTAAAATATATGAAAGGAATCTTTTGTCATTTTTTGTACGAGGTACTTTTTTGACTTTTCCGACAAACGTACAAGAAGAATGTTTTTTTAACTTATACGACATGAATGGATTTTTAAAACATTATTTACAAGAATATTCCTTTACAAGTTTTGAAGTTTATTTTTAATCAACTTCTTTTAGTTTAGAATTTTATGACATGTTAAGAAAGGAAAAGTGTTTTTGAAGTAGAAAGGTTATTTTCCTCAAGAATGGAGTTCAAGTGTTTTATCAAAATTATTTTCCATCTAAGATAATAAAGGGTTATATTTCTATCCCTATTATTAAATTTATTTGATAATGTTGTGATGGAATTATTTTTATGAATTACTTTATCTTATATGAATTGTTCTATGATGTCATGATGTTTAAGAATACCATTTTTATTACATGGGTTATGCAATGATGTATGATTTATGATTTTGTGGCACACATAAGAATGGTATCATTATGAGATGGGTGGGACCTATATCTCCCTCCAATGAATTGGGTAAAGATTTTATATCTCATGAGATAGACATGGCTGGAATGGTAGGTTATACCGGTTCAGTGAAACAGGACTGAAACGAAGAGTGAACTCGGTTCAGAAAGGGACTTTGTCCACTAAGATAGTCTTGGAAATGAGTCTTGACTAATAAGAAACGATTATCTATGATTATGTGTGTATGCCACAAAGTTTCATGTTTTAAGTTATGATTATTGAGATTACATTTCACTACTATGATTTATCCCATGTTATGATATTATGATCTGTTTTGCAGGTTAAGATTTCCAAAATGTTATGTTCTTATGAATATGATGTGATTGATATTTATTTTGTTTACCCTTATTGAGAATTTGAGCTCACCCTTTTATGTTTTCTTTTCCCTAGGATATAAAGAAATGTTTTAGGTAAGAAAAAAAAGGGAATATCTTTATGGGATATGTTGAAGATCTTTCACCACGATTAGAAGATTATATTCTGAGTTTCCAAAGACACTAAACTATTACGGTCCTTGTGTGTGTGTTTTTGTATTCTGCAAAAGTAATTTAATGTCCATGTACATCATGATTAGGGTCTCTACACATGAGGAGTCTCAGTAGGGAATTCAAGACATAGAATAAGGTAGGACAATGAGGAGTGGTTTGTCAATAGTGTTATTCTAATTATATAAGTTGAGAATTTTATGACTTAGTGTGATCAAGTTTCAAAGTAATTCTGAGCATGTTGTAAGATGGGGAATCTAGAGAGGTTTTGTAGGAATAATTCTCATACAGTCAGGAGCTAGGGACCAGGTCAGACTCAGGGATCTAAGGTAGGACTGGGAGTGGTACTAAGAGATGGTAGTCAATATTTAGATTCATGTGGAGGTCATGGTAGAGAAAGAGAGAACTAGTAGTGGGGTTAGTGTCTAGTAGATGGTGTAACACCATAGTGATTCCATGCCTCAGGTAGTCAGACTTCAGGCCAGTTACATGATTTTGAGCAGTCATGGTATGAGAAGGGAGGGGATCCAATGACAGTTAGAGGTATGATGTGATTATGGGTGTGGGCCTTTTTTTATGGAATATCTGATTTTGGTTCATGAGGTTCACATGTTTTTTTACTAACCATGAGGTGGTTAGTAGGTTAGAATATATTATGTTGAATGATATATATATATATATACATATATATATATATATATATGTGTGTGTGTGTGTGTGTGTCTGAGGTGCGTAGGCACCATGATTTATTACAAGAATTGGTATGATGCATATTTTGTATGAGGTGAATATGCATTGATATTATAATGGGTATGAATATATATATGAGATGCAAGATTATTTTGAAAATTTGTTGAGATACTTGATTTTGGGCATATGATGATATGTGGGACTTGATGGGTGTTGTGTACAGAAGAGGTATTAATGGGAATCTAATGATATGTGAGACTTTATGGGAGTTAGGTATGGCATGAGTATAATTGATCACCTGATAAGGTATGATGATATGTCATGAGAGGACATGTATTTCTGGTGATGGTTAGTGGAACCATCAAAATGTTTAAATTTTGGGCCAGGAAGTGATCAAGTAGGTAATTCCTAAGGTGGGGAGTTCCACAATAGATATTAGCCTATGAATTAATAATCGAGGTCGATCAGATTTTTGTAAATGAGATGGGTATGTTTCGTACCATCTCTTGGTAAATATTGATAGACTAGGGATGAGATATTATATGGTAGGGAGACTGTAACATCCTAGGTTTTTAATAGGGTTTAAATTTCTCAAACTTTTTTATTTTTGAGTCTGGTGAGTAGGCTATATCTTTTCTTGATCTTTGGAAACTAATTATGAGTGTTTTATTAACCTAAGGCCTTGTTTTTATATTGGGTTTAAGGCTTGTTAAGTGACTTGGGGTTTTATATGAGTTTTTATCACATCAGGGATCTAAACCTTAGTTTTGGTAAAATATAGAGAGCGGAACATGGTTTTATTAAACCATGCATCCTCCAAGGAGTAACCATGTGACCCATATTTTACACCAGACATGGTTTTTCAAACTGTTCAGGTGGGGACACACAATCATGTGTGATCTTATAATTTTTTATAGAGGGCACATTCATGGGCTATACATGGTTTGGAAAACTATTCACCTATCCATGCATAGTGTGGTGCTTGGGAAGTGAGCACTACACGGTTGGCACATGGTTAGCCAAACCATGTTGCCAAAACATGTGGGTCATTTAAAGAGGTGAAATTACTATTTTATCCCTCCCTTATATTTAGGTTTTATTCTTCTTTTTTCTCCCATTCATCTATATGCACAAGGGGTACTCTCCCATTTCTTCTCCACCTAGGATTTGGCCTCCTCTTTTCATCTGGACTCCGATTCGATCTCTTTCAGCCTAGTTGGAAGTGTATTAGTAAGGACTTAAAAAATATAGTTTCTTTTCCTTTTTTATCTTTCCATATGGAATAATGAATCTGTTTGAGCTCTTTTTACATATTTTTAGGGAAATTGTCTAAAACTATGATCCCTCCCATTTTGGCTTGATTTAGAGAATGATATTCAAAGAGAGTGTGCCTATGGGTTTAAGGTAGGTGGTTCCTAGATTTATCATTAATTTTATGGGTGTTTTGAGGTGTATACCTAAATATGCACATTGAGTTGGTTGAGTGAGACCCCTAATTAATTATTATTTTTTCATTTAATTGATTAATAAAAATCATGGGATGTTGTTGATCATGCCCTAGCCTATATATACATGTGAAGCTGAGTCAGGAGATTTTGACCAACTAGGAAGGTTAGGAAATTTATGTGTTTTAAATCAATTAAGTTGTATATATATATATATATATATTAAAATGCTTACATAGGAACATGACAACAATGACATGAGTATTGAGGTTATGTTGATTGACTAGAATGAGTCAACATGGTTTTTAGGCTGAGGGCATGGCTTGATATACTTAGGGTGATGATGATCATCAAGTTGAGGTGACTTGGTTTATGGCTTGAGGCGAAAAGGTCATCAGGTTGAGGGCATGGACCATGGGACTTGAGATATTGTTGACCATCCGGATTTAGAAACATGGTCAGAGAGGCATGAGGTTACAGATGATGTTACTTAGGTTACATTAGTGATTTCCACTCACCGTTGTTGGTTGTTGTACTGTTTGAATTTTTTTGCACATAGATAGTACTCAGTTGAGGTGGTGTTGACCACTCACTGTGGGTGGAGGCCTCTATAGATATTGAAGATTATAGGATTGTGTTGAAAATTAATTATGATGGGGGTACTTACTATAGAAATACACAATGTATTTTTGAAGGACCATCTGGGGATGGTGTTGAGAAAATTAGTTGGGGGATGAGGATCAACATTATTCTAGAGGATGTTGGGTTAGGATTATGGGAGGATATATATCTTCAAGCCTTGGTACATTGTCTATTGAATCAATGAAGACTATTATTTATTGGAGGATAGATATTTCCATTCCACAGGATATCGAGATGCTTAGCCAATGGAGAATTTATGATTGGAGGTATGAGAGACCTGAAACCTTTTGATTGGGCATGATATTTGGATTTCAGTTACTTGATTGATGGAATGTGACGTGTTAGATGGCACAAATGTTTATGAGTGGAACCTGAGGGTTCACATGGTAGGATTTTTCTTTAGGGGAAACCTTGGGTACTAAGACATGAATCCGAAAAACTGAAAATATATATATGCATACATGTATTGTATTATATATATATATTTTGGGGAAAATGTTCATAGATATATTAGTGTAGGATAAATAAGGTAGAATGTTCACTTGTGATGGTTGAGCATAAGTGGAGTAGGTTATTTATTTTTATTATGTGTGAGTTTCTATTTTTTATTTATGCATGCATACAGTCTATAAATTATGGATGTAATAAAGTCACATGTTGGTGGTGGTCTACTATGTTCATACTCACTCCCTACATGGGGCCTCGAGATGCATGTAGATTTTATGAACTTGAGATTAGGTAAGGATTTCGGATTGGGAGTTGGGCCTTCGTGATCATAGATGTTCCTTTTTCATGGGATGGATGGAAGTGGACTAGGTGGTTCCTATAAATCAAGATGGAACTTATTTTAATATTATTAATTATTTATATATGTACATGTATGGTCATCCATGAGGGTCCTTTTTATCTTTTTAGTATGACCTTTTGTGACATTTTTTATCTAAAAATGGTGTTATTCCTTTGAGAATGTTGATTATTACTATTTCAATTTATTATTCTTACTCTAAGTATATTTTTTGACTTCCATTGTTATTGTACTTCTTCTTCTATGTCATTTGTGTATGTACCACTATTATTATCAACATGAGAGGGTATAGTCTTCCAACTATTACCAAACCAGACCCTCATTTCTAGTTTACAGACTTTGGAGTATGGGGAGGGATGCCTAAGGTCTATTGTCCAATGGGACCAGAGTACTATTCGGGTTGAAAATCGGGTTGGGATGCTACAACACCCCCCGTATTTGAGCTCTGATGGGGAGAAAGTCCTCTATTATAGATTTCATCCCCTCATCTATGAAGTGTAGTGGAAAGGTGAGGGTCCTCTAATGGGATTATTATTCATTTGTGCATGATGTTGGGAATTATATATGGACCCTTAGAGCTTCAGGTAAACTCATCGTTCTTATATGGGATATAGATATTGAGACCCCCTTTCACACTTTCATGGGTTTCTTTATAAGAACATCTTTTGGGTTTCTCTTTACCCTCTTAATTTAATGGTTAATATGAATCTTATATCTTTCTTTTGATCCCTATGTTTTTTTCTAAGAATAATACTAGGTATGTATATACTCACCCCTGAATGAGTTTTTCTACTTGTTGTGTTTGATAAAAATGAGAGAAAAATTGGTGGTGGCCTTTATGGAGTAGGATTCATAGGATCATAACTATACCTATTAGAGATAACCATGTTCGGTGGTTTCCCTTAGATATTGTGAGTTAATAACTCTTCAATATTTTCCTTTTTCCCATTTTTTCATGTTGGGAAATCATTTTTAGTTGGTTGTGTATTTTTTCATTTTTACTTTTATACTATGCTGTTGTACTTTGATGCTTTCCTAGAGGTTGTTAAATGCATGGTTATTGCATGCATGGTTTAAACTCAAGATGTTACATCTTTTTTTATATATATTAATTTTTTCATGGAGATATTGTGTTCATATATATAGGTACTTATTATAAGACCCCCATTTCATTATTTCCTTCTAATTGAATTTCTCTAACCCCTAACCCATTGGGGGCAGGCTTGAGGTGCCTCACTTAGCTAACTTCTGGCTAGGAAAACCCCAATGCATTAGGTCATGAAAGATACTTTTTAAATATGGTAAGAATAGCCAAATATTGTCAATAATGACTTTAAATAATATTTGGAGAGTATCAAAAATATTATTAAAAATATTTCAAATAAAATATGGATATGAAAGAAAATATTCCCGACTGAAGGGGAAAACAGGGTCGGTTTTCCTTGAAAACTTTTATCGAGTAGATAAAGAGGGAAAAATTAAAAGGAAACATGAAATCTATATAAATAAACATAGGATAATAAAATAATTAATATTTTTTATAGATAGATCATATAATTTCATCATCGTCATTTTTAATCATAAATAATCTTGGTAAAAATGAGATTCTAACTAAAACCCTTACCTCAAGTTGGTCTTGCTTAATAAGAACTATAAAAAACTATGTAATAAATTTAAATTTTATTATAATAATATAATATAACCATAATAATACCTATATTACTATACAAGGTTTACTTAGAGAATCTTATCACCCATTCATTAATAATATATTATTATTATCATCATCTTGGGTGTTATTTGCTTCATTTTTCATATATTTTCTCATTCAACGGTTATGGTTCAGGCACTTAAATCATGATCAATTCAAATATTTAATATTAAAAATGTTATAAATATCATATATATTCACTATATACATAATTATTACCATTAATATAAATGAGTGATGAAAAATGAAATACATCACTACTTGAAGATGGTAGTCCATACGTACACATGAGAAATGTTTCCATTTTTTGATGGATGGAACGAAATAAAGGTAAATATTAATTAAACCTTATGTAATAATTATAATAACATAAATATTATATATAAAAAATAAATATTTTATAATAAGAAAGCACGAATGATAGTGGTGAAAAACAAATCGCATCACTACATAGAGGAGATAGTCCACACATACACACGAATGATACTTTCATCTACCATTTGATTGTGAAGAGGTGGTAAATGGTTATTCCATAACCATAATAACATATAAGTATATTTTTTATATTATATTAATCATATTTTTATTTATAAATTTTTTTATAGTATGTATAAAAATAAATAAAATTGAAAGATCTTGGTTGAGATCTATACCTCTTCTTTGATAGATCCCATTTGTCTTACACATTAATAAATGAAGGATTGTTATTATAAAAATAAAATAATATCTATTCTGAATGTAAGTATTATGGTAATGTTTTTTGGTAGGTATTTTCCAATATAGAAGGCTCAAATTGTGTAAATAATGAAGCAGAAGAGGTGCCTTTTTAAGTGATGGGGGGGGGGGACACACATGGAATTTCATAAAAGATTTCAATGATATAAGTTTAATTTCTTGGGAAACTAACACAAAATGTATAGGGAATAAAATTTAGGATACTATAAGGTTTAAATTTATTTACCCAATAATAATTTTATAGGTTTGGGTTTTAATCATATCCTCATCTCTTGGTTTAACCACCTGATAAACCTATTTTAACCTTACTCGTGGTAACAAAATTTCATTACTTTTACTATTAACTATGAAAAAAATAAGTATAACCTATTAGTTTATGTTAATTATTATTATTCCAAATATGAAATCTATTTCACCTAATTTAATTTTTATATATTTTATAATTTAATTTAGAATAAGCACGTATCCGGAAAGGAAAACTTGTTCTAGTATAATGAATCTTTAAGCATAAAACATAATTTACTTACATTGTTTTACTTATAAAAAACAAGAAATTAATTCTAAAATATATTATTTAATATATAATATATATATTTTAAACTATTAATAAAAATATATTAATTAAATTTATTGTGATAAAAATGCATTGTGCACATAATAATAGTTTTTAGAAAAATGTGTTTTAAGCCCAAAAATGAACTTAAACCAAAATCATGAATAAAGAAAATTACTATGTAATTAATTAGATTATTTATAATTAAACTATACTTAGGATATTTTATTATAAAATTAAAAACATAATGAGTGTTTTACTTGAGAATAAATTATAGTTTTCAGAAAAAAAGTATTTTTTTACTATTCTGAGAAAACTAAATATTTTTAGAAAAATCCTAAAAATTAATCCTAAGATAATATAGAAATTATTATTTCAAAAATTATATTAATTTTATAAAATAAAATTTCTAAAAATGGTATAAATTAATTATAATTTTCATGGGTAAGTAATACGAAAAACCATTTTTGATGAAAACATATTTTTGAATCATAAAATAAATTTACGAAAAGATGAGTACTTATTTATTTTGAATTAATCAATACATTTTCATTATTTAAAACATTTATAAATATTTTTCATAATTATTTTATTACAATTTATACACTCAAATTTAATGTATAGGTTATAATGGTTTACTATATGATAGTTTATATAGACTCGAGGCTTGTATAAACCAAGATTTCGAATACTTGAACTTTATTTCAAAGGAAAAACATATAAAATCTTGGGGTGTTATAGAATCACCATGGTGAGAAATATAGTGAATGTATGGATTTTCTTACTCCTTAAAATAAAATGTATTAAGTGATAGAATCTATATAAAGGATTTCATCACAACCATATCTAAGGGAAAATATGACTTTCAAAACTCCTCTTGTAGATATCAACACACAAGAGGAGGTTATGAGTTCCATGTGTTCTTCCTATTTTAATTTTTATTTTCAAATTATAAAGGAAAGTTTTATTGAAACTCATCCTAAATATTCAAGGATCTTTGATGACATTACTATTGTTTGTAGTTCTTTAAGAACCGATTAGGTTTATATTCCCTCTTTAGAATAGGTACCAACTAGGAAATTAAGTAGGAATGTCTCCAATGTTCTAGATAGAGGTGACACTATGAAGAATAAATAATATGAACTTGTTTTTTAAGTTGGGAAACCTATATGTACTTCTAAAGATAATGATTAATTTATTTCTCTGATTTTGGAAATCTATCAGGATAATGCTGGAAATGAGATTAAATTACCTCCCATGATAATAGATATAGTGGTGATCATTGAACCCATTAATGAATATAATGTTAAAAAATTTAATTATATTGTTACGGATACATCCACTACTTTAAAAGAGATTTCTAATTAAAAAAATACATCAAGAATAACTAAACCGAAATCATGGAACTAATGTATAAAATAACAATTAATGATGCAGTTATTATTAAAGATAATATTATGGATGTTTCTAAATCTTCTAAAGAGATAGAAAATATTGGGTAGATAATAAATATTGAATTTTTTAATGCTTGAATCACTAAACTCCCCGGATTTTGGATCTATTTATGTTGGAAGTGTCCAGAGGGCCCAAAATAGATCTAGTGAATCTATAAAGGAATCCAAGTTGGATGAAGTGAAACATTGAGTAAGAACACATTCTTATAAGTATGTAGTAGTGAAGGTAACCTGTTCGGATGAAATTGAATCTTCTAAGAAGTATTTTGGACCTATTAGTACATCAAACCAAAAGGTGGGGGTTTATGGGACTCCTAAACTAGGCATGATTAATTTAAGATCCCTATTACATGATGCTTCAATATTTGGTTACATGGTGAGTATCAGGAATGATACTAATAAATATGATAGTATGACATTTTATGTTTTCCATGATATGACTACACCCCCTATTTCTAAATTTTGGTTTATCGCACAAGATCCATGTATTCGTAAAACCGTGTCTTCCGCAAGTCAACCAAATAATTTGTGTGACCAGTTTTTTTCACCAATATATATACCTCTTGATGAAGAATTATATAAAAACCCAAATCCTAGAGGAGAGACCACTACCTAAGAGTTCAGGGCACCCTTAAGAACACTATCTGCAAATATCAATATGATAAGAGAATAAGGATGTTGAAAATTTATGAAAAGGATCTATTGTTCATCTTTTTCTGGATTTAGAAATTTTTTCCTTTGACCATATAACCACTTGAATATTAGTTAATTTTATAATAAAAGAACTAGAGTTTAGTCTTCCAAACTCATAGTTTAGGTTGTTTCAAATTATTATCAATATTGGTATTATCATTAAATTTTTGAGGGTATGGTGAGGTTGAGAGGTTATAAGATGGTGATTTGAGAGGTAAATAGGGGTTCCTAATTTATTTTGAATTATTGAGAGATGATGTTGCTAATATTTAGAGTTTTTTTTGTTCATGGGTATCACGACCCGTCCTAGTGGGGCCCAAGCCGCAACTCCCCAAGCCCGCCTCCAATAGGCCAGGGGCTGGTGACTAGCACTGAGTAGTCATGCCACTAACATGGGAGACATTTCCTATAATCCTGTACACACACACACATCTCGAAGCCCACAAAGATGAAAAGTAAAAACTACTTAAAATGGAAATGCATGCATACACTAAAATCCCAACCAATAGAGTACAACAGGAAAGTAAAGTACAGTAATGTAAAACCCTAGGCCAAAAGTACAAGCCCACCAAAAGAGAGTCTGTAACAAAGTCCAACCTGTAAAGAAAGGTACTGGGACTACAATTCGTATCCATAAGAACACACCTTGGTCTGTCTGATATCACTGAGCACCGTCTAGTCCTGGTCCTCCTAGAATCCTGTCAAGGGCTCACTCATCTGCATAAGACACGACACGTGAGGGAAAAGCTCGTGTAGGGGTGAGTATAAAAATACCCAATAGGACACCCTGAAACCACAAAGGAACACAATGAGGGAAAAAATATCCCAAAGGAAAGATACAGTCAGCTCTACACACTATATGTTTATAGAACATATAATAAGAATTTCCATATATACTCATACATGATCGACTATCGCGATACCACCACTAGGATCCAACTCGAAGATTCCACAAAGCACGTAACAAGGAGAACACACTCCTAGGTCTGAATAGAGAGAGACAAAGTACTCGTTCTGGGAGAACACACTCCACAAACACTTGAGAATATGATGTTCATATGGGGATCAAAACCAATAGCTATGGGGTTATTCCAAAAACTCAGTCTGAACTAATCCGCTAAGAAGAGGATCGGTGCCAGGTTAAATTTGGTCACATCGATACCAGGAACTCTACCTAGGGTTCCAGGAATGAATAGAGGATCCAACTATAAGTCTCACAGAGGGGATTGTAACAACTCTATTCAAGAAGTCCTACTGAAGGGATCATACTCTTGTATGTAGGAAATGATACCGGAAACCTTCAAGAGAAAGACCAAGGGGACGAACCCTAAGGAAACTAGTCTAAGTCACAGAAGGCAACTGGCTCAATCCATTTAAAATAGGTTACACGGTGTGTATTAGGGTTACACGCCATGTTCCTTGAACCCGGGTACTACCTGTATAACGGCCCGTGTCATCCGTTCAAGTTATTTAAAACTCAACTACACGACGTGTAGTAGGGTTACACGCCAGGTTCATTGACTCCGGGTGCTACCTGCGTAAACGGACCGTGTCAGGAGTCGGAGTGATTTAGGTAATTATATACAAGGCGTGTAAGTCAAAGCACACGTCGTGTATCGTCAATTGGGAAATAGCCGTGTACCCTGGCCGTATGCCCGTACCCGGTGTGCGTCTATGTCGCCTGCCCGTGTACCCGTACACGGAGTATCCCGTGTATCTGGTCGGGTCTGGCCAGGGAGGGGTGTACACGCCGTGTCCTTGGTCGTGTACCCAACCCGTGTCTGTGTACTCCCAGAGTACACATCAGGTGGTACACCAATGAACACACGCCCTGTAACCCATACCACACGCCGTATAGTCAGGATTTTCCAGAACGCCGTCTACTTCCTCTGTGCTTCGGCTGATCTTCCGGATCTCGATTCTACTATCTGTTTGCCGTGAAACTCAAGGAACTGGTTCGTTTCATCATCCCAACATCGAATCCGGGGGTTTCGGACCATTAATCGGCTCGATGAACAACATATGATCTTCTGACAAAAAACGACCAAAAATTCATATCTCTCAATCCGCTCTGAATCGTCCACTGAAATCATCATCGCAGCTCCGGAACATCCTATCAAGGTTGGATCTACAATCTTGGATCATTTCTCTAACAAACGAATGTGCAACGATGGATTCCTTCCAAGAACGCGTATAATGCACACAAAGAAAGTGTAAAAACTGGGGAAGAAAAGCACAACAATCGAGAGGGACGAACCTTAATCGATGTTCGTGTCGATCTTGGTTCGTCACTGTTAGAAGGTTGAACAAAACCAAATTACTCCAAGAATCAAATCCACAAATCCCCAAAAAAGCCCATCCGGAAAATACAATCAATCCATGGGATAATCTGTTCATGGATTAGTCCGCGTTTGTCGCAGGAATCAAGAACAGGAAAGAAATCACAAAGAGATCAAACGCCCTACCTGGATTTGCGGTGTTTTTTGGTGAAGATCTGGTCGTTGTGTCATTGTCACCGGCGAAGCTCATCAAGAACACCGTCGTCGCGTTGGGAGGTTTTCTCCAGAGCTTTCTAGAACCTCCTGGTAAATTCGGGGTTATGGGAATTATAACCCTGATCCCTAGTGAAATATCTATTTAAAAGTTAAAATATTTTGCTGTAGCAAGGATTTAATAAAATATTTTTATAAAATATTTTATTACGGCTATATCTAAAAACTGGATTTCACCACCGACCTGTGCCAGACGATGTTAGGTCTCCCCTAGGGTAAACCCGCTACTCTGGATGCAATGATTCCCTCAGATTTCTGATTCGAGCACCCGTTCAAGAGTTATTCCACTTTTTTAGGAAAACCACACGTGCGTGTAATTTAATTATTTAGTTAAATTCAAACTTTTGTTCTGGGATCACTGGGCCTTGGAACTGTGTTCCATCTCAAAGCCTGGTCTCAAAAGAATTCCCATATAATATTAAAAATAATACAAGAAAAAACAATCTTGGACATTGCAATGGGAGCCCCAAAATTTCATTGTTTGATGATGTGACTAATATAAATATTTAATAACCTACTATGTTTATTGATTTATCAATTGAGGATATAGGGAGGAACTCAAAATACTAAAACGGAAGGTTTACATTGATTCAATATGTGAAATTTGGTAGAATTAACAAAAAGTTTCACACTTCTCATTTTTTTGTGAGGTAAGATGAAATCAATAAAAGTGTGTAAATTTGTAATCACTCTATCATATCTTAAGATATGTTTCTAAAAGGTGAAAATACCTAGTGGTTAGATGCTTTGGTAAGTTTATTATCTTATATTTTGGATTTTTTCTAGCAGAAAAGGCATTCTAGTAGGGTGGGATTTTTTCCATATCATGTTTTTGAATGAATAACTCAAGAATAAATCCAGGGGATGCAGGAATATCCACTAAGCCCATGCATGGTACCCATTCAATAATGGGATTTTGGTTTTAACCTTTTGAGATTAGGAATAATTTTGTGCATGTTTGGTTTAGAATATTTGTCTTTAACAAGATCCTCTATAATCCAAAGACCTTTATTTACATTGCATTTATAAATGGGGTTCTTATCAAGATAGACAAGGAGATCGAACAATCAAGGTTTGGATATTACACTTGAGTTCTAGTTTAAGTCAATCATAGACTGATTCTAATTAATAATTTTGTAATATCCACTATGAATGATGATTTAAATCTTATAATTGAATATGAAATGTTATCTACATTTTTCTTTAATTGTATAGTTGTTGGACATGATAAGATAAATTATAATAAGGCCCTTGTTTTTTTCATTTTCTCATTCAATAGGCTTAATGATGCTACTTGTAGAAGGAGGAATCACAAGAAGGATCATAGTGATCACAATAAAATTAAAGGTATTAGTTTTGATTATAGGGCTGATAATGGTAATTATTTAACATGTTTAAGAAAATATGAATAGATTCTAGTCATTATTCAGGGTATTATTATGACACTAAATAATAAGGAGGTCAGTGTAGTAAGCACATATACAAATAAAAAATTTGAGGTGAATTTATAGGCTTTAATTAATAAGGGATAAACCTTATCAAGAACAAGTTTATAGTCTAAATATAGGTCATTATTAGTTCCAGTGTAGGTTCTTAAGTCTGTTTATATAATATTTTTGTATGGATGTTTAATCTCAAGGAACTCAGGGTTACTGAGTGCATTGGGATATAGATTCTAGCATCCAAAAGCAAGGTTATGATTAAGGATTTGTTTGAAAGGGAAGTACAAAGTAAAACTTTAGTAGAAATAGTAGGCTCAAATCATTTTCTACTGGGACTTCTTAACATTAGAATATTAAGTAGGATAACGATGTTCATAAATTGTAGGGATCTCTTATAATTTACAAGTCGGTTGTATCTAGTATATATAAATAGACACATACTGTATCTCTTTACCGTGTTTATGTTCAACATGAGAAGTCTAAATCACGAAAAACTATCGATGTATATTTAAATATAGCCTTTAATGTGGGATTTATTATATTTTTTGGGATTTTATTTATTTCCCTTTTGGGATCTCAAGGAAATATTACAGAGAAGGGGGATGATTCAGGGATTCCTGGTTCAGTGACTGGTAGAACTTATCTTAAGAAATTCATTTTAGGATTTGATATTTGATTAGATCATGTAGGTATTATGATAAAGTCATAGTAATGGGAGATTATTGTATAATTATCTCTATGTAAATGAAAATCTAGTTAAGGTCATCTTTTAGATAAAAAAAGGAGGCAGTGACCAGTCTGAGAAGACATGGATGGCCAAAGATGTCTATTCCCTTATGGGTAGTGTTCATATGGCATGGGATCTACTAGTTAAATATGGGTAGGATAAGGGTACTAGTAATCAGGTAGTATAGGGGTATAATGTCTTCATTTTATAAGAGAATGTTGTTTTGGTTCATACCGAGTACTTTAATTCTCATCTAGCTGATGTGGATTTTAGTGTTGTTACTTAACATGACTAGTCTAATTTCTATAAAATGCATGACGAGATTAAATATAAATAATAGTTTAATGAAATTTAAGATAAATAGGGTGATATAGAGGATGAAAATACACAACCTAAGATAATATCGTACAAGAAAATATTTTAAAAGGGAAGAATAACATTGATAGTGAAGGATTAGTAACTGTTCAACCAAACATGAGGCTACACAAGGATTATACTCACTTTACAAGAACTTCATACACTAAATCAAATAATCATAATCATAAATAATAAAAATAGGTATAAATATTCCTTATCATAATTCATGAAATTTAATCATAATGGGAAACTAATCATTCTATTTTTTATTTGATTTTTATTTTTTACATATATTTACCCTTCTTTCCATATGTATCCATTACGTTTTCAATAAATTAGAACATGAGTGGCTAGTCTAACTCATGATTTGGTCCATTTATGATTTATGTTATTAGCATAATAATAATAATAATAATAATAATCATCATCATCATCAGCAATAGCAGCAACACAAAATTGTGAATCTTATAATCTTTTATAATTTAAAAAATGCATCCAATACCTCTAAAAGAATCATAAACTTCTACCATCGCCACTATATCATCATCATCATCATAGTCATAATAGTTGTCATCATCACCATCATAATTATCACCATC
This sequence comes from Viscum album, assembly GCA_963277665.1. Classification (NCBI taxonomy): domain Eukaryota; kingdom Viridiplantae; phylum Streptophyta; class Magnoliopsida; order Santalales; family Viscaceae; genus Viscum; species Viscum album. Next base: position 408,877,805 of record OY728125.1, on the reverse strand, counting down.
ATAATTTTCATCATTATCATTATTTTCATCATCATCATTATCATCATTTTCATCATCTTCATCATCATAATATTCATCATCATTGTCATAATCATCATTATCATCACCATCATCATCATCAACATCATCATCACATTCATCATCCTTACTACCATATTCATAATTATCATCATGGTTATCATTTTTTATCATCATCATCATTATCATAATCATCATCATTGTCGTCATCATTAGTGTTTCATGAATATCCTTGATGCTTTGATGGTTTCTGCTGACTTGAGAAAGGGATTATGAGTCCCAGGTGAGAAAATTGAGAATAGTTAACTCTTTTGGGATTTCAATAATGAATCCATACCCTCTAAAAGGATTACCAAGAATGGATCATTTTCCATGGTTTAAGTAAACCAATTAATTCTTGGGGATCATCTAAATGAGTGAAATATCTCGATTATTACCTGATTAACATTTTAAAAATAGAAAAAATCATTCAATTTTAATGATTTGAAGAAGAATATTTCTCATGTTTAGGGCTTAGATAGTTGGAGGTTTACTCTCTGGGTAAATTATTTTTATATAAATTTTTCCTTTGGATGAATTGAAATATACTGATAAGGGTTTGATATTTGTATCCCTTAAGCTTAGAATTATTAGGATACAGGATTGGGATCCTCTCATTAACCATGAGAAGGTTTAGTACTATATCACACATGTATGTATTCATATATATATAAACTTATTTGGTTCTTCTGTAACTCTTATATTCTCTGAGATATTGCTTCTTCCATGGGATTTCCAATCAAAATTAATAGAGATAAAGAATGAGAAAGATTTTGAAACTTCTCTAGAATGTTTAAATATATTTATCATCTTTATAATCTTATATAAATTTTAAATTTTATTTTTTTGAACTCAAAATATACTAATATATATAATTTTATAAGATACCTACTTTTGCAATAAATTCAATAATATTGGGAATTCTTTATATGGTTTTTATAAGAACTTAATACCTGCTAACTGCATGAAGGTTGGTCACTATTTAGATAATTATGTTTTTACGAATTATATTAGAGCTTGTGTTTATTTGTATACAAGGAACTCTCATGGTGGTAGGGAACTAGAAATTAATAGGGATTTACCCTATGGGAGCATGGGTTTTTACTTCAATAATGATTCAGATACAACATGATCATCACTTTTGAAATAGGATAGGGTATGTCCTTTAATACTGTTGTGGATGGAACTCTAGATGGATGACCATGGGACGATATTCCTACAGTAGAAGTTGATACCTTTGTATCATCTACCCTTGAATTTGTTGGAACTGAAAACAACTCCACTTTAATGGACATTAATACAAATTCATAACCTTGTTCCTGAGGAGTTGAGGATGGGATAGATTTTTTTGGATCTAAATAAAAAGTCACTTTATTTTTAAGGGTAATAGCCATCTATGAAATTAAAGAATAATAGGGATAAATATGATTTCTTCACTTATTATAAATCCCTTTAACCTTTAAAATATAAGAAATTACCACTGGAGACAAGTGGATAAATTTAGGGGAAGGCCTTTATGAGTGGCATTATGGATTCTTGGAACTCCAAAGATTGATATGAGATGCCTAAGGCCTATTTTGGCGTTCAAATACCTATAATATTGTGGATTTGCGGATTATAATTCATACTCACATTCAAATTATAAGAGGTCTCCCAAAATCATTGGCTCTCATAAAAGTTATAGATATCTAAGAGGGAATGGAAACAAACCTAATAAAGTAGTCATGGACAAGATTGTTTCACTAGAACATTCCGATTGTGAGGATGATGATGGGGTAAAGAACCTGATAATTCCCTTTGGAAAGGATGAGATCCATGTTACTTTGAGTTCCTTCAGGTACACATAATATTTACCTCAACTAGTTTATTGAAGTGTTGAACCCAAAAAAAATGGTGAGAATAATCTTGAAGTTAGGACACCTAATAAGAAGATATTAAAGGGTAGTACAACACCTAGATTGGCTATTTATCCTATTAATATGCATGCTGGTATGGAAAGGTCTTATTTAAGTTAGGGTGACACTTTTTGTAATCCTAATATTGAATTAGGTAGAGAACCATCCATTTTGGATCTAACTTGGATTATATGACGATGGTAGTGAGAAACACTAAAATGAGTGGTAATATAGGAAAAGGGTTAGGGATTAACAAAATATCAGAGGAACAGGATGAGAGGGATGGTTCTCATAACTATAACCCTCAGTGTGAGAATTTGGGGGTTTTAAAATAGGTTTTGGTTATTCTCATTATCCTACCTCAATACTTCAAGAGGTTATTGACACTAATAATAATGCTAGAATTATGGGAACATATGCTGCTTCAAAATATGAAAACCCACCATGAGAAAACAAAGGCTCAAGGGATGTTTTTACATACTCTAAAAGATAACATGATCTCTCTAGGAACATTGTCTTATGATTTCATCCAACTTAATGCAAGTGTAACTTTAAGGTTTAACTTGATGAATGAAATTCCACCCTTCAAGGAGGAAGATGAGCTTGTAATGAGATTAAAAGTTACTAATATAACCTCTAAGGAGGATGATCATAAATTTATTAACATAAAATTCCAAAATAAATCTTGTAAGTCTCTTAAATAGAGAATAGGTTCATATCATTGGGGTATTTATATTCCTCAGAATGTGGGAAGAAATCTAACAAAATATTAATTCTATTTATTAGGGGTTTTTCTTAAAATATTGTGGTACTCATGTTGTGGAAGCTTTTTCAATGGGGTTAGGATGCATCCCTATGTAGGATGGTTCTTCTATGACTCTTGATGGGATGAATGATGTATTTTCAACCATGTTTTATAGATGATGACCAGTTTTTTTGTCAGTTCAAAGAAGTCCCATGCTTTTGAGAATGGTTTTTGGATTTTTTTGTGGAATATTGATGATTTTAATTTTATTTTTTTGTATATTGTTATTTTTTTGGTGATAATTGCACAATTATTTTGTATTTTCAAACCCTATGTACTTTTCTATGTGTGTTAGTGTTCATTTTTCTTAATAAAATTTTCAGGACTCCATCACCAGTTGAGGATGAGGAGCACCAATATCAAATATCCATGTCACGACCCGTCCTCGGGGCCCGTGCCGTGACTACCCCAAGCCCGCCTTCCATAGGCCATGGGCTGGCGACTAGCACTAAGGCGTAAATCCCGGTAAGGGGAAGGAATTTCCTTTGTAAGTAAACAAGCACCACAGAGTAAGAAAGCGGAAAAAGTAAACACTAAGTAAAAACTGGTACAACAGTAAGTGCGGAAAAGTAAGTGGGCCAGAATACAAACCCAAACTAAAAGTAACGTACAACTCTAAAGGGGAAAACATCAACTGAAAGGTAAATCCACAACGTCGAGCCGTCCACTGAAAGTCCCACCTGAAGGGTGGGTATAGAAAGCATCCACTGCTCCTCGGGTCCAACCGACCGCTCCGAGTACGTCCCGCCCAATGGTCCACCTCCAGGTATCGTCCTGCTCCGCAAGCCACCACCACGATCAGCGCTGTCTGTCTTCTGCAACCAACACAACGTAGTGCTGGCATAGCCAGTGCAGAGGTGAGTATAAGCTACTCAGTAGGGACCCCAAGACCCCCGAAGGTCTCCCAGAATCCACAAGGGATAAACCACAAAGGAAAGATACAATCACGAAGTAAAATCCGACACTACTTAGGTATATGCCCATACATATACCTAATTCATCAATTTCTCGCTCGGCTCCAATATCCGAGCTCAAGTACAACCCAGTCCACACAGGAAAGCAAACGTAAATCCACACAGGATAGCACAACACAATCCACAAAGAAAGGCAAAATGTAATCCACAAAGGATAGCACAACACAATCCACAAAGGAGAGTAAATAGGATTCAGCTCACATAGGTATACTTCTTCGAATGACGATAGAGATGATCACTGATCCATCTAAGTCGTCGGACCCACAATGGATCGATAGGTACTAACCCCCGCAATGACCCACAAAGGATCTGACCCACAAAGGATCGATAGGTAACTAAACCCTGCAAAGACCCACACAGGATCAGACCCACACATGACCTGTAGGCGCTGGCCCACACAGGACCGCTGAGTGCTGTAGTCGTCGCCGTCGAATCCACTGAGGATCTCTGCACAGTCGTCGCGTCACAGTAGCAGTCGCAGCCAACTCTAGGGTTCCCGCACACAGCAAGCTCATTCGGGAGGGTCCGCTCCACGAGCTGAGAGGCTGATACATCAACTAACACATAGTCCAGAGTTGATGTATCCAAAAGTTCCGTATCATCAACAAGAACTCAACGTCGCAGACGACGCGTCAATCGGACGCCCGGTCTGAGAGTTATTAGCTTTTTCTTCTAAGGGGCCCGGTTGGTTTTTAAGGAAAAACCAACCCAACTGTACTCCACCTGCGTCCAAACCTCGGGCGGAGTATTCCAAAAGATCCGTCTCACTTAGAGGAATTCAACAAAGTCGACAACACGTCAATCGGACGTCCGAAGCTCAAGAAATGAGTGTTTCCGCTCCGAGGGCCCGGTTGGTTTCGTGTACGAACCAACCCAGACGAATGAAAAGTATTCCGAAACCTTGAGTGTGATATACCGAAACGACCGTCTCGATCCAAGGATCGCATCTCCACTGACGGCGTGTCATTCGGAGGCCCTTATCTCAAGTTATGAGCAAAAGACCGAAAAGGTCCGGAAACGGGGGGGTCTGGGCCCGGACCGACCCGGTGGGCCGGCCCGGCTCGGCTCGGTTCGGCTCGGCCGATCGGCCGAGCGGAGAAAGCCGCGGGGAGGGCGCTGCCCCCGTGGTATTGAAGTGTTGCGGCCCACGTGGGGCCGCGCTGGATCAGCGGACGCGGCTTTGCCGCGTCCCGTGTGTCGCCGGACCCGCACGGTCGCCGGTCTGGCCGGCCGCCGCCTCCGGACGTCGGCGCCGCCGCGCCGGCGACCCGTGCCACCGGTGTGTTCTGCGGGCCACCGGAGTTGCTCCGGTGGTCCGATTCCGCTTCTGTCTGCGTCGTGGCTCCTCCCGGGTCTCATTCTTCACTGCCAGGCCCTCAAATCGCCCTTGCGGCCCCGTTTGTCATCATCATCCGTTTCGCGCACTAAGAACGAAAAGGTGCGGTGGGTTCGAACTTGTTCGTTAGTCTGCACCCACCGCGTTAGCGGTCTTAATGATATTCACCCAACAATATTTGAACGACCAGGGATTTAATCACAAAGATTTAAAGAATCAAACCCCCACCTCGTCGTACGTGCGTTCTTCGCGGAATTGATCGTCGCAGAAGAAAAGAATCATCACGTCGCGGAAGAGCGTCGCTGTCGCGCGGTACTTGGCGTCGCGTCGACGAACTCTGAGGATCAAAAACATACAGATTTAATTAATAATAATTAAATCCATGTTTTTTTATAGTCCAAAAAGAATTTAAAAGGAGCGCAACCCCCTACCTTGTCGTTGTCGATCGAAGGTTGTTGCGGTGTTGGATCGTCGCGGAAGAAGCACCGCGAAGGGAGATTCGTCGGCGTCGCGGTACACGGCTTCGCGTCGTCGATCGTCGTGGGTTCGGCATCCTTCGTCGCCTTTCGTCGAAGGTCGGCGTTCTTCGCGTTCTTCGCGTTCTTCACGTTCTTCGCGTTCTTCGCGAAGAAGGAGGAAGATCTTTAGAGATTCTCCAAAGGTTTAACATAACATTCAAAAAGATGGTGTGTTGGCCTTATTTTATTAACATGCCAACAAAACGAAAACGTGTTAAGAAATGAACAAAATTAATTCATAGAATTAATTTCAACGAATAAACCTCCCAAATAAAAAGGAGAGTTTAATTGTTTAAGAAAACACCCCAGTTGACTTTTATTTAATACGGGTTTTCGCGGGTGCGTTACTTAGTGGAAAGAAATGGTGGGGCTCGTGCGGTCCCCACCTCACAAATATCCTACCAAGTGGGTAGGATATTTTGAATTGCACCCCATCCGCTTCAACTCAGCTCAAACAACTTAAAGTGGATTTAAGCAGCTTTAAGTGAAATAAAATAAAGTTTGTCGTACCACATTATTTTATTTCTTAACTTAAAGCCGAAAAGAAAAAAAAAACCACACCCGAGCAAACGCAACTCCGGAAGAGGCATTTCTAAGAAAATAATGGCGTTGTGATTTCATCGGTGCCCTCAAAATTTGATTTCGAGCACTGGTTCAAAAGTTAGAAAAACCCGCTCGTCTGTTCACTAAACGTACCCGAGCCAAACATCGGAAAATGATTCCGGTCACACCGGGCCTCGGAATCACGTGCCGTCAGAAACTGCGTTCTTGTAAAATTCCAAAGAAAATTAAGAAAAAAATTTACTTGAAATTTACGGGTCTTTATATCACTCCCACCTCAGGGATTTACATCCCCGTAATGATACATCATAAGCTAGGGAAACAAATGTGGGTACTGAGCACACATCTGAGCCTCCCGCTCCCAAGTGCTCTCCTGGAGGTTCCCATGCTGCCATTTGATGCGCACTAGAGGAATCGATTGTCCACATAGGACCCACTCCTGTCGATCCTCGATCTCCACCGGGACCTCCGCAAAAGTCTCCCCATCATCAACATCTAGCTCCCCATGGTCAATGATGTGCGTCGGGTCGTGCACGTATCTCCTCAGCTGAGATACGTGGAAGACGTCGTGCACCCAGTGCAACTGAGGTGGTAGAGCCAGGCGATAAGCCAGCTCGCCGATCCTACTGAGGACCTGGAAAGGCCCGATGAAGCGTGGAGATAACTTGCCGCCTCGGCCAAATCTCCGTAATCCACGTCGAGGTGAGACATGAAAGAAGACGTGGTCGCCATCCTCGAACTCTAGTGGCCTCCGCCTCTTGTCAGTGTAAGACTTATGCCGGTCTTGAGCTGTCCTCATCCGCTCCAGGATGACCTGGACCTTCTCTGTCGTGGCCCGGACCATCTCTGGTTCCACAAGTGCGGACTCCCTAGGGTCTGTCCAGCATAAAAGAGATTTGCAAGGTCTGCCGTACAACGCCTCGTATGGTTCCATCCCGATGGTGGAGTGGTAACTGTTGTTGTACGCAAACTCCACCAAGGGTAGGTGGTCCTCCTAGCTGCGACCAAAGTCAAGGACACATGCGCGGAGCATGTCCTCGAGAGTCTGAATGGTCCTCTCTGTTTGACCATCCTTCTGAGGGTGAAAGGCGGTACTCAGATGTAGCTGCGTCCCGAACGCCTCCTGCAACCCTTTCCAAAGCCGGGAATTAAAGTGAGCGTGTCAATCAAAGACAATAGATGATGGAACACCATGAATCCGTACAATCTCCTGAACGTAGAGACGCCCCAAGCTCTCCACTGAGCCCTTCTCTCTGATGGGTAAGAAGTGATCCGACTTGGTGAGTCGGTAGACAATCACCCAAATGGAGTCATGACCTCTGGAAGTGCGTGGAATTCCAGTCACGAAGTCCATAGATATCCCGTCCCACTTCCACTTCAGGACCTCCAAGGGTTGTACCAAGCCTGCTGGTACCTGATGCTCTGCCTTCACCTGCTGGCAGGTGAGGCATCGAGAAACAAACTCTACCATAACCTTCTTCATGCCCGACCACCAGTGATGTCGTCTGAGGTCCTGGTACATCTTCTCCACTCCAGGATGTACCACCAAAGGAGAAGTGTGAAACTCTCTCAGCACCTCCTCTCTTAAAGCGACTGGTACTAAGGTACGTCATCTGAAAAGGATTTCATGCTCTGCTCCAAAGGAGAAGCCATCAGGTGCCTGTCCTGAGGATAACTGCGCACGCCACATCTCACAGTTGTCGTCCCCACGCTGTTCCTCTCTTACCCACTGCAGTAGTGGAGGAGTGACTATGAGAGACTGAAGGAAGGCTGCTCCATCTCTATCCACAAAGGATATCTGCAAAGCGGCTATCTGCTCTGTATCCTCCTCATGTAGTTGAATGCCCGTCCTCCTACTGAGAGCATCGGCTACCACTTTCCCCTTCCCAGGAGTATAAACTATCTCAAAGTCATAGTCCTGGAAGAACTCGAGCCATCGCCGCTGTCTCAGGTTCCGGTCCTTCTTCGAGAAGATATACCTGAGACTTTGATGGTCAGAAAAGACTGTAAAGCGCTCGCCCATCAGATAGTGTCGCCATGTCTTCAGAGCGAAGACCATTGCTACTAACTCCAGGTCATGGGTAGAGTAGTTCTGCTCATGCGGCCTCAACTGACATGATCCATAGGCGATCACTGCCCGCTCCTGCATCAGGACACATCCGAGTCTGGTCCCTGATGCATCGCAGTAGACTACGTACCCTACTCCCTCCTCAGGCAACCTCAAGATAGGTGCGCTGGTCAATCTCTGTCTCAGCTCCTGGAAGCTCTACTGACATCTGTCAGACCACACAAAGGGTTTCCCCTTGTTTGTCAAAGCTGAGAGTGGTGCCGCATCTCTGGATAAATCTGGAACAAATCTCCGATAGTATCCAGCTAGTCCCAAGAAACTCCACACCTCCGTCACGCTCTTGGGTGGCTCCCAAGCTAGCACTATCTCGATCTTCGCTGGATCCACCGCAACTCCCGCCTCAGAAATGAAGTGCCCCAAGAAGTGGACCTGACGTATCCAGAACTGACACTTTGAGAGCTTTCTATAAAGCTGGTGCTCTCGAAGTGTGTCTAGTACAACACGCAAGTGGTAGGCGTGCTCCTCCTCAATCGTCGAGTAAATCAAAATGTCATCGATGAGGACTATGAAAAATCGATCGAGGTATGGCTGAAAGATCCTGTTCATGAGGCCCATGTATCCCTGGAACGTCATCGGGAAAGACATCCACATATTGATCCACCACTGCAAGAAAACTAGGACTTCGCACGTCAACTGCTCCTAGGATGAGGCTAGCCAACTGATGAGTGATGGGCTGTCCTCTCCTTTGCGAAAGTCCATCCTGTGCTGCGAAGGCTCCCTTCTTGCCGATGAAGGTGAACCTGCTCCCGTCGGTGCGTACACATCGCACCTTGCGCCTAATACATTCAATCTGTGCATGGACTGTAGATAACCAATCCATGCCTAAGATGACGTCGTAAGGCCTCGATGCCGATACAAGAAGATCCCAGCCGAAGCTCTCACCTCCTAGAGTAAGCTCACACTGCTGGCACCAGTGCGTAATCATCTAGTCTGCTCTCGTAGGAGTCTCTAGCCGTAAGGATCGAGCCAACGACTCTGTCGGAATCTCCGAGCTCTGAACAAGGGAATCGACTATGAAAGAGTGACTCGCTCCTGTGTCTATAAGAACTGTAGCAAGGGTGGAATAGACACAGATCATACCTCGAATCATCTCGGGCACGCCGTGGTCGTAGGCCTCCGCTGCCTGGAGCTATGCCTGTCTCTGCCAGCAAGCTCCCTGTGGTCGGGGTGGACCTCCTGGTGGTGGTGGTGGTAGAGCCTCAAAGCGTCGCCCACCACCTAATGCTCGGACAGCTCCTCTGCCTCGTCCGCCTCCTCCCTGCGGACCGCCACGATCAACCCTCTGCCTCTGCCTGGGTGGCCCCTAAACAGTCTGCTGCTCCTCGGCACGGTGGGTCGGGAAGTCACGAGCCATGTGGCCCTGCCCACCGCATGTGTAGCACTGCCTGCCTATCGAAAGACTGGCTCCACGCTGTGTGCCCCGCACTGCTGAGCTAGTGTCCTGAGGTCGTCTGCGTGAGGGTCTGGTCTTCCGGGACCCCTGAGTCATCTGTCGACTGCCTGCTATGGAAGACTCTGCTACGTGCCGCCCCACGGTAGGTCTCACCGCTTGAGAAGTCTCAGCAAGAAAGCTCTCGATCAAAAGGGCTCGCTCCAGTACTCCTTCTTAAGTCGGAATGCTGAGGGAGATCAGCGATGCCCTGATCTCATGTCTCAATCCCTGCTCAAAGGTCCGAGCCCAGAAGAATGGGTCCCGTACCATGTCGGTCGAGTAGCGTGAGAGATCTGTAAATCTCGCCGAGTACTGGGCGACCGTCAAGCTGCCCTGCCACAGCTGAAGAAGTTCCTGGATGCGCACTGCACGGAGTGTGGCCGGGACGAACTCCTAGCGGAAGAGGATCTCAAATTCCATCCAGAGAAGAGATTCCTCATCGTGCACCTAGAGCATCAAGATCCACCATCGTCCCGCTACTGCGTGTAGTAGGCTCGCTGCGAGGATCACCATGAGGTCTGCTGGTGTCCTCATTAGCCTGAAAACTCATACCACTGCCTCCAGCCAGTCCTCAGCTGCCTGGGGGTCCGTCTCCCCACAGAACCTAGGCGGCCGCTGGCGATGGAACTCATGCAGTGCACTAAGGCGATGTGCATCATCAGCGGCTGGGGCTGGAAGCATCGGTGGCTCGACAGGTAGAGGTACCGTCGGTGCCTCAGCTGTCAAAGGGCCCTGTACCGAGGCCTCGTCGCTCAGCGGGCTGTCGTCACGTACAACTCTCAGAACCCTAACTGGCTACCGTCGTGGGGCCATCCTGAAAGGAAACAGGTGCTCCACAGTCAGAATAGTATACCTGGTGAGCTGATACAATGTAATCATAAAGAAAACTTGAAACACACATGCAATCATTGTTTTCGTGCATTAAGTCAGAAATCAGAAGTCAGAGTCCTGGTGTACGGATACGTCGGCCGCCGCACCAACACTGGGCTCCCTGGACTAATAACCACACTCAATACGCTTAACACTATTGCTTCACATAGAAGAAATATCAGAGTCTGCAGTAGAACCGAACTCCTCTGATACCAATTTGTTACGACCCGTCCTCGGGGCCCGTGCCGTGACTACCCCAAGCCCGCCTTCCATAGGCCAGGGGCTGGCGACTAGCACCAAGGCGTAAATCCCAGTAAGGGGAAGGCATTGCCTTTGTAAGTAAACAAGCACCACAGAGTAAGCAAGCGGAAAAAGTAAACACTAAGTAAAACCTGGTACAACAGTAAGTGCGGAAAAGTAAGTGGGCCAGAATACAAACCCAAACTGAAAGTAAAGTACAAATCGAAAGGGGAAAACATCAACTGAAAGGTAAAGCCCCAACGTCGAGCCGTCCAATGGAAGTCCCACCTGAAGGGTGGGTATAGAAAGCCTCCACTGCTCCTCGGGTCCAGTCGACCGCTCCGAGTACGTCCCGCCCAGTGGTCCACCTCCAGGTACCGTCCTGCTTTGCAAGCCACCACCACGATCAGCGCTGTCCATCGTCTGCAGCCAACACAACGTAGTGCGAGCATAACCCGTGCAAGGGTGAGTATAAGATACTCAGTAGGGACCCCGAGACCCCCGAAGGTCTCCCAAAATCCACAAGGGATAAACCACAAAGGAAAGATACAATCACGAAGTAACATCTGACACTGCTTAGGTATATTCCCATACATATACCTAAGTCATGAATTTCTCGCTCAGCTCCAACATCTGAGCTCAAGTACAACCCAGTCCACACAGGAAAGCAAACGTAAATCCACACAGGATAGCACAACACAATCCACAAAGGAAGGCAAAACCTAATCGACACAGGATAGCACAACACAATCCACAAAGGAGAGTAAACAGGATTCAGCTCACACAGGTATACTTCTTCGAATGACGATAGAGATGATCACTGATCCATCTAAGTCATCGGACCCACAATGGATCGATAGGTACTAACCCCCACAATGACCCACAAAGGATCTGACCCACAAAGGATCGATAGGTGACTAACCCCCGCAAAGACCCACACAGGATCGGGCCCACACAGGACCTATAGGCACTGGCCCACATAGGACCGCTGAGCACTGACCCACACCGGATCGGTAGCACTGACCCACAAAGGATCGCTAAATGCTGTAGTCGTCGCCATCGAATCCCCTGAGGATCTCTGCACAGTCGTCGTCGTCACAGTAGCAGTCGCAGCCAGCTCTAGGGTTCCCGCACACAACAAGCTCGTTCGGGAGGGTCTGCTCCACGAGCTGAGAGGCTGATACATCAACTAACACATAGTCCAGAGTTGATGTATCCAAAAGTTCCGTATTGTCAAAAGGAACTCAACGTCGCAGACGGCGCGTCAATCGGACGCCCGGTCTGAGAGTTATTGGCTTTTTCGTCCCAGGGGCCCGGTTGGTTTTTAAGGCAAAACCAACCCGATCGTACTCCACCTGCGTCCAAACCTCAGGCAAAGTATGCCAAAAGATCCGTCTCACTTAGAGGAATTCAACAAAGTCGACGTCACATCAATCAGACGTCCGAAGCTCAAGATATGAGCGTTTCCGCTCCAAGGGCCCGGTTGGTTTCGTGTATGAACCAACCCGGCCGAATCCAAAGTATTCCGAAACCTTGCGTGTGATATACCAAAACGCCCGTGTCGATCCAAGGATCGCATCGCTGCTGACGGCGCGTCGTTCGGAGGCTCGTAGCTCAAGTTACGAGTGAAAGACCGAAAAGGTCCTGAAACGGGGGGTCTGGGCCCGGACCGACTCGGCTCGGCTCGGCTCGGCCGAGCGGCCAAGCGGAGGAAGTCGTGGGGAGGGCACTGCCCCCATGGGATTGAAGTGTCGCGGCCCGCGTAGGGCTACGCTGGATCAGCGGACGTGACTTTGCCACGTCCCGTGTGTCGCCGGACCCGCGCAGTCGCGGGTCTGGCCAGCCGGCCGCCGCCGCAGCTTCAGCCGCGGTGGCTCCACCCGGGGGCGCGCCGGGGCGCCGCCGCCTCTGGCCGCCTGCGCCGCCGCGCCGGCGACCCGCACTCTCGGTGTGTTCCGCGGGCCACTGGAGTTGCTCCGGTGGTCCGATTCCGCTTCCGTCTACGCCGTGGCTCCTCCCGGGTCCCATTCTTCATTGCCAGGCCCTCAAATCGCCCTTGCAGCCCCGTTTGTCATCGTCCGCCGTTTCGCGCACCAAGAACGAAAAGGTGCGGTGGGTTCAGACTTGTTCGTTAGTCCGCACCCACCGCGTTAGCGGTCTTAAAGATATTCACCCAACAATATTTAAACAACCGGGGATTTAATCACAAAGATTTAAAGAATCAAACCCCTACCTCGTCGTACGTGCGTTCTTCGCAGAATTGATCGTCGCGGAAGAAAAGAATCGTCACGTCGCAGAAGAGCATCGCTGTCGCACGGTACTTGGCATCGCGTCGGCGAACTCCGAGGATCAAAAACATACATATTTAATTAATAATAATTAAATCCATGTTGTTGTTATAATCCAAAAATAATTTAAAAGGAGCGCAACCCCCTACCTTTTCGTTGTAGATCAAAGGTTGTCGCGGGGTTGGATTGTCGCGGAAGAAGCGTCGCGAAGGGAGATTCGTCGACGTCGTGGTACATGGCTTCATGTCGTCGATCATCGCGGCTTCGGCATCCTTCGTCTCCTTTCGTCGAAGGCCGGCGTTCTTCGCGTTCTTCACGTTCTTCGCGAAGAAGGAGGAAGATCTTTAGAGATTATCCAAAGGTTTAACACAACATTAAAAAAGAAGGTGTGTTGGCCTTATTTTATTAACATGCCAAAAAAACGAAAACGTGTTAAGAAACGAACGAAATTAATTCATAGAATTAATTTCAACGAATAAACCACCCAAATAAAAATGAGCGTTTAATTGTTTAAGAAAACGCCCTAGTTGACTTTTATTTAATAGGGGTTTTCGCGGGTGCGTTACTTAGCGGAAAGAAACGGTGGGGCTCGTGTGGGCCCCACCTCACAAATATCCTACCAAGTGGGTAGGATATTTTGAATTTCACCCCATCCCCTTCAACCCAGCTCAAGCAGCTTAAAGTGGCTTTAAGTGAAATAAAATAAAGTTTGTCGTACCACATTATTTTATTTCTTAACTTAAAGCCCAAAAGAAAAAAAAACCACACCCGAGCAAACGCAACTCTGGAAGAGGCGTTTCTAAGCAAATATCGGTGCCCTCAGAATTTGATTCCAAGCACCGGTTCAAATGTTAGAAAAACCCGCTCGTCCGTTCACTGAACGTACCCGAGCCAAACTTCGGAAAATGATTCCGGTCACACCGGGATATTTTTTAGGTTTTTTTCTACTCTAAATTTTATTTCATGGGGTGGAAGTGGGATAATTTTAATTCATTTTAAAGCCCCCAATACTTTGTGTATGTGTGAATTTTTTAATAAATTTATCAGGTTCATGGGTTTTTGTTTCTAAATACATGTTTTGTGTTTTTTTAATGGTAGTTTATCCAGAAACACTCATGAATTTGTCTGTAATGAACATGTTATAGACAAACAAGTGCAAACTAGTTTTGGACTTAATACTACTTAGAAATGACTCATATTTTTTAAAACTCACAAACTGGGAGGGGAAATCTTAAGTAGGGGAGATACTATATGGATATGTTCTTGGTAAAAATACTCAATAAGTTTATTTGGATCTTACTTATCTACTGAAATTTTATGTGGTATATGAAGTCTGGAATGAAATATTCAATCTTGAAGTTAGATGTCACCTAGGAATTCGAATATACATTTGATAAGTTATAGATTGGGAAGGAAACCTATAAGTAGGGAGGGTGGTGGATAGTTCTAAACAAGGACTGGTCTCTAATTCACCCTCTAAGACTTCAGAAAAAAGGTGTTAATATACTACAACAATAAGAATTGGTAAATAATTTAGTGGTTGTGACTATTTTTAGAGGAAATACACATGTATAAGATGGGTAAGAAATTTACACTTCTTCTATAGTGGATTTAAGGCATAAAATATAGCTAGTGAAACACACAATCCTTATCAATTGCATTGGTGATAACATAAGTTTTAGTCATAAAGTCCAGAAACATGATACCTTGTTTATGGAGGCATATGTCGATATATCAAAAGACCAAAAGACATGTTATTGGAGAATAAAAACTAACAAACGACCTCTAAAATGACGATTATGGTTGAGTACTAACATTAAAAAAAGACCTTTTACCCCATAATTTTTTAATAAATAATGTTCTTTTTTGAAAATTTGAGAAAATACAAGAATGATGAATTTAAGTAGGTAGAGGATAGAAAATCCAACTTCATAATCCCACAAGAGGATCTTGAGTGGCATAGGTTGCCTCTGAGACTCGATGACTATATCGTAGATTTTTTTTGGCTGAAAAGTTCAGTATATATATATATACAAAAAATATAACCTAGACTCTTCATCTATAAAAACTACCTCAAAGTCTTAGATTTTAAATCCTCCAACATTAAGAAAATATCTGATCCAACCCAAAGATGGATATTCTAGACTCCTCATAAATATAAATTGGCCATAGTAAAGCCAGCAAGGTAACGAAGTTGGGGTAGGTGACTAAGCAAGAAAGTATTCATTTCAAGGAGTAGGTAGTGAAGGATACATATGAAACTATTCCTAAAAATTCCTGGAGGGTGAATTTTAATGGTTCATACAGTAAGGATGACCCACTAAAAATATTTTGGACATGAATGACTAGAACAACTCTGGGTAGAATGCTAGATAATGGAAGAGAGTTCAGTATCTGTGTGGTAGGGGTGGACCATAGAACATGAGTAAAAGGTAAGATGTTTTTATAGTTAAATCATGATTGGAAAATATTTGTATGGTACTTTCGCTCTGTCTTGATGATAACTCATTTTTTATATTCTATTGTTATTTAAGGCTTTTTATACCACATAATTTAATATTAGAACCCCTTGTATAACTTTATCTTTTTCAATAAAAAGCTCACGGGATTGGTTATCTGAGTTAATGGACCATGGCATTTTTGGATTATTATTATTGTTATTGTTTTTATTTTTGTTGTTGTTTTTTTATTGTTTTTTTGATATTATTATTATTATTATTATTATTACTTCATGGATTCTATAATAGGTTTTTTGTATTAGTGGGATATTATTCAGCCGAAAGTCACTCAAGATGCCAACGAGGTGTTCAACATGGGATATCTTCCACCTAGTATTAATTCCAAACTTATCATATTTATTAAAAAAGTTGAGTATGCTATATAGGTGATAGAATATAAACCTATATTCATTGGAAATTCATTCCATAATATTATTGAGGAAATTTTTACCATTATAGTTGGGAATATATCTAGTGGGATTATCTATCCCAACCTATTTGGCTTCATTCTCAAGAGAAAAATCTAAGACTATCTATATATAGTTTCATAGGTATTTGACATCCTATAAAGAAACAAAATAAAAACATGGGAATATTTCTATGAAATTAGATATATGAAGCCTTTTATACATTTAAATAGAGATTTATTTTGAAATTTCTATAGAAATATGGATTCTTTGAAAAATTCATGAGATTTATTTGTACCTTGATCTAGAGCTCATGGTTATATGACTTCTTTAATGGTTCACCAAAATTATTTTTAGTTCTTCAAGAGATATGATGAAATATGATCCATTTTCTTCAATTTTATTTGGCCTTGATGAATATTACATTAGTATATTTCATATTAAATCTATTGAGAGAGGGAATATTATCCCTATAAATGTAGCTTGGAATGTAACGAACCATACCTTTATAAAGGAAATTTTCATTCTAATTGAGTGTATGGACCATTTAGTAATATAATATAATATATAATACAAGCACCATATAATAAAAATCAGCATCAAATTAATAATATTATAAAATAAATCCATAATATGATCATTGAGGATAAGCATTGAGACCATCGGTAATGCATACATTATAAAGTAACTACTATGATTAATATATATTAAGAGTTATAATAAATGATAATTGATATATAAGTAAGACTTGAAAACCTCAAACAATAGGATCATCCCTTATGAAGCTCATTTATTATAGCTTCTAATGGAGACAACACCAATAGGGTTTACCCTTGACCAAGTCCAAGCCAAGATTCAATAACTGATACATGAGTAGAATCAATTACAAGAGAATTTCAAGTTCATATACGTCACATCCCAATCAATTTTTGAAAAACCACCCCATTAAATCACTTCCACTACACACCTTATCTTTATTGTGTATACTAGTTTAATATAGGGTTATGTATCTAGAAGTTTATAGTATAAAGGTGTAAATTTTCTTATAAGAAATGAAACAGTGGTTAATTCAATCCCATTTTGTTATTATTTAAAAATAACATGAATATAATATGAATATGATATATAAATATTTTGATATTAATAAAACAAAATTGTATTTTTAGAAAATATATGACTACAATTAAAATAAACATTTATGATAGCATAAAAAAATTTAAATAAAATTTATTTCCATGATATGGTCTTATAAAACACCATTTATTTTAATTTAAATGATAATATAATTTTATGAGGTCCCATGTATTTTTTATAAGGGTTAAAAAGTTGAATATGTCATAAAAACTAGTATTTATCAACAAATAATATTTTTTATTTTAAAGTTAAATGTTATATATATATATATATATTATTATTATTTTGATAAAATAAATATCACTTTTTAAATCAACACATTGAAAATATTTTAAGGTGATTTTTTCATAATTATCTAAGATAAATAAATGTTTTGGTAAAAAATAAATACGGTATAAATATACGATAATTATTATGTCATCATAATGGCTTAAATGTGATTTAATAATTAATATAAAGGTATTTATCAACTATAAATAGTATTATTCATCCAAACAAGTAATTTAAAAGTAATGAGATTAATTTTCAAATCCTATAATGAATATTACAAAGGATAAAGTATATTTTAAAGGCTTCAAAAACAATTCTTTATGAAAAGTAATCCCTTCCACCGCCAAAATATCTTTAATTAAATAATTTATGTACTAAAACTATTAAAATATTAAAAAAAACTCCACTTTTGAAAATACTATGGTGAAAAACATGGTAGAACAATTTTTTTTAAATTTTTATTAACTAGATATCCAATGCCTATGTTTAGAAATTAATAAATAATTCCACCTAATTTTCTATAAATTCTAACCTATTTTCACATTAATCTTTACTAAAAAGTCCGTAAGTATGAATTTACTCTACTTTTATCTCTCAATATCCCTCCAAGTGATTTCATAAGGTTCTAAGGACCTCCTCTAAAGCTTAAAGAAGCATCCTTTCAAGGTAAGGGGATATCTCCATCTTCTTTTCCATTCAAGCACTTCCTTTATAATAAGAATTTTTATTATCAATTGATTATGTTTTATTGTGTTTAATAACATTTATCTAATATCCAAACAATTCCCAAATAATGGTATACTACCTTCATCTCTCATTAATCCCTTCTATAAAATTTTATTTATACTTGTTATATTGTTGAAATTATCTCTTGAATTTACACGTGATAACTTTTTTATTGTGAATACTCAACCCCATTTTACATTAATGGAAATTAACCTAAAAATAACTATCGTTTATTTATTTAGGGATTCAATTTATGAAAACCAAATTACTTAATCATGTAATTAAAATTATTAAATACATTCTTATGCTATATGATCGATGTGTCACACATAAAGTTATACCTATGAATGATGCACCCTAATGGTTCTAAAGCACATTGGTTAATGTTTTCATATCACGAGATACCATGTTTGGTACATTAATAATTGACCAAGAACACTATTTTATGGTTTTTTGGTGGTGAGGTTAGATTTATTCTTTTGATTTCATGTTTTATTCTATTTCCACATTCCTTTTATGCCATGATCATATGATATCATCTTTTTTGTTCCATGATTTCATTATAATATTCTCTTTTATGTCATTATGATTTAATATTTTTCTAATATGTATCATTCTTACTATGATTGATCCATTGATGAGATTTATAGCTCACCTATTTCTTATGTTGTCACCAATTTATTAAATCCAATATTAGGAGTTCAAAGGATTATAATAGCACATTTTAGACAATTTAAATAATGACGTCTTTTATTTTCTATTTTTAAATTGATGGTTATGTATCTAATTTACCTAATACAGTAGACCTATAATTTCTATATGATTTTATTATATGTATCCTCATGTTAAAAATCATGAAATAAAATGTATAAGAGATATGGTTTGTTATAATTAATCTCATAGTTCTCAAACACATTATTTATGCTGATGGAATACTCTTATTTAGTGAGGTACATAGTTATTCCTTAAATAACATTAAGAGTACATTATCCCATTATAAATATGTCTCTAGATAGGTTATAAATTGTAACATTATATTAGTTATTTTTTGGAAAGGATTATCTAAAACTATGAAGATACGCATTTTGAATCTTTTGTATGTTAAACAGGGGGAGATTCCATTCAACAATCTATTAGATGTGTAGTAAAATATACATGAATGAGATAAATATTCACATAAATATGATTTATTATGTGTATATATATAATATATGATTTTATATAGTCACATGTAATACATGCATATGATTCATGTATGTTATTATGCATACGATGCATTAATAATATATGTATATATATATATTATATTAAATATGTATGGAATGAATATAAAGTTCCATGTGATCTAAAATATATACTAAATGGTTTTATAATTTTATAACCAAATATATGGTTAATTTATATAATTCATATTATTTATTAATGTTTTTAATGAATGAATGCTTTAATGGGTATAATGCTCAGTTTCCATGCGATGAGACCCTATATGTTTCAAACAAATACATTTTTATATGGATGATGATCTTCATAAAATTAAGAGTGTAAATGATGAATATATAAGAATATTTGATCCTATTATATTCGTTTAGGTGAGACTACAAAGTCATATTTGAAACTCTCTTAATTCAAATAACATATTTATCACCTTTAGTAAAGAAACTATCGTCTCTCTAGGCATATGAGAATCCTCATGATATGAATATGGATACCTTGGATGTTGTACTCTCTCAAAGGCATAGAGATTTTTTTTCTACTTCAGTGATCTTTATCAAGAATTATATTTTTGAATAGAAGATTTATGTTGGTGTAAAAGAGTATCAAATATTCTATGTTTCGTGTTTATTTTTCATGTTTTATTTTTTGAAGAAAGATTGGGTAGTGTTTTGATTTTCTTCCACTATGAATTATCATTAGATGGTTAAATAAAACCCATAACTATTTGAGCATAAATTTATTTTTCTAAAGAGTCATATAAAAATACCTTAAAGTATTTTAAAATAAGATTACTTCATATCTTTCTAGCTGGAAAGGGAAGAATCTATATTTAGTGGGATGAATTTTTATAGTGAACACGGTCATCACATTCATGTTTGTCTATTAATTTAAAATATATGAATGGAAAATTTTATTACTAAAATATTTGGATACATAGATATAAAACTTTTTTGGATAAGATATATATACTAAAGGTAGTATGTGATAGTTTTTGTAAGAAAATGTGTTATGTACATTAACATTGGAGGGGCTGGTAACAAAAATCACAGCTTATTCAACACATCTCTTATAGAAAGTTATATTTCTAACCTACTTAAATACAATAAAGACTTAAATAACTTCATTAGAAAAATTATTATTGAATGATTTTGTAGGAGAAAATTTGGTTTATACATCTATTTAGAATGATTATGTGGAGATCGTAATGAACACCCAATGGATCCCCTCAAAAACTGATCCCTGGCTTATTGATCAGGCAGGCGCGAAGGCGTCATCCCCTATTTATACAGGCTCCGAACACGCCACAGTCTGTTGTCTTTTTGATAATCAAGGGGCGGGATGGTGTCTGAAAAAACTCTTTTCATGGTTTAATGAGAGGGATAGGAGAATTATTCTGAGTATCCCCTGTGTGCCAGACGCAGGGCAAGATCATCTCTACTGGACAAACGACACCTCAGGAGAGTACACGGTGAAAGCTGGCTACCAGCGAGCTCTCACTGCTCAAATTACAGAAGGAGATGCGAGGCCCTGGACATCAATTTGGAAGATTAATGTTCCCCCTAAATTCCGCTTTTTCTGGTGGCAGGTGTGCACCGGTATCCTTCCTACTAAGAGCCTCCTAGCCTACAGACACTTTTCAAACGACAACTCATGCCCCTTCTGCCCTACTGTGCCTGAATCCCCTCTCCATGCTCTTATTCAATGTCCCGGGGCTCAGGAGGTTTGGAATGGCTGGGGATCTACTATGGAGCTGTCCCTGGACGTCGCCTCAGATCTTACCTCTCTCTTGATGCGATGGTGCTCCTCCTTTTCGCCGGCTAAAGCAGGCGCCCTGTGCATTCTGACTTGGTTTATCTGGGATAGGAGGAACGAGGCCATTTTCAATCATTTCCGGAGGCCCCCCAGATTTTGGATTGACCGGGCATCATCATGGATTGCGGTTTGGCAGAACCACCCTGAGCAACGAAGACTTTTCACCCCCTCTCCGCATCCCCAACATTGGTGCCCCCCACTGGAAGGGATTATTAAGATCAATGTGGATGCCTCTCTCCCTAAGGATGGCCCAATTCGACTAGGTTTGCTGGCCCTAGACAACTAGGGAAATATTATCGCAGCCAAATACGAAGCACGCTATGCACTTTGGGAGCCCTCAGTCGCGGAGGCCGCCGCCATCCTTGCTGGGTTAAACTTCGCAAAAGACCGCGGTTGGGACTCCATTCACATTGAATCTGATTGTCTCACTGTAATCAATGTCGGCAATCTCACTGATGGCAGACTTCAACCTTTTGGCTCCATTACTCGGTGTATTCACTCTCTGAGACAAGGCTTCAATTCCTGCAATTTCTCATTTATTAAAAGGGAAGCGAATGAAGCCGCTCACAAGATGGAAGCCGTTGGCCCTCCTTACGAGGATTTGCTCTGGGTCAATCATTTTCCATCGTGGTTATGTGGCTGTATTTCTGCTGATCTCCATCATTAATGGATCCGTCTTATTTTGTCAAAAAAAATCTATCAACAAATTAATATTTTAGGAGCAAGACATTACCATTCGGTTCCCATCCACATTTGGTATCCTCAACCCAAAGTTTCATTACTACTACTTGTATGGACCCATGGAAGGTTAAACACAATGGATTACTATATTTAGGTGATACTTTATTCGTCCATAAACATAGCTTCTCAAATTAAAACAATAGATTAATAGACAAACAACCAGTGAATGGATTCAAATAGTTGACTGGTAGTCCAATTCTTGTTTCTGGTTCTATAAGAAAAATGGTTAATCTAGATATAATATATTATTGAATTTTTTTAATAAGTGGATTTAGAGCCATTATTATTATATATTACACTAAAAATTTTACATTTATGGATACTTGGATGATTTTATATATACTATTAAATTCTAGGACATGAGTGCACAAGTGAAAAACCTATTTTGATCTTATTTTTTGTCTTACCTTCATCACATATGGATGGATTTAAATATCCTCTATTTCAAAGGTAAAAATCCACCTGTAAAGATTAAAATTATATACATTATGATGGATACATAGATATATTTCAATATACAAGTGGGTTATATGAATAACATAATAGAGTACCTCATTATTACCAACCTATTGGGTTTTAGTAGAGTGCCCCAAAATAATATCTAATAAGTGTGTTTGAGGTTGATATTATCTATTAAATTGTAAATCAAATTCTATATAGAATGTGAATCTTTGGGTGCACTTGGACTTTCAAGATGTTGTGAGATCGTTAAAACTAACATAGGATTCATTAAGAGATGCATTCAATATTTCCCTAGAATGTTCATTTCCTTTGAAATTGAGATTTGTGATGTTATACATGTTGTTTTCTACATAAATCACTTTGGATGAGACAAACTGTTGATTGAGATCAACTTCTTATTAGTGTAAAACCATTTTAAGGGTTGGTTGTTCATGGTTACATTGTATCTCTTCAATTAGTGGATGAATTTTCTTGGCTACTTGGAGAAGATACAGCTTGTGGATTCTCATATTTATAGGATGGAAAACATAGTGGTTGATGCATTATCCAATAAATAATTAGAGGATGAGAAATTTTTTGTGGTCCTTTTTTTCTCAATTATTTCATTATTTACCTTCATCACTATTATTTAAGTGGTGATGTATACACCAGTCTTTAATTCATCTTTTCTGAATATATGAATTTTTATTAATAAATTATATGGGAATGGGTCTTTTTGGCCTATTACCTAGACATTATTGGATTATTATTATTATTGTTGTTGTTCTTATGTTGTTGGGAGATTACCTGAGTGGCTATTTCACCCCATAAGTATACATGAATCTTGTGTAGTAGAGAGAGTCCTATATTAGGTAATAGAGTGAGGCACTATAATAGTGGTACTATTAATAAAAATGGGTATTCAAGCAATGAATTTGGGTGTTCAAACCACAAGACCTATTTTCCATCATAATAAAATGGGATAAATCAATAAAAGGGTCAAGGTAAAAGGTGGTTTAGTGCATCCAGGTAGCATGATGTGGCATGGTGTGGTGACACACATGTGTCTTTGGGTTGGTGGCATAAAAGTGATATGGGTGAATTAAAACCTATAAACCATCCCTCTACCCATAATATTTTACAATGTGATGTTATACCACTCTCTATCACATTTATTTTATGATAAAAAACACTCACCTATGTTTTTAAAATATTCATTTAAGTGAGTTTTAGTGTTTTCATTGAATACCAATTAATTAAATCAATGAAATATTAAATATCCTCTAATTAACAGTTAAAGTATTCAAATTATATCTTTTCTTCCTTCAATTAATTATAAACATCTTAAAAGATCAGAAAAAAATAAATTAAAGGAAGTGGAGGTGGATATAATTGAAGTTTTTGGTGTGAAAACCGCACTAGGTAATCATTTCCACGATGACAGTAACCTTGGTGTGTAGTAGGATCACCATCTAGCTGGTGGAGTCCCACCGACCAGTCAATGGTGAAAGAATAATCGATTAATTATAATATTAGTCCACTGGCTTGCCTTTGTAGGTGTATCGACTATCCAATTCCACTTCCAAAACCAGATATGCCTCTAGATAGGTCACCGACTACCCGATGGTGGCTACTGGGTATCCTATGGAATCAAAATAGCTAGTAAAAGACCAAAATTTATTATAGTAAAAATTCATTGAATCTAGTCTTTCATAACATCATTAAACCTAACAATTTTTAAAACTTTCTTTGTACTCTTGGATCCTATAAAAGGATTCCCTTGACCCATTGGAAGCTACACTGGTTACCCATTTATCCCAACAATAATATCAAGATCTAAATAAATGATGCAGTTCTTGAAATATAAAATCCTACGAAAGATTCAATTCCATGTTCTCAATTCCTTAAAGGTTATCTTCCTTTATCTAAAATCTTTCATCACCTATTGTATTCATCCTTGCAAGATATTTTTGAACATCTTTATATTAGGTTTTCCTATATAAAACCTCTCTTTTCTCAACCACCATTCTTTAATGGTTCACACTCTAAAAATGTGTGGGAAAATTTACTTAGATATCAATGAAGGTAAAGAGGGTTTTTATAAACCAAAATTTTGAGGGAATTTTTTTGAACATCACTAAGATTATGGGATTTATACTATTAACCTCTTGAGTTAAGGGGTGGAGAAATAGGGGAACACATCTTACTATTTTAAAACTTATTATCAATCATGTATTTTTTCTTAAATTTTGTTTAATTATTTCCATGGTTTAATTACATTTATATTACATTTATAAATCAAATGAAATTTATCAACTATCACTCAACTGATTTATCACTTCATTGTATCAAAATCACTTAATTTATAATTTACCTTTTACTTATACTTTAAATTTTAAAAGGAAAATTCACCCCATAACCCAATTTCATTATATATCTGACCAATAATTAGGAAGGAGGGGTTCAATACCATGATGCATCATAAAATAGAACAATGTGATGAATGTGGACATTACAGTGCATGGGTGTGTAGTGCGACGTGATGACATGTTGATAGATAAAGAGGTAATGGAGGAAACATAGTGTGAAGAAATATGTTATAGAGTGATGTAGGCTATTGAATTTTCCATTTTTTCCATCCTTCAAGGGCCATTGGGCCACAATCAACTGGGACTTTGGGCCATCTATAACATGGTCTTCAAGGCCACTTATATATAATAAAAATTGGTAATTTGACAATTTTTTAATATTCATGGGGAGGGATTAGGCTTGACCCACTAGGGTTCCTAAGTACATGTGTATTTATGGTTTTTATTCCTATATAATATATATTATTATTATTATTCTTCTTGTTGTTGTTGTTATGAGCGAGAAGGATAGTTCTCAAGAGAGGGAGTGGTGACTCTAGAGACCTCCATGGAAATATCTAATAGAACTCTATATGCACTCCTCTAAAGCATGAAAATTATTCAATTCTTAGTATCAAGATGATTTTTTCATTTTTAAATCATAGGTAGAAAGAATCTGATGGCATGAAAACTTGTACAAGCTACGATAATAGGGAATCAACAAACTCATCTGTCGATGTCGCAAATGATTCCTATTAATAGATTATCAGGAAAGAAAACATAGTTCATGTCTCAGTTAACATGGATATTATGTTTTAGAGTATTAAACTTTGATATTTTTCAATTATTTAATAAATTTCCTTACTGAAGGTGGAGAAACCATGAAAATTAGATGGGAAAATCAAACATATTTCATTCATTTGGGGTTTTTTTGATTGGAATATTATTTTGATTGCTTAAGGATTCTTTCATGTGATATTTTATTATGATCACCTGAAGTGATGTGTATATGGCTTCAGTTCAATCTCTCTTAAAACTGGTTAATTTTGAATATAGGAGCGAGATCCCCACTTTAACCCCTTTGAATAAAATAATTCGTTTTTCACAAGTGTGTGTGAAATATTTTAGGTTGAATTTGATATATGATCACCCCATGATTCATAAGGATATTTCCTTTGAAATTTCAATTCCAATTAAAATAGTTAAAATAATTAGAGCTAATGTGGTTTGGAAATGTTTCTTGAATTTTGGTGGAGATTGACCTGTCTAATCTACTAATTTGAAAAGTTAAGCTTTCAAAAGTTGATGATAATATTATTTTAAGGATTGAGTATGAAAATTTTCCAAAATATTTATCTTATAGTAAAATGATTAGTCATGATTCTAAGAATTAAAGAAGGTCAAATTTGATTTTCTCCTTCTATAAAGTTGGTGGTAATAATATGTCTACTTGAGAGAAGAAAAAGGATTTTATAGGAAAAAAAACAGTTATGTTATTTGAACCTCTCATTGATGGTGGTAAAACTAGTAAGTATCTCATAGGTGTACATAAAGATGATAATGATAGAAAAAATGTTCATTATGGTGTCCTTAAAAAATGGATATTAATTTTTAATTCCTTAAATAAGTTTTCCCTTTTAATGAGGGGGATTTCAATGTAGACATGGTCACTAATGAGGTATTGAAAGGTGGTGAAATATTAAGGGATAAAAAAGAGTTCTTTTATAATGAATTTTTTAAAAATTAAGAATTATAGAGGATAAGAACCTTTAAGAAATCTCTCACTAATGAAAAGAATCATATCACTCATGACTATAATGGGGATGACCTATCACTTAAAAAAACTCAACAAGGAGGGGTTGGTCATGATGATGTTTCTATTTTAGAGAATGAAAATGTCGAGCTTGATATATCCAATGATGAATAATTTTGAGTTTATCAAGATATCTGTATGGATAATAAAAAAACACTTCCAATTGAGTTTTACAAAAGTTAAAAATCAAGTTCCAAATATAGGTGGATCCCACCCTCTACAACCAATGACATTAAGAGATCATAAATTTTACTCAGATATAAAGAAACAAAATTGTTATAAGATCCACTAATGTAGGATATATATTATTTCAAAATATTTATGTTAATGAATAAGATGAAATGTTTAAGGTATCTCTAAATGTTCTTGCTAAATTTACTGATGACTTGTTTGATTGGATTGAGGAAGATGAAAAATAAATCTTCAATAAATAAATGGATGGCCTGATTAGTATTAATAATTATCTTTATATTAGAAATTGAATGATTTTAAAAATTGATTAAGATTCCAAGATTAATCTAAATCTAGATTACAAGAATATCACTTGGGAATAACCTTTGTTGGTCTAATGATATTTCTATTTTTTAGTGTCATTCAAACAACTTTGGATAAATTGGGATATTTTTATTCTTATTAAATTTTTACCAGATTTGGGATTAAACAAAATTGATCTAGGCAGAAATTTTGTTACTTGTTAATGAATATAGTGTTGTAAAGAAATTTAATGAAGGATGAATCTAGGATGCCTGATGTGGAACTTTTGTTGTTACTATGTTAACTTCAATTCCTGTTTCAAATTTCTTAAGGTTGATTGTCTAAGGATAATATTTTTGATGCTGCGATGTTGATCAATTTTCTATTTTTTCTATTTTTTTCATTATTTTTATACCTCAATAATTTATTTTCTCTATATAAATGTTTAGTATGCATGGGATTTCTAATTTCTCAAGAAGATTGGATGATTCAAAATATGGTTGAATTTTCCCACATGGATCTGATTTTTCATGTGGATTGTGTATATAATATTGGTTGTCCTTATATAGTATCTTCATTCATGGTGGAATGCATATGGGATGTATCTCTTATTATTTATATATAGATATTTGAACTACATGATTTTGGTTTCAACTTAATGTTTTTCTTGGATTGGATTTTGGATCTGTAATAAATGAATGATACTGAAGTGATGTTGTTGTTTTTCATTTATTATTGAATAATGGAGTAGTCATGGGGATTTTTGGTTTCTAAAAAAATGAAACCTAAAGTTGGGATATTTTTTATATGGTTTTTAGGATTTCTTATTTCATGCATTCATTTATTGGGATTTATGCCTTGTAATAGTATAACTTTTATTTTATTTGTTTGAATTTTTAAATAAAATTTTCTAGATCAAAGAATTTAGTTTTATAAACTCATGACCCACATGATTTCTAATTATTATTATCCTTATCATAATATCCATCACTATAATCATCATCATCTTCATCATTACCATCATCATCATTAAGAAAGGTCAAACCCAACTCTCGATATCAAAGTCACAAGCCTTGAGATTCTAAACCTACCATAAATTAGACAAAATCCAACAAGCCCAAAATACAAGGAAGCTGTTGGATTCTTTTGAGACGTGACTTGTGTCAATCGGCCATGCAAATAGATTACTTCCCAATAGTTATTATTATTATTATTATTATTATTATAGTGATCATCATAAACATCATCATAAACATCATAATTATTTTCATTATCATTATTTTGATGATGATTATTATTAACATAATAATAATAATAATAATAATAATAATAATAATTATTATTATTATTATTTTAGTTGTTATTATTATTATTATTAAGTAGTTGTGGGGTTACCTGAGTGGTAAAAATTACCCTATAATCTTGCATGAAGTGGAGGTTCATATTTTTTGGGTACCAATTCTTAAAAAACCATAGCAATTACTCTAGAAGAGTACTATACCTGAATTACTATTCACTACAAATAGGCTTTTGGGTCATGAAATAGGGTCTTTAGGTCATATGGCTCCAGACATCAAGTGTGAGCCTATAGTTGGATGTCTATGAGAAATCATTGTGACCTTTGGTTGATGACTAAAGTGAACACAACAAGAAAAAATATACATAACTTAGGTAGGGTGGTTGTAGATATTGTGACGAGAAGATGATGTTACTCATTTGAGGTGATGAATGGATGAAAAGAATTAAATAGGTAGTCATTTATCCATGATTGAGGACATATTTGAAAGGTAAACATGGGTTCAGGTTTGAGTGTGGTTCTTGCTAGGGTTACCAAGGGACTTTGAGTCACATTTATATGGATTTTCTTCCATTATAACATTCAAGTAACAATATAAGTTCTCCAGGCTACTAATAATGGGCCTTCATTCCACAAAAAATATATATAATTAAATAGGTCTAGTGGGTGATTTCAATTCCTTAATGGGGATGGGTCTTGACCCAATGGGGTTTCTGGGTGTATGAGTTATCTGTGTTGTTTTATTTTTATATAACCTCCAAAACATTAAATAAATTATTATTATTATTATTATTATTATTATTATTGTTATTATATGTTCATCACTTGTGGATAGTTGGGAATTTCCTCATGTGTTAAGGTGTTAAACCCTAAGGAAGGGGTCTTCTTACGGTCATCTTCAAGGATATTTATATGGATCTAAATTGCAGGTCATATGTATGAACAATGTTGTGGATGGTCCTTTTATTATAAATATGCTCTATTTCAATGTAATTTAACATACTCCTATTCAAACCAACTATGTCAAGTAGATTCATCCACTACTAAGATAGATTAAAATTATTGTGGATGGTGAGGAACATGGTATAGTTGGACCCAAAGACTATGCTTCTATCTTTCGAACATATAGGGGGTTTTATGAAGGGTGAATTACATCACATTCTTAGAAACATTATTGACTTTGAATTCAAGCTTTGGGTTCTAATACATATGGAAAATTATGCTAATAATTTTGGATAGGATGACTTGTGTAATGAATGTGATTCTACAGTAGTGGTTAATCTCCTTATGTAGCAATTATATTTGGTTTTTTAAAGACTCTTGAAGGACTGGATGACTTGTATGGTTTATTTAGAAACAATTAATTATGAAGATACTCAAATTTATAGGGACACGAAAATGGTGGAATATTATTTATTATGTAGTGGAGGATAGATAGTCTTTTTAGTCTTTCTCCCTGGATCATTTTTTGTATCCTTTGAATTTTTATAAAGTTAGGAGTTTTTTTATTTCCATATTTAATCCTTAGAATTATTTATTTTGTTTACTTTTTTTATTTGAATGAGTATTTGACTCACTTGTTGGACCACATTAGATTATTATCATGTGGTTAAGGCTATGTGTTAATGGCACTCAATCATGGCACAACATCTAGTGGTCCTATGATCAAATATCATCCTTGTATATATTTGGTTTTCAAATGTAGTCATAGTTTTATAAATGATTTTTAATGGAGGTGGATTGATTTAGATTCTATATGAGTGGTGACACTACATTAAATATAGCCTTTAACAGTTCAAAAAATGGCCTTTAAAAATGCTAAAAAAGTGTTGTTAATCACAGCGCTAATAAAGCGGGTATTTTATCTGTGCTTTTATAGCACTAAAAAAGGACCCCTTTATCAGTGTTATTCTTAACCATGATAAAGGATACCTTTATGAGATCTTTTTAGTGCTGATAAAGGGGTATTTATCAGTGCTAAAAATATCAATAATAAAGGTGGACTTTATCAGTGTGAAAAAATAGCGCTGATAAAGGTGGAATTTTTTGGCTTTAAAAATAGCACTAATAATGGGTTACCCATCTGCAATGTGATGTTTATATAACATAACACCCATCCTGAAATTTCAACATAACACACCCAACCTGCAATTTAAACACAGCACACCCAAAAGAAAACTGCAATTTTAACAAAACACTAAATGTAAACCTAATATATACATTTAATTGACATTAGGAATACAAAACTTTCCTCCCATGGTATATACAAAAAATAAACACTATTATTTACATTTCAAAATAATGTTATATATAATTTCATTTACAATTGTCCAACAAAAATTCTAAAACATTAATGTTTCATTTGTTGATTCCCATGATCCCATCTCAAAAATCTCGGCTCAGGGTATCCGTTTTCAAACAAATCATCTCAACCCGAGAAAAAGATCCCACCTATATAAGAAAAAAAAATTATATTAGTAATATTATAATGAAATAAATTAAACATTAATATGAAAAAACACATTAATAAAATGTCAATATTTAATAAAAACAACACATTTGGAGGTATACTGGTCACACCATGCGTCATATTGAGGTGGGGTTGATTCCTACATGTTACAAATGAGTTATAGATCATTTTCCCAAAATATCAAAAAAAATATGAATGTGTTTCCCCGGTTTTGAGTATGTCATTTGTTATTTTACTAAAATTAATGTCAATTTTAAATAATGACACATTTGGAGTTATACCAGCCACACTGTGAATCGTATTGAAGTGTGGATGATTCCTACCTATCACAAATTACTAATGTATTGTTTTCCTAAAGTATAAAAACAATCCAAATGTGTTTTATTGGTTTTTAGTATATTAGTTAGGTTTTTTTACTAAAATGTCATTTCAAAATAGAAACATGCATTTTGAGTCATACAGGTTGCATCGTGAAATGGTTTGATATGAGACTACTTCATACACATCACAACGGACTTATTAATCACTTCCCTAAATTAACAATACAATGGAAGAGAATTTGTTTGGTTTTCAGTGAGTGACACATTTTGAACTAAAATATTAATTTGAAACTGATAAGGGACAATTTTAGTCATAATGGTCACACTATGCATTGGATTGAGGTACATGTGACTCTTACACATAAAAAATGACTAATGTATTATTTTTCTAAAGTATCAAAACAATATGAATGTGTTTTCCCCATTTTTAGTATGTCACTTGTTGTTTTTAATTAAAGTAATGTCAATTTTAAATAAAAAGATAAACTTTCAGTTCTAATAGCCACATTGTGAGTCATATTAATGTGTGTCTGATCCCTATATGTCAAAAATGAAAAATATATCATTTTTCTAAAATATAAAAACAATATAAATGTGTTTTCTTGGTTTTTAGTATGTCACTTGTTGTTTTTATGTAAATTGTTGTCAATTTTAAATAAAAAGAGGTACTTTGAGTTTTAACAGCCGCACTATGAATCAGATTGAGTATAGGTTGACACTTGTCAAAAATGACTTGAGGATCATTTTACTAAAATATTAAATCAATCATAAATCATTTTCTCAGTTTTAAGTACGTCATTTGTTGTGTTTACTTAAATTAATGTCAATTTCATACAAAAGGAGACACTTTGAGTTGTACCGGCCATATGGTGCATTGTATTGAGGTTTAGATGAACCCTACATGTCAAAAATGACTAATAGATCATATTTATAAAATATAAAAAAATCTGAATGTGTTTGATCAGTTGTCAATATGTCATGTTTTGTTTTTACTTAAATTAATGTCAATTTTAAATAAAAAGAGGCACTTTGAGTTGTAACGATCACACCATGCATTTTATTGAGGTGATTTCGACTCCTACAAATCACAAATGACTCATGGATCATTTTCCTAAAATATAAAAATAATATGAATGTGTTTTCTCAATTTTAAGTATGCCAATTCTTGTTTTTTCTTAAATTAATGTCAATTTTAAATAAAATGAGACACTTTGAGTTGTACCGGACAAATCGTGCATCATAGAGAGGTGAATTAGATTCATACACATAAAAAATGAGTAATATATCATTTTATTAAAATATCAAAACAATCCAAATGTGTTTTCTTGGTTTTCAGTATGTCACTTTTTGTTTTTACTTAAATTAATGTCAATTTTAAATAAAAAGAGACACATTGAGTTGTAACAGAAACACCATGTGTTATATAAAGGTTATGTTGAATCATACATGTCACAAATGGCTCATAGAACATTTTCTTAAAATATAAAAACAATATGAATGTGTTTCCTCAGTTTTATGTATTTCACTTGTTGTTTTTACTTAAATTAATATAATTTTTAAATAAAAGGAGACACTTTGATTTGTACTGGCCACACCATGCATATTATTGAGTTTAATTTGATATATACATGTAAAAAATTACTAATATATCAAATTCATAAAATATCAAAACAATATTGATGTGTTTTCTCAGTTTTTAGTACGTCACTTATTGTTTTTTACTTACATTTATGTCAATTTTAAATAAAAAGAGATGCTTTGAGTTGTAACAGTAACACCATGAATTGAATTGAGGTGATTTTAACTCATAAACATCAAAAAATACTCATATATTGTTTTCATAAAATATAAAAATAGGAATAATTTATTTTCTCAGTTTTAAGTGCATCACTTATTGTTTTTACTTAAATAAATATAAATTTTAAATAAAAGGTGACACTTTGAGTTATAAAGGCCACACCATGACTTTTATTAATGTGTGGATGATCTTTACATGTTATAAATGACTAATAGATCATTTTCCTAAAATATCAAAATAATCCGAATGTGTTTTCCCCGTTTTCTGTATGTCACTTATTGTTTTTACTTGAATTAATGTCAATTTTAAATAAAAAGAGACACATTAAGTTTTAATGGACACACCATGTGTAGTATTGAGGTGATGTTTACTCCTACATGTCACTAATGACTCATGAATCATTTTCCTAAAATATGGGAACAATAAGAATGCATTTTTTGGGTTTTAAGTACGTCACTTGTTGTTTTTACTTAAACTAATGTCAATTTTAATTAAAAGGAGACACTTTAAGTTGTACCAGACACACCATGCATTATATTGAGGTTTAGATGATCAATTATTGTAAAAAATGAATAATATATTGTTTTCCTAAAATATAAAAACAATCTGAATGTGTTTTCTCGGTTTTCAGTATGTCACTTTGTTTACTTAAATTAATACCAATTTTAAATAAAAAGAGACACTTTGAGTTGTAATGGCCACACCATGGGTCATATTAAGGTGATATTGACTCTTAAATGTTAAAAATGAATCATGTATCGTTTTCATAAAATATAAAAACAATCTGAACGTGTTTTCTTGGTTTTAATTATACCACATGTTGTTTTTACTTGAATTGTTTTCAATTTTAAATAAAGAGAGACACGTTGAGTTATACCAGCCACACCATGAATTGTAATGAGTTTTTTCTGATACCTAAACATAAAAAATGACTAATATGTCATTTTCTTAAAATATTAAAATAATCCAAATGTGTTTACTCAGTTTTCAGTATGTTACTTATTGGTTTTACTTAAATTAACATCAATTTTTAAAAAAAAGAGACACTTTGAGTTGTACCAGACTTCTTAGACCTAATTTATAAAAAAATTATTAATAACCTAAGAATATAAAACATAATAAAGGTTCATTATAGATGTTTAATTAGTGTAAATAATGGAGATATCAATGATCATATAAGGATAACATGAGCATAAATATTTTAGAAGGTGATATTAACATTATAAATTCACAGCCTATATATGGAAGTCACATATTCATTCTATTTTTGTAGTTTTTCCATAAGTTATGCTACCATTTAATTTCTGAGCACATCTATATCGTCTTGTGAATATGTGTATTTTTTACAGTCATTGTAGTACAATAAAAATATAAATACACAAGGGATTAATAAATATTTTAAATGAAATAGTAATTATCTTCGAAAGTACATCTTCAGGGAAGTTAGTTTGTTCATGGAATATGATATCTCTCATAAATTGACAAACATAATAACTACAATATTTTCCATTGGTTTGTTTCTAAAACTTCAGAAACATTAAAAAGAATAAGTAATTTGTTTTGATATGTGTTTGGATAGAGAAATATTATTATATATACCTTGATACATATCTAGTTGTAGTACTTTTATTCTTCCTTGTCTTTATCCCTTAGCCTCATTCCTTTTTTCAGATGATAGTGATGCACCACCCTATTATAAGGGAATCCTCATTAAAAGATAATATAAATTATATAACTTGATGTTTAGTTCTAAAACATTGGATGTAGTGTATTAAAAATTGACAAACTCTATTATGTGTGTATGGTTTATTGGATATCCAAGAAATTAATTCAGGAAATAAATATTTGGAGTATATAAATTTACAACAATGAGCATCCAATGCTGTCTAAAACCAAAAAAAGGAATAAGTAATGAAAGAAATGAATTTTTTTTGATATGATTAAATTATAGAGTCTTACCCCTGCATTGTTGGTATTAAATAGAGTCTTTCATACAAAATTTTACTTTCAAAGTATTTGATCAAACCTACCACTATTTCATCTTTTTGTCAGGTTCTATTTTAGTTTCTGCTGTTTAGGTGACGTGAGGACTAATGAGTCTGAACATTTTCTTATGGGAAAATCCCTTCAATTTTTTTTCGTATAGATATATCTTCTATAAAAATTAATTTTTTTAGTCATAATTAACACAATATATCCACTATTGTAAAATGAAATCATGAGAACATACCTCATGTATACATTTACAAATGAGACACCTAGCTTGTCATAGTTGAGGATTTTAGTTTCACATTCAAGACCAATGAAGTATTGATATTTCTCTCCATACATATTTTCTTTAAATTCAACTTTGTGGTTTCTACCATCTTTTAACTTTTTATCCACATGATACTGGAATGATAGTAAATGGGGATATAGAACGAATGGAGTAATTTTTATTTTGATAGATCTTTTTTATCAGTTGGTTTATCCTTTATATGGTTTTGATATGGTCTTTCATTTTATCCCCTTCTCTTTGTGTATCTATAATAACGTTGATCGATACTTACACATGACCTGTTGGAAGTGGTTTGTTGTTTAGCGTGTCCTTTTAAATATTGAACACTGTAGCTCTCTCCATAAACAGATGGGTGGGTATTGCTATATATTAATCACATTCATTATCTCCTTATAGAATAGAAATATAGGAAAGGTATCAGTGTCTTTATGATTTAAATTTCACAGAAACATTTATTAGAACATTAATTACCTATGCTAAGACATCTCTTTTAGGGGAATGGCTATCTCCATAGCTGGTGGGGTGGTTGGGATCTTCATGTGGTGGTTGTTATTGAGTTTCTTCTTCTCTTTGCCTATCCCCCATTAAAATTTCCTTCATCTCCCTATACCATTGGAATTTTCCTTCAAGGTTATCTTTTTTTTCTATCATATGTTTTATTAATTCACTTTGATCACCCTCTGGTTTTTTCCTCAAAATATGACTGGGGTGTCACCCCAAAACCCACACCTCTGATGCAACCATACAATCTTGGATGCTTCAAGGCCACTGATATTTTATGTTCATCTGAAACAGGTTTTGTTGATTCTTGTGACTATGTAAAATAGAAAATATAGAAAAATAATATATCATTTTTACATAATAGTGATGTAAAGAAAAACATATTATGTAATACTTACAAATGATTCCCAAATTTTTTTTAGTTCTCATATATTAGTATTCTATATTTATTTACATGTGCCTCCTTCTATATCACATATCATAGGATGGAAGTGGCTTTGGATTTCAAGTCATCAATCATCATAAAAAATAGAGGAACATAATTATGGTGTTGTTTCATGTCACATAAAAGTATTATGATATATTTAAAATATGTAACAATTTTTTTTCAAGTGCAGTGTACCCTATACTAGCTTTACAATAGGGGTATGCTGGTTTTACTTCTCATTCCTTATTTTTAGCACTCAGTTGTTGTTTCATAAATAAAAAAATTTCAATCAAGGTTATGAATACACGTATCTTCAAACAACATATTACTGGCCATAATGTACCTGAAAATACATATCCTAACGACGGCCAGTAAACACATCCCACGCTTCTTAGGTTATCAGGTGTGCATAGATAAGTGGTGGGTAAATATTTATTTTCCCTTCAATATCTTTAAGATGATGCCCTATTAGGATTGTGTGAAATCCTCTATAAATCCTTCCAGCAAGAATTAATACATTATTCTTGTGGAATTCATCTACTATAAATGAACTCTACAATGGATGACAAAGAGTAAGTCATTGTATCGTTATAATATTTTTTAGTTAAATAAAGAAATGATATCATAATTTTATTGTAATCTCTTTCCACACTAGTGCCTTTAGCTCAGTCACAACATGGTTCCATGAATCTACGTCAATAAGCATTCATTACCGAGTGATGATTCCAATATAACTACTAAACATAGCCTTTTTAGGGTTAACATGATGACCCTATGCATTCCATCCAACCACATATTTAATGCCTTCATCTTTCACCTTAAAGATTTTTGTTAAAACTATCAAACTATGGAACTTTTTTTCTGCGACGTCAGTCCTTCATCTCCTACCATTTCCCCAAAATCAACATCGTTAATATGCTCCTTTGGAGAAATGGCATTAGCACATGCATATGGTTGTTGTACCTCTACACTGCGAGAAGCAGCACGTGTAGAAGGTTTCTCCACAACAATGTGAGAAATAGCAGGTTGAGAGACCTACAATTCATTGGGAATGGGAGCACCAACACATGTAGAAGGATTCTCCTATACACTGTGATTAGCAGCATGTTGAGAGACCTATTGTTTCTCAGGATTGGGAGCACCAGCACGTGTGGAAGTCATTATATGTAGAAGTAGTTTAAAATTTAATTTAGAGTACATAAATGCAGAAATAAATGGATAATAACATGAGATAACATGATATATATGACAAAAAATTATAACTTGATTATTGAACTGTCTTTTTATTTTTTAAAGGATAAAAGGATTTGAACCCTCTACTGACGATCCAATTTCCTTTATTGTGGTTTCTTATGACATACAAAACGATGTCTACATTGGGATCACAGTGAAATGATTGCGACATCCAAAATAAAGGGTCATACTTGGTTGAATTTTTACCTAACCCTTCATTGGTTTTAGTCGACAAAAAAATAATTAACCACTTTCAATTTGTGGGATCTATAACATAAAATGATTGTACTATCTGTGATTCCATTATAAATAGTTCATCTTTGTACCCTTACTCACTGAAATAAACTTTCATGAGTCCCAATTCATATATTTTAATGGAACTCATGTTATTAACCCATTTGCATTGAAAAATTGGCACTTGTAATGTTATATAATTGAACTCTTATATTTGTTTTATGATGCCAAAGTATGATATATTCGCGTAAATTGGATTTATTTACTTAGTACCAAAAACATGCATCACTTCATCCATGAGTGTAACTCCACTATTTTTCATGGTACTGAATGTATAACCATTAATTTCATAACCTTTTTAAGATAATACGTACACACTTGGTCCTCCAGCTAGTCATTGAAGTCGTTCTAAAAGTGAATCCTTATTTTTATCTGACTTCTTTAAAATATTGTCCCAAAACCATCCTATAAAATATTGATTATTTATATTTGATATCCATATTTCATACCTTGATGGATTCAAATTCCTAATAATTTCTTTTTGGGTTTCGACATATGGGGAAACCTCCAAACTGTTATATAAAACGCAATGGTGGGCCTGCTCCCGATCTGTAATATTGATTGTGACAACATCCCTTCCAAAAATTTCTCATCTGCAAGTTGTCCTGTGACACCCTGAGATTTTATGAGAAATATTTTTTATGTCTTATTTTATACGCAACACTAAAGGAATATTTCACTACACACAACACTGTCTTGTCTTGCGTTACACGCAATCACGACCTTCCTCGATAGCGTGTGTAGTACGCCATATCGGGTTTCACTAAATAACGATATATTATTATGGACTAGCCATTATTAATAGTATTAAATACATTTTGAATTTTATAACATTATCTTACACATTTTCTAGAATATGGTATGAGAACAAAATAATTTTTTCAGGTAAAATAAGTATTATTCAAAAAATGCAGTTTTGCTACCTTTTGATGGCACACCCCCTTTAAATCTAGTTTTTGACATGTTTATAAGTTCAATTTGAAAAAATAAAATTCTTCTTTGGAATCAGGATATAAAAATTTACTTTGGATAAAATTTTCATATTATTCTAATAACTTTCATATTTTAATGAATAGTAAAACCACACTATATTTTAATTAAAAACAACTTTTTTCATCGCAATAATTTATATGGTTAAATTATAATATTTAATGGTTTTAAAGAATAAATAGAATATATTTTTTCAATCTAATATAATTTATGTCATTACCATTAATTTTACATTGAATTCATAGGTAAAAACATTTCAATCTTTGGTAATGTTTTAACTTTTAAAACCTAGTTTCTTAACAACAGGATTAATTTTAAATTAATTACTGCAACTTATGTGTTTTTAATTTTAAAAAATAGATTTCATATTTGAATTCAGTGGGTCCAAATTATGTTAATATATTACTTTTATTTTTTTTGATATTATGAATAGTAACTACGGTAATTTTAATTTACTGCAGTTAAAGGTAAATCGGATAATTAAGGGTAAAAATAAGATTATAAAATTAACCTAACACCTGCCAAAATTCTATTGGATGACTAAAAGTATACCCATATCATCTAAGGGTCAGAATAGATCCATTTTATAGATTTTTTACCATGGAAATAATTTAATTATTATTAAAACCAAAGAAAGTTACTACATGTCACTCTCTTAAATCTTATAAGTATAATAATTTTAATTTAGTGATAAACTTCATGAAAATTTGAACATGAATATTCTACAAAAAGATAATTATATTATCTACATCATGTGAATTTATTTAGGGATTAAATAATTATCATTAAAGGTGACACAATAGTGATGTTGAAATTATTTTATTTATTGAAAAATAAAATAAATGGTTCTAAAAATATTAAAATAAATATTATATGAACTATTTAATTTAGGTTCTGATAACTTTCATATTTTAATGAATAGTAAAAACACGATATATTTTAATTAAAAACAACTTTTTTCATCGAAATCATTTATATGGTTAGATTATAACATTGAATGGTTTTAAGGCATAAATAGAATATATTTTTACCATTTAATATAATTTAGGTCATTAACATTAATTTTAAATTGAATTCATAGGTAAAAACATTTCAATCTTTGGAAATGTTTTAACTTTTCAAACCTGGTTTCTTAACAATGGGATTAGTTATAAATTAATTACAGTAACTTCTATGTTTTTAATTTTGAAAAATGGATTCCATATTTGAATTCATTGGGTCCAAATTAAGTTAATAGGTTACTTTTATTTTTTTGATATTAGGAATAGTAACTACGGTAATTTTTATTTACAGCAATTAAAGGTAAATCATGTAATTCATGGTAAAAATAAGATTATAAAATTACCCTAACACCTTCCAAAATTCTATTGGATTACTAAAAGGCGACCCATTTCATATAAGGGTCAGAATTGATTCAATTTATGGACTTTTAACCATGGAAATAATTTAATTATTATTAAAACCAAAGAAAGTGACAACATGTCATTCTCTTAAATCTTATAAGTATAATAATTTTAATTTAGTGATAAACTTCATGAAACATCGAAAATGAATAGTCTTCAGAAATATAATAAAATTTTATACATCATGTGAATTTATTTAGAATTTGTAGGGATTAAATAATTATCATTAAAGGTGACACAATAGTGATGTTGAAATTATTTTATTGATTGAAATATCAAATAAATGGTTTTAAAAATATTAAAATAAAAATTATATGAACTATTTAATGTGATCCAAGAATTTTATAGATACATATGACATGTAATGAATCTATTAAATCTTTTATTTAAAACATATATTCTGTGTGGATTTTATTTAAATTCAAATAAATGAATTGTGTAAAAATTGACACTATTGTTATTTTATAACAATAACATGATATAAAATTGTTTAAAAAACACTAAAATATTTAAAAATTTTAAATTAAAATTTATATGGTCTTATTTCAAACATATATTCTATGTGGATTTTATTTAAATTCAAATAAATGAATTGTGTCAAAATTGACACTATTTTTATTTTATAACAATAACATGATATAAAATTGTTTAAAAATGACTAAAATATTTAAAAATTATAAATTAAAATTTATATGGTAGAAAATGTCATTAATTATCCAATAATGGAAAATTCACAACACATATATAATAATTTATAATAATTTAAAATTTAGAATCCTATTACCACAAATAAAATTAAATAGATTAAATAAGGATAAATCAAGTTGATAAGGTTTAAAATAAATTTCCAACATGCCTAAATTTTCTTGGTTGATAAGATTACAACCCTATATCATCTAATCTTAGAATATGAGTCATTTTTGGAGGTTTTTAAGTGGGGTTTGATTTATTATAAATTAATATTTTTGTGGTTTCCAAAGGTGCCCCTCTCCTCCCTTATAAAAGGGAACCTCCTCCCTCTCATCTTTACACAACTTTGAGCCTTAAAGCTCATCCAAAACCTGACCATTACTCTTCTCAACTTCCCTAGTAATATTTTGGAGGTTCTGGTCTTCTCAAAAGACCAAATCTATTCCCTTAAGAGGAAGTTTAAAGGAGGCACGTCGAGGAAGAGGTAATCTCTTCTACCGATTCATTCAAGTTTCTTCCTTATTTTACTTCCTCTTATTTAGTTGTTTAATTATAAAGTAATAAAATAAGTATCACTCATATACTGATATGTTATTATTAATATTAAACAACCCTATTTCACCTTCTATCCATACTACGGAAAATAAAATCACCGCCCGTGCGTATGTACAGAATACCATCTCCACGCCGTGGTGTAATATTTTTTCTACCACCACCTTACTTGGATGGGTATAATGGTGTAAATAATAACTATATATGATTATTATAACCTGATATTGATTCTGAGATATTATATCATCAACTCTAATTCCATTCATATAATTATGGGAATGATATCATCGCTCGTGCGTATGTACGGCCTACCGTCTCCACGTTGTGATGCGACTCGTTCTACATGATCTTCATTGAATAATGATTATATAAATGAATTGAATGAATATATATGATATTTATTATACTAATACCATTTTTTAAATTATATAACTATAATCTAAAAATAGGAATAAGAATTTATTCAACAAAACACGCATAAGAACATAAAGCAATGAATACCCGAATAACAAGTAGCAATGAAATATTACTAATAAGAAGCTAAGAATATAACCATATATGATATCATAACAATGAGTATGATTATGGAATAAGTTAATGACAGTATTTAAATCATTATACAAGAGATTCAGATACGTACAAATCTTATCAGACCTAAGGTAAGGGAAAATCTCACAATATCAATTTTATTCGAGATTCTTTATACTCCATAATTTACTGGGTAATATTTATTATCTACATCCATGTTTCCTCAATATGTAATATTATTTCTATCCTTCTACAATTTTTTAAGTCCAATTTTACCCATTGGTGGGTTTTTAGTAAAAGATATGAAAGGAGTCTTTTGTCATTTTTAGTACGAGTTACTTTTTGACTTTTCCAGCCAATGTACGAGAAGAATGTTTTTTTAACTTATACGGTATGAATGGATTTTTATGATTTCATAGAACATTATTTCTAGGAAGCTTCCTTTAAAAGTTTTAATGTTTATTTTTAATTAACTTCTTTTAGTTTATAATTTTATGACATGTTAAGAGAGGAAAAATGTTTTTTAAGTAGAAAGGATATTTTCCTCAAGAATGAAGCTCAAGTGTTTTATCAAAATAATTTTCCATATAAGATAATATAGGGTTCTGTTTCTGTACCTATTTTTACATTGATTTTATTATGTTATGATGGAATTATTTTTATTAAGTCCTTTTATCTTATATAGATTATGTTATGATGGCATGATTTTTAAGAATCCCATTTTTATTACATGGGTTATGGAATGATATATGATTTATGATTTTGTGGCACATATAAGAATGGTATCATTATGAGATGGGTGATACCTATATCTCCCTCCAATGTATTGGGTAAATATTTATATCTCATGAGATAGACATGGATGGAACAACAACTTAAGCTGGTTCAGTGATACAAGACTGGAACGAGGAGTGAACTCGGATCAGAAATGGACTTTGTCCGCTATGATAGTCTTGGAAATGAGTCTTGAATAATATGAAACGATTTTCTATGATTATGTGTGTATGCCACAAAGTTTCATGTTTTAAGTTATGATTATTGGTATTACATTTCACTACAATTATTTATCCCATGTCATGATATTATGATCTCTTTTGTAGGATAATATTTTAAAAATGGTATGTTATTATGGACATGATATGATTTATATCTCCTTAATTTACCCTTAATGAGCATTTGAGCTCAGAATTTTGTATGTTTTTTTCCCTAGGTCAGGAAGAAGTATATTAAGTAGGATATGCCAAAAGGGACTCTAGATATAATGAAATAAATGGGAGACAATGTAGATGCTTTATGAACCAGTTGTTTATGTTTCTCAGTTTCTAAAGAAACTATACCTATACGGTCCTATCATGGTTTTGTTATATGTTGTAATAAGAATGCTTAAATTATGAAGTAATAATAATGTATGTAAAGTATGGGTCATTATATGTCCAGTGTGATGAGATTTCAGTAGACCAATTATTTCAACACCGGATAGGTATTCGGTATAGAATTCAAAAAAATCCTCAACAATATATCTCTCCATAATACAACCCTCTGGCCGACTTTGATTTTTGACATACCCTTTAAAAATCATCATATATCGTTCAATGGGGTACTTACATATATAGTGTATAGGACCACATAGTTGAATCTCTCTCACCAAGTAAACCATCAAATAAACCATCTTATCAAATAATGTTTGCAGGAAGAACATTTCCAATTCACAAAATATGATGAAAATTTCTCTTTCCATACTCGGAAATTTTTCCATGTCTATAAATTTGTTGCAAATATCTTTGAAGAAGAAATAGAGTTTGGTTAATGTATGATGAAAATTCTTGGGTAAAATGAAACGTAAATCTATAGGCATTAGATCTTTCATCAAAACATGGTAGTCATGTTATTTCAGACCCTTTAACTTTAAATCGTTCATTAAAACGATGTTCTTGATATTCGATGAATACCCCTCTAGAACCTTTATGTCATTCAAGAAGTTGCAAAACTAATATCTCTCCTACCTTGAAATATTGTAAGCAGTTGGAGGAATAAAAGTTTATTTTTCACCCTTCACTCGTGCCAACTCTTCTCGTATTACCATGTCAACCATGTCTAACCCAGCCTTAATTTCATCCTTTTTTTTCGAGTGCATTTAGTAACATGATGATGACACTATCAAATAATTTTTTTTCAACAAGTATAATATCAAGAAAGTATATGACGTACAGACAATTACAGTATTGTAATTTAAAAAAAAACTGATCTCTTCTTCCAACTGGTTTTCGTAAGTTTTTTCGAAAATGGTTTATGAAAAGAAGTGTCCATATCTTTTACTTTCTAAAATAGTTGATCACCTATTAGTGGAGACAGTGTTGTAAGTTCTTCTAAACTTCCATTGAATGATGTTGTCCAATATCAGTACTTATATTGTCAGGGTAGAAATATGTGATATCTTAGAAACTTTATTTTAAATGAATGTTTCAACCTAATTGACTATGTACCTTATTCGTAGACAGGACACCCATGAGTTCTTTTAATACTATATCCTAACAAGTTTCTATAAGTAGGAAAGTCATTTATCATCCCGTACAACATGGCTCTCAACATGATCTTCATTTTTGTAAGCATAATACAACATAACACCTGAATCCCATAATAATTTCAAATCCTTGATAAATGTATCCAATTAAAAATCAATATCATTTCTTGGTTGTTTTGGTCCTGATATAAGCATAGATAACATGATGTGTTTTCAGATATGGCGGTCCATCCTTGTAGTGTTTTTTGGATTTGGTTGTTTGAGAGGGTATGGTGCCAGCCAGCGGATCAGACCTATGTTTTGACTCAGGACACTTGCTTTCTGAATTAATTTGCAATGATGGAGAGCTTCTTTATGTTCAAATGCTGGGGAGGAGCAGTTCAGTGATTTCATCCTGGTTTTTACTCTTTTTTCCTTTGAGTGTGAGTGTCCTATGTCCATTATGTCCTTGGGTTTCCACCCCTTTCATCACTTAAAATGGGGATTTATCATATAATAAAAAAAAATTGAAGGCCTTCGGGCCGTTGGATGATGGGGTCCCTACTGAGTATTTTTTCACTCACCCCTGCAC
Organism: Viscum album; assembly: GCA_963277665.1. Classification (NCBI taxonomy): domain Eukaryota; kingdom Viridiplantae; phylum Streptophyta; class Magnoliopsida; order Santalales; family Viscaceae; genus Viscum; species Viscum album. Next base: position 408,832,949 of record OY728125.1, on the reverse strand, counting down.
GGGTTTTGCCTGCACGTGTTGTGTCTGGTGTAGATGATTGACGTTTCGATAGAGAATTTGGTGGACCAGGACCCTATGGTTCTTAGAAAGAAGAGACTGACCGACGCTACGACGGTGGACTTGGTAGCCTAGGACTTAGCAGGCCCCAATAGGATCAGATGGCCTTGATGTTCTACTTCGGCTTCCAGTATCCACACTACTCTCACGATCATGTTGGGTTTTTCATAGATGTCCATCAGAGTTTCCTTTTTGTACTTCTCTATTTTAAGTTCTTTTGTTGGGTTTGTATTCTGACCCACTTATATTAGTTTTAATTGTACTCAGCTTTGTTTTAGTGATAATTATTTCATTTTCAGTGTGTGGGAATTGGTTGGGCATGTGTGTGCGTACAGGTACTCAGGAAAATGTCTCCCACTTGCAGGTTGACGCCTTCGGCGCTAGTCATCAGCCCCTGACCTTCAGAAGGCGGGCCTGGGGTAGTCAGAGTACGGGCCATGGAGGATGGGTCCTGACACCACTAGAAATGTGGATCAACATATTGTGCACCAAAAGATTATGAAAATATTTCGAAAACATGCAACAACAAATCCTGGGGAAATAATACGAGGAAATGGATGAGTAAGAGGAGAAAACTCACTACGGAGGTGTGGTTTAGCCTGAGGCAGAGGTGCGTTCGTGGCGGAGGTGTGTTGCAGCGGAGGAGAGGTGTGCATTGGAGGAGAGGCGCGTGACGAAGGTGGGTTCGTGAGGGAGGGATTCTTAGTGGAGGAGAGGCGCATGACAGAGGAGTCCTCTGGCGGAGGAGAGGTGTGCGGCGAAGGTGGGTTCGCGGAGGAGGGATTCATGGCAGTGGAGGAGTCGACAAGACAGTAGGAGTATGAGGAGGATGAGGAGGCGGAAGCGGCGGTAGGGATCAGCTTCCACGAGAAATGGAGGAGTGCGAGGAAAGAGGAGAATGTTAGGGTTTTTTTATAAAACTCGGTGAAACTTTTATCAACTCTACATAAAAAGCGCTGATAAAGATATAACATAAATAATTTATTTATATTATTATATATATTTATAAAATTATATATATGATAAATATATATATTTAATTATAATTATAACTATAAAAAATATACATATTTATATTTATAAAATTATAATTGAAATAATAATAAAATTATAAGAAATATACTTATTATATTTATAATCTTAGAAATATATATAATAAATATTTTAATTATATATATTTATAAGATTATAGATATATATAACTATATTTCTTCTAATTTTATGATTATTTATATGAATATATATAATTATAATTATAATTATAAATAAATAATTATTTATTTATTTAAATAATCATTAAATTACAAAAAAATTATATTTCTAATATTTATAATTTTATTAATACATTTATTATAAATTTATAACTATTTAAATATATATGTATTTATTTATAACTATAAATATAAATATTTGTATTTATTTATCAATATTTCTACATATTTATAAATATATTTATTTATTTATATATAAAATTATATATGAAAATACTAAATATATTTTTTATAAATCAATAATTATTTATTTGAATAAATATTTATTTATATTTATAATTGTAATTATATATATATATATATTTATATTTATATATATTTAAAGAATTATAAAATTATAACAAATATATTTATAATTTTTTAATTATTTAAATACATATTCATTTATTTAGAATTATATTTATAACTATTTGTGTTCTTTTACAAATATTTGTATATAAATATATATAATTAATATATTTATTATAATTTTTTAATTATTTTAATATATCTATATTTATTAAAAATTATAATTATAAATATTTGTATAAATTTATAAATATATTTATTTAGTTTTATATTTATAACTATATAAGTAGAATAATAAATATATTTATTATAATTTTATTATTATTTACATATATATTTATTTATTTATAGTTATAATTATAACTATAAATAAATATATTTACAAATAGTTGTATATTATTATAAATATATTTATATATATAGAGAGAGAATAATAATATGTGTATTTATTTTAATTTTATAATTATTTAAATATATATATATAGTTATAAATATAATTACAAATAAATATATTTAAAAAATATTTATATATAATTAAAATTTAATAATTTAAATACAATAAATATATTTATTATTTAAATATATTTAATGTAATTTTATAATTATTTTTGAGAACATAATAGTATATATGGGTAACATGAATTAATCATATGCCTGTTAAAATATACATAATAAAAAACGAGCCATCAATGAACAAAATGAATAATAAGAAGGGTGTAATGTATAAATGAACATTCATTATGATACATAACATATATGTATGCATCATCAATATATTTATTGACCAAATTCATTGGAAATACATATATATTTAATAATTGTAATATAAATATATATTTAAAAAGTATTTATATATATTAATTATAAATAAAATTAATATAGTAAATATATTAAATATAAAAAATATAATGAATATAATGAATCTAATAAATCTAAAAAATATAATAAATATAATAAATACAGTTAATTAATATAATAAATCTAATAAATTTATAATAAATCTAATAAATCTAATAAATATATTTATTATCTAATGGAAATCATTATAATCATACAATTATATATATATATATATATATTGTTAAAATCATAGAAATAATTTTTTAAAAACACTATATATATATTTTTTGAAATTATTCAAAAAAATTAATTATAAACAGGCATTTTTTATTTAATGTATACAAATAAACATTATTTTTGAATATAAATATAATACCTTTATATAAATTATTATTAAAAACTTTATTAGTGTTAAAAATGGCACTGATAAAGGGTAAATTTATCATCGTTTTTTGTTACCACTAATAAAGGTCCCTCATTTATCAACGTTTTCTGCTTAGCGCAGATAAAATCAGGCATTTCCCTTGTTTCATTTTGGGGTAGTTTTAGGGTGGAATTTTGAACAGGATTTCAATGATACGTGGGATGAATGTGTGACTTATGAGAGGGATGTGGGGCTTCTTCTTTAGGTGGTCATCTCGGAAAAGTCAATGCTACAGTCGGTGGGTGTCATCTAAGAAATTGGTGGGGGCATTATTGGAAATGGATGACATCTATAGCATCGTATGGAGGCAAGCACCGGTGGTAAAATCGGTGTGGTATGGGTCCAGTGATTTAAAAGTATGGTAGGCTGCTATAATGAGGGTGAGATAATGAATAAAGTGTGTGGGGATCCATTAATACTATAGGGGATGACCGAATAGGTCTGTCTAGAGCATGTTCATGATATAGTCTATCAACGATAAAGTGAAAAATTGACGAGTGACTAAATATTGCATCATGCGATGAAATAAAGTTGTGTTATCAACTGGAGGCTCCAGGCATTCATCATGGGAGAAAAATATGGGAATAGGGAAAATTCATGAAAACAATAGTGGAAAAGGATGGGAAATACTGGGGACTAGTGGTATGCATGTGGATTGTGACATGTGGGTTCTTTAGCCGTAGAATTATAACAATATATATAACATGACTGTAGGAAAAAATTTCAGGAGGTAACACACTTTGGGTAATAAAAAATAGGATACTTCGGGAAATAAAAAAGGCTTTCAGGACATAAAAATTGAGGATCTCTGGGTTTCTCAAAATTAGGGATTTTTGGCTAAGAAATTGGACTACAAGGATACTATACATTTGAATGGGTTATCTATGAAGCGAGTCAACTCTTAGAGGGGGTGTGACTTGGCATGATGTTGGATTCTATTTCAGGTCAGCTCTTACAATGGGACTTTGGGATCCAACTGAGACTTTCGGCTACTGTCAACTAGGCTTATGGTTTTTCTAGAACATGAGAATTCAGGCCACTCCGTGTAATAAAATAGTATCAGTTGGTGATTTACATTACTTATGGGGAGGGGCGAAGCTTAACCCACTGTGGTTCTTGAGTGTGTGTGTTTTTTTTGGTTTTTGACCTCATCCACCTAATATATCACCATCATCATCATCATCATCATCATCATCATCACCATCATCATCATTATCATCATCCTCATCATTGTTGTTGTTATTGTTGTTGTTATTGCTATTATTATTATTATGATTATTATTCTCATTATAGGATTTGGTGATGTGGAAACCCCTATTCAAAATCCAAGATCCACTAATCTAGGTATGAAGTTCACAATTTAATATGATGAATTCGATTAACAATGACACAATGTGGGAAAGAAGAATTAAAGAAGAATACAGTGAAAGAAAAGAATGAACATAGATATTTAATGTGATTTGGTCCACTATAGAACTACATGCATGGCACAAACACCATCACAACTAGTATAATACTAAAGAAATAAACCATCCATATGTTAGGTTTCGTACGAATCTAATAACACATATTAGAAACAAAAGAAGTAATTAGAACCCAAATTTGAGGATCTCCCCTAAAAGATAAATGAAATCACGGTAAATAGAAATGAATAACTACTACTGTAAATGAGAATACCATACACTGAAGTGCATCTGTAACATCTAAAAAAACCATCATATGGGTTTGATAAAGATCATGAAGGAAATATAAATAACATCCCCTCCTCATAATATATCTATAGAATTATCTAGAATAATCTGAAGTCCGAATTAGATTATTCTTCCATTCACAATGTGCTAATATCTCGTATGCAAAGAAGGAAAAAGAATAAAGCTTTGAGTCTTGGGAAGTTTTGGACAAGAAAAAATATTGAACACAACTACCCACCATCATATGGAAGTAGGATTTATAATTCCTTCAAGGTCACTCCTCAAAAGGTTAAGATTTAAATAATAAATTAAATATGCTGCTTAATTTTTGTCTCATTTATCCATGCATTGAAACAAATGAATAAATACCTTGTCCGGTTCCTAAATACATGAATACGTCATATGCCTTTACTTTCTAGAATTATATCTCATATAACGCCGTTTAATAATTGTTTAGGTTGAAGACCACTCATATACATGTTGCTCACATGAAATATTATTTCATGTAAGGTGTATGAATAGACAAAGAAACATGTAAATCTAATTTTCATACTGATTATCAAAATTCCGAATAATATAGGCCTTTGTATCATATAATAATAACTTCAGGGAATATCAGCTCCATTAATCCCCCACTTTCACTAAATCCTAAAAGACTATGTTTCAGTTCACAAAATATTGTATCATTTACAATAAATTGTGAAACCATATCATAAAATCCTCTGCTATATCTTATCAAACTATTTTTTGAAGCTATCATTAAATTCACCTCACATGACATCATATGTAATACCTTGTGAATACCCATCCAAACAGTTAGGGATTATCTATAAAACACTTTAATATTAGCTCTATAAGTCAAAATAACTCTACATTCAGTCAACCATAAATTATGACCTCATGGTCCTTTACAATATTTAAAAAAATATGATTATCTATATATATATATGTAAGTAAATAGAATCCACTAAAAATGAATTAATTCTACTCAATCAATAAAGGGATCTGGCGTGATCTCCATTAAACACTTGTATCTCTATATATGTTTCCACTAGTCTCAATCATTTAGAAATGTGAATTCTCATATTTTACCTATGTCTAAGATATCGATTATCCATGGGGAATAGAAAATGTAAATATCATATAGTCAACACATATATTATCGATTCTTAGAGTATAGACTGATCTGATCTATGAATACATCACATGTCATTCATCCTTGTGGATAAGCACACCACATATCCCTTATCCAGATAGATATATAATATCTAGGTGTGGCCACATACTCCCAAAGTCTATCTCAATCGAGGACATTGGTTCTATACTTGTCATATGAGAGGAAAAATCCCATCATAGTTAAAATCTTAGATAACATGATTAGTAACATACCCAATAACCCCATATTCTCTAAAGCAATATGAATACTTGCGTAGATAGGGTATTAAAGTATAAATTCTCTCACTTCTAGGTATCTCACCAACCTTAGGAAGTAGGGACTCAAATATATTCCATGCACCCCTAGTATTCCAAATACATCACCGTATAAATCTATGTGTTGTATAATTATTAGGTTATCTGGAGAACACAAAGAATATTATTCTTTGTCTTGTGCATCATGAAAAAAATTATATATATCTAATCAAGAATCTTACTCAATCTAACCTTATTTTTTTTCAAAACCTATAATACTCCATGAAGAACATTAGTTAGGGATAAAATGACAGTTATACTTTGAGAGGTCAATTATCATTGAAATTTATAAATTGTATATCTATATATACATTTTTGTATCTAATGTAAAAAAATGATAAAATAGAGGTTTCCTTTAATATGATAAATTTTAACATTCTTAAACTATTTAATAATATTTAGAAAACCCAACATATTCACCAGTTTATCATATCATATATGATAAACTTCTATATTAGCCTTATGTTTGCTACACTTTCTGGGTTTTATTAAATCGTTACATCAAATGTAACTCTTATAACATCTACATGTGACCATCTAATAAAACACACCCACTAAACTCTTTAGTGATAAATATATATGAACTAAGACAATTTTAATAATGGTGAGACTTAGTAATCATATTCTTAAGTGTTCAAATTCTTTAACATATTAAAACATCTTAACTTCCTAACATCAAATGTTATGAAGATAATTTTTTTTTATCTACTTCAAACATATTTAAGTTCATCATAATCATCATTTTAACTTTATTATATCAATTTTTTCAATGAAATAATGTAACTATTACATTAATTTTTACTACTATCCTTAAACACTTTTAGGATAAAGTGAACATCACTTTATTATATTAAGAGAAAATCACTTAAGATTGGGTTCATTCTTTATTTTTTAATTTTGAACTTCTCTAAGTTCAAATTTACTCCCACTAGTTTCTTATAAGTTATATTCTTTTCAAAATATCTTGGTAAAACACACAAACCCTATAGTTTTTGTAAATACCATTTATTTCTACTAAGTAGGAATTCGAAAAAAACTATTGTTTCCACATCATATATGATAATCTATGTTTGGATCCATTTCTTTTTTGAGAAGAAGATTTTATTAAAAGTATGTCACCTATATATAGATGGAACACATTTAATTATATTTTAATTAACATCTACATAAACACTTTATCTTGAATAAACACTTTAATACAAATCTTATTATAAAATTATTTTATCAAAATTGACGAATCATAAACCATGTGCATATAATAATTCATCTCATGTTGTTAACAACAACTCTTTGTAATTGAAAAACTTCTCTTATCAAATAAGGGAAATGAGATGAATATATACATATTTTACTTAGAATCATTTTATCTTGATGAAATTATTAACATTCAAATCCTCAATTTAGTATCAATTTACTTCATCTTATGGATATAAAATACATGATTAATTAATTATTATTGGTATTTTAAACTCCTATATATTTATAACACTTTTTAAAATATACATTTTACACCATATACATTTAAAAATCAAAGAATTAATTTCCATAACATTTATACCTTTCACAAAAATTCTATGGAGTTTCACAAGTATCTTAAGTTATATATACTTGATAATACAATTATATTAAATTATTAATATTCCTTCTCGAAAACCCTAGGTTTCAATGACCTCAATTATCTTTGAAAAGAAACATAGTTGAACTTTTCTACTAACTTTTTTTCTTCTAGTTTTAATTTTTACACACTTGTACTATCCATACAATACCATAACACAGACATCAAATACCCAGTTTATGTATTCACAAAACTTTGATAATATCACATATTCTTTTCATGAATTCATTCACTCTGTAAAAACATTTCAGTAAATGAAGATAATATTAATTCCCTAACAATACATTTTAGTATCCCTTAAAAAAATTTACATAATTGATTTCTATAACCAATTAATTTTTAAGGAAACCTTTTGTCTCACCAAGTCATTTAACATATTCAATCATATTGAATATCATTTTATGCACCCAATCATATTGAGTTTATGCGACTGAAATTGACATACCCAATCATATTTAGTTCATGAGTAGAGACTATGATTAAATCATTAATTTTCATATAATTCCAATTAACCCTTAAAATAATCACTCTATGCTTCCATAACCATTTAGATTTACTTTTTGAACAATTTCAACACTTTTTTACCAAGGAAGGAAAAGTTTTGTAACATTGAATTTTTTCTTAGAACATTTCTTAAATCTCTAATCGTGTTTAAGATTTTTTTAATTTACCAATATTAAGATCTAATTACATTATGTTTATCCCTTTTTCAATTATTAATTAAAAAGTTTATCTTGATGATGATGATGATCTGATCTAAAACAGAAGATATTATCAGATGAGAATCATGTATTATTAACCATTTAATAAGGAATTTTATTAAATGGTATCCCACTAAAATGATGACCCAATTTTGAAAATCCATCATACCCATTAGTGGTAAAAGATCTATATTTCATAAATAAAATTACCCCACTTTGGTTTGAAAATGACCACTTAGTTATTTAGGTAGGGAATTATCCCAATCATGTCATATATTACTCTTGGATAATTGAGTAGAAAACTCTTTCTACAATCTATCCTATGGATAAACTAAACTCTATTTCTATGGTATCCCAACCCTTGGGGTTTCCCAACTAGTGTAAACTAAAGAAAATTTCAAAAATGAGCTAGTCATAAAAAAATCTAGGGGAACCACACTTTGGAATGAAACTACCCAAGGATGATCTAGTATCACTCATTACTTTCATTCCTTACACAATATAATCTAGAGGCACCCCACCTTGGCATGAAACTAACCATTTGGATTATAAATGTCTTGAAAAGTGGTGCTTTAGATGGAATATTGATCTTAGTATTTAAAGGTGATTTTATCTCACCATAATATCTCATGTTATTACCTTTTACGTATGCATGCTTCTAATAATTTAGTTCGGATTTATATTATCACCTCCAAATCAATATATTCAAACCATATTGATTTATAACTCTTTAGACAATGCACAAGTTTGGGTTATATACCCAAAAATAGAAGTCAAACATATTCATAGACATCAAGATGCATCATATGCATAAGGTACATGAACACTTCATGAAAAATCATATATTTATAAGAGATTGAAAATCTCCACATCAATAATTAGGGAGAAAAAAATAGTAAACCCCATTTACTAGCCTACAAAAAAGATAATAATTCCAGTAGGTAGGTAGTCAAGCCCTAAGCCCCTATAATCAGAGATACTTTGTTGAAGATAGAATTTAATTAATCTCAACTCTCAAATATAATACATACAAACTATATTCAATAACTAAATTCAAGATAATAACTTCGGTTACAAACCAAGGTAAAGGTAGATGAAAAACTAAATTCATTATAGATTATTTCTTAGAATGTAATGTAAGGCTCTATTTGAGAATTGATTTATCATATAAATTTTTTTCATAAAAACATTCATATTTTAAACAATTTATAACTATGAATAAAAATAGGTAATAATCTTTTAATAAATGAACAATTCAAATATTTAAGCATAAAGTAACCATTTAGGAACAATTCATAAATAAAATATAATTATAAACATTCTATTATTTTCTCTCTATATTATAGACATTACATAATTTTTAATATAAAAATTTTATATTCATTCCAATATGAACTATTTAATATTACTAATTATATAAAATTTCCATTTTAAATATTTGGTATTGTATAAATTATAAACTATTTAAAATCCCACTTCTATAATTAAAACATAGTGCATAATTTAAACATTATTTGCTTAAACATTATTTAAACTTTGATTATATCAATCATAAAAACACTTTTTAATGTGGATTAAATAATATCAAAATAAGGCCCCCATATTTTTTAACAATTTAAAACATAATTTAAAATTAAATTATTTATATGTTGGACTTGTTTTGTAATTTATAACTCTTTATAAACTATTATTTATTATTTATTAATAAACACTATGATTTCTAGATCATAAGTTATGGAATATAATTTTCTAGAAGTTATTTTAAATATTAACATGAAATATTTGGGAATAAAATTTTTCATATGCATTTATTTAATTAATTTATAAACATTTTATGAATTAAATTATCACAAAAAACTTTTTATAATGATTTATAAACAATTTAAAAACCATTAAAAGAATTTAATAATTTAATTTTTTAAAAAATTCTTTTTATTTACCCTTATATAGAATTTATATTTTGCACAAGGGTATTCGCCATCTACTATTACATAGACAACCTACATAATGGTAAATATGTTTAACCCTTATGAAACACAAACTTCATAAGTGTAATGAGCTCTTATATTTACATAAACCCTTCACATAAAGGTAAAACTTATATTACCTTCAATCGAACTATTTCATGTAAAGGTAAATCATTTTTGGTAAAGGTAACTAGGTGAATACCTTTACACAATACTTTAAAATAGAGCACTTCATTTACATAGCAGTGTTTCGTGTAAGGGTAAATTTAGGCGACACTTACGTAGACTGACCTACATAAGGGTAAGGTGAGACGACCCTTATATTGACTAATTTTTATAAGGGTAAATCCTTGGTTTCCTTTACTTATCACATCTTCATTAGGGTAAAAAAAAATTTCCCTAATTTTATAAAACTGATAAAATGCTGCTCTTTTTTACAATTCTTCTTCATTTCAATGATTTATTTCATAAATCTAAATCATAAGTTCACTATGATACCAATTATAGGTTTCATATGATTCCAATAACACTTATTAGATACAAATAAAGCAATTAATAACCAAATATAAGGATCTATCATGAAAGATAAATGAAAAATTGATAAAAAATGAAGAACTATTATTGTAAATGAGCACACCATACACTGAGGAGAATACAAAACATATAAAAACTCTATCCCATGGGATTGATAAATACCATGAAGGGAATACAATCTACATCCCCTATTTATAGTGTATCCATGGGTTGGTCCTGAATTATCTGACATTCAGATGAGATTATTCTTCCACCCATGATGTGTTAGAATCTTGTATGAAAAGAAGGAAGAAAAAGAAACATTTAGGTATTGGGGATTTTTATCCAATAAATAATAATCCACACAACTACCCACCATCATATAGAATTAGGATTTATAAAAACTTCATGCAAACTCCTTGACAATGAAAGCATTAAATAGTAAATTAAGGATTCTCCTTAATTAATGTCACATTTATTAATTTGTTGAAACACATGAAGAAATACCATTAACAGTTCATGAATGCATGAATATAGTGTATAAATTTAATCCGTATAATTATATATTATATTACTCCCTTAACGATAGATTATATGTAATACCACTTGTATAATGGTTGCATGCATGAAATCTTATTTCATGCAAGCTGTAAAAATAAAATCAGATGCAAGAAAATCTTATTTTCATGATACTTATCAAAATCTAAAATAATATATCCATTGGTATCATATACAAATATATTTAAGGGATACCATATCCTTCACTAGATTACAATATGAAAGTAGTAAAAGAACTAGAGAAACTATCTGAGGTTTAGATCTTTCTAGACCATACAAAGTGATGAAATATGTCTCGTTGAGTAAGAAATATGAATTTCTAGATGTTTTTACACTATAAAAATTCATATAAGGGCACAATATCTTTCCTGAAGTGAGTACAAAATAAGAATGGTGAAATAAAACTTCATACAATGCCACGTTCTAAAACCATAACCTAGATGAATCTAAAATGGTGCTTGGGATACCGATTTTCTCCCTCATGTTAGAACATCCCATAATAAAGGCCAAAGTTATTTACCATTTTCAAAAAATCCCTATAATAATTTTAGTAACAATAAATATAAACATCTTTAGTGGACCTTAATAAACTCAGATGATAAATATTCCAAGTACCATTCTTGATATCCTTCAACACCGAAAATCACAAATTCCCCAGATCTCTCTCCTCTCAAACTAGTGAAGAACCAAAGTGAAACATATCATGAATTCATATATAATCCAAATTTTGATTCAGAATCCAAAGGAGTAATAATTTTGGTAGATCAGGCATTACCAAGTCAGGCATCTGGTGTGGGATGTCGAACACATGGATATCCCAAATGCAAGAGGTCATTCGAATGAAAACCATTAAACAACTCGGAAGGAAACATAAAATAACATTATTCTCCACTAGAAGAAAATGATAACCACACTAAAATTATTAGATGAAATAAACACAACTTAGAATATACAATCTCACACATGGGTATCAATTGGATTAAGATTAATCAACAGTCTCTGATTAATGAAGGAAACAAAATGAGATTCAGCTATGGTTAAGGAAAACCAAGAAATTCTAATTATAAAATAGAAAAAGAATATAGAATATATTTTACAAGGGAGATAAATAGAACATAATACATTAAAGTGGAATAACATAATTATAAACCATGCATAACTAATTCAATACACAAATTCAATTTTATTACAAATTAAAATATACCGGAATGAAAATTAAAAAATCTCCACCTTTTCAATAAAAATAATTAAATAATATATTGTTTTTGAAACCTAGGTCATTGAATTGGGACTATATTCATAATCCCTAAAAAATTCCTAAATGTGGACAATTGAACACCCTTAGTTAAACTATCAACTAGATTATCCAAAATATGTATTAGTCTGACACATACTATCTTGGTTTCAATGAATCCCTTGAGAAAATGATACCTAATGTATATGTGTTTTTATATTCCTTGGAAAACATAATTCCTAGAAATAATAAATGCATTCTGACTATCATAAAAAGATTCTATACTACCATAAGAGAATAAGAATTCATTAACCAGGCTTTTGACCCAGAATAATTTTTTAATTTCTTCAGTTAAGGTTGTGTATTTATCCTTAGTGATGGATAAATAATCTATATATTTCATATTACATTTCCATGAAATTAATCCACTATGGTCTATGAATACATAACTTGTAATTGATTCCTAGTATCTATGTTTACATTACAGTCAGAATCAACAAAATAAACAATATCTTGATTATAAGCATTATTTCTTCTAAACAAATACATAGTTCAGAAGACATAGAAACATACTTAATGACCATTTTAGTGCATGATAATGGGTCTTTCCAGGACTTCCCATAAACCTACTCAAGGTGGAAACAAAAAAAGTTATATCTGGTTGAGAGTATATCATAACATCCATTAGGCTACATTTATGTTTTCATAATGGAGTATATTCATAAAATCAATATCAGAATCACTACTAGGGGACCAAGATAAGAAATATTTGAAGTTATGACCTAGAGGTGCACTAAAAAGTATCAAATTATCCAACATATACCTCTTTAACACCTTTTTAACATAATTAGCTTGGGACAAATAAAATACCTTTGAAATTATATCCATAATAATTTATATACCATGTATTTGTTTAGCATGCCTTAAATATTTCATTTCAAAGGAGTTACTAAATTGGTTTTTTATTTTTTTATTAATCATACGTCTTTTCATATAACATTAATATCATCAATATATATAATTAAGTAGATAAAAAAACACTTGAATGATTTAAATCAAACATATGCATCATATTTACTTCTAGAAATGTCATTTTTAAGAATAAAAGAATGAAATTCCTTGTACCATTACCTAGATTATTGCTTAAGACCATATCAAAATTTCCTTAAATATCAAGACCTAGTTAGTTTTAAATTCTTTTGAAAAACCATTAGATTATTTCATAAAAATATTTTCATCTAACTTACCATGTAAGAAGGTAGTCTTAATATCAAATTTATTTATGTGAAAGTCATTTTAGGTAGTAAAATCTATCAACAATTTGATGGAAGAGTGTTTAACAACTACTAAAAAAATCACTATAATATTTTCTTTATCATTGAATGAATCCTTTTGCAATAATTTCATTTTTTATTATAATTTTCTTTTCACCAATGTTGTATTTTATTCTTCTTAAAGATCCACTGTCAACCTATTATTTTTACCATTCATGTTTTTTAACCATTATCTATGTTTGGATTTATAAAGGGGCCCCATTTCATATCTCAATGAATCAAGCCACTAACTGGAATCTATATATTTAAGAGATCAATTAAATATTTGGGTTATTCACTACTTATGTCCACCTCAAAGCCATTTTTTTATTTTTCTAAAAAGTCGATTTAATGGTAACCAGTAACCGTACAATCAAAATGTCCAAAATAGGTCAGAGACCTAATGGTTATTCACTACTTATGTCAAATCCTATGTTAAAGGCAAATGTAGCAACATCATCCTGCATACAGTAGGTCAAGGGCTTAATGGTTCTTCTAGTACTATCACGTGTCAACTGATAGTCCCTTAGGTATCCATAAATTTTAAACTCAGAATCGGATACAGATTCCTTAATAGGTCTTGGTTAAATGTGATTCAAATGAGGCGTTTTGGTGGAGTTAGCCTTAGTTCTAGTATGCAACTCAAATTCTATTCAGACCTAAACTCTCAAATTTTCAGATGACAAACTTTAGTTGGATTAAAGGAATTCTATTTAAGGTAATAAGTCTCACAAAAGACAATATCATGGATGATAATTCACTTATGAAAACTATGGTTATCCACCCAAAGTCTATAATATTTAACTCCATTTGGGTATCCCACAAAGTCACACTTCACAACTTTAGGTTATAGTTTATTGGTTTTTCTATGAGCATAAGAAATAAAAAAACGCAATGATATCTATGATTAGGTGGTGAACCAGTCAACATCTCTTTAAAGTTCTTAAGGTAAATGGAACTAAAGAAGAATATATTGATCATATAGATAGTATTGGTGGTAGATTCTTCCTAAAATGACTTAAAAATACTAGAATATGAGATTATTATTATTATCACTCTTTCTAGAATAGCCATTTCTATACTATCATCTATGGAATTCTATTATGAAGTATCCAAAAAAATTCTATGTCTAGGAATCCCTTTTGAATTATAGTAGTCTATGATGGCATTGGACAAATACTCAAGGCCATTAACTATCCTAATTGTAATTATCTTATTTTAAAATTCACTTTCAATACTAGACTTCTAAAATTTTAAGGATTTAATGCTTCCAAATTTTTGTTTCAGTATATAAATCCATAATTTCCATGAATTTTAATCTTTAAAGGTAAAAATTAATTCTCCCCACTATGGGAAGTAGTCCTAAAATGACCATAAAAATTAGAATGCACATATTTGAGAGGGGCCTTTTCTATATATATAGGCCTTTTAAAACTGAAAATTTTAGAATTACCAAAGACAAAATCTTCACAAAAGGGAAGACTATATTGGATTACATCATTCAAAATTCCTTGATTTCTTTTTCCATTAATTCCCTTTTCACTAATATTTTTTAAGTTCTTATTCCATAACAATATTCTATCTATAATTAGAGAAATATTTTCATTAAGTTCATTCATGTGCGTCCTACCATCTAAGACATAATTCCATTAATGAGAGTTACATTCGTAATAGTGAAAAATACCTTGGACATATTAATAATATAAGAATCAGACCTATAGGTAAACCCCTTTTGGTCCAATACACCTAGAGAAATAAACAACCTCTTTAATTTGGGCACTCAAATAATATCCTTTAAAGATTTTACCAACCAATCATGTAATTCTATAGAGATTACCTCTACCCATGATTCAAAAACTTTTTCTATTTCCTAGGTATACCTCAACAATATTAATGTCTCTTAAATCAGTGGATTACTCATGTTTTGGAAACATATGAAAATAACATCCTAAATCTAGGACCCATTCACTATTGATTTCATTACAAAAAACATTTAGAACATCAGTAGTATCAATATTTTGTTCAACTAAAAATGAACAACAATTATTGTTAGTGTTATTATTGGGATTATTTCTTTGGGGAAATTTTATTCTAATGTGACTAGGTTGTTTATAATGATATAATTTGATTTGATTACCCCTAGACCCTGATCAGCAATTAGATTTTCTCTCACCTCTCCCATTATCTCTCTACTAAATATTACCTCTAACATTAAGCCCCTCAGATTCTTATCTAAGAGAATTAATATTCTTCTTTTTGGATATATCTCAACAATAATAAAGATTTAACTTCTTATAATTTTAGTGAATCCCAACAATACATCGTTGAATCTTTAATTGCATTATAATATTTATCTAAAGAATTCAAAATTATGATATCCAAATACTCATCATCTAACTTAACATCTATATTAGAAAACTCAAGAATAATTTTATTAAAATCTCAAATATAAGTCTTGACTACATTTCTGGGATGCATATAAAAATTATAAAATAACATGTTCTTATATAGCTGACCTACCATGTTTTTTTTCACATATAATGTTTCATGTTTAGAACATATTTGGGAAGAAGTGGATTGATAAGTGTAGGGTCCTAAAAACTTCTCCAAGAGAAGAAAATACTTCCACAATCACAATGTAGAAGAAAGTGAGAATTTCTAAAAACCTAGTAAAGCAAATGGACTAAAATTGAGTTGAAAAATTCAAAAGAAACTTGAAGGAATTAAATTTCTCAAGAGTTCTTAAGTGACCCACGTACCATCACTAGTAAGGGTTCACGGAATACATGAACCGCAAACCACCAGTATGCAGAACGACCTCTGAGGTGCTGGCCCGCTGAATGATGGCCAGAAAACCTAGGCACCTACGAATTTCACCACTATTGGAATCAAGCACGTGAAGTCCATACACACACCATATCACGAACTCAGTAGTTTTCATATAAAGAAAATTGGAAAGGTTATGGAAACCAGGACTCAGGAACCATAGCCTCCAAAAACCCCAGTTGTTCGAGTCTTCTGTGGGTCAAGATATCTCTTCATTGGCTTCCGAAAATGGAACTGCATTCCCATAGATACAATTTCCCTAATGATCTAAAAAAGAGAATATAAGGAATTGAGAAGGATGGACAATGAAATCACAGAGGATACCCCATAGGTTGGAAGTAAGAATTCAGAGTGGATTTTGGCTTTAGTCTCAAATCATTAGTAGAGGCCAAATTTCAAACCATGTCTCAATAGGTATAACTAGCCACAAACCACAAAATAAATAAAATTAATAATAATGGGAGAACCGCGAACCTAATCAGTGAGATCTTGAACCAAATATTCCTTGCAGATGAACTCCCCACAAATGATAGTCCCCAGGACCATCCTTCGATATGGTGTTCTTCACAGTGTTTCGGATTTAACCCAGCACCGCATACTGCATCAGTACATGGATGTAACCCAAAGTGGCATGACATACCACATTTCGGACCACATACCATTGTGGTGCGTGGTGATCCATGCCCAAGCCCGCGTACTTCTTTGGTATGTGGACGACCCGTCTACCCACATACCACTATGGTATGTGGAGCTCCCCCCATCCTGCATAAGAAAACAATGTGCAGAATAGGGTGTTTTCCGGTATTATTCCCTCTGACTCAAATCTCTCCCCTCTATTACCATCCAGTCCTCCATAGCCCCTCAGTAAACCAATCCCCCAACATCGGAAAAAATCCACCTCTAAATCTACCAAACCTGTATGATCAGATCATCAGGCGCATTAGCACGCCCCTTTGATTCTACATACCCATGGTGAAAAGAGTCAAAAGGGCTCTCCCTACAATGGTTCAGAATCTAAGGATGTTTCTAAGTCTACTTTCCAATGGTAACCCAAGATTCCAATTTTAGGATGATGACGTGAACCTCCCAGTCTAGGGATTAAAGGGGATCACCTGATTTTCTGATCAACAAGAAATAGAGATCTATCAAAGGAGTCATGTTCATTCCTCTTTTTTGATGAGATTCAACATTCATCCCCTTTCCCAGAATGCATTTCGGGGAACTCCCACTGCATTATATCCCCAATATTCCAAGGGTTGAGCCGCATGACCTCTAATTCCATCCCACATTTAAAAGTTTATCACTATGTGACCTCACCCATGGTCTCCCCAACCTCTTATTCCATAGGCACACCCTCTCCCATTCGTAAGAGAGGAGGTGTGTGGTTGGTTGGATCTCTCACATTCTCTTGTTTCTGACACTGATCATGACTCACAAGGGCTTATAGATTTGTGGTGACTACAACATCCAAAAATTTCTAAACAATGAGAAATCTAATTCCTAGTCAAACCAGGATACGTAGGATGCATACTTGAAGGCCCAAGTTAAAAAAGGGTTCCCTTCCAAAAGGGACCACCAATATTTTCCCATCAAATGTACAATTTCCATGTGTAACCCCAAGTTTCTCAAACTACATGGGCTCTAATTCCTCTCTTAAGGATAATTAGGAATCCCATATTATGGGTCCAATACCAACATCAAGTCACCTTCCACCCCTTGGATGACAGTAAACTCTAAAGTGCCTTATTTTTTGGATTACGTCAGCATGACCTCTATAGATTCAAATCCATGTATTCCTATGACGATCCTGTGAACTAGGGGTAGCCTATGGACACAATCTTCAGGAATAAACCAAGGATTTTCGAACATATGAACGTGACTTAAATCTATAAGAGAGTCTCGGAATAGGCAATAATCCCCCCAAAGGGTGTGATGAGACTGACTTCCCATCCTCTCGACCAATGTAGTCCTTAAGTGTTGTTGTCCAAATAATCATCCAACGAGCACCTGCATTTGGAATGAAGGTCCATGAATCATGGATACCAAGGCCATTGGGTGTTTCTATATCCATAAATAAACCCTTTAGAGACCATCCGAGGAACTTATATGCTGAGAGGACCTATTTCATAGGTAATTGACCCCATGGAATTGCCTGCTGGGACCATTTGATTATGTCACCTCCTTCACAATAAAGAAGGGATAAACTACCCAATCTCCATGGGGTCCATCCAACCATCATTTAAAGGATGAAAATATAGATTCGATTGAAACAAAAATGGTGAACCTGACATGAAACTCTTTCTATGGTAATAGATGTGTGATTATTCTCATCAGACCATTTTGTATTCTCCCTAAATTCTCACCTCAGTTCGAAACAAGAATGGTGAACCCAACATGAATCCTTAACCAAGATGGTAGCATTACCCCACTCAATCCCATTCAAATCACAACAAAGGGGTTGGGGAGGGAAGGAGGCCAAGATGAATATTCAAATATGAATATGTCCTAGAGAATTCCACCTTGATGGGGTTTTGTGATATGTATGTCATATATGTATATTGAAGGTTCCCACAGAGCAAACTTAGATCCAAATGACATCTAGATGACCAATGCAGACAGACGCCTTAGTGATCCCGAAGGCGGTCGGGGTGCCGAAAAACAGTAGGACCCCCTTGTATACCCAACACCTTCAATGCTGGGTATCCAACACACTGATTAAAGAGTACTACAGAAATTGTACTCTCCCCATGGTGGAGGCCAAGAAAAAATCCCTCTCGTCTTCAAGAGCTCTCCATTCGCCTCCTCATCCATGACCGACACCCCAACATAAGCATCATCCCTGGTCATCTCAAACTATTTCAGGAGCCTATCCCCAGAATGTGACAACGAGTACCTCCTTTATCTTAGGGAGGTGGATGAAGTCAATGCTGAAACTTCATCTCAACTGAACAGGGGTCCTGCTCAAGGGGCCCTATTAGAGAGCGTCACCACTAACACTAGGAGACCAAGTCTCCTCACACTAAAGAGAACCTTATGTCTAGGGAACATGCAGATTCCAGAAGACCCAAACCCCTCAAGATTCCTTCTAAGGGAAATGAATATATAATCATGAACAAGATATAACCCTGGTTCCTAAGGAGAAAATTCACCATACACATATGGATGCATTCAACAAGAAGGCATACAACTCTGCCCCCTCCACTCAAGACCACCACAGAAATAGGGTGGCACAATAAGAGAACATGCATGTTCCTTCTAGTTCTCTCTGATCCTGCTGTGCGAAAAGATTGATGAACTGTATGCAGATGCAGATATCTACCGATGCATAAGAAGCCTGTCATCCAAATAGGACGAAAACCATCTACACACAAGCACAAATACCCACTGACATATATCAATCCCATTATCCAAATAGGGAAACATAGATATATACATAGGCACAAATACCTATTGATGCATATCAAGCCTCCCATCCAAATAGGGCGGAATGAAAATATGAGTAGAATCAAAATTCTTACGGATTCATACAAACACCATGAGAAAAATACAACGACAAGTGAGCTGATAAAAATCCATTCTCATGAATATAAATCCCACTAGTCAAAAACAGTGGAAAACAGGGAATAAATCTGGTATAAAACACGTTCCTCTGTCCTGGTATAGGAGAAGTTTCAGTATTTACTAGAAACCCATGGGGGATCGGAGGAGGCACAAACTCCTACTCTAACATTAGAATGGGTATTTATACTCTTTCCCACCAAATATGTATCTCATCACATACTGGAAATGATAGAATATTAAATGTCGATCCCTGACCATATCATCCAAACATTCCAAGATATTATTGCATCGATAGAAAAGGTGAGAAACCTGGCCCCCGACCTGGTTTCCTCGAATGAAATGACTTACTAGAAAAATGGGACAATCACTCCGGAGTAGTTATGAATCCCTACTCTAGTCCAGGAGGGTCTATGGAAATATACCATGATATATGGACAACCAGATTGGGAATAAATACCCGTTTCGACTGGGGGATGTCATTCCAATGTGGTAGCCACTCTAGGGCATGCATTTATCCCTACCAAAACTCAATATTCTCATTGGTGTATCCTGGTAGCATAATGAGACCCAACAAGATAGGGAATCAGATATGAAGTTAGTTACCAATAGTAGGTGTCCCTAGTTAACTACAAGAGAGCGATAAAAAATGAAATGCGTCAAAGGAAACCGGAAAATGAAGAGCACATACATGATCCTACCCTAATAGAATCTGAAGTTATTGACACCCTCAAACATATATCAATAAAGTATCAAGAACCTATCCGTTTATTACTAAATTATGGAAGTGACAGTATCAGTTGCGAAGGCCATTCCTACAATATCACTACCAGCAACTCTGATGGTTCTCCCTAAAGCACCCACAAGGGCTTACTCTGTGGGCCAGGAATGATTGATCATGAGAGCCTATCTCTTGATGTGTGTCAGGGTATCCCTACTCATGAACTAAAGATCAGATAGCTGGAAAGTCCTCCCCTTTCTACTGTCTTCCATGATGGTCCTCCCCAGGGTTTGCACTACAGATATGCTTCTCTCTATAATAGGACATCGAGTCATGATGGTAGTCCTCTCCATGATGACAGTCATTCAAAAGGCCCTCCCCTCAATGTTGGATACTATGAAGGTCATACCCATAGTAACATCATGCAATGATAAGGTCCTCCCCTCAATGTAGTACATCCTGATGGCCCTCCCCAGGATGTACACTGCAAAAATTCTCCCTGCAGCTAGGTATCAATCTATGATAATTGTCCTCTCCATCATAGAAGTCATTGAGAATGTCCTCTAATTAGTGAAATCAAGAATCAAGAAGGTCTTCCCCTTATTGTAGCCCATTCTGAAGGTCCTCCCTAGGATATAATCTGTAGGTACACTCCCCTTAGTTGTCCATCAAGTTACAATGGTAGCCCTTGCCATTGCGGCACCGATTGTGGAGGTCCTCCTCACAATAAAAATTCATACCGTCAAGAAGGCCATACCCTTGCTGGAACAAATGAGAGAAATCTCTCTTATGTGGAGGAACTCAAAAATATGGAGTCAGATATATCTGGTACTCCACATATGAAGAGTGATATTATTTCTTAACCAGAGGCCAGTCCAGGGCCACACTCATCTACTTAGCCACCCCCGTGCCATTCAAATATCAATGAGGTTCCCACCATCCCAGCTACTTGGAATGAAATTATTATCAAGCAGTCAAGCTAGGAATATTAAGTAAAGGAGTCCCTATAAGAACAATAGAAGGATATATTACTCATGAGAAGATAACTAGATAAGGATAATATACTGGTGATGTATTTACCTAAGACCACTTCTCACTTCGACATACCAAGGGAGTTGTCTGGGAATGTATGCATGAAATTCACTATAATATATGGATGACTTATCTCTAGCTAAAAGAAAAGTTCATGCCCTACAAAGGGTATGATACCATGTCAACATGTTAGGGGAGCTTCCTCGTCCAATTGACCAGGAATCCCTCCCATTCGCATGGAAGTCATGATCAGAAAGGAAAAAAAGAAAAGCCTTGAACTATATTTCCTCCATGACCTTCATAAGTTGTGTTGAATCATTGGCGACGCCATGAATGGAGTTCCTATTTAGGGATGGGGAGAATATGGATCTCTATACTTCACCCCGAACCTCGTCCAACAAACCTCATTGTAAATGACATCATGCAATGTCATTACCTAGAGGCAACAACAAAATGAAATCCATAATCAAGAAAGATAGTATACTCAACAAAAACTGGCCCAGAGTAAGTCTCAAATGTGTCAGGACCATACAGATCAAGCCATTGAAAATCTTCTGAGATAGGAAACTGAGAACATCTAGTAGGCTTTCCGCCTAAGGGAATCCAACCAGTAAGCAGTTCTCATGTCTTCAAAATCCCATAAATCTCATTCAAGTCTGATGCCATATTCAGTTCACACCCACACGAGAATGCATGAAATAAAAAAGGTGGAAATAGTTGTGGATACCACCATAATGTAGGAACAAACCCATCCTATTGGGTTGTGTGAATTTTTAACTAAAAATTCCCATGTAAGATCAACAAATCTAGGCCATAGCACATCAATTGAAGAACAGAAACAACTCTATCTTACATGCCTGGGGGAATTTTTACCTCAAGTTCCCACACAGGAGACATCTATATTCTCCCATATGAGAAGAACGATGGGCGGAGAAGTCACTCATTCCACCCTGTCTCGCAGTCCACACCCTTTGAGACAAATGCACATTATGAGGTCAGATCAGGTCTCCCTTCGGGTCAATCTTTTCCACAAAACCTGAAGAATATCTATGAATAGAAGGATAAAGTCCAACAAAAGATACAAAAAGCCTTCCTACCATTCAGAACTGGGTACACCTCCCCCAATGCGGTATGCATCAGTAAACATGGAAAATTTCAACCACACAGATCTCACAGGAAATGATACAAAGGAAGAGGATGCAAGGGAAGATGGTTCCCTCCTAGAGGCATCCCACACCGAGCTTGATGGTGTGCATACCCATAACCATAGAGCAGTCCTAAATTTAGGTGCACCCTTAGTTAATCCACCTTTACATCCCACGTAAAACCCCAATAAGGATAAGAATAAATCCCATGTCATCTATTCCCCACCTCCTCCTACCGTTGAGAATGTGTCCCTCACTCTCGAGGAAATATTTTCTAAGCAGGAGGAAGAAATTAAAGAGCTCAGGTGAATTAATGCCGAGCTGCGTCGATGGATCTATCTTGTCGGATGTGTCCCCCCCCCTATGGAATGTCAACATGTATTCCAAAAAGAGGTTCCCTTTACACAAAACAACATCTCGGTGAATGAATTCAAGCTTGGAGGCTAGTCCAACCCGGCACTAGGACCGTTAACCTACTTAAATCTGACCACGAAAGAACATAAAAAATTCCACCTGCTGGGAAGGAAACTGGAGTAGATTCAGGTGAACCCACAAAGGATATCCCTGGCTGGGTACCAAACGAAAATTATAGAAGCACTGGCACACCCAACTTTTGTTGTTACCGCACTAGCCCAAGCTCATGACTGAAAATATATGTATCAAGGGCTATTGAATACCTTCGAGCAAATAATATCTCAACTAGAATCCATGGAAGGGTTGTACACTCTGATACAACTAGATATTAAAACCTAACATGATTGGGTGAGTAATTTTCTACCACCTCTAAGCTTTAGAATCCCCATATTCCCAGTGTTCAATGGCTCAGGATACCCGAAACAACATCTAATGCACTATGTCTCTTATTGTGACCCCATGATGGGCACTCTGGAGTAGAAAGAAGCAGTAAAACTCATATGCTTTATGTTAACCCTATAGGGTTTTTCCTTCATATCACATACTAGATTGATAGCCAACTCAATCATAGGATGTAAGGACCTCTGATGATAGTTTCTCTTCTAGTTCAGTTCGACATTTCCTAAGATGACTGTCAGTGATCTCATGAAATTCATGAAATGAGAGAATGAAAGGGTTTCAGACTTCATTACCAGATGAAAAGGCCTGACTTATTCCTTAAATCGGCCACTCCCCAAGATGGAATTCTTTCTATATGCATCGACAACCTTCGGGATTAATTACGAACACTGCTCATCCCAGTGAAGTACACAAGTGGGTTCTGATATTTTTCTACCGTTTCCCAATGGATAGAAGACTCCTTGAAATGGACCAATCTCATGTCCCGAGTGGCCCCATAATCCCTAGGAAAAAGAGTGGGAAAATATGAAGCAACTTATGTCACACTTAAGCCAGCCCCAACACCAGATGTAATCGTGAGGCCTCCAAGAAATCATTTGAGAACCCCCAGACACCAAAAATCACCCCAACCTCATCAAGATGAGAGAAGGGGTTCTAAAAGAATTTAGTTCAAGGAGTGAAGAAAAAAAATTTATTTGTTTTGAGATGACCAGGTCTGCGACTACTTAATAGCTACCATGAATCTCAACTTGTTTCAGATACCATAACCAAAGCAAGCCAATGAAGTGGCTCTCGATGACTATCCAATTATTGTCCCTATCACTGGATATAAGGAAACAAAATCCATGAATGATTTATCTTCAAGGATATTCTTCAAAAGATGGTTGATTCTGGGAAAGTCAAGTTGGGTCCACCACCAACACAAGTGGCATATGTTTCCACCTTAGACCCAAGAGAGGAATAATAATGGTAGACAAACACCAATAAAAAGGAGAAAAAAATTAATAGTTGGGTGACCCCAAAAAAAGTAAACCAAGTTCATGGAATCTTCCTGGAATAGTTAAAGTAATCAACTATGCCCCAAATATTTCTTGATGCAACACAATGATCATCCTCATCCTCACAGTCCTCTAAGGGAAAGAATGGTAGAAAGAAGGAGTAAGAAGATGGGCTTCCAACAAATCCAAAGAAATTCCTAAAACATTCAGACATTATTCCAGAAGACGTGGTACAATGAGAACTGCCCCACCAAATGGTATAATGGGAATATCTCCACCAAATGACACCATTAGAAGGAGATAGTCAGGCAAAAACATTTTCAGATCAAGAAATGATCTTCAGCTCCATTTATTTCATTCACTTGATGGACCCCTTATTTGATTAAGACTATGGACAAAAACCTGAATTCCCCATGCCCAACTAGATATCCACAGAAAGAGGCTGTAGTGGCTGAGGGTTTTCTGGAAGTCATGATCATGGAAGGAGTCAAATTTCTATTCACGCAATGACTCAAACTATTAATGTTACATAAACTTATGGAAGGACCCTCTGGAAGACATGAAGAGAACTAGAATGTTCTTCTTCCCCAGCCAAAGGAAACCCGAGACTAGTTATCTTGGAATATCCATCGGAGGAAGAATATATATCAAATCTCCCAATCTATATGGGTGAACCAATCTGGACAAACCCGAAAAAGACTATAGCGCCACCAGCTCCTGTCACAGAGGTCGGACCATCTATGTCCAATGTAAAATCCCCTAAAGTGTCTATGAAAGAGCAACCCCAAGCTGGGAAGTGCTGACCTTTAGAGAAGAAAAATGGAATTATAAATTATTTGGCTTTATTACCAGTAAATATTTCAATATTGGATGCTTTGAGTCTATCCACAGACCTGGGAGGAACTCATAAAATCCTTACTAAGTCCCCAATAATTCGAGGCCAAAGTAGCAGTAGCTGGTGTCTACCATATGAGGACCAATCCCGAAGAATGTCACACCATTATATCCTTCATAGATAGGGATGAATATTCCATCATGAAAGGTCACATCAAACCCTTATATGTGTTTGACAAGATAACTGGCGTTCATGTCCAGATGATTTTATTTGAAAAAGGATCTGGAGTCAACCTCCTCTTTCTACAAACAATCCATAGTCTAGGCTATGGTGAAGGAAATTTGACACCCTACACCATAACTTTGTTGTGATATGCAAAAAGTGAGCAGAAGCAATTGGGAAAAATCAAGATTAAAACATTTCCTGGAGACATCATGTAGGATTTTGAGTTCTTTGTAATGTGTTAATGTACAACCTGAACATCCTATTAGGGAGTCCCTAGCTTCATCAACACACTACAATTACATCATCATACCATCATTGCATCAAATATTGTGCTAATGGAAAAAACAAGACATTCCATGATGATAAATTTCCATTCGAATCTCGTGAGTCACATTACATCGATGCAAGGTTCTATGAACTGACAAAGAACCAGCCTTTGGCTGACGACGTTGACTGGAGCACTACCACAAATGGATTAGAAATAGATCCCACTGACCCCCTCCAACATCTTGGGGAGGAATATGTATTACCCATCAATGAATATGAATCCATCAGTTAAATCCCATGGACAGACTCAATTGTTTGCATGATTTTCGTTATGACCACTATGTCCAAAAACACAGAAGAATGGGATGAATCCTATAATGATAAAAAATACCTACACTAATATAAATTTCACCAATTAAAATGGTTTAAATTTTTTGGAATATCCCATTGAATCGTTGGGATATCCTATCCTAATGGTTTTAGGTGTCGTTGGTATGCTGGGCATTGCAGTAGCTCGATACCAACGGTTTTTGGTGAACCGTTGGTATAGGTGGTCTGAAATTAATCTGTCCCAATGGTTTATGTAAAACCATTAGTATATATGTGTACCAATGGTTCATGAAACGTTGGTATACATACCATCAAGCATACATACCAATGGTTTTTGAACCATTGGTATATATTCTATCCCAACGGTTTCATTGAAACCGTTGGAATATATGTTGTCCAGACTGAATACCAACGGTTATGTGAACCGTTGGTATATGTTGTCCAGCATTTGAATAACAATGTTTCTATGAACTATTGGCATATTTTTTCTAGGATATTGAATACCAATGGTTCTGTGAAACATTGGTATATCCTCTACTCCCCAGCTAACATCAAATCTCAACAGAGGAGATAAACCAAAACTATAAACCCACTTCGAGAAGTATACCTGCACCTCTAATCATGTAAAAATTGCACCTCTAAACCTATAAAACCTACACCTCTAAACCTATAAAACCTTCACCTATAAACCTTCACCTCTAACAGTCTTCCAAATCCCACTTTACACCTATAAACCTACAACTGTAACTGTAGACCTTCACCTCTAATAGTCTTCTAATGCACCTGTAAACCTGCACCATCATGCACCTCATATGGAAGTAGCTTCACATGATGAGTGGGAAAAGTAATTAGGTTTTTTCCATCTTGGTTTAGATTATTCAGAGTCTACATTTTTTGAAGAAGATTGCGGAGAACATATAGATGCTCAGGGTGGTTTTACCTTGGTAGAGGATGAGGTGTCATGTAAGGGGGATCCCTCATCTGGTTCCAAATTGCCTGGAATATCATATCCAGACTCATATGGAGATTGTTATGGTGATGAACATAGTATTATACCAGAGCATGGTGGACCTACTGCCTCATTTGGTGTTGGGACATATCCTAAGGGATCCTTACTTAAGCAGATTGACCAAGCATGTGAGCTTCAGGATTTTCCATTAGATGTACCTACCAAATCATAAACTGTAGAGGATTCTTTACCTATTGTTGAGAGATTTGTTTTCCCAGTGCCTTCAGATTTTGTATCCATAGTATATTTATAATATTTTAGATAAATACTTCTTTTAAATTTCAGTAGAATTTTGAGTTATCAGGAACCTTCTATGTTGTATCTACATCTAGTGCTCCGCCTCCCTTGACTTTAGTTGATGCTTATTCGATCTAGTCTATAGTCAAATATTATATTCATGTTTTTATAAGTGATATGAATTAATCTCATCAAGATTAATTGTGGAAAATTATGTATAATGGGTTTTCATGGAATAGATTAACCAGTTGAAAGTGAGGAAAAATCTACTCAAGCTATTCATAGAGGAGAAGAAATATTTCTTTAGTAGTATGGAGAGATGAAGAAATATTATTATAGACGTTTTCAATATTATGAAGCCTTTACTATATGTATCCAATACTCTAGTGGTTGCCGGATGGAAGTCAAAACTGGAATTGTAAAGTGGACTCCAAAGTCCACACCACTACAGTGGTCAAAGTTGCTACAGTTCATGAAATTTTGGAGCTGGGGACTTTGGCCCCCGGTCCCCCAAAGCAGGGCCACGTTACCCCCTCCAACCTCCAACAAGATCACTACAGAGATTGAAACACGAAATTTGTGGCCCACAAGTATTTGGACCCATCAGATCAGGATACACCAATCCAACAATCTTCCTTGTTGCATCCCTTGATGAGAAGGAGGTTAGGAGTACACTTTTTCTCTAAATTTTGAGAGTGTGGATGGTCCTGATGGGTTCCAAAATAAATTATTTATGTTATACTGGGATATAGTTCATGATGATCTCCCTAAATCTATGAGGGAGTTATTTAAACATGCCTCAATTCTCTATGGAATCAACTCCAATTTTATTACCCTAATCCCAAATAAGGAAAATGTTGTGGATGTAAAGGATTCCAGAACTATTTCTATTGGGAATACCTTTCCAAAAATCATTAGCAAAATTATTTATATGAGGTTTGGTTCCATTGATCGGGGGTTTATCTCTTCAAATCAGTCTGGCTTTACCCTGGTAGGAATATTAAGAACTGCCTCTGAATGTGTTAACATCATGAAATGAAAGGTTAAACATGAGAACTTTGCTTTAAATCTTGATATCTCAAAGGAATTTGATACAATAAAGTGGAGTTTCATTTTTTAGATGCTTAGAAGGTATGAGCACCCCCTACACCCCCATGCCCCCTGGACATCCCCCTTGCACTTCCTTTGAACACCCCATGCCCCCCTGGACAACCCCCTTGCACCCCCTGGACAGCCCCCTTGCACCCCCACTGGACACACCCTTCCCCCTAGAAACCCCTCTTGGACAACCCCCTAGACACCCCTCCCCCCTGACAGACCCTGGACACCCCCTCTTAGAAACCCCACCTGCACCCTCCCCCTGCCCTACAAACCCCCCCGGACAGCCCTTGGACACCCCTTGGACAGCACCCCTAGACACCCCACCTGCACCCTTCCCTACAAACCCCCCGAAACCCCCCAGACAGCCCTTGGACACCCACCTCGACAGCCCCTCATCGACACCCCACCTTCACACTCCCCCATGATTTTTATAGTTTCATTTATAGGAATAAAGTGGTTATTGATCCACCAAACCAACAAGTTACATTTATTCTGGATTTCTTTACACCGGTACAGATTTTCTCCACCAGTGATACCATTTGAAATATGATGTATAGACCTGTAAATATTGGCCAGGAAAACCCCCATTAGAGACTTAGTGAAGACTAAACATTACATTTAAGAAGATATAATAATTTTATCAAAACATTCACTTTGATGGTGGTTAAAAACAACCTGTGTAAAATAGAGGTAACAACATGCCTTGTTAAACAAAATGTTGGGAGTCGGACAGCCTGGAAAGCCAAGAGGGTAACCTGCCCAGTTTTTGAACCAGATGTTTATGTTTCCTCATTCCACAATCCACCAAGAATTCTTCTTGAGAACCAAAATGTTCCCATGCAACTCCTTCAACAACCATGAGACTTCCCCCCCCCAGATCCTCAAGGTCAGATCAATACTTTGACGGATCTGAAATTTTCTTATAGAGAATGACCTTCAAGAACCTCCCAAGAAAGCTTAGCTTGCAGAGTGTGCATTGATCCCTTGACACTGCATATGTTGATACCACCATCTACCACTAGTCTGGACATCCTCATCCACACATACCTATGAAAATATTCCCTCCCCATGATAATACAATATGAAATAAGTCATTGTCTTTTCAATATTCGCCAACCCCACTTTTGAAGCCATTAGTACTGATAACACATGAATCATAATGGAGCTAAGGATGAAATTCACCAGTGTAATTCTTCCACCAAAGGATAAAAAAGGTTTTGAGAGTTAGTCATATGACTTTTTATTTTATTACAAACCCCCTCAAAATGACTGATACGTAATATCCTAGGGGAAAAAGGATAACCATGGTACTCTAGTGAAAAATGTATTCATCTACATGCTTTGGATCTTTTTTTCTTCTTTTTCTGGATTTAATGTTAATATTTATAAGTTCATAATGTTTGCATCTAGTATCTCTCCCAATGTTTGTGATTTTATTGAGACTGTTATGGGGGTTAGAAAGGGGTCTCTTTTTCTTTATTATCTGGGTGTTCCCTTCATCACTTCCAAGCTTATAGATTCTATTTGTGTGGTATTAGGAGAGAAAAGTGTTCGAAGAGTTAACTTTTGGACTAATAACTCTCCCTCTTTTACTAGGCGGTTATAGCTTGTTCGATCAGTTATTTTTAGTATGCAAGATTATTGGTCTAGTCACTTCATTTTACCTAAGAGACTAGTCAAATACATTGAAGACACCCTTAAGAATTTTCTTTGGAAAGGTCCTTCATTGGCTTCCTCTGGGGGTGGCCTGCTATTTTCTCTGTGCTGGAGGTGTGGTTTGGATGGGGGATGGATTAATGGTTTTGCAGGCTAGTTTTTTTGCCTATATGTAGTGGCAACAATTTTCTGGTGGCTGGGGTGCTGGTTTGTTGTGGATATGGGTGAAGGATGGTGGTGTGTAGGGGCTGGGGTTTTTGGCTGCTGTGGTTGGTGTTTGTGGATGGTTTGGGCTGGATTTTCTGGTGTGGGTTGTAATATAGGTGGAAGGAGGCTGGTGAAGGTTGGAATAGTTGGTATGGGGTTGTTTTTTAGGTGGCAGGGGGTTGGTGTGGGCTGGAATTTAGGAGGCTGTGGGTTGGTGCGGTGGCTGGTGTGAGCTGGAGTGGCTGGTGCGGGCAGGAAGGTATGAAACAGGGGGCTGGTGTGGGCTGGAATAGGTGGTAGGGGGCTGGTGTGGGCTAGATTGTGGGTGGCTGGGGGCTATTGGGCATGTGGCAGGGGCTGGTGTGGCCTAGGATGTAGGAGGTCGAGGGCTGGTGAGGGATAAGATGGGTGGTTGGGATTGTTTTTCATGTGGTAGAGGGATGCATTGAGTGTTTTATTGGAGGTTGGTGTGGTGGATGGTGTGGGATAGATTGCATGTGGCCGGGGCATGACCACGACGTAACCGCAGCGTGACCGAGGCGTGACCGCGGTGTGACCGCAGTGTGACCGCGGCGTGACCGCAGTGTGACCGCGGCGTGACCACGGCGTGACCGCGGCGTGACCGCGGCTTGACCGCAGCACGACCATGACATGACTATGGCGTGTTGGCCTAGTCCAACGACATCTTCAGGGCAACATCTTCCGTCCAGGAGCGAATGGAGTGGGAGGACACAAGGAAACATTCCGACCATCGCCCCGCCAGAAGAAATTGTGATTAGTTAGTCTCAAAATTGATCACAAGACTCATGAAATACTATCACAGTGCTTATCATCCATCAAATTCCCCATTGTTGTAGAAAGCTCCAACTACACTATATGAGGTGTGTGTTGTTTACTTTTCTCACACAGAGAAAAAAAAGATAATATAGAAGAATTTTCTCTACAAGGTTCAAAACAATCATCAAATCATCGGGATCATAAAAATATCAAACTTTGAAGGACACTTTTCCAAATACAAATATCATTATAAAAGTATTCTCAAGTATTCTTATTGTCCAACATTTACTATGATGTCCCTCGAGCACTTAGATGGTCCTTGTAGAATACAAGTACCAAGCTTCACCCTCATCTCCAATGTTGTCTCCAGGTGACTAAATATTTTTATGAGAGTCTCAATCTAGAGATTTTCAACCTTAGGGCCTCCCTCCACATTAATTATTTGCGTGTAATGTATCTATAACTCTATCTAGGTACCATACATCGAATTCCCATAGGACTGTGAACCACCGCGGGGTGTGTCCTGAAGCAGGGCCAAATCATGGCATTACCGCGGCGTGACTGTGGCGTGAACGCGGCATGATCGTGGTCAGTTGGCCCTATCCAGCAACATCTGTGGGGAAACATCTTCTGGCCAGGAGTGAAGGGAGTGGGAGGAGGTGGGGAAACATTCCAGCTATCGCCCTGCCGATAGAAATTGTGATTAGTCGGTCTCAACATTGATCACAAGACTCATGGAATACTATCACACAGCTGATCATCCATCAGGTTCCCCATTGTTTTAGAAAGCTCCAACCACAATATATGATGTATGTGTTGTTTACTGTCCTCACATAGAAAAAAATACGATGTAGAAGCATTTTCTCTACAAGGGTCAAAACACTCATCAAATAATCAGGATCATAAATATATCAAACTCTAAAGGACACTTTTCCAAATAAAAATATCATTATAAAATTATTCTCAAGTATTCTTATTGTCCAACATTTACTATGATGTCCCTAGAGCACTTAGATGGTGCTTGTAGGATACAAGTAGCAAGCTTCACCCTCATCTCCAATGTTGTCTACAGGCGACTAAATATTTTCATGAGAGACTCAATCCAAAGATTTTATACCTGAGGGCCTCCATCCCCATTAACTATTGGTGGGAAATTTATCTAAAACTCTATATAGGTATCATACATCAAATTTCGACAGGACTACGAATCGCCGCGGGGTGTCGTCCTGGAGCAAGGCCAAATCATGGCATTACCGTGGCGTGACCGCGGTGTGACTATGGGGTGACCGCGGCGTGACCGTTGTGTGACCACAGCGTGACTGCGGCGTGACCACAGCTTGACCGCGACGTGACCGCGGCGTGACCGCAGCGTGACCTTAGCGTGACCACTGTTTGTTGGACCGGTCCAGCGACATCTATGGGTCATCATCTTCCATCTAGGAGCGAAGTGAGCAGGAGGAGGAGGGGAAACATTCCAGTCATCGCCCGATGGCAGAAATGGTGATTATTCAGTCTTAACACTGATCACAAGACTCATAGAATACTATCACAAAGCTAATCATCACTATTATTTGGTTTAGAAGATAGCGCACCTCCATTGGAGGGGTTTTATTATAAAATCATGGCATTTATTTATCACAAAATCCAT
This sequence comes from Viscum album, assembly GCA_963277665.1. NCBI lineage: Eukaryota > Viridiplantae > Streptophyta > Magnoliopsida > Santalales > Viscaceae > Viscum > Viscum album. The sequence goes on along the minus strand of OY728125.1, from coordinate 408,799,622 downwards.
TTAATTATATTTAACATTTATTCTAAAACTCATTCAGCACAAATAAAATGCAATAAGTTAAGAAACTAGATCTACATAACTATCACTGTGAGTTTTAACAGATAGAGCACCTCCGTTGGAGGGGTTTTATTATAAAAACATGACTTTATTTATCAAATGAATCAATTATATTAAAGAACAGTTATTCAAGATATTCCATTCAATATAATTAAGTAGAATTAAAAAAGAAGCTAAATTTAATTTAATGAATTCTTGAATTAGAGAGTCTAGGAGAGGGATCCTACCTCAAGGTGGAACCAAGCAGTCCAATTCATCTCTTGGAGTTTTCTTACTAAAATTTGTTACTCCCCCACTGGGTATACGCACCTTCACACACATGCAAGGACACCTAGCCCCTATGCACACACCCACATGGCCATGAGCATGTGAAAGGGTATCCCTACACATATTCTTATATGCATATACCAGTCTCCACTCACTGACGTATGAATATATATATGGGAACAACTAGCCCCATACGTGAATAATCACTACCATGGGTGACTATACACGTAACGAGGGAACCCACATACATATACTTACATAACTATGCACACGCTGGCGAGTCGCCCTTGACTTGGTGACTTGAAACCAATGAGTGGGGATCAACGCACTACAGAAAGGATATTAGGAACCTTAAAACACATAAAGGATGCTAAATAACCAGTGAGAAACCATCCAATGTCATTAAAGCCTTATCTCGATTGGAAGCAGAGAACAAAATCCACCCAATCCAACACGAAACAATCCAAAGCCCTAAAAAAACCATAATATAGAGTCAAAAACACCAAAATTCCCAAATACATGAGGTGCGAGACAAGTAGTGACCATAAAATCTTAACTCGGATCAAAGCTTGAGGACTGAATCAATCTGAACCCCTTCTTGCCCCTTTGCAGAATATAAATAATCTTTGTCCATAGAAAGTAGTAAAAGGATTAAATGGCCAATGAAATAAAGAAAATATAATAAAAACAAAACTAAAACATACACGTCTCTTGTGACTATACACGTCACCACCCAACATACAAGAACAACAACACCCCATAGGTCAAATCATGTTCTTACAACAAGGGGGAAACTGATCCATGTTTCAAAATAATAATATCAAATACTAGATTCCCATTAATTAACAATTACTCTTCCTTTTAATTGTATATAATCAGTTTGGCTCAAGTTTCAACATAGTTTTATTTTGTTCGATACAAGTTTGTTTAGTACATTTCCATTAGATTTAGTTTGTCTTGTTTTTGTTTATATTATCTTGGACAATTTCATTCATTTGGGTTCTAGTCGATCATGAAATTAGTCTTATTCATGCAATTCATAACTAATATAGATTTTTCATGGGCACATAAATCACAAAAAACCCCAAATTAAATTGGGTCAAACAAAGAGGGAAGAATAAACCAACATCAAATCCCTTTGGACACCCCACCCCACCCCCTGGAGACCCCACCCCCTGGATAGCCCCCCCAATCCCCTAGACAACCCCACCACCCCCTGGACACCACCCCACCACCCGGACACCCCCACTCCCTGGACACCCCCACCCCCATGGACAGCCCCCACCCACATGGACACCCACAACCATCTAGACACCCCAAACCCCCTTGGACAGCCCCAAACCCCTTGGATAACCCCCACCCCCATAGACACCACCCCATCCCTTGAACTCCCCCCGACCCCCTGGACACCCCGACCCCCACGGACAGCCCCCCACCCCCTGAACACCCCCACCCCCTGGACACCCCCACCCCCATGGAACCCCCCTCAGACAACCCCCCCCCCCCACCCACCCCCAAACCCCTTGGACAGCCCCCCAACCTGCTTGGACAGCCCCCAAAACCCTAGACACCGACCCCACCCACCTGGACACCCCACCTGTAACGACTCGGACCCAAACAGCCACCCGAATAGTGCTAAACAGGTCGGGTGCTACTACCTTAGGCGCACCTCCCTGAACGCCAAAGGCTACTGACTAGCAGCGAGGGTCTGACAGGTATAGTGGGGAGGTTATACCCTCTCGGAGGATAATAATAATGGTACTGGTACAAGTATAAAAGTAAAGATGAAGTGGAATAAATGACTCAACAGACTCAAACCAGACCTACAGATCAGAAGCACATTCAATATCAATAAATAGTGGAAGAAAAATTTACAACAATAGCAGCGAAAATAAACACAACAACAAGCTTATTACATGTAACTACAACTGAGCAACAAACATGCATCCAAACATACATATCTTAATATAAAACGTTCCAATGGCTAACCAACTGTAGCTACAACAAGAAATCTTGCTGATACAGAAAACAAAACAAAATAGAGTAACTCCAGGTAGGTAAGACCTCAAAGTCCATACTATCTCCATACAATAACTAACATATCCCAGCTCTTGAATATGGCCTATTTCCTGCACATAAATCCATAAAGTCTGCACATGTCCCGAAGGGCTCTTACAGGGTGTGAGACAAATCATAGTAGGATACCACCCAATGGTTCGTACCTAATATAAGTGTTTAAGTGGACATGAATTTATAAGAAAATTAGTAAACAGAACAATGATCAAATAAACACAAACTACCATGGTGCTCAGCATCCACCATGGAGTGTCACCTGCTTCGGCCAAATCCAGAATCTCTGCCATGTAACCTATCACCATGTTCCCCCTGACACTGCGTACCTCAAGTATAGACATCCTGAAGGTACGCTCAATAATAGTAACCCAGAACTTTATGCCTCCTGACACCTCGTGCCTCAAGTACTGACATCCTGAAGGCACGCCCAAGAATAACCCGGAGGAACAGCGATGTCTATCCTCAAATAAGTACCAGAGGGACAACGATGTCTACCCTCAAATAATGTAACAGGAGGGATAGCGAATTCTGCCCTCAAATAATGGCGAGCTGCTTCCCCCAACCTGATAGCCTCAATGCTATCCCCTGAAATCTCCTCACCTCCCATGTGTCTTTCTACGACATTCACCCCCCAAAAAAGTACCTAAACCACATCTACGGGGGCCTCTACCAACACGAGTGGTCAAAACCACCTCATCACAGAGTATCTCTGTGTGCACACTACTCAATGTTCCAGGTGAGCGGTAATCACCAAAATAGTACCTAAGCCACAACACATCCGACACCTTGTGTCCCTGAGACCATGCCCCTCAAGTCTGATGGCCTCACATCTAAGTAACATGGGCCATGCCCAACCTGACAGTCATACTACCTCAAGCTGATGTCCATGACGCCCAATCCCATGGTCAAAACCACCCAAAGTAACCCAGGCCAAGCCCATCCTGTGATCAGCATCACTCAATAATATCCGGTCCATGCCCAACACCACCCAAAGGGTCCATCATATAAAATTAAGCAATTTAATATATAACACATTTTAATAGAAAACATAAAAATGAAAAATAGTCTAAAAAGTTGATTTTCACTATGCAAGGTGCTTTGCCATACCAACACTGAGGTGTTGAATTCCTCTAACAAAATTATATCAAGTTCAATAAACCATACTCAACAGTTTAAAGAATTCTAATTGTAATATAACCATTTTTCCATCCCCTGACTAAAATTCCTTGATGAGATACGACCCCTCACCCAGCCCTACTCACCAAAACTGGTAACAGGGTATACCCAAAGGCATCTCATTGGTCCAACAATCAATTCAATTCGTAAAAGAAGATAAAATGGGTCCTGATCCAAATACCCGAAAACGCACTGATGGCTGCGTCACCCAAATGACCAAGAAAACACAAAAAGAGGTATGAACCACCTACTTGAGACTCGTAAGATGTTACTCCTCCAGTAATATCCTCTAATTAGGTCTAAAACACGGTATATCTACAAAAGAATCAAAACTGCTCAAAACCCTATAACTCATTCTAGAGCAGAAATAAAACAAAATGTCTCAAGAGGAATCGAGGTCTTACCGAGGGGATTCTAATGTATCTAACCATAATTGAATCTGACTTCGGATGAAGAACCAGGAAGAGGTTGAAGATCCGGAAGGCTTGGTTTGTGAAACCGGGTGACACAAGGTGTGTTCGGCCTCAATACGAGGCTACAACCCATTTTAACGCAAAAAAAGAAACTACATGGTGTGTACCTTGGGATACACATCGTGTATATCATTTAACTATTCATTTGGAGGTTAAAATTCTTCCGACTTACTTTCCAGATCCTGCTGACATGAGTACATGGTGTGTACCTAGGGGTACACGGTGTGTACTTTGTTTTTCCTCCCTTCCTCACCGACTTACCCACACGCCATGTATATCCCTCATACACAGCCATGCAACACGGCGTGTCCAGGAGGAACACAGAGTGTACTTGGTTAAACAATTATACCCGGCCAACAGGACTACACGCCATGTATGGCCTCCATATGGTCAGACTACACGATGTGTCTAAAACTATAGGCCTTGTAGTAAGAAATTTCTACCAGTTTTCACACAGCATGTACTCGACAGGAACAAGGATGATCACTCGCTTAACGTATACATGGTGTGTACTTAAAGTACATAGCGTGTAGTCTGGAAAATTCCAAAAACTACCCATTTTCTCCAGTTTCCTCAGAAAAAAGTCAAAAATTTCAAACAGGGTTGGGATTTTTACCCGTTCTAAAAATCCAGGTTCTTACAATATCCCCACCTTAACATAGCTCATCCCTGAGCTATAAAAATAAACCTGAAGATGGTACCAAACATACCACCCCATTCAACATAACTCGGACTTCCCCGGTCTCAGAGGTCCCTACTAAATTCCACAAGGGGGGCTCCACACCTTAGGAATCACCTAACCTAGTCTCAACCAAACAAAACTCGAAGAAAACAAGGTTTGCTAACCTATTTTCTGGACGCACAGTCCTTTTCTGATGTATCATCACCCCTGCAGCTCACTAGTGCTCCTATTTCAATCCTGACACTCAACGTATCCCGCACCGCATCTGTGTCCACCTCCACGAGGTCTTGGTTCCTAGCACCGCAAGTAACCTTCATCCTCGATGCTCCAATGCCCAAGGAACCTCATGTTACCCACATCCTCGATGCCCAGATGCCCAAGGCACCTCTAGTATCCCGCGCCCCCGATGCCCTGATGCCCACGACACCATATTCATATATATATATATATATATATATATATATATATATATCATGCACCCGATATGGTGCCAATCCCACTAACTTGCATCTAGTCAGTCCACATAGATCATGTACATCATGTGCACTCAAAACGGACACGCCTCTACAGGTCATGCCAAAAAGGAAACATGGAGATCACGTCCACACCGTAGTGTACCTCTAACCGTCGTCGGCTCACTAGCCTGCTTTGCCTCTAGCAGCTCCACAGCGTGCACCTGGCCTAAAGTAAAACTCCCTGATGCCTGACCTCCCTGCGGTGCTACTCCAGTCATGGTCCACTGAACCATCAGCTGGATCCCGCTGTCTCTGTCACATCCTCCATGTGTAGCTAAACCTCAGCTACCCTCTCATGGTACCGAACCTAAACCGACTCTGGATACCACCGTCTGTCCTGGTCCCTATGTGTCAGCTATCTGAGTAGACTGCCTGCAAAACTTGTCAAGGTGCATGACCTGTCAACAAGCCCAACACTCCTTTGGAGGCCTATCACACTGAGTCCAAAAATGCCCTGGCTGTTCACATTGGAAACAAACCACTGCAGAACTGCTACGATGTGGTCTAGATGAGTCCTTGGCCTGACTACTCTTATAGAACGCATTCCGTACTCGCTTCCTATTGTCCAAACTGTCACCTGAAGCTGTCACCCCGCCAAACTGGGGCCTATCCCTCTAGTTACCCTCTGCTATGAGCACCTGGTTCAATGCCTCTGAGAAATAACTCAACCTGAAGATATTCACCTAGACCTGAATGGCGTGTCATAAGCTATCCTCGAAGCGCCTCACCCTAGCTGTGTCATCGCTTACCATACTAGGTGCAAAGTGAGACAACTCGGTGAAAGTAGCTGCATAGTCCATGACGGACATGTCTCCCTACCGAAGACTCAAGAACTCCCGAGCTCTCTCTACCCTTAGTGTCTCCGGGTAAAATTTCTCAATGAACCAGTTCTCAAAGTCCTTCCATGGCAGTCCCTCGTGCCTGTGAGCCTGAACCTGCACATCCCACCAACGCTTTGCTGGTCCTCACAGCATGTATGTCTCCAGCTTGACCATCGACCCTAGAGGTGTCTCGAGCTACTCAATGATCATCTACATTCTCTCTATCCTGTTCTCAGCCGCCTCCGGACCACCCTCACCCTAAAAACTTTTCCGGTGCTGCGACTAGAACTACCGCGTCAGGTATTCCATAGATGGCTATGTACCCTATGCACCTCTGTCGATACCCTGTAAGACACGTACCAGGCTAGCTCGGAGCTGCTCATCGAGCCATGGCCCGAATGCTGCCAAAACCGGCTGCTGTCCTACCTACACTAGATCTTGAACCTGATCTTATCCCTGAGCTTATACCTATGATTCCTACTCTGCCTGCACCGGATCCTGAACCCGATCCTGCACCTACGGCACTGTACCATCTCCTATCTAATGCTCCATCTGAGTCGCCCAAAAAAAAACCCACTGAATACCATAAATGGTCATACAACTCATATATATACAACAATATATATTCAACATAGATAAGAAAATAGTAAATGTAAGTGCATAACTACTACCCTTACTCTCCCCCACTACAACCCATGCCCTATGGCATCCCGACCTCATCGCCTCCTTACCCACCCCTATCAAGGCCAAGTATCAAAAGTACCTTGGGCCTTTCCCACCCTAACAAATATCATTGCCTAAAACCGACAACCGAGTCACCCAATCCTAGTGATCAAAATCACATCAACTATAGTACGTTCCTTCTCATAAGAAGAGACAGACCCAAATATCCTTCCACATGCAATTTTAGAAAAATACAAATCATGGCATACACATTGCAACAAACAAGCAATTCTATCAGTAATTTCACCTTTTAACATTTCAAGAATACAAAAGCATGGAAATTGACATTTTCTTCACATGGCATTATCACTTCACAAAGAATATGTGCAGTTATGAAATTGAAATACCCTAAAAACATGCCTATCAAAAGCCATGAAAACAATCCTTGACATACCAGGCCAAGGTCCAATTATCCCTTACCACACCAGGTCAAGGGTTACATATAAAAATCATTAACATTACACACTAAGTGATCCACCAAGGTGGAAATCATATAAACTTTAATCTGAGCAAAATAAAACAGAAATTCCCAGCCATGGAAACTTGGTCCATCCCTCGTACCTGGGGCTGCAGGCAGCCAAGCACAAGATAGAAACCCAGTTCCAGTAACAAACTATCTCCAGTCTACCATATCCCAAATAGTAAAACCAGCAAAAAATAAAAGAGAGTCCTCAATCTCATTAGTAGACAGCAAACCACTGCTACTAAATCCCAGTTAAGAACTCCTCTAATACCACTTTGTAATGACTTGAACCCGAATAGCCACCCAAACAGTGCTAAATGGGTTGGGTGCTATTACCTTAGGTGCACCTCCCTGAATTCCAAAGGTTGCCGACTAGAAGCAAGGGTATGATAGGTATAGTGGGGAGGATATACCCTCTTAGAGGATAATAATAACAGTATTGGTCCAAGTATAATAGTAAAGATGAAGTAGAATCAATGACTCAGAAGGCTCAAACTAGACCCACAGAGTGGAAGCACATTCAATATGAATAAATAGAAGAAGTAATATTTACAACAATAACAGCGGAAATAAACACAATAGCAAGATAATTACATGTAACTACTACTGAGAAACAAACATGCACCCAAACATATATATATGAATATAAAAGGCGCCAATGGATAACCAATTGTAGCTAAAACAAGTAAGTATGCTGATATAGTAAACAAAACAAAACAGAGTAACTCCATCTAGGTAAGACCTCAATGTCCATACCATCTCCATGCAACAACTAATGCAGCCCAGCTCCTGAAGGTTGCCTCTTTCTTTCACGTAAATCCATAAAGTCTGCATGCGTCCAGAAGGGCCCATGTAGGGTGTGAGAAAAATATCAGTAGGATACCACCCAACGGTGTGTACCTAATATATGTGTTTAAGCATGCATACATTTATAAGAAAAGAAGTAAACCGAACAATGCACAAATAAACACAAACTCCACTGGTGCTCAGCAGCCACCATGGACTGCCACCTACTTAGGCCAATGCTGGAATCTCTGTCATGTAACCCGAAACCATGTGGCCCCTAACACCGTGTGTCTCAAGTAATGACATCCCGAAGGTATGCCCTAGAATAGTAACCAGGCACCTTGTGCCTCCTGACACCTCGTGCCTCAAGTACCAACGTCCTGAAGGCACGCCCAAGAATAACCCGGAGGAACAACGATGTCTGTCCTCAAACAAGTACCAGAGGGAAAAGGATGTCTACCCTCAAATAATGTAACCAGAGGGACAATGATATTTTCCCTCAAATAACGGCAAGCCTCTTCCCCAAACCCGATATACTCAATGCTATCCCCTAAAATCTCCTCACCTCCCACATAGATTTTTACAGCAAGCACCCCCAACTAAAGTACCTAAATCGCATCTATGGGGGCCTATACCCACACGAGTTGAAAAAACCATATCATCATAGAGTATATCTGTGTGCACAATACTCAAAGTTTCGGGTGAGTGGTAATCACCAAAATAGTACCTAAGTCACTACACATATGACACCTCATGTCTCTATGACCATGCCGCTCAAGTATGATGGCCTCTCCATCCAAGTAACCTGGGCCATGCCCAACCTGAAAATCATACTACCTCAATCCGACATCCCTGACGCCCAATCCCATTGTCAAAACAACCCAAAGTAACCAGGGCCAAGCCCAATCTATGATCAGCATCACTCAATAATATCCGGGCCATGCCCAACACCACCCAAAGGGTCCAGCATATGCAATTCAGCAATTTCATATATAACATATTTAAACGGAAAACATAAACAGGAAAAATATTCTAAACAGTTGATTTGCACTATGCAAGCTGTTGTCCCATACCAGCACTAAGGTCTTGAATGCCTCTAAAAAAATTATATCAAGTTCAATAAACCAAACTCAATAGTTTAGATCATTCTAATTCTAATATAACCATTTTGGCATCCCTTGGAAAAAATTCCCCAATGAGTTACGACCCCTCACCCATCCCCTCTTAGAAAAACTGGTAACAGGGCATACCCAAAGGAATCTCATAGGTCCACCAATCAATGCAATACGTAAAAGTAGATAAAAAGGGTCCCGCTCAAAATACCTGAAAACGTGCTGAAGGTCGCATCACCCAAATGACCATGAAAACACAAAAGGAGGTATGCACTACCTACCTAATACTCTTACAATGCTACTCCTCTGGTAACAACCTCCAATTAGGTCTAAAACGCAGTAGATCTACAAAAGAGTCAAAACTGCTCACACCCCTATAACTCGTACTAGAAAATAAATCAAACAAAATGGATCAATAGGAATCGAGGCCTTACTGATAGGGTTCCAACGCATCAAACCGTGATCTAATCCAACTTTGGATGAAGAACCGAGAAGAGGTTGAAGCTCAGACTGGCTGGGTTTGTGAAATCGGGCGACACAAGGTGTGTTTTGCTTAAATACGAGGCTACTGCCTGTTTTAACATAAAAAATAAACTACACGGAGTGTACCTTAGGCTACAGGTCATCTATATCATTAAACTGTTCATTTGGCGGCTTGAATTCTGCCAACTTACTTTCTAGATCCTACCGACCTGAGTACACGGCATGTACCTATGGGTACACGGCATGTACTTCGTTTTTCTTCCCTTCCTCGTCGACTTACCACATGCCATGTATATCCATAATACACAGCCAAACTACACGGCGTGTCCAGGAGGAACACAACATGTACTTGGTTAAACAATTATACCTGGCCAATAGGGCTACACACCATGTATGGCCTCCACATGGTCAGACTACATGGAGTGTCTAAAACTACATATTGTGTAGTAAGAAATTTCTACCGGTTATCAAATGACATGTACTCGGTGAGCACATGGATGATCACTCGATTAACATATACATAGCGTGTACTTAAAGTACAGGGCGTATAGTCTAGAAAATTCTAGAAACTGCCCATTTTCTCCAATTTCCTCATAAACAAGTCAAAAATTTCAAATAGGGTTGAGATTTTGACCCGTTCTAAAAACTCGGGTTCTTACACCACCTTCCCACCCACCCACCTGAACACCCCCGACCCCCTTGGATTTCCCCCACCCCCTAGACAGCCCCCTCCCCCTGGACATCCCCTACCCCCTTGGACATCCCCCAATCCCTGGACAGCCCCCGACCCCCTAGAAACCCCACCCCCTTGACAACCCCACCCCCTCAACATAAACGTGTTTTGAATGAGAGATATAAGAAAGCACAAATAAAATAAAACAGTTTTGAGCTACCAAGAAAAGTGATTTAGTAGAAAAAAGCCTCAATCGGTGTTATAACTTAAAAGTTGATAAAACCACCTCATTACCATACTTGTTGATATAAAACAACACTCGAATGGAAATGTCACATAACACACACTTCACATATATATATTTCTTTGATGGAAAATAATTTTGCAAAATGAATCCTTTATATAGTGTTTTTATTCCATTGAAAAAATCAACATGAAGAAAATAAGAAAATAAATTCTTGTTAATCACATCTCTAAAAAAGTTTCTACACATTTCCCATGATTTAATGCCATATTTATAGGGAACTTTGCATCTAGATAACAATTTATAATTTAATAAAATACGGTTACCCATTCAATTTTATGTGAATCCAAAAAGAATAACACAATTATCCACAAACCAGTTTCCCTTCACATGCATCATGTACATATTAAAACAATGTGCATTAGATAACATTTTCATTTTCAAATTATAACACTACATTCACATGAAAACGACATCCACAAAGCATTAGTGGTATGAATAATTCTACACATAAAATATTCTTAACATTTTTTTGGCTCCAAATGATTTCACATAGAATTTGATACTCTTTATGAAACTAGAAACACATCATAACCTAAATCGAAAATAAATAATGTTCTCATGGTATCTTCTATGTGAAATTTCAATGATTTATATCTACAAACACTACAATGATAACTATTTTTATGTTTTTAGAAAACCAAAATCAATCATATATCACAGATGAAGGAAACAATATGAAATGATACAAATTAAATAAAAAAAGTTAAATTAAACAGTGAATCAATTAATCATACCAGAAGAATATTTGGGACTTACTGACAAAGAATTATGAAAACGTAGAAGCAGATGCTCGACCAGAGGGGATCCTCAATCTAGGAGGGATGCCCAACCACCATAGGGGATGCTCAACCTTCTCGACCTAGGGGGGATTCACGTCGGGTGAGGGAAAGCTCGACCTAGGGGGGATTAGCATCTGGTGAGGTAAATATCAACCTAGGGGGTGTGCGACCTCAGAGGGGATTCTCTACTAGAGGAGGATGAGTACTGAAATGCATGAGTGATGAAGAGTGGTGAGCGGTGAGTACAAAGCGGGGATGGGGATTTCCAATGGGAGGAGGAGAGCGCGCAACGAGCTGCGAGCGGTGGCGAGGGGGAGTCATGATGGGAGCGGTGGCGAGGGGGAGTCGTGATGGGAGCAGCGGCGAGGGGCAGTCGGGATGGAGAATAGAATTTCATGATGGAGAAGTGGGGGCACGACACTAGGGGAAGTCAGGATGGGAGGAGGGTCACATTATAGGTAGGTTTATCCCAACAGTTCATAAGAACTGTTGTCTATTGAGCCGATTTTTTTCAACTAAAACTATTGGTAAAACCAAATTATATTAAGGTATACCAACGGTTTAATAGAACCGTTAATATAGACTCTTTATTCCAATGGTTTTTGCAAACCGTTGGGAAATAAGTTTTGCTATAGGTGGTATTTCCACTAGTTCTAAAAAAGATGCTCTCGACCCATCCTTGGGACCCCAAAAAATCCCTACCTTGCTCACTGAGTCAAAAGATTATTTCTCTCCCATCATTGGAGAGTTTATCTCAAGAATCCTCTCTCCATCAGAAGAAGAAGATGATGAAGAAGAAGATGATAAAGTAGAAGAAGATGATAAAAAGGATGATAAAGAAGTATAAGAAGAAGACCTCAAAGATGCCCCTTCCGCATTCAAAGAAGGTGTCTCTACCACAATCGATGAACTCATGGAGATAAACTTGGGCATCGAAGACGACCTACAAACCACTCTGATCAGTGTGGCTATTCCTATAGAGGAGTAGGAGACATATAACTCATTAATAAAGAATAAATAAGATGTGTTTGTAGGACCCTGAGACACCCTAAGAGGGGAGGGGTGAATGAGGGTGACAACTTTTTCTTTTAATGTGATGGATCATGTTCCCATGTTGGTAAGAACTTGTTAAACCTATAAGATGGATATGTTCATAAAGAAAACATTAACATGCAAAGATATGACACACCACTTTTTACTTGGTTCACTACTAAGGGCTAATTCCAAGGAGTATACTTCGACAGGTTTTCGGTTGTACCAAATTCCACTAAAATTCACTAGCTATGGATTACAAAGGTTCACGCACAATAACTCTCTCCCAGGCTCACTGCCTTTACAAAATTTTAGGGATAGCTCACAGCATCTCTCAGGTCACTCCTGTTGACTCCCCTTGGCTCACTACCTTTGGTGAATTCCCACTCAGTTTATACACGTTAAGGACTCTTCATCATCGCTAATGAATAAATCCTCTATTGTTTGTAGATGCTCTGTTGAAGTCCAACTTCCACCCATAGAAGAATCTCAATTTTCACCAAAGGTATCGGGCAAACTTCCAAATTTCACACAACCCCAAAAGGACTAGCGTTCTTCAACCACACATGGCGCGCTTCTCTAAGCCGGCATGAATGTTTTAAGATGGCGCACAAGTTCACCTATACCACTTGCATGTCACTTCCTTTTCCAACCTCAAACTTGCGCGACTCAAACTCTTTTCTGCTCAAATCGGTTTTGGTGTGCAACTGTCAACTATCACACTTCTTCAAATCCTGGAGCACAATTTTCACCAAACCACCTAAGCGAAACCTCCTTTTCCATCTCCAAACTTGGGTGACTCACACCATTTCTCACCCAAACCACATTGGACGCACAATAAACAACTATCACGCAACTTCTACTTGCGCAACCACACAAGCACTTGCGCGACCACTACACCTGCACAGAAGGAGCTCTAAATTTCTCTAAGTCTTGAAATTTGTGGGAAAATTAGAGGGGTGGTGCTATATATAGGCATTCTAGACACCCTACATGACAGTGTGCAAGTCTCCTCTCGGCGCGCAAGTCCAGCCGCCATAGTCTCTGCCGCGCTAGTCACTTGTGCGAACAAACCCAAAACGTGGGCACCCCTTCTTCCATTTCCATATTTTGATGTTATGATCTTGAAAAACATATGGATTGAAAGTATCCATGACTCCAATTAATCAACGTGCAAGTTCTTTTTCCAAAAAACTTATCTCTATTTGTCAATTTTGAGGTCCAGAAATTTGGCAAGCACTGGAAAACAGTGCCACCTTCAATACTGTCATCTTCTTGAACTGTAAGATCACTTTGCTGGCACATATTCTGAACATCCATTGAGGATTGAAAAAAAACACAAAACATACTCCAATTCATTCAAAGACAACCATGGTTCCAACAATCTCCCCTTTGGGTTTTTTGGAAATTAGTAAATAAATTCAATAGAGTACCAGCCACATGCAAACCATAAATGCAAGAATCAAATTCTCATCGTGATACCGACACATGTCCTGGTTTTATTCCTTCTCTCCCATTGGAAATAAACCCAAAGATCGGTTTTTTCTCATTGAACATCTCATAACACCCCCTAAATATTATCTCCCCCATAAACCTGCATCATATCCACAAAAAGATTAAAAACAGTTAACATAACTGGGGAGAGGGGTTTTTCGTAACCTCTTTATGCACTGGGAGGTGGCTGAACCCCAAGGTTTAAACAATGCATCTCAAACAATGCTGTTGATAGTGGCTCGGTCAGGATATCAGCCACTTGCTTATCAGTTCCCAAATGATCTATTATAATCACGCCTTTTTCAACTTTCTCCTTGATAAAGTGATACCTAATTTCAATATGTTTGGTATGAGAATGTTGAACCGAATTCTTCATAATATAAATTCCGTGCTTGTTATCACAGTAAATCACCCTTGGTTGCTTCACCTCATCACCAATATCTGTTAATTGTTGACTAATCCATAGTAGTTGAGTGCATGCCATTGTGGCAGATATATACTCAGCTTCTACAGTACTAAGAGAAGTACTTTATTGTTTCTTTCTCAACCAGCCAACACATTTATTCCTAATATAGAATGCTCCAACACTGGTGGACTTTCTGTCCACTATATCTCCTGCCCAATCAGCATCAGAAAATACTGATAATTCACTGTCACTTCTTGCTGCAAAGTATAATCCACAATTGTGAGTACCTTGAATATTCCTCATGATTCTTTTTACTACTGCCATATGTTCTTACTTTGGATTATTCTAAAAGCGGGCTGCTAGACATGTTACAAAGACAATATCTGGCCGTGTCACTATCAATTATAGCAGGATCCCAATTATCCTCCAGTATATAGTGGGGTCTATAAGTGTCACATCCTCATTCTTTTCAAGTTTGGTTCCATATGCAATTGGAGTTGACATTGGTTTGGAGTCTTTCATGTTAAACTTCTTCCGTATCTCTCTTGCATACTTTTCCTAAGAAATGAAAGTGTAATCCATCTTTTGAATCACCTACAGTCCCAATAAATATGTGAGCTCCCCAATCATAGACATTTCAAATTCTGATTTCATGTGATTAGAAAACTCATCCATTGATTTCTACCTGCTGCCACCAAATATAATGTTATCAATGTAGAATAGAACCATGAATTGATTTTAAGGGGAATTCTTTACATATAGATTGTGATATACTCTTACAATTTTGAATTCCAGCTTCTTGAGGTAAGAATCTTGCTGGGAGTACCACGCTCGTGGTGCATGTTTCAAGATATAAAGTGATTTATTTAGTTTTAAGACCTTTTTTTCATCATTACCAAGAAGAAAAACCACTGGTTGTTCAATGTAGACTTCTCTTTTGAGTAAACCATTCAAGAATGCTATCTTGACATCCATTTGATATACTTTATATCCTCTTTGGAGAGCCATGGTAAGAAAAATCTTGATTGACTCTAGTCTAGACACTAGAGGAAAGGTTTATTCAACATCAACACCTTCAATATGGGAATATCCTTTACATACCAGTCATGCATTGTTTCTAACAACACTTCCATGCTCATCAAACATGTTCTTGAAGATCCATTTTGTACCAATCACATTGTGACCTTCGGGTCTCCGGACAAGATCCCATGTCTGATTCTTGTCAATCTGATCTAACTCTTCATTCATGGATTTCACCCAGGATTCAACCTTTGGAGCTTCTTCAAATGAGAAGGGCTCCACGACTGACAGAAATGCATATTGTGTGTTATTCCTTATCCTCCTTGTTTTTGTGGGTGTACTCCTATCCCTAATTATGTTAGATGGATCAATCTCATCTCTTCGATTTCTCCTGTGAAGTTCGGTCGCATTCTCTCCAACCAATATTTCATCTTCAAGTTATTCTTCTTAATCAACATCATGATGTGACCCCTGAGTGTTTTTTACAACTTCCTCTATTTCTGTATTTGTATTTACTCCATGTTCACATTCATCCTCATCTTCTATCTCCTCAGTGTAGGAATTATTTGAAACATTTGGGGTTTTTCCTTCAATAATCTTAACATCATTTCTTTCCACAATCCACCTCAAGCATTTATTGAAACACTAGTAGGATTTTCTATTCATTGGATACCCAAGAAAAATTCGATCATCAGCATTGTCACCAAACATCCCTTGATTTCCTTCTTTATTTCAGATGATACATTTGCTTCTGAAAACACGAAAATATTTCAACGAAGGATTCATTCCAAGACACAATTAATATGGTGTCTTCGTTTCTCCCATATAAAGCTTTGTTCAATTCTGAATGTTCATTGTAGCTTCAACAACCTCTTTCCAGTAATGGAGAGAGATACAACTCTCAATCAACATAGTTCTGGCCATATTGTTGACCTGTCAATTATGGTGCTCAACAAATCCATTTTACTGTGGAGTTCTCACATTAGCTAACTCATGATATATTCCATGTTTTTCTAGGTAATTCTCAAACTCAATGGACATGTATCCCCATCCATTTTCAGATTGCAAGACTTTTATTGTTCATCTAGTATCATTCTCGGAAATCCTCCTATAAGTTCTCATGCAATCAAGTACTGGTCGCTTCCTGTGAATCACCATTACACAAGACATTCTACTATAATCATCAATGAAAAGGACTAAGTACCTCTCTCCATGATTTTCGGAAACATTTATCAAGCCACATATGTCTTTATGGATGAGATCAAGAAGGTGTGATGCCCTTTTCATCTTTTGTCAATATAAATTACAGACTAGCTTCCCTCATTTGCAAGCATCACAAGTCTTTTCCCGTTCATGTTTCAGAAAGGGGATATCCATGAAAATATTTAGATTAGATATCTTTTCCATGTCTTTTTGGTTAATGTGACCTATCCTTCGATGCCAAAGGTTGTTTTCTTCTTCAACAAACAAATAACAAGAGTTTAATTGGTTGTAAACCTGATATAAGTTTCCATATGTTCTATAGACTTTCATAAGATAATTCAATGTTTTTTCATTTATAGTGCAGCCTTTTTGATTTAAAGTTACTATAAGCCCTAAGTCACAGAGTTGACTTACACTGAGGAGATTGTGGCATAGACCATCCACATAAAGAAATTCAGTCTTCTTCATCTCTCCATTGGCGAGAGCAGTATTCCCACTGCCTTTAATCTTCAAATCACCATCATTACCAAACCTTACTGTTCCATCAACCATATTTTCAATGTCCTTCAAAAGGTCATCATTTACTGTCATATTTGAAGAGCATCCACTATCAAGAATCTAGGTGTTGCTTCTCTTTGTAGCTTTGAAGGCTACTTCTGCAAGATTGGATTTATCGATCTTCCTTTTTTCTTTCCATGAGGTATTGGTTTGAGTATAAGATATTGATGGCCTTCTAATTATTTCTTCCAAAAAATCAGATTCTTCATACCCATGATCTTCTTTCAGATGAGAAAAACTATTTGTGAGATCAACACCATCACGAGGATGAATATTGACCCATTTATGAGAGTTGTGTGAATCTATTCTATCGAATCTCAGCCTACAATACATAGCTTTATGTCCAAATTTAGTACAGTGAAAACAGTATCCATAGAAACTATTTCTTCTATAAGATGGAGGATATGAATTAAGTCTCCTTTTTTGATGTCCTAGATCTTCCCCATTAAAGTAGTTCCTTGCCTCTTCGCAATATGACATAGAATGGCCCAAATAGCCACATAAATGACACTTCATGAGAGGAAATGTATTCTCACTTTAATTTATCCTCATACCTTCTTCACTGGGAGAATAGTTAGATGGCCTATCATTTCTGAATGTTTGAGGATAATTTTCAGTTCTCCTTTTAGTTTGGATTGAGGGTTTCTTTTTCAGCACTTCAGGAAACTTTTCAACATAACCAACATTCATCTTGTCTTTCCTTTGGCTCTCTTCACTTATAGTAGTTGATGTCTCATCTTCATAGCCAATTCCACTATTTCCCATGCAAGCGGGTCTTTGATCACTCAAGATTTTTCCAACCCCATTTGAACCACACTTGGATCTTGCCAGTAATTCTGCATCTGAGAATCTTTCAAAAAGAATTTTCTTCTTACCATCATTTGTGGTTGATTGACATTCAATTTTCTACCTAGGAGTAATAACTTCTTCCTCAAGACCCTCAAAATTCTTGGACTTTTCTTCCAGTCTGGATAAAAGGTCATTCATGACCTTTTATTATTCTTCAATTCTAAGATTTAGTTCCACAATGTCATTTGTTCTCTCAAGGATTGAAGACTGAACTTTTACTAGTTCTTCTAGTCATTCAATTTATACTTCAAACACATCAACATATTCTGATGATTCTTCCACCATATCCTTCCACTTATTTCATCTCTTGAATTTATTCCCAAGATTTGAAAGGACATCCTTAATTTGAATATTTAGATCACCATTAGTAGTAATTTGATTATATCTTCCTTTGTTGATCGAGGGTTCTAACTTTTCAATGGTAGCCATCATGGAAGCATGGTTTCCTGTTTTAAATTTTGGTTCTTCTTCCTCACAAAATTAAATATCATCATCTTTCTCTTCATAAAAAAACTCTTCCTCTATATTTTATTTCCAAATTTTATGTCTCCCTTTTTGAAACACCTTTTCCGAGGCTTCTCGATGTCTTCTGCTTTGCTTTTATCATCATAAAATTTTCTTTGGCACTGATAGGCAATGTGCCCAACTCTTCCACAACAAAAACATGCCAGAGGTAGCTTACATTTAAATTTACCATTTCCCTTCTTCAGCTTCTTGGAAATTAGAGAAAGTATTTCCTTTTCCTATTCATCTTCACCACCACTATCTTCTGAGATTTTCAGTTTGTCCATGGATTTGAATTTAATTTCCTTGCTTACACAAGTCTTGGAATCTTCAGGTTTGACTCTCATCTCATATGCCACTAGACTACTTAAATGATCATCCAGAGATCATTTTGATAGATCTCTTTCTTCAAGAGATGACACCTTTGCATTGTACATAAGATGAAGTCTTCTTAAGATTTTCTTTACGATATAAATGTCCTTTATTTCTTCTCCAAGACCTCAAATTGCTCCAACAACATCAATAATTTTATTGAAGAATGAATCTTCATTCTCATTAGGATTCATCTTTAGATCGTCAAACATGTTGTATAAGACTTGAAGTTTCACCTCCTTCACTTTTCTGTCTCCTTCATAAATGTTTTAAAGTTTATCCCACATACACTTTTTAGAGGTGAAACTCATAACCATTAGATAGATCTGATCTGAGAGATCTGTAGTGATAGCATTCTGAGCTTTAGCATCTGTGTCAAGAACATTCCTGTCTGTATCAGTCATATCAAGCCCTATTGGATTAGTATCTTGTATTCCTTGCACAATAGAAAAGAGGACTTCCATTCCAAGGGATCTTAAATGAGATTTCATTCTGTTCTTCCAAATATGAAAATTACTTCCATCGAAGAGTGGTACTCCCCTAGCGTTGAATGCATTCTCCATGACGAAAAAGGACAAATCTAACACCAGCAACCTCCATTTAATACCACTTGTAGGACCCCAGGACACCCTGAGAGGGGAGGGGTGAATCAGGGTGAAAATTTTTTCTCTTAATGTGATGGATCTTGTTCCCAAATTGGTAGGAACTTGTGAAACCTGTAAAATGGATATGATCAGAAAGCAAACATTAACATGCATAGAGATGACACATCACTTTTTACTTGGTTCACCACTAAGGGCTATGTCCAAGTAGAATACATCGACAGGTTTTCGGTCATACCTAATTCAACTAAACTTCACTAGTTGTGGATTACAAAGGTTCGGGCACAGTCACTCTGTCCCAGGCTCACTCCCTTTACAAAAGTTCAGGGATAGCTTACTGCGTCCCTCGTGTCACTCCCGTTGACTCCCCCTGGCTCACTGCCTTTGGTGAAGTCCCACTTAGTTTATAGATGTGAAGGTATCTTCATCATCTCTAATGAATACATCCTCTTTTGTATGTTGATGCTCTGTTGAAGTCCAACTTCCACCTATAGAAAAATCTCACTTTGCACCAAAGGTATCGGGAAAACTTCCAGCTTTCACGCAGCCCCAAAAATACAGGTGTTATTCAACCACACACGGCGCGCTTCTCCAAGCCGGCGCGTGGGATTTACGATGGCGCACAAGTTCACCTCTACCACTTTCTCGACACATCTTTTTTCAACCTCAAACTTGCGCGACTCACACTCTTTTCCGCTCAAACTGGTTTTGGCGCGCAACTGTCAACTGTCGCGCTTCTTCAAATCCTAGTGCGCAAGTTTCACCAAACCACCTATGCGGCAAATCCTTCACCAACTCCAATCTTGGCTGACTCACACCCTTTATCACCCAAACCACCTTGGACGTGCATCAAACAACAGTCGCGCAACTTCTACTTGTGCGACCACTACACCTGTGCGATGGGAGGTCTGAATTTCTCTAAGTCTTGAAATTCATGGGAAAAGATGAGGGGTGGTCCTCTATTTATAGGCATTCTGGACACCCTGTGCGATGATGCACAATTCTCCTCTCAGCACGCATGTCCACCTGCCATAGTCTCTGTTGCACTAGTCACTTGCGCGACCAAACACAAAACATGGGTGCCCCTTTTTCCTTTGCAATATTTTGATGTTGTGGTCTTGAAAAACATATGGCATGAAAGTTTACAAGCCTCCATGTAATAGTCACTCAAGTTCCTTTTCCAAAAACACTTTTCTCCATTTGTCAATTTTGAGGTCCATAAATTTGGAAAACACTGGAAAAGGGTTCCACCTTCAATACTGTCGTCTTCTTGAACTAGAATATCACTTTGCAGGAACATATTATGGATATCCACTGAGGATTGAAAACAAACAAAAAACATACTCCAATTCATGCAAATACAACCATGGTTCCAACAGTTTTTCCTAGAACTACACAGAAATGCCAAGCCTCGTTCCTGAGGTCTCCACTCATCATCTGGGTTTTCCAGAAGATCACCGCGGCTATAAGTAGGTAGCCAGAAGGACCCACCCGACGCATGATACCAAAATAGAGGATAAATTTGATAATCTTATCAAAGCTAACTTCATACAAGAATTACAATATCCAATTTGGTTGGAAAACATAGTCTCTTTCAAAAAGAAGAACAAACATATTAGAATATGCATCAACTTCAGGGACTTTAATCGGCACTGCCCAAAAGATGATTTACCAGTCCCAATCACAGAATTGTTGATTGATGAAATCACCAAATATGAACCTCTCCCTTTTATGGATGGCTATTCTTGATATAACCAGATTTGAATGGCTCAAAAAGATAAATAAGATACTTCTTTTAGGGCCCCTTAGGGAGAGTTCTATTATAAGGTGATGCAATTTGGTTTTAAAAAATGTCAGTACCACATATCAGCATGCCATGCCCTGCATTTTCAAGGCCTTTCTGGGAAAATTCGTCAAATGCTATGTCAAAAATATGGTGGTTAAATCACGACAGAACTCAAACTAGATGGACAATATTGAAACTGTCTTTAAAAAAATACAACAACACGGTTTAAAGATGATTCTCTTAAAGTATGCCTTCAATGTTACCTATGGATAATTCCTCAGCCTCGTCGTATGCCTTCACAACATTGAATTCTACCCTAAGAAGAAATAATCCATCTTTTTCATGTCCCCAACTCATAACCTCACCGAGTTGAGAGGTCTCTAGGGGAACCTATCCTACATCCGACTCTTCATAGTGAACCTTGAAGGTAAATTTTTACCTTTCACCAGGTTAATGAAGAAAGGGGACATGTATGATTAGGATAATTATTGTTAAGAATTGTTTGACAATCTCAAAAGATATCTCCTAATCCCACTAGTGTTGATGCTACTAGTCGAGGGGAGACCACTCATTTTGTAAGTAACCACCATAGAATGGTCATTAGGTGAATTAATTGCATATAAGAATGATTCCTATAGAGAGAACATCCTCTATTACCTCATCTGAACAATGGTTGATGTTGAAACTTGATATCAAGAACCAAAAAGAACTCCCTAGCCCTAATCATTGTATTTCAGAAACTCAGGCATTACCTATAGCACCGTGAGGTCCACATGGTCTCCTGTTGCAAACCACTCAAATATATCCTCAACCATCCAATGATAATTGGATGCCTATCATGATGGGAATTCATCCTACAACAGTTTGACATATGGTACGTATCCCATAAGGCCATCAAATTCCAGGAATTAGAAGACTTCCAAGAAGCACTACTAGAAAACTAACATATACCAACGGTTTGGAGAACCGTGGCCAAGTAAGCCGTTGGGATAGGTCTATACCAAAGGTTTTCCCAAAACCGTTGGTATAGACCTATCCCAACGGTTTTGGAAACCGTTGGTATAATTAATATGAAAATCTTTACCAACGGTTGTGGAACCGTTGGTATATGTATTTAAAAAAACATTCGCTGGGATTTGATCCCAGCACCCCTAGTTTATTATTGAACGACTTAACCACTAACCTAACATGACTTTTGTGTATATAATTACATAAATATATATATGTATTCTCATAATTATATTAAATTTTGATTTATATAATGTTCTGGGTAAGATGAAATGATAAAAAATCAAAGGATCTATACCAACAGTTTTGACAAACGTTGGAATAGATTTTGAGCCTGGATTTGATTCTGGGTGAAGGTTGATTCATGGGTGACCTTTCCCAATGGTTTTCACAAACCGTTGGGAAAGATGTCCACAAAGTGGACCTTTCCCAACAGTTTGGCCAAAACCGTTGGGAAAGGTCCCCACAATGTGGGCTTTCCCAACGGTTTTCCCAAACCGTTGGGAAAGGTGGCCTCAAAGTGGGATTTCCCAACGGTTTGGCCAAACCGTTGGGAAAGGGAACCTATACCAACGGTTTTTATGAACCGTTGGTATAGAAGCGTTGGGAAAGGTCAGATTTCCAGTAGTGAAGAGCACCCCTCAGAAGAAACAACCCCGTTGGATACTGAACTTTTAGATGAAGAAGTTTTCTTTGTCCAAGAGGCCCCATAGGCATGGGAAATGTACTTCGATGGTGCTTCTAGAATCCCAATAGGGAAAATGATGGAGGATCCCAAGATCAAAAAAGTGGGGCTGGGAGTTATACTTGTATCCCCCCAAAAGTCCGTCTTGGCAAACACCTTCCTTATTTTGGAGGGATGTACAAATAATGAAGTAGAGTACCAAACCCTCATTGTGGGCCTAGATCGGGCAATTCATGCAAAGTCCAAACACTTGAAGATAAAATTTGATTCAGAGCTAGTAATCAGTAGGTCAATGATGACTATTCCATTAAGAAAGAAGTATTGGCACCATTTATGAAGCATGTTTGAGAACTGATGGCAGAATTACCATCGAACCAACACTAAACTATGTCCCCCAGTCACAAAATAAACAAGCCGATGCTTTGGAAAATGAATCCATATCCTTGGATGATCTAGACTAGGATGAAATGGTTATTATCATAGCCCACTACCAGATGGTATTTCCTTTTATTCAGAAAAATATAGAGGATATTGATGATATTTGTACCATTTCTAAGCCATATGGTCACACCATCGGCTAGGTGAATCCCCTTGAGAATTACCTCTAGAGGGGGGAAATACCATAAGATAGGGCTAGATGGGATCAGATCTGGAGATGGGTAGTCAAGTTTGTCTTGTATACTAGGTTAAACCATGAAACGGTTCTCTAGAAATGAGGCCTTGATGGAGTCCTTATCAGGTTCATTGATGGAGAAGAGACTACTGCCATCATGAATGAAGTGCACACCATAGATTGGGGTGCACACCAGTCAGAAACCAAGCCCTCTCATCAAATTCGAATGCTTGGATACTATTGGCCCAATATGATATAGGACTATTCCATATTCACCAAGAAATTCCATTCCTTCTAAGTTCATGTCAAATTTATTCCTTGAACCTCAAAGTTACTTTATACAACTAAGTACTCTCGACTATTTGCTTCCTGTGGTATTGATGTTTTGGGACCATATCCCCCCACTACGGCCAGACAATTCAAGTTCATACTTGTAGCAACTGACTTTTTTTTGAAATGGGCTAAAGTCATACCTCCTAAAGAAGTCGGGTAAAAAATCATTGTTATCTTTGTGAAGGCCAAAATCATTACCATATTTTGTGTACCTCATACAATACTGACGGACAATGACACCAAATTCTACTCTGTTGAGTTGGAAAAGTTATACCAGGAGTATGGAATCAAAGCCAACCATTCATCCTACTACCATGTGGTGGCCAATGGTAAGATAGAGTCTTTAAACAAGACTCTATCCAACACACTCCAAAAGATGGTAGATAAGGATAGGAAATCATGGCCATAAAATCTCCTTCATGCTTTATGGGATTATTAGACCATGACCCAAAATTCTACCTAGGCAACCCCATACTCATTAGTATACGAGGCAGAGGTGGTTTTGCCTATCAAAATTCAAGTACCATCACTCCATCTGGCCATTTGTAATAAACTGTCTATGGAAGAGAAATCCTAGAGAATATTTGATGAGTTCAAGTAGATAGATGAGAAAAGTCCAAGTCTACCAAAATAGGATCACATGAGCCTTCAAAAAAAAAAAGGTTCACCTTCGATCTATCCTTGAAGTAGAGATAGTGTCGGTCCTCAGAACCCCGATGATACTCAGGAAGAAGCCCCCAAATCATGAACCAAAGTGGTAGGGACCATATGTCATAAATAAGGTCTATTCCAACGAAGCATACTCCTTGATATCAATGGATGAATAACTCATCACAACACCCAAAAATTCAAGGTTTTTGAAGAAGTACTTCACGTAACAGCGATGCTGATGTCATGGTCCAAACTATATAACCCTAAACTAAGAGTCATCATCCTGACCACATGACTGTAAACTGTATGATATTAGTCCATACCACAAGACATTAAACTATGATGATAGTGTCCTCACTGCATGACTCTAAACTGTACAACCTAGCATCCAAGCTAGAAGAAGTTAAACCGCATAACATAAATCATCCTAATCGCATGATGATAAATTGAATGATCTCTAAGAGAACTACATACAAATTGATTCCCATTCATTAGTGGGATATGTAGAGATGCCTCAATCCTCAATCTTGGACTATCCCCACTATATGAAACAAAAAATGCCTCTATCATGTCCTCTATCTGACCATATTTATGATGGAAACCCTTGTCACTCCTTGTTTCTCACATTAAGTATAACTCATGTGAGATTAGGATTGGTGGTAAGGATTCCCTTACCTAAAAAACTATAGAGATATATGGTAGACCCGAAATCCATAGTGGATGAAACAAAAATACCCTTACTCATATGTATGAGTCAGATCAATATAGGGAACATTTAGAATGATGTGCGGATTGATTCTTTCCCTCATAGGAAACGTAGTGATGACCGAATTTGGAATCCTAACCCAGCCACCATTAAAAAAAATCCACTTCCCCCATGCATAAGTCATCCTCATACGGGGAGTCCATGAATGGTCCTAACCGCATGACAATAAACTGCGAGATTCCTCAAAAGTCACGTGTGGCCTGATTTTCAATGTTACGAGATCCTACACACTCCCTCACTCCTAAGAAGCCAAAGATCATGCTTTTCCCTCATATATATGAGTTAGATCTATGTGAAATATTTAGTTGTTCACGACTAATCACATTCTGGGCATTTCTTATGTCCCCAGACACATCTTCCCATTTTTCAAACTCCATACTCCAGAAAAACTTGGATTCCCATAAACATTTATGGCCATCTGAGATGGAAGTCCAGTGTCCTATGGACAACTTTGTTTTACAATGCACATCATGCCCCAGTGGCTCTTCGTATTTCACCTACAAAATAGCCATCAATCAAAGGAAAATTCATCCTTAGGAGAGTCCTCCCCTATATCGTTATTCCCAATGGCTTCCAAGCCCCATGTCATTCCTCCCAATCTAGGTTCCCCCCTTTGACTATGGTTTACACCTTATATCATTACTCCTGTCTAAGGAATGCTAGAACATCCCAATCACAATTAACTCAAATCAATTAATGATATTTGTTATTGCATAAATTCCTTGCTACGTGACTCTAAACTACATAGCATAATGTCCTCACTGCACAATGTTAAACTGCAAGGCCAGAATCGTCCTTATTGTATGAAATTAAACTGCATAACATTGATTTAAGGCCAAAGTGCTCCCTATTGTTGATTTAGATAACTCTTAAGTGGGGATCCAGAATCCTCATATTCCCTTGTTTCTCACACTGAGCATGGCTCACGTGATCTTAGGGATTTTATTGAGAGATCCACCATGAAATCATGGAAAATCAATACAACGATTTGGTCCGAGCAGCAAGACTCTAAAAGGCATGTCATGGTTCCCTTTCTCATAAGGAACCCCACATCCTAGCCATACGATGTTAAATGATAGGGTACCCTAAAGATGGGATGAATTACTTACCCTAGATATGAGTCGGATCTACTTAAGGGATACCTAATTCCATGAGTGAATCATAGCCCGACTGTCTCTAATGTATCTAGATACACTCCTTCCATACCTCAAAATTAGTTCTCTAAGAGATATTGAATCCCCATTATCTTCCATGGCCATCGGATATGGAAGGCCAGTTTCTTGAGGACACCATTTTTTGACTATGCACATCATTCCTTAGTGGCTCTGTATATGATGCCTACAAAACAACCATCAATTAAAGGAAAATTTGTCCCCAGGAGAGTCCTATCCTACCTCAATACACCCAATGGCTTCTAATCCTGTTGACATATCTCCTGATTCAAGGGCCCTAAAAGTCATGGTTTACATTCTCATTCATACCGATGTCCTGGATTTATTAGAACATGATGGCCCAATTCACCTATTGTCTCTCTTGAGGTTTCTGTAAAATAAATATATCCCATCCATATGCGTGAACTCGATCCGCATATAAGAGGGAAAAATGCCCCCACTTATTTCTGGGTTTTCTGGGAAAGTTAAGCTGAAAGAAATGTCCCTTTTCATGGTCAGAAGCACCCCTTGTCAAAGTTCATATACCATGTTCAGAAATATCCCAAATCCATAATCCTTCATAGCCATTGGATATGGAATTCTAGTTTCCCGCAAACATCTTTCATTGACTATCCACATAATGCCCCGACGGATCTACATATAACGCCTATAAAAAAACATTAATCAAAGGAAAATTCATCTTTAGGAGAGTCTTCTCCTACCTCCGTATGCCTAAAATGGATCATGATCCTCATACATGTCCAAAACTCACAAATTTAGGGTAAAAGAAAATCCTTCATTCATGTCTGAAATATATTAGGATATTCCCAGCTGATGAATCCCGAATTAGGGAACCCAACCCTATCAATAAAATATTGGGCCTCTAACTCCTGTAGATCTTCCTTTTAAGAGATTATCAAATCATGATCCTTTGACTCTTTGGCCTTTAGGTTATCTAGTTCCTCCGAAACATCTCAGATGTTCATCAACTGATGATGGGAAGAGTTGAACTTGGAATGATTATCCTCACAAGAAGTAAGTTCTTCCTAGGATATGATGATCAAGTATATAAGGAGATGTAAGTTCCAATAATAAAATCCAATGGAACCTAGCTCAGTGAATAATCACTAGAATTTGTTAGTCTCGTCGGTAAAGCTAGCTATAGGTGTTTTTATGGAAATGGAACATAACTAACACCATGTTTGTTTTCACACTACCTGGTGCCTCCCCACGGCACCAGTACCTTGATCCTCCCCGCTGTAATGGGTTTATAGGTAGGAAGTGTCATTACAGAAGTGGGAAGGGACCTAATATAGGTTACCCAAGATGGGGGGATCTCCTCACCCTCATATGGTTCGTCCGCTAAAGCCGGATGTGGAGGACTAGCCGTGAATTTCAGGGTGTCTGGTGATACTCTACTAGGGCCAGCCTCATCAGGGTTATGGATAGTATTCATAGGATATAAGTAGTTTGAATCACTCACCAATGAGATAGGTCGTACCAATTAAGACCCTTCTAGATTCTTCTGACAACGAATTGAGACTCTTCTTACCACAAGGGCAGGAATAGATGGCGTAGCCATCGTGGACACTGTAGGAACAACAGTAAGATACATATTTATCACACTAATAATAGAATAAGGAATGTGTGGCATGGTCATCGAGGTTAGATCAGGGTGAAGAATGGTTAAATGCTTCTGGAACTACCGAACTGATTCTCTCAGCACCCCATCAGGGTAATAGCCGACCCACAGTTAGGCATAATACAATGACATAAAAGTGGTTCCCATCATATTGGGGATGATAACATTCGTAGTGTCACCTTCCCACATCATCATAAGCCATAACTGGAGAAGAATTATGGGGTGATATTCTCCCCTTAACTGAATAACTTGAAGAAGTGTATCTTGTTAAAGGAACCCAAATTTCCTATAAAAA
This sequence comes from Viscum album, assembly GCA_963277665.1. Taxonomy (NCBI): domain Eukaryota; kingdom Viridiplantae; phylum Streptophyta; class Magnoliopsida; order Santalales; family Viscaceae; genus Viscum; species Viscum album. The sequence continues at coordinate 408,771,262 of OY728125.1, read as the reverse complement.
TGGTAAGGGAGGTATGGATCACAAATGGCCACTCGATCTATGCGAGCAGTGAGCATCACATCCCAAAGTGTGATAATGTATGAGAGTTACTCCAAGTAATCTCCACTTATGCCTCTAAATGAACCATGAGGAGTCGGATGCAGTGAAAATAAGAAAAAATAAGTGTCATTAAGCAGCCCAATTGCACCACTAACACTTAAATTCCTTGGTAGAATAGTATAAATGTTTATAAGGGTAGGTTACAAGTCCGAGCGGGTAACTCTCGCAATGTGTCGATATTCATAACAATGGAATTGTTCTTCCATCCACCCATACAAGAATTGAAATGGTCCATTAAGATGATTTCGAGGCCTTCCTTATTGTATTTATCCCAAAAACTCATAAAGTCGAGCTAATGTAGGAGTGGCCAGATTGATCGGTTGACCCTCTGTCGGCACAACCACCATCATCAAAGTGCAGGCCCATACCCCAGTATATAAATGAAATGATGGTAATATCCATGCACTAAAAAATGGAAAATAAACATGCTAATCCAAGTATAGGTGGCACATCCAGTTGAAGCTCATATTCCTAGGTGGTATATCTTCCCGCTTCGAGGGTAGCACAATATGACCCTGGAATCTGTCGAGACTGGCAGGATGGATGAGTTCGACTACAATGAGCTCTTTGTCTAGGCCCATTCACCTATATAAATGAACCTATCAATTCCTCGAATGGGATAAGACATTGAGCCTTAAGGGGATGATCAAGTAGTCCATCTTCCATTACTAGTAGGCTCTTTATCACGGGGGACACGTGGTCCGTATTATCCCAAGTGGTGGCTGATAGGAGAAACTCATCATATATTTCTCCAAGGATAGGGAGTCCTCTAAGCTGGTGGATTCCCCATAAGCTAATTCCCACATCCCCATGCGAAAAATTGAAGGTTTTGGTGCTTGAACACCAGCAGATCAACAACTTAGGAAGGATTTATCTTGGGGAGAAGGCTGTAAACTAAGAAACCCATGCTACCTAATATATGTTCAATACTTTCAATTGGTCTGGGGACTCTAAATAGGTTTTATGTACACATAATTCCCAATCCCATTAGTCATATAAGCATCATCTAGCTCATAGGTCCCACTTGGTGCTCCACCCACCGTTGGGGTTTTCTCAGGAAATGTGAATAGTAGACGGGTACTCTCAGACAACTAGTTTCAAGGAAGTGTTACGACACATGTGATCTCCCTAAGTCCGCATTGACCCTTTTAATATTAATTCATTTTCCTGAATTGGAGTAGCTATGAATTCTCCTACTGGGTAAATATTGGACCGATCATGACCTTGCGGTGCTTCTAAGAGAATGAAATGGGTATTGGGGTTAGACAACAGAAGAGTAAAGTCATCAAGAAGTCCGAATCCATTATGTTGTATCTATACAGACAATGGGAAAGCTAGGATCTTTAGTGTGAGGAGATATTTTAAGAAGATTTCACAGGAAACATTGTAGGATCAAAGACGGTCCTCAGTGTCCCCCACCATGGGTTCCCTCATTCTCATCAATTTCATCAAAGACTATGAAAGAGCCATTGAATCCTAGACAGGAATATCCAAAAATCTCAAAAAATGTTAGTCCAATAAAAATTGTTGTATAAAAACCATAAAATTGGATAAAGGACTCAAAGGAGTGTCTGTATGGGGATCCGCATACTGTTCTCAGAAACGGTACACAACAACCAATTCCCGTGTGTTACATAATACGTGGAAGAAATCCCCTCATGATACATGATTCACATAGATAATATTTGAAGACTGCTACGGTACATGGAAGCATTATACAAGGTACAACCTTGGTATGAGAAACACCTGCAAGGTGCTGGCCCGCCAGGCGTTGGCCTACAGACAAAAGGGTACGCGGATGGTGGATACTGCGAACCAAGGCCTCATCAATTCCATGATCAAAGTTTCTATTTAAAATTTTAATTTTGGATTATTAAGGCTTGATGTTTATTTCTCTGGTTTAAGCTCGGTGTATGGGACATGAAAGCCACGTAGTGTTCTCTTATACAGAGGTATGGATTTTAGTTTTAAATTACATAATGTTGTACATAAAAAAATCCAGTTATTGGGCTGAAGAAATGGTGAAAAGGTCAGTTCACTGCACGTACGAAGCAGTTTTCAAGCAAAAATTTCACAAAAAAGATGGTAAGTGAAGGCAGATAATTTCGAGGGAAACACAAGACCACTTTTCACTATGAGAAATGGTAAAATACAAATGAAAGGGGACCCTATATATAGGTGTGTTCCCCTCTTACTAGACCTATCTGTTCTACTATGAACCACTTCAGCTCAGGACCTTTTCTACATCGGAATAGTATCCTCTTCATTCTAAACAGACCCCATTCCAATTGGTGGAATTTTGTAGGGTCCTGAAAACTTTTCCAAGAGAAGAAAATACTTCCACAATCACTTTTCAGATAGAAGCAAGAATTCCCTCAAGTCTAGTAAAGTGAATGGACTCAAATTGAGTTTGAAACTTGGGAAGAAACTTGAAGGAATTTAATTTCTCAAGATTTTTTAAGTGACCCATGTACCATCATTGGGAATGGTTTGCAGACCGCATGAATCGTGAACCACCAATACGTAGAATGACCCGTGAGGCGTTGGATTGTGGAACGATGGCCAACAAACCCAGGTGCCTGCAAACCGCATCACTGAGGGAATAAATCATGTGAAGGCCATCCGTATACTGTCTTTTGAACTTAGTATTTCATATATGAAGAAATTTGGAAAGGTTTCGGAAACCATAAATTGAGAACCACAACCTCTGCATACCCCGATTGACTGAGTCTTCCGCAGATCAAGATATCTCTTCATAGACTTCTTCAAATGGTGCCACATGCCCATATATATGATTTCACCAATGATCTATAAAAATATTATAGAACGAATTGATAAGTACGGATGAATAAAGCACATACGAGACCCCATAGGTTGGAAGTAAGAATTCAGAGAGGATTCTGGCTTCCGTATTAAATCATCAGTGAAGCCCAAATTGCAAACCAAATTTGCGTAGGTATAAATATTTTTGAACCATAAAATAAAGAATCTTAATAATAATAGTAGAAAAAAAACCTAATCAGGGAAACCATGAATTACATATTCCTTGTGGATGAACTCCCCGCGAATGATAGTCCCAAGGACCCTCTTTCGATATGGTGTTCCACATGGTGTGTCTCTATGCATATTTAACCTAGTGCTGCATACTGCATCAGTATGTGGATGGAACATAAAGCGGCATGATAGACTATATTCCAGAACACGTACCACTGTGATGCATAGTGGTCCATGCCCAAGCCCACGTACTACTTCAGTATGCAGATGACCCCTCTACCCACATACCAATATGGTATCTGGAGTTCCCCCCATCCCGTATAAGAAAACAGTGCGCAATATGGGGAATCTTAGGGTATTATTTTGTTTAGCTCCAATATCTCCCCTCATTTACCATATATTCATCCATATCCCCTCTATGAACGAGTTCCCTAGCATCGATCCAAATCCTCCTCTAAATCCATTAGACACGTATGATTAGATCATCGGGTGCATCATCACGCCCCTTTGAGTCTGCACACCCATAGTAAGAGGAGTCATGAAGGCTCTCCCCACAACGGTTCAGACACCAAGGAGGTCTGTAAGTCTACATTCCCATGGTAACCCAGATTCCAACCTTGGGATGCTGATGTGAACCTCCACATTCTAGGGATTAAGGGTGATCACTTTCTGTTCCATTCATTGAGGAACGATGATTGGTAAAAGGAGTCATGTTCGTTCTGCATTTTTATGAGATTTGACATTCCTCCCCTTTCCCAAAACATGTTCTGAGGTGCTCCCACTAAGGAAAGTATCTAACCTTCCTAGGGACAAGCTTCATGACCTCCAATGTCATCCCACATTGAAAGGTTCATCACTTTGTTCCATCACCCATAGTTTCCTAGGCCTCTTCATCCATAGGCCCTCCCTCTCCCATTAGCAGGAGTGGATGTGTGTAGTTGGTTGGATATATCACATCCTCTTGTTTCCCACACTGAGCATGAATCACTTGGGCGTAGAAATTTGTGATGATTACAACATCTACAAAATCCTAAACTATGAGAACTCTGATTCCTGGTCAATCTAGAATACGTAGGATGCTTACTTGAAGATCCAATCTCAAAAAGGGTTCCATTCCGAAAGGGCCCACCCAATCACATCTCCTCAAATGGGAAACTTCCATGCGTAAGACCCAAGTTTCAGAAACTACGTGGGATATGATTCCTCTATTAAGGATACGTAGGAAGACCATATTATGGGTTAGATCCCAAAATCAAGTAACCTTCCATCCCTAATGGATGATGGTAAACTTGAGAGTTCTTTATTGTGTGGCTCATGTCTGCATTACCTTCATAGAATCAAATCCATGTATGCCTATGACAATACTGCGAACCAGGGATAGCCCGTGGACACACTCTTCGGGAATGAACCAAGGATTAACAAACATATGAACACGGCTTAAATCTATAAGAGTGTCCCAAAATAGGAAATAAACCCCCCTAAAGGGTGTGGTGATCCCAACTTCCCATCCTCTCGACCAATGCAGTCCTTAAGTGTCGTTGGCCAAATAAGCATCTAGCGAGCACCTTACATTGGAATGTAGGTCCATGAATCATGGATACCAGGACTGTTGGGAGTTTTTGACCCCATAAATAAACCCATTAGAGACCATCCAAGGAAGTTATAACCTCATATGACTGATTTCACAAGTACTTAGCCCCATGAAATAGCCTAATGGGACCATTTGATAATGGAACCTCCTTCGCAATATAAAAGGGATAAACTACCTAATCCCCATGGGGTCCATACAATCATTTTTTAAAGGATGATAATGTGAATTGAGCTATAATAAAAATGGTGAACCTGAAATGAAACACTCTCTATGGTAATAGATGTGTGATGATTCTCATCATACCATTTGGTATTCTCCTTAAATTATCACCTTGGGTAGAAACAATAAGTTACCTCATGAAGAACCTTATAACCTATAGATAAGAGAATTAGACTATGTGAGTTAATAATAACATCAATATGGACATCAACATTAGTAGTAGTAGACTATCTATTAGTATAAATTACAATAATCTTCTTTTTTGGACTAGATATGGAATAAAGAAGTTCATTATTTTTCAATAACATGTTCATCTTTATACACCATAGGGTAAAATTATTATCCCCATCAAATTTGACTATTTCAAACTTCATTGATCCCATTATTCTAGATTATGTGGCCTTTATACTAATTGTTAGGGGATACAGTGATGTGGTAGTCCTTATGAAATAGATGAGATCCATTAATATATAGATTGGGTTCATGATTTAATATAGGCAGTTTGATTAATGATGAAATAACGGGGGAAGGAAAATTCATATGGAATATGCTCTATGAAAATAGAAACACAAATATTTAATATACTTCAATCCACTGTGGACCTATGTTCATGGAGAGAACACCACCAAATCTTTTATATTACTAAAGAAAGTAAGAATCCAGATTACATGAAAAAAGTAGTAAAATGACTAGATACACTATCCAAGCATTGAGTCTATTTAAACTGGATGTTAGTGATGAAATCTATCATGTCGAGTTAGAAATATTACTTCTAGGATAGACTCACATTATTCACATGCATAGAAGTATAAAACATCTTTTAGGTAGCAAGAAAAAGACAAGAAAGGTGAAAAAAACTTCTTACATTGATAGGATATCAAACTGAAAACTAGATGAACTTAAAATGGTGATCATCCTACCAATATTCTCCCTCATAGAAGGATGTCCCACAAATAAGGCCGAATAACTCTACCATTCTCTACTGAAACCCTAGACTAGTATCAGTAATGATAAAAATAGAAATATTCAATATAACTTAGGAAACTTAGACTGATATATTCTAGAAACAAACCTAGATCTTGATCAACACCAGAAATTAGAAATTTCTCAGTGTTATCTTCTCTCAAACCAGTGAAAAACCAAAGTGAAACATAGAATTAATCCCTATATAATCTAAATTTCAATCGATAATATTGAGGCATAACCATGGTTGTAGAGAAGGAAATAGTGAGTTTGGTGGCTGGTTAGTGACATTAAACATATGGATGATCCAGATGTGATAGGTTATTTGAATGAAAACCAAAAAACTGTTGGGAAGGGCATGAGTAATCATGTGATTTGCTAGCAGAGTAAATCATGGATTGCATTGATATTTTTAGAGGAATAAAACACAAATGATAAAATAAAATCGAAGATTTGATAATTTCATGCATTATTTTTGATATATAAATCATAATATTTTATATATAAATGAATAATTATTTCCATTAAATTTAATGGAATTGTTCGTATTTTGAAAAACACATTGTTTTTTGGTAAATGATCACAAGTAGATAAAATAATAATATATCCACCAAAATAATGCATTCCATGATGAAGGATACTTGTAGAACACTCTTGAGGCGTAAAACTAGGAATCAGGTAAAACAAAGTTTTTGGAGATAAAAACACATGATTCACATTATATAAACATTACATGATGTGAAAACATTACTTAACTTGAAGAAAATAAAATATTTGAAGTGAAGAAACACTAGTCTGGGTGATGAAAACATGTGTTAGGGTGTGACACATATGGTCAAACTATGAAACTTCAAAAAATAGCTAGATAATATTTTTGTCCATGTAAACATTACAGAAGGTGAAAAAATTACATGTGGTGAAACACTTACATGATGTGGAAGTGTTGGGATGACAAACAAAATGGAATTATTCAATGAATTATGGGTAAGAGACTAATTTTATGGACTTAGGACCACTCAGGATGAATTTAGGATTCATAATAATTCCATTGAATGCTAAAAGAGCCCTATGGGAGTATATAAATAGAGAGTTGTGCTGATTTTTCTAGGTATATTATGGAGACCAAATTCAAGGGTGAGAAGATACACTACTGTAGGGTCCTATACCAATTCATCTCCAATTTTCATTATGTTCTATTTTTCTTTTCACCTTCCCCTTACTCCCTGTTCACTAGGATGAGGGGGTAAACCTTCCTTTTTATAGGGTTATCTAACTAAAGGGGGAGGTTCTATTGGATATATTTCTTATTTTTATTCATGTATTTGGATTATTTTATCTTAATTATCAACTTCCAATCCCTTTACTCTCTTTTTTATCATGACCATTGATAATTGAATATGAAAGAACATTTAAAATTTTACAAATTGATTACCCTGAATTGATTCATGACAATTATTTCATTTAGTGAAACTAGGTTTAAATATTTTATCGAGACAAACTTGATTTGTAAATTCCCTCTCTACCTAAACATGTGAAAAGGGGAATCTTTGTGTTGAGGTGGAGATACCATGACCATTGGATCCACCTCGTTTCAACTCATACTCCAAACATGGATTAAACAATATGATTGATAAAATCCAATTTCACCTAAACCCTAAAACTATAAAACCCAAAAATGTCTTCAAATCTGATTTCCAAAGAACCAATCTACTATGCTTTTCTTCATTCTTTCACTTTACTAAAACTGTTCCCAAAACCAAAATCTATTTCTTCCTATTTTTCATATTTAAATAAATAAATTCTTTTTAAAACCAAATTAACTAATTTCACCATCTCTGTGGGTTCTACCTCAAACATTTATAATACTATATTTTAATTAATTAACTATCCTAGATTGTGTTTTTATAAATTTTTTATTTTTATTAGACCTATAGGGAAATAATAACTCCCTTAAGGCCTGAAAAGTTCCCACATGTGTAGCCATTGGATCAATATTAATTAATGAACTTACATGAAATAGTGAAAGAAAAATGTATGTAGTTATGAGTAAGGAAAACCTCAAAATTCTAATTAAAAAATAGAAAAGGAATATAAAAATGTTTTTTCAAGGGATATAAGCCACACATAATCCATGAAATTGGTATAATATAACAAAAAAAAATCACAACTAATTCAATATAAAATTCAATTTGATTTAAAATTAAAATATATAGTAATTCAAATTCAAACTTCCCCCAATGTGTAGATGGGTTGGTTAATGAAATGGATTATGAGAATACCCTAGATTAATATAATTATAATCTAGATCAAATACCAGTGGTTTGTGAATAACTTGTGTAGTATGTCAAAAAAAAGGTGATATTTGTTTAAATAATGTTTAGGGAATGGATTCTAATACTAATAAACTTGAGAATGCGTTTGGATAATTAGTTTATGTTGGGATCAATAACATTAATTTTTTGTATATACAAGATGATTTTGGCCCTGGTTCCCATGGTGCAGTTGGTCTTGATTCTCTAATTCAGTCCTTTATGAAGTCAACTATTCAGAAGGTACATACACAATAGGGAGCTAATTTACTAGATAAAAACGTAAGATTCATCTCTAACCCGAATTACTAGTGGTTATTTTCAGGAATATCTAGTCTCAATAAAACCTTTTTAGGTTTAGGAGAGGGGGATTTCTATAGACCCTTGTTAAAAGTGTGTCTTCTAAGTGGAATTCACTGGTAGTTTTAGAGAAGGATGAGGATAAGAAAGCTAACAATTCGGCTATTAATGTGTAGGCATAACTGTTATCCCCTTATACTGAACATGTTTTTGGGTAAGGGTAGGGTGATATTAATCTGACATCACATACTTGTAAGGCCATGTTTATATATGTATCATTGATTCTTCATGAATAAAATCAATCTATGGGAGATAAGGAGGATATAATGCCTTCAACTATGGAATTAGCTACTAGTGAGGACTCATGTAAGCGATTTTTGGATGGGAATATTAAAATTTTGGTTATTATTACTAGGAATATGTATAATTATAACCATAATATAGTTATTAATGGGGATGTGTTGGAGGATGTGATAAATGTTTGTATTCTATTATTGTTCATTTATCTTCTCAAGCTTTAGATAACATATTGAGTCTTTTTTGATATTAAGAATCATCTAATAAATTTATAGAGATTTAATGGTCAGAGGATTACATATATCAAAAAATGATTTTACACATTGTCTTTCTATATGGTTCTTTGATGTTTCAACCTTGTGGTTATAGAGTTTTCGAATTGAAACCATATTTTTTGAGGATCCAATATTGGGATCCACAATTTAACGCTTTGACTATTAAGAATTATATTACACAGTCGTATATTAGAATTAGATACTCGAGTTGGTTCTTCTAGAACATAAAAAATCTATAAAAAGTTATTTAACTATTGGAATCCCTGTAAATATGAATAAGGAAATGTAAATTGAAAGATATGGTCACTTTTATCAATTTATGTTATAGGTGGAACATAGACCACCATTGATTATAATAATCATTTTAGCTATAGATTATTATAGATTTGAATTACTTATTGAGTATGAAAATATGCTTAATTTCTATCAAGGTTGCAATAATATAGGTCACTCTTTTAATAAATTTCATAGAAGGTTGTATTGAATATCAGGTGGGATATGAGTTTATTATATGTAGAAATATAGGAAAGGTATCCCTAGATTGGTTTCAAAATAGGATGCACTTTTTAGAGAAAACCAGATGGACCTAGGTTAAAAAGATCATGCAATGAATGATCATGAATTCTTTCTCTCTCATGGAAGTCATAATTTAGAATTTCCAACTAAAGATAAAGGAGGAAATTATAATAAGCATTATAAAATAAGTGAATTAAACCAAAAATTGAATCATAAGATAGTTCAGTAATCTAATCATGTGCTGATCAAGGAACATGTGAACTAATTTTCAATCTTATTTGGAAATGTAAAAGAGGATTTCACTGAGGAGTAGTGGTCATAAATGAGTCGATCTGATTTATATTTATCTGATGTATAATAATACCAATACATTGATTCTAGTGCTAGTAGGGGGAAAATGTATAATAGGTATGAATTCTCTTGTTCATCCAAAGAAGAAACAAAAGGAATTAAATAAAACTCACAACCTGTCAAGTTCATAGTAGCCAAAGGAGGAATATTAAAGGCACTAGTGGGATCTCCTAACATAGAGGATTTTATTCTAATCTCAAGGAATAATTTGAAAGTATCCCTAAAAACTCAAGGGATGAGTATATATTGTGTTTTACCCTAGGCATCTGGTAGGTAGTGGAGGAGGTCAGTTCCAAATCTAGAACTTCAGTGTACACGGGGAATGAAATGTTACCATATGGCAACTACCATATTGTTGGGTAGTAGCCTCATAAAAAGGACAAAGGGGATGATAAAAAGGGAAGTGGGAAAGATCATATATCTAATGGTACAAATGATAGGAGTTGTTTCCTTAGTAATCATGTTAGTCCTACTGTTTGGGAAAAAATGCTACTCTAATGATTGATAAAGAAAAATATAGTAAAACTGACCTAGGAATGGATAAAGTTATTTATTTGGCTTGTAAAAAGTGGATATACACCTTCTTACTACTACGTATTGAATATTTATGCCTGAAGCAGTTCGTGAAACCTACAAAGAACCATATGATGATAGTGATCTTGAACATATGAAGTAGGTTCTAGTGGCTTCTATATCTAGTAGACAAAATAATATGAAGGAATTATGAAGAGTCTTTAATGATACTAATTATGATTCTTCCTTAGGGAAGACTACACAGACTACTCCACATATTTTTCAAGTGTTTCCACTAGTGCTAATGACAATATGGATTTGGCTAAGATATATAGCTCTAAACAATGGGTAGATCAAACTAACATGGATATCGTTAAGAAAATGTGATATGTTTCAATGACTACTGATATAAAGGAGATTCATGATAGGGAATTTGATAATCCTAAAGAGGATACTAATTAATTTATGAATTCACATACTTCACTACTTATTGTTTTCACTATTGATAAAAATGATGATAAAAAGGGGGTGATAAGAAGGATATGCCCCCCATTCAATAACAACCTTATTTTTTTCCATAATTAATTTTCCTCTTGATGAAGAATCATGGAAAATATTCAAATCCTATAGGAGAGGCCACTACCAGAGTGTTCATCTCACTATTAATAATTCTGGCGGCAGATCTCATTTTGATAAATGATTGTTATTATGGATGATATCAATTTTTTTTTCTAATTTAAGCACATTTTCTTATAGCATGATTAGTTTTTTAGGGGATTTTGTGGACATGATATTTTTTATACCTCTCTAAATCAAGTGTTTCCATGATAAAAAACATTGTTTTGTGTTTCTAACAATTTCATTGAGTATTTTTTAGTTGTATAATGAATAACCAAAGTCTTGAGATTAATGGAATCAAATGATAAATTCCTTATATCTTAATGAAATATTTATGATCAGGTTGAGTCTTTTGATTAGGTATTTAATATCTTATTAAAGTCTTATTTCATAAATTGGATTCATGGAATAATGTTTCAAGAACTTTCAATGACCTTATAAGGAAGTAAGGGTGGATCTAATTAAAGGTGGATAATTACAAGTAAAATGGGATTTTTGGTGGAGATCCACCGATAAGTTGGTAGTGAGGAAAAAAAACCTCCTCTTGTAGCATAAGACTATCAGCCCACCAATGGTGGAGCACTGACCAACTAATGTAAGCTACGATGTTCAATAATTATACTAGAGGACCCCCATGAAGCTGCTGAATAGTAGTGTCTATCTCGTAGATTGTTTTTAGATCTATCCATATCTAGGTGATAAACCAATAAGCTGGCGAGGTGCACTGGGTAGACGATGGTGTCAAGACATTTCATAGAGGGGAGAATTTAATATTGTTGAATACATCATAAATTTAGTCTTATTTAGTTTCAATGACCCAGATGAATTCCATAACCATCCCAGATATTTAGGGGGATATAGAAGGAGGTCCTTAGTGTCATGGAATATTACCTGGTTACCATCAATGCTTCTATAATCATTGATTCATGTTTGACACTCCAATAGAGAAACTCTATAAGTTTCACTCCAAACTCAAATAGCCAACATCTAAATTATCCATAAATCTAAAATCCCATCATTTACCCTCATATCAAAATATCTCTTCACAAATTTTACTCATCCATTCGAGATATTAGGAAGTAGAATTGTAATGGTTTTGTTCCAAGGTAACCTTATTATTCTCATCTACTTATACAATGTGTTATTACTACCAAAAAATTGATGGTGGGTTCCTTTTAAACTGATGAATCTCAAGAGGGAAATCATAAATACAATCTTGAGGGATGTGATTCTTGATCACCACCAAGGGAAAAAGAGTAGTATCATAAACCTCTCAACCTGATGGGAGGAGACATAGGGGCTCACAATGATCTATTTCAAAACTCCTTTATTAAACCATGTTTTCTCTCTCTTTTAAATTCATGTATTGAATCATTAAAAATCAATATTCATAATTACATAAATATTATATGAATATTTTGGATATACATACTTAATTTATTATTATTGAAATTAACTTTATAATTCATACCAAATTTATCAATTATTCACTTTATAAATAATATATCTTTATATCTTTATCATTTCAAAATCATTTAATTTTGAATTTACTTTTTCTGTTTGCTTTATTTTTTTATAAAAGTGATTTCGTCCCCCTCATTTCATATCTATAAACAAAAATTGGTATCAGAGGGTTCTTTTTGTTCTAATTAAAAACATATTTCTTTTCAAAATTGTGCTTAATATTGACCAATTTTAAAGTACAATTTTATGATGGCATCTTACTCTTATACTCATTCTATTTTCTTTGATGGAAAAATTAATATTTTTATAAAAAACATATTCCAGACTTCCTTAGTAGTATATGTTACCATATTTAGAAATTTTTTATGAATGAATACATTCCTACTAAAGGACCGCAATATAATTGGAATCCTGATGATATTAAAGCCTTTGATGTTATTGGAAAATCCATGATCACTATACATTGTGGTGTTGACCAAAATGAATTTATTCGGGTTTCTACATATAAAACTACCTACGAAATATGGAAATTTCTAAAAGTAATGAATTATATAATTTTAAAAAAAAATATTAGATTGAATATGTATCAATAAAAACTTGAATGATTTTCTATGCCTGGAAATTATTCCATTACTAGTATGTTTATATGTTTTACTAATAACTTCAATGGTTGAAAGTCTATTAGTGATAATTTTTCTATATAAACCTCAGTGAAAAATATAATATGGGTCTTCCTAATAAATCAGGCACCCAAAGTCGTGGAATTAATAGAAGCGAAGGATGTGATGAAAATGTTGGTCGAATAACATATCAGATCCCTAATGACGTATACAACTACTATAATGTGAAATTATAAAAATGGGTCCAATGAAGCCAAATATGTAAAGAATACAATATACGTCAAAGAAAAAAATGATAATTTATATATATTTGAACTTTAAAAATTTTCTAAACTCATAAAAAATGAAAAAAACTATCTTGAAAAAGAAATTGTCTAATTGATCCAAGAAAATGAATCAAAAAGTGGAACCCACAGTGACATGTAATGGATACAATAAAAAAGTTCACATCATGTTAGAATTACCCATCTATAAAAATAAGGGTAAAGAATAAAAAACAAGGTAAAAATAATCTCAATGTTACTACTTGTACTGTAAATTTTCATTATATGAACTCAACATTCCCAACCTCTTCAGTTGTGTCAAGTGCTAAGTGCCTTATGGAAAATTTTGATGAAGACATCATGGTTAGTACCCCTATTTGTCTTTCATCCTCATCACCTATTCTCCAAATTCTTCCCCATCTTCTTCTTCTTATTTCTACTCAATTAACCTTAATTATAAAGACCTAAAATATATTCACGATTAAATCAAAACAAAATAAATGAAATTTATTAATTATAAAAGGAAATTGATAAGAAATATAAGAAAGAGATTAATTTGAAAGAAAAAATTAAAAAAGAAATAGAAATATCATTCAAGTAAAATTAAGAATATTCAAAGAAAGTCACGAATTAGTCAAATGTTAATAAGATCAAATATACAATCATAGACCTTAATATATCTCTCTCCAAATTATCTCAGGGTGAAGATTCTCTAAACAATTTTTTTCTCTCAAAGGGAATGAAAAAATAGGCCTGTCTTAGTCTCAAAAAAATACTTACATCTCAATAAATCCATCAAGACCAATTTTGTTAATGTTTTCTTATAAGATAACTTTATTAATTATTATAAAATATTTTTATATTTGATCTATGAACTTTGTGAAAGAATAAATGATATGAGAGACGAAAATCAATTCATCTTTCATAAAATGTTTACAAAATAAAATTAATTACTAAAAAAATATAGACACCTAAATAATTATTGACTAATATTAGCAGACCTAAGTTTGTTTGGGTATAAAAACCATAGTCATTTTATTTTATAGAAAAATATTATTTAGATCATAGTAGAATAAGCATTATGGTACTTAGATAGTGGTTTCTCCAGTAACATGTGTTGTGACCTCTCCGAATTCAATAAAATCGATAAACTAGAAGGAAACCAATAAAACTATGATGATAACTATAGGGGTAAGATAATTGGTGAAGGTGCCATCAGTTTATAAAACTAAACTTTTATTAATTTTTATATTTATCAAAGGTTTTAATTTCAATTTACTATGAATTATTCAATTATGTGATATAAGTTTTAAAATATCATTCAAAAATTATTTTTGAAAAGTTTTTTATTCAAAAGGGAATATTTTATTTAGTGCATATCATTTTCATAATATTTATATGATCAATTTGAAGTATATTTCTAGCCAAAATGGAAAACAATTTAGTGGAAAAGTTAGAGAGACATGGATTTGGCATAGAAACCTTGGTCACTATTTCACAAAATTACTTTTTAAACCCAACTGTTATAAAAAATTATGAGATATAACCAAATAGTATTTAAAAAATGACTGGTTTTGTGAAGCTTGACAATATTTTAAGCAACAAAAAATCTTATTTTAAATATAAAATGATATTTATTCTTTAAAATATCATGAATTAATTCATCTTGATTTTTCAAACCTTTTAAAATTGTAATTATAGGAGGTAAATACCATAATTTTGTAATTCTTTATGACTTTACAAGATTCACTTGGGCTTAATTTTTTATCTGATAAATTTTAATCTTACAAATTCTTCATCATTTTTTTAAAAAAAGTTAAAAACAAAAATGGTTTTAAAATTATTTATATTTGATGTGATCATAGAATATAATTTGAAAATAATAAATTTTATGTTTTATGTTCTTCTTAAGGCTATAATCCACAATTTTCTTCTCCTAAAACCCCTCAACAAAATGGGGTAGTAGAAAAGTGAAAAAACTATCCAAGAAATCACAATAACTCTTTAATTGATTTTTATTTACATCAATATTTTTTTCTAAGGCCATGAATACTACATACATTATCATTTATCTCACTAAGTCTTTCATAAAACCTAAAGTGGTGTTTTTTAATGTTTTTGGTTATAAATTTTTTATTCTCATCCCTAAAGAAAATCTTATAAAATTTTATTCAAAATCCAATGTAGGTTTCATTCTTGGGTACTCTAACTCAAGAATGGAATAATGTGTCTTTAAAAAAGGTATAAAATTTTGGATGAATAAATTAGTGTTATTTTTATAAAAATTATCCAAATTCACTTTCTAAAAAACTTTTTCAGAGCAATTTTTTAAATAAACCTTTTTAATATAAAAAATTTACAGTTGAACATGAATCACAATCAAATTCTTTACCTGAAGATTTTAAAAAACATAAATACCATCCCCTTTAAAATTTCATTGGATATTTTTAAGAGGGAACCCATACTAGAAGATATTTCCTAAATGAGATTTAATATCTTACCATCTTTTCTCATTTAAAACCCCAAAATATCAATGATTCTTTTAATGATGAGAATTGGGTTCGTTCTATTTAAGAGGAACTAAATAAATTCACTAGAAATGACCTATGAAATCTCATGGAATGACCTAATATTTATCCCATAATATGATCTAAATAATTATTTAGGAATAATTTATATGATCATGGTAATATCACATGAAATAAATCTTGTCTAATAAAAAAAGGTTATATCCATGAAGAAGGAATAGACTATTGTTGAACTATTTTTACCCATAATCAGTTAGAATTCATTAGAATATTTTTGGATTTAACTTCCCACTATAATTTAAAATACTTTAAAATGATATCAACTATTCCTTTTTTAAATGGGTTTATTAATATAAATTTTTTTCTAGAACAACCACTTCATTTTGAAAATCTTATTTTTCCAAATCTTGTTTTCAAATTATCCAAATATATTTATGGTTTTAAACAATTAACTTAGGATTGGTATGGATGTTTTTTTAATTTTAATTTATAAAATGGTTTTAAAATGGGAAAATATGATTCAAATCCTTTTCTAAAACACATCTCCACAAATTTTTTACTTATCCAAATTTATGTTGATGATGTACTTTTCATATTAACTAATGAATCTCTTTGTTTTAAATTTTATGATTTAATGTAAGAAGAATATAAAATAAAGTTTATATATAAACTTGAATTATTTTCCAATTTTATAATTTCTCAATGAAATAATATTATTTTTCTAAACCAAGGAAAATACACTAATGAACTGTAACGACCAAAAATATTACAAATAAAATTCCCTTATGATTTAATGTTTTTTTATTTAATATGGTTATAGAAAACACATGAACATAAAAGGTTATATATTTGGATTTAAAATACTATTAATAATATTACCATTGTAAATATAGATATTGAATTGATACCACATGATTAGAATAAATATTGAGATTTTAACAAATCCAATTGACTTAGACAAAAGAAGTGATGACCTCAATCAGTAGAATCATGGCCTATGAAGCCCATTTATCTGATCTTTAAATGGAGTTAAAATATTTAATATATTTCCTTGACGAAGACTAATATTACATCCAACAACTTAATCATGAGAAAAAATATTTATGGGAGATGTTCAATCTCATCGAGCTCACAACCCAAACCATGTTCACCGAACGACCCCATAAAAGTCTCAGAATCATGCACCTTATTCTTATGGTATACACTAGTGTAATAAAGGGATATGTGTCAAGAAATTAATAATATGAATATGTATATTTTCTAAAATATTTAATTCATTTTAATTTTAATTTTTTTCTTTTTAAATAGTTTTGATTTTGATTCAATTAAACACAAATTGTATTTTCAGGTAATATTCAAATTCAATTAAGAGATTTATTTTGATGGATTAATGGATTTTTTAAATAAATAATATTTTAATAAAATTTTATCATTAAATAATTTTTAATTATTATAAATTTTCATATAATTTTATGAAGTGAAATGTACTTTTTATAAGGGTTTAAAAAACTGTTTTTGTAAAAAACCCAACATTTTTAATGAATGTCGAATATTATTTTAAAAGTGAAAATTTACATATTTAGAAAATTATATAGAAAAAAAAATTATTTTTTAATTATAACATTGAAATTATCCAACAATGAGTTTTTCACAATTTTATGAGATAATTGAATTTTCGGGTAACAATTAAATACCATATAAATATACAGTGAGTTTTATGACATCATAATGATCCAAAAATGATTTAATAAATAATATAATGGGTATAATAGGACAAATGTATGTTTTCCACTTAAAAAAAATGTGATTTTAAGTTTATTTTATTAATTTTATAATACATTTATGAATCCATCAATTTATATAAAATATTTTATTACTTTAAATTCCTTTTTTTAAAAGTATGAATCACCTCCACATATGAAATGAAATTATTTTAATATGATAATCCCATTGTATATTAAAATAATTTAAAACTCCCACATTTGGACAAAACCATGGTAAGGTTTTTGGTTTTGAATATTTTATTATATAGGGTCCAAAACCTAAGTTTGTGAAATATTAAAGAATTCCCCACTCATTACCTTTATAAACCCACCCAAGATCCCAATTATCTTCACTAAAAATCATTAGATAATGTAATTACTCTTCCATATACTCTATATAATCCTACAAAGGCACCCCATGCTCTCAAGAATCCCCTTTTCAAGCTTTTGGAGCCACACACTCAAGTAAGGGTTCTTTCCTTTCTCATCTTTATCCAAGTTTATTTATCTTGTTATGCCCTTTTATTTTCAATTAATAATGATTGGTTATGTTTTAGAACCTCCAAAATACTACCATTATTATGTATAAATGTTGATATAACCCTTTCACTCTCATTAATCCCTCCCATGTAAACCTGTTACCATGCCTAAATTTCGTGAGCATCCTTTCCTTTCTCTTTTGTAATGAAGATTATTTATTATCATATGCATTAGTTTTCTAATTATGTATGTGTAGACATGTATTTACTTGTACATATTACTATCCAATTCACATAAAAATGATTAAAGACCTATTTCAGTCTCATCAAACCATTTTATGAATTTTTATGTGACGCCATTATGATACCAAATTTTCACCGCAATTTTTTCATGCCAAAACAATTATGTAGTAAATACCATAAATATATTATTATCAAGGGTGTTCAATTTTTTGAAAAAAATACCTTTTTATAGGGGAATTACATGTTCTTATTCCATACTCCTTGATCGTGGAATAAATTATGATGAATGGACCTATAATTTATGATCTATATGGCCCACTTAAGCATGAGAATGAAAAGAAATTGACAGGTGAACCTAGAATTATATAGTAGTCTATTGCATTGGGTAATGTTTAGTATCATGATACATAATGTTGGGATAGGGGTGTACCTAATTCGTTTATGGGATGTTGTCCACAATTAAGTATTGTTGGTTTAACATTCACCTATGATGTAATGTTTTACGTTGTTTCCACATTTCTCATTTTATGATTATCATGCAATATCATGCCTTATTATTCATGTTCCTTTATGCCTCATTGATATTTTTTTATCTAAAATGTATTATTAAATTCATGTTATTCCATGTTTATTCCCTTACCAGAATTTATGGATCACCCCTTTCTTATGTATTTCCTTATATTATCTAATTCAGTTTTAAGCTCAAGCATGTTAAAGTGGTTTTCAATAAAGATGTTGTAATTCACGCTTAAAGTTGTAATGCACTATACCTAATTACCAGATACACTATACTTCTCAATATTTCATGTTTTATTAAGTGTAATTTTATGTAATTAAATAATTTATTAATGTGTAATAAATAAAAGGGTTGTTATAGTTGGTATTAGAGGAAAAGTTTAGTTATTTTTGGGATTAGGATAAGAAAACTCAAGAAAAAGACTTAGAGATAAGACTAAGTATATGAATAAATCACCAAAATTTTGGTGAGTATAGAGTCTTTTGTTTATCAATAAAATAAATCCCTCTATAGATACTAAAATTGGGCGTGGTTAAGGAAATAAATATACCTAGGGATAACAACTACGACAAGGTTTCCTAGATCTGACTCAAGGTAACCTTATACATGATAATTAGCCTTATTATAAACCTAGTTTGACACTCATAGGGGATATTCTTTGGTAAATTCAAAGGCTTAGTAAGAACCATTATTAAGGGAAAAATCCCCATAAGAATATATGTTAATAAATAGATCACAGATAACATATATTGAAGCCTATAAATTCATAATTTAATGAAATACATGTATTTTATAAGTTGTACCTTTATTTTCATTGGATTTGATTTTACAGGTTTAATAGTTTGAAAAAAAATCACCCCTAGTTTTTTTTGAAGAAGGCATATAACATTAATGAAAACAATCACCCCTAGTTTTCCTTTAATTCTAGCCAATGGCTGAAAATATGTGGAATCAGGTAAATAATCATAGTGAAGGGAATGTGATGACTACCCCAACGAGATGCCAAATGTGATGGGAGAAGGAATCATGAAATTCATAATGATACTCTCTTAGCTAACTTAGGTTTTGAATAGAAACCTGGTTCTGAATGAGAATCCAAGTCCCCCTAAAAGTGAATAATATGAAATCAAGAGCTTCATGTGAAAAAGGCATCATACTTTCAATTGATCATCTTATCCCTAATTTCCAAATAATAGATGAACTACATTGAGAAGATCTTCTCCATCCTTCAGTTCTTCGAATAAGAGAAGGTTATTTTGTTTATTTATCATATGGAGGGTAAATATGATCAATGGTGGACATTGATCAAATATACGAAGCCTGAGGAAGATATTGAGGTGATGGGATGGAAGGATTTATAGAAAATGTTTTTCAATAAATATTTTCCCCACACCCCCTGACTTAAAATAAAAATAGATTTCCTTTCCCTCAAGAAAAAAGATGAAGAATCTATTGGGGCATATGAGGAAAACTTCACAAGACTTGCACGATACGCCTCCAGGTTTTTCATTACCCCTAAGATCAAGGTTTACAACTTCTTTAGGGGGCTAAAAACTAGTCTATGAAAACCCCTGATGATCAATGACTTTGATTGCTATGATTAAATTGTCTGATGTTCCCTCAAAGTTGAAATAGAGATTGGAGATTCTCAGAAGTATCATAGGGATAAGAAGAAGAAAGTGGAGATCAATTTTGGTGGTCCAATAGAGATATCTAACAGTGCCATAAACTTTCAACATTACACTTTACAAAGGTAAGGAAATAAGAAACTAGAAAATTTCATGAAGGGGATGAGGAAATGTTTTAGGTGCAGTAAGGAAGGGAACCTAGCCAGTGATTACCAACAAGAAAAAACTGCTACTACGATGGAGGAAAGGAATACTATAGTCAAGCCTCAACATATTTTTCGTTGCTAAAACTGCAAGGAACCAAGGAATTTTTAAAACCAATGAGCTAAGACAAGGGTTTCTAGATACAACCAACAACCTCCAAGGTAGAAAGGGAGACCTTTTTCCTTCACTACCGCTAAAGTGAATCCTAAAAATGAAGTGGTGATAGGTACACTAGTTATTCATTCAATAATAGTGAATGTACTTTTTGATTTTGGTTCTATTCATTCCTTCATATCGTGAAATTTTATTATAACTATTATAACACCATCACAAATCACGGAAGTAGAGTTATCAGTGAAAATGGAAAAAGGAAAAATTATTGCATCCCAAGTATATAACTCCTCCCCTATCACAACTTGTGGGATGAAATTCCTAGTGAACCTTATCATACTCCCTTTGGATGAATTTGATGAAATTTTGGGCATGTATTGGATTTCTCTGTTTACATCCAACATAAATTTCCACAAGATGGAAAGAACTCTTTATATTGTGAATTGATCCTCAATTCTGTACAAGTCCAAGGAGGAGGATGAATCTTCTTTAACACCTTCATCACAATCATGGATATTATTTCTCTATTATCAATAGTATCTATCTAAAATTATATATTATAATCATATAATCTTTATTGAAGACAAACCATTGTGAGGGATTATTCTGATCTGTTTCTCGAGGAATTTCTCAGTCTTCCTCCTACCCGAGAGGTTGAATTTTCATTCGAGCTTATACCTGGGGCATTACTATTAACCAGGATTCTGTATAGAATTGTTATTATGGAACTTTACAAGATGAAGAAACAATTATAGGACGATCTGGATAAAGGTTTCATACACCTGAGTGATTCACCTATGGGTGCACCATTCCTTTTTGTTAAGAAAAAGGATTGGTTAATGCGGCTTTGAATTGATTATCATGATCTCAATAAGATCACGATAAAAAAAGTATCCTCTACCATTGATTAATGACTTGTTTGATCAGCCATGTGGATAAAAATACTTCTATAAGGTGGATCTGCAGGTGGGATATTACCATGTTTGGGTGAAGAAGGAAGATATACCCAAGACTGAATTTTGTACAAGGTACGAGAACTATGAATTCAAAGTAATTCCATTCAGGATCCCTAATTCTACAAAAATATTTATAGACTTGATTAATAGATTATTCCGATATTACCTCAACAATTGTTTGGTAGTATTTATTGTTGAAATTATAATATACTCCAAAAGTAAGGAGGAGCATGTGGATAATTTGAGTATTTTTATAAAGACCTTATGAAAGGAAAAACATTATTCCATGTACAAAAAATGTGAGTTCTGGTTGAAGGAATTTTCTTTATTAGGGAATATCATCACAAGAAATGGGATATCTGTAGACCCTTCAAAAATAGAAGAAATTGAAGAGTGGATAAGGAAACATCTAATATAGATATCTATAGTTTCCTTGGGTTACCTTTGTACTATTACTGATTTGTGAGAACTATATCATGATTGTAAAACCCTCTCATCAAACTAACTCGAAAGTGAGTAATGTTTTCTTGGAATGATGATTGTGAGGAAAAATTCAAGGAGTTAAAAAGGAGGCCTATCACTGTGCATGTTCTCATACTACCAAAAAGTGGAGATATTTTATTGGTATTAAACGATTCTTTGAATAATGACCTGGGATCTGTGTTGATGAAAAATGACAAAGTCACTGCCTATGCTTCAAGGAAGTTGAATGTTAAGGAACAAAACTACCCAACACATGATTTGGAGTTGGATGTAGTAATATTTGATTGGAAAATATAGCAGCATTATCTCTTTGGGGAGAAGTGTGAAATATATACAGATCACAAAATTCTCCAGTATATATTCACAATGAAAGAGTTTAATATGTACCAATGAAGGCGATTAGATATAATCAAATACTATGATGCTCAATCCACTACCATCCTAAGAAATTGAATAAAGTGGTATATGATTTAATTAGAAAGGATCCATCAATTATATATTTGATGAAAATCGAGAAGGATCCAATCTTCTTAGACTTAAAGAGGATGGGTATGGGAATCAGAAAGGAAGGAATATTATCAAAACTTTTACAAATGATTACTCAAAAATATCTTATAGAGAGGTTAAAGGATGCTCAAAGATTTTGTGTCAGAATACATAAGAAAATGGAAGGTATGAGGAAAGAAAAGTCATCAGATTTCAAAGTTACTGGTAATTGTTTTTGGAGATTTAGGTCAATACTATGTGTACCATAAAATCATGAGTTATATAAGTAGATATTGGATGATTCACATAGCTCAACCTTCTCTATACACCTAAGAAGCACAAAGATGTATCAAGATCGTTGAGAAAACTATTGGTGGGAAAATATTAAGAAGGAGATAATAGAATATACATAAATACGTCTTGTATTCTAATAAGTGGAAGTGGAAATGAAAAACTCCAAGGGGGTGATTTAATAATTACACATACCTAGATGGAAATGAGAAAACATCACCATGGAATTTTTCACTAATCTTCTAGAAATCAAGAGGGAATAATTCTATATGGGTTGTGTTGGTCATCTTACAAAGACTTCACAGTTAATTTCAATATGAGAGAAATTATCTATGGATCTACTTGCACAAATATACATCAGGGAAGTGGTCAGGCTAGATAAAGTACCACAATCGATTGTATCTGATCGAGATCCTAGATTCACCTCCATGTTTTCGAAAAGTCTTCAACATGCTCTAAACACTGAGTTAAACTTCATCAGGGCTTATCACCCTCAAACTGATGTCCAGTCAAAGAAGACTATCCAAAAACTTGAGGACATGTTGAGAGAAATCTCAATTGATTTCAAAGGTAGATGGGATCAACATCTTCCTTTGGTTGAGTTATATTATAACGAAAGGTTCTACTCGAGCATCCAAATGGATCCCTATGAAGCCATTTATGGAAAGAGGTGTAAGACACTTTCACGATGGGATGAATTTAGGGAATGAAAACTACTAGGTCTTGAAATGGTCCAAGAAATAGTAGAAAAGGTTAAGACCATTAAATAGCACATCAAGGCTACCCAGAGTAAAAAAAGAGATATTCTAACAATCTATGAAGAGACCCATAGTTTGATATTGGATACATAGTATTACTATGTATATCTCTATTGAATAAAGTGATGATATTTTGGAAGAAGTGAAAACTTAGTCCAATATAAAACAACCCCTTTTGGATCCTTGATCACATTAAAGTGGTGGCCATTCAACTTGAACTCCAACCTAACCTATCTTGAGTTCATGATGTATTCCATGTATCTCTCTGGAGGAAGTACATATATAAACCTACACATGTACTAAATTCTAAGGTGGTACCATTAGAGAATGACCTCTCTTATGAGAGAAGTCGGTGAATATCTTAGATCATAGAGAAAAATTTCTATGAAATAAGATAATAAACCTTGTAAAAGTGTTGTGGATAAACCAAATGTTTGAAGAAGAAAAATGGGAACTGAAGGAAGTGATGAGGTTAAATTACCCTCATCTGTTTTAAGGGGGTGAAATGAAAATTTTGAAGGAGAAATTTTTCAATGGGAGAAGATTGTAATGACCTGAACTTTTATAAATAAAATTCCCTTATTATTTATTATTTTATTATGTAATATGGTTATAGAAAACACATTCAATTCCTTATGTATATCATTGGATTTAAAATATAATTAAGAATATTACCATTGTTAATATATCCATTGAACAATGATCACATGATTAGTATAAATATATAGCTTTTAACAAATCCAATTGACTTAGACAGAGGAAGTGATGGCCTCAGCCAGTAGAATCATGCCCTATATAGCCCATTTATCTGAGCTTCTGAGGGATATAGAATCTCAAGTATTTTCCCTTGACCAATCCCAAGTTGAGACCCAATATCTTAAGAATGATTGAAACCATTTATGAGATAAGTTAAAGCTCATCGAGATCACGACTCAAACCATGTTCTCCAAATGATCCCATGAAAGTCTCACCATCACAACCTTACTCTTAGGGAATATTTCTGTGTAATAAAGGGATATATATCAATACCTTAATAGTATGAATAAATATATTGTATAAAATAATGAATTTATTTTAATTTTTATTATTACTTTATAAATGATTTTGATTCCGATTCAATTAAACACAAATTGTATTTTTGGGAAATATTCAAATTAAATTAAGGGATTTATTTTGAGGAATTAATTAATTTTTTAATTAAATAGTATTTTTGATAAAATCTTATCATTAAATAATTCTTATTAATTATAAATGGTCAAATAATATTTATAAAACTGGAATGTGCTTTTTATAAGGGTTCATAAAAACTATTATTGTTAAAAAACCCATCATTTTAAATAAATATTGATTCATATTTTAAAAGTGAAAATGAAAATATTTATAATTTTATTTAGATAAGATAAATATTATTTTTGGAATCAGAATGTTGAAATTTTCCAATGATGATTTTTAATAATTTATTGAGACAATCTAATTTTCAGGTAAAAATTAAATACCGTATAAATATACAATATGTTCTATGACATCATAATGACCCAATAATGATGTAAAAAAATACAATTATAGGTATAATATGACAAATATATGTTTTCCCCTTAAAATAATGTGATTTTAAGTATATTTTATTTATTTTATAATGCGTTTATGAATCCTCAAATTTATATAATACATTTAATGATTTTAAATTCATTTATTAAAAATTTTGACTAACCTCCACATAAGTAAGGACATTATTTAAATAAGTTCAAAACATTTCCCAATAAAATAATGAAAAACACTCCCCTTTATAAAAAACCATGGGAAGCTTTGTGGTTTTTAATATTTTATTATATAGAGTCCAAAACCTATGTTTGTGAAATATTAAAGAATTCCAAACTCATTCCCTATATAAACCCACCAAAGAACACACTTATATTAAATAAAAATACCTGGATAACATCCTTAATATTCCATAACCTCTTTATAATCCTTCTAATGAACCTCAAGCTCTCAAGAATCCCCTTTTCATGTTTTTGGAGTCACACACTCAAGTAAAGATTCTTTCCTTTCTCATCTTTATCCAAGTTTCTTTATCTTGTCATGCCCTTTTATTTTCAATTACGAATGATGGGGTATGTTTTTTAACCACAACATAATAAAATTATTATTTCTAAATTATTGGAGACCCCTTTCACTCTCATTAATCCCTTCCATGTACACTTGTTACCATGCTAAAATTTCATGATCATCCTTCACTTTTGTCTTTATATTCAAGATTATTTATTATCATATGCCTTCCTTTTAAAATTCTATATGCGTGGAAATGTCCTTTCATGTTCCTATTACTATTAACATCCTGTAAAAATTATTAGAGACCCAATTCACTCTCATAAACCTATTTTATTAATTTTTATGTAACGTCGTTATGCTGCTAGATTTTCACCGCGATTTTTCCATACCAAACCAATTAAGTAGTGAATACCATACCCATTTCATATCAAGGGTGTTCACTTTTATGAAAACATAACTTTATATTGGGGAATTAAATTTAGGTATTCTATACTCCTTGATCGTGGAATAAATTATGATAAATGAATCCATGTTTTATGATCTATGAGAAACACTTAATCATGAGAATGAAATGAAAGTGACGGGTGTGACTAAAATTATATAGCGCACCAATGGATTGGGTAATGTTTAGTATCAGGATATATTATGTTGGGAAATAGGTTTACTTGATTATTTTATGGGACTTTGTCCACCATGAAGTCTTGGTAGTGTATCCTTGACCTATGATATAATGTTTTATGTTGTTTCCACATTTCTCATGTTATGATTATCATGATATATCATGACTTATTAGTAATGCTCATTTATGCATCATTGATATTACTTGTATAACATGTATTATAATGTTCATGTAATTACATGTTTATTCCGTTACTAGCATTTATGGATCACCCCTTTCTTATTTATTTCCCTAGGTTATCCAATACAGTTTTGAGCTCAAGAATGTTAAATAGGGTTTCAATAAAGATGTTGTAATTGAAGTTTAAAGTTGTAATGCAATGTATTTAATTAACAAACAAACTAGACTTCTAAATATTTTTTGTTTTATTAAGTGTAATTTTATTTAATAAAATCATGAATTAATGTGTAATAAAGAGAACGGTTGTTATATGAACACTTAAAACTTTTTAACATGGATAATGCTAAGGAAGTTAATACACCCATTATTATTACCTGTAATTTAACATTAGATGAATCCCATAATATGGTTTACAATAAGATTTATATAATTATGATTGGTATTCAAATTTGTCTTACTGTAACCTGATCTGACATCATGTTCAGTGTTTTTTCTTTAAGATAATTTTCAATCAAATTAGAAGGAATATCATTTATAATAAGATAAAAGGATTTTTTTTATTATTTATAAAGAACTAAAATTATTTGTTTCTTTTATCCAAAAGGAACTTATTTTTTATTAACTAGTTTTTTCAATACTGATTTTGGAATGTGCCAACTATATTGGAAAATTAAAATTCATACTTTCCACATACTTAGAAAATATATTGTCTCATAGAGTAGTAAGAAGCTAAAAAATTTTTCTCTTTAAAAAGCCAAAGTAAAATACATAGAAATTGAGAGTTGTTTCACCCAAATAATATATATGAAAAACAATCTCTTAGTATTCAAGATTACATACCACCATAAAACTATTAAGTTTGATAAAACTAGACCCATTTATATTTCAAAAAATTATATCCAAAGCACTCGTTATAAATATATTGACCTGAGGAACCATTTCTTGGGAGATCACCTCTGAAAAGGCGATATGTTTTTGGAGTGTTTTAGGATAGAATATCAACATAATGATATTTTCACTAAACCTCTAGTAGTTGATTGTTTTGATTTCATTAAATGTAAACTAATAATGGTATTCTTGTAATACCTTCCATTTGACATTGGTTAACTTGATCAATCTTGTAAAAATTTATTTTTAAAATATTTTTTTATTTTTCTATTTTTATTTATTATTTATAATCCTTATATCTCACTTGTGATTTCAGTTTTGTGGGATTTTTATATATATTATTTTTGAAATTTTCATTAAGAGAGTCTGTTGTTTTTAAATTACTCTTTATAATGAAAAATATTTTTCTTTTATTTTACAACATTATTTTTAAATTTTATAAAATAAGTACATTTTATTATGATTCATCTATTTTAATATTTTATTATAATTTTTTTTTTCAAATTTTGAATTCACTATTTTTTAGAATTGTTTTCAAAATTTATTTGAGAATATATGTATATTCTATAGTTATTTTTAAAAAATGATTATTTATTTTATCTCTCTTGATATATATATGTTTCTCTCTAATAATGTTTTTTTGAGTTGTATTTAATGAATTTAAAATCAGATGACACTTTTGAAATATTTTTTCACATTCAAAAGAACTTATTTATGTTTTTTCAATAATGGAATCAATTAATGGAGGAAAAATATTATTTGAAGAAATGAGTATCTTGGAAAAGTTATATAAAATTTTATTTTATTTTATTTATCCTTTTATTATTTTCTCCACTTCTCTATTTTTTATCTTCTTTTACATCTTTCTTTCCTTTTCTATTTATTTTATTTCTATTTTCCAAATATATTTTTTTATCTTAAAAACATATTTTAAAATTTCTTATCTCTATGTATGGAATGAACCTAAAAAGGGGGAGTTTGAAAGCTAAGATATGTTTTAAAATATTTTAATTTTTATGGTTTTTTATTTTTAAGATATATTAATTCCCCCTTAAACCCTATTTATAATTTATTGAGTTTTTAAAAATATTGTTTAAAAACATATCTCTTCATTTTTTATCAAATATTTTCCTGTTAAGTATTTCTTCCATATACTTGGTTTACTTTTTATAATCATAAAGAGATATTTTTATTGAATTTAATATAATTTTAAAAAGTAAAATTCTATTTTATTTAAACTTTAGGTGGAAATAATTATGTGAATTTTTTTTATATGTTATTTCTTAATTATTTTTTCCAAAAGTTTAGTTTTTTGAATTTTGAGATAAATTTTTTAATCTTGTTTATGGCGTGTTTGTTTTAAACACCATGATCAAATTGAACATATTTTATTGAAATATTGAATAACATTTAATATATATTTAACTCTTGGTTTACTTTTTGTGTGTATTTTTATATTAATTATTTGTGAGCATAAAAAAAGATGAGATTATCATACCTCTCCCTCTAATAAATTTTCATCATCATAAAAACTCTTTAGTGTTTTTAATAATTTCATTAAGTGATTTTCAAATATATAATTAATCACTAAAGTCTTGATATTAATAGAACCAAATGATAAATTCATAATATTATGATGACACCTTGACAATCATGTTGAATCTTTTAAAGAGGCATTGAAGATATTGTTGAAGTCCTATTTCATTCTTTGAATTCATAGAAAGAAGTATTATTATCATTCTATGGACTTATAAATAAGAAATAGTGGATCCAGTTAAAGGTGGATAATTACACGCAACACCATATCCCCAATGTAGAGAAACTGACCAGTTAATGGCGAGGTCAATAGCCTTCTCTTGTAGTAGAATACTACCATCTAACCAGTGGAGAAGTACCAGTTAGTCTATGTTAGTTACAATGTTCTAGTATTCTTCTAGAGGACTAAAATCTAGCTTCTAGCCAGTAACAAATCACTGGTGGAGTGTTACTATATCTATCTAGCTCCAGGTGACCCATTGGCTAGCTATTGAGGTACACTAGGTAGCCAGTGGTGTCGAGAAAAATCATATGGGGAGTATTTAATGTGTTTGAAAATGATATAAATTATGTCATATTCATCTTTTTGACCGAGATGAATTCTAGAACCTCCCCAAATATTTTATTGGAAATAAATGGTGGTCCTTTGTGTATTTGAGTATTATATGGTTACCAAAAAAAATTATTTGATCCTATATTCATGTTTAAGACTCCAATGAAAAATATTTACCAGATTCACTCCAAACTCAAAGATACAATATCTAATTCTCTATCAATCTCAAAGGATCTCTTTTACCCTCATATATCAATATATATTTGAGAATTGTACTCATCCTTTTTGAGATTATGTATTGTAATTTTAATAGTTTTTATCTATGAAATCTTTATTTTTATTATCTTCTTCTATAATTAATTTTCATTTCGAAAAAATGAGGTACATGTTCCTCTGCTATGGACGAATCTCAATAGGGTTATTACAACCATAATCATGAGGGACTAGATTCTTGATCACCACTAATATCAAATGATTAATAACATAAACCTATCAAACCAAGGGGAGGAGAAATAGGGTCTCACACCGAGCTATTACCAAACTCCATTATCAAACCATGTTAACTCCCTTTCTTTTACTTTATGCATTTCATCATTAAATATCAATATGATTAATTGTATAAATATGATATGACTATTTCTATTATACATACTATATTTATTAATTATAAAATTATCTTTATATTTCTTATGGAATTTTGAAAATCTTCATTATATAAAAATTATTTCTTTATCAATTTATCTTTCTGAAATCGATAAATTTTTAATCTTACTTTTCTAATTGATTTAATTTAAAAAAGGAAATTAACCCCCTCTTTTAATTATCTATAACCAACAAGATTTTCATTTTTCCTCAAATCCTACCTCTTCTTGCACTAATAGTATTTTATTTCAATAAAGTAACTATAGTTTTGGGTCTCCAAACTCATGGTTATAGGATGATTATTATGATGATTATTTATTTTAACAACTTTGATGTAAATGGGATATTCTATCACATCATGTGAACCTTCAAGGATTTTTGTTGTTTTTGTTTTTTTAAATATTATCACAGTTGGGGTTTGGCTCAGTGGTAATAAACCTATAATCCTGTATAAAAAACCCAACTTCAAATCCAGGAAAAGAATGATTTTAGTAGGTACTATAGAAAAAATATAGTGGGTATTATGACAAGTACTATCGTGGGTACTGTAACTAGTATTTCATCATATACTGTAATAGGTACTGTAGAAGATATTATAGTAGTAGTTGTATTTACCCATTTGGGATTTTGAGCCACGTATTATTCTTTTATGCCAATAATTTAAGGCATTATATGACATTAAGGTACTAATCAAATGGAGCGTTTCGACAAGCATGTGTCTTCAAGAGGGCATCATTAAAGATTAATGCATGAATTGTGGCATATGAACTAGTCCTCAACCCACCTAGACTTATGATACTGTATAAAGGGGTTACCTACCACATGATGATGAACATAGTAGAGAGTCATATATGGAACAATGCGACATGGTAGGTGGTACAACAGAGAGCCACACAAGTATCGTCAGGTGGTCTACTTGAAAGAGCAATGAATGAATTGAAACTTATCAACCAAACCTCTTCTTACATGGATTTATGACGTGGGATAAAGGGATGGACTAAATTAATAAAAGAGGTAAGAACTTTAAAAGGGTTATATGGTGTTATTTTTGTAGATAATGGGATGAGAAATATAATACTGGTGGCTTGGAGTGATGCAAGTCACTCTTTAGGGCCTTCAGGCCATTCTCTAAAAAGGTCCTTTGGGCTACATTTACTTGGACCCATGGGACATCTACAAATTTTGAATTTGGGAGACTCCATATAATAAATTAGGTACAAAGGTTTCTTTCTATTCCTTATATTGTGGGATGAGGCTTGACCTAATGAGGTTCCTTGGTGTGTTTTGTTTGCAACAATATTGGACATTATTATGATCGATGTCATAAAATTTTTGTTTATAATTCATGTTGAATGATAAGAAAACAATTTGATAAGTGTCTGTGAACTATGGAAAGAGATACCTATATAATTGAAAAATAATAATCCTTTGTTGGAGTGATTAAATAAGATAAATTGGACTTTAGGAATCAGGGTCTTAGAAGAGATGTCCAGGTAAAGGGTGGTGAGTAGGGTTATGATATTCATCCATCAAGATAAGTTTTGAACACTCAAATACATGAATAATGGAATTATATAGACCATGAATTGAAGAATATGCAATAGAAAAGACTAAAAAGGTAGTTGAATAGAGTTATTGTCAAATAAGTTTTATTACAGGGACAAATGAGAATGATAAAAAATAATTATAACCCAAAGGTTAATCTAAGCTCTCTGATTCTGATTCTCAAGAAGATTATAAACATCAATACCTTCAATAATATTTAAAAAAGGGATAACATATACCTTTGATTCATTATATGAGTATATTAAAGAGATGATATCTTTAGATATCATCTATTTCATCAACTTATCTCTAGAATCCAAGGTTTATGAGTTCTAAGGGGTGTGTTTAGGATTCTAGCACTAACCAGACTCTTCTTATGGTCATGGATGATTTCCAGGACAAGAATACTTCAATCACTTCCTTATCTCAATCTAAGAATAGATAGAAATACAGTATGAATGGTAAATATTGGGAATTATCTATTGTATTTGTGGATTATTCTTTAGTTAGGTCTTCTTCTAAACCTATTATTTATAAATAGAAAATTAGGAATGCTTATATATCTCTAGATGATAGTATAGTACTTTATTATGAGGCTAATGAGTGAGATATTTATGTAAATACCATGAAAGTATATTATGATGATTCAACTATAGGAATTATAAAGGGACCTAGTCATATCTTTTGGGAAATGAAGAAACATAGGGATTCAATTATGGTTTCTACTATGAACCTAGACACATCGATGTGACGTGAATAGACCTCAACTACTCTAAAAACGTATCGGTTGAGTCATTATCTAATATATATTGGAATAATCATTACCCTAAAATGTATATAATGGACTTTAAGGGAAATGATAATGATTATGATAATGAGTCCTTGGGTTTGATGGAAATGTATGCGAAAATCAAGTTTAGAAAATATGGAAAACTTGTATTTACTAATGAGGGAACTACTCTATATGTTGGAATAAAGGGATACAATAAGGTCACTTAAACCCCATTTATATTAGGAAAAGATCCGAATGAATATCCTATTAATTATACCATTATTGATGCCTCTAAATTCCACACTCTATAATCATGTAGGCTGGCTAGGTTTGGAAGCTCTAGACACACTTATTAGGCAGTGCACCCTTCATTTGATATTACTACTATTAAAGATGTTAAGGGATCCCAAAAATTCAATATATATTCCCACTGGTAAGAATTCCATAGAGAATTAATTTCCATCTAGATATTGGAATACTCAGGTTTTCGAGGATCATGCCCCCTAGCCAGAAAAAAAAGTTATAGTGGAAACAACTTCATTAGATAAAGATAATGAACAATAGAAACAACAAAAAATGTAGAGGGGAGTACAATAACCAAACATCATAGGTAACCATCATGTTTAGGGTGGATTATCCCATCATATTTGGGGTTAATTTTGAATTTTTTATTTTTACTTTTTGTTTTTCCTAGTTGGTTTCTCTGAAATAGAGGGACTATTTTTTATTTTCTTGATTAGGAAAATTAATACCATGTATGAACTTATCATGCCCTATTGTACCTTTTTATTTCTTCTAAAAAATGGTACAGGACCTTTGGGACCTACCATAACATATTTTTAATTTTATTACTTATTCATCCATTTATATTATTATTATTATTAATGCTTAATGGGGAAAAGTTCATCCATTACTTCCTTCCTATAACTGTGGTGATTTGGGGATGTCTCATTTTTGAGCCACCCTAGAGGGTTGTGCGTGTTATTTTCATTTTATTTTCTTTGAACCTAACCATTTATTATTTTTATTATTATTATTCAATTAGGTGAATGGGGAGACCGGTGAGATTTTCAAGATGGGAGACCTTGTGAGATCATGGAGTTTGTGATTTCTTTTCCTAATTGTTGGTTGGTATAGTCTCATAGAGCATCAATATTTCATAGTGAATTCTGAATCCTACCTCTTGTAGTTATCCTAAAGAGTTTCCCCTTATTCTTGATGACACAGTAAATGATTTCTCTTCCCCTAGGGTTTCTAATGGGAATAATCAAAGGATCAAGGTCTCGTATTCTAAGGTGGTGGTGATTTCTTAGGAAATATGAATTATAGAAGATTACATGTCTAGGATATAAGTGACATGTGATAAATCTATCACTCTATCTGTGGGAATTACACTATTTAGAGTTCATTATTTTGATTCTAGGAGATTCATTGATTTTTAATATTTCAATTCCATATCTCAGAGGATTAATAAGATTTATAATATAGATCTTTTTGAATAAAATCATGTTATGCTCTCAAAATGAATTAAATAATATAAGATTTTAATTATTATGAATTTATATTTCTATATTAAAGAAAATAAATGTGGACTTTTTTATCTTAGGAAACATCTTATATAAATTTTGGGGTGTTTTGGATAGAGATTACTTCTTGGTTTAAAGGTTACTTCCATGTTGATTTTTATTTGGATTATTTTTAATCCAAATTATATTGATTTTGTTTTTTCAACATGAAGAACATAATTATTATAATTTTGGACTATGAACCCCTATTTAATCCTTTAAAAATAAAATATTTTATAACTCAGCTATAGGTTCATATTCTTCTCTTGAGTTGGTTTTATATCATCCTAAAATCTTATAGGATATTGTCTATTTAACTATAGTCTCAATAAAAATGAATAATGAGACATAAAGGTTCATTTATGGTCACTTTACACAAATTTTAAAATAATTATACTCAATCCATCATTTGATTAGATATACTATTATAACTTTCTATGATCATCACATTGACTTAATAGTTTACATTGAGAAATTTAAAAATTTCTTTAAAATTTTGAACAACATTAAGTATAATGTGGATCAAAATCATTGAAAATTAATATATGAAAAATTTGGTATTATTTTTTAAATTCAGGCCTATCATAGGGAATGAGAAAAGAAAATTATTTTACTAGTTCAACATAGTGGGTGATCAGGATCACCTCACTTGGGGATCTTATCCATTTTCACTCAATTAGTCAAAATCAACTAAGAACAAATTATTTTTTTGA
Organism: Viscum album; assembly: GCA_963277665.1. Classification (NCBI taxonomy): domain Eukaryota; kingdom Viridiplantae; phylum Streptophyta; class Magnoliopsida; order Santalales; family Viscaceae; genus Viscum; species Viscum album. The sequence continues at coordinate 408,736,361 of OY728125.1, read as the reverse complement.
TTATTTTATGAAAGAAATAGAGAATTTTTTTTATTACTTTCTAAAACATTAAAATGACATGAATATTTAAACTTATACGAACATGAAATTAAAAACTGAGTGAGTTAAGATGAAAGAACATGGTTTTAGGTTTGGATTTGGGTTACATCATTATTCTCCTTTATTTTTCTAAATTTAGTTTGATAATCCATTCATAAAATATCATGATGAATTATTATCATTTTTATTTAGAAATTGTGAAATATAATATTCCTTAAGAAATCTCAATTCCACCTCCTCCTATAATCAAGGTTGTGACACACCTTGGTTGAGGGTGTTCCCTCTTCCAAGAACCATCTCTATTGATTTTATTTCATCCATTTATTATATCAAATCCATTGTGTGAAGAGATAACCAATTAAGAGATGGAAAATAGATTAAAAAAATAATAGAAATATATTTAGTTTCATGTCATAGTAGAAATTCACCACACCCATACATGTAAATCATATCTACCACTAACATAAAATAAAATTAAAAAAATTCAAGAACACCTTGACCTCCCCCGTGCCAAGCCTCTGGTCAACCTCCCATTATCGGGCATAAGAAATCACATCGGTGGAAATATGAGAAGAGAAGATAATAAAAATAAAACATAAATTATAGAATAAAATAAAAAGATAATGAGAAGAAGAAAAGAGAATAAAAATAAAAATAACGAGGATGAGAAAATAAGAAAGAGAAAAAACATATAAAATCACAAAATAAAAATAGAAGAATAAGTGAGAGAGAGAATGAAGGAATAATAAAATAAAACAAGAAAATAGAATGATATTTAAAAGAATAATAAAAAATTAAAAAATTAAAAAATATATATATATAATAATGTAAAAAGAATCCGAAAAAAAGAATAGAAGAATAAGGAGAAGAATAAGAGAATTGGATGTGAGTAGAACTTAAATAAAAATAAGTATTCCTGAATTGTATTTAATAAGAGGAAATTAAAATTAAAATTTAATTAAAAATAAAACAAAATAAATAAAATAAAATAAAAAAATAAAATGAAGATGAAATAGGAAATTTATATCATAGAGGTTTCTCCCCTTCCGTGGATTCCCAACTGTGGGTGGTTGAACTCCCACTAGCCATGGGTTGCCTCCTCCTTTTATAGGTATCCATGGAGTGGGGATCAAACTCTTCTTAATTTCGATATATTTAAAAATAAACTTTAAATTTAAACTCCCTAAAAGACCTTAATTTAAACATGGAAACACCTGTGGTTTTTGGGTGTTTGAAATAATGTCATGGGCCAATGACTTCTTTAGATTTATTCATGATTTGTGTGGATTGAGTGTGAAAGAACGATGATTAGAGGATGTGATAGTTTTTCATGTATGGAAAGGGTTCATAGAGAGGTTCTTGGTGGTACAACATGATATTAGGAGGTCTCCTCTTCCTTCGGACTTCAATGTGGCCAGGGGAATTTCCAAAAATGGATTAATGAAGCGAGGAAAAGGGTTCATATATGATCGTGAGTCATCCTGGGTGGTGTCCATGGACCAGAAATCAAGCTCAAGCTCTATTGGTCACAATAAATGGTGAATATCAATAAATAATTGGTGTATTATGAGGATGAATATAGAAGATAGTGGTGGGGGATAGCGGAGCTGGGTGTTTGAGGTGAGGTGAGGCATGATTGAGCTAAACGACAACATTTAGGTAAAAATATGAATAGTGACATGAATTAATCTCATCCTATAGAGAATAATTTAGTGGGTGGACACATCTATATAACTCAAGGAATGGGATCCCAGTATAGATATCCTATAGTATATATGGGAACCCACATGACACTGCACACACACACACACGTGCTACACCACATGCAGCCCACATGGGCCCTCGACCCACCCTTACTCCCAGCAGGATTCACCATCTATGGGCCACTATCACATGGCATGGTTCCCCATGCAACTCCTTTATATACAAATGGACTTCCTTGATGTATGTGAATTGGAAGCTGGATCTCCATGAGTTGGACGAGTGGTGCAGAAACTTCTTAAGTTGAGGGAGTCCTTGGAAGGTGACATAATTTGTTTAAACACTTGAAAAGATAACACTTAGAAAATTTAAAACTACTTACCAAAATTTTAATTAAAAAATTTATAAATTCCAAATACATTTATAAATTCAAAATCATCACTTATTAAAACATTAGAATCAACTTTAATTATTTATTTATAAAAACACACTTTTGAATAAAACAATACATTTCTTGGGTATTTACACTGAAAAAAATTTAAAACCATCAAAATTTCATTAAAAATATGCAAAAAATGAGTGCATAAAATAAATATACACATAAAACATGATTTTACATAAGAATAAAATATAAATATGAATTTATAGGGAACAAATGTTACCAAATTTCAAATTCCAATGTAATAAAATAAAAAAATTCAATTTTAAATTTAACTTTCAAAAATCAACATAAAATATCAATTTAATTTATCAATATTCAACGATCTAATCAAATAATTCATTTTTCCTTTACCCTTTTTAAATTTATTGAATATTACCTTCTCATTCATTCATGTTACTAAATTTATTTTTATTAAGAATATTAAATCAAAACTTACCTCACTTTTGAATCTCTACACTCATATATCATGATATTATTTCTCAAAGAACATTTTTTTGAATTTTATGCTTAGAATAAACATAAAATTTACAACCTAACCACATTTGATAAAACAAATTGGTATATTATTGGTGATTTTTAGTTTACCCAAATCACAAACCATTCTTTTCATTTTTTGGTTCTTTTTTTCTTTTTTCTTCTTTTTATTCAAGAGGATAAAAAAAAATAAATTATAATTAATCAATCAAAAAAATTTATTTATTCCAATAATTATCACCCCAAAAATTTTTACTTACAATTAATTTTATACCTTTTACTATGACTTTACCAACCCATGCACTTCAATTTTAAAATATCATGAAAATACAAAGAGGGAATAAATTGATAAAAATGGATTGACACATGAATAATTCCTAAAAAGATAATTTATGGTCTCTATGGGAAAAAAAGATTGATGTAATGGTGGTATTTAAAGGATAAGGGTTTTTAAAATTATGCCTCAATAATTTTAAATTTAATTTTTCATAGTCTTATCTTTGAAAAGTTCAAACAAATGTTCTAGTTGGTGGAATGTCCCAATATCACTCAAGAAATATGCTCAAGAATACAATAGGAAGTAAAAAGTCAAGAAATACTCTTGGGAATGGGAATTAAAACATTGGAAAATCACTAAAGGCATGAAAAATAATAAAAAATCAATTCAAATGAATTTTAGAAATTTTAATCAAGAATAATGTTTATAAAAATTTCATTTATAATAATCAACTAATTCCATTAAATCATGAGTCCTTAGTTTAATATTCATGCTTCACTTTAATCATCCAATTCTCCATTTTACTCATTCAAACTCATCATCATTGAAATATAAAACATTGAATCACAAGATACATAAAGAACTCATATATCCTAGATAAGTTAACCAAAGCTAAAATACAAGCATGGACATGAATTTTTCTGTTTAGGATCAAAAACGTTTTTTTGTAAAAAAAATGTGGAGAGTTTAAAAATAAACAATAAAAGTGAACTACCTTTCCCAAGAAACTTAGTCCACTTTATCTACTATTTGAGAGGTTATTTGTTCCATTATAAACCTATAAAATAAAATTACTCAATTAAGAACAAGGATCATATCATTTAAGCTCAGAAAGATAAGAGGGATTGGGGCTACATGCTACAATACTAAAATTGAAATCATAGAAAGATGGTAAAGATAAATCTTGGTATGATCCCCCAAGTGGTTCCAAAATTTTTAATACCTCCATAGGGAAGTACCAACTATTATCTATAGTATTTTGGTGAATGATGTTTCTTGGACTTTAACTACCACATATGGATTTTCACAGCTTCAACATCTTTCTTAGAGGTGAGGAATGATCCATGGATAGTGTATATAAGATACCCATTCACAATTAAGTGCAACATACATGGAGGGGGTAAGATGAAGTATGGATCATCCTGTTTCTTGGTTCCCCCTTATAAAACTAGCTCCTACTCTTTCATTTTTTTAATTAACATAGGCTACCTAAATTGAATGATCAATGTTAATGTAAATAGGTGTTTTTACTTGAATAAAATTTTAATTTGAAATTTTAATAAGTAAATTATCCCTTTAAATATGAGAATACTATATATTTATTTACTCAAGATTATCCACTTAGAAATCTTTAGATGCATCCTCAAATGTATGTTCATCAAAATTATGGAACATCATATATTCCCCAACAAGTGCATTTTATTTTTCATATCTTCTTATAGGGAATAATTTGAGTTGTTTGAATATAAAAATTCAAAAAACAATTAAGAGCTATACCCAAATTAGTTTCAATAAAATCAAAATAATTTGAGTTCAAGAATATATCATCTCCCTAAGTTAATTCAAATTGAATATATTCTTTGATGAAAAGAAAATATTGGATTTGATATTCACTGGATGGAGGTAGGTAGTTAGGATCCTCCGTTATTTCTTCTAATTTCTCCATTAGTGTGGTTTATTCTCTCTATCTGGTTAGAAATAGATAGTGAATTGATGATTCTATAATCTTATAAATGGGAAGATCTCATTTCATTTCATCTTCTACCCAATTACTCCAAAACTGATCTGAATCTCTTCCCATATTTCTATCAATGCATGAGTCCTCATCTTCAATCTCCATCTCTTCATGGAACTCCTAGATATGATTTTCATATGGATGTGATGTTTATATTCCTGAAGCGTTGACTCATATTCTTGGATGTCATCAAATAAATTAGGGATGACTAAGGGAATTTCTTATAGTTCACATTTATTTTTTTAAGTTAAATATGTGTTAATATTTATATTTAGATACCCTAACTTTATATTGTTTTAATCCTTTCAATTTTATCATTTAAATAATTGTTAAAAAATTATTGTTCTTGTTTCACATGAGAGTAATTATTCCATACAAAATAGTAGTATTTCAGATACTCATGGGAAAATATAATTTTTTTAATGAAATTAAAAAATATATAATGTGAAATAATAAATATAAGAAAAAAATTGATTGGATCCTATGAAATGGTGACAGTTTTTAATGTAATATTATCATAGGGTTTGGAAAAATAAATTTATTTTCCTAGTGTAGCACAATGGCGGACTAGTGTCATCTCACTGGAGGATATTCTTATTTTGTTTAATCACTTATTCGAAATCACCTAAGAACAAATTCTTTTCTTTGCATTGATTATTTTCTAAAAATAGTAGAGGATGTTTTAGTTTTTATTTAATTTAAAAAAATAAAATGACATGACATTTTAAACTTATACAAAAATGAAATTATTAATATAATGAGTTAAGAGGAAATAAATTGGTTTTAGGTTCGGTTGTGGGTTCCATCATTATTATCCCTTATTTTTTAAAAAATTCAGTTTAATAATTCATTCATGAAATCTCATAATGAATTACTATCCTTTTCAATTAGAAATTATGAAATCTCAAATGGATTAAGAAATATCAATTCCACCTGATCATGTAATAAGTGTTTGTGACACATCTTGGTCGAGGGGGTGCCATATTACAAGAACTGACTCAATGAATGTTGTTTCAACCATTGATTAGGTCAACTCCATTGTGTAAAGATCCAACTAATGAATAGAGGAAAAAAATATTAAGCAAAATAATATAAATATATTGATTTGAATGTCATGGGAGGAATTCACCATCCCCATGCATGATACTCATATCTACCACAAACATAAAATAAACCTTAAGAACAATTCAAGAACACCTTGACCTCTCCTGGTCAAAGCCTTGATTCGGCCTCCAATTATTGGGAGTAAGAGATCAGTTTGGTGGAAATATGAGAATAGAATAGAACAAATTAAATTAAAATAATATAATAATATAAAAATATATTGAGAATAAGAAAAAAAATAATGTGATTGAGAAAATAAGAAAGAGAAAACACGCACATAAAATCAAAAAATAAAAATATAATAAGAGGAGAGAGAGATATAATAAATTTAAATTAGATTAAAATAATAAAATAGAATGCAATTTAGAGTAAAAATAAAATAAATAAAATAAATATATATAATATTAATAAAATAATTATAAAATAAATTAATAGAAGAAGAATAAGAATAGAATTTGTATGGTTGGAGAACCTGAATAAAATTAATCATACATGGATTATTGTTAATAAACTAAAATTTAAATTAATGTTTAATTAAAACTAGAAAAAATTAAAATAAATAAATAAAATAAAGAAGAAACCAATAAGCTATAGCTTGGAGGATTCCCCCCTTTTTTGAATTCCCATCCATGGGTAGTCGAACTCCTTCTAGTCGTGGGCTTTAACCTCCTTTTAGAGGTAGTCAAGGAGTGGGTATCGATCTCCTCTTCATTGTGAGATCTTTAAAAATAATCATTAAATTTAATCCATCTTAAGGAATTAAGTTTAAATATGGAAAACACATGGTTTTTGGGAGTTTGATTTTTTTTCATAGACCAGTGGCTTATTTGGATTTCTTCATGTCGTGCATGGCTCAAGTATACAAGGATGTGGGTCAGGGGATGTGGGAGTTCTTTATACATGTAAGGGGTTCTTAGAGTGATGTTTAGTGGTACGACATGAAATTAGATTCCATCCTCTTGTTTTGGCCATCAATGTGTCTAGGGGTACCTTCAAAAAGGCTTTATGTTGGTTGGAATAGGGTTCATATGTGATCTCGAGTCATCCCAGGTGGTGAAAGTGGACTAGAACTTGATATCGATCTCCATGGGTCATAGAAATGGAGATTCTTAGATATGTAATGGTTGATGGTGGGGATGAATATGCCAAAGAGTGGAAAAGGATGGAAGAGCTAGGTGTCCAACATGAGGTGAGGTGCAGTTAATCTGAATGTTGATGTTAGGTAAAAATATGTATAACAACGTGAATAAATCACACTCCACATCGAATCCTACTCCATGTGACCAACTCCATATAACTTAAGGCATGGGATCTAAGTTTAGATATCCTACAGTATGGAAAGTCACCCATATGACATAGCACACACCCCCGAGCTGCACCACACGTGGCCCATGTGAACCTTTATCCCACCCTTACTCCCCAAGGGTTTCGCAACCCGTGGGCCACTATTTCATAGCCTAATTCCCCATACAACTCCTTCTCAGCCATGCTACATTGTTTGATGGTTGTACATGGCCGACTCACTCTACTTAAGGTGTTCAAGTGGTGTTCCATCCTCTTGAATTGAAGGATTCCTTGGAAGGTATCATATTTTTTGTAAACACCTGAGAAGATAACAATTAGAAAATTTAAATTTCTTACTACATTTTTAATGAAATAATTTCTAAAGTTCAAATTCATTTATAAATTAAAAAAAAATCAATTCTTTAATAATTTTAATTAACTTTAATTATTAATTCACAAAACCCCAATTTTTAATAAAACATTACATTTCATGTGTATTTACATTGAAAAACATTTAAAATAATTGAAATTTGTTTATATATTTTCACAATAAATGAATGTGTCATGTGTCACCCCTTAGATAATTATATCTAAATAAATTGAAATGGGAATTCAATATATGTATGGAACATGCTATTCCTTCTCTAGATCTGGTGAATTATGATAATAATATGTATGAACATACATCTTAGTTATTCAAAAGAGGAGAATCCATTTCTCATACTACTATCAATGAAGGAGCCTCTTATCTATGTGGTTTATGCAGAATTTGGGTTTGGAGTTGAGGAATCTTATCTTATTGAGGGAAGATCTGGGATGTTTATGGATCATGATTTGTAGGGTATGATTGGTCTTTATACTATAGTAATCTTAGACACAACACTAACCTCTCTATTGGATGGTTTTCCATCAATCTAAAATGATAATAACCCCTTGGGGGATGCTAAGGATAAGTGATCCTCTTGGAGTCCTTCTTTTGAATTTGAATTTAAAAGATTAAAAGGGGGTACCTGTATCTATTTTGAATGACATCAGTATGAGTTCTATCTCAAACAAACATAATTGGATGACCTATTAGTTTTCTTTTGAAAGTGAACACAAAGGTGGTCCTATGTTTTTTTAAATAACTACGTCTATTCTAATAATATAAATGGAATTAATGCTAATTCAGAGGTGGGTAAATGGTCTATAGATTCCTATTATATTCCATGTAAATTAAGTGGTGCAACTTCCTCTTTATATTAGGTTCATGTAGCTCTTAAGCAGGTAAAGATGTAGAACTCAAAAATTAGGGGGTTTTCATTGGTGTTGATTTTATGATCTTATGGACTTGTTTAGGGATCACATTGCTAGAAGAATGGTTTCATCCATGCCACAGGTCTCTACTTCCTCTAGGGAAGTTCTTATGGGGTCTATAAGCTAAGAAAATATTGCAGAGCTTTCTATTAAAGCCGAACAAACAGGGAGATATGAAAACAAAATCAATCATGAACAAGAATACCTTTTTAAAAAGTGATATTATTTTATATGTAATTACTATATCATATTCCTTGAAACTTCCTCTACAAAAGAATTCCTATCATTTTGGGATCCATAATAAGGATCTGATCAATGGGGCTACTTTATACTTCATCATAGGTTGTCTCTTGAATAAAACAGGATGTCACAACTCTTATGGTATGGATAATATAACAACAATAAATTTTAATTATTGGGATGGATCATTCAGTGTTGGATGATCTTAGTGTAGAAATTATCTTTCATACTTCAAGAGTGCTTGAGATATCATGGTACTCAAGAAGTGATGTATTAAAATAAATAGGTTAGAACTTTAATTTACACAATTGAAGATTATGATCCTTGTAACTAACCCATCACGTGGATGATAAAACAACTCCCTCACAGTAGGGGTAACTTATAAAATATTGGTTTTAGAGGTAATAAAAAGAGGTTATTTTTTATCGGCTATATCTGGGAGGTACTTTTTCATTGGAATGTTTTTTCTATTTTTGAATGATGGGTGGTTTCATCTTTCTTAAACTATTATAATCTCTTTTGTTTTTGTATTTTTTTTAATAAATAGAGTCTTTTATCACAACACATTTCAAATTATTATACAATTGGGGGAATACCAGAGTGGTAATGTCATATTGAAATTCTACATATGACAAGGGATAAAATATTGGAAGTTTCCATTGGGGTTGGAGAAAGTATGGTCCATTTATATATGATAACATTTATGATGAAACTAAAAATTTTATATACTTGGGCACTTTATAGCGCAATTTAGGACATTGGAATGACACCATTAGGCCATTAAATAGAGGGCCTTAGAGTTTTGAAATTATAATGGGATAGCTATAGAGTTTGTCAAACCTTGGAGGGGGTGTTGATCTTACCTTATTGTCCATGAGTTGTTTTATTTCTCTATTATGCGTGTGGAATGGTCCATTTTAACAATATATTTGATTATTATGTAGAAAAGGCTAAACTTTAATGGTAATCAGCTGTGGCTCCACATCTAGTAGGGGTTGGGATCAAATCCCAATGATATATTTAGTTGGATTTTGATTTTGAGAATTTTTATTCCAAGGATGGTGTGTATTAGGGTTGTTTATATGGATCGTGGATATGTATATCAGTGAATGATTACATGGATGATGGGGTGGTATTCTCTACATGAATATGTAGGGAGGCATATGTCATATCATCTTGTATGATGAGGTGCATTAGAGGTTGTTTTTTAGTTTTTAGGGGAGAGTTTTACATAGGATATGGTATGGATCCATTTAAATTTGGTTTCTTATTAGTGGTAGGGAGTGACCTCATGGGTTAGTACACTTGGCATTGACTTCGTATCCAAGCCATCAAGTTATCAAAGAATTTTCTGTGCTGCATTGAAAATAAAGGGGGTGGTCAACCAGCATTGTTGTGGATAAAAGGGGTAGGGGATTTATTCAAAATTTAGAATCAAAAGTATCTAGAAGAGGGTGTCTTTGGGGCTTAGTCAGATGGGATTAATGCAACATGTGGGTAGGTTAGTAACACAAAAAATAAGGGGATGATGAATATGGATGGTACCTAATGAAGAAAGTTGTATATATGACCGATTAGTTGGTCAAATCATTATGATGTAAGGGAGCTCTATTGGGAGTGAAAATAGTTATTGGGTTAGAAAATTTCCTGAAAAAATAGGTTGGTTAGATTTTACAGACACCGGAAGAGGTGGCATGCACGTGATGCCTAGTCAGACGAGGGATGGGGGAATCAAATAAATGTGGGTCAATGGATGATGATTGATGTGTATGACTTGGATATATAATAAATAAAGGTTACTAGATCACAATAAACTTGAAGGAAAGGATCATATCAGTGATTTAAAAAAGGTGGATTCATAAACGGTTTGCGGTGTTGGGTGATGTGAATATTTATAATGACCTTGAGATGGGGGCTGTAGATGGTGTCAAAAAAACTAGGGTACATAATATGGTTTGTATAAAATACATAGAATGGTGTATATGAAGTTAAAATATTTAAAAATTGGTGGTGAAATGATATAAACATAGGGATATTGACAGGAAAATTAACCACATAATTAGAGGGGGTGGAACCGGTTCTCATTGACATAGGGATACAGATGGGGATTCTCTACTATAAAATTAAGAAATGATCATGGTGAGTTCAAGAATTGGGGGGATATTGGGTTTCTCTAATCATGTCAGCTATTTTGTGTGTGGGGTTTTTTGTTGTATTATCCCCAATAATAAGATTAAATCTTATTCCTACTCAGTTGTTCTAGTCTTAAAGGAGAAATATTTTTCAAATAATATGGGATATTTTGATCATAATGACTCTATAGGGGTTATAAATATAAATTTTATCAACAATCCAATCAGAAACATCTTGAGGACTATTGTGACTCCAATTTATTTGGTGGGAAAGTATTTTAAATGTATTTTTATTTTTAATAAGGATGATTTTATGTATCCTAGGGATTTAATAGATCATTCAATGGAATTCATAAGGCTATGACATATTATCCTTGAAGATTATAAAGAATATATGTAACACCTTTATTAAAGTAATCTATGGTATCATTTAAGAAATGATAAATAACTTTAATCACTCCATTATAGATCATTTTTTTGTACTTGCTAAAGTGAATCTATTTATGTTTTTGTTCTTAGAAAGTGTCGAATTGACTTCTGGGGATTTGGTGATTGATAAAAACTTCTACTAATAGGGGTTTTTTCTATATTGTATTCCCATATTCTAATTTGAAATCTAATTAATGGGGGAGTGGTTTTATTAAATTAAATCATGGAATTTTCAAGATCTAGGGTTGGTATCGTCTATTCAATATTTTGAATGTGAAGAACTCCATCACTCAGATTTGGATTATAATTTAAGGAATAAGTAGTTTCTTTTAGAAACACCAGTTCTCAGGGGAGGTTTCCTTGACAGTTAGTGTTCCTACAAATATAGATAAGGAAACTAAAAAGGAATTGTATGGTCACTTTTCTTGATTATTAGTGGCGATGAACCTTATTTACAAACTTATTAGGATATTTATCTTAATTTTCATTGTATATTGATTTGATTTTAATGTTTATTATAAAAATATTCCCAACTATTGTAAGATATATGATAACATTAGACACTCTAATGATAAATGTCATAGAATATTAATTTTTAAGTATTTTTAGATAAAGGTTTACTATATTGATAAATTTAGAAATGGTAGGGGTTAAGGTACTTCCTTGGGTGGAATGACAGTCAAAAATCAAATAAATTTATATTATCAGGATCATGTAGGAGAACCCCATGGTACTACTTTCTCTTGGGAAGGAACTCTAAATTTGGATTTGATTATGGTAAGTATAGAAGGAGGTGATATGAAGGAACACAATTTTCCTTAAAAAGGGTAAAATATGATTTTGGTACCTCCAATATAATATCAATTTAAACACATATGATTTGAATAATTTCTATATCTTTTCATATAGTAGTGATAAATACTGTTTTGAGAGTGAGTTGAGATTTAGATTCAGTTGACCTATAAAAGGATAAGTTTTTAAAATATGATGATTTTAGGAGAATTAAAGATAAAGGGTTTATTTCCTTAGTTTATTTCAATGGGTGGAAACATAGGGGTTTCATTCATTGGAATGATAAAAAATTTCTAAATCATAGAGGTAGAAAGGGAAACGTTTCTATGGAACTGATTTATCTATAATAGAAAATATATCTAATTTACCCATTGATTAGGGGACCATAACTTTATGAGAGGGAATCTATATGGGTATTGATTCTACTTATATTAATATTGGTCATCCTAATATACCCATATTGGTGTGGGAGTGGTTTAGGTTAAAGGTGATTAGGGCCATGTCATGGGGTCATTTCCTAGGGTCCACAAAATTTCCATTGTTGTGTCATGTTTCATAGTGTTAGATGTAGAAAAAAAATATTATTGTTATTTTAAGAGAGGATAATAAGGGTTTGGGAGCACACTCATGTGGTGATTCCATGGAGATTTTGATTATTATTCTTCTAGTTAGTATTTTTTGATGGACTTCCCTATCGATATTCCTTTGACAAAGGTGCTACTCACTGGTGGGTATGATTGTGGATTTAAGGTGGTTCCCGATGTTTGGGATGGTGTATTCATAATGTTCTTCTCCAGGTTTGATGGTTGTCACCTCTCATTTTTTCAATTCAATGTTTAGAATCATGAAGTATTCATGGTAAAGGGTCATCTTCACATGTCATTATGAATAAAAGTTCCATTACCAAACAATTCTAATAGGTTAGTCATTCTTTAATTTCGATTCTAATTCTTTAGAAAGGATTGAAACCCTATTTTCTAGAGGATTTGGTCAATAATCTATTTTGAATTTTGCATGTGGGAAATTTTATGTGTGTTTCGATGGTACATGGGTACTTTCATATTCTATTTCCATTTAAGGAACTGAAAATTTAGTTTGGAAGACTTGGATCAGCCTCTTTTAAACCATGGTTCTTGTACTTATAGGAATGAGACTCTAAGTTCAATCCATTTATGTTATTTAAAACTTTGGTTAAACTTTGTCTAATAGTGTACAGGCTGAATTGGATTCTATGTCATCTATGAATCTTTTATAATGTTTCTATGTCATCTTGGGTTCTCATCAAAATGGATAAAGAAATAGATATTTCATGTTTTGGTAACTATGCTTATCTACTTATAGAATTTTAATTAATATCTAAATTGGTTAAAAAGTCTTACTTTCATCCTAGTATAATGATTTTAAATTATGGATTTAGTATGAGAGAGTTCCCATTTTTTTTTCAGATTTAATGGTCATTGGTCCGGACAAGTTTAATTATAGAAGGGTAGTGGTCTATGCCTTTTTATCAATGTATGGGTATGATGAAATTTGATTATTTAATAATAAAAAGGGTCCTAGGAATAATTATAGTGTTACTAAATTAGTAAAAATAAATTGGGACAGAGGATTAGGTTTTCTATAATGGGTTGAACCATTATACTAGTTGTTGAATTATAGGATCCAAGTGTGAAATTTAAAAGGGATATTGATGATGTAAAAAATTATAGCACCTTTATTCTCGATGTAGTAAATGTTTTTGGGAAGGTCTTTAATAAATATTCTACTCCTCAAAATATTATATTGGTTTCCTTAATAGTACAAGGGGATTTTGATGTTGAAGCTACTACTAGATAGGAGAATAAGGACTCTCCAAATTGCTACCATCTAATAGGGATACCAACCAACCCATGGTTTTAAAGTACATGGGATGAAATTATGGATGGTGGATTATACCATGATGTGTAACTAGTAGATGATCAATCTACAAGTGATATTTCTATGAAAGATATTATTGAACAATAACTTCATCTTGATCAAGTGATAACTTCAAGATCTCACAAAGAAAAATGAAAATTGGATGATGAAGCTCAAATGAGACTTAATCCAAGTAATATTTCTCAAACTGATAACTTGTTGGTCTTTACTAAACAGAGATGGATTCGATTTGATAGAATGTTTTAAGTGATTTATAAAACCTTAAGGGAGAAGCAGGATGAAGCTACTAAGCCTGTTGAACCTCATACATGAAAGAATTATTTGAATGATTCATATCTTTCAATCATACATTCATTGACCCCAAGGATTTGATATGTTAATATGGATGTAACTAAGGGATATTAGGTTAAGGATGTTGTTTAATCCATGAAACATGATGCTACTTTAGTTTCTATAAGGGTGAGCAGGGCCTCACCCTCATAAGTGAGTAGTAGGGTTAACACACATAATCCTTTGATATGATTTCCTCTAATAACACCTTCATGGAGTGGGACATCCAATCTTTTAGTGTTATCAAGAAAAAATAAGGAGATGATACCTTAAATGATATTATTAACATAAAGGAGTAAATTTGTTTGGTAATTATTTAAAAAATACTAAAAACTAGATATATGGAAAATATCCATGTGGGGGGGGGGGGGCTTATCTCAATATGGGTCCCTATTCACAAGCTTGTAATCTTGAAAGAATTGGAATGAATTTTTATATACATTAAAAAATTATTATTGGAAGGTATTTATAATATTTTTCTTCTAGGTTTTATTACTTTTTTAAGTTGTTCTAGATTGATGGTAGGTTTTGTTATCTAGAACCATCCTATCCTTTCTCTATTTCTACTTTTCTTTAATAAAAGCGTATTAACTCCAAACTATTTTTTTAAAATCATCATCATCATCATCATCATCAACATTATATCATATATTAGGTAAAGGAGATTACAAGAAATAAACTACATGCACATCCAAACACCATAGTGGGTTAAGCTTTATCCTTCCTCACAAGGAACAACAAGCATCCACTAGACTTGTTTTATTAAGTAATAATATCTCAAAGTATTAGTGGCCTAAAGTCCATGACATGTAATGATGTCCTAAATGATTGTGTCCCGAGTGAGTAGATGACATTATTTCATACCACCAGTCTTAAATTCATGCTGAACCCTTATCATTTAAAGTTCTAAGAATAGTGGAAGAACCTTTAGTGGGCGTTAAATTAAAATTTATTTTAATTTAGGGTTCCTGAAAACTATCTTTCACATTAAAATTATAATTAATTTATTTAGATATGACAAAATGATTACCTCATTTTAGGATCCATTCTTTGATGACATTATTGATCTTATAAAACCCTTTTATATTACCTTTATTCCACTGTAAGAATTTAAGTGTTGAATCCCTATAATGGTGACCCATAGATGCTCCTTTGATCTTTAGTAAATTCCAATTGAAATCTTGGTGATAGTGTGGTAAAAAAATTGTTTTATGTTCTTCATCTTGATCAATAAAATATCCTTCAGTCTTTAAGAAGTTATTCTCATTATTGAGAGGAAGAGTATAGGAATTCGAGAGAGAGAGAGAGAGATAACTCTGTTGTGTGCAATGACTCTCTATTCTAAAATTTTAATTAACCCTATACAATAGGCATGGACATCTATTTATAGAGCCATGGTTTAGGTTAAAATATTATTTAACTATATATTATCCCCTAAATACTATAATAATCATTAAAAAACCCCGAGTAATTTAAAAATTATAATAATATTATTTTTATGGCATGTACTAAATTTCGCATGGATAAACATATTTTTATCAGATAATAAATTAATATTTATTCCCAAATAAGGTATTGGTCTATTTGAACTTCTTAAAATTTATTAAATATCTAAAAAGTATTTAATTAAATATTTCATTAATCAATAAATATTTTTTGGTTGATAAAAATTTAATAAAATTGTTCTTTGGTCTTGAGAATAATATTTATTCTAATAAATAAATTCAAATAGAATTTAATTGAGATCAATGGAGACACATAGTGTGTGGCCCTCTAGGATTATTTCTCACTTGAATTAGGTGGGCTTGCCTAATTTCCAAGATTACTATCTAGAAACAGGTCCATGCGCTAAAAATAAATAACTTAATGTCTAATGTCGACAACCACATAGGAATGTTCACTATTTAACATAATCCCTTTTTTAGAATATCTCATTATGCAGGTTTCACATCCATTCCACCAACCTATATGGTTAACACATCCTTGTTTTACTATTTGAAATAAACATGTCGTTAAACCATGGATATGAAATTTAATGGTATGGTTCTATTCCAATCAAATGGTTGAGATATCAACTTCCATAAATATGGAAAGGAAAAATCCTTTCTTAAATTATTCATTAACAACACATCACTCATGGAGCACCTAATGTCTCCAACTTCTATAAGAGCTGTTATCATCATGGTTTAAGAAATACATCTATGTGCATGAGTTTTAACATGCATTAAAAATATAATAAAATTGCAAGGACCATTACACATGTTCATAGATAGGAATATCCGAAGACAAAAAAAGGTATTCTTATTGGTGGGTCTCTTATCATAATATCCCATCTTGAAGATTATCGCATGTGAACATCATGAGATTAATTCTCATATTCTTATGAGTACTTTCACTTAAAAATAACATTATATGTGTCCCATCATAAAATGGTATCTTAAAGTATAACTATATTTAATAATATTTTCATAGAATTCAAGGTTCTCACTATAGCGGAGAATTTTTATGATATTATTATTGTGAGAGATACTCTAGGACACTATTACATTAAAATCGTATAGAATAATGAAAAATATGTGATAAATTATTATATTAATATTCAAATTATTTAATATATTTTTAATCATTGTAAAAATATTTGGTCTTAGGATGAAAACTCCAGAAACTCATACTTGGACTTGAGCCAACTACCTACGACTTTCACTATGCTAGAACTCACATGATAATCATGTTTCTGCTGAGTCAATGATTTATTCAAGGTGTACATCATATTGTCTTCCATGGATATTATCCTCACTTTGACATCCTTTTTTTTGCGAAAAATTTCTCAAAATATGAAAATTTTATGGTATGTGATTCATCCACTGATGTGACCTTGGATCTCTGGAAAGGGCCACCGATACAATGTTATCAAAATATAGTGTGATAGGATATTTACTTCTAGGTACCACATCATGATCTTGGATGATGTTTCATATCTAAAATGATTCATTAGTTATCTTAGAAGACAAAATATACTCAGAATATACTGTAGAATCTTCCACCATAACCTAATTTAAGATCTTCTAGCTCATAGAACCTCCACTCAGAGTAAATATGTATCTATTTTGAGATTTTAGATCATCTTGGTCTATTTGTAAACTAGAATATTCATATCCTCTGATGACTTGTTCCTCATCTCCCCAATATACTAAGAACATTTTCTTCGTACATTTTAGATACATAAGGATATTCTTAACTTCAATCCAATAGACATCACCTAGGTTAACTTGATATCTTTTTACCACACTTAAGATGTAGGTGACATCTTACCCAATACATGTCATAACATACATGACTGATATAATCTCCGATGTGTATGGAATACTTTCCCTTATTTTCATTGCCTCTTGTTTCAGAGGAAACATTTTATTACAACGATAAATTCCATGTGACATTGAAGATAATCCTCTCTTTGATTATTCCATACCGAATCTCTTCAGTATGTTTTTAATATATTTTCCTTGACTTAGGCCAAGAATCCTATCAGATATATCATGAAAAAACATGATTCCAAGAATATATAATGCCTCACCTAATTTCATTATGGAAAATAAATTATTAAAACAAACCTTAACTAACTATAAGATTGGTATATCAATTAAAATTATTAATATTTCATCAACATAAACTATAATGAAAGTAAATTAACTCCCACTAAAATACTTATAGTCACAAGTATAACATTATGTCTTCAAGAATCCAAATTCTGCTATGACATCATTAAAACTAATGTTCCATGACCTGAATGCATACTTTAATCTATAAATAGATATTTTAAATTTGAAAACATTTTTGGTATCCTTTGGAGTCATACACCCTTCATGTTGTGTCATATAGACATCTTCTGGAATATTCCTATTATGGAATGCTATTTTTACATCCATTCACCAAATCTCATAGTCCTGGAAGGCCATAATGGAAAGCCTAATTCTAAAATATTTTATCATTGTAACAGGTGAAAATGATTCATCATTGTCAGCTCATTGACATGGTTTAAACCCTTTTGTAGCTAGTAACACCATATAGGTTCTGAATTTCCAATCCATGTCCAGTTTCTTATTGAATGCCCATTTACTACCAATGGGATTCACATCTATAGTAGGATCTACCAAAATCTGGACTTGGTTTTGGTACATGTAATCCATTTCATAATTCATGTATTCTAGAAACAAGGTAAAATATTTGACACTTTCTTCTTTCTATTAGTTTAGAGGATCATTATATCCACTAATAATCAATCACCATCTTTAGTGACTATAAAACCAAACTTCTCTAGTTCTCTAACTTCTCTTGTACTCCTATAAAGTACTCATGTATCTCAAACAACATCTTACTTGGGTATTTTGGAAATATATTCCTATGATAAATCTTGTGTATCTTGTTCCTAGACTTAATCAAATTCTATCTCACTCCCAGTATCTCTTTTGGATTTATGACCATTCTAAAGGAATGCGGGAAGTCTATCAATTAATACCTTTTAGTTTAAAGTATTTCATAGGAAGTATCCCTTTGTCTCTTAATGATATCCTATAATGATACAATTTTTACCTCAAGGTGAAAGTTTGTTACTTGAAGGGACCTTACCAAATGATTCACATCCCCACACATGTAAGTATGAATACATTGGTTTACTTCTATTCCAAAATTCGTATGAGATATCATCTGCCACATTAGTTGGCACTCAGTTTATTATGTATAATATTATTTATAATGTATATCCATAGAAGGATAATTTAAGAATTTCATAACTCATCATTTATCTCACCATGTCCAACAAGGTGTGGTTTATCCTTTCACATTCACCATTACATTCAGATGTATAAGGTTAAGTGATTTGATATAGAATCCTAAAATATCATAAATTATCAATTATATATTGATTAAGATATTCTCTACCATAGTCTGAGTGGATTTATTATGTTTCTCACCAAACTAGTACTCAACTTCATTATTGTGTTCCTTGAATCACACAAAGGAATATGACCAAAACCTCAACAAATATACTTATCCATATATAATAAAATAATAATCAAAAGTTATTAAGTATGAGTACCAACCCCTTTATTCAATTGGAAATAGTCCACAAACATGGGTATAAACTAATTGAAGAATCTCTCTGGCCCTTTCACCTTTTCCACTAAATAGGGCTTTGGTCATTTTTCCTTATAAACATGAATGACATAAACGAAATGTTTTTAGTTCAAAAAAAAAATATAAATATGTTTCTAGGTGTAATTTAGTTAAACAGTTATCATTTACATGACCCATACAGTGATACCCATGTTGGGTTTGGTATATGTCATGTGATATAGTTTTATTAACAATTGTTACTACTTGGTTTGTTTAATATAACACATAGAAAAAATTATTTAAATGTACATTACCATAAAAAATAATACCTTTATAAAAGAAGAAAAATTTATTCCTAAATTTGAAAATAATTCCATCAATATCAAGTCTAGATATAGAAATATTGTTTTTGTTTACGGATGGAACATAATAAAAATCTTTTAAAACAAAGATCAATCCAGTTTGAAACATGAGGTGGTAGTCACTAATAGTTACAATAACAATTTTAACTTCATTGGATTATCATATATCTACCTACCCATGGTCAATATTTATGAATCTACTTGTTTCATGTATTTCAATACATATGTGAGAACAAAAATATTATTGAGATGGTATGTGGAGTATGATATACTCTATAATATCAAATTTAGGGTCAAAATAATATAGATACTGAATGAAGTATCTAATAATTCTCAAAATATAGGGGGGGGGGGTAAATTGTATACTTTAAAAATTTCCTTTGGAACTTTTGAAGATTATTATTTTTAAAAAGTTTAAACAAGGTAATTATCAAAACCTCTAGTTATACACACTTCCTAGATTCCAGAAATATGATTCCAAGAAAGTGATTCCAGATAAGATGGTTTCGGAAAATGAAACTTAATGAAAGTTTACAAAGATAAAGATTCTACCTTAAAGTGTATTGAATCTTACTAAATCAGAGTATACAAGTATAAGGAAGTATAACATAGTTATACGTTCCTCAACAATCAAAATGTAGCGGAAAACTTGAAACAAACCAAGTAACAAGTAATAAATCTTATAACCCAAAGAGAAGGGTATCCAACAGCCTTGGATAAAAGGTCCCTTGAATTATACTTTCAAGAAAGTCTGTCTTACCCACACTAGGGTAAGCCCTCGATACAAAGATCAGTGTCTGTCTTGCTATCCCCACAAGTGCTCAACTTCAAGGTAGTCAGCACCTCTGTCTTCCTCAGAAAGGAAGTCCTCAAACTTTATGGTAGTCAGCACCTCTGTCTTCATATCCCCGGAATTCCTCTAATGCAATCAGAAACATTCTGAGTCATACGAAGCAAATCTAACCAAGATGTTCAGTACGAACTAAGCATGAGAGTCTCTCTCTAGAAAACACCTCAACAGCATGTGATATATAGATTCACTGAATTGTTGTGAGCTCTTTCAAATGAGCTCTTATTTATAGGCTCATCTCTAATGGTTGGCTCCCTCCTCCAACGGTCATATTTTTCCTTGAATTTTGGAGGGACCTGTACATGTGTCACTCAAACAACGGTTAGTTAGTAACTGAATGCACGACATCGTTTTATAACAAAAACAAGTGTAAGAAAAAATATGGTTACGTAACTAAAATAGAATATACAGAATGTAAGTGAATAAAAGTTTGGAGTCTAACCAAAAACACATGTAGTGTTTATAATACAAGGATATTCAGATTCTGTTTTCTAAGGAATTTTGAACCTGAAATCTATAGAATTACGGAGTTTAATTTCAAGGAAATTCAGAATCTAGATTCATAAGAATTAAGAACCTGAACTTACAATGTTTGGAGTTAGAGTTCATGAGAATTTGAAGATAGAACATACAAATTTCATAGAATGAATTCATTAGAATTCAGAGTCAGAACTCATAAGAGTTAGGAGTATGAATTCAAAAAACTTAGAGTTAGAAATCATAAGAGTTCAGAGTCTGTATTCAAAGAACTCGGAGTCAAAACTTAGAAGAGTTCAGAGTTTGAGTTCAAAGAACTCAGAGTCAGAACTCCTAGGAGTTCGGAGTCTGAATTCAGAGAACTCGGAGTCAGAAATCAGAAGAGTTCGGAGTCTGAATCAGAGAACTCAGAGCCTAAATTTGGATCCTAAAAACATAATGATCTTTATCTAAGTATTATATGATTCTGAGGTTTTAGATATGAAACCAAATTTTAATGTTAGACAATATAATAAAAAATGTAAAACATGGTAAGGATAAATTTCCTTGGGAAATGAAAATTTTCCATATTAAAGTAAAACATAGGGTAATTTTAAATATGCCTTGAGATAAGGTGTTTGTGATTTTCAAAACATGAGGATTGGTAAACTCCTAAGGAAACATTATTGACTCAACAATCTCCACCAACATGAAGTAATGGAAAATTCATAAGGACACCTTACTGACTCATCAATCTCCCCCCTTTTGGAAATCACAAACATCCTTATTAAAAAGAAATTAAGGACTTAGGAAATATTTTTCTAGACTATGAAAATAAAACTTATCTCCCTTATCATATGGGCAAAGATGAATACGACTAACTCCCCCTTAATCTTTGGAACACAAAGGATTGTATTCTAGATTTCTAGAAAGATATTTTTCATTATCTTGAGTACAGAAATCTCTGTAATGAAAAAACCCCCCTTAGATAAACTCCCCCTTACTTATGAATATTCCTTCTTTACTTAGTATTCTTTTTCATTCCTCCCCCTTTGTGATTTTCAAAAAGAATTTGAGGGAATGGAAAAAAAATTATAGTACCTGAAATATTAGTACAACACATCCAAAATACAATCAACCAAAAAATTTATTATGATTAGAAAGAATTTGTACAAGGAATAAAAGTACAACAAAAGACCGGATTGCAATAATGTTATCCTTCTTTTTCCTTGAGCTCTTTATGACCTTACTCTACTTTCTTAAGAAGCTGATCTTGATCCTCAGCTTTCTTCTCTAAAGCATTGATTCTTTCTTCCTGAGACTTAAGAGACTCTTCATGAGCCTCCATGACTTCTTTCTACTTGACAAGATTTTCTTCTATCTCAATCCAAAGATCTCTTTATCTCTTCCAGCTTTGGGAAAAAGAATAAAATTTCCCATTCAGATCATTTACTTCTTGAATTGGAGAATTTTGTTCCAAAAGTTAGCTTTTTCTCAAAGATACTCGTGAGATCCTTGATCTTACCATCTTCAGTGTGAAAAGCATCCTTGAAAATTTCTTGAAACACATCATGTTCTCTCAAATCGTCAACTATATTATTTGACCAGCCAACCATTTTCATACAGGACCTTTTGTGGGCATTGTAGTTAATAAAGAAATTTTTGAAATCAGCCTCAAGCTTAACACACTTGTCCATCACTATGGATACTGAATCTAATTTCTGATTTAGTGTGTGTTGAAGAATCTGGCATCTAGAGTCTATGATTGGGAAATTCTGAATGGTGCCAACCAACTTCTTTAATGACTACACAACAAAATCATGTCCTAGAGATGATGATTCCGAATCTGAGACTTTTCTAGGTGAAGGATATATCTCTAGCTCAGCAAGTTTCTTCTTTGAAGATCCACCAGCTTCCTTATTCATAATAACTTTAGTAGGTGTATCAAAAGCCACCTATTTCTCCTTATCAGTTCTCAGAGAGGCTTCCTCGTCTGGAGATTCTTGTTCACTATGAGACAGCTGAACAATTATATCTTCATCTATCTTCTCCTTCTATGCTCCTGCCATAGCATCTTCAGGATGAACAAAATTATGATTAAAACTATCTTCCTTAGAAAGATTTTTCACTTCATCTTCATCTTTATCAACCTCTCTTTTCTGATCTTTCCCATGTGTATCATGTTTTGAATATTCTACTTCTGAAGTTTAGATTGAAAATTTTTCAGATGGACTTTTTTTCTCATGGAAGTCTTCAACTTGTTTTATAAGATCTTCTGTGTCACCACTTCTTTCTTCTTCTTCCACTTCTTCCAAAATGTTTTCTACATCTTTTTATTTTTTCTGAGTGACAAATTTTCCCCTAGAGTTTTAGGTAAATCTTCTACCAGGAAGGATTCTAGTATCGGAATTTGTTCGGAATCTTTTTCAGTATCCATCAGAAGGGATAGAACAATCTCAATTTCAGAAATATTCTTCTTTTGATTCTTTTCTTTTGCTTTCTTCTCAAGATCATCCGTAGTCTTCTCTTTCAAAGCCTTTACTTATGTAGTATCCAAGCCAAACTATGGCTCTCCTTCCGTCCAGTTTTTCTTATCTACCCTATATTTTGCTACAACCTCATCCAGATATGATTTTTTCTTCTTAGGTTTATGAGGTTTGGATTGAGCTTCCTTAGCTTTTGGGGTTTTCTCTTCCTCTTCTACTTCCTTCAACTTCCTCTTATTTGCAACATTTCTCAAAGGTTAAACCACTTATTAATTTTTAAAAATAGCTTCAGGTTCCTCCTCTGGTAGGTCATAAAATTCTCTTGAGTCTTTATAAAATCCAATGTTAACACTCTTCAAAGTATCATCATTGACTAGCATGGATTTTCAATTCCTTGGCATTGAACTGAAAGGAATTTTGAAAGATTCTAGACACTGAACAATCAGCTTTGAAAGAATGGCTGGATACATAATTATCTGAGCATTAATGGTTCCATTCTTAATATTCTCAATCATAATGAGAATATGAATAACCAAATTGACCTTCCTCAGGTTCACCAGAGAATCTAGGATGTACATGTAACTCTTTTCCAGTGTGTCATTTTCACCTTTTCTTGGTATGATAAATCCTTGAACCCATAATTCAAGGATCCGATTATTTTTAGATAGGTGAGAAATATTTGAAGTCTTGACATCTGTAAAATCTTGGAACTCCATAGATTCCACCTTTACAAAGCTTCCTTGAACATCTTACAACTTATGAGAATAGAAATAATCTTCTCTTTCATATGTAACTCCAATCAAAATAGCTGCCTTAATGTATGAAAGAGCATAAGTCGTTCCATATATTTTGATGGAAAACTTCTCTATGACTTCATCCTTGAAGAAACTAACTGATTCATAAAACTCAAAAATAAAATCCAGATATACCAGATCCTGATCCCATGGCTTTGATATGCAAACACTCTCCCATCCATTCAATTTTATGTTCATCAAAATGATTGAATCATACTTAGTGAAAAAGTTCAGATGCACCAACCTTTCTCCATACACCTGCCACTCCAAAATTGGCTTGATATTAGATGTATATTTCTGATAGGATTCTTCTACAGACACTCAGAATTGATAAAACTCTGAGAATTTCAAAACGGGCTTATGTAGGGGGTCAGAACTTCAGCACACGAGAACTTGAGATCGATGTGGGACCACCCTTCGAGGGTCCTTTATATAGGTGTTGGAAGTGACGATTCATCTTCCAAAATCAATCCAATGGCTGAAAATCCTTCTGATCAGATCTAAAGGTTCATATGATAGTTGCTAAGAAAACTTTATATAATCCGATCTTTTGAGGATTTTAAGAAAAACATTTGGATTTAAGAAAAAGGGAATCTGAAATTTTTAAAAAACAAATGAAAATACCAAAAAGTAAATGATGATTATGAAAACTTATGAAAAGAAATATACCTTTCATAGTTTCGGAGAGATTATTCATATTGAGGAAAAAAATTTCTTGGAGAACATTAGATTCTGAAAAATTTTCATTATGAAAAAATTTTAAAACGAAAAACTTCATTACCAAAAATTTTGAGTATAGAAAACTCCATTACGAAAATTGTGAGTAATAAAATCTTCATTAAGAAAATTTTGAGACTACGAAAAAAAATTTAGGCTATGAAAAAGAAATTTCCATTATGAAAAAATTTTAGAGTGCGAAAAAATTTCTATTACGAAAAAATTTAGTACAAAAAAAAATTTCCATTACGAAAAAAATTAGACTACGTAAAAAACTATTTTAGAAAAGAAAAAAAACAAAAAAATATACTACCCATATAGAAAAGAGTTTATTAATGTAATGAGATTGATTTCAGCAGGAAGTTAATAAATATGATTACCTTATCTTTATCATTACTAACTTCTATTTAATGTATTAAAATATATAAGAGGGTATAGATTTTGTGAAAATATCAGAAAGTTGAGATTTCATTTAGATAAATTGAAGAATGACATATTTTGTGTGTGTGTGTGATCCCTAAGAAAGTGATGCCTAATATCAATGTGTTTTTCATAAGAGTGATATGCTGGGTTTTTTCTTAAAGTAATGGCACTAGTATTATCACAAAAAATTCTTGTTTTGGTAGCACTCATTCCATAGTCTGTGAGTGTTTGTTGCATCCACAACACTTCAACACAACAACTTCCAGCTGCTACATATTTAGCTTCAGCAGTGGAAAGTGCTACTAAGTGTTGCTTCATTCATGAATGAGAAACTAATGAATCTATTAATAAATTACAAGTTCCGGATGTACTTTTTCTATCCATTCTACATCCACCAAAGTCAGTATACAAAAAACTTTTTAGAACAAAAATAATTTCCAAAAGTATAAAAGAGTTCTAAATTCATGGTTCCCTTTAAGTAGTGAAAAATTCTTTTCAATACATTTAAATGAGATTCCTTAAGGTTTGATTGATATGTTTCACCTAAGAATATAGAAAACATTAAGTCTAGATGGCTAGCTATCAAAGTAATGTAAACTTCCTATCATACCACTAAAAGATGTTTAATCTACTGGTTTCCCAGCTTCATCAAGATTAAGTGAATTTGAGGTACCAATTGGAGTACTTATAATCTTAGTGTTGTAAAATCCATAATTTTTAAGAAAATATTTAATATAATTATGTTGGGATATATAGATTCTTTCTAGTTTTTGAGAAATTTGAAAACAAAGGAAAAATGTTAACTCACCCATCATACTCATTTCGAACTCAGATTTCATTAGATCCATAAAGGAATCAGTTAAATATTGGTGAGTTGAACCAAATATAATTTCATCAACATAGATTTGAACAATCAAAACATTTTTATTATCTTTGTTTATAAAAAGGGTTGTATCTGCATTTACCATAACATAATTATTTTGAAGCAAAAATCTTGTAACTCTACCATACTAGGCTTGAGGGGCTTGCTTAAGTCTATACCAAGATTTTTTAAGTTTAAAAACATGTTCAGGATGTTTTGTATCTTCTAAACCTGGAGGTTGTTCAAAAAACACTTCCTCTTGAACATAACCATTAAAGAAAGCACATTTCACATCCATCTGAAAATGTTTGAAATTGAAGAATGATGCAAAGGCAAGTAAAATACGAATAGATTCAAGTCTAGCTACTAGAGCACAGGTTTCTTCATAGTCTATTCTTTTTTGTAGATTATAGACTTTAATAACCAATATTGATTTATTTCTTTATATGATTCCATTTTTATCACAATTATTTCTGAAGACCCATTTTACACTAATAATAGAAGTTTCCTTAGTACTTTCAACCAAGGTCTAGAATTTATTCCTTTCGAATTCATTTAGCTCATCTTGCATAGATTTTATCCAATTATCATCACCTAAAGCCTCATTAGTGTTTTTTGGTTCTCATTGGGAATGAAATGAAAGATTTTCTACTTCAATTATTAAGGAACTTCTTCTCCTTACAGATTGATTCACATCACCAATGATACTATCAATGGGATGATTCTTAAGAAGCAACTGATTTGGGTTTTGTAAAACCTATTCATCAACATAGGGTAGGAAATCTTCTAGGGTAATTGTTTCAGAAATATCTTCTTGGACATTTTCATTATCAGAAGGATCTTCTATCAAGGGTTGATAATCACTTTTTGAAAACCCATCCAAAGATATAGGTTGGGGTTGTATAAAAAAAACGATCAGTTTCATCAAATTTAAAATGTACTATTTTTTCAACAGTGCCTGTGTTTTTATTTAAAACTCTATAAGCCTTAGAAGTTGTAGAATAACCGATGAAAATTCCTTCATCAGATTTTGGTGAGAATTTTTGTATATTATCTTTAGTATTCAGAACGAATACCTTGCAACCAAAATCCTTGAAGTCAGAATGTCTAGGTTTTCTACCATTCCATAACTCGTAATGAGTTTTATTAAGAAAATGTCTAATCAAAACTCAATTTATATTATAACAAGTAATACTTACAGCTTCAACCCAAAACTTTTTGGCTACAGAATACTCACTCAACATGGTTCTCGTTATCTCTTAAATAATTCTATTTCTTCTTTCGATAGAACCATTTTGTTGAGGTGTACTAGGTGCTGAGACGTTATGAGCAATTCATTTTGTACTACAAAAAGTTTCAGAGTCAGAATTTTGAAATTCTCCTCCATGATCACTATGAATAGTTATCAAAGGAAGGTTTTTCTCATTTTTAACTTTGGCTCTAAAATTTTGAAATAAGAAAAATATTCATATTTATTTTCTAGAAAATAGACCTATATAAATCAAGTGTAATAATCAACTAAGAAAAATACATAATACTTGCCTCCAATTATTCCAGTTTGTGTTGGTCCAAAAAGATCCATATGCACCAACTATAATGCATCAATGTTTGAGACTTAACCAATTGATTTAAAACTTGATTTATGTTGCTTTCCATATTTACAAGGATCATAAACATTTGAAGAATAAAATCTAAGCTCCAGTAGATCCTTAACTAGTCTTTTCTTAGAATGTTTTCATAGGTTCCTAAGGTTACAGTGACCTATCCTTCTATTCCATAACCAAGAATGATCTTCCATTGCACTAAGGCAAGGTAGTTCTTGGCTCCTAAGGTCCTCTATGTTTAGTTTATATAAATTCTCCTACCTATGGACAGAAAGAATAAATTCTTCCTTAGAATTGTGTACAAAAACTTTTCATTCAAAAAATTCACAAGGTATCCTTCATCACATAATTGAATTATGCTAATGATATTGTGCTTAAGACCCTTAACAAACAAAACATTTGAAATCAAAGTTTTTCCAAGAAGAATGATGTTACCTATACCAATAATTTCTCCCTAAACATTATCTCTGAAAGTTACTTTTCCTCCTTTAATATTTATATTCAAAGTATTTTTTTGTTACCAGTCATATGTCGGAAACATCCACTATCCATGTACCATGTATTGCTGCTGGTACTTTCTCTATTTTCCTGAAAATAGAAGAGTTAGGCTTTTGGAACCTAAAATTTCTTGGATCCCAAAATTTCAAAAATATAAATATTAGGTACCCACATTTTCATAGAAAGATAGGATTTATTAAATCCTAAATAATGGGTTTTGTTTAGGGAAAAGTTTCTTGCCCAATTCCCACCACACTGACACTTAGTGCCAAATGGATCACATTGAGGAACAAAATAATTGTTACTAAAATTCTTTTTAGAACTAGTATAACCAAATACAGAATTATTCCTTACAGGTCGGATTTGAGAATACATATTATCAAAACTTTCTTTACCTAAGGTAATGTTTGAAAAACACTTCCTCAAGGAAAAAATTTCGGATTTCAATCTGATAACTATGGTATTGTATTCAAAATCATTTTATTTAGAACTATAGTTAGGCTCGAAAACATTTTTCTTACAAATTAAATTTTCTAGATCCCTAGAAAATTTATCCTTCTCAGAATTTACTTCCTCAAGGTTTTTTGAAATACTTTCAAAATCAAGGGTTTTCTTATCAAGATATTTTAAAAGATCCGATATTTCCTTTGTATGTATAGAAACCCAAGAATTTTACTTATCAATGTTCTTGTTGACTTTACAATTTTCATTCTCAATAAGCTTAGTAAACCTAGAGAATTCTTCATAGGAAGGTAAAGTATCATATTCATCAGAAGAATATTCTTCATCTGAAGATTAATAGTATTTATCATTACTATAATTTGCATTCAAAGAAACATTGGTCATTGAATCAGCATTTTGTAGCTTATCCATTAAGAAATGATTTTCAAATGGTAGTCTAGCTATTAGACCAATATTCTTCTGTCTATAAGATTCGTAATCTTATGATTCATCAGAAGAGTCACCACCACTGGAACTACATGTGTCATTATATTTTAAGTCTTTTTTAGCTTTATCTTTGTAGTAATTATTTCTGTTTCTCTTAGAATGATTTTCCTTTCTTTCTTTTCTCTTAAGCATAGGACAATCAGGTCTTATATGTCCAGCTCTCTTGCATTCATGACATGTAACTTCTGAATCTTTCTTATCTTTCATTTCTTTCTTCTTATATCTGGATTGAAAGTTATTCTTTCCAACAATCTTGTTCATCCATCAAGCAAGATTTCCTAGTTCATTTTCTGAAGATTAACTTCCACTAGATTCGGATTGTATAACAACCTTATTAGATTTGGATCTTGTTACTCTCTCAAGAGTCTTCGCTTTCATATTATTTGAAGTTTTAGTATAAGAAACACTACCATTACCATTATTCTTCTTTAAATTATCACCACATCTCTTCATTCAAGTCTCGTGTTGAAGAAGATTTCCTAAAAGTTCATCAAGATTAATCTGAGTAACCTTTCTATTTTCATCAATAGCAGTTCTCTTGGATTCCCACTCATTAGGAATGATGTCTATGATTTTCTCCACAAGAGCTTCATCATCTAATCGTTTCTCACCCATGGATTGTAAACAATTTATGATAGTAATAAATATATATTTCACCTTACATATGGGTTATCCATAAGTAAAGAAAAAACCATGATATTCAGCTCTGAGCATGGATCTTCTAGTTTCAATGTCTTTTGAAGTTCCAAATTGTGTAACTTCAAGTTTCTTCCAAATACAATTTTCTACTTCACAAGATGAAATTTGGCTATATATATTTCTAGTCATGGAACAAATCAAAGTATTGTGTACCTTATAATTTAGTTTATATTCATGATTTTCTTGATTTGTGAAAGTATTAACTTCCTTGTCAGGGATTTTATAACCTCTAGTAATCATAACAAAATTATCTACACTAGTATTAATAATACATATCTTCATGTGATCTCTCCAATATTCATAATCATTCCCATAAAAAATAGGTGGTCTGGTTGGATTTAGGTTGTCAATGGAACCAACACTGATTTTTGCCATCTTAAAGAAAACTGTCTCTACACAAACTTGTTAGTAGTAAGGTTATGTAAACTTGTTTAATATTCCTCCACATGAAAAAAGTAGAACAATGAAAAACTAATCAAGGAAAACTTATATGTGAATAAAAGTATTTAATATACCTTCTATGATAACAATTTTTGAATTGGTTCAGAGTATGTGGTAGCCTTTCTCTGATAGAAATTGTTGATAT
The DNA here is from genome assembly GCA_963277665.1 of Viscum album. Taxonomy (NCBI): domain Eukaryota; kingdom Viridiplantae; phylum Streptophyta; class Magnoliopsida; order Santalales; family Viscaceae; genus Viscum; species Viscum album. The sequence continues at coordinate 408,705,772 of OY728125.1, read as the reverse complement.
TGTATGTGGAGTATGATATACTCTATAATACCAAATATAGGATTGAAATAATATAGATACTGAATAAATTATCTAATAATGCTCAAAATACAAGAGGGGGTAAATTGTATACTTTAAAAAATTCCATTGAAAGTTTTAAATATGATTATATTTAACCAAGTTAAACAAGGTAATTCACAAAACCTCTAGATATACACAGTTGCTAGATTTCAGAAATATGATTCCGAGAAAGTGATTCTAGAAAAGATGGTTCTGGAAAATGAAAATTAATGAAAGTTTACAAAGATAAGGATTCTACCATAAAGCGTATAGAATCTTACTAAATCAGTGTATACAAATATAAGAAAGTATAATATAGTCACACATTCCTCAACAATCAAAATGCAGCAGAAAACTTGAAACAAACCATGTAACAAGTAGTAAATCTTTTAACCCAAAGAGAAGGGTATCCAACAACCTTCGATAAAAGGTCCCTTGATTTATACATTCAATAATGTGTGTCTTACCCACACCAGGGTAATCCTTCGATACAAAGATTTTGGTCTGTCTTTCTATCCCTAAAATCCATAAACTTCAATGTAGTCGGCACCTCTGTCTTCCTCAACAAGGAAGTTCTCAAACATTAAGGCAGTCAGTACCTCTGTCTTCCTATCCTCATAAGTCCTCGAATGTAATCAACAAAATTCAGAGTCACAAGAAGAAAATATGAACAAGATTTTTAGTTTTCACTAAGCATGAGATTCTCTCTCTATAAAACACTTCAACATCATGTGATCTCTAGATTCATCAAACTGTTGTGAGCTCTTTCAAATGAGATCCTATTTATAGGATTAGCTCCAACGGTCATCTCCCTCCTCCAATGGTCATATTGTTCCTTGAATTTCAGAGGGACCTGTACCTATGTCACTTAAACAATGGTTAGTTAGTAACTGAATGCACGACATCATTTTCATACAAAAACAAGTGTAAGAAAAAATATGGTTACATAACCAAAATCAAATATTCAGAATGTAAGCAATTAAAAGTTTTGAGTCTAACCAAAAAAACATTCAGTGTCTATAATACAAGGATATTAAGAGTATTTTTTCTAAGGAATTTTGAACCTGAACTCTATAGAATTTCAAAGCCTGAATTTCACTGAAATTTGGAATATGGATTCACAAGAATTCATAACCTAAACTTACAAATTTTGAAGTCAGAGTTCATGATAATTTGAAGTCAGAACTTAAAAAGTTCAGAGTCTAAATTCCTTAGAATTCAGAGTCTGAACTTACAAAGTTTTAAGTCTAAATTAATTTGAATTCAGAGTCTGAATTCAGAGAACTGGGAGTCATATCTCATAAGATTTCAGAGTCTAAATTCAGAGAACTCGGAGTCAGAACTTAGAATATTTCAGAGTCTGAATTCAGAGAAATCGGAGTCAAAACTCATAAGAGTTTGGAGTCTAAATTTAGAGAACTCAGATTCAGAACTCAAAAGTGTTTGGAGTCTGAATTCAGAGAACTCGAAGTCTAAATTTAGATCCTAAAAAAAGAATTATCTTTATCTAAGTATTATATGAATCAGAACTTTTAGATATGAAACTAAATTTTACACTTAGACAAGATAATGAACAATGAAAACATGGAAAGGATAAATTTCCTTGGGAAAGTAAAATATTACTTATGAAAGTTCAACACAGGGTAAAATGATATTTTCCTTGAGATAAGGTGTTTTTGATTTTCTAAATACGAGGATTGGTAAAGTCATAAGGAAACCTTATTGACAAAAAAATCTCCCCATACATGAAGGAATGAAAAAGTCCTAAGGACACATTATTGACTCAACAAATATATATATAATTACCAATTTATAGAAACAAATAAATTAAACTTGATAACAAACACAATTAAAACTTACCCTTTCTTCTTACATTGGGTGTATTTTTTCTTCTAGTTTCCATTCTTTCAATATGAAAAATAAACAACATCCTATTCCCTTGATTACCCCTTGATCTTTCTCTTCTTGTAAAGGCATTTTGAAGAAGATTTGGTCTTAGAGTTATTTTGTTGTCCATTCTATTTGTTCACCATATGGATTCAAGTATTTTCATTCTTTTCCACCCTATATACTTAGTGAAGAAGTGTAATTATATTTGGGAGAGATTTATCAATATTGATCATACTAAAAATAACAACAATGATAGATAATGTATGTGGGAGTGATGGAATAGTGATATCGATATACAATTATTTAGGATTTTTAAACCATAGAACTTATAGAACATTGATGTAGACAATGTGTATGACTACATGAGGCCTAGCTGGCACTCCCTCCCCAAGTTTACTTTTAAAGAGTGCTTTTGATATCTTAAACTGTTACTATATTACACTTTTCAAGTATAGACCATGGAGATGATCGATCATTTAATAAGCATCCATGTCTACATGAGACTTAATGAGCTCACTATAAATATATTTAAATCATAAAATATTGAATGTTCACCACATGATTCAAGTGATTTTAATAGAAAAAAATCTTTACTACTTTACTATTTAGTAAGCATATCATAAAGCGAAGATTCTAGCATGTTATATTTACGCTCATGGAGAAACACGTCTTGAAGGTGTTTGATCCATTCATGGAAGTTACAACTAGTGAGGAAGTGGTCTTTCTACAATATAGATCATATAGATATTGTGTAAGATGAAATGTCTATTTATTCTAAAATTTAAATGAGAATATTACTTTTTTTTATTATAATTAATTTGAGAAATAATGAAATTAATTTTATCAAGTCTCCCACTATTTTTATAAGTCTCAATATCCCTCACCATTGAAATTGGAATAACCTATAACATAAGATATTCTAGTAGAAATTATCCACATTTCTATTCTTTATGATCTAGAATTAAACCATGAGATCCATGAGAATGTACTGAGGTGGTCAGTCCTTCCAACTATGGGCTTGTAGTTCCATGATTTATTGAGTGGACTCCCAACCAAAAATCATGGCTAGGATTTCATTAAAACTTTCATTAATTTTTTTATTGAATAGACATTGGCCATTAAATTCAATACATGTTTTTCTAAGTCAACCCAAAACTCTCATAAGAACACCTCGATAAAAAAAGTGTTGAGAATTTGGACTTATAAACACTTAGTACTATGGTTTCATACCCAATAAAGTAATTAAATTATTAGTATGATTTAATATTGAGGGATTTTATTTTATTAATCATAAATTTTTTATTATTTTATGATTTATATTATTTATTAATATTAAGTTAATTTTTCTTAATTAATTAAACATGATGGATAAAACATTTACACATAATCCATTTATTTTAATTCCATATTTTCACATTAATTCATCAATTTATTTGATCAAGGTATTTCATCCATAAATTAAATAATTCATAGACATAAATAAATAAATGACACAATCATGGGATTATCTAATGGTTTATTTATTGGGAAAATAATTGATTCTTTGTTGAAGTTTTCATCAAGAAATCAATATCTGTTGGTGGATAAAGCGGTGATGCTTGAAAATTTTTTATAGTATCACTTGATGGAATTAGATTTTGTGCTTGATAAATTTCCCATTTTAAATGTGATTATTGTTTAACTAAGCTTATGTTTTAAGACATGTGTCAATATGAATGAAATTTTGTTTTGTTCCAGATGAAAAGCAAGAATTTTAATAAAGACCTTGAAAAAAATATTTGACTACACGAGGAATTATGAGATTTTTTTCCTAAAAATTTATAAAGTTATATACTATTAGTGAAGGATATTTTTCTTAAATTATTATATGATATAGTTGAAAAGTTTTTTTTAAAGTATTATGTTAAATAATTGTCCAACCAAGCCAACTTGGCTAGCTAGATCAACCAATCATTATGGGATCATTGTTCAACCATGATTGAGAAGTAAAAAATCCAGTTAAAAAGGTGGAATGTGTGAGTGGGATATTTTATAGGGCCATAAGAGTGTATTTAGATGGTCTATGAGTGCTGGTGGTCCATTATGGGTGGGTGTGGCCCATGCGGCGAGTGTGTGTATGTCTGTTGTGGGTGTTGATCCCCTGATGTCAGCTCATGGCGGTAGTGACATGAATTATATTTAATGGGAGTGCTCAAACAATTTTTCCATTGATATGGGATAATAGAGGGCCATCCACTGTTCAACCATCGTTAAAAATATAAAAATAAAATCATGTTTGTATGCTCTATTTAATCTGAGTCGTCTGATCAATTTTGGGATCATCTTCTACCTATGGAAAATTGTGAGTTTAGTTACGTGGTTATTATTCTATTTAAGGTATGAGGTTACCATGTTAAAGTATGAATGATGAATCAAGATATCTCTAATGATAATTCCAATTCTTATTCATTGATTTAATGATGGATGTGGTCATCATAAAATTAACACATGCATCATGGGAAGTATGTGATCCATTCTCATGAAAATTGTCACAGATGTTTTGGAGAAGCTTGAAGTTATGATTTCTCCCATGATAAAGCATGATATAGTATATTGGTGAGATAAAAATGATAATTTTATGTTGTTAAAACTACATGCATGAAAATAAAATAAAGGAGTTGATATTGCTATGCAATTGTAGAAGTAATAATTCTTGTAGCTGTTTTTTGTGCAAAGCAACATAGTTGTTTGTAGAATAAAATAAAACAAATGATTCATTAATGTATTTATTTTATCTGAATATCCATTTTCATAATTTATCAATATTTCTTATTTTATATTTAATTGAGTATCTCACACAGAAGAATGTATAAAATAAGGGTTCATGTAGCTGATTGTTATGGGGAGATTCACATTTCCATTTCCATTACGTAAGTGATTTCATGAAGGCAAGAAAATTACAGTTCAATATTTATGAGCCTATGATTGAATATTTTTATAAGTTATGGATTTTTTAATACTATTTAAATAAATTTGATGATATTTTAGTCTTCTAGATATTTTAAATGAGAAGGTATTTCAATATTTCACATAGATCATGCAAAGTGATTACACAAATTTTGTATCCACTCTAGTGAATGAAGATACTAAGAGTTTAGATATTCAATAAGATCTTTATATTGTTAGTAATACTTTACTTAGCTTTAATATTGTAGGATGACCTGTGATAAACTAGATATATAAAAACAAATATTATTTTATGATGAATAGTTACTCCAAAATGAATATTTGAGATAACACACTCATTTTAGGAACAAAGAGCACCCATGTGACTTGTTTACATGAAGGTGAAGGAAAACTGAATGATCTAATCATGTTATGAAGATATCATGAAGAAATTATTTCTTACATGAAGGAATTAAGGAATTGTGAATACTCCCACAAAAACCCTTATCTCGGGAAGATTAAATTCTCGAGCCATTAAGGTATCGTGAAGGAAAGGAGAAGACACCCATGATCCATATTAGGATTTCTTGAGGAAATAAAAGGATCATGTGATTCATTCACATAAAAAACATATAAAAAGTTGAATATCATATGTGTACTACTTGTTGATATACAGTGTGTTTTATAAAGGTTTGGTATACTATGGGATATCAAAGTCACACTTGAAGAACCTTAAAGGTATATATATAATATTATTAAAAGGAAGTGAGTAATTCATATGCACGCACTTTTATACAAGGAGAAGATAGTAAGATATATCACACAATTTCTATTAAGTAATAGTGAACAGATTGAGAATTCAAGAACGAAGTCTGAGATGAGTATTCAAGTTTTATCTTGTGTAAAATAATTAATAATAAGTTGTGTGTGTATATTTTTAAAATATATAATTGAGGCTGGGAATTCATCAATATAAGGAATAATTATCTGAACATTATTGCACTGATGTAACTGGTCTTACATAGGTGATCAGATATATTTGAGCAAGACTAGAAAGATGCAAATATTTTTAAAGTGTATATAAGAAAATCATATTAATGAAATATCTTGGTGGAAGATCACGATATCATCCTATAGTGAATCAATCTATATGATGAATATAGTTGCAGTTGGGGATCTAACTAGTTGCTGGAATATTGTGATGGGGGGGGGGGGGTTAACTAATAACTTGAGAAGAAGGTGTAGTTTGGGGTATAACTAAAAACTAAATGTGGATTGGAATGAGGGGGGGATATTTTTAACAGGGGTTCATAACAAATTTCTATTTGTATTCATCTTCTAATATAGGGGAGAATCTATGTTGGGGGGGTGAACCAATAAGGAAAGGAGTGGGTCTTTTCACCAAACCTTGTAAATACTTGTGTTGTGTGCCTTTGAATTTATAACCACATTCAAGGTGAGGATGAGAGACATGAGAATAGTGTAACAACACTTTAACTATGCATGGATGATCAATTTAAAAGAAAAAATTTGTAAAAATAAAAGGGATCTCTAATTCACCACCTCTCAGTGATCTCACACTAATCTGGGTACTTCAATTGCTATCAAAAGGGGTGGTCACCTCTGAATGATTCAGTAGACTATTGAGGATGAAGAACATGAATTTAGTAAAAATCAGGCATGTTCCCATTTTCAATGGTAATAACTATCATGGATAGATAAATAGGATATTTTCTTATCTCCTATCACTTTTGGTAGAAGTGATAGATGTAGTTACAATAGGATTTTCACCCTATGTTGAGAATGGCCCTATAAATTTTGAAGATTAGAGGAACTGTTAGATTGATGGAAAGGATGAAAATTCAATCTTGATAGATTTATCATAAAAGTTATACACTAAAGATATGATTCTTCAAACCACTAAATATATCTTGGATAAATTTAGAAGTCATTATGAAGGCAATCTTAAAGTCAAAGAATCTTTCTTTCAAATATGTAGAAGTATATTTGAAGATATTAAAATGGGTGATGATGAAAGTGTTGATGAATAATTTATAATAGTAAAAGATATTATTAGTAATATCATAGGTTTTAGTGAGAATAAGGATAAATCAATTTTTTTAAAGAATATGGTGAGAAAATTTATAGAATGATTTGATACAAAGGTTTCTTCATTAGAAGAATAAAAAGATATATGTCTTGATGAACATCACTATATTCTCATGGAATATTAAATGAAAAAATTTATAGGATTATAGAATAAATCAATAGATGATATAGCCTTTAAAGCCCTAAAAATGGGTAAATATACGGTTGAAGAAGAACCATAATCAAAATACTCAGAGGATGAGGAAGAATAAGTGGTCTTCAAATAAATGATCGAGTTATTTTCAAGAATGTTTTAAAGTGGGAATTGGAAAGAAAAATGAAAAAGTACTCAAATTGTTGAATTTATAAATTAGTGGTCACTTTTCTAATATCTGTCCAAATAAAAAGGCATTATCCCTGACTCAGATAAGAAAGATAAGAAGTCCCAGAAAAGGAAATGAAAGAATAATAGTAATAGAATCGCTTCCAGGAAGTGAAATATGATGATAAGGGAAATTAAAGACTTTTCATCAACATGTAGTGATTCAGATGTTGTAATATGTCATAAGATTATTTTATGCCTTATGAGAGACATCACGAAATCTAAAGACTCATTGGAAGGTGATGAGATTACTTTTCTAGAATGGATGTTAAAGTAAAATTTATAAGAAAAACTTATGATTAATATAAAAAACAATAAGGAAAAGAAAAGGATGATGAAATAAATTTACAGGATCACCTTTGAGAATAATGTATGTTTTAAGAAATAGGAGACATATCATTATGAAATAAGGGAAAATAAGATGAAGATAACTGATTTGGAAGGAAAAATAAAAACTATTTTATATACTTCAACTATAAAGGAATACATTGACAATGAAGAATCATCACTTATTAGAGAAATTAAAAACAATTGAAGATAGAAGAATTTAAGAATATGTAAAATGATCGAATTGAAAATCTTGCTGATAAAGATGAATAATTATCTTGGACACAATCAATGTGTCTTACTAATAAAAATGAGTTAATGAAAATGAGAAGAAATTAACCAAGTAATTTGAAATTAAAATTAAATCATCACAAGATAAAAAGAATAAAAGTTTTTAGAGATAGGTTGCTTCTACTCTTAATCAGTCTCAATTCATAACTGTTATCTCAAATAGTGAATGTTTGAGAGGGAATACTGAAGAAAATAGAACTAATGAAATAAATAATAAAACATATTTCCTAAAAGAATAATGGACTAAATAATCTATAAGGTTCCCTACCTAAAAGAAACACTCACAATATATGAAAATATATAAATAAATATTTAGAGTATAACTACGATTAGTTTGGAAGATCAATATTTAGAGGATACTTCTAGTGTTGTGGAGTATTTGGTTATAAATCTTATTCATGTTATTATAAAATTTCACTAGCATGAATGGGGAATGAAACAGGGGGGAATGATAAAAAATGAGATAAAATTATCATAAATAGAAGTATATGACCAATACATCATTGAAATTATAAACACAAAACAAACTTGAATTCTTGAATGATGTTTTTTATAGATGTGGTCAATAAGGTGAAAAAGATGAAAAATGTAGAGTTATATCATAAAATTAAATTCTTCACAATGAAAAATTCTTATGAAGTTATATAGTGAAGAAATAAATAATCACTAGTGAATTATGTGAGAAGCTTAAAAAATATGAAAACATTAATAAAGAATGCTCAGTTATCTAGACTAACCAATTATCCAAGTAGAAACAAACAAAAAATGATTTGAAGATTTCCGATTAAAAAGGAAAGAATGTGGTGATAGTTAAAGAGGTTATAGTTAAGGATAAGTCATCTAAAAATTATTGATTTAAAAGTTTGAAGTATCAAATATGTTAACTAATTGGATAAGATACTAAAAAGTGTTTAATAATTCTACCAGCCCCAAAAGTGAGCTTGAAAAAGATTTGGGGATCATAAAGCAATGTATATGATATTGACGAGTAATGTAAATCTATATAAGAAGTGTCAAAAAATTTTAAAAAATCAATCACACATTCAGAAAATAATAATAAATAAGAAACATCTCATACTAAACCGAAGAAGAAGAAGAATATCATATTGAGAGGAATATCTCAGTATGAATTTTTTTCAAAGAAACCAAAATTTCTATCCTTATTTCCCTATATTTATATGATTTTTCACTGATATGCAGTGAATTGATGGAGATGTATACTTCACCTAAGGGGGAGCATTAATGAGACAAGGCTATTAAATATTCACTACTTGGTGAATGTATAAATTAAAAATAGTTTTTTAAAATTGGAAGTTGAGGTATGACCACCACACTCTCCTCCCTCATTCTTAATTATATTAGTTATATATATATATTAAGAGGGAGTTCTTGGTTTATGACAATATCAGAAAAATGTTGTGATGTTTTTCACCTAAACATTATGATACATCAGATAAAATGTGAGGGATCATGTATTACATGTCTTAACAACCCCTATATCAAGAAATAAAAAATTATGAGCATGGTTTCACATGCATGGTAGTTTATATAAAACATAGATATAAATGGTTATATTTATATTTTTTCTACAGTAGGTTATCCCACATAGACTTAGATCTGTTTAACTAAAGGATCTTTTCTAAGAAAACCATGTGATGTCATCCCCCTCTCAGAAGTGGTCAAGAAATAATCTTAATAGGGAAGATAATAGTTTTTGAGAAGAAAATGATTATACTTTTAGTTTTCATTTTAATTTTGTTGTCAATAACGGGGGATAAAGTGTACACCACATATATTTTTTGAATGATATGTGTCGATATTGACAACAAAATAAAATGGGATAGATTCTTGATTCTATGTTGCATTTGTTTTCAAGAAGTCAATATGCGTTGGTGGATGAAGTGGTGATACTTAGAAAATTATTATGGACTCACTTAATGACATTGGATATCATGATTGAGAAATTTTCCATGTTAATTTTGATGATTATTGAACTAATTTTATGTTCTAAGACATGTGTCAATATGTATGACACATTTTTTATTGCTAAAATAATTATAATAATTTTATTGAAGACCATGAAAATTTGATTTGACTACATGAGGAATAATGAGAAAGTTGTCTAGAAATTTAAATATTTTTGGCTTAGAAATGAAGGAAAATTAGATTAAGCACATATATAAGATATTGTCTATGTATTTATAATATATTATATTAAAAATTGTCAAACCAAGCCAACTATTCTAGCCATCTTGACCAAGAATTATGGGATCATTGCTCAACCATGCTCAAGAATTGACCAACTTATTTAGTAAGGTGGTAGGTGTGAGTGGGATGGTGTATAGACCAAAAAGAGTGCATGAATATGGTTTAGGAGTGTCGGTGAAAAAACATGGGTTAGTGCAGCTCATGAAGAAATTGTGTCTGTGTGTTGTGGGTATTGATCCCCCACTTCCAACTTGAGGTGGTATAAAAATATATTGTATTAAATGGGAGTGATCAAACGATGTGTAAAGCGATGTGGGAAAATGGGACAAGGGTTACTAATCACCATTCATTAAAAACATATGCATAAAATGAAGGTCATGTAGTCTCTTTAATATTATCATTCTGATCAATTTTACGATCATATTTTAACTATGGGCACTCTTGAGTTAAGTTGTAAGGTTCTTCCACTATTTAAGAGTCTCAATGATCATGTGGAACTAAAAAATTTAAACAAAGCCATATTTTGTGACAATGTTGAGTCTTATGTTGTGTTTTATTGATGGATGTAATCATCATAAACATGATACAAGAATTGTGGAAAGTTTAAGATCCATGCTCATGAAAATTGTCTCAAATGTTTTACAAAATATCAAATTGAGTATTTCTCTAGTGATAAAGCCAAATTTAGTACACTTGTGAGGTAAAAATGACAAGTTCTTATAGTTACACATGTATCTATGAAAATTTAATGAAGGATTTGATATTGTTATGATACTATTGAAGTAATAGTTCACATAGCCATTTTAGTGAAAAACGATGTAACCATTTAAAGAATAAAATTACATAGCCCATTAAATCACATATTATTTTTAAATATGTATCCATTTTTATAAGAGATCCACATTTTTGATTTTCTACATAACCAAATATCTCACTTAGCTAAATGCATGAAGGTTTTACATACCTGATTGTGCTAAGGAGCTTCACGTAGCCATTTCCAAAATGTAGGTATTTTTTTAAAGGCATGAAAATTGAAGTAAACTACTGAGAAATATATAATTGAGGACATTCAGAAGTTACAAAATTTTGTATACCAGATACATAAATGCGAAGATATCCAAGTCTTCTAGATATTTTAGATGGGCAGGTATTTCAAGTTTCACATAGATCATAGAGTGATTACACAAATTTCATATCCACTATAGTACATAAAGATACCAAGAGTTTCAGTATTCCATGATATACAGAGATATTTGAAAAAACTTGAATCAAATTTAATATTGGAGGAGAATAAGTGATAAACTGAATATATAAAAAATTAGATTCTTTCATTAGGAATGATTACTACCAACTGAATATTTGACAGAGATCTATCATTTAAAGAATTTAGAGAACTCAGATGACTTGTTCATGAGAAGGTGAAGAAAACCCACATGATCTAATAATGTGAAAGAGATCTCATGAAGCATAGATTACTTATGCGAATGAATTAATGATTTGAGAAGACTCCCAGAGAAAACCATTATCCAATAAAGAAGAAACCCATAATCCTTTTAGGTATCGTAAAGGAAAGGAGAAGAAACCCACAACACATACCTAGTTTTCAGAATAAAATAAAAGTTTTAGGTGATTTATTCACACAGAGACCATATAAATTTGTTAATATATTTTTATCACTTATTTTTGATATACATTGCATTGGATGAAGTTTGGGGATCTTGGAGGTTACTAGTGTCGCACAGATATAACCTTAAAGTTATTAATATATTTTTATGAAAAATTAGTTGGTGTTTTATATGTACTTACTATTATGTGAGTATAAGAAGATGGGTGATATTTTATGCTTATTTTTTCATAATAATTATCAATATTAGAATTCATGATGAGATTATAAGATTTATATGAAAGTTTTATCTTACATAAAATAACCAATAAAAAGTTGGGTGCATATTTTCACACATATCATTAATGCTATGAATTCATCAATATATGTAATTATTTCTCAATCATTGTTGTACTGGGGAAACCGATCTTACATAGGTGATTAGATATATTTGAGAATGACCAAAAATTTTCAAATGTTCTTGTAGTGTATATGAGAAAATTATATTTAGAAAGTTCATGGAGGATGATCAATAGATCATCCTATAATAGATCAATCCATCCTAAAAACAGGGTTGCAGTTAGGGGTCTTAGAATTTGCTGAAAGATTGTGATTGTGGGGGGAGGGAGGGGTCTAACCAATCACTAGAGAAGAAGGGATAGTAGGGTGGTATAACCAATTACTATATATAATCACCTTCTGATATAGTGGAGAATATTGTTTTTGGGGGGGGGGGAGGAATAACTAACTAACAAGGAAATGAGTATTTAATTTTTTCCAAACCTTGAAAATCCTTGTGTTCATTTCCATTGTACTTAAAATATTATTTAAGGTGAGGCTTAGTGACATGAGAAGATTGGATTTTGGTTTTAATCAACCACAATGGTTTAATTGAAAAGGAAATTTTTTTTAAAAAGAAAGTGGGATCACTAAATCACCCCCTCTTAGTTAGCTCAGACTGATCTAGTCACTATAGGGATAATAAATCAACCTATAACCATGGTAACAACTATTTATGCTCCTCTTGGAATGCATTACAAGACTCCAACCATCCACCTTTATATCACATATGTGGGAATCCTTATGGTTATATCTTGAACTAGCCCCACATTCCTTGATATTCTCCATTACTTACATGTATTTATAAATCACATTAAGGTGACGGGAACAAAAGGATTTGTTAAGGGGAATTACATAAATTACCATAGACATCCAGGTCATTCATAATAATTAAGGGGGATGAATCATTGGCCATCAAATTTAATTTAATATTAAATAATAGCAAACTCATGCAATAAATTAAACCAAAACAACCAAGAATACACAGAACTTAGTCAAGCTCATGAATGGTCATACATGAAATGAATACGAAAAAGTAAAATTTGTTAAAATTCATTTCTTATTTCTTATTTATTATTAAGATACATGTTCTAGAATTAATTAATTCATTTAATTACTTTCATTTTAATGACTGTCTAAATTATCTTGGAGATCCCAATCATAAATTCATTCATGGAAAATAAAATACGAAAGAAATAATTATATATTATTACATTAAATTAATTTAACAGTTATAATTATTTTAAACCGTTATTAAATTTTGAAAAAATTATATTACTATCAATATAATAATGTTTTAATGATATAATTATAAATTTAAAATAATTCTAATTATATCCTTTATTGGGAGATTACACAAAGTGTATATTCCAGCTACATGCCATGTGTCTTAATTTCTGTGTATATAGGGTACATTTTGAGGGCTTTTGTGTGTTACTTTTCTAGAATACATGACATGTACTAACTGGTTACACAACACGTGTTCCACTTTCCATGAGTCTAAGCAACTCACTAAAAAACTCAGTGTGTTAAATGGATGTGTGAATACATGACATGTGCAATCTGGCAACATGACATGTATCTTTCATATTTTCCATCTTTATAAATCATTGAGTAACTCGACATGTATTTTATATTTAGGAACTAATGAACTACATTCCATCTATGCAATCTATGCATCATGTACTTAATTAATGATCTAGGCTATCTGTCTCACATAGTTTTGACCGTGTATTAGACAACAGGTTTTTCATGAATTTTTCTGTTAAACCATGTGGACTACATGACATGTATGCCAGATACACACTATGTAATTCGACATGTCATGTTCTAGGTTGGACCAATCTACACATAGTCTGTAATAAATTTACCATGTGTAGTTAGTTCTCAGTGCATCATTTATCTCACAACATATCAAGGTGTAGTTCACTTGGATACACTGTGTGTGCTCTAGCTACACACTGTGCAATCCTATGCTAACAAGCCAGATTCCCCAACAGTTCCTGATGAAATCTCCATTAATTATTCATTTTTTCTAGGACATATAAAATTTTGAATATTAAAAGAATAAATTTAAATGTTGAAGTCATGTTAACTAAAAAATAACATTAACAACTAGGTAATTATTGAAATGAAAATCTGACCACTATTACTTATATTGATCAAAAATAAAATAAGTAACTATAAATTTAAAATATTATCCCTATGATACCAATTTAAGGTTATAGACATAGTTGAAGGGCCTTTTATGGGAATGAAATTAAAATTTATTTTAATTTAGAGTTCTCTTGAACCCCAATAGTGGATTTTTTCATGTCAAATTTATAGTTAATTTATTTAAAGTAATGATTACCACATACTAGGATCATTTCTTCATTGCAGTTTTTGATTTTATGAAACAATTTAGGGTTAAAATTATTTCATTGTAATGGTTTAAGTGCATAATCCCTATAGCGGTAATACACACATTATACTTTGATCTTAGTGAAATGCTAATTGATTTATAGGCGCTAACATAGAGAATCAATTATATTTCATTTTCTGTCATGATATCTCCAAACTTCTTTAGGATTGAAGGATTTCTTCTAGTTCTTAAGAATATTAGAGAAGCAATTCGATAGAGTGAAGTCCATTTTTCACAATAATTCTATAACACCCCAAGATTTTATGAGAAATATGATTTTTAATTTCATTGATGTCTTGTGTTGTACACTACACCAAGATTAGCTTACTCTATATGCAACATCATATTATCTTATAGTATTCACAAACACTATTCTTGGCTTGTGTTGTACACAAGAGTGACCTTCTCAATAGCGTGTGTTGTATGCAATAACAAGTTTCAATAAACAACGATATATTGTTATAATATTTTTATGAACTATCTGTTATAAATATTATTAACCAAATTTTGAATTTTATTACATAATAATTCATCTTACACATATTCTAGAACAAGGTATAATAACAAAATAATTTTTTCAAAAAATGCAGTTTTGCTGCCTTTTGATGGTGAACCCACTTTAAATCTAGTTTTTGACTTGTTTATAAGTTCAATTAGGCATAATAAACTTATTCATTTCAATAAGGATATTAAAATTTTCTTTGAATAAATTGTTTATATTTTTCTGTTAACTTTCATATTTTGATGAATAGTAAAAATACGCTAAATTTTAATTAAAAACAACTTTTTTCATCAAGATAATTTATATGGTTAAATTATAATATTGAATGGTTTTAAAGTATAAATATAATATATTTTTACTATTTAATATAATTCAAGTCATTATCATGAATTTTATATTGAATTCAAAGGTAAAACATTCCAATCTTTGACAATGTTTTAACTTATAAAACCCGTTTTCTTAACAATGAGATTAATTTTAAATTAATTACTGAAACTTATGTGTTTGGAATTTTGGAAAATGGATTCCATATTTGGATTCCGTGGGTCGAAATTATGTTAATAGGTTACTTTTAATTTTTTGATATTATGAATAGTAACTACGGTAATTTTAATTTACTACAGTAAAAGGTAAATCGGGTAATTAAGGGTAAAAATAAGATTATAAAATTACCCTAAGACCTAAAAAAATTTTATTGGATAAATAAAAGTAGACCCATATCACTTAAGGTTCAGAATATATTCATTTCAAGGACTTTTGACCATGAAAATGATATAATTATTATTAAACGCAAAGAAAGTGACAACATGTCACTCTCTTATATCTTATAAGTGTAATAATTTTAATTTAGTGATAAACCTCATAAAACTTAGAATATAAAGAGTCTCCAAAAATATAATAAAATTATATACATCATGATAATTTAATTAGAATTTTTAGGGATTAAATAATTTTCATTAATGATGACACAATGGTGATGTAGAAATTATTTTATTGATAGAAATGTCAAATAAATGATTTTAAAAATATTAAAATAAATATTATATCAACTAATTAATTTTCTCCACAAATTTTATAGATGAATGTGACATTTTAGGAATCCATTAAATATCTTGTTTTGAATATATATATTGTGTGGATTTTATTTAAATTAAAATAATTGAATGGTGTCAAATTTTATACTATTGATATTTTATAAAACTAACAGATTATTAAATTGTTTAAAAATCACCAAAATATTTAAAAATTATAAATTGAAATCTATATGGTCTAAAATATCATAAATTATCCAATTATGGAAAATTGACAACACATAAGTATTTATTTATTACAATTTAAAATTTATAATATTTTTACAACAAATAAAATTAAATAGATTAAATAAGGATAAATCATGTTGATAAGGTTTAAAATAAATTCCCAACATATCTAAATATTATTTTCTGCTGATATTACAGCCCTATCTCATCTCATCTTATAATTTGAGTTATTTTTTGATGTTTTTAAGTTGTATTTGGGTTTATTATAAATTAACCTTTTAGAGGTTTCCAAAAGTTCCCCTCTCCTCTCTTATAAAAGGGCACCTCCTCCCTCTCCTCTTCACTAAACTTTGAGCCTTCATGATCAGAAAAAACCTATCCATTTATATTCTCCACATCCCTAGAAACATACTATAGGTTCTGGTTATCTTCAAAGACCAACTCTAGTGCCTTAAGAGTAGGTTTAGAAGAGGCGCGTCAAAGAAGAGGTAATATCCTTTACCGATTATTTCAAATTTATTTTTTCTTCTACTTCCTATTCTTTATTTGTTTCATTATAAATTAATAAAATAATTATCACTTGTATAATTATATCTTATTATAAATATTAAACAACCCCATTTGATGTTCTATCCATCCTATGGGAAACGAAATCACCGCACGTGCGTACGTACGGAATACTGTCTCCACGTCGTGGTGTAATCTGTTTTCCACCACCAACTTACTTGGATGGGTATAATGGTGGAAATAATAATTATATATTATTATTATAACATTGTACTAATTCTGATAAATTATAGCATCTACTCTAATCCCATTCAATAATTATGGGAATGATATCATCGCTCATGCATATATACAGATTACCGTCTTCATGACGTGATGAGAATCATTCTCCATGATTAACCATTCAAGTATGATTATAAAGTATATATAATAAATAATCATGAAATATAAGACATAATAATTATACTTTATTTATTTACCTATATGTTTCATTTACTTAATGCCATTCAATTCAATAAGGAAACGAAAACAGCGTTCATGCGTACGTACAACCTACCATCTCCATGAACGATGTATTTCATTTTACTTATAGATCTATCATATATATTTATATACTGAATATATATTATATATAAATCATGTTTTACATTCTTAAATTATTTAAATAAAGATAATTAATAATATCAATAACAACAAGTCGGAACACGTACAATAAATGAAATGATTTTACCCAAAACACTAATTTACCATGGAATTGACAAACGAACGGGTAATATAAATCCTAAGTGAATCATATATGATATCATAAATATTATTAAAGTTCTCTTACAATTTAATAATATGTTTAATCCCACTATACAAGAGTATTGGACACATATAGAAGAAATTGTACATAAGGTAAATGATACTTATTCCAATCTCGTTTTTATCCGAGATTGTTTATTCGTAAGTATTTACTGGGGTTATATTTATCATCCATGTCCATGTTTTATAAAAAATGTTTTCATAAAGAATTTCCTATTATTCCATGTATGTTTAAAGTCATGTTTACCTATTTTTCACTTTTACTACATGGTATGAAAGGAATCTTTCTTTTGTTTACCATATGAGGTACTTTTTGACTTTTCCGGTAAAAGTATAAGTAGAATGTTTTTTTCACTTATACAGCAAGAAATGATTTTTACGGTTTCATAATGCCTTATTTACATGAAGCTTCCTCTACATGATTTCATGATTATTTTCTATAAAATCCTTTTATTTTAAAATTTCATGTCATTTTGAGAAAACAAGATGATTTTGAAGAAGAAAGGATATTTTCCTCAAGAATTCATTTCAAGTGCTTTATCAAAAACCATTTTCC
The DNA here is from genome assembly GCA_963277665.1 of Viscum album. Classification (NCBI taxonomy): domain Eukaryota; kingdom Viridiplantae; phylum Streptophyta; class Magnoliopsida; order Santalales; family Viscaceae; genus Viscum; species Viscum album. The sequence continues at coordinate 408,687,648 of OY728125.1, read as the reverse complement.
ATCTAAGATGACATTATTTAATATGTTTATGTTTCAAGTATAATGTCTCTATTATTTACATGGATTCATTTTTCCTTTGATGAAATGGTATCCATTTATTCTATATGGATTATTTTAGGATGGGATGATGTTTTTGAAACCCATTTTATTTATTGGTTTATGATGAATGATCTATGATTATTTTGTGGCACATGAAATAATGATTTCATTATGAGATGGGTGGGACCTATATCTCCCTCCAATTAATTGGCTAAAGTTTATATCTCATCAGATAGACATGGCAGGAATGGAAAGTTAATCTGGTTCATTAATATAGGGTTGGAACGGCAAGTAAAACCGGTTTAGTGTTGGAATTTGTCTACTACGATGGTCTTGGAAACAATGCCTTGGATACTATAGAAATAATAACTTGTGCCTAATGTTTTTCCATAATTACATGTTTTATCCCCATGCTACTTTATCATGATAAATGTTCCTTTATGATATATGCCTTTTTTACTGCCATGTTTTATGTCATTGCCCGAGATTTGGATGATTAGATTTTATGTTCATGTTTTTACGTTCAAATGTTTATGGATTGTTTTATGTTCTCCATGTTTACCCTTACTGAGCATTTGATCTCACCCTTTTTATGTTTTATTTTCTCCAGGATATAAAGAAAGGTTTTAGGTAAGGAAACAAAAGGGGAAGATCTTTATAGGAGATGTTGAAGATCTTTCACCATGATTAGAAGATTATGTTCTGAGTTTCCAAAGACACTAAACTATTACGGTCTTTGGGAATCTATTTTTGTCATGTATTAAGTATTCCAAAAAAGTAATGTAATTTCTATGTACGTCATGCTTTGGGTATCTACTATTGGTATCAGAGAAAATGTTTATTTAACCTTTGGAAACTAGGATACAAAAACTTTAGTGAGATACCTAGAGATATTTCTAAGGTATGTCTAGAGATGTACCTAAGGTTAAGTATAAGTATAGGTTAAAGTCATAGAATTATTAAAACAATAATGAATAACCTAGGATTAAACCTAATATGTTAGATATTGAAAGTACTCCCACTGATTATGTTGTTTTCCTAGTGTGTTTTTTGATTCTCACAGTATTCTTTTTGGATTTTAGACGATGGCCGGAACCCGAAGGAACCGTATTGATCAATTTAATGGACAATGCAATGATTGTACTCCTGAACAAACCAATGTTATGGGAGATGGAGTGAAAAATATTATTTCTATACTTACAAAATCTATGAATCATTCTGGACTTCCAAATGAGCAGAGAAAGGAACACTATTATATTGAGTTCTTTGTGATGAAACATCCACCTTCTTTCAATGGGTATTCTGATCCACTTATTACTGAGTAATGGAATAGTACCATTGAAAATATATTCATCATACTTCGCTGTTCAGAACATGAAAAAATCATTTCAGATATTTACTGATTAGAAGGTGAAGCAATACAGTGGTGGACTCTAATTAAGAATACAAGGCTCCAAGATGAAATTGAATCCATGGAGTGGGATGAGTTACAAAACATGATTTTAAATTAGTACATCCCTAGTATTCTTCAAAAAAATATGAAAAAGGAGTTCCTTGTGCTTAAGAAAAAGAATGATGAATATGTTGGTATATATGAGGCTAATTTTATAAGGCTTTCAAGGTTTTCATCAATCTTTATCATCCAATCTGAGATTAAAGTTAATCGATTATTTAGTGGCTTAAAACCAAGTCCTAGAAGGGAATTATCTATAAGATACTTCAATAGCTATGAAGAAATTGTGAATTGTTCTATCAAGTTAGAACTGATAGTTGGTGTTAAATATCCATATCATGGTTCTGACAAGAAACAACAGATGTAGTTCAAGTAAAAATCTCAAAACTATCGTGAAAATAAGACAAATATTTCATTATGCTCAAAGTGTGGAAAAATAATGGTGGTGATTGTCTTAAAGGGACTAGAAAATGTTTTAAGTGTGAAAAAGAAGGTCATCGAGCAGTTGAGTTCCAAAGTAATGGGAAAAAGGTATCTAATTATTTGAATGGAGAAAAGACTATAGAGTATGCACCACCAACACTTCAATGCTACAAGTGCAAGGAAATGGAGAATTATTCTAACCAATGCCCTAATCCAAGGGTTAATGATGATGGACATCAACAACCTCTTAAGTAAAATGAGAAAGGAATGTCACATGTGATCACTATTAGTGATGTTGAATATGACAACGAAGTGGTGGAATGATTATGTGTTTATGTAACGGGATTCCAAAATAGTGTTGTGGAATCTCATTTTTAGTATCATGGAATATTGGAGTATCTATGTATTGGTTTATTGTGGTTTTCAATAATTATATGGTACCAGTAACGATGAAAAGTGATTGAAATATTTTTAGAAAGAAAATGATATACGCCTAATGAAGGGATAAGGAAAATAATATGCTTGATAGTATTAAGGAGATCATGATTGATATAAGGACAAAGTGATATCATGGTTTGGGTATATAAAATTTTTGGGATTTTGGTATGTTGAAATAATTAACTTTTGACAGCATTAATGTTTTCACTAAGGTTCTCTGGTAATACATGTTTCAAGATAATACATGATTAAGGTATTCACATGTTTAGAATGTGACCAACAAGATATATCTTATGATATATGGGAGATAAATGATGGTATTCACAAGCTAGGTCGGTGACCTTTCTAGTAGTAATTTTTTATACTATGAGATTGGACAGAAGTATTTTCGATAAGCCTAATGGTTGGAATGCATTAAGTTGGACATCAGATAGTATTGTTTAAAGCTAGAAATTTTTGATATTATTTCTGGAATGTTGTAATAGTATAGTTTTAGAAAATGGACAACCCTTAGGATGGGTTACAACCCATCACGTCGGACAAGGTTGCGGGAGTCAAACCCAAAAACAAAGTGTGATAGTACGTTATCACCTACCACTCACCTACAAGAAGTCCCTGGTTAGTAGAAATTAATTTTTTTTATTAAGCGGTATAATAGTTGAAGTATAAGTCCATTTTTGGAATCATATACTGTTAATCTCACCATAGATGGAATTATGTATATTTAATAAGTTTTTCTAACTTTTTGAGATAGATGGAATAACCTATCATTCTATCACATGATCTGGTAACATTTCAAGAAGGACAAATTCAACTTCATTTCTTTAAATATGAGATGAAGTGGACATTTTTCATGGAATGACCAAAAATGATATTACACTGGATCCAAGTAAGTACATCTACTTATGAAAAAATTCATCAACTTTAGGGAAAATATCTTGAAAACCAAAATATTTTTCCTAGTACCCTCATATCTGATAAATCAGATGGTACCACAGATCATCACAAATTTATGGCTTTGTGATTGTTGTCTTTTTCACAGCTATGTTCTCTACCACTCTCCATCAGAACTTGATGGTTAGATTTCTCTTCCATATACATATTTTCATCTATTTTCTCCTATAAGGAAACCCAGTGATGAGTTAATTTGGGTAACCATTATGTTTCATACTATAGTTTTTAAAAATATGTTTTAGTATTCCTTTTTACGATGTGGGTTTCTATGAAAGAAACTTTCAAGTAGTAAATGATTTATAACCCCGACGAATCTCGAGGGAGAAATTCATTTTAAGGGGGGTAGAATGTAACACACCAAGATTTTATGAGAAATATCATTTTTAATTTATTTTATGTCTTGTGTTGTACGCTACACCAAGATTAGGTTTCGCTATACGCAACACCGTACTAGCTTGTAGTATATGCAAACACTATTCTTGGCTTGTGTTGCACGAAAGAGCGACCTTCCTCAATAGCGTGTGTTGTACGCAATACCAAGTTTCACTAAACATAAATATATTGTTATAATAGTATTATGAACTAGACGTTATGAATATTATTGACCACATTTTTAATTTTATTACATAATAATTTATCTTACACATATTCTAGAACATGGTATGAGAACAAAATAATTTTTTCAAAAAATGATGTTTTTGCGCCTTTTGATGGAGCACCCACATTAAATCTAGTTTTTTACATGATTATAAGTTCAATTAGACAAAATAAACTTATAAATTTTAATAAATATATAAAAATTTAATTTGGATAAATTTTTTATATTTTTCTGTTAACTTTCATATTTTGATGAATAGTAAAAATACGCTAAATTTTAATTAAAAACAACATTTTACATCAAGATAATTTATATGGTTAAATTATAATATCGAATGGTTTTAAAGTATAAATATAACATATTTTTACCATTTAATATAATTCAAGTCATTATCATCAATTTTACATTGAATTCATAGGTAAAAACATTTCAATCTTTGACAATGTTTTAACTTTTAAAACCTGTTTTCTTAACAACGGGATTAATTTTAAATTAATTACTACAACTTCTGTGTTTTTAATTTTGAAAAATAGATTCCATATTTGGATTCAGTGGGTCCAAATCATGTTAATAGGTTACTTTTATTTTTTTTGATATTATGAATAGTAACTACGATAATTTTTATTTTCTACAGTTAAAGGTAAATCGGGTAATTAAGGGTAAAAATAAGATTATGAAATTACCCTAAGACCTTAAAAGATTATATTGGATGAATAAAAGTAGATCTTTACCACTTAATGATTGGAATTGATTCATTTCATGGACTTTTGACCATGAAAATGATATAATTATTATTAAAACCAAAGAAAGTGACAACATGTCACTCTCTTATATCTTATAATTGTAATAAATTTAATTTAGTGACAAAACTCATAAAACCTAGAATATAAATAGTCTCCAGAAAGATAATAAAATTATATACATCATGAGAATTTATTTAGAATTTTTAGGGATGATATAATTATCATTAATGATGACACAATAGTGATGTAGAAATTATTTTATTGATTGAAATATAAAATAAAAGGTTTTAAAAATATTAAAATAAATATTATATGAACTAATTAATGTTCTAAAAAAACTTATTGATGAATGTGACATGTTAGGGATCTATTAAATATTTTTATTTGAATATATATTGAGTTTGGATTTTATTTAAATTCAAATAATTGAGTAGTGTCAAAATTAACACTATTTATATTTTATAAAAATAACATATTATTAAATTGTTTAAAATTTACAAAAATATTTAAAAATTATAAATTGAAATTTAAATGGTCTAAAATATCATAAAGTATCCAATTATGGACAATTCACAACACATAAGTAATTATTTATAATTATTTTAAATTTAGAATTTTATTACCACAAATAAAATTAAATAGATTAAATAAGGATAAATCAAGTTGATAAGGTTTAAAATAAATCTCCAACAAGTCTAAATTTTATTTGATGATGATATTACACCCCTATATCACCTCATATTCAATGTGGGGTAATTTATGGAAAATGTTTAGTGGGGTTTGGGTTTATTATAAATTAATATTTTAGAGGTTTCCAAAAGTGCCCCTCTCCTCTCTTATAAAATGGCACCTCCTCCCTCTCCTCTTCACTAAATTTTGAGCCATCAAGATCGGAAAAACCCTACCCATTTATATTCTCCACTTACCTAGAAACAAACTAGAGGTCCTGTACTTCTTCAAAGACCAACTCTAGTGCCCTAAGAGGAGGTTTAGAAGAGGCGCGTCAAAGAAGAGGTAATATCCTTTACCGATTATTTCAAATTTATTTCTTCTTCTACTTCATATTATTTATTTGTATCATTATAAATTAATAACATCAGTATAAATAATATATTTATATGTTATTATAAATATTAAACAATCACATTTCACTTTCTATCCATCCTATGGAAAATGAAATCACCGCACGTGCGTATGTACGGAATACCATCTCTACGCCGTGGTGTAATCTGTTTTCCACCACCACCTTACTTGGATGGGTATAATGGTGGAAATAATAACTATATATTATTATGATAACATATTTCTGATTCTGATAAATTATATCATCCACTCCAATTCCATTCAATAATTATGGGAATGATATCATCACTTGTCCGTATGAACGGATTACCATCTCCACGACACGATGAGAATCATTCTCCATGATTAACCATTCAAGTATGATTATAAAGTATATATAATAAATAACCATCAAATATATGTCATAATAATGATACTTGATTTATGTAAATATATTTTTCATTTAATTTATTCCATTCAGTTCAATAAGGAACCGAAAACAGCGTTTATGCGTACGTACGACCTACTGTCTCCATGAATGGTGTATTTCATCCCATTTATCAATCTACCATACATATTTATATGCCTAATATATATTATATATAAATCATGTCTTACATTCTGTAATTAGTTAAATCAATATATAAGTAATAATATCAAGAACAACAAGTCGAAACACGTACGATAGATGGAACAATTTTAACCAAAATGCTGCTTTAACATGGAATTGACAAAAGAATGGGTAATATAAAGCCTTAAGTGAAGCATATATGATATCATAAATATTATTACAGTTATGTTAAAAGTTTATAATATGTTTAAACCCACTATAAAGTAGTCTTGGACACATACAGAAGAAATTGTACATAAGGTAAGGGATAAGTATTCCAATCTCATTCTTATCCGAGATTGTTTATTCGTAAGTATTTATTGGGGTTAAATTTATCATCCATGTCTTTGTTTTATAAAAAATGTATTCATAAAGTTTTTACTATTCTTACATGTATGTTTAAAGTCATGTTTACCTATTTCTTACTTTTACTACATGGTATGGAAGTAATATTTCTTTTGTTTACCATACGAGGTACTTTTTTTACTTTTCCGGCAAAAGTACAAGTAGAATGTTTTTTTTCACTTATACACCAAGAACAGATTTTTACAGTTTCATAATTCCTTATTTCTATGAAGCATCCTATACACGATTTCATGATTATTTTCAACGAAATCCTTTTCTTTTAAAATATCATGGAATTTTGAGAAAAGATAGTGATTTTGAAGAACAATGGATATTTTCCTCAATAATTCATTTCATGTGTTTTATCAAAACCATTTTCCATCTAAGATGACATTATTTAATATGTTTATGTTTCAAGTATAATGTCACTATTATTTACATGGTTTCATTTTTCTTATGATGAAATTATATCCATTTATTCTATATAGATTATGTTATGATGTGATGATGTTATTGAAACCCATTTTATTCGTTGGGTTATGATGAATGATTTGTGTTTATTTAGTGGCACACAAAAGAATGATTTCATTATGAGATGGGTGGGACCTATGTCTCCCTCTAATTCATTAGGTAATGATTTATATCTCATGATATAGACATGGATGGAATGACATGTGAATCTGGTTCAGCAATACAGGGCTGGAACGACAAGTAAACCCAGTTTAGTAATAGACTTTGTCCACTATGATGGTCTTGGAAACAATGCCTTGGCTACTATGGAAATCATAACATGTGATTAATGGTTTTACACAATTCCTTGTTTTATCCTCATGCTACTTTATCATGATAAATGTTCCTTTATGATCTATTCCTTGTGTACTTCCATGTTTTATGTCATTGCCCAAGATTTTTATGTTTTGATTTTATGTTCATGTTTTTACATTCAAATGTTTATGGATTTTTTTTTGTTCTCCATGTTTACCCTTACTGAGCATTTGAGCTCACCCTTTTTATATTTTATTTTCCCCAGGATATAAAGAAAGGTTTTAGGTAAGGAAACAAAAAGGTAATATCTTTACAGAAGATGTTTAATATATTTCACCATGATTAGAAGATTATGTTCCGAGTTTCCAAAGACATTAAACTATTACGATCTTTGGGCATCTGTTTTTGTCATGTATTATGTATTCCACAAAAGTAATGTAATTTCTATGTACGTCAAGCTTTGGTTCTCTACAAATTATCTATTTTAAATTTTTGATTAACCCTACACAGTAGACATAACCATATATTTATAAAGATATGGTTTAGGTTAAAAGATTATTTAATTGTGTAAAAACCATTAAATAATATAATAATATTTAATAAACCACATACAATATAATAATAATAACAATATTATTTTTATTATTTTATGGTGGGCGCTAACTTCCACAACAATAATTATATTTTTACTAGCCGAAAAAATAATATTTCTCACCAGATGCGGTCTTGGTCAGTTTGGACTCATTGGAATTCACAAAATACCCTAATAAATATTTAATTAAATATTTAATTCATTAATAATAATTTTTCGATTGATAAAACTTGAATAAAATTATTTCTTGGTCTTGAGAATAATATTTATTTTAATAAATAAATTTAAGTAGAATTTAACCATGATCAACAGAAACACTTAGTGTGTGATCCTATAATATTATTTCTCATTGGAATCAGGTGGGATATCCTAAAGTCCAATATTACTATCTATAAATGGAACATGGAACCCAAGAGAAAGAACATAATGAATTAATGTTGAAAAACACATACGAAGACTCACTATGAAATATAATCCCTTTATCATAATATATCATCAATTAGGTTGCACATATGTGTCACCAACCTATATGATTGATGTTAATTTCATTTAATATATAAAATAAACACTTTTCTACACTATACCCATAGAATTTAATGTGATGGATCTATTACAATCAGAGTGTCGAGATATCATCTTCCATAAAAATGGAATGGAAAATATTTTATCAACTTATTCATTAATAAAACATCACTCATGACGCACCCAACGTATCCATCTTCTCCATGAATTTTTATCATCATGGTTTATAAAATACATCTAAGTGCGTGATTTGAAACATGTATTAATAATAATATTAAAATCTAATGACCATTACACATGTTCATAGACAAAAATATCTGATGACACCATAACATGACAAATTCTTATTGGTGGGTATGTTATCATAATCTTCAATCTTGGATATTACCAAGTGTTAAATTCATGATAAAAATACTCATCCACCTATGAGTATTAACACCTCACAATCACATTCTATGTGTCCCATTATAGAATGATTTCTGAATGCAGATCTATATTTAATTGTATTGTCATAGCATTTCTAGGTTCTCATTATAGTAGGGAACTATTATATCTTTATCAATTAGAAAATACTATATAAATTTGTTACATCAAATTCATGAGGAATAATGAAAAATATGTAACAAGATATTTTATTAATATTAAAATAATAAAATATAAATGTAATAAAAAAATAAATAGTTGGTCCTAGGATACAAACTCCAATAGTCAGAAGTCATCACACCATAATACTAGTATCAAAATTGTATCCCCCACCAAGAAATGTTGCATCATGATTTCCACAAATGAATAGTGGTAAGGAACCCCTACAAATATTATATTAAAGGAGGTCAAGATGATAGATACCATCACACCCATCTATCTTTTGAGACACCCACCCAGTGGTGCAAGCATGGACCCCCATTGTACTTCTTACCTATTACAAAACCTTATCAGATTGATCTCACTATTTATATAATCACATTGAATGGAACAAATATATCCCATATAAGTAACATGAGGGTAGAAGGATTTTTGATAGGCAACACACCCATACCTCTATCATGGAATCCCAATTAGATGTTCCTTGCAAGAATCCATGTTAAAACACCTTCCTATTTTATTGAGCTATTCAGTTAGATCATGTCATGTCACCAATTTTGAACTAAAGATAATCAAGTGGACTAATTGAAAAAATGATTAATCTTTATTTATCAAAAGTCCCATTCCTCAAAAAACCAAAAATTGATGTCCAAGAGGCCCGGTGGCCTGAAGGCCCAATATCATGACCCAAAAGCTCAAATCGAATGTACTGATACAACGTTACAATTCCTACTAGAGTATGAATATTGTTATTATTATTATTGTTGTTTTTTTGTTTATAATGATGTTATTATTATTATTATAGATTATTTTTATATAAATTTTTAAGGAACAAGAGATTCTATCTTAAGAACACGATGGGGACTTTGTTTTTAATATCATAATTCTTAATCTAGAGTGTTAATTTAATCTAAATGATGTATTTTTGTATAATACATATTCAGTTTGTGAGTATAATCCTTTATCTTGGGTTGTTGATCGTGGATTGAGGAGCTATAAGTCCTTGAAGGCCCCGACAGTCTCAAGAAAATATTCGGTACCTACTAATCTTGGAGGCTTAGAATATGATGAGGAAATTTTTAATTCCATGAATCCATATGTTTATTTGGGTAAGAGTATTTTGATGGGTGTGGTGAAGACCTCAATCGGTAGGGTTTTCTTATATCCTCAGGTTTATTGTCCCTATACTTATAAAGTAATTAGAAGTAATATATTTTATCCTTTATAGAATTAAATACTACAATTTTTGAGGATAATATAAAGGAATTTAAAAAATCTATTATTATTTGGATTACCTTATTATAAGTGAACAATCCATGGAATCTTCAATATCTTAAGAACTGATTACTCATAGTTTAGGGATTTGGTGCCTAAAATATGAACTTTATTAGTAATGGGGTTTTCCACATTGTTTTTCACTCTAGGGATTTCAAATATAAAGCTTGGGATCGTGGTTTATTATCATTAAATCCCAATGAGAATCTATGAATGGGACTCCAAATTTGATCTAGTATTTGTGAATAATTTAGTTATCTAGGCATGGATTTGATTTAAGGGATTTAAATGGTTCTTCTAGAAACCTGAAATCCCATGATAAATTGTATATGTAGTGGTAATTCCCATTAAAATGGATAAAATACTATGTCTGACCATTATGAAACTTTTTCTTGAGTTATGGTTGAGGTTAACCTATTTTCTTAGCTTATTGATACTTGATTTTTGGTTTATGGTGTGTTTAGTCTTGAGATGGATGTAAAATTTGAATTTCTACCTAATTTTTTTTAATGTTTTTTGGCGTATTGGTTTTTAAAATAAAATATTTTTCAGTAATATAATATTACCAAATTCTAAGAACCTTTGGAATCTAGTATATAACTAAAAATTAAAACTAAATTTCAAAAATATGGTGAATGTTAGACTTATAACCTATCTAAAAAGAGATATGACATCATAGGATATTATAGCCCATCCCTCATTCAATGAACATTACAATAGGGGAACTGGAAACTTAGTGGGAGCTGTACAAAATGATTTTCAAGGAAATAAGGGATAAAAATCTATTTGGTCATATAAATACACACACATTGTGGGTTATGGAAAGGCCTATCATCTAGATTCACCGACTATAAATAATTTTATCTAATACCTAGTGAAGTTTGCTTATAATGAATTAAAGTCATAAGGAAGGGGTGATTCATCAATTAAGAAGAAAGAAAGGATGTCCTATAAGGATATTTCTTAAACCTCATCCTTAGATTCTAGAACTATGAATTCCTTTTATTGCAGAGCTATATAAATAGAGATTCTTAAGATGCAGCCTACTAGGGATCATATTTTTTATAATCTATCAATGGATTAGGTCAAGCTTTAAGACAGTGATATGAAGGTAAAAATGGTTGGAAAATCTTAACAATCTTTTCATTATGTGGGAATGAATCAAGGTAGGCCATCGGAGATTGATGATGATCTTGATATTACTTATTTTATTGGTAATTCGTCATTAAAATATAAAAATATAACGTTCAAGAATTTATAACCTCTTTTCCAATTGAATATAGAAAATAAGGATTCATTTAGGGGACCTCACAAGGCTTCACCTTTGAATCAGAGTGCTAGAAGAAAACATGTTGTATATATAGATTACAAGAGGAATTCCAAGGGTTTTACTACTTCCACTATATAGAAGTATCTATAGGATAATATGTACACCCATACTACCCCTCATGATGGTGCCAATGGTAATACTATTATTTAAATTTTTCTTATAGATCCATCTCATGATAAATAGAAAAAGAGGTAGGATTTTATAATTTTATTTAACTGACATGCATCAATTCATGGTCAGAATATCAGTTAGGATTTTTTTGGCCAAATATATAAGCATTAGGAAACAAGATAGACGAGACACAAAAGTTTAAAATGGAACTGAGGATGATTTTTCCCCTTTGATCGCCTAATCATAACCTGCTAGCTAAAGAGAAAATGGGAATAATACTTTTTATTAGGCTAGAGATAAAGATATTTTCTATATAGTAATAGAATCTAGTAAGGTGACATAATTGGAGGATGGAATGTCCACTAATACCTATGCTATTCCTTGGGAATATTTGGGAAAGTAATTTTCTAAATAAAGTAAAATTATTGAGGGTGTTTTCCCTCCATATTTTTTATCTATGATTGAATCCATCAATATCCTTGAGTTTTATAGGCTCTACCATGAGATCCTTCGATGGAAAATGTTATAAATATGAAGATGACATCTCCCCAATTTTATAATATTGAATTTATGTTAATAATATGACTCTATAACCATTGGGTAATCACAAATCACTAAATAAAGGATGTGTGCATCCTGTTAATTCCTTTGTAAAGGATGAACCTAAGGTTATCTCTATATAATATTCAACCCCTTAATCCTATGATTTGGATTGGTAGACATTAAAGGAGGGTATTAAAAAGTCTACAGTCTTGAATTCCACCCCTAGTGAGAAGTCCTCATTATTGGATATTATATAAAAATATAATATAAATGTATATAAATATCGTATGAATTATGGGGGAACATATATTTTTGTATAAGAGGAATCCATAGAAAATATAGCTCATAAGTTAGAGTATTTGTAGAAATAAACTACATCATGGAAGACCCCCAAATAGAGGAGAGATGGAAGCCTTTCAAGTCTACATGGATCTTAGAGTAGAGTAAGTCAACATAAAACAAAATTAATTATAATTGGAATCAACTGGATGGTGAGAAGTGTGTAGGATGCATTATGTATCATTAGAAGTAACTACTTGATGTAAAACCTAATTTGGTTGGTTCTTGGTTAAAGTGTGTGTTTTTTGTTGACATGTATTCGGATTTTGTTCCCTAGTGGGTGTTTTTTGCGCCACATTTCGTGAACATGTTACTCCATGTAACCTTGTTTTCGAACAAGTGTTTTTTTAATATGATTTTGAGACCATGGGTTGGGTATTACCGAATACATGTTTTGAGTTGTTGGTTGGGTGGGGTGGCGTTCAATATAACACATATTGTGGGTGAGGTGACTGAGCCTTGTATGGACTAGGAAGTGCTATGAATGGCTCCATGGTGGGGTTTTCAACCACACTTATAGGTTAGTGATGTGGAAAATTAGATAATGCAGTAGGGGATTTGGAAAGAAGTGGTAAGAAACATATGTAGTGGATAGATAATGGTGAGTTGGATCAATTACAATGTGGGTATCTACAAAAAATACATATAAAATAGTCAAAATAAGATTTATAGTTTTAGGGAAAAATAGGATGGAGGGATTTCCCCTAAAAAGGGTATTTGTGCCTCATTGTATTATTAAAAATTGGGGTCATCAAACCAGTGAAAATATGGGCCATCAGGTCCTTGAAATAAGGGACCTTTGGGAATTTATAATGAATAGACTTAAATTATATAATATTGGATTCAAAGCTGTAAAAATTTAGTCCTTCAGGTTAGTGAAAAAAATTGTAACGATTCAGTTTGGAATAGGTAAACCCTTAGAGGAAAAAATGGATTTTCCATGCTATCCCAAGGGGTATGTTTGTTGTTTGTGTCCTTCATTCCACCCATGTTCTAAAAAATTTGTGACTTTGGGCCATTGGGCCATGTATTTTAATATAATAGTACCTATGGGTGCTTATCATTACATATGCAAATGGATGAGGCTTGACCCACTGGGGTGCCTTAGTGTGTGTGTTGTTTAGTTTCTTGTAATCCCATCAATATTAAATAATAATAATGATAATGATAATACGAATGATATTATTTTTATTATTATTAAATATTATTATTATTTAGCTGGGGGATTTCATGAGTGGTAAATTCACCCCATAATGTTTCCTATGACTAGGGTTTAAATCTTACTTTCCTCCCTTGGGTGAGTTTCTAGGACATTTTTTGTCGATAAAATAGTAAGCGATATAAGGTAGGGGTGTAGACCTAGGCATATGTTAGTAAAATGTAGAACATCATCATAGGGCCTTTGATTTAGGATAAATGAGTCTCTTATAACACCCCAAGATTTCATAGTACGTTATCTCATTAAAGTAATTCAACATCTTGCGCTACACGCAACACCGAGTTTGAGCGCACCACAACTTACCAAACTAGCCATTAAAAAAGTGGTTATGAATAGTATTAACTACATTTTTATTCTTATATACTATATATAATTTTAACATCTATATTATTTGTTTCTTAGACAAAATATGAGAATAAAGTCATTTTTCAGATAAAAGAAGTATTTCTCAAAAAAGGCAATTTTAACGCCTTTTAATGGAGAACCCTTTTTAAAACCAATATTTGACACCTTTTTATATTCAATTTAATGAAATTAAATTCTTCTTTAGAATCGGTACATAAAACATTATTTTGGATAAAGTTTTGGTACTTTTCTGATAACTTTCATATTTTGACGAATAGTGAAAAATACTATGTTTTAATTAAAAACAACCTTTTTAATAGAAATAATTTATAGTGATAAATTATGAATTTTAATGGGTTTTAAGTATAATTAGATAATATTTTTATCATTTAAAAGAATTTAGGTCATTATAATTAATTTCACATTTAAATTTGACATAAACACATGTCAATCTTTTGATAGTTTTTACTTTTTAAAAACCTGTTTTTTGGTTTTGACAACGAGAAATAATTTTAAATTAAAAAATGTAACATAAATGTTTTTAATTTGGTAAAATAGACTTAATTTTTAAATATGTATTATCTAAATTATCATAGGGTGATTTTTTGATATATTCCTGAAAACTTTCAATTTTTGATGAATAGTGAAAACACTACGTTATTATTTAAAACAGACTTTTTATTTAAATAATTATTTATTTTATATAAATTTATTTTAAGGTAAAATAGATATATAATACCTATATAATTTCAATATAATTAATTGGAGTCATTTTATAATTAAATTAGATGTATATAATTTTATTGATCTTTTTACCATCTTTTACCCACCTTCTAGGAACATTTACAAATTTTCATAAAACTTAATTTTACCACTTCTGTGAGTTGAATTTCAAAAATTCGAGAGACACAGTTGATATCAATAAGTAAAATTTTGTTCAATAAGAGGAGAATAATTTTTGGTTAATAGTAACTTTTAACTTTTATTTACCACAGTTAAATGCAAATAGGGTAATTAAAGGTAAAAATGATATAATAATTATCCTAACACATGTAATAATTCAATTACATAAGTGTAATTTGACAAAAAACAACCGTAGAAATAAAATATGATCCTCTTTTGTTCACATGGAGTAGATTAAGACATTTATTATTATTTTATTTGAAGAAGAGTTAAAAGTGTTAAATTTAAAGATTAAAAAATAAACCATTTTTAATATAGGGTTACACATAAGATAAATTCAACTATAAATATTCATTAGAAATATAAAACTATTTCCTATATAATTTTATTTTATCTATAATTTTTTAACATCAAAATATTTAAATTTATTTATGACACAATAATGATGTAGTAATTACCTTATTAATGAAAGAATCAAATAAATGGTATTATAAGTATTAAAATAAATATAATTTCAATGTTTTTTTGAATTCCACGAATTTTCCAGCTGAATATGAAATTTTAGGGTTGATTTAATGTATATTTTTAGAATTAATCATGTTGTGATGACTTTCACCAAAACCAAATACTAAATAGTGTCAAAATTGACATAAATGAGTTTTTAGAACAAATATTATATTATTATTGGTTGATATAATATTCCTAAAAGTCTAAGGATCAGAAAAAGGTCTTAAATAATATTTTATATTTCATTAATGAACCACTTTAGTTTCTCTTGGAAGTTTATAGTATGGTTATTTACCATATAGCGTAAGCATACAAGAAGACACAGTAAAAGTTAATCTATTTAACAAAGAGTTAAATCTAAAAGATAAGGTTAAAATGGTAACATAAACTTTTCTAACACCTATTGGTTGAAATTATTTCGACCCATAACCACCTAAGGATAGAAATAAATTCTATTGGAGCCATCATAAACTGAATATGATTGTATAATAAATTAATATTTTAATCTTTTCCTAAAGTGACACTCACCCCTCTTATAAAAGGGCACTTCCCCTTCTCTCAAAATCACTCCTCCAAAGCCATTTGGATCTACCAGACTCTACCCAAATCCCCTCCCACCTTCCCTCAATTAAACCTATAGGCCTTACATTTATCATAAAACCAACTTAAAGAGCCCTTTTGTTCAAATCAAATAGAAACATCCAAATAAGAGGTAATTATTTTATCACATCTTTCAAAGTTCTTTTCTTCTTCCATTTTCTTTTTATATGTTATTTCCATAACAAAATAATAAATCCATTACCTTCTACATACTGTGATGTTATTATAAATATGTTAAAACCATATTAATTATTCTATCCATCCTGTGAATAATAATTTCACCATGCGTGCATATGTACGACTTATGTCTCCACGTAGTGGTGTAATTTTTATTCAACACTATGTTATTTTGATGTATATAATGACAAGTAATATGTATATAAATAATGAAAATAACATTTTAATTTATATGTAAAATTAATATACCATCCAATTCCAAGCCTTTTAATAATTAAGTAAATGATATTTTCACTCGTGTGTACGTATGACTTACCGTCTCCACGACGCGATGAGATTTATTTCCACTTCACCATTGAACAATGATTATAAAAATATATATTATTAATAAGTATGTAATATATGAAATAACAATGCTAATGGATATATATATATATATGTATGTATTTATGTATGTATTTATTTATGTATGTATGTACTTATATATATCTTATTCACTTACTTTCATTCAATACGATATAAAAACCGAAACAACGTTTATGCGTATGTACGACCTACCATCTCCATAAATGGTGCCTTCAATTTCATATATCTATCTATTATAAATATTTATATATGAAATATATATGATATATAAATCATGTTTTACATTTTGGATGTATTTAAATCATGATCTAAATGATAAGATCAAGAATAACAAGCTAAAACACATACAATAAAGAAAGAGAGTATTACCCGAAATGTTAATTTAATATGGATTTCATTATTAAATGGGTAATATAAAGTTATAAATGAATCATTTATGATATAAAAAATATTAATATGGTTTTGGTATAATTTAATAACATACTATGTTTGTTATAAAATAGGTTAAACGTACCCTCGACCAAAGGAAAGTTCAAGGTAAGGGTTAATTCTACAATCTCTTCATTATTTGAGGTTGTTTTTATGTGAGTATCTACTGGGACCTCTTTATCATCCACATCTGTGTTTCATAAAAATATTTTCAGAAGGAATATTTTAAGGTTTTATATAATGTACTCTTTAACTAGATCATCATTTTAAATTGTTTATATATTTATTCTTATAAATCATTCTCATTAATTTCCATGTTTTGAAAATTGTTTTTTAGGTTTTTTTATATAAACATGAATGTTTCTAAAATGTTAATTCCTTTAATTATTTTCAATATGGTAAGGAATTTAAATATGGAAATATATAGGTTTCACCAGATATATAGTCCTAAAAGAGGGATAAGTTCATTGAAACCTATCAAACAACCATATATCCCAATAGATTTCAGATGTGTGATAGATGGGTGCCCTGTCACATGACTATTAATGTAGTGTAACCAATTAGAGGGTGCAACACAACATGTAGGTGATGTATCTAGGTGAATAAAAAGTGATATGGGTGTACTGATACATATCATATGGCCCTTTTAAAACCCAAATATTTAATATGGGATAGAGGGGTGCCATTCCATGATGCACCAGAGGCCAACTTCATGGAACAATTCTTGGTTGTGGGGATATGACTTTCAGATTGGTAAAACTATGTGATAACTGTTAAAAACATTCTCATGTAACAATTCTTGGTGGGGGTGAAAATTTCATATTATTAACATGGTGTAATGAATATTAATAGGGGGTGATATGGTATAATACTAGTGACATAACATGATTTAGGATTCTCATTTAGGGGAGGACCATGTATTTGGACTTCTGGACTCCAGGCCTTTGGGCCACCCATGTTTGCATAACATTGATCCTTTAACCCTTTAGGCTATGTATTGTAATAAAATAGTTTCATTGGGTGGGTGTATGTGATTTTTGGTTACCTAACATTTGGGTATTCAATATTTGTTTAATTTGTTATTTAGAAAATGGTTTCTTCCACAACATATTCCAAATGTAGCTATTAAATCTAAATCATGGAGGTTTGTCCTTGGGAATTTGAATATTGGATTCCTTAGTATTTAATATTTGGAACATGAGTTTAATCCTTTGATTATAAATTACTCACTTACCTAGATTTGGTTCTAGATTTAGGTATTGAGTTTTTTATTTTACACCCACTGATATTATGGGAGACTGACTCAACAATTGGTATTTCTATTAAGATATAAACGGAAACAAACAAGGAAAGGTATGGCCATTTTCCTAAATTTTTTGTAGAGGTCTATTTCATATCACCATTAATTAAAGTAATAGTGATATCTACTGATGAGTATCAATTTTATTTGATTATATAATATGAAAAAGTTCTTCCATTTTCCAAGGGATTCAACAACATTGGAATTTTTTTGATATATGAATAAAAATAATTTTTTATAGATATTCTGGGATTAAAGGGGACATGTTTAATATATAAATGAGGAATGTGAACAATGAAACATATATAAATAATGATCATTCTGGGTAGCTTACCTCTAATAGAGTGCTATATCAAGATGAAAGTGACCTTGTGGATTTGGGTATTTGGGGAGATATCTAGTAGGAAGATGGTGAGAAAGAATCTGAGCCCTTGAGAAATTACATGTGAAATCACATACATGAAAAAGGTGATTTAAGAGAACATATAATTGATGAATCTAGGTTTAAAAAGATTTATCCTAAAGTTGAATATAACTTCTTATATACTAATTCATAGGAGGTTAAGGAAGATCAATCCCTTCACTCTTCTATCAAAAAAATGGAAGAAGTTGGTTTAGATTATATTTCTTTCATCAGATCAACAAATGAATCCATGGTACATAATTTATAAGGTGTGGGTCTAGGTATATAGCTCTAATAGTTCTCTAGTCACTGCTAAAATCTAGAATAAGAACACTTTTAGTATTTATCTGAATCAATATAGGGTTGGGAAGGAATACAACATGGATGACCAATAGGATATAGAAACTAGTGCTATGTAGGATGATTAACTAGTTAGAGTTACTTCCAAAAATATTATCTATAATAAGAAACTGTGGATTTTTTTTACACCTCTTAATACCAGAAAAATTTCTATTCGAAGTTACTGAATAAGAAATCACTGGAAAACCCATGAAATAGTTGATCATAATCCCGATAAGGTAATTCTATATGGAATTATTCAGATCTCTAAGGAATTGGAGAATCATGGTTGTTTAGTTGTGTCTTCCAGTAAGAATCCTATTTAGAAGAGGCACTAAGCATGTATGGACACCTCAATATCAACTGGGAACCAATAGGAGACTTTTTATCCCAATTCAATTGAAAAAACACATTAAAATGGTAAATCATGTCTCTTTAGTTGATATGAAGGGTTAAAAAGATTTTTTTAAAATGACACAAGATGAAATATTTGTTTTAGATGATGCTCAAAAGAAGGTTTTGATGTAGTCAAGAATAGTCTTCAGAAGACAAAACGATATTATGGACTTCTACAGTAATCTTTTTGATCTTATTTATGACACTAACTTAGTGAAGACTACATATACTACATACTTTTAAACTAAATAGATGTCTCATATTCTATAACTGATATAAAATATTCAAATTACTATCTATCCATAGAGAAACCTAATGAGTATAGAAAGACTTTAACACAATGTGTGCATCGAGATACTCACACTTGTTTGGTAGGATCCACTATTATTTGATGTTGTAGTTAACATTTTTAGGATAATATATGATCTAAAGACAATTTTAAAGTTTCTAGTTCTAGCTATAAAACATGAT
The DNA here is from genome assembly GCA_963277665.1 of Viscum album. Taxonomy (NCBI): domain Eukaryota; kingdom Viridiplantae; phylum Streptophyta; class Magnoliopsida; order Santalales; family Viscaceae; genus Viscum; species Viscum album. The sequence continues at coordinate 408,667,469 of OY728125.1, read as the reverse complement.
CTTCAGGGCTGTAAGTTTCCTTCCCCACTAGATGAAAATAATAATCATCAAATTTATGATGAAAAATAATAAAAATTATCAAATCCTAGCTGTATTGAGAGGCTTATAATTTATGATTTTTTCCTTCTTGGTATTTTTTTTGGAATCTTATGGAAGTCAATTTTTCACTATTATCACATGTCATACACTCTTAATAATTTTATTTCACTTTAACAAAGGAACCATGGGTTTGAGTCTCAAAATTCATGGTCTTAATCTATCTCTAATTATTATTATTATTATTATTATGAAGTTGGATATTCTTGCATTAGGGGGAATGTCACCCTATAATTTATTATATGGATAGATTTCAAATTTTGGAAGAGTCATTGGGGGTATTTTTAGGTCCATTTATGGATGATGATATGGATAGGGGTGTAGACCTTGGTACTCACTAGTAGGAACTATGTATGATGTGGGAATTATCCCTTTTAGAAAGGATGAAGGGGCTTTAGGCCATAAATAGTGGGGCCTTTGGGATATTTAAAATTATAATGGGCATGATATGTAGTGGGTAAACCCTTGTATGGGGTGTGGCATGTCCTTGATATCTCAAGACTAAGGATTTTTCTCATTCACCTATGTATTCTCATTATAGGGTCTAGATTGTTGATACCTCCCATGAATTGGTTCCTTTGGAAACTAATTTCTTATATATTGTTATTGGTGGACATTTAGAGTCAACCCAGATTATAGAGTAGAGGAGTCCAATGGCACATAGTAGTTTGGATACCATTCTTACTCATAATGAGGTGTCCCTTAATAAGGGGGTTATTGATGTAATGAGTCTCGGATTTTTTTTCAAACTCTTCCTATAGGGGAGGGTAAATATTAAGGTATTTTTTATAGGAATTTCATTGAAATAGGTAAACATGTTCTTAGATCTGATGATGAACCAACTACTCTACATTCTTTTTCCACTTCTTTTGAGAGGAGTTATCCACTATCCCTTGTTCCATCTTGAACTCAAAACTTGTTAAAGGTAAAAAAGAATATGAATATTTTTATAAGGGTCTATAAGGATCCTCATACCTTTCCTTTATATACATGGAGTGTAACTTATAGACTATATGAATTCTTAGGTTCTCAATATATGGAATCATATTTTTTATTCCCTCATATGATTATATTTCAAGTATTTCTCCTAGGGAAGTGCTTAATGCAATTTTTGTTTACCCATCCTGAAAAGTAGTCATGGGATCACCCTCACATTTGAGTAGTATAGTTCATACTCATAACTCATTTGAGATAATTGACTCTAATAATGCCTCTATGGAGGGGGACATCTGACCTATGACTGTTCTTATGGATAAACAAGATGAGAATATTTTGGTTGATGTTGTGACCTTTAAGGTGGTAGAGGCTAACAATAATCATTATTCCTGTAAAAAGGGTAAAACATATAGACATGGATAGGTGTTTGAGGGGTATTATCACAATATGAGTGTCTGATCAAAGGATCGGTATTTAGAAATCATTATAATATTTTTTATATATATCTCCAAAATTATTTCATGGATGGTTTTATTGAAGTAAGTTGTTTTTGATTGAGGGGATGTTTTCTTATCTTGAACCTTAATATACTTTCTCTATTTATTTTCATTTAATATTGGGGATTTACCCAAACCTTTTTATATTATTATTATTTTTTAGTTGATGATAATGTCCCTATTTTTTTCAAGGTTGTAACAATATAGGTCATAATGTAGACTGATGCCATAGAAAACTGGTATGTGAATTTTTTTATGAAAGTAATCATCTCTTAAAATTATAGATGGTAGAATAAGACTCTAGATATTTATATAGTTATAGACCAATATATTCATACCATGGATAGCCATTTTCATGTTATGAAAACACAATTAGACATGGACATAGTTTCAGAGGGTATTGAAGGAGGTGTTCCTAGTGTACCCAATAATAATAATGATGATGAAATGGATTTTTTCACTTAGGATATCATTTGGTTCATAAAGAATATAATAGTGAAGCTAATGAATTACATCTATAGGAGGGTATTTTCAGAATGTATATGCAACAAGTGTCTTCACTAAAGGAGAATGAGTGGGAATTCCACTAGAGGGATTTCCTCCCTTCTTTTTGTGATGGATATTAAATATGATAATGAATCTATGGAAACAAAATAACTATATTTTATTCAAAATTAAAAAATTTGTTTGTGGATATCATGGGCCATATGTAGCAGGGTTTTTTTTAAATTATAGGAACACATACCTACAACATGGGAGGGGATTAGTGGCTATATTATGGATGATCACTATCATAAATTAGATTCTAAGAAGTATAATGGGAAGTCACATTAGTGGTATTTTGGGATTGAAGATAAGGTTTGCATGGAAAAATTAAATGAAGATTCATACATGTAATTTGGAAACTATAGTGGAAAGAAATCCACTAATTTGGTGGGTACTTGTTCACCAACACACACAAAGAATAAGTTTAGATCGAATATGGGAAACTGAAAGGGGAATGTTAAAATCATAGTAATGGTAACAATATAGTAAAAAAATAATATATACCTATCAAAGAGGAATATTACCTAAAGAAAAATTAATATAACTCTACTTCTCCAAAGAACACACAATTTGAACTCATATCTTCTAATAAGTGTAATCATTAACCTACTTCTATAGGGAAATATTTAGTTGAGAAATTTGATCTATCTAAAAAGGATCATTATCCTACCCTCAAAGTTAAGTATTTAAAGGAACTTTATGGGATTCATTTTGGGGATAGATCAAATAAATGATTGAATGAATATTATTTTGTTAACGATAGAACATAAGAAACTAGCCATTTTACCACTCCTGTATTGATATGAATTCATGATGACTCCAAAACACATTATAATGGTCAAAAAATCAATTATAGAAAACTATATCATAAAATTATTGGATGAGGCTCTTTACAAATAGGAAACCTCTATGGCGCATGTTGCTTCATCAGTAGGGTTCATTCATGTTGTTGTTAATGACCCTCAAAATAAGGGTAAGATTAATGCATGTGTGGAGTGTCGTGTTTCAAACTCTAATACCTTTTTTAAATTTAATTATTCATAATTTAAGGCTGTTATCTAGATGAAAACTTTGATCAAAATTTTAGTATTAGAAGTGATGATGATCTGGGGAAAGAGACGCATAACTAGTTTTTTTCCTCCACCCTTTATTGTGATGATGATATGTTATCAAAAAATCTCGAAACATGGAGGTTCAAATGATATCCTAACATTTGAGGTGGATGTGTTTCCCATAAAATAATGGGTACTCAATCTCATGGTTTTTATTTTTACTTTTAGTGCCTGATGGATCTGTCAAATTGTGTTTATTTTTTTCTTCCTCATGAGGGTTTTCCCATGTTAGACCCCATGTCCCCCATTATACCTTTTATTTATTTTAATAAATATCATATGGAATATGTGGTTTATCCTATTCATTTTATTATCATTATAATTATTATTATTATTACGAAATATGGAGTTTGGGTGGTTTAAGAGGGTGGAGCACAAATGATTCCAAGAAGATGGGGTTGACCGTCTTTGGATTATTTGATGGATGGTCTCAAGGATAATTATATAGGAGGTGATATAATTATTCTTTAAGAGTTTCATAATCTAGTTGATATGGGATCAAAAGTTTCAAATTCATAGAGGAAGACTCTAATTTCTGTAGATTTTCATTATTCCAAAACTAAAAACCATCATTGGAAACCTATTTGATTTTCTCATGCTTCAAAGGTTTATTTCTTCAATGTGCCTTGAAAGGAGCCCCACTCTATGGATCCTAAGACTAAGTTGAAAGGGGATATGTAATATTTGGAAGAATCACATGAAATTATATCTAACGGGATAAATGAATGTAAACACCCTCTCATTGTGTACTTATATATGTCAGATAATGAACATTGGCAGAGTCTACATTATATTTGGGATCATCTTATAGAAGCCTAGATCTTTAATGCATGGAATATGAATTCCTTGGGGATATTATTTTTCATATTTTGTTACCTTATATATAATTTAACACTAAATATTGGGGGCATATATTATTCAATTTAAAATCTAGATTCCTTAAAATTCTAAATTAGGATCCACTTTTAATTACTTAAATGTGAAAAACTCAACCAATCAAATATAGTTTTTTTATGTGAGGTTTGAGTTGGTTTTTGGGTTCCAAAAATACTGTCAGAAATTTACTTATCCCTTGGAGTAGAAATTAGGATAAATAAGGAAACCAAAAAAGAATGATTTGGTAACTTTTCTCATCTACTTATTAAAGTAGATATTAGTTATCCTTTAATCAAAATAATTATGTTGATAACCAATAATATTAATTTTGATCTTATGGTTAATTTTGAATAAGTTAATTATTTTTGAATTATATATAATAATATTGGTCATACATATAATATTTTTTTGTAGGTCATTAGACTACCACTCTTGTGGAATTATAGTACATGTTTTTTATTTGCGTATAAAAAATGGAAATTTTCATAGTGAAAAATCCACTAGAAATGGCTATTTTAGTCTTGTAAAATTAGGGAAATCCATTGATAAAAACATAGATGCTCTAGATCATGGATCCCATAATGAAGTTCCTAACTTGTATTTTCCATGAAAATATCCAAAATAATCTTAACTAAATGTTCACACTACAAGAACATCTAAATATGGGTTAATCCCCTATTTTGGATTTGTAAATTATGAATTTTATGATAATGAGATTTGGTTATCAAATAGTGAGCCTGAACTAGAATCAAATGATACACTAGAAAACATCTTTATCAATTCTGGTTAAACTAGGGGTCACAAATAATTTATAGGGGCTAACAATTTTATCTAATAGAAAATTAACGCAATAAAACATAAAGGAATAAGTAATAACCTTCTCAAAGAAGGGGAAAATCAATACAGATATGGGAATGGCTTTTCTATGGATAAATATATCAATGAAAACCATGATGTGGATTTTTATATGAATTATTAGACTATAGTAAGAAAAGGGAAAATCTATTTATATTGACCAATATACTAATAAAACTTTACTAATTTAGTTTTCAATGGTAATGGAACCAAATTTTAGGTCTAATGATAATTCATTTTCTCCTTTAAAGGATTCTAAATAGCTCTTCACCCAAACAACAGATTCAATGATCACATCAATGAAGAAGCTCCATATAGATACAACATTCAATGAGGATCATAGAAAAAGATAAGACCATTCCTCTAACCTTTGAGTGAGAATCATTAATGTATATAATGATTCTAAGGGAACTAGTGTTCACCACTCTATAGATGTGATGTCTAAGGAGGCATTCATGGATCTAGAATCCACCAGTAATGCCAATGCTAAAAACGTACATGCAAAGGGTGAAGATGATTTGTCCAAGACTATCGAATATAGGCACGCATGAATGAAATTAGTGTTCAATGCGCAGGGAAAACTATAGGGTATATCTACCACAACATAAAATGGGCATTTGAATCCTCACAGAAATTATAGAAAAAATAATTTATTTACTTTTCTTGAAAATATAAATAGATCTAAGAATAGGGAATCATTCCTGTAGGAAAGTGGAAAAGATCATGGGATTCAGACATTAATCATTAATACATTCAAGGAAATCAATTCATCTAACATTAATAATGATAAACCACAAGGTACTTGGTAGGTTGTAACCATAGTGGATGTTGCAAGTAAGATTTTTAGGATAATATCTAAACTAAATATATTGTTATAGGGTTTATGTCTTCAGGAGAACAAGATCCTTAGGTATCTAAGGGTTCTATCCCACTAGATAAAAATTTTGGTTTTAAAATTAATGATAAAAATATAAGTAAGAGTCCCAAATTCTGGAGGAGGGGCCATCACCAGAGGGTTCTGGAGGTGGTAGATGAATCTACTTATTAAAACACCTGAGATTCAATTATAGTATGTAAATATTTCATTCCAAATAAAATTTCTCATAATTCATATATATTCATTAAATAATTTATATAAATCCTAAATTTCCAAGTTTTTATAATTTTTATTTTATATAATGATTTTCATTTTTGAATTTATCATGTCAAATTTATCTCAGGGTGGTTTTTTGGGTGACTAGTGAAAAATAACGATTTTGAAAATACTACAACTTTTATTAAATTATAATGATATAAAAATTCTTTAAAATTGTATGAAACATTATATATAAAAATTTAATTAGTAATATAATGAATTTAAAAATATAATTTTTCACTTATTATTCTTTATTCAACATGTTGGAAATATAAGTAATGTTTTATTTAAATAAAAACAATTTTGGGTCTTAATTAAGTAGTAAAAAGGTTTCTATCTATATTGGTTTAAATTAAAAGGAAAATAATTATCATTTTATTTAATATAATCCTATTAATTACATGTTAATCAATATTATACTTTACTTTTATCTAAAATCATTTTTATTCTTAAAACATGCATTTTTCTAAAAATAATTTTCATTTAATTTTAAAAATTATATTAATAGTAAATTTTAACACTTTTCAAAGTTGTATATTTTTAAAATTAATCAATATTTCGAATCAGGGTAATTATAATCAGGTAATAAGGTCAACTACATTTTTGTTTTTAATGAATATTAACCATGAAAAAAGATTATCACTGCAGTTAAGGGTAAAATGATTTAGATGGGTTAAAATAAAGATATTAGGATTTAAGATAACACAAAACACTTTATTATATCTCATTGGTTTGTTTTAGTTTGAACTTATCCTTCTCATCATAAAATTTATGATAATCTAGAGCCACATGGCTTGTGTATGACATATATATTTTACAATTAAGTATCACATTTCTATAAGTTTTCCACCCTTTTCAATTATAAAAAGGATCCTACTCTCCTATCTTATCATCACTTATTGATCCATTTGTCGCAAAAAAGGACTACCCAAATTCCTTTCCAAATTTCTTTTTTTCATCCTTGAGTTTCTAGCATCAATAGAATACAAATTCAAAAAGTTTTAATGTGTAATCCAAAAGAAATTACAAAAATAATATGTATATGTTCTTACTATGAATTTTCTAGTTTATTTCTTCTTAAACCTAAAAAATATATTCAATATCCAAATTTACATAATTAAATAGGTATATTTATCATAATTATATTATTTTTTATTTTAATTTTATATCCATTTTCTACCTCTTTTATATACCACGAAAAATAAAAACATCGCCAGTGCTTACATACAGATAACTATCTCCACATAGGGATGTAAATCATTTTTAAAAACATCCTCACATGTATAGTTATAAAGATTAAAATAATGAATATATATTATATTTAAAAAATATTTATAATTATGTAAATATAAGATATAATCCACCTTCTTACTCTACCATCCATTGGAAAATGATAACATCACTCGTGCACATGTGTGGACTTTCTCCTCCATGAAGGGATGCAATTCATTTTTATATTACCACCTTACAAGGAAGATTATAAATTAAATATAATGAAGAATAATCATATTCATGACATTATTAAAATTATAAAGATATAAAAACAATTTCTTAACAACTTTTTCTATGGTCAATATATCAAAGAAATTTTGGAGAAATTGAATGCGAAACAATTAGTGGTCAATATAAGAAAGAACTATTAAATGAATAGTTGTTAAATGATTATAAAAGGACCTTAAAAAAATGAAATATAGATGAAAAATTTTCTTAATAAAGTATTTAACAAATTTAAATTTATTATTTATGAGGACACAACATGTTCAACCAAGCAAGAATCGAGGGTAAAGAGGGTTTTGTCTCAATTCCACTCTATTGAGACATGTTTTATATTACGAACATAATTTCTTTTATATGGTGTATATAATACCCCTTTGACATATTATTTCATAAATTTATATTTATTCATGGTATTTTATCTTCCAATTTATGCTATATATTTTCATTTTTTTTTCAAAAGTTAATAATGTCATAAACTATTATTTTTCAATCTCTATCTTATTTTGGATTGCCCATTTCTTAATTTAAATTTGAATAATTATATTCTATTTATCTTTATAAACATCATATAATTTCTTTTCATATAGATATTTATATTATTTCCTTGATTTTCATCCAACTGTTTCTATTTTTATAATCAAAGATCAAAATATTATTTATAAGCAAAATATACCTTATTTTTTCATTTAAGACGAGAGTATTTTTCTTATATATATGTTATTAAAACTACTTTAGGAATGTTTGTACATATATATAAAGTTTTAATAAATGAATGTTTCTAATTCCTTTTAATTTCATTTCAAATTATTAAAAGAAAACTTTTTAATGTTTTTTGAACAATCATTTTTAAAATTTTAAAAAATGTTTGAAAGGAATATTATTTTTAATTTATAAAGTGTGGGTGGATTTTGTCACCCCCATGATCATTACTCACTATTTAACTTCCCCTATAAGTTTGAATGGTTTTAAAATAATATTAATTTTTCATAAATCATTGAATTTTTAGTTTTTATAATAAAATGAAAATTCATTATGCTCTAAAAGTTTTAAAAGAATATTGTAAATAATTTATATATTTATTTTTGCAAAAAATATATAAAATATTTAAGGAATGTTCTTTTTGATGTTTCAATATGTGAAGTTTTACTTCCATTTTACTCTATAATTTAAATAATATTTTCCTTTATTTCAAACCTTAATTTCTTATGAATTGATAGTATTCTATCATCCTTTTTCAATTTATGGATTAGAACCATTTTTATGATCATTCTATTTTGATCATGTTCTCTATCAATCTATATTATTCATTTGACATTACTTTTCCTCTTCATGTCCATATTTTTAGTATCATAAATGTATTCAGTATTATTTCCACTAATCTTATATTGTATTAACCACATACCATTGCAATATACTATGTAAGTTGAAGGAATATTGTTAAGAATGTTATTTTATTTATTAGGGTAATATTTAATTACTATATTTTTTATTCAATAAAGATATTTATTTATTGATAAGTCATATTGACTGTGTATTATATTTTGATTCAATATATGAGGAATTAATTGAAAAAATGTAAGTGATGGGTGGGTCCTGTTATAGATAGTACCTCCATGCATCAACATATCTCATGAGATAAAAAGTTATCCAAAATAGTTGGGTATTTGGTGTATAAAAACTCTTAATTACTTCCAATGGCCCGAAGGCCTTCATTTTTTATTGATTTTGATAATCCACCTTTCAAGGGGTGAGGTGGAACCCTTACAAGGCCTATAGGTGTAAGTATTACATGGCACATAGGCCTTAGAGGAATTCATTTCCCATATGTTTCAGACATTACATACAACCCAGACTAACTACTTGGAACTGCTCCTCCCCAGCATCTTCATCGTGAAATCATCTCTCCAACTTCGCATGGCTGTTCAGCTAGGCTATCCCATGCATGCACAGGCTTGTCCCGATGGCAGGTTCCACACCCTCTCATTCTTGCAATCTGTGTAGCTTCTGCTGTGGTTAAATCTCTTTGCTCATCCTCCTATAGAGCTTGTTCCTTGTAGGTTTTCTGGTTTGTATCTGCACTTATGTTGGCCCGAAGGCCTTGAGGTGTCCTGGAGGCCTTACTGGCCTAAAGGCCTTTTATTATGATTTTATTTATTATTTTATATGTGATGACTATGTTGATATTTTCCATGGATACATTTTTATTCCCATGTTTTCATTAATTATCATATATATTGATTATACAATATTCTATATTTCTAATACCTAATCTTTTCATGATAGATTCCATTGTACATTATCCCTTACTGAGATTTTGAGCTCACCCTATATTATGTCTTTGTTTCCTGAGGATATGAAGAAATGATCTCTGAATGATATTTAAGGATCCATGAAAGTTTTTCATGATATGATTTATTTTTCCAATTTAATATGGGAAGCATGTATGTATCTAGTCTCCCAAATCTATTAAACTGATTGATCTTATATGTTGGGATCCCATGTATTTTTTTAACAATGTAATAAAGTAAATATAGGATCTATATTATTAGAGTCTAGGTGATTATAGTTGGTATGAAAGGATGTTTAGTAGGACACATGTTAATTAGAATTTATAAGAACACTGTTAGATTAAGTATTAAGATAAACTACAATAATTTTTAATAAATGTTAGGTATTATTATGTTAAAAAATAGTATTCATGATTTTATGAGCTAATTTTATGTGTGTCATTTTTTAGATATGTAACCTAGTGGAATAAATTCAAATCATGGAAACACCTATAGTTAATATAGGTATTTCCCTTATGATCAAGTTAATAAAAAGGTGATAGAGTTGAATAAATCATGGACATATTGGAGAAACTGACTTAGGTTATGAAAAATAACCTTTCCCGTATAGAAAAACCTATTATTACACAACAAAATTCACCAATTTTGGATAACTTTATGCAACAAAATATTTCATCATTTAATAGGACTATTAATCCATTAGCATATGATAAATGAATCAAGTCCCTTGAAAATATATTCATGGATTTGATAACTAATTAAAGGGAAAAAGTTATTTTATAACTTTATTGTTTAAAGGGAGATACTGATAAATGGTGGTCATTGATACAAAATACTAAAGAAGCTGATAAAATAGAATGTATGAAATGGAGAACCTATAACGTTATTTTATAAATATTTTCCTCATGAGTAACTATATAAAATAGATAGAAAATTTATCAGCCTAAATTAGAAGGAAGTGGAAATTATTGATGAATATAAGGCTAGATTCACAATATTAGAAATGAATTTTATATACTAAATACAAAATTTAGAAGGAAATATTTTTCATTTTATTGATGGGTTTAAGACAAAATTTTGATGGCACTGGTCTCCAAAATAATTCATCATATAATGACATAATATCATTTCCCCTTAAGGAAGAGAAATACTATTCTAGGTTTTATATCTTAAATGTAAATAAAAATAATAATAGTTCATTTTAGTACCAAAGAAAAATAATTATGTCAATGTAGAAGAAATAAATTATGGGATTTTTATAATGTGAAAATTGAAAAAAGAAACACCATAGTGAATGTTTAAAGGGAATGTGATTTTTGTACAAGTGCGGAGATAAGGTCTATATATATTAAGAATTCAAGGGATATAAATAAAATATTATTATCATGTTCTTCAATTATAAGTGGATGTGTAATTATTCAAACCAATTCCCCTAAACATCGACTGAACCTACCACAAAAGTGGACAAGGGGGAAGGCTAAGCTTATGTGATAACTACAATTGAAGTTTAAGTCCCTAAAGATATTGTGACATGTATTTTGTTCATAACATCAATATAATGTAATGGTTTATGTGATTATAGATATTCACACACTTTTATTTATTCCATGTTTTATAGGAACTTTAAATCATTCCCTATCAACTTAATATGAGAGTTTGTAATCAAGAATCCTAGTGGAAATATTATTGCAATAAGGATATGTTGATAGTACCCATTAGGATGAATAGGCATAACATATTTTCAAAATTTATTACCATAAATATGTTTTATTTTGATATAATGCTTTCTATGTATTTGGATTAAAATTATAAATCAAATATTTATTACCAATAAAATGAGATTATGATTCGTGATGTAGATATTGAATCCCTTATCTTCAGAGGGGAGAATACATATTCTAAATAATATATGGATCCTTCTTTTGGGGATCACCTTAATTAAATTATATGTGAATAAGGGTTGAAATAATATGTATGATAAAGGTAAATTTATAATTGAAGATATACCAATTTTTTAAGAATACATTTATGTGTTTCATGAATAGTTACCTAGAAATCCCCTCGAGCGAGGAGTTGAGTTTTTCATTGAACTCATCCAAAATGAAAATATATATTTAAGACTCAGTATAGAATTTATATAGTGGTATTAGTGTAACTAAAGAATAAACTTCAAGAGTTGTGTAATAAGGGATCCATTATCCCTAGTGCTTAACCTTGGGGATCCCATCTTCTTTTTATTAATAATATGGATGAGTCTATGAGGTTGTGCGTCGATTACAAGGAAACTAGTTCCATTAATATAATGAACATGTATTATATTCTTCACATTGATGACTTATTTGACTAACTTAAAGGAAATAAATATTTTTCAAAGATTTATAATCATTCGGGTTATCATAAATTTTGAGTAAGGAATGTAGATATTATAAAGAAAAATTCTCAAAAAAGGTATAAACATTATGAGTTTACAGTAATTCCCTTTGGATGGACTAATAAACCCTATGTTTTTATTGATCCAATGAATATTTTATTCAAGTATTATCTTTTTAATTTCACATGTTAATTTATTGATAACAACTTTGTATACTCTAAAATCTAGGAAGAGCATAAAATCAATCTAATAATCATTCTTGAAATTCACTCTCTGAGGGAAAGAGTTATATGAAAAATTTAGTAAGTGTCAATTATTGATTTAGGAAGTTCTTTTCATAGATATATTATATATAAGGAAAGAATACAAGTTAATCCTTATAAGATAAATGTATTTAGGTAATGGATGATAATGAAAAATATAACCAAGGTATGTAGTTTCCTAATAGGTTACTAGCACCGCTTTGTTCAAAATATTTCATGATTAGAAAACCTAATAACCAATTTGACATGTAATGTGGTAATTTTCATATGGTTTGAAGAATTTAAATAAAGCCTTAAATAATTAAATAATATAAAATTCAGTGCATCTATATTAAATTAAAACTATTAAGGTATGGATTTGTGATTTATAATAATGCATTGAAGATATGAAACAAATTCATCCTTAGGTAAAAAGATATAGTTGCTCCTTATCCATCAAGATAGTTAAATATCCCAGCACATAATTATCCAACCTGTGATCTTGAGTTAGAAACTATAATATTTAACTTAAAGATATAGAGGAATTATCTCACTAGTGATTGAGATATATAAAGATCATAAAAGTTTGGAATACATATTTTCACAAAAAGAGATCAGAATGACACAAAGGAGATTGATATATCTACTCAAGGATTATTATTTCTCAATACACTACCACCCTAGAAAAGAAACTAAGGTTGTTGATGCATAGAGTAGGACATATCATGGATTTATTAATAAAATAAGGATGAATAAAGATCCTATATTTAATGATTTAGTAAAGTTGGATATGGAAATCATTCGATATGGAGAAACACCACTTCATTTCTAAATTATTTTCAAATAATCTTTACTAGACAATAAAAAAATGTCCCTGACTGATGACAAGATTTTATAAAAGAAAATTAATGTTTTTAATGGTGTGAATATGAAAGAGTTTTTTTATGATTATGGTGTACTAAAATTAATATTGAGGAAATAATTTCCTATAATTTTCATACATAAACATTACATCTTATTAGATGAATATTCAATACATAAATAATGATCCATTCAAAAATAATAATGATTTAGTGTCTTTAGAATATTTTATGAATAAACAACTTGTTCATAAGAGATCTACATCATCTCCCACTAAGTTCTTCATAACTTCTACCCTTATTTAAAATATCATACTTAAAACATTTCTTCACAACCTGGGGAAATCAAACATAAGAAGGGGTGAGTTCATATTCTCATTAAGGGTAAACAAGGGAGATAACAGTGATCACATAAATATAATATGATCATAAGGGTATGTGAACATGGTATTATCATTTTAAAACAATAACCTATAGATAAAATATCATAATATTGAATGTTCTCCTAAACCATAATAATTTATAAGAAATAAATCATAAAAAATCGAAGAGTATAATCCATGTGTGTATAAAATTGGAATACACATAATTATATAATATTATTTCCTTATTAAGGTATCATTACTAAGACTATCATAGTGTATTGAGTTCACTCTCCATTCCATTATATCCATAGTGAATTTTCCCTCTTATGACTATCATAGTGGATAATGACCCATATTGTATTAGGTTCACTCCCCATTTTTTTCCTTATTACCTCATAATATATCTATCTTTACCTAATGAATTGGAGATATATATAATTATGGGTACACCCATCACATAATGAAAACAATACATATGTGTGCCACAAGATCATAAAACATTAATAATATAATAAGCTATGGAATTGAAACAAGTTTCATAAAAATTTCATCATTTCTGCATAGCATAACCCATGTAAAGGAAATAAGTTTCATAAACATTGAATAATTTCATACTATAATAAACCATGTAAAATAAATGAGTTTCATAGATTTATCATCAAATATTCACCATAAAAGACGTACAAACAAAGAAAGTAGATGGTATCTTTGTATTATATCCCCAATAAAGAATATGTAATATAAAGGATGTTTTCACAGATGAAACATTTATTTAAAATATCACAAGTAAATTTATTGACAAAACACCATTTCACTTTGAAATCACTTATTTAAAAGCTATTTTCCCCCAAATATCCAGTAAACCATTTTATTTAAAAATATCCTTTGAAACTTGTAAAGGTGTAACACCCCGAAACCAGTTTCCTAGAGCCGGTGCATTATGTTATTACGATGGAATGATTAAAATAATGATATATCTATAAGGAACGAATATTTTAGTAGTTTTCAAAAAACAAATACATTATAAGTTTTAAATTATAACTTGAAAGGAAAAACAATATAGCTTTTTCATTGGAAACATCCATAACTCCGAGATTATTCCTACTAGTCATTTATAATATCAATTTTTGTATCCTAGATAAAAATAAAACATTATAAATGGGTGATATAAAATTCTCACCAAGGTTAATTAATACATTAGAAGTCATCATAAACATGAACACTAGGCATGGTGAACAACTAAGAACATGTGCTTTTACAATATACTTGAGAATAATATGACATGAATGAAAGATGATTAAATAAATCCATATAAATGATCATAAGAGAAATAAACTTAACCATGGATATTATACTTGTCAGATAATCACATGTTTTATCAATTAATAATATCATAATAGGAGAATTCATAATTTCAAACATCTAAAAAATATTGTCAGGGCCTCGTCCAATACATCTTAAAATGATGAAGGCCTTAACCGAAATAATATCTAAAAATGGGTAAGGCCTCAGCCAAGAACATATCTGTTTTGTCTCTTGAGACCAACCAATGCATCTAGGGGATATATCGGGCCATAATTGTCAATTTATAAGTCCAATTAATTCCACATATGAATGGGGTTAAACATAGACATCATATACAAATTCAAGGTAAATAACATTCACCAATTTGTAAACATAATTACTAAACATTTTGTGTAGTATGGTGAATGGTATCAAGATATAAAATCCAAAATAAATATAATAATAAACAATTAAATATAATATGGTAGATTATATCAAAAAATATTAATCCCAATTAAACATAAAAATCAAAAAGAGTTTTGAAATATATGAAAATACTTTTATAAATTTATTATGTAATTATTGAGAGAAATACTCTTTTACTTTACAAAGAAGATTTATTTTGGAAAAATATTTGTATAAAATCAAAATTTAACTAAGTTAGTTTGTTCATAATAAAAATATTTATTTGAGAAATTAATTTTTGATTAAAATGCATTACATAATGCATTTTAAAATAGGTATGAATTCGAGACGTTCCCTCGAAGCAGGCTTGTTTATTGGGAAAAATTTGAGAAAGATCCTTTTAAAACATGTAACTCCCAGTAAAATAAAGAAGGATAATAATTAGTAAATATGTATAGAATATTCCAATAGATTTTAATAGGATTACATAATAATAAATAATAATTTAATTTGTGTAAAAAGAGAAAAGGAGTAACCCAAATGAAAATGGAGGTTCAGGTAGAAATCCTTACCTTATGTCTGAATGAGTTCAACACATGACCTTAATGTCCTAGATAATCAAATTAAATTCCCTTAATTAATTAATTAATAAAATTTTATATAATTATTTTATTCATTGTTGTTTCATTAGGTCTATTTATGTCCTTTTTTATGAGTTATATAGTTTAATTTCATCATTCAGAAGCATTCGTTTTCTTGGTTTTCATGATCAGTTCACTTGTTTATAAGTAATGAAGTTCATGTAAAATGGGTATAATTATCCATAATTGGAACTATATGTTATTAAGGGGCATAAAAATTTTAAATTTTTATTCGAATCATATGGTTATATGGTATGAGGATGAATCATTAGATAATACATTTAGTGTTAATCGTTCATATTATTACGACTGTATTTCGATCACCATGAACTAGTTTTGTCATATGAATTAGTATTATGTATATATACTGGTTATAAAAAATTAAAAGGTTATAATACATATATTATAGTCCTTTTAACCATAATAATTTTATCATGACTATAATTGAGGAAGAAATTAAAGAACAAAATTTATTCTTCCAGGAAGGTTTAAAATCGGCACCTCCCGGGTGATGATTACATTTTTAAAAGAAAAGAGAGAGAGTAAGGAGATTTATAATGGATATTCCATTGAAATGATAAAATTACAGTATATATATAAATGATATTGGAGTTATAATGATAATTTTTATAGATTAGGTGAGGAGATAATAACAAAATAAAAAACATGAAAAGAAATTAAAAGGAAAAGGAATAGGATTTTACCTCTTGAATACTCCTCCTTAAGAACCTCTTTAAAGAAGGTTGGTTTTGGTATTTTGGAAATAAATAGATCTCCTGGATGTGAGGATAGACAAGGTAAGTGGATTTGGGCAGTGATTTGACAAGATCCAAGGCTTATAAGAGTGAAGAGAATAGGGGGAGAGGGTGGTTTTTATAGTGGAGGAGAGGGGTAAATTATCATTATTTTATTCACTATTTTATTATTTTACTCCAGACAAGAAATAGTATTGATTATTTTGACTAAATAAAGTAATGAGTTCGTGTGAGTTTTAACCAATGGTTCTTAAATCATCCACCACTATATCATTCATGTATTTAACATTTATCGTAAACCATCGTATTTTACTATTCATAAAAAATTCATGTATTTTAGAAAAAACCCAAAAATTCACCCTGACCATTTTTCAATGTGTATAATTAAAAAATTAACTTCATTTTATGAAAATAATTTTATTAATATGATAAATTTAATTTTTAATTAAGCACATCATTTACTCTAAAAATACATTTTTTAAGATTAAAACTTATATTATAACACCCTAAAAAATTAACAAAGGTGTTAAATTATCCTAAAATAATTGGACAACAAAATATTTATTTATAAATACATTTTATGAAAATGAATTTTTATTTAAATCAATTTACTAATTATTAAATATTTATTGCTCACAAAAATAACAACACTAAATTATTAATTTCTAAAATATTCACTTTTACTGTGATATAATAATATTATACATTCATTTAAAAGGTTTATAAATTTTATTTATACATTCATGAGTGAGGTTACTATTCATTTGGCCGATTTACTATTCATAAGGGTTATATTACTATTCATAAGGGCACATTACTATTCCAAAAGGGTCAAGTTACTATTCAGCAAAAATGTCAGTTGATCCTATCAAACTCTAAATATCTTACTGATCACAACCATGTATGTATTTTTTTGAAATTAAAAACATGGAAGTGGAAACATTATGTTTAATGGATAGGTTATAACTATATCCTATAAATAAAAAATATTTTTTTGTAGAGACTCAATGTTGCATGCATTTCATTATATATTAAATTTATTTGTAAATCCTTGGGGTGTTACATTCTCCCCTCCTTCAAAAATATATTTCTAAGATTTACCAGAATTTTACATCATAAAAATATTTGGGTAGGTATTCATCATAAGTTCATAAGGCACCCACATCACCTCATCCATTTTATGATTTTTCCAATGTACCTTTACCAGTCGATTCGTCTGATTCCTCAACACTGGTTCTTTAGTGTCCAAAATCTGGATAGGCCCTTCAGAGTAAGATAAATAAAGTTCCATATCTATTACATTATAAGTGAGTTCATGTGTTGGGTCTAGAATATACATTCTTAACAACGAGACATGGAACAAATTGTGTACTTTATAAAGGGCCAGTGGCATCACCAAACAATAATCCATGACTCCAAATTTCTCCAAAATTTTAGAAGGACCAATGTACCTGAGGCTTAACCCTTTCATCCCAAATATTATAACACCCTTTCATTTAGGTACTTTCAAGAAAACATAATCTCCCACTTGAAATTCCAAATCATACCTTTGATATTCAGCATATCACTTTTTCTTTCTTCGAGCTACTTTAATATGGGTTTGAAAAGTATCTACCTTTTCTATTGTTTCCTCCGCAATATCTAGTTCTGTAAGCTTCCTTTCAGCATCATTATCCCAATATGGTGGTTGTTTCCGACGCTTTCCGTCGGGGCGTGCGCGCGTGTCCGTCACGCAGGGGAGGACGCGCAGCTTGTTGCCCCGAATTCCCGCTTTCCAAAGGCGGGCGTCATCCGTTCCTTATTCAGGGATGTCTTCTTCAAGATCGAAATTGGGATTATGGGATGTCAGTTTTTCCTTCTGTGGATTCCTCATCGGAGCTCATCACCTATTTCGGGTCTCCCTCATAGATTTAAGACATATTCGTGAATCTCGTTCCTAGTTCCATATCTTCATGGACACCAGTTAATTACGCTGCTTCCGTCGAGACGCTCCAAGGATTCTGGTCGGGGCAGCAACCTTTGGTGAGGAGAATGGTCACGCTGGGGTGTCGTTTGCATGTCTTGACGCTGGAGGATTGGCATGTCTGTCTTCTGTCCCTTATTATAGGGCTTCTCTAGGGCACGGAAGCCCAAGGAATCCCACATCGAACACGGGGAATTAGCATTCCATAGGCACATATTTGAGGTTTTCCTCATCTTTCCATGTTTAACACGGGGTATACCGTGAGTTTAACATCTTGCAGAGATGGTTACACCAAGAGTGTGTATTCTGAGGTTTTCCTCAGCTTCCCATGTTTAACATGAGGTATGTCGTGAGTTTAACGTCTTGCGGAGACGGTTATGCCAATAGCGTGTCTTCTGAGGTTTTCCTCAGCTTCCCATGTTTAACATGGGGTATGCTGCGTGTTTAACGTCTTGTAGAGACGGTTACTCCAAGAGAGTTTCTTCTGAGGTTTTCCTCAGCTTCCCATGTTTAACACGAGCTATGCCGCGAGTTTAACATCTTGCGAAGATGGATCAGACTAATTGGAACACTAAGAGTGGACCAGATAAAAGAACCCCCTGAAGGGAACTCTGATGTTGGGGCCAGCACGTGGGCGGCTTTCCAGATACAGTGGAGTCGAATGAGGTGGCATGATCCCACCAGGATGTGGCGGCCCGGGTTGGAATCAGGATGGGTGATGGAGTGAAGGGGGGGGGGGATTGAACCTCATGGAGGCTTCCTACGTACCATGCTTTAGTACGGATCAAAGTCCACATAGTTCAGGCATACAGTTTAACGTCATGTGGGATGGGGGCATATGGGGCTTACACTTTGAGGCGGCCCACAATGATGGATATGGGGCTTACACTCTGAGGTGGCCCACAATGGTGGATATGGGGCATACACTCTGAGGCGTCCCACAATGGTGGATATGGGGCTTACACTCTGAGGTGGCTCACAATGGTGGTTGGTGAACAAAAAATATGGGGTCGGAACAATCGAGTGATGGGATTGAACCTCGTGGAGGCTACCTAAGTACCGTTGTTTAGCATGGATCAAAGTACACTTAGTTTAGGTGGTAAAGTTTAACATCATGTGGGACGAAGGCATACAGTTTAACGTCATGCGGGATGAGGCAGACAATTTAACGTCATGATGGACGGGCAATTTTGGGATTATGCTCTACGGTGGCCCAAAGTGTCGGTGAACCGACGTGAAGACGGTGGAATGACCAGGTGGTGGGCTTGAACCTCATGGAGGCTACCTACGTACCATTATTTAGCATGGATCAAAGTCCTCATAGTTCACCGGGATGGGGCTTACGCTCTGAGGCGGCCCATAATGGGGTGTCATAGTCCATGCTCACTCTAAGCCCACGTGATTCACGCTTGGTGTGAGAAACAAGAGCCAACAGGGACCAGATGATCACATCGTGAAGGGTGCATTTGTGAGAAGCAGAAAGGGGCTTACGCATTGAGCGGCCCTTGGTGTCGGGGCTTACTCCAGGATAGAGGCCCGTGGTGTGACAAAGCACAAAGAGAAGTGAGGAGGTTCATGGGTGCTACCATCCGCAATAGAGGCTAGGGGCTTATGATTTGAGGCAGCCCTTCCCCTGTGGAAAAACACCACTCGGAGAGAGGGGATATCATTCCATGTGAAGAAGATTCCATTACTGTGGAGACGATCGGCGTAAAGAATTTCTGAGCCAGGGTGACCCTGCATGTGACCCATGAGGTTGTATCACAGTTTAACGTCATGTGTCGAGGATGAGGTACTTTGCAATTTAATATCCTGCAGCTCGGATGAGGTGGGTTCACGCCACACCCCTAGGGCTTACATGCCCAATACACTCTACCCCTTGTGGGACGGAAGGCATCAGCAAGGCCGTGGTGAAAGGGGGCCTCATGGCGAACCATCGAGGGGTCCACGTTAGCGTGGCTATGCGAAGAAGAAATAACCATTAGCGTGCCTATGCGAAGGAGCGTAAGGCAAAGCAACGCAATGGGAAACACCACACATGGGACATTAAAATTACTTCATATGAGCCTGGAAGGCCGTACGGGAAAAAAACACATGGAGTTCATGCCCGATATAGAGGACATAGGGCGCCTATGTAGGGATGCACCCCGGGGGTCATCAAGGTGAGTGGTCCTGGGGTTTGCGCGCAAAACATAGGGATGCCGCGCAATTGGGGTAGAGGGATTGCGGGAAGATTGGGGGATTGCGCGCAATGGGGTTGGATTGCGTGCGGGGGAAATGGCCTATCCCTGGTAAAACCTAACTAAGGGCTTGCGCGCAATTGGGTTTTGTACGCAAAAGAGGGAGTGCATGCAATGGATGGGATTGCGCGGAAAGGAGGAGCTCGGAAGAGTTTGAAATTTTATTTAAGCCTGTGGGATTGCACGCAAAGGCGAACCCCAGGGTAAGGTTGCGTGAAAAGTGTCAATACTTGAAATTCATATTGCACGCGCGAGATTCCAATTACGTGCACGGGAGCTGGTCCGAATTCCACAACCCCGAAACAGAAGGGGTCACCTTCTATTTATAGGCCGCAGGCATCGCAGAATCTAAGCGGCGCTCAAAATATTCCACGCTAGGACCGGTCGGCGTGAAAGCCTTACCGCGTGGAATCGAGCGTGCAAAATTGCGCGCCATCCCGATGCTTTTTTGCGAATCCCGGACTTCCTTCGCGTGGGCAACGGTTTTTCACGCAAGTCCTCCTTAATTTCACACACCACCTCTAGGACATCCAAATCGGGCCTCCGAGTCCGAATATGACTTCGCTTCATCATTTTTATATTTCGTCTAGGAGTTACAGACTTTTTAGGCATCTAAAAATGCCCCCCCCCTCAGAATTGGATCTGCGAGAGGTCGTAATGATCAGATTCCGAGGGAAACGCTGAAATGCCGAAGTGATGGATTTCATGGGCACTTTGCGCGCAAAAACCAAATGGGGTGTGCAAAACTCTAGTTCGGCACAGAATTCGCTTTCCGTACGGCGCGGAACCCCGGTCACGCCTATAAAAAGGGGCACCATGTCCCAGGTTCTGTACTCAAGTTTTTCCGTGTGATAGGCTCAGCGCTCTCGCGCGTGAAATTGCTTCTGCGGTTGAACAAAAAAAACGCTTTGGCAATGCATAATTCCTTCCGGGTTTTGGGTGATTTCTGTGCAAACTTGGGGTATTTCATGCCAATTGTTTTGGATTCCGTGCCTAACTCCTGAATTGCGCGCCGTGAGTCCAGATTGCGTGAAACCTTTTCCAATTCTGCACACCTCACCCAAATTTCATGCAAATCTCAAAACATTCGAGATGGCTGCAAACCTAGTCGATGAGGGGGAAGCCACCGCTCTCAGAGCTAAAATGGCGGTGAACAAGGAGGTTTACGGCACCAAGGTGGTTGTTTCCGACAACCTCACATTGTTTAACCTACTGATCCCTGCCCAGAAAGAATATCCTCTGTCCAAAAACCTCCCGCTCCTGAACTTCAGCATCCTGGAGGAAGTCCCACTTTCAGGCTTCTAGGTGGACACACCGCGGTCATGGGTGACCCGGGAGGACAACCTTACCCATTACAACATCACTAACAATGGTCATCCGGATAGAGAGACCATACACATGGATGTGTATGTCCTGAACCCGAGGACCAGGACCATTGATGGAGGTGATCCTGTTGCAGAGATCTCTCCAAACCTCTACGCGAGCACATTCTGTCAGAGCATCACCAACGACTCTAAGGGCGGGCTGCAATATTTGGAATTACGGTCGGGAGACAACTTCACCAGTGAGTGGGCCGGGGCGTACTGAGTTCTCCATACATATGACCAATTCGGGGCCGATCTGCGGCACATTGGTTTGTTCGAGGTGGTGTGGACGTCGCAATTACACTTCTACCATCAACCTGAACTTGGGCCGGAGCTATTTACCCAATGGTCCCCTGATACCAACACATTCCATCTTCACTATAGGGAAGTTAATATCAGCCTCTGGGACGTTCGCTACATCGGATGTATCCCACTTTAGGGCTACCAATACGACGAGTTCATCCCTCCAATGAACACATAGGAAGACAGGTCACGAACCCCCATGATGACGTGGCACCTGTTGGAGCTGGCCAAAGAGAGGCTGGGGGTCAAGTACTTCCTGAAGGAAATTGCCTGCAAGGACTGGTTCAGCCAGTTCCTAGAGAAGGACCCAGCTATCAAGATGCCTGGGAGGGGAAAACGATGCCCAACCATGGCTTAGAGGAGCAAGAATAGATCGTATTGGAGGACCCTAGAGGCAGGGCAATACCAATCATGGGGAAACCACATCATTGAGCCCCGAGACCTGAACGCCTGATGTGCCGGGTTCCTCGCCACCTTCCTGAGAGGGTGGCTCCTGCCAGTGCGGGACGCAAGAATGGGCATCCGTCCAAAAACCCTAGTGATGGCAGGCACCATGGATACCAACAAAAGGTTCAATCTGGGGGTCCCCATGCTGGCTAGGTTGTATGCCATTTTGGGACGCATCTCAAGAGGGGGGGGGGGGGGTTTCCTCATAGGATGTGTGGCCCCTTATAGATCTTTCATAGCTGGGTGGTGGCTCATCTTGGAGGATACACCTTCTCGAACGCCATTCGTCCTTCGGGAATCGGCCTACGACCATCTCTCTTGAACATTGTCGGGGTTGCACCGATGACGCTCAACAAGGAAGGCGTAAGGATCCGAATCGGTAACCACGCCAATTTAAACTTCAGCACATTCCCCACCCTAGTCGTCCATATGGTGGATAATGGGCAAGGCTCGTTGGAGAAGTAAGAATACTTCCATAGCATCTGAGGCGGGGTGATTGTAGCTCAGATTGAATGGAAGATCATCTGTGAGCCTTACGTGTCATCCAGATTCGCCAGGTAGTTTGGGTGCCTCCAGCGAATGCCAAAGAAGGTATTCAGGGACATTCGTGAGGAGAATAATCCCTGCATCCTTCTTCAGATGTGGTTGTTGTTCACCACTTATGGCTCTGGTGACATCATTACCCTTCCTCCCACTGGGGTCGACGCTGGATTATCAACCGAGTACGCCAAACACTGGACCATCGCGTACCCTGAGGGGCTTTTACGCAAGTGATTCCGGCAACTCGAGACTACCCGCATGGAAAATGGGTGATGGGGGATCATGCAAGGTGCTTCTAGGAGGGGGGAACCAGGGGCGCGTCAGGCAGCGAGGGCTGCGCAGGCTGATACCTCAGCAGCGGGGACATCGCATGGTGTCGTTGCGACCTCATTTCCCAGAGGGGGGTCACACCAGGCAGCCAAAGAACTTCTCGGGAAGGAGATAAGATACCTGCTCTAACCTTCCCAATATGCAATTTTCCCAGCCTTGTCGTCGGCCTGGATGACCCTGCAGTAATCGATGAGCGTTGAAGCCATCTGGAAGAAAATAATACCAGACGTGATCCAGCTGCCAGAGGTTGGGATCATTCGAGTTACCGACCGGGTAAACTTCCATCGGTGGAATGCATGTCTAACGGCCATGGACACATACGTGCACCAAAGGGGTCAGTGTGCAGAGCCACCTTTCCTGGTGAAAGTGCTGCTCGACCAAGAGCATGATCCAGAAGTGATGCCGCCAAGAGAAGGCGACAGAGATGAGGAGTTAGAGGGAGAGAAGGAAACATGAGAAGATAAAGGCAAAGGAGAAGATGAAGAAGATGGTGAAAGAGAAGGATAACCCGAAGGTGAGGGATCGCAGGGGGCGGCCGACCAAGGGAGTTTCTGAGAGAGCGGCGAGATCATCTGATCTGATCTCGACATAACAGAGATACTAAAGGTCTGTCTCTATCCTTATTCATCTTGCTTCTTCATCCATTCTCTTCTGCAATTTCTAATCCATCTCTCTATTTCACTCAGGAGCACATAGGTGCTGATCAGGCGTCCCCAATAGAAGGAGGAGAAGAAGCGTCGGTGGGACAGGATGTGGCTCCGACGCCCATCATCGAACTGACAAGCACTGAGGGGTCACCTGCCATGACGGCTCTTGTAGTGGACAACAAACCAAAGGCTAACTCTCTGGGTTCCTGTAAGTCCCCTTCTTCGCTACTGGTGATTATTATCGGAAACCCCAACTAATCGGGATGATCCTTGTACATTGATCTCAAATTTGGAGGCTCGTCGGGCTGCTGAGCCCGGGCCGTCCTTGAGTGGACTAGTGGTTGGCATACCACCCCCTCTAGAACAGACTTCCCAAAATGAGTCGGCCCTGACAATTGGTGATAAGGGGGTGGAGGACATCAGCGGTGCTGTCTTTGGAGTAAGGCTGAAAGCTGACGGAGGCACTTCCATTTTCGGGTTGAGAGAGGAAGTTCGCTCAGATGATGAGGATCCTATTCCTTGCGAAGGAATCCCTGATGCAGACCCTATTGCCGACCTGCTGGATACCATTCCTGCGTACCGACCTGCTGATCCCGAGGAGATAGACGATTCAGACTCAGAAACGGCCGAGGAGAGAATGTTGACATGACGGAAATGATGGAAGTGTATCCAGCACTTTCTCAGGTAGCCTCAGGTTGATTGGATGAGGCAGATGGGATCACTCCAGACCTGGCTGCGCTTCATGTGTGCCGGTGGGGCTCACGCTCAACACCTTCATCTGATGGTCCATGATTACATGTCTGAGAAGATATGTGAGAGCAACCGGCGCACCGATGTTTCCCAATGTCGGGAAAGATCAGCGAGCACCCGAGCATTACTAAGGGAATAGCATGAAGTCTATCACCTCAAAGGTAAGGCATCAGAGAAGTAGGTATTCATCGCAACATGCTCTGAGCTCATGAAGAAACTGACAGCCTAGCTGACTGATTCCCAAGAAAAATTGATGGAGGCGAGTCACCAGATGACCGTACTTCAAACCGAACGGGTGCAGGCACAATCTAGGGTTGGAAACTTCGCTCTGTGGATACTGATGAAGAGAGAGTCTTCAGGGAGTGGGAAAGAGTTATGGAGGCCACTAGCCAAAGGGTAGTGGCGCTGGAAAGATCAATCCAAAACGTTGATCTTTAAGGGCCCTGTTTTGGCCATCTCATGAACTTTTGCTTGTACTGCTCATCATTTCGATCCAATATATGGGAAAATACATTTATTTGTACCTTTGGTTTGATATACTCAACCATAGTCTACCACTTCAGGGGAGTTTCAACCAAGATTCAGGCATCCGAAATCAGGCCTGAACTTCTGAGGAGGGGACCTTATACCGATTGATATATCATCTCCTCAATTTGTTCTAACACACGAGCGGTGCAATTTCGGGGGAATTTAAATCCATCCGAACATAGGGAGATGAAAAAGGTGAATCATGTTACCTAAATCTGGAACACTATGGGTGGGCACAACGATGGAGGATAACTATTAATCATGGCGGAAACACAGCATCCATATCACGTTGGCCTGAAATGGGGACAACAAATGAGGGCTGACCGAAGACCACGTTCGCAACACGGGGCCTAAATCAGATATCCTCGATCATTCTTCTGGAATGATGGCCCAGGATAGCAGTCGGACCGTAGGTCAATCATCCATATTGTTATAATAGGGGGACCAATGGTCTACCATCTATATTGTTACAGCAGGAAAACCAAAGGTCTAGAATCCATACTGTTAGGGGGTCCTAACAAACATGACCAGTCTTCTGGAACATCGGCCCAGGACAGCAGGTGGACCATAGTTCAATCATCCATATTGTTACAATAGGCGGACAAAAGGTCTATCATCCATATTGTTACAGAAGGCGGACCAAAGTCTATCATCCATACTGTTAGGGGGTCCCATCAAACATGAAAGAGGATGAGGATCCGAATAAAGGAGCACGCAAAGAATGGAAGGTGAAGTGGTGGTTTTTCCAAACAGAGTAAAACACTCCCAAGATTGTGCCACTATGGTAGAGGTTCATTAGGCAGACATATCAATCTGGTCATGGATCATCCCAATTTTCAGACAGGACCTCTCTGGTGAGATAACTGTCGCTTCCCAAAATCACAATAGGGTATCCCGAACTTATTCGAGGTAAATGTCGCAATTAAACCACTCCCCAAGAATCTAGGCCAAGGGGCCGACAATGAGGAGGGATGGGATTTGGTAATCCCTAGGGCTGGATCCAAGATGAAATGTCCAGGCATTCCTACGTATCCTATAAAGATGAGAATGAAGCCACACGTAGTTCTAGAAAAGGATCTTAGTTTAAGGTCTTATAGCTCAGACAAAATGGAGTAAGGGAAGTGGGAGACACATGGTAAAGTGGTTTTAAAACCCGATGTGAATGGGGAAAGGTCCTGCTTTCCATGTGCTCCTTGGAGACGTGTTTAGGTCAAGGGACCGAACACTAAAGTTAGGCTGGGCCTATGGGGAAGTGCCCAGGCGCTTCTACATATCTCATAAGGATGAGAATCAAGACATACGTAGTTCATGGGGGCACCTTTTAACATCGTACAGGACAAGAAACCAGAGGTCTAATTCTCCTAACTGGGCACACGTGGTGTGGCTATCACAAACCTGACGTGAATGAGGACATAGTCCTACTCACCATGCCATGCGGTCCTGCAGTCAAGGTCCAAAAGGTGGGAAAGACACGCTGAATTAGAGGACCCCAAGATGGACCCTTAGATGAGTGTTTTGGGTGTTCCTACGTACCCCATGAGAATTGGCATCATGCTGTACGCAGTTCTTGAAGGGTGGCATGACAGGACATGGTACCTGTGAAAAGGATAAAAGAGGTGTGCGGGTCTAGCCCTCGCACCAAAATAAGAAGAATTTGATAAGTCTTGTTTTTTCTTGAAGGTGAATGGTTTTTCTTTCATGGAACGACCGACCTGGGGTAGAAAATCCTGGCATCTCCACAATAATCAATCTGTAACACGCGTTTACAAATGGTATGTTAATAGACCGATACCCAACGTGATGTCCCCTATGGGAATTTCACCACAATGCATCGCCATTTTTTGTCATGTGGTAGGGATGATATCATCATAGTTTATGGTCGTGTGGTAGGACCGATCAACACAGTTTAAGGTCGTATGGCTTGGACCTGGGGGTATATGCATGATGCGATAAGGCGAATCCGATGTAGATGTGGGTGTATCCTCATAATGTCACCACAGGTGATTCCGGGAGAGGAGCCTTGGGACAAGGAGCCAACGAGGGTCCAATAATCCGGAGGGCAGGAGACACTAGCTTCTAGCTGAGCTGGGCCCGAAATGCAATGTATGGGAGACTCCTCGTATCCCATGGGGGTGAGGGTCAATCTGTGCATGATCCTTAGAGAAAACCCACGCCTCTAATCATAGCGCTCAGATCTCGGGATCCCCGAGAGATGCCGACACGCGGCTTTATCCGCCTGACGTGTGGAGGTGCGCTGAGGGTTAGTGAAAGGAGTGTCAAGATTCCACCTTGACACAATGGGGTAGAACATAATGTGAATCATGCAACCAACATTTAGGTCCTAAAGGAGTCGGCGTGGAAACTAAGGACTACTGTTGACCATGTTCGCAACACAGCATCCTGTCGCGTTAGCCTAAAATGGGGACCAACAAATGAGCATCGACCACTGACCATGTTCACAATGTAGGATTTGTATCAATTTGTTGTCTAAAACCCTCGGGGTTGTTCGCCCGTGATGGTAGGATATCCCTTAGGAATTGTATCCAAGATGTTCTTGGGGGTCCCTCCAGGTTTGAAAGATAACGGGGGTCCAAATGAAAGGGAGCCCAAATCTTGAAAAGTGGACAAAAACTTGCCTAAGTCGAATCTGACACTCCAGGTCCTAGACCAGAGTACTCTGAGCACATTAGCGGACCACTGGAAAGGGTCAAAGGGCTCAGTTTGAGAGCGTCCAAAAGATGGCGGATTCCTGGGAAAAGGGGGCATGGTGCCAAAAACCCTGTACCACACCTATATATCCCCCCCCCGTGGGGAGGCACATGCCAAGAGAATGAGGTGACCGGGAGATTGTGGGATCTCCTAATAGATGTGGCTGGACCTGAAACTTAAATGTTCAGGCATTCCTATGTATCCCATAAGTATGGAAATCAAGCCGCACGTAGTTCTAGAAGCACAATTTAACGTCATGTAGTACATTGAGAGGAATTTCATCCAGGAATGTGTACGGCATGGCGGGTAACCCAAGGTGAATGAGGACATAGTCTCACACCACATCGCACACTCTGGGTAAGGATTGGGCTAAGGGGCCTGAGAAGGTCAAGGGGCCTGAGGCTGGGCCTCAGTCAGGAAGGATTGACCAGCTTGCAGTTTAATGTTTTGCAGTGAGGATGAGCATGCAGTTTTAGGTCATGATGGACCACAAGGATCCTAGTTTGAGGACTTAGAACTTGGACCAAAGAGGCCCAGATGTAGGGACAAGTGCAGTTTTGGGGTCGTGCTGGACCAAATGCAGTTTAGGGTCTTGGGGGAACGGGTGCAATTTAAGGTCATGTGGGACTGTCATCTAGTTTAAGGTCATGGGGAACCCTTATCTAGTTTAAGGTCATGGGGGACCGGGTTACAGTTTAGGGTCATGCAGTACCATCATCCGGTTTAAGGTCATGGGGGACCGGGATGCAGTTTAGGGTCTTGTAGGACCATCATCCAGTTTAAGGTCATGGGGGACCCTTATCCAGTTTAAGGTCATGGGGGTCCGGGTTGCAATTTAAGGTCATGCAGGACCCTTAGGCTCAGGAAAAGTACTTCTTAAGGAACTTGGCGTTGGTTGGAGGAGTTACACACTCACCATCCATAGTCACCAGGGAGTACACACAATTGGGATAGACCTTATGGATGATGAAAGGCCCCTCCCATTTGGGATCCAACTTGGGTGGTTTCCTACTGGGAATCATTGGTTCCCTGAGGGCTAGTACCAGATCACCTTGCAGGAAAGAGTGGAGGTGAACCTTCTTGTTTAAATCTCGAGCCATCATGCTCTGATGCCTTTCTAGGTTGTGCAAAGCGTGAAGCCTATTCTCATCCAGCACTTCCAATTCAGTTAGACGGATTTCGGCAACTCTATCCAGCGCATGCTGGTCGTAGACCGCCGTGCGCAATGAGGGAAAATGAATCTCGATGGGCAGGATGACCTCAGCTCCGTACACCAGGGAATACAGGGTCACCTGGGTGGAATTGCGAGTTGTCATCCGATAAGCCGAGAGGGAATTGGGGAGCTTTTCTGGCCAACTTTTCTTGTTCTGACCAACCATTTTTTTGCAAAATGATAGAGAGGGTTTTGTTAAATGCCTCGATCTGTCCTTTCTCCTGTGCGTGATAGCAGGAGGTATGGTTGGAGCGAATGTTGTACATGGCGTACAATTTCTTTAGCTTGGATACTCGGAAGTTGGTTCTGTTATCCGTGAGGATAGCGTGAGGCACTCCAAATTGATAGATGATGTTGGAAGTCATGAAGTCTGCGATAGAATGGGCTTTGACTTCCTTGAGCGGAATTGCCTCTGCCCACTTGGAAAAGAAATCCGTAGCGGTCAGAATGAACCGGCATTGGTGAGCCGTCGCTGGTGGGTAAGGTCCTACGACATCCAACCCCTAGACTGCAAAGGTCCAAGATTACTTGGTAGTGTGGAGGGGCTCCGGTGGCCGATGCACAAAGTTGGCATGAACCTGGCACGCATGAAACCTCTTGGCAAACTTGATGCATTCATAGATCATGGAGGGCCAGAAGTACCCCAACCTCCGAATTTGGTGGGACAACTTCGATCTGGCCTGATGGAAAACACAGGAACCAGCATGAACCTCTTGCATGACCTGAGGGATCTCGACTCCTTGAAGGAAACAGAGGAGAACACCATCAAATCTGTGTTTGTAAAGGATCTGCTCAAGGCTGGGACCGCTCTGAAGGGTAAACTGCAGCGCACGGTGTTGGATTCACTCGCGCACGTCTCGATATGATGGAAGATTACCATGTTGGAGGTATTCCACCAAGGGTGTCCTCCAATCAGGAACTACTTCAATAACTATATCTAAAGTCCCTGGGGCCCCTAATGTAGGGGCAGCAACGGTAAAATGGTTCACCCGCGGGCCATGATCATCCTCCGGGGTAATGGGAGCAATGAATCTCTGGTGTGCTACATGGATAATTAGGTCATCCTGTTCGGGCTCCGTAAGAGACATGTCCAGGCCGGCCAAAGCATCTTCACGACCATTCTGTGACTGGGGGATATGAACGAATTCCGGCCGAGAGGGGAACTGATCCATTAGACGGAGGGTGCACTCCAGCAATGGCACGAGTTCTGGCTTTTTGACAACATAGTCACCATTGAACTGCTTGATGACCAGCTCAGAGTCCCCTTTCACATGCAGATGGGGCACGTCGATCTCGAGGGCCAGCTCGATGCCAGTGATGAGGGAATGATATTCAGCCTCATTGTTGGTGCAGCCCTCAGACAATAGGAATGAATATGGTAGGATATATTGCTCCAGGGTGATGAAGATGATACCTAGGCCACTCTGTTGAGCCTGGGATCATTGAGTCTCCTACTAGTGGGGCTCCAGGAGGCACCGTCAAAGTGCATCTTCCATCATGGGACAACATGATCGACTAAGAGGATTATCTCATCATGAAAACCTAGGTCTAGTGGCTGATCTTCGGAGGTTGGGTGAGAAGCTAAAAAGAATTCCAATGCATGTCCTTTGATAGCCTTCTGAGGTACGAACTTGATGTCGACCTGCTGGAGGATCACCGCCCACCGCGCTAGTCGGCCAGTCAATATAGGTCGGTTCAGGATGTACATCAACATGACTACCCAAGAGACCACATGTACCTCGTGGTGCTTCAAGTAGTGCCACAATTTCCGTACGGAAATTACGAGCGCCGGACAGCTCTTCTCGATGGGAGAATATCTAATTTCTGTATCGAGGAGCATGCGGCTGAGGTAGTAGAGGTTTTTCTCTGTTCCCTCATTGTTCTTCTGGGTGTGATGTGAACTGAGGTACCGTTCTAGGGTGGTCACGTAAAGGAACAGTGGCTTCCTAGAAATGGTTGGCATCAAGACCGGAGGTTGGAGCAGATACTTCTTGATTTCCTCGAAGGCGGTCTGACACTCTTCATCCCCTTCATAGGTGGAGCCTTTCTTCATGAGCCGGGAAAAGACCTTACACTTTCCCGACATATTTGCAATGAATTGGCATACGTAGGCTTAGTGTATTTGGAGACCTAGAAGCTCCCGAATATTGCTCGGGGGAGGCATTTGGCTGATGTCCTTGATCTTCTCCGGGTTGATCTCGATGCCTCAGTATTTGACAACAAAGACATGAAACTTTCCAGAGGTGACCCCGAAGGCACACTTAAACTGGTTCATCTTCAGGTGGCCGTAACAGAGGAAGCCGAACACTTTCTTAAGGTCCTAGAGATGGTCCTGGAACTGGAGATATTTGACCACCAGATCATCCATGTAGCATTCCACCAATGTCCCGAGAATTGTTTTGAATATGCGATGGATGACGCACTAATAGGTGGTGCCTGCATTCTTCAGGCCGAAGGGCATAACTTGGTAACAAAAGGTACCTTGGAGGCCCTGAAGGCAGTGAACTCTTCGTTCTCGGGGGCCATCCAGATCTGGTTGTACCCAGAATACCCATCCATGAAAGAGAGGTCTTGGAACCCGGTCGTGGCACCAATCAACAACTCTGTCACCGGAAGGGGAAAATCATCATTCAGACAGTGGCAGTTGAGATCACGGAAGTCGATACGTACCCTGATCTGTCCATTCTTCTTCCTGACTGGCACAATGTTGGCAAGCCACATGGGGTATTGGACTTCCCTGATGAAGTTGGCTTTGATGATCCTTTCAATTTCATCCTCAACCATGGAACCATGAGAAGGGTGCATCTTTCTGGGAGGATGCTTAAACCCGCGATGGTTTGTCGGGAGACCAAGGCGGTGGACGGATACCTAAGGATCTAGTCCTAGAATCTTGTCGTAACTCCAGGAAAACACGTCACAATGCTGTTTGAGGAATTCCACATATCGTTGCGGCTCCTCGAGGGGCATGGCCGCACTGATCAATGTAGGTCTCGGATCATCCTCACTACCAAGGTTCACCTATAACAATTCATCAACCATAGTAGAGATTCCCTCTTCAAAGGTAGTAGGAGCATCCTCCAGATTCTCTTCTCCACTTGTGGAGGGATCTTCCGTGGGGTGGAGCTTCTTCGGGGCTACCAGAACCTGATGGGAAGCTCGTTCTGGCTTGGGTGGTAGTGGTCATCATATTGGGAGACTCACGCGCCACTGAGACCATAGTGATGAAGGAAGTCGATCCAATCCTATCCGGTCTTCGGCCTAAGGGGCCACACTTTATGACATCAAAGAAGTAGTGGCGTGTCGGCTTGAGCTGATTAATTCTGGCCCAGTGGAAGGGAAATGTATGACGCACCGCCATCTCCATGAGCCTGAAAATTCGATACCGTACAGGGGTAGGAGGTTCAGAAATCATCTGAGCCTGGTTGGTGTAGGAGTATGAGGTGATTTTCCGCCGTCACTTGGATCTGAGAATATGCCTTCCTATTGTACCCGAAACCACAAAACATTTCCCCATGTCTGGGGTTTTGGCCTCCAACCGATGGATTGGGAAGACATAGGCGTCATCCAAACCTACCCAGGGATCACTTGTGACAGCGGTGGGCTCAACCTCACCAGCCAAAACCTGCTTATCCTTGCTCTTGTAATATTCAGTATCCAGATAACGGGCTTCACAAGAGGAAAAAAGGAGACACGTCTCCTTGGAGAACGCATACTCGACCATTAAGGGAGTATTTGAGGCATTGGTGATATGATGAGGGGACTACCGTGTGAAGGTAGATCCAAGACCTACCCATCAACGCATTGCAGGTGGTGTCCTAAGAGACAACCATGAATTCAGTGCTGGCAATTAGCCCACCAAACTGGGTCTTCAAGAGAATCTTGCTGAATGGAGTTTTCTCGGTCCTGTCGTATCCCTGAATCCTGATGTCGGAGGGAGTTGAATCATCCTCCGACAGACCCGGCTTTCGCAGTGTCTGAGTTGGGATTAGGTTAATCCAAGAACCAGTGTCAACAAGATAGTGGCATACTTCCACGCTATTGAACGGTCCATTGATGTACAGTGGGCGAATGTGCCCCTGTATGGGAGGGTCTTCATCTTCACTAGAGAATGAGATAACTACCTGGCATTCAGCGTTCTCAATAGCCTCAGCATGGAAGGATTCTCCAGCTACTACCTCCGTCTCAAACTGGAGGGGGATTTTTAGGGCCTCGATGAGTTCCTCATGCATTTAAAATGACAGGAGAAGAGCCTCAAGAATAGAAATAGTTGATGTAATTCTGGCTAGGTGCTTCAGAACATAATAATTTTGGGCCAAACATGAGCCTCTACTTGTAGGAGGATGCTCTGCGATTGGAGGCATGATGGGCCCTGCTGGCTGGACCAGTGGCTGATTGGTACTAGGAACATCTCGCTGTTCACTAGTTGAATCCTAGAGAGTGGCTCCCGGATTAGGACTGGAAGGCTGGGGTCGGATGGTAGTAGGGCGGAGCTGGTCGCATCATGGCCGAGGTGGTTCTACCTGATCCAGAAACACAAATGGTGGTGGAGGTGAACCTGTCGACACCGGATAAAGGGGCCGCATGTGCTGAGCTCTGTACTGGGACTGCTACCTGGTCTTAGTGGCGTGCATGGCCAGGCTCGAGGTGCCAACTTTCGTGCCCCGACGATCCATGTAGACGTGGCTCCGCCGACGTTGGCGACGACTGGGGACATTGGGAAGGTCCACCTGGCATTCCTCATCGTCAGGAGTCAAAACGCAATTTACCAACTCTACGGTGTTAACCGAAACATACCCCTGACTATCACTCAAGGAGTAATCCATTACCGGGAGGAGTCTCAGAGGGATCCCCATTTCTGGGGGCATGAATTCGCCATGAGTACGGGATGACGACGACATTAGAAGGGCACGTCCTTTCTTCTAGCACCGTCACTGCATGCTCTTCTGAGAAGGGGAGGCTGGGATGATGATGCTGAAGTAGAAACTGTAGCTTCTGAGGGCTCTGGCTGATTTATGCATGCATAGATCATTCCATGGGTATGGGCGACCGCCTTGCGGTCTATCCAGTTGTTATACTTCTGGGACCCACGATCGAAAACTTGCTGCCATTCATCCTCGTTGCCGTAACCGCCCTCGGGTCTCACAAATACACCTGCTACTTGGGTCAGGGCTGAGCCCAACTTGACTATATTGTTGTCAATATAGTCTTGGAGCTAGTCCTTGAACACTTAGCATTGCTGGATGGTGTGCCCCAGGGTCTGGTGATAAGGTCAGTAGTTGGGGTGATCGGTGAGATGTGCCTCTTCTGGCTTCTGGCACTCAGGCAGCCGCACAATTCTCTGCTCCAAATCACTATGGAAGTAACCAGGTACCTGAGCCTCGTCGAACGAGTATGTCTGATTAATTATGTCTAGAAAGGGTTCTCTTGGAGGCTGGCCCTGATGAGGGGTCGTAGGAGCATGCTGAGGAGGCGGAACCTGATTATCTTGCCTCACTGGTGGTGGTTCTTTACGCAGAGGCACTTGCCGATTTTGAGGCAGTCGTTGCTGGGCCGGAGGCTGTGCCCGTGGGGGTGGACACCTATGGGGCTGCGAAGATGGCCTCACTGGTAGGAACTCTAGCTGCCTGAGGGCCTCTATCTGGGCCACAACTACGGGCTCAGCTCTGGAAGCTCCCCTTGCAGGGATCACAGGAGGTAGTGGGCGTGCTTGACTGGCCTGTTTCAGGGCCTCTATGAGGCGCTGAGCCTTGTCTGAGAAGTCCTAGAACCCTCCGGGGTAATTCTAAGTGATAATAGAAGGAACCAGCTCTTCCTTGACATTCCCGACGCACATTGTTAGTAATTTTTCCTGAGTTAGTGGCATGTCAAGGGAGTATGTGATCCCCTTCCACAAGGCAATGAAGTCCGCGAATCGCTCATTGGGCCTATGCTTGCACCAGAATAGGTCTACGATGTTCAAATTCTGGGTTGTGGAACTAAACTGGTAGAGGAATTTCCTAAGAAGGTCTTCCTAGCTAGTCACAGATCTGATAGGGTGCTGGTTGTACCAGGGGAATGTTCGCCCTTCTAGTGTTTGAACAAAGCAACATATCTTGGAGACCTCCTGCTGCACCGTTGTTCATAACATAGGCCCACACCTCAAGTTGAAGTGGGCCAGGTGCTGTGGTGGGTCACCTGTTCGGTTAAAGGGGGCAAAAGTGGGGTTCCCAAATCTCGGAGGTGCTGACATATCATCCACCCATGCTGGGTATGGCTTGCCATCCGGTGGGATTGCCACCTGTTGAGTTTTCAAATCCTCTAAGTCTGTGATGAGTGCTGTAATCGGATCGTCTGGATTCATGTTCCTTTCCTGATGGGGATCCCTAATCACAAGAGCATTGTCAGGCTCTTCAATCCGGTAGTCAAGCTCAGCAGCTCGCGGGGCGGCTGGTAGAGCGACTCTTGGGGAAGCGGGAGGAACCTGAGCAGGATATCTTGGGTGATTACGCCGATCGGGGGAGGTCGGCGAAATGTATCGCGCCCTCTTGCCATGACTCCGGCCTCTCCTCTGTCAGCGAACATGACATGATCGTGGTTTCCTAGGATAATCTTGTCGAGGGGTAGTTCCTACCCTTGCTGTCCCAACCTAGGATCACCGTAGTTGGGTCGCCGCTCTGCAATGCGTTTGGCCAGAAGATCATCAACCGGCCTCTTCTGCTCAGCAAGTTGTTGGGGCAACATGGCTTTCTCAGGATCTTCCTCTACCTTCTGCACTGAGGCAGATGGGTCAGCGAGCTTGATAGCCTCAACATGCTCTTTACCCTTTTCTATGTTCTAGCTCTGTGTTAACACCTCAGTGGGTGCGGGGAGACCTATGAGGATTCTCTGTAGGAGAGTAATTCTCCTGGATGGATCCAGTAGCGGCCTGTCCTCAGGGGGTGTGTCCCCATCGAGGAGTTCCAAACCATTCCCCTCTCCCGACAAGTCGGCCATGTTGACCACTGCTGCCCTCGGGGGCATGCCCTCGAAACCGCTCGGTGAGTCGGGCTGCCGGCGAATCATAGTGAAGAGAAGGGCAGTGTATTACCCCCATACATAGATGTGCATGTAGGGGGGTGGCTTCCTCAATAAATTTTCGGAGTACTTTAAAACTCTAGACGCATTGATGTTGGATGGCCCTGTGGTGGCCAAGAGACTCGGGGTGCCGAACCGTGGGGAGCGCGGCCAGGTCGACCTGACGACACTTCTCACCGATATCCTCGAGTTGTGCTTTGCTTTCGGGGTAGGGCACATGCTGATGGTGAAGACGAGAGTGAGTCGCCTGGAGATTCTGGCAGAAACATTCAAACTCTCCTGAGGTGAGCGATTCTGGTATATCAAAATCTGATCCTACAACCAGCCCAAACATAAGGGGGAAGTGGCCTGCCGCGAGGATGGTCCAGAAGCTCCATAGATCAGGTTCATGATCCAGCCCTTTCAGGCCCCACTCATCAATCTAGAATGGTTGGGGAACTGGTAGCGGTGCCAAGGCAGGCCGGTGGGCCGATGGGCTGGTGGGCGGAGAATACGGCGAGCAGGCCGATTGGCCGCCGAATCCTAAGTCGCCCTTATAGGGCTCCAATGTCCTGGCTGTCACATCACGATAGGATGGGCCAGCGAACAGGCCTCCTATTACAGTGTCAGTGCTAGCTGAGGGTGTGCCATGTCGCGACTCTTCCGTCGGTCCCCAGAAAAGCTCTCCACCCTCTATGACCGAGGTGGAAGGTACTTCCGGAAAGGCCAATGGTAACTGCAAGTTTGATCCCTGGGGGTAAACCAAGTCCTCGTCCTCCTGGATATACCTTCAGATAGAGGCGGGGATCATACAGATCTCACATTCAGGGAGTATGAGGCTGACACACCGCGTCCCTATCCCTGCCCTTGACTCATAGGACCGGGGGGAGGGCTCCATCGCCGAGTCGTTTTCCGCCTCAGAGCCCGAGAAACGGACTGGTTTGATTTTCATCCAGCCATCCCTGGCATTTCCCTTGTGGCGATGACATCCCGCCTTTTTGCCCCTAGGTATCTCTTCAGGGCAAGCCTGACTTCCGGCGTGGAGTCCTCTGGCCGCACTGGTACTGGGGATGAGAGGAAGGAAGGTCGAGGTGTGAGGAGCACTGGGGAAGATGTCGAAAGGGACATGGGGAGGACCTCCATGTGGGTGAGTGACCAGATACGCAATGGATCCACACTCGCGGCCAGCGGTAGGGGATGTGGCCCCATTCCCAGTGTAGTGAGCGCTGAAAAGATCCACACCCGGAGCGTAGCTGTCATGGGGAAGCATTCTACTTTCCAGAACGGTGGCACGAAGTAGGCCTTCACGCTGGATGGCACTACCTCGAATTAGTCGGTGGTGGCCATTTCTTGTTCCAGCAATCAAGAGAGTCGACCCAACCTGCTTGTGGGGTAGTCAGGGCCTCGATTCAGGTCAGGCATGTAACTGCCTCTGCGCAACATGTGTGGGGGTTTGATGATAGGAGTCAGCAGTGGCTCGGGCCACAGTGGTTGCTGACGTTGATGCCCCAGGGAGGGATCTTCTTCCACTCGCGGCCGACGCTGGCGTCGGGTCAGATGGGTTGGAGCCAGTGGTACTGACACATATATTGCCTACTCTTTGGCTCGGGGAGTCAGGCGGTGGCGTTGACGTGGCCTGGCGGGGGCCCTTTCCATGAACCCCGGGAGCAGGTCCCCGATCGGGTGAACTCAGACATCCCCTACCTCGTGGGAATAGGGAAGGGAGGTGTCGAGGCATTCCGAGGATAGGCTCCCAAAACGGTTGAACGTCGGGGTGGGGCGCAGTGGCACCCTACGCGGCCCTCGGGGGCGGTGATGGAAATGAGGTGCAGCTGCCTCGAGATCCAAATGGGCCATGTCCCTGGTTGGGATGACCACTTCCTCCTCGTACCTGTGCACAAGGTCATTGATCACCCTCCATTGGATAATCTTTGACTAAGAGAGGGGGCGTGAGTGCCCAAAAGTCATGGTGTTTGGAGCTGTTTTGGAAAAGGTGGGGAGGCGTGGCGTGGCCGCGTTGGTACTACCTCTGCCCCTGCATGGGTGGGTAGGTGGTGATCGAGCTCCGGATGCAGTGATCTGATTCCTGAAAGCAGAAAGATGAACCCATTAACACTACCAGGAAAAGGAATCGACTACTAATAGCCCAACGCCATTCCTCCATCCGTGGTCAGTAAGAGGGATCCACGATGATGACGTCGCAGAACAGAGTGCTCAACATCCTGATAGCCCCAACCCCTGGTGGGTTTCACGTCCTGGTGCTGGGTTCCCGGACCTGGTGACATACTAATCTTCTGACACCGCAAACACTACTGATATCTATATTAAGGAGAAGAGATTCACGTCGGGTTCACCATTTTCTGTTTCCGACGCTTTCCATCGGGGCAGGCACGCGCATCCGTCACGCAGGGGAGGACGCACAGCTTGTTTCCCCAAATACCTACTTTCCAAAGGCGGGAAACATCCATTCCTTATTCAGGGACGTCTCCTCCTTGAGCGAAACTAGGATGATGGGATATCGATTCTTCCTTCTGTGGATTCCTCCTCAGAGCTCGTCACCTAGTCTGGGTCTCCCTCATAGATTTTAGACTTATTCGTGAATCTCATTCTCGGTGCCATATCTTCATGGAAAGCAGTTAATTACACTACTTCCGTTGAGACGCTGCAAGGAGTCTAGTCAGGGAAGCAACCTTCGGAGAGGATAATGGTCACACTGGCGTGTCGTTGGCATGTCTTGACGCTAGGGGATTGACATGTCTTTCTTTTTTCCCTTATTATAGGGCTTCTTGAGGGGGCAGAAGCCCAAGAAATCCCACATTGAACACAAGGAATTGTCATTACATAGGCACGTATCTGAGGGTATCCTAAGCTTCCCATGTTTAACACAAGGTATGCCGTGAGTTTAACATCTTGTGGAGACGGTTACACCAAGAGCGTGTCTTCTGAGGTTTTCCTCAGCTTCCCATGTTTAACACGGGGTATGTAGTGAGTTTAACATCTTAAAGAGACGGTTACGCCAAGAGTGTGTCTTCTGAGGTTTTACTCAGATTCCCATGTTTAACACGGGGTATGCCGCATGTTTAATGTCTTGCAGAGACTGTTACGCCAAGAGCGTGTCTTCTCAGGTTTTCCACAGCTTCCCATGTTTAACACGGGGTATTCCGCGAGTTTAACATCTTGCGGAGACGGATCAGACTGATCAGAGCACTGAGAGTGGATCAGATAAAATAACCCCCTAAAGGGAACTCTGCTTTTGGGGCCAGCATGTGGGTGGCTTCCCAGATACTGTGGAGTGGAATGAGGTGGAATGATCCCACCAGGATGTGGCAGCCCGGGTAGGAATCAGGATGGGTGATGGAGTGAAGGGGGGGCTTGAACCTCATGGAGTCTTCCTACGTACCATGCTTTAGCACGGATCAAAGTCCACATAGTTCAGGCATATAGTTTAACGTCATGCGGGATGGGGGAATATGGGGCTTACGCTCTGAGGTGGCCCACAATGGTGGATATGGGGCTTACACTCTGAGGTGGCCCACAATGGTGGATATGGGGAATATACTCTGAGGCGGCCCAAAATGGTGGATATGGGGCTTACACTCAAAAGAGGCCAACAATGGTAGTTGGTGAACCAAAACTAAGGGGTAAGAACAACCGTGTGATGGGCTTGAACCTCATGGAGGCTACCTACGTACCGTGCTTTAGCATGGATCAAAGTCCATGTTGTTTAGGTGGTACAGTTTAATGTCATGCGATACGAAGGCATACATTTTAACATCACATAGGATGAAGTCATACAGTTTAATGTCATGCGGGAAAAAGGCATACAGTTTAACTTCATGCGGGACGAGGCAGACAGTTTAACGTCAAAACGGACGAGCAATTTGGGGCTTACTCTCTGAGGCGGCCCAAAGTATCAGCGAACTGACGTGAAGAGGTATAAATGACCGGTTGGTGGGCTTGAACCTCATGGAGGCTACCTACGTACCGTGATTTAGCACAAATCAAAGTCCTCGTAGTTCACCGGGATGGGGATTATGCTCTGAGGCGGCCCATAATGGGGTGTCATGGTCCATGCTCACTTTAATCCCACGTGAGTAATGCTCGGTGTGAGAAACAAGAGGCAGTAGGGACCAGACGATCACGTCGCGAAGGGTGCGTCCGTGAGAAGTAAAAAGGGGCTTACGCAATGAGCAGCCCTTGGTGTCAGCGCTTACTCTAGGATGGAGTCCTGTGGTGCGACAAAGCGCAGAGGGAAGTTCGGAGGTGCATGGGTGCTACCATCCGCAAGAGAGTCTAGGGGCTTACACTCTAAGGCAGCCCTTCCCCCATGGACAAATGCCACTCCGAGAGGGAGGATATCATTCCATGTGAGTAAGATTCCATTCCCGTGGAGATGAGAAGTGTACAGAATGTCTGAGCCGAGGGGACCCTATGTGTAAGGAACGGGGTTGGATCACAGTTTAACGTCATGTGTTGAGGATGAGTTGCTTGGAAGTTTAATGTCCTTCAGCTTGGACAAGGTGGGTTCACGCCACACCCCTAGGGCTTACATGCCCAATACCCTCTACCCCTTGTGGGATGGAAGGCATCGGCAAGGCCGTGGTGAAAGGGGGCCACATGGTGAACCATCGAGGGGTCTACATTAGCATGGCTATGCGAAGAAGCAATAGCCATTAGCGTGCCTATGCGAAGGAGCATAAAGCAATGCAACGCAATGGGAAACACCACCCAAGGGACCTTGAAATTACTTCATAAGATCCTGGAAGGTTGTACGGGAAAACAACACATGGAGTGCATGCCCGGTATAGAGGACATCGGGCACCTATGCAGGGAGGCACCCCGGGGGGCGTCAAGGTGAGGGGTCCCGGGGGAAACGACCAATCTCTGGTAAAACCTAATGACGGGCTTGTGCACAATTGGGTTTTTCACGCAAAAGAGGGAGTGTGTGCAATGGATGGGATTGCGCGAAAGGAGGAACCCGGAGGAGTTTGCAATTTATTTTTAAGCCGGTGGGATTGCATGTAAAGGCGAACCCTGGGTCAAGGCTGTGTGAAAAGGGTCAATACCTAAAAGTTATATTGCACGTGTGGGAGTCCAATTACGCGCACGAGAGCTGGTCCGAATTCCGAAACCCCGAAATGGAAGGGGTCTTATTCTATTTATAGGCCGCAGGCGTTGCGTAATCCGAGCGGTGCACGAAATTTTCCCCGCCATGACCGGTCGGCGTGAATGCCTCACTGCGCGGAACCAGGCGCGCAAAATTGTGCACCATCCTAGTGCTTTTTCATGAATCCCAGACTTCCTTCATGTGAGCAACAGTTTTTCGTGCAAGTCCTCCATAATTTCGTGCACCACCTCCGGGCCATCTGAAGTAGGCCTCCAAGTCCAAATATGACTTCTATTCATCATTTTGAAACATCCTCTAGGAGTTACAGAATTTTTTGGAATCTACAGCGGTGTAGAACATCTCTTTACATACAACGCTTCATATGGTTCTATTTGAATACTATAATGGAAACTATTTATGTAGGAAAACTCTACCAAAGTAAGATACTGATCCCATATACCTTGAAAATCAAGTGATCATGATCTCAACATGTCTTCTAAAGCTTGGATTGTCCTTTCTGACTGCCCATCATTTTGAGGGTGATGAAAAATACACAAATGAAACTCAGTATCCAAATGTTTTTGAAGAATTTTCCATAATTTTGTTGTAAATAATGGGTCATGATTAGACTGAATTGACAGTGGTACTCCATGAATTCTTAAAACTTCATTAATATAGAGTCGTGCATGACGCTATGGTAGAAAATTATCCCTTATAGCAAGGAAATGTGCAGATTTGGTAAGTCAATCCACAATTACGCATGATAAATCATTTTTTATTGGATTTTTGGGAAATCCTGTGAAAAAATACATAATAATGTCATCCCATTTCCATGTAAGAATAGGAAGAGGTTTCATGACTCC
The DNA here is from genome assembly GCA_963277665.1 of Viscum album. Lineage (NCBI taxonomy): Eukaryota > Viridiplantae > Streptophyta > Magnoliopsida > Santalales > Viscaceae > Viscum > Viscum album. The sequence goes on along the minus strand of OY728125.1, from coordinate 408,624,672 downwards.
TCTGGGATTTTTTATTTTAGCCTTCACTTGCTGAAAAATGAAACATCTTGATGCATAATCAACAATTTCTTGCTTTATATTATCCCACCAGAAATGTTCCCTCAAATATCTATGTATCTTAGTGCTGCCATGTTGTATATAGAAATTTTAATGATGGGCATCATATAATAAATCCCTTTTTAGCTTAGGTATATAGGGAACACATATTCTACTCCCAAATTTCAGAATTCCATATTTGTACATGAAGTCTACCAACTTCCCATCATTCATATCATTAATTTTATTTTTAAAATACTCATCATTAGGATGAGAACTTTTAATCCTTTATAATAAAGATGGTAGGGATGCCAATTGATAAAGTAATGATGTTCCACCTTTTTTTGATAATTCCCATATCTATCATAGATAGATCCATGTACATAGGATCCTTTTCAATCCTCATTTTTTTTATAATTCTAGGATCCTTCCTACTAAATTCATATGTTACGTTATTTTCCTTCCCAGGGTGGTAGTGTATTTTACAATCATGATCCTTGATTAGTTTGTGCCATCATCTTTGCCTCATGTTGAGTTCATTATTTGGTATTATATACACTTAAAGTTCTTGTGATCTATATATATCTCACATATTTCTCCATACAGATAATTTATCTATTTATTCATGATAAATATTAGAACTTCTAACTGAAGATCATGAGTTAGATAGTTTTTTCACAAGTTTTTAACTTCTGTGATGTATAGAGAATAACATTATCATTTTAAATAAGGAAACAACCAAGTCCTTTCTTTGATGCATCACTATAAATCGAAAATCCACCACTTCATGATGTTAGAGTAAATATTGGAGCATTCACTAACCTCTTATTAAGTTCTTCAAAAAATTATACACATTCCTTTTTCCAAACGAACTTAACCCATTTACGAGTATGCTTGGATAACAGGTTAGCTAATTAGGATGTGTTTCACATGAAACACTTATAATAACACACTAAACCAATAGAATTATGTACCTCAATTATATTTGTTGGAGTAGGCCATTCCTGAACCACATTTTTCATTATAGGATCAAATGAGATTCCATCCTTAGAGAAAATATATCCAAGAAAAGAAATTATTTGAAGCCTAAATTCACACTTTCTAAACGTCCCATATAACTAGTTTCTTCTAAGAGTCTTCAGAATAACGCGCAAGTGATTCTCATGATAATTTTGGATTTTGGAGTATACCAATATATCATTAATAAATAAAATAAGAAATTTATTAGTATATTCCTTGAAAACTCTATTCATTAGATCTATAAAAAACCTAGGGTGCATTAGTGAGTCTAAAAAGCATTACTGTAAACTCACAAGGCCAATACCTAGTTTGAAATGCTATCTTTGGAATATATTCCTCTTTCATACGCAATTTATGGTATCCATATCGAAGTTAAGTCTTTAAAAAATATTGGGCTCCATGAATTTGATCAAATAAGTCATAAATGCGAGGAAGAGGACACTTGTTATTTATCGTAATAGCATTGATCTCCCTCTATTTAATGCACAGCCTCATAGATCCATATTTCTTATTAATGAAGAGAAAAATATCTCCCCATAGATAAGAACAAGGGAGAATAAATCCATTACTACTCAAATTATATAGTTGTTTCTTCAGCTCCACTAATTCCACTTTGAACATTATATAAGGAGTCATTAAAATAGGCCTTGTACAAGGAATTAAATCAATATAAAACTCAATTTCTTGTTCAGGAAAATGTATTGGTAAGTCCTCTGGAAAAAAATCAAAATATTCTTACACAATAGGTACATAATCAATTTTAATATTTATTTCTTCACCCATTGATATGTAATTATATTTCTCTCTAATAATTGAATTCAATAGAGATACTAGGGGCGGGTTTTGATAAGAATAAGATGGAAAGAGTGGGTTTTGAAATGGAGATCTCTTGTCCCCCACCGGATAAGGTCTGGATTGTGATTGAGGATAAATATAGGTACGTGAAAAACGTATTTTATGAATCCTGGTCCATGTTCTGTTCGTTCTATCATAGACAGGGACACCAGGTTGAGGAGTGTCACAAAACGGATTTGGCGACTGTGGTTGACACGCCTTTGCTGAGCAAGAGTGACCCAGTTCAAGTTGAGGTCCGGGGAACTGGCCCTAGAATTGTCTCCGAGCCTGTGGAGGGAAAGATGATGCCAAAGGAGGGCACTTAGGATACCCGTGTTCTTGTGGAGGCTATTCGGGTTGTTCAGGTGCATGGGTCTCCTGGCCAACCTGGGGTGGAGGTTATCAGTCCCCCCATTACTTTGGTAGGGGATCCTTCTGGCTCGGGGTAAGCGGGGTCTGCAGATACATGTCTGAAGGAGTCTTCAATGGTTATGGAGCCTCAGGTAAGGGCTGTTTTTGAATGTATCAAGAAGGATTTGGGTGTCTTCCAGGTGTCTAAAAACATGGGGAAAGAGGGTCAGGGTCTTGCGAATGGAGCTTTGGTGAGGTCTTCTCTTCCCATAGGGGTAACTGCTAGTCTTGAGGCCACCGAAGGTACATGCAGAGGCTGGGTGGACCAGAATCCCCAGCCTCAATTTATGGGCATGGGTTTCGAGCAACCTGCTCTTCAGGAGGGTTCAGGGGAGGGGGAAACTTGTGTCTTGGGGAAGGCCCAGACCAACCGGGGTGATCCAAGGGGTTCGGGTTCTTCCTGTTTGTCAGGGGCTACCTCTCCAGTCCGGACCCCAGTATTCTTGAGCAACATGTTTGGAATGCTGGATGAGGAGGAATACAAAGTTGAATCACCTTCCATGGCTGAGGAGGATGAGGACAACGGGAGGAACCCCGATGTTTTACTTTTGGAAGGCCGGATCTTGGGGAAGGCTTATCTAGAGTGTGAGGAGGGTGGAGGGGAAGCTGAACCTGCTGTGACCACCAGAAGCTTATCAGAAGCAGAAACCGATTCTAGGAGTAACAAGAGTAAGAGAAGGAGAATGGGTAGGAAGGATTTTTCCTCTCTACCTCCTCCTATAAAGACACGGACATCAAAGAAGCTAATGTTGGAGAAGCTGGACAAGGAGAGTAGGTGTAGCCCAAAGTCACCTGGACAACAGGATCTCTCCTTGAATTGGGTTTTAAGTTTGAGTGATGTGGTGACCGAGCAGGTGTTATTTCTCAACACCTCGGAAGAGGAGGCAGCCAAGTTGATGGGCCGAAGTCTTGAAGTGGTTCTCAATAAAGAACAATATAGTTGGGTCGACAAGCATGATGCTATTTTGGTCGGAGGTTTCAATAAGGGGTTGATTAATCTCGAGGAGTATTTGCAGGTATGGAGTAAACTTTCATCTTCCCTTGAAGACCTGGTAAGGGGGGATCCCCTGTTGCAGGTATCTAAGTTATCCTGGAAGTTATTTAGAGACACCGTTTCTGGTAGAGTTCAACTGATTTGCAATGAAACTTTTTTACTTATTTCATAGCTTTGCTTTGTTGAGTCACTGGCTTGGTTGTGTGAGGAACTATTGGAGGGTCAGCTTGACCAGTTGGGCTAGAGCATGCTGTTTTCCCCTCTGCAGGTCATTTGGGATGTGGTGGATATAGAGGGGTGGTTTGCCATCGGGAGGGACCATGCTTGCATGAGATCGTCGAGTGGCCTTCTTTGGGGTGAACGGTAGCTGCTTATGCTTGGAAGAGGTTTTTTCTGATTTTATGTTTTTTTTTGTTTAGTAAGTGTTGTAAAATTTGGTTTCTCAATTTTACCTTAAAAGTGCCTTTTAATAAAAAATAATTTTCAGTCAGATGGAAAGGTTTATACTCTAATGATAAGGGACACTATATCATTCTCAAAAATTGTAACTTTCTTCTTCTTGCAATATATCTTCACATAAAAATTTGAAATCCAATTCATAATGAGTATTATATAAAAATAAATCAATGGTATTATGATAAGGTTAGAAACTAAAGCATGTTTACGTGTCATATGGGGGATTGATTGATACATCTTTTTTGTAATGATGCTTCCCTTAGAATTTTTTACATGAATCTCCTTTATTAAATAAAATTGGAAATGTATAATTTTCTTGGAAAACTAGGAAGATATAAAATATTTTCTTGATACAAAATAAAATAAAGCATTGGATAAGTTTGAGGAAATGATTAAAGTACCTATCACCACATCATTAAGAACTTCAGCCCCTATAGTGGTGATCATATAAGTTTAGCCTTGCTCCCTTGGCCTTTTCTAAGGTATGTTTCCTTGATGCTTTTCATAATCATAAGAATAGTGTCCCATCTACCTAAAATTATATAATTGAATATTGCCAATATGATGGAATATCTTTCCAAACTTGAATCAAACTCTTTTTTAAGCAGGAACCATGGTGTTTCCTTCTATAAGTATCACATGTTGAAAGATTCCAATTTTTATTCTTACCCATATCCATTATTTCTACTTCTAATCTCTTCTTATCTTATTTTACCTTAAATTTATATGTCTTAGAGAATTATTTCTCTGTATATATAGCACATGGGGATATATCTTTGTACGATGAGAAATTTTGAAATACCATTTACCTTTAGAGGAATCATTTTAAACCATAAAACAATTGATCAATATTGATCCTTGGACTACATATATAGTCTATGACATTCCTTTCTAACCTTGTAATGTTATATTTATACTTTTCAAAGTTTTAATCCTATTTTCGTTTTAGACTCATGAATTTCCCTTCCATATCTTCTCATTTTATGTGAGAAAAATATTTTCTCTCAGAAAATTTCCTTAAAATCCCTCCATTCCATATTTTCTATTTCCTCCTCTTTTGTGTTTCGAATTAATAACCACCACTGATCTATATATCCTGATAGGTAATAAATTGTCATGAAAAACAACTTTATTTTGTTACTTCCCAAAGTAATAAATATATTCTCTAAGGAACTTATCTACTAATATTATACGAATGGGTTTGTATTCCCATTAAATGATTGAGTCTATTGCTGTAAAAAGTAGTCTAACATTTCTATTCCTTGTTATGGATCATGATGCTTCATACAGGTAAGGTTATTGTTCATAACCTAATTCAGATATCCCAGTACATTTATAAGTTTCTCAACACCATTATCGGCTTTAGAACCGACATCATTATCTTGTATATGAGGGAAATATCTACATGGGATACAAGAGTTGATGCAGTTTCTATTAATTTCACTAGGTTACATTTCTAAATAATGGAATACACTAAATTAGGTTATGAATCATAATGTATAATTTCGAACTATAAAAAAACATAACATAAATTGAAATTTTATGAATGTCTAATCTCATAATTATAAGAATGTTTTATTAGGTGGAATATTTACATTTAAATCCTTTATAATGGTTTGTAAATAAAATTTTAATTATCCTAATAATATCCCCCAATATTGTCAAAATAGGTGCATAGTAAGGCCCATTTTCGTGTACCAGATTACCCATAGTCCAGATTAGAACATCATGTTAGATTTTTTACTCCTAGGTACATTTATTCTAGAATGAAATCCACTTGTATCATACAAATAGAATTTTATTTGATAAAAAGGTCCACATAATAAGTACCTTAACAAAATTGAAGGATGTTCTTGTATGATTATACCAATGTCTATCTCAGGGTTATGTTCCCTAATCGATATTTTCTAAATCCAGTTTCTAAGGTTTCTACTAATCTTCCTTTGATGCCAATTGTAACACCCTGACCCCAATTTCTTAGAGCCAATGAATTATTTTATTACATTGGAATTATTATATGAAATAAATATCATGAAGGAAAAAATAGTTTAATAGTTTTGAAAAACTAGACACATCATAAGTTTTACATTACAACTTGAAAGTAACAAAATATAGCATTTCCATTATAAACATCCATAGCTCCAAGATTATCCTAATTGGTCATTCAAAATATTCATATTTGCATCCTATAGAAAAATAAAACATAATAAGGGGGTGAGTTCAAATGATTTGAAAGGGTAATTAATACAATAGAAATTATCATAAAAATAAACACTATGAATGGTTAACAACTAAGAACACATTCCATTAAAATATACTTTAGCATGATATGAATGGAATGAAAAATGGTTAAATAAATCCATATAAATGATCATAAGAGAAAAAAACATAACCATGTATATTCTAATAGTAGAATAATAACATGTTTTATCAATTAATAATATCATAATGAAGGAATTCATAATGGTAAACATCAAAAAATACCATCAATGCCTTGACCAAGACATATGAAAATGATTAAGTCCTTATCCAAAACTATATCTAAAAATAGGAAAGGCATCGACCAAGTCTATATCTGTTTTGTCTCATGAGTCCTCCTAATGCATCGAGGGGCTATATTAGACCCAAACTATAACTTTATAAGTCTAATTAATTCCTCATATGAATTTGGTTAAACATAAACATCATATACATATGCAATTTAAATAACTTTCCCCAATATATAATCATAATTACTAACCAATATGAGTAGTATGGTGAATGGTATCAATATAGAACCTACACAACCAAAATAATCATAAAAATATTAATATAATTTGGTAGAAGATATCATAAAATATTAATCCCAATTAAACATAATGACAAACAAGAGTGTTAAATTAGATGAAAATACTCTTATAAAATCATCGAGTAATTGTTGAGAGAAATAATCTTTTACTTTGAAAAGAAGAGTTCTTTCATAAAAATATTTGTATAAAACCAAAAGTGAATTAAAGTGGTTTTTTAATAATTTAATTATTGATTTTGAAAAAATAATGGTGATTTAAACTATATAATAGAGTGCACTTGAAAATAGGTAAGAATTCAACAATTTCCCTTGAATCGGGCATGTTTGTTGGGAAGAATTTGAGAATGATCCTTTTCAAACAATTAACACTCCATAAAAAAAAGTAGGATTAGGAATAATAATTATTTATAGAACATTCAAACAGAATTTATGAGGAGTAAATAAGAATAACTAATAATTTCATTTGGGTAAAGAGAGAAAAAGAGTAACCTGAATGAAAATGGAGGTTCGGGTAAAAATCCTTACCTTATGTCCGAATAAGTTCTACAATTGACCCTAATATCATGTATAATAAAACTAAATACATTAATTAATTAATTAATTAATAAACCTTTATAAAATTATTTTATTCGTTATATTTTTATTAGGTCCATTTATGGACTTATTGATGAGTAATAGAGATTAATTTCATCATTCAGAATCATTCATTTTCTTGGTTTTCATGAACTGTTTTCTTGTTTATAAGTAATGAAGTTCATGTAAAATGGATATAATTTTAAAGAATTGGAATTAAATTTTTTTAATTTTAATATATAATTTTAAATGTCTTTTCATATCACATGATTATATGGTATGAGGATGAATCATTAGATAATACATTTAGTGGTAATCGTTAAGATTATTACAGTGGTATTTCGATCACCATGAACTAGTTTTGTCATATGAATTAGTATTATGTATATATAATAGTAATAGAATATAAAATAGGTTATAAAACATATATTATATTTTGGTTTAACTATAATAATGGTATCATTACATTCCTTGAGGAATAAATTGAAGAACAAAAGTTCGTCGTCCACGAAGGTTGTAAATCGGCAACTCCCTGACAATGATTTCATTTTTAAAATAAAAGAGAGAGAGAGAGAGATCAAGGATATTGATAATGGATATTCCATTATCATGATAACATTAATGTATATAGATGATACTATAGTTATCATGATCATTTGAATAGAGTATGTGAGGAGATAATAATAAAAGAAACAATATGAAAAGAAATTAAAAGGGAAATGAAAGGGATTTTACCTCTTGAATAATCCTCCATGAGAACCACCTTAAGGAGATTGGTTTTAGTCCTTTGGAAAGACCAAGATATCCTAGACACAGGGAGAGACTAGGGAAGATTATTTTGGAAGAACTTTGACAAGCCTCAAGGCTTAGAGGATTGAGGATAATAGGGGTTGAGGGTGTTTTTAATAGTGGAGGAGAGGGGTAAATTCTCATTATTTTATTATTTTTCTCAAGAAAAGCAATAATATAGATTCTTGTGACTAAATATAGTAATGAGTTCATGTGAATTCAAACCAATGGTTCTTAAATTAGAAAAACATTATCAATGACTCTTTAATTCATGTATTTATCATTTATCATAAATTATCATATTTTACTGTTCATAAAAATTTCAAGTATTTTATAAAAATACCTAAAATCCTCCCTAACCATTTTTACATGTAGAATTAAAAAAGTAACTCCATTTTATGAAAATAATATTCTGAATATGATAAATTTATTTTTCAATTAAAAATTCCATTTATTTAAAAATATTGTTATTAAGATTAAAACAAATTTTATAACACCGTGAAAATTTAACAAAATTCATAAATTATCCTAAAATCATAGGAAAACAAAATATTGTTTTATGAAACCATTTTATGAAAATGAATTTTCATTTAAATCAATTTCTTAATTATTAAATATTTATTACTAACAAAATGGCAACACTTAATTATTAATTTTTAAGACATTCACTTACATGTACTATGATATAATTATATCATACGTTCATTTATAAGGATCCTAAATTTTATTTATACATTCATGGGTGACTTTACTATTCATTTAGCTTATTTACTATTCATAAGGGTAATATTTATATTCATAAGGGTACATTACTATTCCAAGGGGTCAAGTTACTATTCAAAAAAAAAATGTAAGTTGATCCTATCAGACTATAAATATCTTACTGATCGTAACTGCGTATGTCGGTTTTTTTAAATTTAAAACACCGAAGCAAAAAAATTATGTTTAATGACTAGGTTACAACTATCTCTTATAAATAAGAAAGTGTTGTTTTGTAGAGACTCATTATTGGATGAATTTCATTATATATTAAATTTATTTATAAATCCTTGGGAGTGTTATAAAATGAATCTTCAAATCATTGAGTGTTCATGATAGTGAAAAATTCTATTCATGTAGTGTACGTTAAAAGAAATACTTCTTTCAATGTTTCAGTAAAAAATAAAAATTATCTATTTTAAAAAATTATTAGAAGTTTCATTTTTTAAACATTTTTAAAAATAAAAATCTTAGGTAAAAATGACTTTTAGCAATCATAGATAAATATTAAAAACATTCTTCAATATTTTTAGAAAACATGGATATGTAAGAAAATGGTTTTCAACTGAATAGATTAATAAATTCATTTTTCCTTGAAAACGTTTTCTTTATATCTTGAGTTATTAAAGAGTGGAAAATGAAAGGAAAACATGTAATATATATAAATAACTATATGATAACAAAATTCATGTGTAATTTAGTGTTAGATCATTAAATTTTATCAATTAAAACAAAATCATAAACAATCCCACTAAATAATGAGATTGAGACATAAACCCTTAGGAATTTGGTATATTTTGTATCAAAACGCCATGAATTTGAGAACCTTGTATGGATAATTAATCCAAATAATTTTTAGGATGATCATCATAATATAAATTTATGGATAATATATAAACCATATAGAAAACATTTTGAATATGGAATGTGTCTCATAGAATTAAAAGTGAGATGAGAAATCCTTACCTCAAGTTACAATTTCTTAAAAATAAATATAACATGATATTAATAGAGAAAAATCCTTTTTCTTACAGCCTAATCCTTTGAAGGAAGGTATTTTTGCAATAACAAAAGCTCTTGGATATGTGGAAAGAATTTAAGAAAATATTATTTTAGGGATTTTCTGAGATATAAGGCTCAAACATTCTAAATAATGATGGAGATGGGGCTCCCCTTTATAAGTGATAGGAGAGACACTTTTGGAATCATTTAATGTATTAAATTAATATATATAAATTTTCCTGAAAAAATGGATTCCAATTAATATATTTAGAATATAATATTAGTATTAGTTTGAATCCTCTCATCCAATGAAATCTAGACAAATTTTGGTTATGTTATTACCCTTATCTATTAGTCTTGACCCCATTAACCATTTTTCACAATTACCCTAATAATAAAGTTTTCTTATCTTTAAAGTTAAATAATGTTACTATAAAATTATTAGTGACCCATAAATTATAAATGGTTGATATTTTCAACCATATCTCATTAATTTTCTGAATATTGGATTTTTATGATGGTTAAACCATTTAATAAAATATTTTTTATTATAAAATATCTCTAAGGTCATTTTTGAAAGTATTCATTTACTTTTACTTTGAAAACAACATGATAGAAAATTAATGATAATATAAACCTTTAACACATCCACAATATATTATATTCATCTATAAAATTCATCGAACAAAATAATTTACCCAAATTGTATTACTTCTAATATTTTTAAAATCATTTATTTGATTTTTATATTAATTTAATAAATAATGTGTCGGTGTTGCGTAAGCGTTTAAGGTTATTATTCAATAATAAAAAATTGAAAATAAATTATTAAAAAAAAATAATTAATTTATCTTTCAAATAAAAATTTATAACTGAACATTACCTCGTTATATATATATGTATTCTTTTCAAGATAGTAAAGTCAACACTGACATTTTCTACTTATTCTTTTCTTAAAATAATATAAACATCCTAATGAATGAAAAATGGAACAAGTGGACATATCTTTAATAATCATATGATAATGTTGAACTAAACTCAAACAATAGGATAAAGGAAATGATTTTAGAAATTTCCAATCCTTATCCCAATGTTTTAACCTTTTTTTAATTGTATTACTTGTACCGAGGTGAAAAATATTTACTGAGGTTACTATTTAAAATGACCAAAAATAAAAGAGGCCCATTTAGAAAATTTTAACTTCATAATTCAGAATTTCGTTCTATTTTTCAAGATTCAATTCCTAGAATTGGAAAAAATCATTTTTAAAATATGTGCCTAAAATGTAACAAAAACCATTTCTAAGAAAAATGCTATTTATGATAAAAATAAGCCTTATTGTTATCATATACCTAGAAAAAACATTATATTAATTTTATAAAAATTTATTGAATATAATATATTTTTATTTCATTAAAATAATCTATTAATATATATTAATATAATTGATTTAAATAAAATAACATTGTGCGCATAAAAACTATTCTTTAAAAAACATATCTATTTACCATCAAATAATTTTTTTCATTTATAACCATATTATAACCAATTTATACATATTTAATTTTTTTAAAATTTCATTATCAATATTCATACCTAGAAATCCAATGGCTATTTCTTAACTTTCAAATTAAATAAAAATATTTCAATAGTATAATGCTGTTCGTTTAAACCTAGTGTTGCGTTTATGGAAGGACTTCGTAAAAAATATATTCAAAGAAAATATAATAAAATATCAAGGTTTTGAATTCTAACCACCTTGAAATGAATTTTTCCCTTGAAATTATGTCACTCAAATACAATAAAATGATGATATATCTGTTTCATAACATCCTCGAGTTCCCTAGTAGCTTCTTTGACTTTTTGATTAGAGAACTTTAACCATGAGATTAGTCTGGTTCCAGAAGACTTTATCTCTAAAATACAAGATTTATAACACTGATTATTCATATAAAATATAATTATATAGTGGTATAAACTATGAGTTCAGTACATGTGATGTATCAAGTATATACTTCCTCAGGAGAGATACATAGAATGCATCCTGGACCAGAGAGAGGCTTGGTAGAAGCACAAAATGATTTGATACTATCCATACTTGATGAAGAATATCTTACCAGGAAATAAACCTAGGTTTTTAATTTAACATATTTATTAATCTAATAACCTTCTTCCATTGAGAAATTCCCAGAAAAACATTCTCTCTAATTTCAAATTCCATATTTCACAGACTATTGGCAGCATACATATTTTATTGAATCTCGGATTCATTGATGTGCCACTAGATGGATATAACTTTTTCTTCCATTTACTCAAGTAGCTCAAGTACCAATAGATTTATTTATCCAACCTAATCTCATCACTTTGGAGTTCTATACTTCTTTCCATATAGTTATTTTAAAGGATCTATGTGAATTCTTGATTAAAATACATTATTGTAACCAAACTCATCTAAAGGAAGGTGTTGATCCCAACCACATCCATGATCCCTAAAAAAAGAAGTTAGAATATACTATAGGGTTAAAATGGTTCTCTCAAACTGGCCATCTTTGTGGGGATGTTAAGAAGTACTGAAACACAACTATGAATACAAAGATTTGCTGAAGACTTCTCCATAACATCAAGGTAATACTCATATCCCAATCATATACAATAGAATGTGGTACTACATGAAACCTTACAACTTAAAAAATGTATAATCTAGACATATGATCAAGAAATAAATCATTTATAACAATAATAAAGTGTGATGACTTCATAAGGTGATTGACTACACCCCATGTTACATTATATCCTTTATACATTTTGGGGAGTCTCATGACAAAATGTATGTTGGTGTTTTCCCATTTACATTATAGTATGGGTAATGGTTGTAACATCCCATTAGAAATATTTCTATTAGCCTTTTATTAATAACATGAAATTATATTATATTTATACTCTACAATATATATTTTTATGTTGTCCCACAAGAAATACTCTTTTAGATATTTATAAATCTTCATACTTTTAGGATGAATAGAGAACGTTGAAAAAATGAGCTTTATCTAGTAGCTCCTTCAGATATGGTATGGAAGGAACACATACATAGTTCTTGAACCTTATCATTATTTCATAATCAATGATGAACTTAATAAAATTTCTCACCTTCTTTTATAAATATATATCTACCTTCTATACCTTTTTGATCTTCACATGGATAGATGGTTAGATACACATTTGTGTAAGATAATATTTGTCTCCTTCTTTCAAGATTTCTTGATCCATACTTCTCAAATATATAAATGTTTGATATTTTATTATCTAAATTATAGATAATATAGAATTATCATTTTTTCTAAAAGAATATTCCACCTTGTTCACCTTCCCATAGTGGTAATGTATTCAGTCATCATAATCTTTAATCATCTCCAACCGTCTTATCTGGAACATATTAAACTCTTTCTTTGTGAATATATACTTTAAAATTTTATAATCAATATATATATCAAAACTTTCTCCATATATATAATACCTCTATATATTTAATATAAAAATATTATATCTAACTCCAAATCATAATTTTAGGTAATTTTTCTCATGAACATTCATTTTTATGGGGCATAAGCTATCACTATAACATTATTAATGTGAAAACATCCCAATACCTTATTCAATGTGTCACTATAGACCAAATAACCTTCTACACTATAAGGTAGTGTGAGAATATGTACATTTACTAACCTTATCTTTATTTTATTAACATTTTCTTCACACTCATATGTCCAATGGAAATTATGTCCTTTCTGACTTAACATGGTGGGCGGAATAAATAGGTGTGAGAAGTTATCCAAAAATAGTTGATAATTTATACCCAAACTAATAAAATTAAGGTTGTCTTTTATAGTGTATGGCCTAGGAAAATTTTCAATAGCTTTCATCTTTGATTGATCCACCTATATACCCTACTTGATAATATATGAACAATAAATGAAACATTTTTTTCAAAAAAGATTACATATATCTTCTCGTTTCTTAGGGTCTTTATTACAATCCTCAAGTGATATTCATGATCTTATTTTCTCTAAGAATATATAAAAATATCATTTATAAAGACTGCCAAAAACTGATCAAAGTAATATATAAATAATTTATTCTTTAAATCCATGAAGATAACAGTGACATTAGTAAGACCAAATAACATCACTATAAATTCATATTGTCAATACATCATACATAAGTCTGTCTTGGGTATGTATTCAATTTTAAATCACAAATGATAGTATCAAGACAAGATATCAATCTTGAAAAATTATTGAACTCCTTGTAATTGATCAAAAATTTAATTAATATGAGTATATGATATTTATTATTGATTGTGGTCCAATTCAGTTCAATATAATCAATGAAAATTCACATTGTTACATATTTCTTCTTAACAAAAAGAATACGTGCACCCCATAATTAAAAATTTTGATTAATAAATCCCTTATCAATATTATCCTAGAGTTATTTCTTTAATTACTCTAAATTAATAGGGTCTATTCTATATGATTTCTTTGAAATAGGTGTAGTACTAGGTCTGAGTTCTATTGAAAACTCAACTTCATGATTTGGATTAATATTAGGGAACTATTATGGAAAAACATAAAAAAACTCTTGTACAAAAGATGTATCTTTTATATTGAGTTTATCTCGAACCATATGAGATAAAAACCCTTTTAGAATAGGAATCATGACCAAAATAATGGTTGCAATTTCCATTGGATTTTTTTATTTATCTTCTCATATATAGACGATTATATGTTAGTTTAAAATATCAAACATGACTTCCTTTCCTCAGAAATTATTATGGGATTTATTTAAAGAAATATAATCCAAGCACAAGATAACATAAAATTAAATTAGAGGGAGAATAAAAATATTTACAAGAATTAAATTCCCACAAACCTCAATCAAAGAATAACCATAGACTTGAGATGTGATAATAATACCATTTTCAGTTTTCACAGCTAATTTAATATCTAATCATCGAGGCTATATTTTTACATTCCTTAATAATTTTCCTAATATATAGGAATTCATATAATTTTTTTTAAATTGGGTACTTAAATATTTAAAAATACCTATAACCGCCTCAACTTTATCATTTTATCTTCAATCCCTTATTAAAAGATATAATGACAGTCATAAATTTTTGATCAGATTGATTAACTGAGAAAAATTATTCATAAGATGTCTAAATCTTGAAACATTATTTTCAATATATGAAACAATAGGTTTGACCTAGTTCATCCATGATCATTACCAAAACATCAGGATTTTATCCCATACATAGACTTGTCCCCTGGGTTTACACAAAATTTATCTTATCCTAGTTTCCAAAGGTAACAAAACATTACTCTGATATTAACTATAACAACCCATAAATTTTATACATAAATATTACATCTAATTAGACGAATATTATATATATAAAATAACAATCCACACCAAAATAATATAGGTTTTGTTTCTTCTAAAAAATTGATAGAAAAACAACTTGTTCATAAGATATCTATATCATGTATCAAAAATTACTTCACAACTAGAACCCTTCTTAGATATATAATACCTTAAAATTTTCTTCAGAAAATTGGGAAAGGAAACATAAGAAAGGGTGAGTCAAAATGATCATTAATGGTAAAAAAGGGAGATAGAAATTACCACATAAACATAACATGACCATAAGTATATGGGAACTTGAGTTTAACATTTGAAAACCATGCCTTATATAACAAATACCGTAATATTGAATAATGGGATGAATATTATAAGTTCTTAAGATATGAATCAAAATTTAAACCAAGAGTATAAATCTGGATATAAAAACATTAGTATAAGGCATATGTTTTTTCTATACACATAAGGATGGAAAATAATTTCCTCAGTCAAGGATCATGTACAAGACTATCATAGGGGATGGGATTCACTCCATATCACATCATATCCTTGGTTAAAGATAACTCATAAGATTATAAAAGTGTAAAAAGTATCTTATTGTGCTAGGTTAACTTCCCATTACAATCATTATTATCTCATCAGATATCCATCTATACCCAATATATTGTAAATTTATTTAATTCTTGACCCATTATTCACATAATGAAAATCATACATACATTTTCCACAATATAATGATACATTTACCATGTTATAACCCATGGAAAGGAAATATATTTCATAAAAATTCCATCCATTCATCATAGCATTACCCGTGGAGAGGAAATAGGTTTTATAAACACTTCATCATTTCATCATAGGATAACCCATGAAAAAGAAACGATTTTAATACAATTATCCTCAAATTATCATCATCACTTGCCATCTAATGAAATAAAGTGGATGGTAAATTTGGATCATATTCCTAGTAAATAATAAGTAACATAAAGTATGTCATGATAAATGAAAATTGACTTTAAAATATCACTAGAACATTCATTGAATAAAATACTCTTTTTCAAATTAAAATCACTTGCATAAAATCTTAAAATCAGTCAAATATTAAGGAAAACATTTTCTTTGGAAAGAATCTTGGAAAAATTTAAATTAAGATTTAAATCATTGATTGGTCAAGATGTTGGAAAATTATATTCATTCCATGTACGTTAAAACAAGTACTGCTTTCATAATTTTAGTAAAAATTTAAAAGTACATATTTCAGAGAAGAAAAACAATATTCTATTTTAATTTTTTCTATAAAAAATTAAACCATAGGCTGAAATGAATTTAAACAATAATAGAAGAATATTAAATTCAATTTGGAAAACATTTTTAGAAAACATGGATACAAAAGATAAAATTGTATTCCATTGAAGAGAGAAATAAAGTCTGTTTCTATTAAAAAATATCATTTTACAGTCTCTTAAGTTATTAAAGAGAGAGAAATGAGAGGAAAACATGTTATATCAAGAAATAACTTGAGTAAAAGTAAATTCATGGGTTTTTTAAGAGTTATGTTATTATATTTCATCATAAAAAACTTTGGTAACTTTTTAATCAAAACCCCAAGAAAGTGAGAACCTTAGATGGATATGTAAATCCACATAATTTTCCTGAGAAACATCATAAATGACAATCATGGATAGAATATACAACAAATAAAATAAAAAATTTGTGAATATAGAATGTGTCTTTTAGAAATAAAAGTGACATGGGAAACATTTTCCACAAGTTTTACTTTCTTCAAAAGTGATCTAACCTCCAATTTATTGAAAAACCAATTTTTTATTAAGCATTGAGGCTTGAAAGAATGGTATTTTGGAAAGGAAAATTGATATAGGACATGGGGGAAGAAATATAGGAAGTTATTAATATAGTCCTTGACAGAGTTGTAAGGCTAAAAAATTCAAAGTAATGAAGGATGTGAGGAGCCCTTTTATAAGTGGGGGGAGAGAAACTCTTAGAATTACTTAATGTATTAAATGAATATAAATTAATTTTCCTAAAAAAATGGATAAAAATTGTTATAATTAGAATATAATATAATTATTATTTTAAATCCTCACATATAATAAAGATTGGACAAATTTGGTTTTTGTTTTCACCCATTATCTCTTAATTTAAACCCTGATTATCCGTTTTTACATTTATCATGATAACAAAGTTTTCTACTCTTTAAGGGTAAATAATGTTACCATAAAAGGAAAAATGTCCCATAAATGGTCCATGTTTGATATTTTCATCCATATAAAATCCATGTTTCCCTAATATAGTTTTTTAATGAATCTTATATCATTTATTAAAATATTTTTTATTATAAAATATCATTAATGAAAATTTTGAAACTATTCATTTACTTTAACATTGGAAAAACATGACATCAAATGAATTAAAATATAAAATATTAATAAATCCTTAACATAATATGTTTACCTATAAATTCATGGAACAAAATAATTCACCAAAATAATATTACTTTTAATATTTTTAAATAATATATGTTATTCTTTTATTAATTGAATAAATACCATATCGGTGTTGCGTAAGAGTTAAAGTTAATTATTAAATAACTAATAATTAAAAATAAATCACTATGATAAAAAATAATTTATATTTCAAATAAAAGTTTAGAACCTGAAATAACAAATTTTTATGCATATGTTAAAAATGTAGAGGTATTAAATTCTAGAGAGATTCATTATTTGTTTATTATATTCATAAAATAATAAAATGGTCAAAATCAAAGAAAAATGGATCCAAGTGGCCATATTTTTGAGACTTGGATGATAATGGTTAAAATAAACTCCTAAAATTGGATAAATAAAAGTTTTATATAATTTTTAAAGCCTCATAACAATGTTTTAACCTTTTTTTACCTATTTTATCCTTATCAAGGTGACATATATTGACCAAGTTTCTAATTTATTGGGAAAAAAAATAAATGAGTCCTATTTACTAAATTTAAAAATCCTAATTACAAATATTAGATCCATTTTTCAAGATTAAATTACTATGAGGGGAAAATTCCATTTTAAAATAACTTCATAAAATGCAATACGTACTGTTTTTTAGAAAAATGCATTTTTTAAGATAAAATGCATTTATTCTAATCCCATGTGAAGGAAAAATCATTAGATGAATATATAAATATTTTATTTAATATATTATATTTTAATTTCATAAAAATAATTTACAATATATATTAATCTAATTTATTTAAATAAAGACACATTGTGTGCCTATAAATTTTTTTTAGAAAGAAATATTTATTTATCTTCAAAAAAATTGGTTTCATTTATAACCATTTGATAAAAAACTAATATATTTTATAAAAATAAAAAAATATATCTTTTCATAATTTAGTTAGTACAATTCATACCTAACAAGACATTGGTTATTTGGTAACTGTTACATTAAATAATAATATTTCAATAGTATAACATGATTTGTTTAAACTACGTGTTTCATGTAGAGAACGATATCAAAGAAATAAAATTTATTCAAATAGAAATATCATAAAATATAAGGGTGTTATAAGGGCTATGTGTTCTGTCAATACCTAAGATGAATAAGAAATGTTTTATTAATTCTATAGATAAAATTTCTATATAGAACATGGTAACACCCATATATACATGAATTTAAGAGAACATTCATGGTGGGATAATATAAAGATATAAATTGAAGAATATATATCAAGATTATTGGTTTCCCAATAGGTAATGTGTGAGATAAAACATCCTAAAGGATTCATGAATTCTCTCCCAATCCCCATATGCAAGTGGGATGATATTACTACGAACTTTGTTAATGGATTTAAGAAGACTAGTAAAACAAATGATACTAGATGAGTTATTGGTGAATGACTTATTTATTATACACATTTAATCATAATAAGGTATGATATACCCCTTTAGTTCCTGAAATGACTTTATATCAATAAAATTTGAAGAATTAATTGTGTACGTCTTTTGACTGTTTTTGATCATGATCCATGATGTAAATTAATATTCAAGAAATCTCATTATAAGTATCTAAAAACTGAGATATATTTGATCAATTTGTATCATCTATAGATAGATGTAAAATATAAAAGTACTATTTTAATATTAGAATACATGTTGAGGTCATTATCCTTTTAATTTTAAGATACTCGGGGTTAGTATTTACCTTATGTGGAATTTGTTTATAAAAATAACTTCCATCCAAACATTCAAATGGAATATCTTGAAGTGGTTTATAGGGAAATATTACCTACAATAATTTTTTAGGAATAATTTGGGGAAAGGAAGATTTTAGGATAATAATTTTTTTTAGGTAAAAATTATAAAAGTGATAAATATTCAAATATATATCATGAAAACTCAAATCATGAAAAAGGGTTATTCCAATAACAGAAGAAAGGGTCTATAATTTCAAGTAGGGGAACATTTTGTCATGAATTTATCTTCATGGGAGGGAGTTATATGTTTTGTAATTAAAGGGAAACTAAGTCCCATGTAAAATAGTCCTTTTCATATTTTTGAAATAGTTGGAGTTATGGAATACCATTTAGAAATTCCACCCAACCTCTATAAAGTGAATTATGTGTTCCATATCTCTTCAATGAGGATGTATATTCCCTAACCAATGAATATAATCACATATAAATAATTATAATTTTAGAACTATTTATCATATTGTGAATAACCTATGTATATTCTTGACACTGAAGAACAAGTGTTGCGGAATCAGACGACTCGACTGGAAAATGTACCTAGAAGAAATCACAAGATAAATGATGTAATATGAGAACCTGAAGACTGTTTGACTAAAAATACCCAAATTTATTCATGAGGTGAAATTATATAAATTTAATGTATAAATTATTTGAATGGGGGGATAATATAACACCCAAGCATCAATTATAGTATGTAAATATTTTATTATAAAGAAACTATTGCATAATGAACATAGCTTTATCAATGAATGTTATTAAAACATAAATTCCTAAATTTATTTATTTTAATTTAATGAAATTATTTTCATTTTTTAATTCATTATGTCAAAATTATCTTATAGTTATTTTTTGATATTTTTGATAAATAGTTGATTTTTGGGTGAATAGTAAAAAATATTGATTCTTCAAATACTATCATTTTTATGAAATTATAATGATATAAGAATGAATTTAAAGTTTAATAAATTTTTTTATAAACCAAATATTTATTTAATAAGTAATATAATTCAATTAAAAATATAATTTCGAACTCAGAAGTTTATGTTTAACATTTAGATATCTAAACAATGATTTTATTTAAATAAAAACTATTTTTGGTTTTTATTTAAGTATTAAAAAGGTAAATTTAATTTTTGTTTGGTTTAAAATTTAAATAAATCTCATTTATCACATAAATAATTTTATTTAATCAAAATCATCATTACAATTGATTTTCCTAGAAAATCCTTTTTATGCTTAAAACATGCATTTTTCTAAAAATTTCTTACGTTGCGTTTTGTGAACATATATTAAAATTAATTTTCCCCACTTATGTAAATTAAATATTGTAAAATGCATCCATATTTTGAATCAAAACAGTTAATATCAGAAAATAAGTTGATGTGGATTTTTTATTGTAATGAATATCAACCATGATAAATATTTATCACCTTAGTTAATGGTAAAATTAGTTAAAAGGGTTAAAATAAAGCGGTATAGATTGAAGATAACACAGAAAACATTAATATATCTCATTTTTTGGTTTTATTTTGACCTTAAATTTCTTATATTATAATCTCTGATAATTTAGATCCACTTTACATGAATTTGACATATATTATATAATAAAGTTTCAAGTACTTATAAGTTTTCCCCCCACCTCACTACCTCCTATCATCTCTTTTCCACACATCTTGAGCCAGTTAGATGAACCAATCACTTCACAAATAGTTCACCAATTTTTTTACTTGACTTAGAGGTCCTTGTGTCAAAAAAAGTCCACTTCAATAAGTCATAATGTGTAATATAAATGAGATTATAAAAATAATAGGTACATGTTCTTACCAATATTTGTCAAGTTCATTTCTTTTTAAACCGCATATAAATATTAAATAACCAAATTAACATAATTAAATCAGTACATATTTAATAATTATATGTTTTTATGTTAATGTTACATTCATTTTCTACCTCTTCTCCATCCTATAGAAAATAAAAACCTCACTTGTGCATACATAAGGACTATCATATCTTCATAGAGGCGTAATTCATTTTTCATATCCTCTAAACATGGATGGTTATGAAGATATAATTAATGGTTAGGTATGATATTTATGAAATATTCTTGATTTTAGAAATATAATATATCATATACCTTTTTACTCTACCATATTATAGAAAATGATAATGTCGCTCATGTGTAAGAGTGGACTACCACCTCCACAAGGATATGTGATTTGGTTTCTTAGTAATACCTTGAATTAATGATTATAAATTATATATAATGAATAAGAATACTATTTATGATATTATTTACATTATTTAGATGAATGAACCATTTCATAAAACCTTTAACCATGATGAATATACTGAAGTAATTTTGGTCACATTGACCGAAAAACGTTAATTGGTTAACTTATAGAATAACTATTCAATGAATGAATTTAAAATGATTATAAAAGGTCTATAAAAATTTAATAAAAATAATTTTTTAATAAATATAAACTTATTTTTCATGATGATATAATGTGTCTCACCAATAAAGAATCCAAGGTAGTGCTTGTTCATCTCAATTCCATTACATTGAGACATATTTTATATTATACAATTAATTTATTTTATATAGTGTATATAATATTCCTTTAAAATATTCTATCATTAATTTCTCTCTATTCACAGTATTTAATGTTTTAAGCCGTGTTTTATATTTTAATGGGTTTTGATTCAAAATTTATTAAATCTATAAAGGTTTATTTTACAATCTCAATCTTAATTGGGATTGTTCATTTCTAAATTAACATTGGAAGAGTTATATTCTATTAATATTCAAAAATACAATATATTCTCTTCTTATTCATTTTTATTTTGGATATTTCCATGTTTTCATCTAACATTTCCTTTTTTGTACTCAAAGTCTATAATAATGTTTTTATAGAAAATGACAATATTTTTTTTTAATATGGGAATATTTTTCTTCCATGTCTTTGTTATTCATTTTTCCTTTTTTAATTATTGACTTATAATTATAGGTTTAATATCGTCATTTTTCTTCTATATTTCAATTTATTTAAAAATATTTAAAAGTAATATTTTCAAATTTTTATGAATACACATTTTTTTACATTTTAAAAAAGTGTGAAAGTGATGTTATTTTTAAGGTATATAGAATTAATGATTTTTTATTCTTCTATGACTATTATTCGTTTTTTAGTTTTTTAATGAATCAGATTTTTGATGTAATTATTTTGGATATTATATGGATTATTTTTAAGACTAGGCATTGAGATGACATGTGATTCTATGGCCTGGTGTACTAGTAATAATGGTATGAAATATATTGAATATAATAAATAGAACACACATAAAGTTTTATGTAAAAAGCGTAAAAACTGCTAAATGGGGCTTGGATTATAAATCTGAGGGCACCATTCAGTTTGTAATGTGTGTTTTACCCTAGGCATGACTTAACCGTGGTTAGCGCATGTCATATTTGTAAAATTCATTATGGGCATGGAAATAGATTAAATAATTAAATAAATTATTTTATTTAATTTTTGTTAACGTAATGAATAACTCGTCTTTAAATATACAATTGTGCTATAATTCTAGGATTAGTTTCATAAAAATGGAACCTTTGGAGGTCTATTAGATAGAGGTTTGGAGGATCTCTCTCAGATGAATGATAACCATATCATGGATCGATGATCAACGCATAACTGAATCAAAGGATCTCACTAGTGGTTGTGATGCAAAATTGTTCTTCATTAGTGATCGATCTAAAGTGAGGTTAGATGTTTTTTTTGATTTTATTTCTTTCCCCATTCTTAGTGTCTATGAAAAAATTAAACCAATCATCAAACAATTGGATTCACAGATTAGTCGTCTTGTATGATGTGTTTTATTAATTAGGTTTTGGGAGAAATACTTTGTGATTATTGATTTTTCATTATTAATCTCATAGAAATTGATAGAGGTCGACATGAACATTGATTGAGGTCTATTCCTCTTTATTTTTCATATACTTTTGTCCCCTGATTCTTTGTTTATCACAAGAGTTCTTCATTTGGAATGTTGTTTAACATCCACCAATAAAATCAATCATTATGCGCCTGATTATTGATGCAGTGATTTGATATTGTAGATCTGGGATCCTTACGGCATGAAAGTGGTGTGATGATGGAAGTGCGAAAAATCAGATGATTTTGGATGCTCAATTTCCAATTCTTCAGTAAACAATGATGAATGAATAATAAACCTATTTTTTTATTGAATTCAAGGGACTAATATTGTTTTTTGGTGACGGAATGAATTGATGAGGTTCAATTCATGATTTTTTAATGAAACAATTTCCAGATTAAAGGTCAAAGGAATGAAAAATATGTGCAGAACTAGATCTAGGAATTTGAATAAATCCCTGATATATGATGTGTAATGAAAAGCCACACATTGTGTGGCTCCATTATGTGGTGGCTATGGTTTTAGGAGAAATTTAAATATCACAGGGCATGTGACCCTCTCAGATGGCATGTGACCTCTTCCCGGTGAATCATCGTGTACCTCAAAGGGAACACAGATACAAGTTGGGGTACACAGGTTCAAGCACATTGTGTGCTCCCCGTAGTGGACATGAACTAGATGAGTACATGGGCTAAGTCATGTACTAGTACATGGGTAGAGTACACAGGTAGTTGACACACCATGTAATTCTAAACAGAAATGAACACGGTTTGAGATATAGACCATTTACATAGACAAGACCCAGGGTTAAGGGACATGATGTGTAACCCTGATACATGCAGGGAAATTTTTATACATGGATTAGATCCATTTTCTTCTGTATCTTGGACTAGTATCATTAGGGTATGTTCCCTATATACATTTTACCTTAGGGAGAGTATGGAATCATCTCCTACTTCTAGGATTATTATCTCTTCTACATGAATTCAAGGATTAAGTTTTTGAAATCCTTACAAGAGGCTTGGAGTAAGATCCTCCTTTCATCTTCATGCCCTAGGTGGAGTTCTTGGTATCATCATGACCAAACCTATGCGATAATCAATCCTATACTTAGCGGGTTAATTTATATTGAGTTTTTGGTATCATCCCATTACCTTAGGTGTAATCCTCATATGTGTATCATATCTCTTAGGACAATCGGTGTGCACTTATAATGATGAGACCCGATGAGTAGTACCTCTCAAAAAGAAGTAATTTGTGTTATCATACTTAGGAGTGTGTTATCCCAGTGAGTGTTGTGTGGAATATTTGAGCTGAAATCTTAGGCTGGTATACTATGGCTGTGATTTATCTTTAGACGGTGTGTCCTTATTGAGTATATCTGGATACTCTTTCGATATGTTTTGTAGATATATATATAAGTGTATAGATAATTGTATATCCTTTTTTGTGTACTTTGTGGTTTCAGGATGTACTGCTGGGTATTGTTATACTCACCCATACATAAGATTTTCCCACACATGTCAAATCTTGTGTAGACAATATACCCTTTGATATATTCATTGATGGACCAGGAATAGACGATGCCTAGTGAGACTGGATAGACCAAGGTGTGTTCCTGCGATATTCTAATAGTAGTCCCAATTTTAATATTAGGTTAGAATTATTTTTAGACTCTTTGTGGTGGGTGTGTATTTGTCCTAGTTTACATTCCTTTACTTTCTATCATACTATTGTTATGTCATTTAGATGTATTACTCCTTTTTTATTTAGTATTTTTTACATTTCATCATTTTATAGGCTTGGAGATGTGTGCGTGTTTACATGTAGTTATGAAATGACCTCCCATTTCAGTGATATTCCTACTCAATGCTATTCAGCAGCCCCTAGTCTATTGTAATATGTTTTGGGGAGTCATGGAATGGTCCCCTTTAGGACGAGTCATAACAATGTGGTATCAATGTAGTCAGTTATACCTGAAGACCAAATTCCTTAAGTTTGGTTTGTGAAAAAATTGTTAAGAGTTTCGGGATTGAATTTCAGGCTAGGGACTCTGGTGTTGGGGCGATGAATAATTTATCCATAAACCAAGACTCTAATCACCTAATTTTCAACTCAGTACATGAGAACACTAGTTGAAGGGAAAATAATTGTACATGCCTCACATAAGAATGTGTTGTGGTTTCCATGTCCTTCTTGTGCTATCTCTCTATATATACTCATTGACCATGGTAAAGCTTTTTTAATTTTAGGATTCCTCCATGGATAATTACAACTTGGATTTATCCTTATGATCATGAGGATGATTCCCTTAGTGATGAGGTGTTGATGTAGGGACTAATTCCCATGATGTTACATTCAGGTGGTGCACCAGCTATACCACCACCCATAGAGCATCATGTGGTATCGAAAGTATGAGTGGATGAGGTTTGTAGGATGATTGAACTACATGAGTTTTAGTGATAGAAACCCCTCAGGTTCTGAAGTGATCCCAAACCATAAATGTATTAGGATTATCTTGAGGTAGTGACATGATATTTTCATTTGGTCAAGACACCATCAGATCAAATGGTGGTCCTTCCAGAGATCCTTCTTCACTGATCAATAGAGAAATTTCGAGGTTTGATGACCCATTATGATGATGAGGTTACTCTTTCATGGATAGATTTTGAGCACATTTTTATGGAGGATTTCTCAACCACTATATGAAGGGACATACATATCCAAGATCTTCTACAGCTCCAACATGGAAGAACAAAAGTAGTAGAGTATTCATAGAGGGTTACCAACCATTCTAGGAACTTTATGGATATGATTTATGACCATTTATTTAGGTATTGTACCTTTGAGTGAGGTCAATGTAGAGAAATCCATTCAAATTTTATCCCTCTATGCATTCCTACTTATGCTTGGGTGCTATAGAGAGATTTGGTAGTTGAGGTTTTTTTGGATGAGAAGATACATTCAGTGGTTTACAATAGTGGGAACACATGAGCAGAGACTTTAGTAGCATGGAGCTGATGTTAGTCTCACGGACTTGTATGTGCAAGAAATTTTCTGAGAACATCCCAATATAGAGGATCTATATTTAATGTCTTATATGGTGGGTACAATCATCCTAGAGAGAGGCAGTTCTACTCATGTGATGGAAAGAGACATCTTTCTTGATATTGTCCGACCAACTGTACATCAGAAAGAGAGACCGTGGATGGTATACCGAGGTAGAGGCAGTAGTAGGAATATGCAAGTTTCCAAGGAGTCGGATGTATAAGAGGAGTCGAGAGAGCAGTGGGAGATAGTAGATTCATTGACTTGTTAAAACCACCATGCCCATGTGGTCCACACCAGGCTTAGGGAGCTAGAGGAAAGGGGAAAAGAAAACTATAGGTGATCAAATTTTATGACCTAGAGGCTTTGATAATGATTTGAGGTATGATATCTATCTTTTATATCTTATCTTAAGTACTAATAGACATATGTTCTAGTCATTCCTTAGTTTCCATATACTTTGTATGAGACTTAGACATTTCAGTTGAGCCATTGGTTCGACCCTTACAATTGGAGACTCCTAATGGAGAAGACATAGCGATCACACACTTATCCTAGTAGGGTGACCTAATCCTTATAGGTGAGAGAATATATTGGGATCTCTTTTTATAATCAATGAGTCCTTATGAAGTCATATTTTGTATAGAATTTCTATCCACAATTCATACCCAGATTGACAATTTTAGAAAATATATACAGTACATACACAATGATGAAACTAGGTTCTTCTTTATCAGTGAAAAGAAAACCTAGGAAGTGTAGGATGGACTCATGCATAGGAGGGTGCATCTAATTAATCATGAGTTGTTTAGTCTAATCATTGGTGAAGTGGTTGTTATGTGTTCACAATTTTCTACATTGGTGGCCGATTATGAGGATTTCTTCCCGAAGGATGTTCTAGGCTTACCAAACTGCTAATAGATATAATTTTGAATTAATATACACCATGAGACAACATTGATATCTTTTCCAGTATGTTGGATGGTTCATGCCGAGCTTCAAAAGATGAGGGTGCATTTGTAGGACTTGCAGAGGAAGAGATTTGTCAGACCCAGTGTTTCACCCAGGGCGGCCCTAGTTTTTTTTCATGAAGGTAGATGGAGGCTTGAGGTTCTATGTGCATGATTGGTTCTTAAATCATGTGATCATGTGGAACAAGTATCCTGTATAGAGGATCAATGATCTCTTTGATCAGTAGAGAGGGGAACAACGGTTTTCAAACTTTGAACTGAGTTCAGGATATCACCAGCTGTGAGTATGAGACAATGATATACTAAAGAAGAAATTCAGATGTCCCTATATTCACTATGAGTACTTGGTTATTCCCTTTATCACGATGAATTCCCCAATAGTGTTCATGAGACTCATGAACTAGATCTTTCAACCCTTCTTAGACAGATTCAAGGCATCCTTCATTGATGATATCCACGTGTACTAAACATTTTAGGAGGAGAATGTGAGACACTTGAGGATGGTTATGTACATTCTCTAAGAGCACTATATTTACAAAAATATCTCAATGTTCCATTTTTTGATAGAGGTAGTCCACTTTCAGGGACACATTATCTCAGATGATGGATTGGCAATGGAACTGGCCAAGGTCATTGCAATTTTATCTTGGGATCCACCCAATAGTGTGATGGTGGTGTAGATATTCATTATATTGGTATAATATTACCAAAGATTCACATATGGTTTCTCCATAATATTAGTACACATGAAAGATTTTACCCGAAAGGGGTAGCCTTTTGTGTGGATAGAAATGTTCCATCAGTATTTTCAGCAAATGAGGAAGAGTTTGACGAGCACCCCAATCATGAAATTGTTATATGGGGGTCTCATGTACGTAGTGTTTTGTGATGAGTCAAGAATTGAATTTTTGTGTTCTAATGCAGAGGAAGGTAGTGATTTACTATGGTTTACATCAGTTGAGACCACATGAGTAGAACTATGAAACCCTCAATCTTGAGTTATCAGTGATAGTCTTCACACTAAATATGGAGTGACACTACCTGATGGGAGAGCAGTTTATTGTTTACTTTTATCATAAGAGTATCAAGT
Organism: Viscum album; assembly: GCA_963277665.1. NCBI lineage: Eukaryota > Viridiplantae > Streptophyta > Magnoliopsida > Santalales > Viscaceae > Viscum > Viscum album. The sequence goes on along the minus strand of OY728125.1, from coordinate 408,596,286 downwards.
ATATATTCTTTTAGAAGGATCATAATTTGAGATAGAGGTGATGGGTATAGTTTCTCCAAGATTATGACTTTGATAAAATTTTCTATACTCCTAATAAGGGGAACATGGTAGTTTATTCTCTCAATAGTAGATCTTATTCGTAGTTTCTATATGAGACATCATATCAGTTGGCCCCATTGTAGTTATCCTTTGTGGATATCTATGGAGTAGATCACCTCTAGTCAATGGTTGTCACCCCTCTTCTCTTATAGAATATTATGGAGGCACAACTAGGGGATATCAACCGTGAGACCCTATGTACACAGATATCCATGATACATGATATTGAAGGATTTTCTAAAGGTGGGGATCATATTATTCTTTTTATAGGATGCATGATGGTATGAGTGAAATTACAGGACAAGGTTGTGAGATAATTTCAAGCATAACCTTTGGCAGTACATCATAGTGTGGAAAAGATGTACCAGGACCTCCAACATTAGTTTTGGTGTCCAAGGATGAATAAGGGAGCTGCATAGTTTGTCTCTCAATGCCTTACATTTTAGCATGTGAAGTCCAGATGCAATATTCAAGAAGTTTTAGCTCAACCTCTTGAGGTTCCATAATTGAAGTGGGATGAGATATCCATGGACATTGTGATAGGATTTATATGTATATTTAGGGGACATGATTCCATTTTGGTGATCATAGAATGACTCACCAATTCATCCCACTTCTTTTCTATTTGGGAGTAGAGTTCAGTAGATATCTTTAGAGACCCCTACGTGCAAGAGATAGTATGACTTCATTGAGTTCTATCAAATTTCAATATGATAGTGATTATATCTTCGTATAATGACTATGGAATGGGATGTAAGAGGCATTTGGGACTCATTTATACTTGATCACAATGTTCACCCCTAAATTGACGGCAATACTGAGTGGACCATTCATGTCCTAGAAGACATGCTACAAGCTTGCATGTTGAACATTTTCTAGAGTTGGGAAGATCACCCACCACCAGCAGAGTTTTCATATAAAAAAAATACCCTTACACCATCAGCATGACACCATTAAATGATTTTTATTGGTGACCCTAAAGGACAACACTTTATAGACTGACCAAGGTGAGTCAGAACACATGGGCCCTTAGTTGGTGCAAGCAACTACCATGAAGGTTAAGATCCTCCTGGAGTGGATGAAGACTACACAGAGCCTTATTATGTCTTATATGAACAAACAACAGAGGCATTTGGAGTTCATGTAGGGAGAACATGTGTTCTTATTGGTTTCACCTCAAACTAGACTACATAGATTTGAAAGAGGTGGAAAACTATCCTTGATATTCATTAGCCCTTTCCAGATACTACATAGAGCTCGGGAGGTAGTGTATCACTTAACATTACCTCAATAGTTAGACTGGGTACACGATCTTCCAAATATTGTGGATTAAGAGGTATGTGCATGACGCATCACATGTTATTTACCGTGGAAAATTGGACATCGATGATGGAGCTACCTTTACTGAGTAACTGATAGATATAGGGAATTGGAAGGAGTGTATCCTTTATGGGTGATAAATTCCTTTAGTGTGTGTCTAGTGGTAGAATAGGAATCTTCAGGATAACACATAGGAGCAGGAGTCTCAGATTCATGCTCAGTATCCAAATATATTTTTATAGCCCTTATTTTGGATTTTCAGGGTTATAAAGACCCAAGGTGGGACTAATTTAGTGAATCATATTTTCTTTGTATTATTTTTAGATATTTAATGGATTATTTTAGAGACCAGGGGCTAAGACGATGTGTAGTTATTGATTCTCGGTGCGATGAAAATAAATTTTTGATGTATAATAAATATATTAAATAGCACACATGCATAGTTTTCCTCAAAAAGTGGAATAAATTATAAATGGGGGGGCCAGATTATAAATTTGAGGGTAATGTTGAATTTATAAATTAGGTTTTACCCTAGGCGTGACTTAACCATGTTCAGTGTAGGGAATTTTTGGAAAAGTTATGAAGAACATGGAAATGGATAAAATATTTAAATATAACAGTTTATTTCAATTTCATTGATGCAGTGACTGACGTGTCTTCAAAAATGCTGTTATGTTGTAATTTTAGGGTTATCCGTATAACCATGGAAGTAATGGAGAGATTGTGGAGAGATAATTGGTTGATCTATCTTAGATAAATGATGACTGAATCACGGATCGATGATCAACACTTGACTAAATCTAAGACCATAACCAATTAATTTGGTGCAACATTTTTCTTCATTAGAGATTGATTTGAATCAAGGTAGGACATTTATTTTAATTTGATTTCATTCTTTGTTCATAGTTTCTATGAAAAATGTGAGTCAATATACAAATGGATTTATTCAGGGATCAATCGTCTTGATGGATGGTTTAGATTAATAGGATTTTGGTAGAATTACTTTATGATTATTGATTATTCATTATTATTCTCATGAAAATGGATTGATTTCAACATGATAATCAATCTAGGTTCATTATTCTTTATTGTTCTCGTGATTTTCTTCCTTTATTCTTTATTCATCATGGTTGTTAATTTTTTGGACCACCGTTTTACATCAATTGATTAAATCAATTAGTGCACACCTGATTCTTGGCGCATGATTTGATATTGTAGATCTGGGATCGATATGACACGAAGGTGGTGTGATGATGGAAGAAGTGGTGAAGTGGTTTGGGATGATCGATTTCATTCTCATTAATATGAAATGAAAAATGATGAATGAATCTATTTTATGAATTAATCTAAGGGACCAATCTTGTTGTTTAGTGATGGAATGAATCAACAAGGATTGATTCCCAATTTTGTGGTGAAACAATCACCAAATCAAGGGACGAAATAATGGAAGAGATTCACATGACCAGATATGGGAATCTAGAAAAATCTGTATTACACAACTTGTAATTTGGATCCACAAACCATGTGCCCCACTCTGCAGTGGATAGGGTTTCAGGAGAAAGTAAGGATCACATGACATGTGACCAAGTCACATAGTGTGTGACCTCTCCCAGGTGACTTGATGTGTACCTCAGAGGGTACACAAACATGGTTTGGGGTATACAAGTAAGATAACACTGTGTACCCCCCTACATAGACACCACCTAGATAAGTACATGGGATAATCCGTGTACTGGAACACATGTAGAGTGTATGGGAAGCTGACATGTCATGTACTTCTATATGAACATGGACACTAATTGAGACATGATCCATTTAAATGGAAAAGATCCATGGTCAAGGGAAATGGTGTGTAACCCTTATATACACTGTGTAATTTATTAGACATGGTTGAGAGACCTTTTCCAATATACCTTATCCATGTTTCATTAGGCTGTGTTCCCTATATCCATTTTCCCTGAGGGTCAGTATGGAATCATCTCTTACTCCTAGGACTATGATCTCTTTTTTATAACTTGATGGATAGAGTTATATGAATCCTTCTATGAGTCCTAGAGTGAGATACTATATTCAACTTCATACCCTAGGTGGATTTCTTTATATCATCGTGACCAAAACTACATAGGTGTTGATCCTCTACATAGTGAGTTAATCCAGACTGATTTGTCAGTATAAAACCATGGCCTTGGGTGTGATCCAAATATGTGTATTATATCTATTCAGACTCTTATCGTGTAATTTTAATGACGAGACCCTATGAGATGTACCTCTTAGAAGGATTTCATTAGTGTTATCATAATTAGGATAGTGTTCTTCAGATGAGTGCTATGTTGAATCTTGGAGTTCGAATCGTAGGCTAGAATACAAAAGTTGTGACTTACCTTTAGACTGTGTGTACGTTATGAGTATATATAGATATTCTTTATTTATGTGTTTTAGATATATACCTCTGTAGAGTTGACTATAATTCCTTTATAGTATGTTCTTTGGTTTTGGGGTGTCCTAATGGGTATTTTAATACTCACCCCTACATATGCTTTGCTCACACATACCGTGTCTTGTACAGAAGATCAACCCTTTGATAGAGTCCTTGATGGACTTGAACCAGATGACTCTTAGTAAGACCAGATAGACCAAGGTGTGTTCCTAAAGTATTCTAAAAAAAGTCCCAGTTTTACTTTCAAGATGGAATTGTTTTTAGAATCTTTGTGGTAGGATTTTATTTGTCCATGTTTACTTTCCTTTACATCCCATCGTACTCTGGTTGTGGGACATAGATGTATGCATGCGTGGTTGTTCAATAATTTTTACATTTCATCTTTGTATAGGTTTGATGATGTGTTCATGTGTATAGGTACTTAGGATAAGGCCTCCCACACCAGTGATATTCCTACTCGGTGCTAATCACCAGCCCCTAGCCTATTGGAGGTGGGATTCGAGAGTCACGACACAAGCCTCTTTGAAATGGGTTGTAACTAGTTTCCTCTAAAAGTTTCCATAATTTTTCAAATTAAATAATTTTTATATTATGATTTGAATTTTTAATTTTAATAATAAACGAAAAGGCATTATTTTCTAAAATCTTGAAAACAATTTTCAAAATGATTTATAACTTCATTTTTATAAAAAATATAAAAAAGCATTAAGGGAATCTATTTTTTACGTTTTTCATCTATATTCCTATTTATTTCTCAAAATTATTTTCTATATATCAAACCATCCTTTTTAATGATTTGATGCTATTTTATAACCCTATATTGATTTATGGATTATAAATTATTTTTTGACCATTCACTATCATGTGATCTTGTTCTCTATCAGTCTCAATTTTTCATTGCACATTATTTCCCCCTTCATGTCCATATTTTTAGTATCATCGATGTATTCAATATCATTTATATTAATTTAATATTGTTTTAAGCTTATACCCTTTCAATATAGAGTGTTAGTTAAAGGAATATTATTAATAATGTTATTTCATTTAATGGTGAAATATTAATGTTATGTATCCTTGATTCAATAAGAATATTTATATGTTAATAAGGCATATTTATTATGTATTATATTTTTTATTCAATATATACATAATTCATTGGAAACATTTATGTGATGTGTTGTTTTTGGTTATAGGCAGCCCCTTGATGCATCAATAGGTCTCATGAGACAAACTGTTGGCCAAATTATATGTGTATTTTCTATATACCTAGAAATTCCTTGATTTTTTTCATAAGGCCTTGATAGTAAGTTTCATGATGTATTGGAATGCGTCCATGATAGTAAGGTCATGGAATCTGGAATTATTAATTTACCTCATCGATATTTTATTTATTTTTATCCATGGGATTATTATGTTGATATTTATCATGAATAAATTCAGAGGTTCAAGTTTTTGATTAAATTGAATATTTATTGATTATCATATCTTTCATATTGTTAATGCCTTATATACTCATAATAACATCCTTTATATGTTATCCTATACTGATTATTTGAGATTACCATTTACTATGTATTATTTTCCCTATTTAATGAAGAAGAGATATTTGAATGATCTTAAAGGATGAAAGAATTTCTTTTAGGATATGTTTTATTCTTCCAATGTAATATGAAAATAATGCATGTATCTAGTCTATCGAGACTTACACATTGATGGACCTTATATGTTGTGATCCATTATATATTGTACCAATGTAATAAAATGAACAATGACTCTAGGGTATTGTATTTGGGTTTGTTACACTTATAGTGGTTACCTACTACTAATCTATCTTTGGTGTCCTTTTTTCACCATGTTTTTTTTCATTTTGGGTTTCTTTTTGATTGGATTTTTCGGTACTGATCATTTTACTATCTTCACTTTCCATATCCCCTTTTACTAAATTTCTCTTAATTAAATAAATTATCCCGGAGTTTGGGTCTAAAAACTCATAATCTCAAGCCGTTTATAATTATTAATTTTTTTATAATAATAATTATTATTACTATAATTTCTAACTTCAGATGGAGTAACAAAAGTGCCCCCAAAATCAGCGCAGTGAGGATCTTGATTTATGGATTAGTGTCTTTAAATCTAGTTGGGTCCTAGTTTGGTTCAAAATATCCAAGTGTGGCATGCTTCTCATAAGGGGTACCATCTCTTGATTTTTTTCAATATCATATGCAACTAGTGCGGATAAAGTATCCCTTTTTTCCACATCCTTTAGGTGTGCACCTTCCCAATCATGTTTATCATCAATAACATTGTGGGATTTCCAATAATCATCATTATTAGTCCCCTAATTATAGTTGTTTAAAAAAATTAAAATATTATCTATATTGGGAGTAAAAAACTTATTTATACCCTAGGAATTCTCATTACATTCATTATATAAACTCCTAAAATGAAGTTTTCTAATGGAATAGATCATGTCAATGAAGTTGGTAGTGACATACCATTTCCTAGGTCTTGAAACACAAATAATGGAAGAACCTATGTTATAGTCCCCAATAGTACTATATATTGTTTTATTAAATATAAATTTGTTCTATTTTTCACCAAAAACCATAGAATCAATAGAGTCAACTAGATTTATTTTTTGAGATGCTCTAGCAGGATCCAGATATAAAAGATCCACATGTCAAGCATATTTAATCTGAGAAGCCTCCCTATACTTATAAACATCCTTCCCATTCCTCCTAGTATATAATTTAGTTTCTTGAAAGGTATATTGATTAATATTTTGGACAACACCCTTCATTTACATATACTATTTCAAGTCCTTGGGTTCATTCCCCCACCTAAGTGGTTGATGCATCACCAACCTTGCAAGAGGATTTGGAGGCTGGATTTATATATTGAACCCTTTCTTTTTAAGAGGCCCCATCCATTAATAATGAATCCTTCATTCCTTGTAGTTGTGCAGAGCCACCATAGTCAATAAACCTTCTCCCCTTATGATAATTGGAATCCATGTAATGTTTTACCTATTTTTCAATATGATTAGGTTAAATATCAATATAGGAAGATCTGTTTTAATCAGACTCGGTATTCTAAAAATGTGAGTCCTATGATTTCAATGCTCTAGAGTTGTCTTGGTCATTATTTTAAACAAGGGATTTACATACCTATATATACTTAGGATAATAACTCTCCACTCTGGGATCGTCATCTCATGATTCCCCTTTAACAAAAAACAAGGGACAACATCGATTTTATGAACTTCATATGATATTTTACCTAAGGTTTGGGAATTTATCAAAGAATAATGAACCAAATAATGATCTTAAGAGATAGGAATATATATCTTTATACCCTCTATAGTAACAAAACCTAGTTCATCCACTTTTCACCTTTATGAGTCACCAATAATATCACTATTTATCATAATAATGAATTATCAATGCTCAAATAAATGGAATGATTTATTACAGTTGTTATAGAGTATATATTTGAGAAATGTATCAATAGATTGTACAATATTTAAATATTTGGAATAAAAGTTATCCAGATTTTCAAATTTAATGTGAAATTCAAATCTATGCTTAGAAAAAAAGATCACAGTATTAGTAATATTTAACAACAAATAAACCACTACACTATCAAGATTCCCAACCAATAAATGTTTTATTTCCTAGTTTAATTTAATCAGTTTTCCAATTATGGAGGAAACATCCTAATGAATCAGAGGATAATAGAATAACCAATTAAGTTCACGAATTTGAATTGATACATGGGTGTTTAAAATTATGATTATCATTGGATTAATATGCAGAACATAATCCTAAATTCTCAAAAATCTAGGATTAAAGGAGATGAATATTATTTCCCATGTTCTAGCCTTTAAATTGTTTGAAGGGAGGACACAAATGTAATAATCCATCAACTAAATCCATGAAAATAGAGAATATATCCTTTCCAATTCATCATCATTCAAATGATTTCATTTTTCAAGAGTATCAAATAACTTATAACCAAATTCTGACAATCGAAAATATATTGTGCACAGATAGAGCGATTTGACTCAAAAAAATAAACCAACACATTTTTTATAATCCCCTAAGACTAAGTAGAATAATTAAATCATAAATTCATGAATAAAATACTATTCAAGGAACCATAATTTCATTAATTTGGATCTTTAGGAGTAAAGAAAAAATATTTTTTAGGATATAATGTAAGATTATTTCTCAAAATAATATGAATCATAAAGATATTAAAATTCAGACCATCAGATTTATAATTACCATGTTATAAAATTACTAAATTATTATTTAAATATCCACATCAGATCTCATCATGACATGATCACAAATCACAATAACCAAATACGTTTCATCATTACATTTTAAATTAGTAAAAAACAACCTTTAGATCAAAGAAAGATTAATTATCGATAACCATGACATCAACCTCCTAGCCTCCATAGATTTCAATAATGATAAATTGTCAACCCTTTCAACTCCCACCCATTTTCTCTTAATAATAGTAATAGTAATAATAATAATAATAATAATAATAATAGTTATATGGGATTACAAGTAACCAAACAACACACACACAGTCACCTTAGTGGGTCAAACCTTATCCCTCCCCATAATGAATGATAAGAAAATACAAGATCTTTTTTATTAAAATACATGTCTGGAAAGAAAAAACACATAAAATATTTCGAACATGGGTGGAACAAAGGTATATAATCATGAGGGACAAGAACCTAGTTTCCCTAAATTATCAAAATGCTTCATGACATGTCACCAATCAAAATCCTCACCACCCCCTATCAGTAGTCATCACATAGTGTTTTCAGTATGATTAATGTGACCCCTCCATCAATATTCATTTCATCATTTTGTACTTAGATAAACTATATAAAGGCACCCATATATCCCACATTAGATAACTATACATAAATATGGTTTAATGATAGGTTTCATCACACCCATATCTCTTTAAAGCTTTCCACCAGTCGATGCCTATGTGGAACCCCACTACATTTCCATTCGATTGCATTGCACAATATAATTGACCCCACCATGTTGATAGTCATGTGTATGGTCACCCATTTCTCCCACACAAAAAATCTATAGTTTGATATTATTGGTAGATAGGAATCACTACACCCATCTATATTTCAAGGCCTTAACCCGGTGGTTCCTATGTGTTTCCATACTACACTGCTTTCTTGTCATCTTGATCTATTCTTTTTATCCTTCCATGTCACCTATTAACCACTAATGGTGTCCCATAGTACCTATAGAAAAAATTACTTTTACTGATGATGTCCTAGAGGCCCTATGGGATGAAGGAATTTGATATCCTAGATTTATTGTAGCATGTAGGCTAAATTCTAGGGATCAAAATCCCAATTTAGTGAATAGTAAGACTACTATAGTGACACTAAAATACTTAATTCATTACCTACTATAGTAAATTCAAAAAATATCCCCTTATCATATTTTACACTAGTTTTTTTATGTATGATTATAGGGTTCCTAACACTAAGGATCCACCCCAACTGAATAATAATAATAATAATGATGATGATGATGATGACGATGATGATAATAAAAATAAAAATAATATTTATTATAGATAGAGGGGATTACATGAATCCAAAGAACACACACAACCTAGGAACCCCATTGAGTTAAGCTTTATTCCTCCACATATGGATTGAAAATTACCCATTATGACTATTTTATAACAGTACGTGGCCTGACGGCCCAAAGTCATAGAGGAATTAGAACATGAGTCAACAAAATACTGAATTTCTTGAAGGACAAATAAAAGATTTTCCTTTTAATTATAAGGCCTCTTCATTTCATATTACTATTATTATACCACACTACCCCTTGTCATTAGTCATTATACCATGTAACTAGTATAAAGCTGCATCACACCCCACTAAGAACTATTTCATCATGATGGACTTTGATTCATTTTATCAAGGAACCCCTCCACCCTACATTGAAGAAATGTGTGATAATAATATTAGATGATGGGTCCCCACACACCCATTTTACTTTCGATCCACCCTCCCAGTGATGACTGTATAGTTCCCTGGTACATCAATTTCTAGTTTTGAAAAACCATCATACAGGTTCCAACATATTTATAAACACATGGAAGGAAACACACATATCAAAAATTATAAATCCATGGGCATTAATGTTTTGTTGATTGGTTCTAGTGTTACCATCCCACTTTCCAAGTCACTCACCTTGTGGAACTTACGTGTTTCCATGCTGCACCACTTGCCTGTTGTGTTGATCCATTTTCCTATTCCTATTATAACTCTTTATTCCCATTTATTTCTATATGGCCCTAATTTCAGGTTGTCCAAAGGCCCTTGACGGACCATAGTCCCTATTTATTGATGGAACAATGGATCCCTAAAAACCCTATGGCTTAAAGGCCATTGATGTCCTGATGGTCCTATGGTATATAGGCCCAAATCTATACCCAAAACACTAATCCAGATGAATAATTCCAAACAAATAGTACCTAATATGTTACTTCTATATAAAATTCTTAAATAATACTCTACATGGATTTGAACCCGAGACTTTTTTTCAGTATTGAAAAATATTTACCACTAAGGATTTTCCAAAATATCAATAATAATAATAATAATAATAATAATAATAATCCAATATGGTCCATAAAATAGGTCAAAACCCAATTTATTAAACAAAATTAGTAGATGATATAAGGAATGTTCTAAAGACAAGTATAAAAATCACCACTAACATTGAAAAATGAAAAATCAATAATTGAAACATCAAGAGATAAGTACCCAAAAGAGTTCTCATCTTGCACAAATTTGTTTTAAAATAGAATTATTTACCATGTTTTCTTCCCTATAAATGTGTGTTTCCTAAAATTGAGTTGTTTCCAGATAATCTATACAAGAATTACTTTCAGAGTAGATATACCAAGAAACTATATAAGATCAGTTCCTAAAAATATTGACCACCAACATCATGTTACTATCTATCCAAATATTACCCCATACAAAATGATTGGAATAAATAACAACATGAATTAATTTATATCACTCTAATTCTTGGAAAATAAAGATACAAAGAAAATTATGGAAGAAACACTTAATGAATCCTATACTTGTTTTAAAGATAACACCATATCCTATAGGTCCATGTGAACAATGTGCTGTACCATCCACAATAACATTAATATATGAAGGAATTTGAAGAAACCGCCAAGAAAACATGGGAATTAGGGGATTTGAGGGACACCATTTACACCAAAAAATTTAATAATTGTGAAATAATAATAACAATAACAACAATAAAAAAATAACAAAAACAACAATAATTATAGGTAGTGATCATGAATGGTGATTTTAGGTGATTCTTTATGATGAATGAACCATGGAATTATTATTAATGGAATGTTTCCTCAATCCAATGGAAATGGTCTTAGGGTGGGTAAAATTGAAGGATTATTCAATAAAGAATAAATTTGGGGATACTTGGACTTATGAAAACCAAAAAGGTAGAATAAAATGGATTTATTTTTATATAATATCTAACATTAGTATCAAAGGTTGAAGATAAAATAAAATATAAAATGGAACCAAGGATATAAAAAAAATATGATGGAAGATTCTCTATGATTTCTGAACCGGGTTAACTAAGGAAAAGGATGGACTTATTCAAGTTCTCTCTTATCATTTGAATTGTTTATACAAATGGAGACAATCCATATTTGAGGAACAATCTAAGGAAAGAAATATCCTAGTTGTAGAATATAAGGGGGGAAATAGGATCAATCTTAGAAATGGATACTACCATTTAATATTCCATTCAAGGGAAAAATTCACCCAGATTAGGGAATTTGGTAACTTGAATATCAAGAGTGGAATAGTTAGATTACGAGACTGGGATGTAAATTTCAACCCATATGTACAAAAACATACTGAGGCACATATATAAATTATACTTTATAGACTATATTTGGTCTAATTAGATTTGAATATTTTGAAAAATATTTGTTATTATATTGGATTTCCTTAAAATATAGATCAACACATGGTGGAGGGTGAATTGGGATACTATAAAAGGATTTTGGTAGATAGAAATATTGATTCGAGTAACCATGGATCGATTAATATTATGTCTAAAAGATACAATATTGAAGTTAATATTGAATATGAATATTCACTACCCATTTCCAATATATATAATATTGTGGTAAATATGATCTCAAATTGCAGAGTTGCCAAAAATAGGTTAAACCATATGTTAAGGATGAGGGAAAATCAAGGAAGGAAGTTGGTAAATGGAATAGGGGTACTACCCAATATAAGAAGTGTTAATTATCAAATAAGGTGAAATTTATGAAGGATGTTGGGAAAATTAAAGACATTAATAAAATAGAAAAATAATAGAATGAAACTAATAATTCATTAACTACTGATAAATGGAAGTAAAAGATTTTATGGAGTGAAATAGTGGAGGAGTTGAAAAATTAGGCATGGGAATTTAGTTTATCTAAGCCAAAAATAAAAAAATATCTAGACTAGTTGAGAATATTGACAAGAGGTAAGTGGCCAAGATAGAAAAATGTGTGGAAATAATAAATTATTGTGAACATGAAGAACTACAAGGGAATATGTACACTAATAAGGCCTCTAAAGAAGACTTAGGGAAATCTGTTTCTGGTCCTAAAAATATATTTATAATTGAAGGTTCTTGCACAAATAATGATCTAGTTAATTTTAATGGGAGAACTATTATAGTGAATTATAAACATATAGAAGGATCCCATAAAGTTTATGAGTATAATGAAACCCAAATGAGTAGAAATACACTCACAAAATCCAATATAGAAAAAATGACAGCATAAAAGATGAGACAAATAATGACAATTTTTTTAGAGAGGATATAAATAATTCAGGAAATAATATCCCATAGAGAGACTTAGATGGTGTTTCATGAGTGGCGGAAGAATAATAACTCCATTAGTATGATACAAACAAAACTCTAATTAGGCTATGTAAGAAAATCAGTAAAATCCCAGTCCACTTCCAAAAATAAGGATAGAGGAGGGGAGAAAAAAGAAAAAGAAAGATCAAAATGATCGTGTTTTTTGGAACCTCTTACAACAAGTAAATCATGACACTGCTATAAACATTAAAATTAATTGTATTAGTCATAAACATAGTTTTTTGGGAATTTTTGATCAAATTTATAAATTTGAAAATAAGAATAATGATTTTTTAAGTCCTGGATAGTCTATTGTGGGTATCAACTCCACCAATGCGACTATGGTGACTTTATAGGATTTCCCATAAATTGTCACATAATTCATCTCTTATTAAAAGGAAGAAAAATATTTCTATTTGAGTTTTTACTAGGGAATGAATAGAACTTTCTACTCATTAATTTATAGGAATAATAGATGTCAAGAAGGAGTATATCTTTGTAATGACATTAATGAAATCAAATTATAGACTAATGGGGCATGAATTCTAGTGGGGGTATTTTATTTAATATGTGAGATGAATAAAAAATTTTGTGATACTCATATCCCTATTTCCAATAGGGATCTTAGAGAATTTTTTGATGACAATGATCTCCTAGAAGTGAATCATATTGGGTCCAAGTTCACATAATATTGGTATATTGGAAATATAATGGTAGAAATAAAAATTTATAGATGTTTTCTCAATTCAAACACTTTAGACTGCTTTGAATAGGTTAATAGCGTTACACACCCCAGGTATAACTCATATAATAATCATATTCTAGTTACCATTTTTTTGAAAATAAAAATGGGAATCTAGTTCCCTTCATATTTAAAAATTCAATGGTGAAGAAATGTGATTGCAGTATGATTATTGAGCAATTGTGTAAGGTTGTTGGATCCTCCAATGATATTTTCCTTGTGGCATAAAGTTAAAAATTTAATGTATATGGTTATATCCTAAAGTAAGGATCACTTTGGGGGTTTTAATTATGAAATTAAAGATTTTGAGTAGGGGATTATGCACTTATAGAAAAAATAATGAGAAATTTTTTAATGAATCTGACATTAAAAATAAACTAAGTGTGACTAAAAGAGTCAATAATACATTGAGATCTAAGAATGATATTTAAGAGGAGCTATTCAGATCTATATATCTAAAATATGGAAATAGAAATAAACATTTTTTAACTATTTACAAAGATCTAGAAGGGTTTCTAAACATAATTATTAGCTGTGAGATGGAGAAAATTTCATTCCAAAATGTGATGAGATTGCTGAACATGTTACATATTATTATAAGGAATTTTTTAATAATAGGTAAGGATATGGTATAAAGGTTTTAGAAAATTTCAATACTAAAGCTATTAAATAATGAGGGAATAAATTTCTAATTGGGTCTCCTTATTCTATTGAAGTTAAAGAATAATTTTTTATCATCAGGGTTGACAGTTCCCCTAATCATGATGGATTCCCCAATCACTTTTTTCAATAATTATGGAATTTCATATAGAAATATATTTAGAAACTTGTCATAGGATTCTTCCAAAATTGGTTTCTTCAAAGAGGAGTATTCTATTAATTCATCAATCTTATTCCAAAGGTTGAAAAATATAATTAGATTCATCTTTTTATATTGGGGTAACATACAAAAACTCTTTAAATAATAATATATAATGTGATTCACACAAGACTCTAATTGATGAAATACATAATTATTTCTCAAAATCAGGTTGGATTCATTAACAGAAGGAGTATTCTAGACTGTATTATCACTACCTTAGATTGTGTCAACCTACTTAGGAAAACCAATGGGTTCGAAAATATTTCTCTAAAATTGGATGTTTGAAAATCCTATGACAAGATCATTTAGGAAATTATTTTTAAGATTCTAAGTAAATTTTGAATTAGTTATAGATTCACTAATTTGTTAAGAACCCACCTATCCACAAATATGATTTTCGTTATTTTTATGGGGTAACTTTGGGGATATTTTTCATGTAATTAGGGAGTTTGGTAAGGTGACCCTACATTCTATTATATTTATTGTTTTTGATGACTAACTTAGTAGATACTCTTTTAAAATGGTAAATGAATGGAATATCAAGATGACATAGGATATAAGGGGTCTTGATGCTGATCATATTATTATATTCTATCTAGGGTATATAAAAACTATCAAATCAATGAAGGTAATTTTTAGTCACTATGAATTGGTATTAGATCAATTCATCAACTGGGAAAAGTTATTTATTTTATTTAGATGCATATTTACCAATGATAGAAAATATTTTTTCCTTAAATTTGTTAGAAACAAGTAGGGATCTCTTCTATTTATATACTCGGGGGTGACTATGTTTTGGTGGGGGGGAAATTATTCTTACTTCTCTAATGATGTTTTCTCTATTAAAAACTATATCCTTAAATGAAAAGTAAAATTTCTATCAATGGATGCAATGATCTACTTTTTTAAGGTAGTGATTATCACATATCTAGTTTAGAACATTATAATTGAAATGTGTCTATTTGATCCGATCAATAAAATGAACATCTAAATGCAAAATTTTGTTCGGATTGGGTGTATTTATAAAAGTAATCTTTCAAATGTCGGTTCCAGACATAACAAAAGGCTGCAAAGTAGGGTAAGATATTAAAATTTCTTTCAATAATCATTGTTCAGAACCAAGATCGAAGATCTAGCATATGAAATTTATAATTAATTTATTTAATATTTGAAGAAATAAATACCTTAGCTGGAACATTCTTCATTGGTGAATGTTGATTATCCAAAAATACCTTTTCGGATTACCTTAATTACATTGTGAGGATCCAAGGATATAATCCCTATAGCGGTAATAACCATGTGCCTCTTCTATCTCCAGGAAACACCACTCGATCTTTGGGTGTTATCACAACGAGTCGAATATCTTGAGTTGTTCATTCTTGATCACTCTTTCTACAGTCTTGAAGAAATGTTTCTTCCACTTCTTATTATTGAGAGGGTGGGAGAAGGAGGATTTGAGAGAGAATTCGTTGTGTGTAAAAATTCTTTATTCTAAATTCTTAGATACTATATAGAATAAACATGTTCATCTATTTATAGAGTTATAATTTTAGATAAAATTTTATTTAATTTCACACTGGCCATTAAATAATTTTTTTACCTTTAATAAACCCCTTGAAACATAGTAGATATTATATTATTATTATTTTGTGGTTTGTATTCCAATTTTCACAATAGAAAATAGTATGTAAAGGTCTTTTTAGTTAATATTTGTCACCAGACATGGTCGTGGTCCATTCAAACTCCTATAAACTTTATTGAACAACTAACTAAATATATTATTCATAAATAAATATTTTATTCACAATCTAGAGAATAAATATTTATTAGAATATTCAATAAATAAAATAAAACTTTTATTCAGAATAAAGTGAATAAATATTTATTTAATTCATGGGATCAATATAACTAGAATAAATTTATTCCTCGGACTTGATAATAATACTTATTCCATTAAATAAACTGAAATAGAATTTAATCATGATCAACGAAAATACATAGTGTGTGACCCTCTAGTATTTTTTTTACATTTGCATTAGACGAACTTTCCTGAAGTACAATGTTACTATCTAGCAATGGGGATAGGAACTCAAGGGAAAGAACATAATGTCTCAATGATGAAAAACACATATAAACTCTTACTGTGTAGTATAATACCATTGCCACAATCTCTCATCAAACAGGTTGCACATCTGTGTCACCAAACTATATGCATGATATTTCATTCTTTGATTATTTGAAATAAACACATCCATACACCATGGACATGAAATTTAATGAAACGTTTATATTCAAATAAAAGGGATGAGATGTTATCTACCATAAAGAGGGAAGGGAAAAATCATTTTTCAACTTATCCATCAATTAAATATCACTCGTGATGAACACAACATATCCAACTTTTACATGAACTGTTATCTTCATGGTTTACAAAATACACCTAAGTACACAAGTTCTAACATGAATTAATATTAATCTTAAATTCTAAGAACCATTACACACACCCATAGGTAGGAATATTTGATGACACTAAATCATGCATAATTTTTACTGGAGGGTATGTTATCATAATCTCCCATCTTAGAGATTATCAAGTGTGAACTTCATGAGAAGAAGCCTCATCTTATTATGAGTACTCGCACCTTATAGTATATGTACTATGAGTACCATCATAGTATTTTATCTAACATCAAAACATTATTTGAGAATATCATCTTATCACATCAAGGTGCTCATCATAAAGGAGAACTTATATGGCCTTATCAATGAGATGCATACTCTAGGAAAATATTACATTAGAGTCATGCAGAAAAAGAAAAAAATTTAATAAGAAGTTGTATTAATATGAAATACATTGAATATATACATAATAAAATTATAAACTGTTATTCCTAGGACACCACCTCTAACAAACTCCCACTCAGACTGGAGCCAACTACCTATGACCTTCAGTCCACTAGACCTCACATGATAGCCATGTTTCTGCTGAGTCATGGCTTTATTCAAGAGGTCCACCATGTTTTCTTTTATGAAAATAATCTTCACTGAAACTTCACCTCTCTGAGTAAAATCTGTCAAGAGATTATACTTTGATGTATGTGATTCATTTTCTAATTTTACCTTGTCTCTTTTATAAGATCCACCGCTATAGTATTATCACAACAATGTGTGATAAGATATTTAATTCTATATACCACATCAATATCATGGATGAAAATTCACATATATAATGTTTATTTAGTTGCCTAATAAGCAAAAATATACTTAGAACCTACTATATAATCTACAACCATAGCCTAATTTGAGCTCTTATAGCTCACTACACCTCTATTCAAAATAAATATATATCCCTTCTGTTAATTCATATTATTTTTATCAATTAGTAAATTAAAATCTACATATCCCTTAATGACTCTTTCCTTATCTCATCCATAAACTAGGAATATATCCTTATTACACCTTAGATACTTAATGATAGTCTTGACTACAATCCAATGGTGGTCCCATGGATCATCTTGATATCTTCATACCACAATTAATACATAGGTGACATCTAGACAAGTACATAGAATACTATATAATACTAAACCAATCACTGATATCTATGGAATCCTTGTCATTTTTTTCTTTCTCATACATAAGAGGGACATTTTACTATAAAGATAAATTCCATGTGATGCGGTAAAGAATCCTCTCTTGGATTGTTCCATACTAAATATATTCATTATCTTGTCATTTTATGCACATTTACATAAGCTAAGCAACCTCTTGGATCTATCATGATGTATCTTGATCCCAATAATATATAATGCCTCGCCAAAGTCCTTCATAGAGATGTATTTATTCAACCACACCTTAAAAAAATGTAAGACTATTATTTAAATTTTAAATGAGTAATATTCCATCAGAATATGAATTTAAGAAAATGAATACACTCCCACAAAAACATTTACAGAGACATGACTTTCATTTGTTCTTTATAAAACCAAATTCTAATATGATTACATCAAAATAAATTTTCCATGACATGGATGCTTAATTTTATCCATAAAAGGATATTTGCATCTTTTATACCTTTTTGGAATACATTGGAGTCATAAAACCTTCTTTATGTGTCATATATACATCTTCATGAAGGTTCCCATTAAGGAACCCAATTTTGAAATCCATTTTCCAAATCTGATAATCTGGTAAATCCACAATTTCAAGTAGAATTATGATGGAATTTAGCATTATTAGTAGTGAAAAGGTTTCATCACTGTCAATACATTGATTCTGTTTAAACCCTTTTGCTACTAGTCACACCTTATAGTTACTGAACATTCTTTCTATGTCCAGTTTCTACTTGAATTACCATTTGAAACCATCGAGCTTGACAACTACTAGAGTTTATACCAAAATAAAGACTCAGTTTTTGTACATGAAATCTATTTCAAAATTCGTAGGTTATTTTCACCTGGAAACATCTGTTCCAGTTAGTTATTTATTATAGGTTAGAGGAACATTATTATCAACTAATAATGAGTCCTCATCCTTGGGGAATAGAAAACCATACCATTCTGGTTATCTAACTTCTCTAGTAGTCCTATGTAGTAATTGTATTTGAAACAATTTCTTCTTTTTCAGGGCTTTGTAAAAAAATTCCTAGGCAAAATATTGTGTGTCCTAAGTTAGGAATTTATTTAACTCTATCTCACTCCCACTATATATTTTAGAGTAATATCCTCCTCATGAAATATGGGATGTATTTCAACCACAACCTATTTTTCTAAAGGATTGTATAGGGAGTATCCCTTTGTTACTTTGTGATATCTTATAAGGATACAATTTGTGTATTACGTTGCAATATTTTTACCTAAAGGGCCCTTAAAAATCCTTAACAACCCCACACATGTAAGTATGAAAACACAGTTTTATTTACATTCCATAATTGGTATCGTATATATTTTTTGTCTTTAGTTGGCACTCGGTTCAGAATGCATACCGCTATTTGAAACACATATAAAAAAAAGTATAATATATGACTTTAATGTCTCATTATTGATCTCACCATGTCTAATATTGAA
This sequence comes from Viscum album, assembly GCA_963277665.1. Taxonomy (NCBI): domain Eukaryota; kingdom Viridiplantae; phylum Streptophyta; class Magnoliopsida; order Santalales; family Viscaceae; genus Viscum; species Viscum album. Next base: position 408,576,770 of record OY728125.1, on the reverse strand, counting down.
TATTTCCTCTTTTATTTTAAACCATTCCACCGAGGAATATAAGGAGGAGTGATTTGAGATTAAATCTCGAACTCCCATAAATAGTCAATGAAGTATTGAATATGATATTCTCTAACATGATTCGAGTAAAGTCTCTTAATATTCTTACCAATATGGTTCTTGAATTCATTATTGAATTCCATGAATTTATCAAAAGAATCAGACTTATAATTAATTAAGAAGACATAACCATATTGAAGGACCCCAAGACACCCTGATAGGGGAGGGGTGAATCAGGGTGTCAACTATTTCTTTTTAACTGAAAGATCTTATTCCCATGTTGGTATAAACTAGTTTAACCTATATGATAGATATTAGAATAAATAAAACATTCACATGAAAAGAGATGACACGACACTTTTTACTTGGTTCACCACTAAGGGCTACGTCCAAAGAGCATACGACGATAGTTTTTCGGACATACCAAATTCCATAATTCTTCACCCGTTGTGGATTACAAAGGTTTGGGCATAGTCACTCTATCCCAGGATCACTGCCTTTACAAAGGTTCAAGGATAGCTCATTACGTCCCTCGGGTAACTCCCGTTGACTCCCCCGACTCACTTAATTTGATGAAGTCCCACTCGGTTTATAGACGTGAAGGTCTCTTCATCTTCGCTAATGAATACATCCTCTGTTGTATGTAGATGCTCTGTTGAAGTCCAACTCTCACCCATATACTAATCTAACTTTTCACTGATGGTATCGAGCAGTCTTCCAGCTTTTGCACAGCCCCAGAAATACTGGCGTACTTCAAACCCACCTGGCGCGCTTCTCTATGCCCGGAACACAACTTTCAAAATGGTACGCAAGTCTTGGCGTGCAAGTCCAACCTGGAATGCATGTTCACCTCAAAAACTTGTGCAAAACTCACTTCTTCAACTTCAAACTTGTGCGACTCAACCCCTTTCTCTCCCAAACCACCTTGGATGCGCAGCTATCAACTGTCGCGCAACATCAACTTGTGCGACTCACCACCACTTGCGCAACTACACCACCTGCGCGATGGGAACTCTGATTTTCTGTAAGTCTGAACTTCGTCCCGAATGAGGAGGGGTTATCCTGTATTTATAGGCATTTTAACACCCTTCAATATGGAATGCAAGTCTCCCCTCGGCATGCATGTTCTGACGCGTAAGTATCTGCCTCCGAAAATCACTTGCGCGACCAACTTCAAAACTTGGGCACCCTTCTCCCTTTTCCATATTTTCATGTTCTGGTCTTGAAAAACAAAAGGTGCGCAAGTTTCCAAGCCTACAAGTAATCGGCGTGCAAGTCCCATTTCCAAAAACCACTTTTCTCCATTTGTCGATTTTTAGGCCCAAAAAAATTGGCAAACACTGGTAAATTGTGCCACCTTCCATACTATTATCTACTTGTTCTGTATCATCAAGTTGCTGGCACACATTCTGAACTTCCAATAAGGATTGAAAACAAACATAAACCATACTACAATTCATGAAAAGAACAACCATTGTTCCAACAATCTCCCCCTTTGGGTTTGTTGGAAATCAGTAAATAAATTTAATAGAGCACCAGCCATAGGCAAACCACAAATGAAAGAATCAACTCAGCCAACACTCTATGTCTACATGATCAATGATTAGTGTAGTAAACAAGAGAGGAAGCTTGAATTAGATTCCCATCTAATGTATTCCTTCCCATCCTATCACCAACAATGAATTCTCAATGTGTCACAGAATCATTACATGCCTAAATTTTAATCCTTTCTTCCCTGTTGACAATAAACCCAATGACTGGTAAATGTCCATTATTCAGCTCAAACCACACTCCCCCTGGATAGTATCTCTATTACGAACTGACATCGCATCCATAAACAGATTAAAAACAATTAACATAACTGGGGAGAGGGGTAATTCATAACCTCTTCATTCACTGGGAGGTGGCTGAACACCGAGGTTCAACCGATGCTTCTCAAACACAGCTGCTGATAGTGGCTTGGTCAGGATATCATCCACTTTCTCATCAGTTCCCACATGATCTATTCTAATCACTCCTTGCTCAAATTTTTATTTGATAAAGTGATACCTGATTTCAATATGTTTTGTACGAGAATGCTGAACAAGATTCTTAGTAAGATCAATTGCGCTCTTGTTATCATAGTAAATTACCATTGGTTGCTTCACCTAATCACCAATATATGTTAGTTGTTTCTTCATACATTGCAGTTGAGTGCATGCCTTTGTGGTAGATATATACTCAGCCTCAGCAGTACTAAGAGAAGGACTTTCTTGTTTCTTGATCAACCAACCAACACATTTATTCCCAATATATAATGCTCCCCCACTGGTGGAATTTCTACCCACTACATCGCCAACCAAGTCAGCATAAGAAAATGATAATAATTCACTGTATCTTCCTGCAGCAAAGTATAAGCCACAATTGTGTGTACCTTGAATATACCTCATGATTCTTTTTACTGTTGTCATATGTTCCTCCTTTGTATTAATCTAAAAGCGGGCTGCAAGACATGTGGCAAAGACAATATCTGGCCATGTCGCTGTCAGGTACCATAGGCTCCCAATGATCCTCCTGTACATGGTGGGGTCTACAAATGTTCCATCCTCAAGCTTTCCAAGTTTAGTTCCAACTACAATCGAAGTTGAAATTTGTTTGGAGTTTTTCATATTAAACTTCTTCAGCAGCTCTCTTTCATACTTTATCTATGCGATGAAGGTGTAATCCTTCTTTTGAATCACCTACATCCTCAAGAAATTTGTGAGCTCCCCAATCATAGGCATTTCAAATTATGATTGCATGTTATTGTAAAATCATCCACTGATTTCTGCCTGCTGGAAACAAATATGATATCATCAATGTAGACTAGAACCGTGAATTGATCTTTTGGGGGAATTCTTCACATATAGATTGTGATCTACTCCTCCTCTTTTTAATTATAGCTTCTTGAGATAAGAATACAGCTGGGAGTACCATTCCCATGGTGCCTATTTCAAGGCATAAAGTTCATTATTTAGTTTGCAGAACTTTGTTTCTTCAGTACTAAGAAGAAAACCCACTGGTTGTTCAATGTAGACTTCTTCTTCGAGTACACAATTTAATTATGCTATATTCACATCCATTTGATATACTTTATATCCTCTTTGGAGTGTCATGGAAAGGAACAGCCTGATTGACTCAAGTCTAGCCCCTGGAGAAAATTTTTCTTCAACATCATCACCTTCAACTAGGGAATATCCTTTACATACCAGTCGATCCTTGTTTTTAATAAAACATCCATTCTCATCAAACTTGTTCTTGATGATCCATTTTGTACCAATCACATTGTGACCTTTGGGTCTCTAGACAAGATACCATGTATGATTCTTGTCAATCTAATCTAACTCTTTATTCATGGATTTCAACCATGATTCATCCTTTGCATCTTCTTCAAATGAGGATAGCTCTATAACTGACAGAAATGTAGATTGCGTGTTATTCCTCGTCCTCCTTGTTTGATTGGGTGCACTCCTGTCCCCAATTATGTTAGATGGATCAATCTCAGCTCTTCAATTTCTCCTGTGAGGTTCGGTTTCATTATCTCCAGCCATAGATTCTTCATTAGATTATTCTTCTGAGTCAACATCATGATGTGACTACTGAGTGTTTTGTAAAAATTCCTCTATTTCTGTATTTTTATTTTCTCCATGTTCACTTTCTTCCTCACTTTCTGTCACATCATCATATGACGTCCTTGAAGCATTTGGGGTTTTCTATTCAATTATCTTAAAATCACTTCTTTCCATAATCCTTCCTAATCGCTTGTTGAAACCCTTGTAGGCTTTGTTGTTCATTGAGTATCCGAGGAAAATTCCTTCATCTACATTATCAACATACTTCTCTAGATTTACTTATTTGTTTCTGATGAAGCATTCACTTCCAAAAACACGAAATTATTTCAAAGGGGGCTTCCTTCCATGCCACAATTCATATGGTGTCTTTGTCTCACCCATATAAAGTCCTTTTTGCTTTTGAATATACACCACATCTTGAAAAACCTATTTCCAGTAATTTCGTGGAAGACGACTCTCAATCAGCATAGTTAATGACATGTTGTTCACCTATCGATTCCTACGTTCAAAAACTCCATTTTGATGTGGAGTTCTCACAGAAGCTACCTCATGTTTTATCCTATGATTCTCCAAGTAATTTTCAAATTCAATGGACATGTATTCCCCTCCACTGTTAGATCGCAACACATTGATTGTTTGTCCAGTATCATTCTCGGTGATTTTCCGATATGTTTTCATGCAGTCATGCACTTGTCATTTCCTGTGAATGACCATAACACATGCCATTCTACTGTAATCATCAATGAAATCGACAAAGTACCTTTATCCCTGAGTTCCAGCAACATTTATCGGCCCACATACATCTGTATGAATTAGATCAAGAATATGAGTAACCCTTTTCTTATTTGGCCGATATGAACTACGAACCAGCTTTCCATGAATGCAAGCATCACAAGACTTCTCACGCTCATGCTTATGGTGGGGAATGTCCATGACAATCCTTAATTTTGATATTTTCTCCATGTCTTGTTGATTGATGTGTCCCAGTCTCTGATTCCACAAATTGTTTTCTTTATCAACAGTCATGTAATAAACATATTCATTACTATCAACCTAATATAAGTTGACTTATGTTCTGCTTCCCTTCATAAGTGAATTGTATGTCTTTCCCTTGATAGTGCAGCCTTTCAGATTAAAAGTAACTATAAGTCCTGAGTCACAGAGTTGAATCATGCTGAGTAGATTATGACATAGACCATCTACGTAAAATACTTCAGTCTTCTTTAGATCTCCATTAGCTAATTCAGTACTTCCACTGCCATTATTTTTCAGAGCTCCATCATTACCAAATCGTACTGTACCATCAACCTTCCTTTTGATATCTGTTAATAGGCCAACATTACCTGTCATATGAGATGAACAACCACTATCCAGAATCCAAGTACTGTTGATTTTTGTATCTTTGAGGGACACCTCTACAAGGTTGGATTTCGCAATATTCTTCCTTTCTTTCCATGAGACATTGTATTGAGTATAGAGCAATGATGGACCTTCAATTATCTCATCTGTGTACATTGGTTATTCATAGTCGAAGTCTTATTAGAGAGGATAAAACCTGTTTGTAAGAGAAATACTATCTTGTTGACGAGATTTGACTTGTCTTGAACTCCAGTATGAGGTGTCCATGTCCCTTCTCTACCTACAATTAACAGCCTTATGAACAAAGTTAGAACAACGATAAAAGTATCCATAGTAACTATTTCTTCTATAAGAAGGAGGATATGAAGACATTCTCCTTTTTTGATGTCCTAGATCTTCCCCAGTCATGTAGCTCCTTGCCTTATTGAAATATGACATGGTACAGCCCCGATAGCAACAGAACTGACACTTCATGAGAGGAAATGTCTTCTCACTTGAATTTCTCCTCATACCTTCTTCCTTGGGAGAATAGCTGGACTGCCTGTCATTTCTGAATGTTTGAGGATAATTTTAAGTTCTCTTTTATTGGATTGAGGGTTTTTTTCAGAACTTCAGGAAACATTTCAACATATCCAAATTTCATCTTGGGTTTATTTTGGCTATCTTCACTTCCAGCAGTTTATGTATCAGCTTTATATCCAATTGTAATATTTCCCATGAAAGTGGGTCTTTGATCCCTCACGATTTTTCCAACCCCATATGAACCACACTTGGCTCTTTCCAGTAATTTCACATCTGAGAATCTTCCAAATTGTATTTTATTACTTGATTATTTTGAAACTGATTCAGTCTCAAGTTTACTCATAAGAGTAACAACTTCCTCATCAATACCCTCACCAGTCTTGGATTTTTCTCTAGTATGGATTTGAGTTCATTGATGAACTTTCCCTGCTCTTCAATTCTCAGCTTCAGATCCACTACATCATCTTTTATTTCAAGGATTTTATACTACACTTTCACAAATTCTTCCAGTCATTCAATTTCAGCTTCAAGTTGATCAACATATTCAGTTGATTCTTCTACAATTGATTTCCAATTATTACAACTCTTACATTTAATCTTAAGCTTACTAACAGCATCCTTAAGTTCCAAATCGGGATCTGCACTAGTTTTCAATAGATTTTCTCCACCAGTATCTTTTGATTTTTCAACAGTGGCCACCATGGAAGCATGGTTCCTAGTTTTAAATTCTGGTTCTTCTTTATCGCATAATTCATTATCATATTCTTCCTCTTTACAGACAAAACTCTTCTTCAAAATATTCTTTCTAGATTTGAAGTCTCCTTTCTTGAAAAACCTTTTCTGAGGCTTCTCAATGTTTTTATCATCACTATCATCATCATCAATCTTTCTTAAGTACTGAGAAGCAATGTGCCTGACTTTTCCACAACAAAAGAAAGATAGAGGTAACTTACCTTTGAATTTATTTTTTCCCTTCTTAAACTTCTTGGAAATGAGAGAAAGAATTTATTTTTCCTCATCATCTTCACCACTACCATATTTTGATATTTTCAGTTTCTCCATGGATTTGAATGCCATTTCCTTGCTTACTCGAGTCGTAACATCTTCTGGTTTGACACACATTTCATAAGCCACTAGGCTGCTCAACAGATCATCCAAAGAAAGTTTGGAAAGATCTCTTACCTCAAGGGCGGACACCTTTGAATTGTACAGGGGTGGAAGTATTCTTAATATTTTCTTTACAATGTCAACGTCTTCGATTTCTTCACCTAGATTCTGAATTTCTCCTACCACTTCAGTAATTCGATTGAATATGGGGTCTTCATTCTCATCAGGATGCATCTTCAGATCATCAAACCTATTGTGTAGGACTTGTAGTTTCACCTCCTTAACGTTGATATCTCCTTTATAAATATATTCATGTTTATCCCACATGGACTTTGCTGAGGTGAAACTCATAAACTTTAGATAGATCTTATCAAAAAGGGCTGCAGTGTGAGTATTTTTCACTTTAGCTTCAACATCAAGAATTTTTCTTTCGGCATCAGTCATATCTAGCATTGTTGGATCAGTAACATGTATACATTGCATAGTGGAAAATAAAACATCCATTCCAAGGGATCTTAAATGAGATCTCATTCTGTTCTTCTAAATCTGAAAATTAATTCCATCAAAGAGGGGAACTCCCCTAACACTGGATGAATTTTCCATTGCAAAAAAAAAAGATCAAACACCAGCAACCTGGCTCTGATATCACATGAAGGACCCCGAAACACCTTGAGAGGGGAGGGGTGAATCAGTGTGTCAAATTTTTCCTTTAAACCGAAAGATCTGATTCCCAAGTTGGTAGAAACTAGTTTAACCTGTATGAAAGATATGAGAATAAATAAAACATTAAAATGCAAAGAGACGACACAACACTTTTTACTTGGTTCACCACTAAGGGCTACATCCAAGCAGTATACGCCGATAGGTTGTCGGACGTACCAAATTCTATTATTCTTCACTCGTTGTGGATTACAAAGGTTCGGGAACAATCACTCTATCCCAGGATCACTGCCTTTACAATGGTTCTGGGATATCTCATTGTATCCCTCAGGTCACTCCCGTTGACTCCCCCTGGCTCACTGCCTTTGGTGAAGTCCCACTCAGTTTATAGACATGAAGGTCTCTTCATCTTCGCTAATGAATACATGCTCTGTTGTATTACATTATATGTTGAATTCCAACTCTCACCCATAGACTAATCTCCTTTTCATTGAAGGTATCAGGCAATCTTCTAGCTTTCACGCATCGCTAGAAAGACTGGAATATTTCAATCACACCTCGCGCGCTTCTCCAAGACCGGCGCGCAAGTTTCAAGACAGCACGGAAGTCTCGGTGCGCAAGTCCAAACTAGCGCGCAAGTTCACCTCAAAAACTTTCACAACACCCACTTCTTCAACTTCAATCTTGCGCGACTCAACCCCTTTCTCGTCCAAACCACCTTCGACGTGCAACTATCAACTGTCGCGCAACTTCAACTTGCGTGACTCACCACCACTTTCATGACTACAACACCTGCGTGATGGGAGCTCTGATTTTCTATAAGTCTGAACTTCATCCCGAATGAGGAGGGGTTCTTCTATATTTATAGGCATTTGAACACCCTGCACGACAGCGCGCAAGTCTCCCCTCGGCGCGCAAGTTCTGGCGCGCAAGTCTCTGCCCCTGAAAATCACTTATGCGACCAACTTCCAAACTTGGGTGCCCTTCTCTCTTTGCCATATTTTCATGTTCTGGTCTTGAAAAACAAAAGGCACGCAAGTTTATAGGCCTCCAAGTAATCGGAGTGCAAGTCCCTTTTCCAAAAACCTCTTTTCTCCATTTTTCGATTTTTAGGCCCAACAAAATTGGCAAACATTAGAAAAAAGTGCTAGCTTCAATACTGTTATCTACTTGTTCTGTATGATCACTTTTCTGGCACACATTCTGAACATCCATTGAGGATTGACAATAAACACAAACCATACTCCAATTCATGCATAGAACGACCATGTTTCCAACACATATATACTAAAACCAACATTAAAAGTTATATTGTATGAGTACCCATCCCTTTCTTTAACAAGAAATGGTCCACAGACATTGGTATGAACTAAATTAATAATCTCTTTAGATATTTCAAATTTCCTACTAAATAGGGATTTTTTCATTTTTCCTTATAAAAATGTGTGACATATACCATGTTATTTTAGTTCTAATCAATCTAAATATCCATCTTGAGGAAATTTAGTCAATTTATTTTCATTTACATGATATATCTAGTGATACCAAATTTGTGTGTGGTATGATCCATGTGAAGTAACTTTATTATCAAATTCCATTATTTAGTTTGTGTAATAAAACACAAAAAACTATTATTTAAATGTGACTTACCATAATAAATTCTATGTTTATAAAAGAAGCACCATTTATTCGAAAATTTGAAAATAAATACATATGTATCAATTCTAGATACAGAAATACTATTTTTGGTAACTGAAGGCACATAATAACAACTCTTTAAAACCAAAATCATTATGGTTGATAGTGTGAGGTGGTAATCCCTGATAGCTCACACAATAAGTTTATCTCCATTAGATGATCACAGATCTACCTCTCATAGAACAAAAATTCTAAATCAACATTTTTCCGGTATTTTAATACATATGTGAGAACTATAAGCTGTATCTAATATCTAATTTTTTTAAATATAAAAATTGTACCCAATAAGAAACTCACCTGAAGATCCCCTTGATTATTTGGATGGGTAAATATTTTCTTCCACTGGACCTTATTTCCACATGAAAATAGAGAAAATCATGTTCCTTTACTTTCCCCTTTATCTTTCTCTTCTTGGAAGGGAATGAATATGCTTTGTGCTTTAATCTATTTTCTTTCCCTTTCTGTTTTCACCACAAGTACAAAATGTGTTTCATGCTTCATATCCTTATCTACTCGGTTAAAAAGAGTAAGATGATCTATAAAAGTCTTCTTAATGCTGTTTATATTAATATTCATAACATAGATGGAGAATCTCTAAGGGAGTAATTTAAGAATGAGGTTGATGCCTAGTTCATTGGGGAGTTTAATCCCCAGAACCTCTAAGTAATCAATATTTCCAATGAGCTTGATTATGTGAGACCCAACTAGGGAACCCTCTCCAAGAATTCTCTCAAATAGATCCTTGGAAATCTAATATCGTTCTTGTCTGTCTATCTTAGGGAAAATACATCAAGGTTCTCAAGCATGTTATATACATCCATGTTTTAATGTGACTTCATTAGTTCATTAAGCATCGATGAAAGAATAAAACATTTAATATTGATCACATCACTCATATGTTTTCATAGAAAATAAACTCTTCATCATTTTAATCATCAGTAGGGATATCATGCACTGAGGATTATAGAATATAAGATTTCCATTCATAGAGTAGCACAACCTGAAGGAATCTACACTACTCCTAGAAGTTACTACCAGTTATGAGGTTATCTATCTCAAATATTGATCATAGGGATAGTGTGGATGATGAAATTTGTATTTTATTCTACAATTAAAAAGAGCTGTTTATTAGTAATTTTCTATATTACAAAACAAGTGAGATATAATAAATAAAATGTTTTATTTATTTATTTTTTAAATATCCCGCTATTTTATCAAGTCTCATTATCCCACACTATTAAATTCAGAATGTGTAACCGCTTTAACATTCATTAATCAAATATCACCATTACATTGCTTAATGATCCATACTTTGTCCATGAAAACCATAATAAAGTAATTAGGTTGGTGGTCTTTCTAACTATGAACATGAATCTCCTTGATCCATTGAGTGGATTTCCATATCCTAAAATCCTCACTTAGATTTCCTCAAGACTTGCCTCCACATTTTTATTGAACATACTTTGGTATTAAACTCAATACAATTTCAGTTAAGTAAACCCAAAACTCTTATGAAACTCCATGATAAAAGTAAGTGACATGAATTCATCCTTGTACTACACTTAGTTCTATGGTTTCATTCCCAATCAAGTAATGGAAGGATTAGTCTAAATTAATATTTAATAGAGAGATTTTAATTTATAATGCATAAATTTTATCTTTTGTTATCTATTACATGTATTTTTAATATTAAGCTGATGCTACTTAATAAATTAACCATGTTGGATAAAATATTTACACATAGTTCATTTATTCAATTTCAATCATTACACATTAAATAATTCATTAATTTAATTGTATCTTGGAATCAATAAAATAATTTATTTTATAGACATAAATAATTAATTAATTAAATGAACCATTCACGAGTTTTATCTAAAAATTGATTTAATTAGAGAATATTAAATCAACCTTTTACCTAAATAAAATAACTCTTATTTCTAGTCTTGGAATGAGTTAAAAGATTCCACCTGTCCACATATGTATTAATTGGGTTGGCATCATTATGGTTATGTCTTGAACTACCTCTACACAACATATGATGTTCTATTAAGTAAAACTATTTATTACTCACATGAAGGCATGGGGAACAAAATTATTGGTTAAAGGGGATTATAGAAATATCCTTGGACACATAGTTCCAACATAATAATGGAGGTAGGGATGAATCAGATGCCATTATTTAATTTAATATTAAATAGTTGAATACTCATGAAATAAATTAAATTAAAAAATCCAGCACATACACAGCTCTTATTCAAGCTCATGAACGATCTTACATGTAGAAAATATGAAAAAGTAAATGTATATGATTCATTTATTTATTTTTTAATTTTATTATTTAATATAAACATGATTTTATTTATTAATTAATGAAATGAATAATTAATTAGCTTTCATTTTAATTATCATCTGATCTATTTTGAAGATACCCATCATTAATGAAATTCATGGAAAATAAATATTATAACCAATAATTACATATTGATTAAAATAATTAATTGATCATTTATTTTTTTTAAACCGTTATTAAAGTTTTAAACAAACAACAGTGTACCAATCATTAAAAAATGGTTTTAATTCTACAATTTTCAAAATTAATGTAATTTTAATTTTTCCATTAATGAGATACTACAAGGTGTGTACATCTAGCTACATTCCCTGTACTTCAGTTTTTGTATATCTAATTCACTTACCTAAGGCTTCATCATGTTAACTCATTCGGACTACACGATGTGTGCATGCAAACTATACACCCTGCATCCACTTTACATGCTCTAAGATGGCCCAATAAACATGTGGTGCACAATAAAAGAACTATGTGTAATTCATTTCATGGTACATCTAGATACAATGTTCATGGGTATACGGTGTGTGCTTTGGCTACATGCCATGTATACCTATTTTACCAACCAATAATTTGGAACTTCTCGATGGAATCTATGGTGAATCTTCATTTATTTTTAAACCTTTAATAAAATGAAACATTGAACAGACATGATTAATATATTGATAAAATGTTAATTCAAATCAGATTGAAAAATGAATAACATGAAATGAAAATCAAACCACAATTCCCCATAGATCAACAATAAAATAAATAATTATAAATTTTAATGTGACCACTCTGGTATACTTGATGGTTTTGGGCTCAGTAAAAATCATACAGAGGTGGGTGATGTATTAAAATTTATTTTAATAATCATTTCCCAAAACCAAGAGAGAGGATCTTGCACATGAAATTTATAAATAAATTATTTAATATTTTAATATATAAATACCTAGCCTTAGGAATTTTCTTCATTGGTGAATGATGATCATCTGAAAAGACACTTTTGTATTACCTTTTTTTCAATTTGAGGATCCAAGGATAGAATCACTCTAGTGGTGATCCACATGTGCTCTTATGATGTCTGAGAAACACCAATAGATCTCCAGGATCTAGCATAGTGAGTTGAATGTCTTTCATTGTTCGTTCTTGATCACTCATTCTTCAGTATTGAATAAGTCTATCTTATGCTTCTCATTCTTAAGAGGAAGAGAGAAAGATGATTTTAGAGAGAATTCATTATTCTAAACAATTGTCTATTCTCATCATTGGTATTCTCTATGCAATATACATAATCATCTCTTTATAGAGTCGATATTTACATTAAAATACTATTTAATTTTATACCATACATTAACTAGCTTTTATTACCTTTAATATACCATATAAAACATAATAATAATTATATTATTATTATTTTATGGCATACGTTCCAATTGTCACAACAACAAATATTATGTAATTGTCTTGTTAGCTAATATTTGTCACTGGACTCAGTCTTGGACCATTCAAACTCCTCTAACATTTATTAAAAAAATGAATGTTTTATTTATAAATAAATATTTTATTCAAAATATAGATAATAACAATTTATTAAAATATTCAATAAATAAAATAAATATTATATTCAAAAGCTGATGAATAAATATTTATTTAATTTATGAGATCAAGATAACATGAATAAAATTATTCCTAAAACTTGAGAAAAATATTTATTCCATTAATTAAACACAAATAGAATTTAATCGAGATCAACAAAAACATTTATTGTGTATCCCTCGAGTTTTATTTCTCATTGGCATTAGGCAGGCATGCCTCAAGTCCATGATTACAGTCCAATAACAGGTCAAGTAACCCAAGTGAAAGAACATAATATCTCAACGTTGACAACCACATATGAATGATCACTGTGAAATATAATCCTTTTTCAAAATATCTCATCATAAAGGTTTCAAATCCATGTAGTCAACCTATATTTTCTATATATCTGTATTTGATTATTTGAAATAAATTTAACATTACACCATGACCATTAAATTTAATGTGATGGTTTTATTCTAATCAAAGGGCTAGGACATCATCTTACATAAAGATGGAAGGGAAAAATCATTCCCTGAATTATTCATTAATAACATGTCACTCATGACACACCCAATGTATCTAACATCTCTATGAAGAGTTATCTACAGGGATTATAAAATACATCTAAGTACATGAGTTGTAACATGAATTAATAATAATCTAAAATTATAAGGTCCATCACACACGATCATATATAGGAATATACGATGACACCAAAACATGTTGAATTACTTCTGGGAAGTCGGTTCTAATAATCATACATCTTGAAGATTACCATGTGTGAACTTCATGAGAAGAAGTATGATCTTCTTACGAGTACTCACACGTGATATTCTATGTACAATGTGTCCAATCTTAGTACATTATCCAACCGTAGAATATTATTTAAAAATATCATCATAGAACATAAAAAATCTCATCATAGTGGTGAACTGCTATGAATTTATCAATGTGACGTATACTCTAGGACATTATTACATTATAGTCATGAATAAAAAAACATTATGTAATAATAAGTTCTATTAATATTCAATACATCGAATATGAATTTAATAAAAGTAAAAAAGTTGGTCCTAGGACACCTACTCCAACAATAACTATCTCATTGAAGTAATTATAGAAATCTATCCTGGTAGGGGGCCTAGGAATAAATAATCTAGAAAATTTTAACAAGTCCCTTTAGATGCACTATGTGGATGATGAATAAATATAATATTGGACAGATAGATCTTATTAAGGTAATTATTATCAATGGTCTCAATGATGGATCTCTAAACTAGATTGATTCCTCATTTTGGAATAATAATAGAGAAGAATACTCTAATAAAATTCTTCACACTAAATAATGTGTGAAAAGAGTGTCCAACCTAAACTTTTGGCATGATTAATAGATTTTCTTCCCTATAAGAAGCATGGTTGATAGGAGTTATAATATTTATGAATAAAATATCTCTATTAGAGATGATTTAGTTGATTAAATTGATGAAATACCAACTACCATAAAATATTTCATTAAAGAAAACTCTTTTATGACAACTGATGATACCATCATCCAAGAACTGGTCATAATAGATTACTTAACAAAAAGTACTATTACCTTTTCATCACCAGATGGAAAAATACAAACTAGGTATGACTAATGAAATATCACAGGCCTTGTATTAGAGCCTCTAGAAGCTATTTCATATGAAATATCATTAATAGAAGTATAGAAAATGATGAAAGGATTAAGTCTTTTAAGTTTAAAACATGTAATGATTTTGTATTTTATAGGTAAATAACTTAAGAGGATAATCATTTATTATAATACTTTTCTTTTTCTAGAATGATTTAGAATATCATATCTAACCTATTTGAGGCTGGACCAATTTATGAAATATGTTTAGAGGACCTCCTAAAATTCAGAAGCACTATTTTCATATCTAGAAAATTGATGAAACTATTGCACACAAAAATCGTGGAGTCTTACTATTGAATCTGAATTTTCAGAAATATGTTTATCCATCATTAACAAAATACCACAATTAGAGACATTATAAAACATCTTATTCAGAGAAGATGTTTGGTTTCACATAGCTAGGTTGGATATGTGGATATTAGTATCTGATACCTCACTATTTTCAACTAATTAAGAGTCAAAGACAACTAAAAACAAACAAAGGAATACGTAAAAATTTCTTGGAAACCTCCTATTAATGGATGGGTGAAGATCAAAACTGATGGTGCATCAAAGGGGAACCTGGGAAAATTTGGTAGTGGTGGAGTTTTTAGTAACCAGTAGGGGATATGGTTGGCTTATTCTAGGACCAATGTGGAATCACTTCTGTAGTAGAAGGAAAAATTATTTGTTTCATTAAGGTCATCAAAATTAGGATGCAAAATGAATGTATGAATATTTTTCTTGGGTGAGATTCTTCTAACATTTTCTAATATTTAATGAAGAAACTAATTAATCATTCAGGGGAGATGATACCATAGTGAATACAATTCCCATTGAATACATACTCAATAAAAATTTTCATCACACATACGTTTATGGAAAAGACATTTATAGTTGATCTATTTGATAACAAAGGTTTGAGTTTCCAATAACTATTTTTTATTGATACTAATCCATGGATTTTTAGGACATGATGTAAAAATATAAATGTAAAATTAACACAAATAAACTTTTTTAATCTTTTTCAATTTAATTTTTTAATGTTATCTACTTGACTGCCTATTTCAATTTATTAATGGTATAGGGGGTTACAAGAAACCAAAAAACACCCACACCCTAGTAACCCTAGTAGGACATGCCTCATCACTCCCCAAAAGGAATGGAAAGAAACCACTAGAACAATTTATTACAATTCATATCCCAAAGTCCTAGAGGAACTAAGGATTTATAACATGAGTGGAGTAAGGGATCAGTGTCCCAAAAGAAAAATACATGATTTATGAGTATCCTATATCATTCCATGTGACTAGTCTTATGCCTCACCTCCCCTTGTTAGTAGTAATAATACCATGTTAATAGTCTGAATCTCCTCCACCCCACCAAGATATGTTGTATCATTTGGGCCTCTGGAACACTCTAGAAGGCCACACCTCCATTCCACATAAAATATCCATGTGAAAAGAGGTAGAAATGAGAGGTTTCAACACACTCATCTCTCGTTCGACCTCCCACCAAATGATTCCTATATAGTTCCCCACTACATTGCGTTCCTATTATTCCACACCATGTAAATAGTCCCACTAAATTGATATTCACATGGAAGGTAACCCATCTATACTATATTATAAATATGTAAGGATGGATGGCTAGTTGAAAATAGTTAACACATCCCTATTTTGAGGTCACCCACTCAGAGGAGACTACATGTCATCAGGTTGCACTACCTATCTACTATGTTGATCTATTCTATTGATCCTATAATGTCACTTACTACCTATTGATTAACCCATAGCCTGGAGTACTAATGGACTAATGGATATCAGTGTTCTGGGGCCTACTAGCATAAAGGCCCAATTGTGGACCAAAGGCCCTGTAGTATGAGGGTCATTGATGCCTTGAAGGACATGTGGCCCATATGTCAAATTCCAAGACCAGAAATTCATACTGAGGTGAATAGTTTTACTATTATAGTACCACTGTAGTAACTACTATATTAATGCTCTATTAAATTCAGAAATAATCCCCCACATAGATTTAAACCCAAGCCTCTGGTGCATAATATTTGAGTGTTTACCACTCGATCACCACCAAAACTATATACTACTTCTAATAATAATAATAATAGTAATAGTATTAGTATTAACAATAATAACAATAATTATTATTTTTATTATCAAATAGGGATCAAAACATGGATTTGGTAATCTCAAAACCATGACCCCGTAAAATTTATTAATATTTAAACACATGCACACACTCACAGTTACATGGAATTGTATATTCGGGAAATGTGGTATAAAAACACCAAAAGAAAACATCAGATGAATACATGTAAAAAAACCAAATTTTTACTCTAGATTCATTATATTTAGACTTTATATCAACCAACAAATACCAATGAGAATCCCCATCTAGGTGATGCAAAGCCGTATTCATCTTTTTTTTGTCCACTACACCTTCTCTGATATCCACCCCAGGATGTAGGGTGTCATCCTCTCTTATATTTAGGAGGATATCACAAAGTAGTTTGATCATATGAAACTTTTACTTCTAAACTAGGGGAACTATAGATTCTACCTATATAGTAACATTCATGCCGCTATGACTAATATAGTATTTATCTCATACCATGTCTTATTTTGAAACAACACCTGCAGGTGAGGGATTCTCACTAGAGGTTGAATTCAAGCCCTCATCCTTTTGGGTATTCACCTTTGGTTCTTTCCCATCCAATGATAAGAATAAATGATAGAGATACTATATAGGGATTCTATAGGTCCATCCTTTATAGATTATTTTAAATGATTCAAACGGGTTTTTATAGTTAAAATCCCTCAAAGTGTTTAGCTAATCATTTGATCATATTTGACCCCACTCTTATCTACTCATTAATGAATTATTATTGAGAATATATCTCTCCCTATCTTTTTCTTCTTCTTGAAGATATGATTCACTATAGTAGTGGAAGTAGTAGAATAATAAGAAGTATTAGTGTAGTAGTTTCTGTTGTTTTTGTCATTGTTATAGTTGTACAAGTAGTAATCACAGTCATTTAAGGTATTGGAGGTTACATGAAAATAAAGAAATGAACACACCCCTTGGCCCAGAAGGACATGCCACAACCCCTCCAAGGGTTTACCCACTCTGTAGAAAGACCATTTCCTTGAATGGGATAAATTCTCCAGGACCAAAAAGCTATTATAGGAGTATGTAATTCTACCTATGTCACTACTGCATGACCACATAACATAAAAAATTTTGTCACTATCTTCCCACATCAGAACTTGTATCCCTTTCCACATCATAAATACTCCAAGGGTAATGCTATGATTTTTACCCTAGTCTCTAGAATATTGAGGGATGTTTGGAGTACCAATTGAACATGGATAAGAAAAAAATTAGTATAGGTTATGAGCCAAATGTACATTCCACACATTCATTTATGAACCACTTTCCCTAAT
Source organism: Viscum album (assembly GCA_963277665.1). NCBI lineage: Eukaryota > Viridiplantae > Streptophyta > Magnoliopsida > Santalales > Viscaceae > Viscum > Viscum album. The sequence continues at coordinate 408,558,764 of OY728125.1, read as the reverse complement.
TATGAAATTACTTTTAATACCCATGTTTCATAATTTGAATAGTGTTCGAGTGTGGAGATAGTTGAGCCTATTCCAGTTCTCATGGAGAGAGTGGGGTACAACCAGCATATACTACTCAAAAAATTCCCCATCAACAAAGTAGTAGTAGCATTAGTAGTAGTAGTAGTATTAGTATTAGTAATAGTAGTAGTTTTGTAGTAACTTAAAAAATCTCGTGCACGAGTTGGTGGCCCAACCCATCCAAAAACATTTATTAAATAAAAAATAGATTTAAATGTGTAATCATGAGGTATAATGATATTTCAATAACTTATAATATAATTATTACATGTAGAAAATACATTTAATTAAAATAATAAAATTATTATATGAATAAGTGACAAGGATTATCATTTCTTCATTCAGTATCTATCTTATTCCCTACCACATCAGAAAAAAATCCAATGATCACCATAAAACCTCCTCAAAGTAAAGTTAGTGACACTATTAAATGTTTATGGGTGTAGTTTGAATCAATAAAAACATTACTCTCCATGTTAATCACAAAAAAATGTAAAAAAGTTGAGTAAATCTTACTAGTGGTAACAAGACTATGTATCAGTGCCTGTAGCATCATGAAACAACCTTAATGTGAATGCCTCCAACTTTAAGGGAAGAATTATTATAGAAATAAGCACAGATAAACATCAAAATGTCATCTCTAAATTTTTTTGATATGTATAGAAGATAACATCAATATACACTCAATAAAATAAAACTACATTTTAGAAAATTGAACTATTATTCCTGGGTAATAATGTGGCATGGACTAAGAATCCTTAATGAACATGGGAAACTTTCTCAATCCATTGACTGAGGAAACATCTACACTAGCATAAGATATATCAAAATAACCCTCCAACTTTAGAATTAGAAGATCTCAACCATTATTTAAACATATAGATTGTGTCAGATAAGATCCTTCAATGTGATATGGGAAAACCATTTATAGTAGTAGAAATTCCCTCATTTGATCTTCATATTGAGAAACCAGGTCTAAATTGCAGTCTCCATATTTTTAGAATAAACATGTATATCACCTTGAGATCTTCATTTAAATTTAATGCAATAACCAATAATTGGATATTTGGGATAGCAACAACAATTAAACCTAAACATAAAAAAACTATTATATAGTCAATAATCATTTATCCCAGTTCATCAACCTTCCATCACCTTGACTGGATTCCACCCTCATTCTATCATCAAAGAAATAACCCATTATTTTAAGTGTTTTAAAACCAAACCCAAATAAGTAATGTTGATAACACTTCTATAATAACAATAAAATTAATCCCGATCAGATAAAATACAACACAATAATAGAATAATGAATAGATGTCACATAATCATTTTTCCCAAACTCATAGGTCAATATATCTAAAAATAATATCTTCATAGTCATATTTAACAATTATAATGAAAATTTTCTCTTACTCTAGAAACCAAGTGAGAATAACCAGCCCTATATCGGAGAAACCAAAAAAATAAAAATATAGCAATTACAATGAAGGTGTAGATAATTGAAATCAGTATTTTGATCGCATTGAAGATCATCTATATTGAAAATACCCTCTCTAATATTTTGTAATTCATACATATTTATCTACCCATTTTGATATCATTAAAAAGCCTTCTTTTCCTTATTTATCAAACCGGGGATAGAATTCATCTTTAAAACCTTAATAACTTGAGTGCAGTTATTAATATTGTTGAAATATTCTAGATCCTACTCATCAAAGGATAAAGTAAGATGCTTAGTAAATTTTGGCTTATGAGATATGTTTCTTTTCAACAAGAATATCTATAAGGATCAAGTGAAAATAGTTATCTTTAATTTAGATTAATATTTATGTTTCCAAGACTTCCTATGATGTGGGGTAATAAAGTAATTTGAGTTAACTATTAGATTATTAGAATTTTTAACACTTAATTATACGAAATCATCCTCAATTTTCATTACTTGTTCATGTGTATCTTGATTGGATTTACCATAATTAGAGTGAGTCTCTGGGGCCTCCTTTTGTTCATGGGGAGTAACTCCTCACATAAAAATAATAAGTTGAGTATCATTATAAACATTAAAAAAACTGTAGAATACCTCAACCTGAGGACTCAAAGTCCGAGTCAGTTTAATAGGACTATCTAGGTCCATAAGATCATCTTGATTAGAAACTTATCTATGAGTATCCTTATAAACAAAAAGCAAATCATCATGAGCTTTAGAGGTTAAAGCAACAAAAAAAGACTTCCCCTATTCTATCCAAGTCATATTCTATATGACTAGAGGCCAACAACAGCAACAATAATAATAAAAATAATATCTATAATAATTTAAAATGGAATAAACCATGATATTCAAAAAATACCATGATTATTTTATTAAAAAAGAAGAAGTTATAAAAGGGGATAAAATGATGATTTAAGTGGTATATAGTTCCCCCAAAACAATATTAAAGGGTCACCATTAGATAATAATTAGAATATCGTTCAACTATCATACATTAATGAGTAACCATGAAAACCCTATTACCATTGTTTTTTGGTTCTCCCATGTACAGATGCCGACCACTTTTCCAAGATTTAGGATTTTGTAGTGATTTTTCATGTTCATCAATGGCATGGTCACTATATTTCAATGACATGCCTCAAATGTATAGATTTATATTAGAAGTAATTTTTTTATTAAGTGTTGGAGGATATAAAATATTACACTACAAGGTAGTCATTATAGTTGATGAGGCCAGATTCCATATTTGAAAATAATAATAATAATAATAATAATAATAATAATAATAATAATAATCAAGAACATTACGAGATATGAATCTAAGTGATACATTCTAAATAAATACAATAAAATGAGGTGTGGTAAAGGAGATTTTTAAGAAATACATGTATAGAAATCTCCTACCAAATTAAAAAGGTAAAAAGAAAATAAATTATCATTTATACCAAAATACAAAAATAAATCTGGATCTTCCGTAACCATCTTTACTAGGGAATCTGATACCATGTTAACTTCAATATAATCCTGATATATAATAATTTCTATATTTTTTATAGTTTTCAAACAGGTCTACTAAATAGAGTTATATTTAAAATAGATTATTCATGATCTTTTTTAAACAAAACAGTAATATTAGAGTCGGTCACAATCCAAAAAATGAATACATCTAAATTTTAATAATTTCTTCACTACATATATGACATCCCGAGTCTCATTCAAAAATGTGGTGTGAGTTCCAAGGGAAAAATAGAATGATCAAATGACGAAGCATCTATTTTTCATCAAGATACCTAAATAATTTGATAAACTACGAGCTCCCAAAGTACTTCCACGAACATTATATTTACATTGGGATGAGAGTTATGGGATTCAAATAAAATACTTATAGAGTTGTGCTTTCTTGGGAACACAAGATATAACAATAAAACATGATATAATTAAGTCATTAATAAAGATATCCATGAACATTTTTTCACTTTTGATGTTAAGTGAACATCCCTACTTATGTAGGAAAAAATCTTCTAAAGGATCATTATATTACTATCAAACCAAGAAATTTTTTTCCATACAGACAATGAAGAATCCTACTTCAACATCCATAATAATTAGATTGGTCTTTTTTAGGCTAAAATAAATATATATAAGATCCATAAATCAAAACATATCACCCCAAAACTATAGATCAAAATGAAACTAATATCCAAAAACACCCTAAGAATGTTTTCCAGGTCACAGTGGAAAAAATATATACACAAATATCTGATACCCTCCCATAAAGATGAAAAGTTAATGTGATATATAAACCAGTTAACTTAATATAATCATGTAGGTGAGTCATATTGATCCAAATTATTTAGAAAAGAAAATATTTAGATAAATAAATTAATTTATTTTTAATATTACAAAGTCATATGGGGGGCATGATCAATTATCCATTGATATATTCATATTAGAGCTTAAAATTAAGACAGATCATCCTTTACCACATCTATATGTAATAGTCTTTGTTATTGCACTTTTACCCATGAATATACTTACTAACTATAGTATAAATAAGTGACTCAATATTCTCAAAATAATTTAAGGCATTTCCAATACACAGATTATCCATAACCTAAAAAAGAAAATACTTAAGAATAAACAGAGTTTTCTGCCAATTCATGGACCATAAATTCATATTTGACTACCTAGATGGTACAAATTTAATCTAGTTTAATATGGATTTTTAATGAATATTGATAGTAGGACAAATATAAGAGTAAAGGAAGAATATATTTCCCCTTTATACCTATCATGAACCAGCTCGGGTACCCTGGTAACCTAATAAACAAGTCGGCCCCGACATTGCCCGAAGGGCGATCTTGATCCCCACGGGTTGGTAACTAGCACCTAACATCACATAACATGAAAGTGGGAACGATTTTTCCTCCAAAAATATAGAAGAAAAGAGACAATACAATATGCATAATAAAATAAACACCACTGGGAGTGATGTACCAGAATACAAAGAGGCATAAAAGCCAAAGTACTAAAATGGGAAAACAACCCTAAGGTCTCTAAGGACACAACTCACCAAGAATAAAGCTCAACAGTTGTATCCACCTCCAAGGTATCCCTTAACATTGCTCGAACCTAGAAGAATATAGTTTGTAAACACTTGAAGGAAAAAGTAGAGTGTGAGTCTAAGCCTAGTATGATACCACCAAAGATTCCATAACAGATTCCAAATATAGATTATTCAAATAAAAGATTTAAATTTTCAAATAAATGGTTTTGGAAATTTAAAATCATATTTAAGAAAATGATGCTATACATTTTCAAATGATGGAAATAAATATTTTAATCAAAGGCCTTACAAATGAGGGAAATTTCTAAAACAATGGTTCATGTAAAACATCTATATAAAATAGTTTCTATAAATTTAGAAGGAATTTAAAGTAGTTAAAAAAAAATAGAAAACATTTATATTTCAAATATAAATAAACAAGCGAGCAACATGGTCATATGAAAAAAGGTACGATAATATTAACCAGTAATAATATTTCACACTCTCTATGTGAACTCAGCAAAATGTATATACACACGTCCCTATGGCACTGGCCAAAGGAGACTTGTCACCAACCCCTTGGTGATTTGACCTGTTGCATGTATGTTTTAGAACATTGTCATAGTGTAGAGTGTATCCAAATAACTCACGAACTACCTAATTCTTGCAGGTGCTCTTACATGATTGGTGAAATATTTTAAGACTACTTAAAATATGACCAATCCCATTCTTCCATTTTAAAAATGTCAATTCCTTTTTATTTAAAACCAAAACAGGATTTACTTAAAAATATGTCTTTCCCCAAGATAAAACCATTGGGTTTATATCGAATCATTTTATGCCTTTTCCATGAGTTTTAAACCTATTAAAAACTAATTCCATCAGTACACAATTTATTTCCACAATTAAATTCAACAACTTAATTGAAATGATTTCCATCAAATCCACAATTTATATTAAACAATTTATATCACCCAATTTTCATAAACACACCAAATTCAATAGACGTGGGGTTTTCCAAATATCTATTCCAAAACCATTTAAAATATCTTGATTCACTGGACTCATGGTTTTACAAATTTAATTGGAAGAAAATTTGAGCAATTGAATTTAAATCAACAATTGAAATAAATCAAGCAATACAAGGATAATAAATTTGACTAATAGGAATGGAACCACCTACCTCAAGGTTATCGATACCAAAAACAAGGATAAACCACCCCATGTGGTTCAATACGCCTCCTTGTGACATTTTTATCATAATAGTTGTCACACAAAAGCTCAACATTCATTAAGGTTTCTGAAATCCAAAACCCACCATTTTATTTCAAAATAAAATAAAATATCACATGCGATGATAGTTTCTCTCTTATGAATAATTTTCCAATTATGGATTAAAATATTATATGAGATAATATTATTTTATCCCTCATGGATAATTTCAAATTATCAAATAAATTATTACATGAGATTACATTTTATCTCTCCTTGATAATCGCTAGATTATCATTTTATGTTAATTCATGCAATTGAAATAAATTTATATAAGAATAATCATAAACCTCATTTGATAATAATATCTCTCTATTTAATTTCTCAAGGAAATAAAATATTACATGAGATTACATTTTATCTATCCTTGATAATCTCTGGATTAATGTTTTAAATTATCACATACGATGAAAATATTTCTCACCAGGATATGTTTCAAAATATAAATAAACTATCACATGTGATAATATTTATCTTTTATGGAAACCTTTTTAGATTTTTCATTATACCAACGCATGCGCTTGTGATTATTCATTGGAAAAATTATCTTTGATAAACTCACAATTATCATTTTAATAAGGCTTTTCATTTATCTAGTGATAAATTCTTTAATAACTATCCTTTTGATAATTTCATGTAATTATCCTTTACAACCATTTTAACAGTTATCTCAATAATTGTATGAAATTATTAGTTTTTTGAAAGTTCTTTGTGATTATATTTTGATAATTTGATGAAACTACCTTTTGATGGTTTTTTATTATACTTACCTTCCAATAATAATACGCATTTAATATTTGATAATTCATCATTATTATCATCTAATAATGCTTAACAATAATTTTTTGATAAAAAGGAAATATTTATATTTTGATAATTCAACAACTTATCATTTGATAAAATTGTTTAATAATTATCCTCGATAATTTCACTAAAATTATTCACTGATAATTTGTTGCAATTATAATTCGATACTTATTACCAATTATATTTTTATAAAATTATTTAAAAAGAACTATTTAAATTGTGAAAAAATGGATCAAGGAATACCTTGATGCCTTTGAAACAAATATATTATTAAGATTATTCTCTTCAAGACGGATTCAATGGTATTGAAAACGTGTAATTCTAACCAATAACATAGAAGTTATTGAAATTAGAATATTGGAAGAAATAATGAAACAAAATAAAATTAAATAAAAAAATAAAAGGAGAACAAACGTAGGTAAAGAGGTGATGTGCACAAGATGAACCTGATAAGGAATGGGGTCGATGCAAAACTGGAAACCAGAAAATAGATCCTTATTGGATCAATGAAGTTCACCAATCATGGGAAGTTGGAGTTTCTGGATTGTCTTGTCTCGAAAAAATCCAAAAACTAAAGCCAATTAGCTATTTTAAAGCCCTTGTCGCGTTTCAATATTGGTAACATCAATACCCCCATTTGATGATCTGTTTTAACTTGAAATTGATTAAGAAATGTTTCAATTCATGTGATTAAGTTGTTTCTGATTTTAAATCATAAAAATAGGATGATTTCCAAGCTTTTAGTTTCATTCAGTGTTAAAAATTGAGGTTTCCATGTTTTTGGTTGGGGAAGATATAAAATACACTTATTAATTAATTAAAATAATAGCAAACAATTATTATTATTTATAAGAAAAAAATAACACCAAATGTCTGTTACACGAGAATGTTATGACCCGACTAGGGTAAACACCCCATTCCGGACACAGCAGTGGTCTCATATTTCTCAAACAATGAATAGTTTGAGAGATAGTAATGATTTATTAATGAAAACAAGGAATAATTAATTAATAAATATAAAAAGTTGTTTTCCTGCGAGTGAGGAATCCAAACACCCAATGCGAAAAAATACTATACCTTATCTAGGGTAAACCCCTCTTTCCGGACCCATCAGTGGTATTATATTTTCCATATAAAGCTTTGTTTGGGAGATATTTAATTTTTAATAAATAATATATTAAATATTATTTAAAAACATTATCTCACGAGTGAGACATCGAAATGTCTTTTGCCTTCGAATGTTATACCCCTCCTAGGGTAAACACCATATTTCAAACATAATCGGGGTATCAAATTTCTCATATGATGGACCATTTTGAAGTTATTCAAATATTTTGAATAAAAATTACACACTTAATATATTCTATTTAATAATTTTATTACGTCTTCTTCAAGCTTTTATGGGCCTCGAAAACTCATACTTACTCAGTGTTTAACTCAGAAAATATTTAATTAAAAATAATGTATTGTTAATTGGGAAATTTACCATTTGACAACGTGTTTAACAAAAACAAAACTTTTCACTAAAAAATAATTTTTCCCATTTAACGTAATAATAATTTAACACAAGATTCTTTAGGAATACCTAAAATAGCAATGAGATGTTAAAACCTCCCCACCATAAGAAGTTTCTGTCCTTAGAAATCCTATGAAGAACCACGTCAAAAGACAAGGCCACTATTTTATCATCAGTTCCTTCCTCTATCAAGTATCATGATAGTTATAAATATGCTTCTATATCATACAATCACAAGGTATTGTCCTCCCATGAAGTACCCTGGTCTCAGAATCAACAACTATGATTGTTCATTCAATCACAGATAAAACAGGTTCCACTTCAAGGTCATGCCAACTCAGAACATGAGATGGGTCAGATAAATGCTTTTTAAGTTGATATACATGAAACACATTATGTATCGACGTTATTTGTGGTGGTAATGATAAATGGTAAAAAAATCTCCACCTAATCAACACCCTCAAAAGATCCCACAAAACAAAGAGCAAGTTTTCCTTCCCTCACAAGCCGTCGATGACCCAACTGAGGTAAAACCTTCAAGAATAAATGGTCACCAATACTGATGCTTCATGTCATATAATGTGTTAGTGCTTATTTGGTGATCAACCCATTGGAATATATGGAAATACAGCATTTTATCCTTCCTTGTCGCTAATTGTGCAACATAACGGTTTGGATAACATAGAACACCATATTTGAAGAACAACCACTGGGTATTAGTCTCCCCACCATAAAGAGAGTATATAATACTTACAAAATTCATAAAGAACATTATATTCCTAAAGAATCATCTCAAGAAGAGAATATTTCATTGAACCATCAACTTTTATGGCAGAGAGAATTAGTTTCGCCCAAGGTGACACACTTGGGTGAATAAAGAATTTTTCAAGAAGACTGTTCAACTGAGACATTAGTTCTTTCAGTTCAGTTTGATCCATTTGATAAGAGGGAAAAGAAACAGGTTGAGTACGGAGCATCCAGTAAATTGAAAACTCAATGTCTCTTACTAGTGGTAAACTAGAAAAATCAGAAGAAAACACGAAGAGAAACTCAACGACAACTGGGGGGAGATCACTGCTCTTAAGCAAAAGAGAACACTAATATTACCTTCACCAACTCCGGATAAGAGGTTCTAGCCCTGATCAACCTTAGGTTCCATTCTCCTTGAAAGATAAGAGACACACCACTGTGTCTGATAAGGTAGACCCATCAAAGATAACAATCAATCTAGGATTTATTGGTAATGAGCCAATCCATCCCGAATATGACGTTAATAGATTTCATGTTGAGTACCCAAAAAAAATTCTAAACATGTTTGATAACTAATAGAGATAATAGACAAGAGGGATTATAGAGACACTGCTCTCTATTTATACCTAGGGGTACAGTAATATACAATTCAAATGATAAATGCTCTATAGAAAGATTAAGAAGATTATGGATACGGGTTGAAATAAAAAAGTTGCACCTGTATCAAAAATTTCAGTCACTAAAGACAAATAAATAGTTTTGTTACCTATTATGGTCATTGGAAATATATTAGCTTTATCTGGATACTCTTTCACTACGTGAAGAAACAATTTTTTGATGCCTATGACTGGAAATCTTTGGTTTGTGAAGAATTTGATTGCCCCGTAGTTTTTGATGGTTCTGATGATCTCGTCTAGGGTCTCCAAGAACTCAAACATCAGTTCAATCCTACCCAACCATTCCTCAGCATGTTTAATATCAGTGTAGAATTTTAAAACTAGTGGTTTATAATGAAAAAAAACTCTTGAAAACAATTTTGAAGAGTATTCCACCCCAGGTTCCACAACTGAAGCCTGAACTGAGACTGGTGGTGGTGCCTTCCCCAAATCTTGGACAGTACGCACGATATCCTCAACTAGGCTTGGGTCCATAAGAGGATTCTCTATCTAAGGTTTAGTAGTATCCCATTCATAGATCCGATTCACACGTCTTCTCAGAGACATGAAGTTACAAAACATAGCAGACAAAAAAAGACATTAGAAAATGCTCGTACATTGCAATGAGGGAAACATGATCCCAACCGGAAGAATATACATGATTTGGATTTCACTCAATCCAAATAAAAATAGGGAAAATACTAGAACTAATCCACAATAAATCTTTCCCTAACCACCCCTGGTGACTTAAGGTTCATTTCGGTGAGAGCCAGCCAGGAAATCATTCGAAACTACCTTCTAAGTCCCAACAAGAATACTCAAATGCATCTTGTCATCAAGGAAAGATGTTTAACCTTCCTATGATACCATTTTATCACTAACCAGCTCAGGTACCCTGGTATCCCAATAAATGATCCGGCCATGACATAGCCGGAAGGGTGTTCCTGATCACCACAGGTCGACGACTAGCACCTGACATCACACAACATGCAAGTGGGAATGATTTTTCCACCAACAATATGGTAGAAAAGAAACAAGACAATATGCATAAAAAAATAAACTCTACTAGTATTAATGTACCAGAATACAAAGAAGCATAAAATCCATTGTACTAAAATGGGAAAACAACCCCAAGGTCCCTATGGACACAACTCACCAAGACCAAATCTCAATATCTAGATCCACCTCCAAGAGATAATTTCCCTTTGCTCTAACCTGGAAGAATATAGTCTACAAACACCCGAAGGAAAAAGTAGGATGTGAGCCTAAGCCCAGTAGGATACCACCAAAGATTCCATAACAGATTCCAAATATATATTATCCAAATTAAAATTTTAAATTTTCAAATAAAAGGGTTTGGAAATTTAAATATATATTTAAACAAATCATGCTATACAATTTCAAATGATGGAAATAAATATTTTAAGCAAAGGCTTTACAAATGATGGAATATTTCTAAAACAATGGCTTCTGTAAAACAATTATATAAAACAGTTTATATTAATATTGCTGCCATGTAAAGCAGTTCAAAAGAATTGGAACACATTTATAACTCAAATATAAATAAACAAGTGAGCAACATGGTCATCTAAAAAAAGGTACGATAGTATTAACCATCTATAGGATTCCACACTATCTATATGATCTTAGAAAAATGTGTATACACACGTCCCTATGACACTGGCCAAAGGAGAATCGTCACCAACCCGTTAGGGATGTGACCTACCACAAGTTTGATTTAGAACATTGCATAGCGTAGAGTGTATCCAAATAACTCAGTAACTACCTAAGGATTACATGTGCTCTTACATGATGGGTAAAATATTTTAAGACTGGTTAAAATATGATCAAACCTATTCTTCCATTTCAGAAATTTTAATTTCTTTTCCATTTAAAACCAAAATAGGTTTTAGTCAAAAACATGCCTTTCTATAAGATAAAACCATTGAGTTTCTATCAAATCATTTTAATCCATTTTCATGAGTTGTAAATCTATTCATAACCAATTCCATCATTACACAATTTATTTCCACAATTAAATTCAACTATTTAATTCAAATCATTTCCATCAAATCCATAATTTAAATTAAACAATTTAAATCACCCAATTTCCATAAACACACCCAATTCAATAGAATTGGGGGTTTTCCGAATTTCCATTCCAAATCCATTTCAAATATCTTGATTCACTGGAATTATAGTATTATAAATTTAATTGAAACAAAATTTGAGTAATTGAATTTAAATAAGCAATTGAAATAAATCAAGCAATACAAGGATAATCAATTTGGATAATCAGAATGGAACCACCTACCTCAAGGTTATCGATGCCAACAACATGTTTAAAACACCCCATGTGGTTCAATATGGCTCCTCATGACTTTATTATCATAATTGTCATCACAAAAAAATCTCAACATTCATTAAGGGTTCCTAAATCCAAAACCCACCATTTTATTTCAAAATAAAATAAAATATCACATGAGATTATAGTTTCTCTCTCATGAAAATTTTTCTAATTATGGATTAAAATATTATATACGACAATATTATTTTATCCCTAATGGATAATTTCAAATTATCTAATAAAATATTACACGTAATTACATTTCACCTGTCCTAGATAATCTCTGGATTATCATTTTATGTTAATGCATACAATTAAAATAAATATCCATAAGAATAATAATAAACATTATTTGATAATAACATCTCTCTATTTTATTTATCAAGGAAATAAAATTTTACATGCGATTACATTTTCTCTCTCCTTGATAATTGCTAGATTAATATTTTAGATTATCACATGTGATGATAATTTATTTCACCAGGATAAGTTTCAAAATATAGATATATTATCACATGTGATAATATTTATCTTTCATGGAAATTTTTTCAGTTTTATCGTTATATCAATGCATTCACTTGTGATTATTCATTGGAATAATTATATTTGATAAACTCACCATTATCATTTTAATAAGACTTCACATTTATCTAGTGATAAATTCTTCAATAACTATCCTTTTGATAATTTCAAGTAATTATCTTTTACAAACATTTTAACCATTATCTGGACAATTACATGAAATTGTTATTTTTTGATAGTTCTTTATGATTAACTTTTTATAATTTGATGAAATTACCTTTTGATGGTTTTTCATTATACTTACCTTCCAATAATAATGTGCATTTAAACTTTTATAATTCATAATTATTATCATCTGATAATTCTTAACAATAATTTTTTGATGAAAAAGACAATATTTATCTTTTGATAATTTAATAACTCATCATTTGATAAAATTGTTTAAGAATTATCCTTGATAATTTAACTAAAATTATTCATTGATAAGTTGTTTCAATTATCATTCGATAATTATTAACAATTATATTTTGATAAAATTATTTAAAAATAAACGTTTAAAATGTGAAAAAACAGATCAATGAATACCTTGCTTCCTTTGAAATAGAAATATTATTATGATTATGCTCATAGAAATAGATTCAAGGGTACTGACGACGCATAATTCAGACCAATATCATAGAAGTTATTGAAATTAGAAGACTGGAAGAAATAATGATATAAAATAAAATTAATTAAAAAAATAAAAGGAGAACAAACCTAGGTAAAGAGGTGATGCACACAGGAGGAACCTGATAAAGAATGGGGTCGATGCAGCACTTGAAACCAGAAAATAGATCCTTATTTGATCAAGTAAGCTCACCACTCATGAGAAAATGGAGTTTCAGGATTGTCCGGTCTTGAAAAAATTCAAAAAAATCCAATCACCTCATATAAAACCCTTCTCGCGTTTCAATATTGGTAACTTCAATACCCCATTTAATGATCTATTTCAACTTGAAATTGATTACATAAGGGTTTAATTCATGAAATTTAGTCGTTTTTGATTTTAAATCATAAAAAAATGGATGATTTTCATGCTTTTAGTTTCATTCGGCGTTTAAAATGGAGAATTCCACATTTTTTTGTGGTGGGGAAGATGTACAATACACATATTAATCAATTAAAATAATAAAAAAAAATATTATTATTTAATATGAAAATAATAAATAATACCAAATGTCTGTTGCACATGAATGTTATTACCCGACTAGGGTAAACACCCTGTTCTGGACATAATAGTGGTCTCTGATTTCTAAAATGATGAACGGTTTGAGAGATATTAAAGATTTATTGATGAAAACTCGGAATAATTAATTAATTAATATAATAAGTGGTATTCTTGTGAGTGAGACATCCAAACACACGATGTGAACAAATGTTATTCCTTGTATAGGGTAAAACCCTCATTCCGGACCCATCAGTGGTCTCAAATTTCCCATATGACACACCGTTTGTGAGATATTTAATTTTTAATAAATAATATATTAAATATTATTTAAAAACACTATCTCACGAGCGAGAGATCCAAAAGTCTGGCGCCTTCAAATGTTATACCTTTCATAGGGTAAACACCATATTTCGAACATAACCATGGTCTCAAATTTCGAATGTTATGGGTTGTTTTGGTGTTATTAAAATATTTTGAATAAAAAGTGTGCACTTAATATATTCTATTTAATAATTTTATTACTTCTTCACTAAGCTTTTGTGGGCCTCGAAAACTCAAACCTATTAAGTGTTTTACTCCAAAAATATTTAAATGAAAATTATGGATTGTTAATTGGGTGTTTTACCATTTCGCGACGTGTTTAACAAAAATGCATCGTTTCACTGATAATACATTTTTTTCCCATTTAACGTAATAATAATTTAACAGAAGATGGTTTAGGAATACTTGAAATAGTAACGAGATGTCACAATACCCTTCCAATAACCATCTATTTATGAAATATAAAGTGTGAACCTATCTTCTAAAGATGATACAACATAAAGTTAATGATAATAGATTCATTGAAAAGTCCCAAATTCTTAATGCATAGACCTCCCAAATAAATAGGTCTAGTGCATTTATCCCATGCCACTATAACTATTTACTTCAAAAAATAAAACCAGTCTATATTAAGTTATTGATGCACTTTTCAAGCTTCAAACATAAATCTATAGTATATTTATACATGCAGAAAGAATATATAAATAGGTAAGTAATAATAAAATTAACAAGACATAAACACTTAAATTTTAAAAGCGATTTACCCTTCCACCAAGAAAGTTTCCTGATAATTTAACTTTCAATGTCTATAAGGTATGATGAATTGATTCAATAATATAATAGAGGTATACACAGCTAACTAAATAAAAACTCTCCATATCCCACTCTAAGAAATCTATAAATTTGATTCTTCCATGATGTAGTAATACAATTGTAATATAAGATCTTTTTATTTACTCCAACTTATGGATTGTCTTAATATATATTGACATTGATAAAAAGTTCTTTCAATTATATGAAGATAATTTTCATCAAATTCAAAAATGAGTTGAGTTTTATTGGTATAAAAATGTGTGAAGGATCCTTGAGTTTTCTTGAGTCCTTAGTTGGTGAAAAAATCATAGATCCCACCACTCTAAGGAAATATTTTCTAAGGCAGTATTCTATAATGTCAAAAAGGAGAGTAAATAGTGGGTATCCCTTACTCACACAATATTTATATCCAAAATATCACTTATGGGCTCTTTTAATAAAAACTAATAGTCTAGAAATATTAATAATAACCCTAGTAAACTTGAAAAATATTGAAACAAACCCATATCTACAAAAAATCTTGAATATAAAATCACATATCAAAGTATCAAGATATTTATAGATTTCAACCTTTAAATAAATATTTTTAGGCCTTTATTTTTATAAAGAATATTAACACGTAATTTGGTTATGTATAAGCATTCATGTACCTTATTTCCTAGTTATAAATTGGGAATTAGATCATATGGGTTGATGTTCTCATCTAACAAAATCCAGGACAACCTAAGTAATATCATCATAAAAAACATCCCAAATGTTTACAAATAACCCAATAATAAAACCATTTAGTCCAAGTGCACATCATTTATTGAGAAATAACAGAGCTTACATAATTTCATCCTCAACAAGAGGTGTTGTGAAGAAGGAATTTTCTTGTCTATAATGGTATGTGAGATCATCTCTTCAACTCCATATCAACTTTCTCAAGATTTGTTACATTAAAAAGAGAGTCAAATTAATTAACAAGATAATTATAAATATCCATTTTATCAGTGATGAAATCCCCATTAACCCTTGTACTAGTGCCATAATTCCTAATTCTCTTTTCTATATTCACAATATGAATGAAACTAGAGATTATCTCCCCTATTTATACCACTTCAAGTGGACTTATTTCTTGAGAATTATTTATTTAGAAATAAAGATCTCTCTAATTGTTTTTAAAACAAGGCTTCATAAGTCAATGAATTTTCAAGATTAACAAATATTTTTTGGAAGTGTAGTGGATCATCCTCATCCTATTTGATTTCAACATCTATTTCAGAGAACTTATCCCTATCCACCCTTGAGAGAATATTTTAAAACATTGATTTTATGCATAATCTTTGAAAGGATTTTACTTATAAGGACATTATCTATTCCTAGAATACAATATTATTGCACTCGTCATGGATGATCTGTGCATTTTTGAATTTGAATGATATTGTTGATCTTCTATAAATTAAAGGGTCAATATCAAATGAGAGTGATATGAGATAATCCTTGGAAGTGTTTTCTAGGGCAAAATAAATCCCATGTCATATCCATTTAGAGATACAAAGGATCTACATTTCCTACTAGCCTGCCTCCCATTAAATATACATATGTTCCATGTAAACTAGGACCATTGCAATAGAATTTTTGAAAGTTAAAATATATCAACAAACCCTTGGAAGTCAGTGGAAATAGATTTAACAATTTTGGGAAACTATTTTTAATCAAGATTTAGAATTGAGTTAAATTACCCAAGGGAATCCAATTGTATGTGTTATATTGTGAGATTGATAAAAAATAATTCTATATCAACCTCCTTTGTATATATAAGGTTTAAGCATACATGATGGAAAAATCACTTACAACCATAATTGTCTAAATTTTGAGTGTTGTGCTATTATCATATAAAACAACCATAGAGTTTCGTCCTCTTATTTAAGGTATCTATAGATTCTTCACAATAATTTTTTTTGGGGTGTATGTAACCAGAATATATCCTAGAATATTGTAATTAAGAAATTTAAAATTCTCAAAGTGAACCATGGGATAAGAAATCCCAATTAAATCTTGATAAAACCTTTATAATAATTTATAGTGTATTTAGAGGTAGTATAGTTACTAAGACCTTAAAAATTAAAAAATAATATCTTTATTTTTAATATGGAATGAAATTTTAAGTGGATTTATTTGGTGGTATTCCCCTAGTTATTTTTGATTTTATATAAATAGTGGAAGCTTCATTATTATTGTCCTATAACTCAACATATTTATACCTGCTTCAAGAGTTAATGTCACAAGCCTTAGATAATTGACCGAGGGTTTTTAAAATCAAAATTGGAGGCTTATTTTGGAATCTTAAACTTTTTAATACCCCTCCTAGAAGAAACATGAGAATGAGGGATCTATTTTATTATAAGTTTGTCCTCATACCAATTAATAGAAGGAGTACTATGATCAAGATTATTTCCAAGTTCTGGATCTACATATGTCTCATCAATTTATAATTTTGAAGCTATTACATTTGGTATTAAACTAGCATCAACATTTTGATTAGTTTTATTATAATAAATACATCTTGAGCCTCCTTGTTAATAGGGGTTCCTAATTACTCATAGGTTGGAAAACTATGTTAAGTTCATCTTTATAGTTTCATATTATGGCATCAAGTTTCCTTGGTGGTGGTGGCGGTGGCGGGGGGTGGGGGGTTATAAGCTTCTATAACCTCAATTAGTAGCATTATATTTACTTTAAGGGGTTCGAGGATTTCTATAGCCTTATGTTAGGGCATAAAACTATCTTTGGGAAGCTCTGAAGTAGTATTAAACTCATATTTCTGCATCAAGACAACTGTATGAAGTTCTAATATATCTCTAGCTCATATTTTTCTTCGATGTACATGTTATATACAACAATAATAGTGAATAAAACCTCCCCTTTAGACTTATACGTGTCCTTAAACCTTCTACAATAAGAATCCATGTTCCTCTTAATGTTACAAAAACTACATAAATTTTTTTATTCTCCCACACTCACTAGCATATCCCCAATAAAATTATAGTCAAAAAATGGGGAGAGCTTATCATATTTTATTTTCATATTAATACTATCATATGGTGTTTTGAGAATAATCTCATTCTCCATGGTGTTAGAAAGATTAACTTTAAAAGGAGTACATGAAATGTACTCAATCCAGACTCGGTTAATCTCATTATCAACTTTTATAAGAGTACCGATCTATTAGTAAATATCCCTAAGGATATTCAAGTGCCAATAGAACTAATTTAGTACATAAAAATGAATTCATGTTTTTTATGTAACACCCCGACCCTAGATACCCAGAGTCTGTGCATTATTACATAACATTGGCATGATCAAAAAGGATCAAGTCTCGAAAGACTGATTAGTTTAGTAGTCTTGGAAACACTAGACATATTCATAAGTCTTACATTAAATGATAAGGTAAAAAAACTGCAACAACATCTTGTCTTCATATCTCCTCATACTATCCCTACAGGTCATTCATAAATTACTTCTTCACATCCTGGGAAAAATAAAACATTGAAATGGGTGAGATCAGATGCTCAGTAAGGATAACAATATAGCAGAATCTTTCATAGATAAGCATAAACACTTAAAGAAATTTATATCTAAAACAAAAGCCTTTTAAACTTGAACTTCTGCATAATATGGCAAATATAAAATTAAATAATTCCATTTACTTATTCACATGGATATTCTACTAGTCTAACAATCACATGCAATATCAATAACCACTTTCATAATGATGGAATGCATAATGCCAGACTATCATAACCACATAGTCAAGGCCTCGTGCCAAGACTACAAATAAGATTTTTCCAAGGCCTTGTGACAAGACACTAGTTTCTCTCATGAGACCTACCGATGCATCGAGGAGCTATAGAGGGCTCCACCCATCACTTACTAAGTCCAATGCATTCCTCATATGAAAAGTTTTAAACATAACATATACATTCATATTAAAACTAGCATAAGAAATGTCAATACTTTATCCACAAACCATGAATGGTATAAAAATAGCACATCCACAGCCAAACATGACTCATTTAATACAATATGGAAGATTTTATTGTATTATATTAACCTCAATAGAGAATGATAAAGTATATTTACATAGATGAAAATAATCATCAAAACAATTATAGTGAAATATCCCCTTTTTCTTGAAATCATTTAAAAGTCACATATTTGTCAAGAATCCATTTAAAATAGATTTTAGAATCAATGTGTCCCATACCACTTGGAAACATTTAAAAGGAATTTTTCTTTGAAAACATTAATTTCCATATATATAAATCCTTAAAACCATTTTTAAAACATGGAAATTAATGAGAAAGATTTAGAATAATCAATCTTTAAAACATTTTAAAATGTCATTTTAGTTAGAGTTCCTAAACAAAATAGAGACACTTGAATAAATATAATTTAAGAAATAAAAACATTGTAATATCATGAGAATAAAGGTATTCATGATATATTATGTCAAAGTACATTATATACACCATATAAATGTGATTTGGTGTATAACAATAAAAGAGTCTCAATGGAATGTAAATTGAGATGAAATCTCTCATAAAGGCCGTATCCTTAGGATAAGGATAAATCAACGAAATAATTGTGAGTGAAAAATATAAATACACTCAATATGAATGGATATTCAGTTTAAAATAATCAAAGGACATTCACACATATTCTTGTAAAAACAACACCAATGAATTGGATGTTTAACTCAACAAATCGAGATTGAGTAAAAATTACTCTTATCAAGTTCATACTGATGACCTGATAATTTATCAATGGAGTGATTATGTGTATCAAAAGTATACCCACAGAATGGGGAGTGGAATTTATGACATAATAAAATTAATAGTGATTCTACACATAATCTTGGAGTAAAATAATCAATGAAGTATGCGTAAAGTCGAATGAGTGGAAATTGAAATTTCAAATTCCCTTAATTATTTGGTAACATACAAAACATACACCCATGAAAGAAGGATCATACAATGACGATGTAAATATAAATTAATTAAATTATATTACACAATGAATACAAACATGGGAAGTACACACACCACATGTAATAAATAAGTTGTGAACAATGGAATTCTCACGGAATTAAAAGTAAGATAAGAAACCCCTTACCACAATGTAATCAACTGAGTCGTATGACCAAAAGTTAATAACCACCAAATTATTTACAGAATAACATGAATATAAAGAGAATATGATAATATATATCAAATTTCAGTACACAATACACCACTTTCAATAAATTAGTGGCGAACAATGGAAATCTCACGAAATTGAAAGTGAGATAAGAAAATCCCTTACATTGTACTTTTTCCTTGGTCGATGGTAGGTTGACCTCCTTTATAATGGTGAAATAATTGTTATTTAATTATAAAATAATCATTTACATTAATATGATATCATATACGATCTTTTAACAATGATTTGATAATAATATCTTAGTATTATCATCATTTCAGGTGTTAACTTACTCGTTTTCCTTTATATTATTTGTTACATAAGTCGTGTTTGTTATGGATAGGTTGTATCTTATTCATATACAGAATTACATCAAGTCCTTAAAAATTATTTTTAATCATCAAATGAGAATTATACTTGAATGGATACAATGGAGAATGAATCTCATCACGTTCGTGGAGACGGTGGTCCGTACGTACGCACAAGCGACAATATAATTATTTTGATGTTAAAATAATATATAAATGGATGTAATATCATATAGACAGAATAATTATCATGTTATATTTATTATTTACATGAATTAAACATCATTATTATACACATCCAAATAATAATTTATTGAATGACAATTACACCACGACGCGGAGACGGTAAGTCGTACGTACGCACGTATGGTGACATGCCATTCAAAGGATAGATAGAATACTGAATATGGTTGTACCATATTTATAATAACATCACAGTATATAGAAGATACTGGATTTATTATTTTAGAATAGAAATAACAAATAAAGAATAAGTGGAAGAAGAAAGGAACTTGAAAAAGGGTGGTGAAATTATTACCTTTTCTTCGGGTTCTTTCTTTTGATTTGATAAAAATAGCTATTTAGGATGAATTTATGACTAAAGGAAGGCCTATATGATAAAGTGAGGGAAGTTGAGAGAGTATTTGGGCAGGGTTAGGCTGAACCAAAAGGCTTTGAAGGTGTGAATTAATGATAAAGAGGAGTTCCCTTTTATAAGAGGGGTGAGGGGCACCTTTGGAAAAGCTAGAAATATTATTTTATAATAAATTCATATTCAGTTTATAATGGCTCCAAAGTGGATTATTTAAATTTTAAGATGGGTATAGGTCGAAAAAAACTCAACCAATATAAGTTATATAGGTTTGGATTATTATATTAACCGTATCTTTTAGTTTTAACTCTTAGTTAATTAGTTTGACACTTACCATGTCACTTTGTATTTTTATATTATATAGTTAATAAACAAACTATATACCTCCAAGCGACCCCCAAGTGGTCCATTAATGATACACATATCATGATATAAGTCTCTTGTCCGAAACTTAGATTTTTAGGAATTTAATATAAATTAATAATATAATATTAGTTTTAAAAACTCTTTTATGTCAATTTTGACACTATTAAAAAATTGATTTTTGTAAAAATCATTACAGAATTATTACTTAGAAAAAAGATAATTAAATAATTACTCACATGTCATATTAACCTATAAAATTAGTTTAATTCATAAAGAGTCTCAAATTTTATTTATTTGGGTATTTATAGTATTAATTATTTTAATTTTTTACTATTATGGTAATTACTACATCATCATTGTGTCATAAATAAATTAAATTATTTATTATCTAAAAATTAGAAATAAAATATAATTATGTAGTAAATCGTTTTAGATTTCTAATGAATATTTATAATCTAAAATAAAACATATATAAACCTATGTAAAAAAATGTTTTTCTAAAAGATATATGCTTATGTCATTTTTGTATTTATTTTAACTTAATTAATATAGAGTGTCATTATCACTTACAAGTTGCTCCATGGGGTTCCAAAATCAACCCAAAGATTCCCATGGTCGGACCTATATCCACCAATAAGGTTAGGAAACGTTTTATGGTAATTTAGTACTATTATAATATTATTTGTTAACCCTTATTTACCGGATTTAGCCTTTAACCATGGTAAATAAATATTTACCGAAGTAATTATTCAAATTGTTTAAAAATAAAAGTTACCAATTTACACAATTTGGACATCCTGATTCCAAATATGGAACCCATTTTTCCAAATTCAAAACACAGAAGTGGCAGAAATTAATTTAAAATTAATTCCCGTTGTTAAAACCAAAGGGGTGTTTTTAAGAGATAATAACTATCAAAATATTGGCACTTGTTTATATCTGGTTTAATTGTGAAATTATGTCCAATGACAACATTGAATTAAATGGTAAAAATATATTCTATATATAATTTAAAACAACTCAAGTTCATAATTTATCAATATTAATTATTTCGATTAAAAAAGTTGTTTTTAATTAAAATTTAGTAATTTTCACTATTCATCAAAATATGAAAGTTATCCGAAAAGTACCAAAATTTCACCCTAGGCTAATTTCGATATTAAAAATCCAAAAATGAAGTCCATTTTGAGAGATATAAATTATAAAATTTCAAAAATAAGGTATTACTATTCATAACGGCTAGTTTGATTGGTTGTGGTGTGTTAGAATCTAGAAGTTGCGTACAATGCACGCCATTGCATTATTCAAAGGGAAACGTACCATGGAAGCTTGGGGTGTTACAATTTATGAGTGTTCCTCACATTAGAGTAAACAATATGGATATCCCATTCTCAGATTTTGAAATTACCCAATTTCAACATAACCATTCCAAAACTCCAAGAAGTTATTTTCACCTCATTTTTAGGGAAGATAATGTGAAATTATCTCCTACCAAATGTTATAATTGTATAATTATAGAAACTCCAAGAATCAATGTTTTTTGAACCAAATCATGAACATTCCATGGCTCTTTCCCTTTTGGTAGAATAAGTCTCACAAAAATAGATAATTGGAAGGAATATATTCTCTCATTTAACATGTATGGGATATACATAAACATAATAAATGGATAATTTATGGATGATTATTCCCATATAGTGATTAATGTTCTCAAAGGAACCCTTGAAATCATAGAAACCCGTTAAATAACCCAATATATTCTTCTTTACGATTGTTGGGGGACTTTAACTTGGTAAATCAAATAATATTTAAAATATAACATCTTTTTATACACACTACGATGTTTTGGATCATATGAATATAGATTCGAAATACCTAGATATTAATCTCCAAAGTGATCATCAATAATCACAAGTTCTTCCTTATCCTACACCTCCATCCTCTATATAATATAATTAGACACAACTTTTACATCACGATTAGAAACCCAAGCCATGTATTATTTTATTATGAAAATAAAAAGGGATACAAGGTGATGAAATGAAAATTATATTCCATAAAGAGCCACAAAAACAATATAAAATTCAATATCAAGCTGATGTGAGAATACTATATAGATTCCATACAAGCACGAGTAACTACAACTTACCCGTTACCCATGTTCTGTGGTCCACTCTTACTTTGGTTCTGATCTATATACCAAGATTTAGCCTTTTTCCAAGGCATTTCTTGGTCATCAATTGCATGAAAACAATATTTCTAGGGTTTTTATTGAATTTATAGATCAATATTGGACCAGATATTTTCTTCAATGCTAGAGGACATAATAATCAAGATTTTCAGATAATATTTATCTCTAATGATACCATGCTCCATTTTTATAACAACTAGTAATTCACACATGCATTCACATGGATATATAAATTGATTATTATTTTAAATAATAGTATACCATTTTTCAAAATTAATAGTTAAAATTTATATTAAATATATTTAAAATGATAATGAGTGGTACATAGTAATGGAAATATGTAAAAGAAATTTTTAAAAAATCATAAACATAGTATAAAATATTAAGTTGAATTAAAAGGAATTAAAATTTATATTGGTCATTAATGATGGTGAAATCAATTACATGAATTCAAAATGATGTAATTGGATAATTAAAATTAAGATCATTATAATAGTTAAAGTATGATTGAAAGTATTGAAACTAAAAATAAATAAATGAAAGGGATGGATAAGTAGGCTGGGTGAGGCTAAAGTAAGTATAGGGGAAGGGCTTGACATCACCTTGACCATCATTCCAACACTTTACATGAAATGGCATGATCCTAACCCAAATGATGCATCATCGACACTCCATTGATATCCACTAACGTTTCATGGACTCTAAATTAGAAAAATTTAGTGATGTAGTAGCTTTATAGACTACAGTGCTTGACAATGCTTCATGTTAGGGAGGTTGTTTCACCCAAGGTGATGGACTTGGTCTGCAAGTGGATATGTGGCAATAGATAGTAGCTGAAGACTTCATACAAGTGTATTTCAAGGGCTTCATCACTGAGTTGCAACATCAAAGGATTAGAGATCCTCTAAGTATAAATCATAACTTTATTAAATTGAGCTAGAGACAAAAAACCATCATCAGTTTATAAGATCAATGCTTCATTTAGAAGCATGTCCAGCAGAGGTTCAATAAATAAATGATGATATAAAATGGGAACAATAATTCAGCAAGTGTTATATCAATATAGTTACAACTCTAACAATTATGATGATTTTAGTTTTTCATAACACATGTATAGAATTTAAATTATGTTAATAATTTTTTTTGATAAATCTTATTTATTAAAAAAGGATACATCAAAGAGAATGAAAATCCATTATGAGTTGGATATCACGAATAATGGAGGTTCACATTGAATAGTAATGGAATGTAATTAATAATGACAGTTCATGAAAATCATCATTGTCTGATGAAGCCCTTATAATACAAGCCTTCCATCTGACACATTAGTGGTGCCTTATTGAGAAATAAAAGTATAGGAAAATATATTTCCAACTAAAACATGATGGATTCTTCATTTAATAATTATTAAATGAAAAAATAAAATGAATAGATTTTGGAAGATTGTACATGGAAGCTTCCTATGAAAATTAAAAACATTCCTTATATAAAAATATCAACATAATAAAATAATAATCAATAATTAATAGTCAAGAACATCATTCCATATAAAAACAACATTTTTACATGACTTATGAACCATTTTTTTAAATAATTTATATGGTGGATTAGAGTAGATTTATCATCTAAATCTAGGATACAAAATTCTTTCCTAATCATATTTTTTATGCCATAAATTTTGTCTGTATTATTGTTTCTATAAAACATCATTCGCTGTAAAAAAACGTTTTATAACACTTTAAAAAAATGACTATAGTCATTATTGTTATTTTGTTAAGCATTTTTTCAAATTTGGTCAATGTTTCTTTTATATTAGTTGCGTGATTTTTGACAAATAACAGTTTAAATATATCAGTATCCTGCTATACAACACTAATGTGTTAAAAAAATAATAAATTATAAATGTGATGAATAAAATATAAAAAAACAATAAAATATTCATTTCCATCTGTCTCATACCAAATATGATTAACGCATCAAACATAAACCAAACATGATCAATACAGAACGTAAGCTCAAATTAAAAAATGATATCAGTTGTTAAATCATTCTTGGTCTACAAATAAAAAGGAAAATGAGTAAAAAGTTTATAAATGTCTGAAATTACCTCTGGTAAATCCACCCAATGGAAATGGAGCATCCAACTCCAATTCAACAACCCAATTCATCTTGTCCTCCACTAGACCCATCTGGAGTGTGGTTAGTGTATAATAGAGATGTTGGGAAAACTTCCCAATAACATATTCCCCACAAAAAACCTATGATATAGATTGGTTATACTGCTTATAGGTGATACAATAATAGTTGTTCCCATACAACAAATTTCATCAGATTCAACCAATTCATCTACTACTACCAGCCGTTCATCTGCATGGAATCTTATTTTAAAAGCAACATCAAAGATACTATTTCAAGTAATTATAGGTCACATAGTCCCTTTAATTTTAGTTTTGTATATGGAATAACCCTTCACTACAAACAAATTATAGGATGATATATCCTCTAGATATATATTTTGCACACAATCAAAGTAAACAATATCTAAATATCCTTTAGTTTTGGTTGTAGATTGTGCCTTCAAAACTGAAGATTATTGATCATAAAGATGAATATATTGTTAAAGTAACCACAAAAGGTTTATAAAAAATATGAATTATGTTGTTATAGAACTTTCTAATTTATGATGGTTAATTAGTAAGCAATAAAAATGCATTATATCTATAAGGAATTAAGTTGGGATAAATTTATATAGGAATTAAAAATGTATATATATGTTTTCATTATATTAGTAAAAAATATAATATATATGTTTGTGTATTTTGATTATTTTTTTGAGAAAATAAACCTAATATGTACATGCTTGTTGATATATTTTGTATGAACTGTTGTTTGAGGAACTATATTTGTTATGCTAAAAGAAAATTTTGATATCGATTTGACACTAATAACTAAATCAAATGATCTACCATGAAAAAAATCATCACCTGGAGTGTACCATACTTGGTGAACCTTTATATAAATATTAACATGCAATATAAGGAATGAGAAACATCATATTCATGTTTTATGAGATATCAATATGATTCTATAACCCAAAAACAAGTGAATTCATAGACATAAAACATCATATTTCCATGACTCTACCATTTTTTGTGGGAATTATGATATGTTTTATAATTAAGATACTATGATGTCTGATTAAAAACTGAGAGAGAACTACTAACCTACTAAACTTATATCATCCTTCCTCTTTAATATATATTTGTTATTTACTATTATTTCAAATCATTTAATTAAACTAACTATATATATATATATACATATATGGATAGTGGATGTTTTAGATTATTAGGTAGGAAGATAGAAAGGGATAATCTTATCCAGTGTAATGTTAATATCTCTCACCATCCCTTTCTAGTATGCAACCCCTTCTCATATACTGAATTATGGAGAAACTAAAACGAAAATAATCAAAAACCCAAACATGGCCTATGAAACAACTACCCATGATCATCTCGAAATCATTGAAAAAAATACATGATCATGGATTCCTATATATAGTCCCCAGTTTAGTCCTTAACAATGCTACTATCATGGGATTTATAATACATGAGTTTAGGATATAGTTGATTCCATGGTCACTTGAGTGTGTGAATTGAGTTCAGCATGATGAACATAGAGGTAAAAATTTTATATTTGTGATTTTGGTTGGTTGTAATGTTTGAGGTTAAAATTTTGTTAAAGAATTTTTCAAGGATTTGATGAAGTATTATTAGTAAAGAATTTGTACTACATGATGCATACAATCAGTTAATTCATAAGTATCCATGAAAATCAAGCATGTTATAAATGACATATAAAATTCCATACAATGGTGAAGACATGAATGGTTGTAAAAACTTCAGGGAAGTAATAATAGTAAAAATTTCTGATCATATAATTAATCCATAGAGAGAATGAATCATAATTTTCCAAAACAAATCACGTAAATATTAATACATATCTAAAAAACTATTCGTTAGTGTTTCCCTAGTAGTATCTATAGAAATTATTACCAAGTGATCAGGAAATTGTAGAAGAAATGTCCTAGAAAATCATAAAAAATACAATAATATTAAATTTAAGGTATGTATTTAGTAAATAATGAGATGTAATTTAGATAATAACATAGAAATGTAATTGGTAATTTATAGCGAATCAATGAATTTTAAAATGGTATTCTTCTAATGAAATGTAAGTTGAAATGGTTCACAAATTATTTTTATAGACTATTGGAGAATGGGAGTCATAAAACTAATTGGGTGAAGTGATAGTTTATGAAAATTTGTAATGACCTCTAATAGAATGTTGGTAATCAAACACATTTCTAATTATTTTTTATGCATTCACATGTA
The DNA here is from genome assembly GCA_963277665.1 of Viscum album. Classification (NCBI taxonomy): domain Eukaryota; kingdom Viridiplantae; phylum Streptophyta; class Magnoliopsida; order Santalales; family Viscaceae; genus Viscum; species Viscum album. The sequence goes on along the minus strand of OY728125.1, from coordinate 408,530,884 downwards.
TTGAGTAAACAAATAAGAAAGAATCAAATCTAGGTTGAAATATTAACTCATTAATAAGTGGATTTTTTTTCTAGGTAATGAAGATAAAAAACCTTTTTTACGAATCTGGATAATTAGTGTCTATAAAGATAGATAGTGGTAGAGATATGGTGGATGACCAAAAACATACCTAATTACAATGGTATTCATTAGATGGAATGAAAGTTGAAATGGTTCACATATGACTACTGAAGACCTTTGGAGAATGGGAGTTATACAAAATAATTGGGTGAATTGATAGTTTATAATAATTCGTAATGGAATGTACTGGAATATTGGTAATAAAACACATTAACAATTCTTGTTTATTATTTCACATGAACAGAAAAAAAAGCAAGAATCAATGATAACTAGAAATATTAATGCATGAATAAGGATTTTTTTTTTCAGGAAATAAAGATATAACACCTTCTTCATGGATCTTGATCATCAGTGTCTATAAATATAGAGAGTGGTAGAGGTATGGTGGATGACTGAAAACATACTTGATGTTAGATAAATAGGTTTAAATGGATTACTTAAAAGAGGAGAAAAATCTTACAGATTAGTTAGGAATGATAACATACCTGATGCCAGATGCGTCCTGAAATGGTTGAATCTACATCAATGGTCAATGTTTAGGTGTCATTGAGATATATGAATGAAAAGAAAGATTGTTTTTCAAAGGAAATCAAAGGTTTCGATGGTGAAGAAGCAGTGGGATGTGAGCACGAAGGAGTTAAAACCTTAGATTGGGGAGACTGAATGGAGAAGCTAGTTTAAGGAGACTGAATGTAGAATCTTAGGAATCCATAGATTGGTGATACCACAGGAGGTAACGTCAATGTATCAAGAAGCAGCAGAAAACCTAGAATTGGGAGACTGATGAATGTGAACACGACAGACAAACAGGAAGGAAAATTTTTGGAGCATGGAAAAAATGGGATTGGGGATATAGAATTTGCAATGGGTAGAGTGGTTAATTTAAAGGAAAATAGAAATAAGGTTATGGGACAGGGAATGGAGGTTCTCAGTTGGTGACATGTGTCCAGTAACATGCCAACATTCGTATATATATAGATAATATCACCCTATGATTAAAACCATTAAAAATTATTATCACTGAGACCTTTAAGAAAACTATCTTGAACAACCTCATCTAGTGAGTATTTATAGTTAGTCTTTTTATCCTTTTACAACTCACATTACTCCTTCGATGACTTGATAATGAAATCCAAAATATGTTTTATGAAATTAGCAAAAATGTGGTGGATACAACCCTTTTTAGGAAGTATCCACTATCTCCTTTAATGTGTCCTTAACATGGTGTAAGAACCAAGATTATCACATGAGGATTGGTTACTTAAATTTATAGTTTAAACCTTTATATTTATCTACATGGAAGATCTTAAGGTTTTTGGGAAGGTTTCGGGAGTGTCAAGAGCTTATTTAGATACTATAGCTCCATATTTTGGGGAAAATAAGTGAGTCACATAGTTGGGACATAGTTATTAGTAATCATACGACCTAAAGAGGGTGGTGGAAAATTTGAGAAACCATGTAATCCAATCCACATGACCACACATAGAATTTTAGACAACAAATAGAGAGGATATACATGGTGTGGGTATTGTTTGGAAAACTGTGTAAAAACTGTGCTAGGGGTTATTCCTCATGGACAGTGAAGGAAAACAGTTGGTGCATTGATTGGATAACTATGTGGGCCAACTATGTTCCCTCTTAAAACATGTTAACATTACACCCCCTATTTATTTAATACTTCTTCCCCATTTTCTTCCCCCAAACTACATAATACATTCCCACATCTGAATATCCTCCCTCTTCTCTTTCTAGGATTTTATCATACTCCCTTATTAGATAATGGAATCAAGTTTCATTCATAATAATGGATTTTTATCAGTAATATATTCATCTTCTTGAACCATTTCTTTATTTATCTCTCTATATGAATTGAAATTTTCTTATTAGCTAAAATTCCCAATTTTCATGGCATTTGTCTATTTCTTATATTTTCCCATTCTAGATGAATTAGAGTCTAATACTGGATGAGGATTTATCTACCAATTTAATGTAGGTTTTCGAGTACATTCCCCTAAATGTATAGTCATTTTATATCAAATTCCTTGTTTCTGCAAGTCACACCTTTTGTGTGTTTCCTTAAAAATATAAATATTCTCAATTAAATTGTTAGAAATGTTATAAATTTTCCCATATGTTGTTTTTATTGTTGGATTTTTTCTTCCTTTAATAGATCCACCCCCTTGGGTGTAATCATTTTTTCCTTTGATTTTTCAAATTTCCTTGTGAACCAAACCACCCTCTATGGGGGATCAACATGATTTTAATGAAATAGAATGGAATGGTATAACTATGTCATATGAAATTTATATAAATTTTGATTTATTCTGTCAACTAATAAAATGCATAATTGATTATTAATATTATTATTACTTGTTCATGAATAATGGTTTTTAGTCTTGGATAAGGCTAGTATTTGACATGATGTTTCGCACTCCCTTGATGTGTGATGTTGAACATGATGTTTTACATTACTTATTTGGACATTATACATGATGATTCACATTACCCTAGATGATGTTGAACCTTGAATTTTATATTCCTCATTGGGATGATGGATATGATGAAATCAATATCCTTTATTTAATTCTTGGGTTGATTGCTTTATCTACTGCAAGAGACTCTTATGATTAGACATGGATTCCTTAGTTATAAATTAGTTCCTTGCTAGTACTATGTATGTATATATATATTCCTATACATGTAATCACATATATAGTAGATATATACATACATATTTATATACATATATACCTATCTACATTTCTGCTTCATATTTTCTATACCTTCACAACGCTCATTTCATTTCACTATCTGGATTATTTTAAACACCATTAGTGGTTACCTAATGGGTTTATCTCACACCCTGTTCGGGCCACTGATTGGTACCCAAACAAACTTCATGGATATAGGTAGGGACAAAGAGAAGAATCCAGATATGGACACCTGATTTTCTATGCTAGGATAGAGTATAAGGGTAGATGACCAATCTTAGACTCACGATTCTATTGGATATTTATTATGATTTTTTTCATTACTATTCAGATTGGTGAATATACATGTTTCTATATATCCCATGGACTTCCATTTTGTATTAAATCATTAAATGACATATTTTTTGGTACATGATACTGATGAAAATGTATCTAGATGATTTATTATGCTTTTTTAGTTCATTTATTATACTATATCTGTTGCTTATTGTAATTATATAATTTTGTTCTACACTTTGATCATGACGTTATATTCTCCCCACCATGCCATTATAAAACCTCGCTAATAGACCTCATGCTCTGGTATATGGGGAGGAATGCTTGAGGTCGTCTAACCAATTGGATTAGGTAACTTAAGAGTGAACTGGGGTCAGGAAATCACAATGTTATATCAGTGCTTTCTTCCCTTCTGTCTTACTGTTTTGGTTAGTAGACATGATACTACGAATGTGTCAGAATTTGGTAATGAGCCTATATAAAATAGTAGCTAACCCACATACAGGGAAAGATCAAAATTACCTACGATGTGACATGTTGTTCTAGATTATCCCTATTATATTTGTATTGGTTTCACCATTGGGTGATGCACACGATTTGTGGCATTGATTATTACAGACTCTTTTTTACCCTTGGACTGGTACGGAAAAGAGGTATTGATTATGAATCTTTATAGGTACATAAGGATTAAAATATCATACATATTCCACTCTATATTTATTTTAATGTCTACATTTCCTATAACATGTCGAAGTGACTTGATTGATATATCTGTTATCTGACCAATGCTTCTAAAGGGTAAAAACAATTGGATTAATTTAATATTATACATAATCATAAATGTTGTTTTCCAATATATCTTTATGGTATAAAATTAATTAACCAATTATGGAATATTTCACCCATGGACTATTGAACACACGGGCTTAAATGTTAGTGGTTTAAATTAAATGGAAGCCAGTTGAAATTTAAAAATCATTACCACATATATAAATTTTGAATTTTCTTCCATATAATTAGACCATAATAAAAGACTAATTATAGTTATAGGATGTGGGAATTTAAACTTAAAAAGCACAGGACTTTATAAGTGGGGATTGGTAACTCATCAAAATAGACTATAAAAACTATATATATATATAAACCGCTAAATTTTCAATAAAATGGTTTCCATTAAATTTTGATGTTAATTTCAACTTAAAGGGTTTTTCCTCTAAAAAAACAATTGAAACTTCATATACCAGAACCTCTAAAATTATATATGAGACTTTGAACATGACATAACCTTGTTAGTGGGTAGTAGGGAGTATATTATGTGATCCTTCATGATCTTCTATGACACCTAGACCTGAATTTAAGAGCAGGAAGATGGTGTTAATTCATATATAAGAAGGATATGCACATGTCCTAATTATTTATCCTTGATCATTTTGTTATATAATTCCATTATGAGGATCATTTTTAGAAATTGTATAAATATTCCACCTTGTTGGCCTTAGGTCAAGTGGATGGAAGGTGGTGATGACCATGCTCTAAAGGTGGCGGTCCTTGAGCCACTAGTATTACCTCTTATAGTGTCACTTGAGGCACATTATACTATTCTTTAACTTGGTGATGATGATCAGTTTTGAGAGGGTTTTATACAATTAATGTATTCTATACAGGGAGGTCTTTGATCTACCCTATATATGGTATAGTTGACTTGAGACTTTTAGTAACAACACCAACATACATTCTCAACGGATAGTATCCCCTAGCCTACTGAGTCATATCTAGAGGCCATGTTACCTATATTCGATCACTTGGAGATTACTCTATTAAGGAGGATCAACCTTACAACTAACATGTTAGGGTATTCTTCCAAGAGATGGTGGGACATTTTCACCAAAGCTGGTTATCATTAAGATATGGTATGGACAGATATCTGGATAGTCTTATATGACTAATTTTTACAAAACAAAATTGAGAGTTTGAGTGGGCTATGAAATTTATACACATACACTAGGTTGATATGTCCATAATGAAGTATTCAGCTCATTTCATAGAGCATAAATGTTTTGAACCGACTCATTCTGGTGATGAGATAAAGAAAGGAATATGGTTTAAGGATGGTCTCATGTATGCTATTGGATCTCAAGTAATCATTTATTGGTTGAATACTATTTCATAGATAGTGAACAATGCGCTCATCATTGAGCATAACTTGAGGGGATTTAATGGTGTGGGCCAAGATGGACTAACACTGAGATAGAAGAGAATATCATCTAGAAGATAAAATTATCATATTGAGTCTTCTCACAGGAGTGGTGGTAGCCATATAACACACACTCATAGTTATTTGATATTCCACCAGTGTGAAAATCCATTCCATATGACGTCGCAATACAATAGTGATTTAGTTGAGTTCAAAGCCTACGGTGAGATGGGTCATCATAGGAAATTATGTTGGAATTTTCTTGTACTTCCTAATGAGCAAGAATCTACACTGACCACACATTTGGGTGTAGGAACAGTTTATCCACATCAGGCAAGAAGCTGGAGTACTACTGGTCAATCAGGCCAAGGAGGTGGACATGGTCATGGGTACTAGTCTTATGAGATAAAACACCATCATAGCAGGACTACTTAGTATAGACGGGCTATATCTTAGGGTCATGTATCAGGCCAACTACATGTAGTAAATCCGATATCATAAGGTCATAGTTCTAAGACATCAATAGAATGAGGTTTGATTTTTGTAGCCTCTACATTAGTGTCTACATTATTTGACATAGGTGTTTCACATTCTTTTATCTATGTGATAATTATTGAATGTTTGGCCCTTTTTATTGAGTACTCCATGTAACACCCATAGTATTTAAAAATAAATTTAATATAGAATAAAATGCATGCAATACTGAGTCTCTGTGAAACAACACTTTGTTATTTAAAGGAGATAGTTATAACCTAGACGTTAAACATACTTTTTCTACTTCTATGAATAGAATTTCACAAAAAGGACATTAAAAGATGTGATCATTAAGATATTTAGAGTCTAATAAGATCAACTTAACTTTTCGTGAATAGTTTCCTGACCCTTTGGAATAATAATTTTACCCTTATGAATAGTAATACAACCCTTATGAATAGTATATCTGCCAAATGAATAGTAACATCACCCATGAATGTATAAATAAATGTTATCCATATTATAAGAGACAATATTATCATAGTATATTTAAATAAATTTTTTTTTTAAAAAAATTATTAATTAAGTCATAAATATTTAATTACAATATGATATTAAATTTAAAAATTTAAATGATAATTTATTTTCATAAAATGTAATCATAAAATATTATTTTATTGTATTATGGTTATAATATAATGATACCTTGATTAATTTTTCCTGGTATTATAAAATCAGTTATAGTTTTAAAATTGCTATTTTTTGAATAAATTATGATTTTATTTAAAAAATAAATTTATCATATTTAGGAAATTATTTTGATAAAATGGAGGTCATTTTTCAATTATACACATAGAAAAATGGTTATCATGAATTTGGTATTTTTCTAAAATACATTAATTTTTTGTGAATAGTGAAATATGGTAATTTAAAAAATAAGCTAAATACATGAATTATTGAGTCATGGATGATGTTTTACTGAGGTTACCACCCTTGGTTCAAACTCAGATGCACTAATTACTGTATTTATCCACAAAAACCAACACTATTTCATGTCCTGAAAAAAATAATAAATTAATGATTAAAATAATGGAAACCCCCCAATCCTCCACTATAAATACCACCGCTCACCCACTCTTATCCACACACCTCTCAAGCTTTGAGCATTGTCCAAATTCTACCCAGTCCTATTCCCAAGACTCTTCCCCACATCCAAGACCTACCGGTCTCACAAAATGGCCAAAACCAAGAGCCTTAAAGAGGATCTCAAGTTGAAGTTATCAAAATGATGTTTAAACACATTTGAAGTAAGACAAACCTGGGGTAAGGGAATTCTTTAACTAATTTCCATTCAATGGGTTAACCTTATTCTTCATTAATTATATGGTACTAAGATTATTTGTTTAATGAAGTTTTTTATATTATGTTTTCTTTTATAGAATTATAGTGTATAAACACATTCCTTTCATTAAATTAGTTCTCACTTCATTTATATGATATTTGTAAGGGACTTTTCTTTTAAAATATTCTATTAAACTTATATTTTTATAAAATAGAAAATGGATGTTTTTATGAAATTATTCTTCTTTTATGTTATGGTTCTTGGGAATTTTTTATGATGAATTTTGGAACCTATATCTCCCTTAATAAATTGGGTATGTTTAATTTTGAGGTTTACTATATGGTTACTCCAAGTGTAACTACAATGGTTACACTATAAGGTATCCATGATAATTATATTGTAAGGTTGGAATGAGGGATAAAAATCATAAGGTATCCATAAGGGTTATAATATTAAGAAAGTAATTCCCCAAGAAAACTATAAGTTTTATTTATGAATTTTATTTTTTAATGAAAATCACATGTTTCAAAAAGTTAGTACATGATACATTATGGGTGAGAAGTATGTATTTCATAAATGATTTCACGTGTTTATAAGTAAGCATGGGAAAATGTTTTCTATCATTATTTTTATATCTCTTACTAAGATTTTTGTACTCATCCGAAGTTTCAAAATGTTTTTCTCAATGTTTAAGAATGGGTAAGAGAAAAAGATAATCCAAGATGAATGTTTTGAAGATTTTTTAGGAAAATATTTCACGTTTTTATTATCAAATTTTCTATTTTGAAAAAAATGGTTATTGTTTAAAGTTTTACTCACATTGTATGCTTATGGTTTTATATGTACGAATTATGTACTGAATTTATAAAACTCTAAACTAAAAGATCATTGTGAATGTAAAGAAGATAATTATAAAGGAATTTAATAGATTATGTAATGTTTAAGGCTGGGTCCTTATAGTTGGTATCAAAGCACGGTTTAGAAAACATTAGGAGTTAGGATGATGTTACTAGAATACCGTAATTATTTTTATCTTATGTTGAAATGATATAGAATTTGAATATTACCATATTGATTCATCAAAGATATGTCTGTTCAGAATGGTTTTCCACATTTGAAATAGGAAAGCTAAAGTAGAAAGTCACCGAGAGGTGGATATCTTTCTGAATCCATAACCTTGAATGTTGGAAATTGTAATAGAATAGTTTTTGAAAGTAATGAATCAGTTGATATAGGCAATAAATGGTGGAGTAATCCATGAAAGAGAAAAACCAGATCTACCACAAAGAAACATGACTACAGTGGAACATTTTATGAGGTAACACCCTCCTACCTTCAGTGGATCTTCTAAACTAGTGACAGATAAAAGATGGATTAAATCCCTTAAAAATATATTTGATGTCATAATGTGTTTAGATAATCAAAAGGTTAGTCTTTCTATTTATCATTTTGAAAGTGAATCTTACTAGTGGTGGTCAATGATCAAGAATATTGGGGATATCGAGGATATTGATGCCTTGTAATAGGATGAATTTAAGAATATATTCCTTGAAATATATTTTCCTTAGGTGGTTAGAATTATGATGGAAAATAAATTACTTGAATTGAATAAAAAAAGTATTTAGTGGTTGTGTATAAAGAAAAAATTATGTAACTTCAAAGGTAAGTTCCAAATCTTATTTTGGATCTTGATTGAAAAATCAATTGTTTTTATTTAGGATTGAAGCCAAGATATCGAAGGGCATTGGATTCTTGTGAATTCAAAAGTTATGAGAAACTTTTATGATGTTCTATGAGGGTAGAAATGTATTTTGTTGATGATTACATGTACTTTAAAAACATTAAGAAGAATATGTCTAGATAGCAATTGGTGGGTCAGAATCAATCAAATAAATATCAATGTAAGAAATTTCAGTTTCCAGTTTGTGAAAAGTGTGGTAAAAAGCACCTTGGGAATGACATACTAAAACAAGGAAGTGTTTATGATGTAATATTTTTAGAAATATGGCCCAATATTATAATGAAAATGATCCCTATATAAATTGTAATAATGATATTATAACATTTTTAAAATGTGGTGGGACGGTTCATTATGAAAATAATTTCCAAAAGAAAGATCTGAATGATGGAAATAAGATGGATTACAATGTAGAGGCCCGAAGCCTGACGTACATTGACATTACATTACAATTGCGGAATACTTAGTACATAACAAAAACACACACACAAGGATCGTAATATTTTAGTGTCTTTGGAAACTCGGAGTATAATATTCTAATCCTGGTGAAAGATCTTCGACATCTCCCATAAAGATATTCCTTTTTTTTATACCTAAAACCTTTATTTATATCCTGGGGAAATGAAAACATAAAAGGGTGAGCTCAAATGCTCAGTAAGGGTAAACAAAAGAAATATCAATCATATCATATACATAAGCACATAACTTTCGGAAATCTTAACCTGTAATGAGATCATAATTTCATAACCTGGGATAACTCATGGCAGTGAAATGTAATCACAATAGTCATAACTTAAAAAATTAAACTTTGTTGCATATGCACATAATCATAGAGAACCATTTCTTGTTAGTCAAGACTCATTTCCAAGACTATCTTAGTGGACAAAGTCCCTTTCTAAACCGAGTCACCCTCGTTTCAGTCCTATTTCACTGAACCGGTATAACCTACCATTCCAGCCATGTCTATCTCATGAGATATAAAATCTTTACCCAATGCATTGGAGGGAGGTATAGGTCCCACCCATCTCATAATGAATCCTTTCTTATGTGTGCCACATAATCATAAATCATACATCATCACATAACACATGTAACAAAAATGGGATTCTTGAAACATCATGACATCATAAAACAAATCATATAAGGTAAATGACTTCATAAAAATAATTCCATCAAAACATAATCAAATCAATGTAATAATAGGGATAAAAACAGAACCCTATATTATCTTAGATGGAAAATAATTTTGATAAAACATTTTAACTCCATTCTTGAGGAAAATATCCTTTATACTTCAAATACATTTTTCCTCCCTTAACATGTCATACAATTTTAATCTAAAAGAAGTTGATTGAAAATAATCTTGAAAACTTTTAAAGGAATCTTCTTGGAAATAATGTTTTAAAAATCCATTCATGCCGTATAAGTTAAAAAAAACATTCTTTGTACTTTTGTCGGAAAAGTCAAAAAAGTACCTCGTACGAAAAACGACAAAAGATTCCTTTCATATCTTTTACTAAAAACCCACCGAAGGGTAAAATAGGATTTAAACAATTGTAGGTGAATGTAAATAATATTACATATTGGGGAAGCATGGATGTGGATGATAAAATACACCCTAGTAAATACTAAAGTATAAACAATCTCTGATAAAAATGAGATTGTGATATTTCCCTTACCTTAAGTCCGATTTGCTTCGTAAGTGTCCGAACCTCCTGTATAATGATTTAAATAATGTCATTAACTTATTACAGAATCATATTAATTGTTATGATATCATATATGGTTCACTTATGAATTTATATTACCCGTTTTTTTGTAAATTCCATGTTCTAGAAGCGTTTTGGGTAAAATCATTTCATTTATCATAGGTGTTTGGACTTTTTGTTCTTGACATTATTATTACTTATAACATGATTAAATTACTTCCAGAATATAAAACATGATTTATATATATATTCATTATATATATATATATAATAAATATATAAATGAAATGAAACACACCGTTTATGGAGACGGTAGTCCGTACGTACGCATTGACGCTGTTTTCCTTTCCTTATTTTCTTGAATGGAAGTAAGTAGATGACATACATATATACATAAATCCAGTAGCTTTATAATTTCATATATTTCATTATTATTTCTTATATATACTTTATAATCATTCTTAAATGGTTAACATTGAGAATGAATCTCATTGCGTCGTGGAGACGGTAGTCCGTACGTACGCACGAGCAATGATATCGTTCCCATGGTCGTGGAATTGTGTTGAAGTGTATGTATACTATTTCAGTATCAATATAACTCTATAATAATCATATATAGTTACCCCTTACACCATTATACCCATCCAATTAAGGTGGTGGCGGAAAATAGATTACACCACGGCGTGGAGACGGTATTCCGTACGTACGCACGCGCGGTGATTTCCTTTTTCCGTAGGATGGATAGAAGGTTAATTATAGTTGTTTCATATTTATAATAACATATCAGTATATAATAAATACTGCTGTTATTACTTTATCATGAAACAACTAAAGAAGAAGAATTTGAAGAAGAAAGAAATTGAAAAAGATCGGTAATGGATATTACCTCTTCTTTGAAACGCCTCTTTGAATCCTCCACTTAGGGAACTAAGATTGGTCTTTGAAGAAGACCAGGACCTCTAGGATTATTCTAGGGAAGTGTAGAAGGGATTTTGGCAAGGGTTGGCCGATCTTGAGTGTTCAAATTGGTGTGAGGAGGAGGGGGAGGAGGTGCCCTTTTATAAGGAAGGAGAGGGGCACCTTAGGAATATCTCAAAATATTATTTTATATTAAAGTCAAAATCGGTTTATAATGGTTCCAAAGGGACTTCTTTCGAAGGTAAAGTGGGGATGGGTCGAACTCCTATCAACCAATAGGATTTAGACATGTTTAGGTTATTATTTTAACCTTATCAATTAGATTTAACTCTAAGTTAAATAATTTAACTTTTACCGTGACTTTTTTGTTTTCTTACACTATATGGCTAATACACTTACTATAACATGCCAAAAGAACTCCAAGTTGTTTATTATTAATATATATATCCTTATCTAAGTCATTTGGCCGAACCGTATATTTTTAGGAATAAAATAACAATTAATAATATAATATTTGATTTAAAAACTATTTTGTGTCAATTTTGACACTATTTGATATATGATTTTTGTGAAAGTCATAACAGAATTATATGTTCGAACCAAGTTTATTAAATCAACACTAATATATCATAGTAACCTAGAAAATTAGTGGAATTCATAAAAAGTCTCAAATTACATTTATTTGGGCATTTATAACATCAATTATGTTAACATTTCCTTAAAAGGGTAATTACTGCATCATCGTTGTGTCATAAATAAATTAATTTATATAATGTCTAAAAATTATAAATAAAATATAATTATGTAGGAAATATTTTTAGCTTTCTAATTAATATCTATAGTCGAATTTCTATTATGTATAACCCCATATTAAAAATGTTTTAGTTATTAAACTTTGATTTTAACTATTTTAACTATTCATTAAATAAAATAATATTAAATGTCATAATCTAATCCAAGTGGACCTAAATGGTCATATTATATTCATAAGGTTGTTTTTGGTCTAATTACACTTATCCAATATAATTAGGACATGTGTTAGGGTAATAGTAATATCATATTTACCCTTAGTTACCCTATTTACTATTAACCGTGGTAAAAAAAGTAAAAAGTTACTATTCACCAAAAAATTATTTTTATCTCATTGAACCAAATTTTACTTACTGATATCAACCGTGTCTGTTGAATTTTCGAAATTCCATTCACAGAAGCGGTAAAATTAAGTTTTATGCAAAATTCAGTTTTTAACCTACCACTTAGTGGTTTCACTATTCATCAAAAATTGAAAGTTTTCAGAAAAATACTAAAAATTAAGCCTAAGCTATATTTGATATTATTAACTCAAAAATGATTTATATTTTACCAAATTTAAAACATATCAGTTGCATTAATTAATTTAAATATTAATTCCCGTCGTTAAAACAAATAGCGTGTTCTTAAGAGATAATAACTATCAAAAGATTGACACTTGTTTATGTCTGGTTTAAATGTGAAATTACATCCAATGACCAAAATTGTATTAAATTGTAAAAATATATTCTAAATATACTTTCAAACCACTCAGACTAATAATTTATCACTATTAATTATTTCAATTGAAAAAGTTGTTTTTAATTAAAATTTAGTACTTTTCACTATTCATCAAAATATGAAAGTTATCCGAAAATCACCAAAATTTCACCATAAGCTAATTTCAATATTACGAATCCAAAAATTAATTCCATTTTGAAAAATAAAATTTACAAAATTTGAAAAAGTGGTTATTACTATTCATAACGGCTAGTTTTAATAATATTTTAATAGCATATTGTTGTTTAGTGAAACTCGTTATTGCATACTACACACGCTTTCGAGGAAGGTCGTGATTGCGTGTAATGCAAGGCAAGTCAAGGATGTGTGTTTTGCAAGCTCCTTTTAGTGTAGCGTACAACACAAGACATTAGTGAAATTAAAAACAATTTTTTCATAAAATCTTGGGCTGTTACATACAAGAAGAAAGTTATAGTGATATCCTTTGTGACAACGTTAATAGATTTCAGTCCATGCAATGAAGTGGTATCAGGTACTTTATTTGTTTACTCATATTTTTCTATTGTATTTTTTGATATAGGGGCTACACATTCCCTTATTTGTTATAATTTTTCTGGTAAATTGGGAATTTCACCTTAAGAAATGAGACCAGAACTTATGGTCAAAATAGATGTGAAAACATTACCGGGAAAAGGAATTATAAGAATCTTCCTGTTGTTATATTTGGAAATAGATTACCTGAAAACCTTATTTTTTTCCCTTAGTAGAGTTTTATTTCATTTTGGGTATGAATTGTCTTTCTATTAATCATGTAAAAATTGATTGTAGAGATAAAGAAGTTTTTTAGAAAGAGTTTCATTTTGTATACAAGAATAAATCCATACAATTGATAACATTTTAGGAAGATGAGAAACAATTAAAATATGTAAATGAATGTTATCTTACTCATATTGTTGGAAATAAGGGAACTATTTAGATTAATGATGTGAAAGTGGTAAATGATTACCTAGACGTTTTTCCTAATGATTTTACCAGTGTAATACATAATCAATAAGTTGAATTTACTATTGACTTAGTTCATTATGCTAAGACAATTTTAAAAACACCTTATTAAATGGATCAAGTGAACATTCTTGAATTAAAAAAATCAATTGTAGGAGTTTCTCGATAAAGGCTTCATTCGTCCTAGAACTTCAGTAAGGGGTGATCCTATTTTGTTTGTAAAGAAATATGGTTTCATGAGAATTTTCATTAATTATAATGTTTTTTATAAAATTACTATTAAGAATAAGTATACTTTGCCTCATATTGATGGCTTGTTTGATTAGCTTTAGAGAGCTCATTATATTTTAAAAATTGACTTGAGATCCAGGCACAATCAGCTGAACGTGATGTAAGATAAAATCTAGAAAACATCTTTTCGTACTAGATATTGGAATTATGTGTTTTTTTATTCCCTCTGGTCTAAAAAATTCCCCTATAGTATTCATAGATCTTATAAATAGAATATCTATGAATATTTTGATATGTTTTTTGATATTTTTATTGATTTTTTTTGGTATTTTCAAAAAGTTATGAGGATCATGAAAAACATTTAAGGATTGTATTCTAGACTCTCAAAGAAAAGAAGTTATATGGAAAATTTAACAAATGTGATTTTGGTTGTAACTGATTTATTTTCTTGGGAACATTGTAAATAAGGATAGAATAATAGTTTATCCTGCAAAAATAAAAGTGTTTAATGAAAGGAAAAGTCATAAAACTATTAAAAATATTCATAGTTTTATTGTATTATCCGATTCTTACAAATAGTTTTTTTAAAAAAAATCATAGTAATATTGACAGCTAACTAAGTTAATAAAAAATGTTTTAAATTTATTTGGAACGAAGAATGTGATGTTTGTTTTTAGGAACATAATAAGAGAATAGTGAATGATACAGTTTTAGTCATTCCTTCTAGAAATCGCGAGTTTTTCATCTATAATGAAGCTTCATTGAAGGGACTTGGTTGTGTTTTGATGCAGAATGATCTAGTAATTTCTTATGCTTCAAGACAATTGAAGCATCATGAGTTAAATTACCTCACACATGATTTGGAATTATCATATGTGGTTTTATATTTGAAAACATAGAGGCATCATTTATACATATCCAAATGTGAAATATATACTAACAATAAATGTTTGAAGTATATATTTACACAAAAGAAATTAAACATGAGAAATAAAATATTGATTGAACTAATAATGGATTATGATTTCATGATCAATTACCATACTGGAATAGAAAAAAAGTGGCTGATACCTTGATTCGAAAACATCATTAATCATTAACCATGTTATGTTTGGAACATGACCCCTTGATTAATTATTTGATGAATTTTTTATTCGATGTTGTTGTTGTAGGAAATTATTCTACTTTGTTTCATGTTTCAGTGCATTAATCTCTAACAAACAAAATTAAGTAAGCACAGAAGGAATATAGTGAGATACAAAAAAAGTATAATTGGTTAAAATAGGTAAGTTTTTAGAATTTAACATTGATAAATATTATGTTTTATGATTTGGAAAAAGATTATATGTGCCTTTTTATTCCCAACTAAAGAAAGAATTTTTTGGTGAAGCTCATAGTTCTCCATTTTAGTTCACCCTAGTATCAAAAAGATGTACAGAGACCATTGAGAGTATTACTTGTGTGATATAATGAAAATTAATATTGATGATTTTACTATGAAATGTTTGACATATCAATAGGTTAAAGCAGAGAGGTAGTTACCACAGGGGATGCTTTATCCTTTTCTAGTGCTAGTGGCAATGGAAAAATATATCTATGGACTTTATGGTTTGACTACCAAATACTTCTCAAGGTAACAATGAAATTTGGGTTATTATTTACGGACTAACTAAATCTTCACATTTTATTCCTATTAGAGATACTATTTATTTGTATTAGCTTTCTCTAATTTACCTATAAGAGATTTTTAGGTTACATGGAGTTCCTCAATCCATTGTATCTGACCGAGATCCCAGGTTCAGTTATAACTTTTGGAAAGGCCTTTAGAAGTTTTTAGGCATAGAATTAAAATTTAGAACAACCTTTCATCATAAATATCATGGAAAATAATATTGAATAATTTATACATTGGAGGATATTCTTCAAGCATGTTCAATGGACAACCAGGGAAAGTAGGATCATCATATTTTTTTAATTTATTTTTCTTATAATAACAGTTTTCATTCTAGTATACAGATGGAAAATTTTGAGGTATGATATGGGAAGTAGTATCGAACTCTAGATTTTTGGGATGAAGTCAGGTGAAGGAAGTTTATGGGACCATAATTAGTAGAGTAAGTGGATGAGAAAGTGAATATTATCCATAAACACATGAGGAAATCTTAGAGTAGGAAGAAACGTTATGCAGATAACAGGAGAAAATACTTTTCTTTCAAGGTTGATGATCATTTTTTTCATAGAATCACACTGTGGAAAAGTGTTATGCATTTTTGTATGAATAGAAAGATAAGTCCATGGTTTATTAGACATTATGAAATCCTAGAGAGAGTTATATCAGTCACTAACTGAGTAGCTTTTCCATCGAGTTTATCTCACGTAAACAATGTTTTTTCATGTTTTGATGTTGAGATAGTATGTGCTAGATTCGTCTAATGATTTGATCCTAAAAGTAGTTCATCTATAAGAGAACATATGTTATAAAGAGAAACTTATTCAGATTCTTTAGCATAGAGAGAAAGTATTACAAAATAAGTTAATTCAAAAGGTTAAGGTTATTTGGAGAAACCACATGGTTGAACATGCAACATGGGAATCTAAAAATGCTATGAGGGAAAGGAACCCTCAATTATTTAATAAGTAAATAAAAAATATAAAGGCCATATTTTATATAATGTGTGGGAAATGTATCACCCCAATTATTTACAAATAAATTTAATGTAGAAGAATTGTATACAACACTGAGTCTCTGTGAAACAACACATTCTAAGTTAAAGGATATAGTTATAACCTAACTGTTAAAAATAAATTTTCAACTTCTATGAATTGAATTTCAAAAAAAGTTCATACACAGTTTTGATTACTAGGGTATTTAGAATCTTATTATATTAACTTAATTTTTTCTGAATATTAAATTGAACCTTTATAATAGTAATGTTACCCTTATGAATAGTAATATGACCCTTATGAATTTTAAATCTACCAAATGAATTGTAACCTCACCCATGAATATATAAATAAAATTTAGGCATACTATAAGTTACAATATGATCATAGAATAAGTAAATAAACATTTTTTTTAAATTATTAATTAAGTCATAAATATTTAATTACAATTTTTTTCTAAATTTAATATTTTAACTGAAAATGAATTTTCATAAAATGTAATTATAAATTATTTTTTATTGTATTATGGTTATAATATATTGAGACATTGATTAATTTAAAGGGTGTTATAGAATCAGTTATTGTTTTAAAATTGTTATTTTTTTAATAAATTATGATTTTATTTAAAAATTAAATTTCTCATATTTATAAAATTATTTTGATAAAATGGAGTTCATTTTTAAATTATACACGTTGAAAATGGTTGGTGTAAATTATGGTTTTTTTTGAAATACTTGATTCATTTGTGAATAGTGAAATATGATAATTTATGAAATAAGCTAAATACAAGAATTATTGAGTCATGGATGATGTTCTAATGAGGTAAGAACTCTTGGTTCGAACTCAAATACACTAATTACTCTATTTAGTCACAAGAACCAATACTATTGCTTGTATTGAGAAAAATAACAAAATAATGATTAAAATAATGGAAAAACCTAACCTCTCTGCCACTATGAATACCACCCCTCACCCCATCTTCTACACACACCTCTCAAGCTTTTAGATTTTTCCAAATTTTATCCAATCCTCTTCCTAAGATTCTTCCTCATGTGCAAGGCCTTATGGTCTCACTAAAAGGAAAAAACTAAGGTCCTTAAGGAGGATCTCATGGATAAGTGATCAAGAGGAGGTTTAAAATATTTGGTGTTAGACGAACATGAGGTAAAAGGATTATTAACCCAATTTAAATTATTTGGGTTAACATTATACTTCATTAATTATGTGGTACTAAGATTATTTTTGTGATTAATTTTGTTTATATTATGTTGTATTATATTTATTTATAGTGTATACACATATTCCTTGCATTCAAATAGTTCTCACTTCATTTATATTAATTTGTAAGGGAATTTTCTATTCAAATCCCCGTTCTAAACATATATATTAATAAAATCCAAAAAAAATTATGCAATTATTCTTATTTTATGATTATTTTATAGTTCTTGGGTATTGTTTATTATTAACGATGGGACATATACCCCCCCTAAAGCGTTGAGTATGTTTAATTTGGAGGTCGTTCGTATGGTTAGTCCATGTGTAACTATGATGGTTACACTATAAGTTAGCTGTGAGTGTAAAACCACAAGATTCTACGGTATTCTTCTCTTTGAATAATACAGTAGCGTGTGTGGTACGCAACTTCAAGTTCTAACACACACCACAACCAATCAAACTAGCTGTTATTGAATAGTAATACTCACTTTTCGAAATTTTATAAATTTTATCTTTCAAAATGGACTTCATTTTTGGATTTGGAATATCAAAATTATCTTAGGGTGAATTTTTGGTATTTTTCTGAAAACATTCAATTTTTGATGAATAGTGAAAAAACACTAAGTTATAGTTTAAAACCAAATTTTTATTTTAAATAATTATTTATTTTATTTAAATTTAATTAAGGAAAAAATGGATACATAATACCTATATTAGTTCAATGTAATTCATTGGAGTTAGTTTAGAATAATTTTAGATATATAAAAATATTATTGAACTTTTAACCGTCTTTTACCCACCTCCTAGGAGAATTTTGAAATTCACATAAAACATAATTTTACAGCTTCTGTGAGTGGAATTTCTAAAATCCAAGAGACACGGTTAATATCAAGGAGTAAAATTTGGTTTAATAAGATAAAAATAATTTTTTTTGAATAGTAACTTTTTTACTTTTATTTACCACGGTTAAAAGTAAATAGGATAATTAAGGGCTAAAATGATATTAATATTACCCTAACACATGTCCTAATTCTGTTGGATAAGTGTATCTCGAACAGAAACAACCTTAGGAATAAAGTATTATCATTTAGGTCCACTTGGATTAGATTGGGATATTTATTATTATTTAATTCAAAGAATAGTTAAAAGAGTTAAAATCAATGTTTAATTACTAAAAAAAATTTAATATAGGGTTATACATAAGATACATTCGATTATAAATATTAATTAGAAATTTACAATTATTACCTACATAATGGTATTTTATTTATTATTTTTAGACATTAAATAATTTAATTTATTTATGACAAAATGATGATGAAGTAATTACCATATTAATGAATGATTAAGATAATTGATATTATAAATACCCAAATAAATGTAATTTGAGACTTTTAATAAATTAAAATAATTTTCTATGTTAATATGAAATATTAGTATTGTTTATATAATTTTTTTTCTAAGTAATAATGCTATTAGGAATTTATCAAAAACAAAATACCCAATAGTGTCAAAATTGACATAAACACGTTTTTAAAATAAATATTATATTATTAATTGATGTTATATTCCTAGAAATCTAAGGTTAGGCCAAAGGACTTATATAATGATAGGTTTATTATTAAGGACCACTTGGGGGTCTCTTGGAGATATAAAGTATATTTATTAAGTATATAATATAAAAATACAAAGAGACATGGTAAATGTCAAACTATTTAACTAAGAGTTAAATATAAATGATAAGGTTAATATAGTGACCCAAACCCGTCTAAAATCTTTTGGATGAAATTATTTTTACCCATCCCCACATTAACCTTCAAATAATCCACTTTTTAGCTATTAGAAATTGAATATTAATTTATCATAAAATAATATTTCTATCTTTTCCAAAGGTGCCCCTCACCCCTCTTATAAAAGGGAACTCCCCCTTCTCTCTAATTCACACCATCGATGCCTTTTGGATCTGCCAATCCCTACCCAAATATTCTTTCAACTTACCTCAATTAAACCTAGAGGAATTAGTTTGATCAGAAAGCCAACCTAAGGATCCCTTTTGATCAAATCAAAAGGAAGAACCTGAAGAAGAGGTAATGTTTTCAACACCCTCTTTCAAGTTCCTTTATTCTTAAAATTATTCTTTATTTGTTATTACCATTCTAAAATAATAAATCCAGTATCTTCTATATACTGTAATGTTATTATAAATATTTTACAACCATATTCGGTATTCTATCCACCCTTTGAATGACATGTCAACATACGAGTGTACGTATGGATTACCGTCTCCACGTCGTGGTGTAATTATTATTCAAAACATTATTATTTGGATGGGTATAATAATGATGTGTAATTCATGTAAATAATAAATATAACATGATAATGATTCTGTATATATGATATAATATCCAATTATATATTATTTTAATATCAAAAGCATGATATTGTCGCTCATGCGTACGTACAGACTACCGTCTCCACGAACGCGATGAGATTAATTTCCCATCGTATCCATTCAAGTATAATTCTCATTTGATTATTAAAAATAATGTTTAAGGACATGATATCATTCTGGATATGAATAATATACATCCTATGGATAAAAAACACGGCCTCTGTAACAAAACATATAAAAGAGAACGAGTAAGTGAACACCCGAAACGACGATAATACTAAAATATTATTAACAAAGCAATGGTAAAAGATCATATATTATATCATATTAATGTATATGATTCCTGTATATTTTAATAACAATTATTTCACCATTATATATGAGGTTAACCTACCCTCAACCAAGGAATGGTAAAAGTTAAGGGTTTATTTCACAATCTCTTCATTATCCGAGGTTATTTATACGTAATTATCTGCTGGGACCTCTTTATCATCCACATCCATGTTTCAAAAAAATTTATTTCGAATCATTATTACTATTTTACAAACTGTGTGTTAAAGTCATTTATACCCTTTTTTGACTTTTTATAATAAGTTTATAAAATAATCTTTCCTTTTTTTCCAAACAAGGTCCTTTTAAACCTTTTCGACAGAATTAAGGTAAGAATGTCTTTTTTAACTTATATGGCATGTGCGAATATTTTCTACCATTATAAAATCATCGAAGCTTCCCTTACAAGTTTATAATAATATTTTTAAAGTAAATGTTTTCTTTTATAATTATGTAACTTTTAAATGAATTAAAAAAAGAGATATTTCTCCCAAATAGTTTTGATTTCATCTATGTCAACATCCTTTGATGGATTTTAAGCTTAATTGAAGTTTATTTATTATGATACAAAACTTCCATATTTTATTGAAGGTTTTGTGATATGTTTGACCATGGATGTGTTATTTTTATACCATTCATGGTTTATGGATAATGTATTGACATTTCATATGCTTGTTTTAATACGAATGTTTATGTTATGTTTAAACCTATTCATATGAAGAATGCATTGGAATTAGTAAGTGACGGGTGGAGCCCGCTATAGCTCCTCGATGCATAAGTAGGTCTCATGAGACAGACTAGTGTCTTGGCATAAGGCCTTGACAAAATCTTATTTTTATTCCTAGCATAAGGCCTTGACTATGTGGTTATGATAGTGTGGTATTATGTATTCCTTCATTATGAAAGTGGTTATTGATATTTTATGTGATTATTCGACTAGTAGAATATCCATGTGAATATGTAAATAGAATTATTCCGTTTTATCTTTTCCATATTATGCTTAATTTCAAGTTTAAAAGGCTTTCGTTTTAGTTATACATTTCCTTAAATGTTTATGCTTATTTATGAAAGTTTTTGCTATATTGTTATCCTTACTGAGAATCTGAGCTCTCCCCTTTAAATGGTTTATTTTTCCCAAGATGTGAAAAAGTATTTTATGAATGAACTGTAGGGATAGTATAAGGGGATATGACTGTGGAGAGAAGATTTTGTTGTAGTTTTCACTTTATGACGTAATGTAAACTTTTTGAATATATCTATTGATTCCACGGCTACTAAACTAATCGGTCTTTCGAGACTTGATATTTTGCAATCATGCCAATTTTAAGTAATAATTCACCGACTCTAGGTAATTGGTGTCGGGGAGTTACAGTTGGTATCATAGGAAGTTTAGTTCAAACCTTGGAATCTAGATTTAGATAAACTCTGATTAGATCACATAGCCATAAGATAGACTTTGAGGATTAGTATTGAATGAATTCCTAGAGTTTTGGTATTGTAGAAATTTTGTGAGTTTTCTGAGAAATACATCCCTTTCTAGATACAAGAAGGTAGAGGCGGCTCTGGTACAGATGTACATAGGGGTAAAACCCAAAAACACCACTTTGAGCTAGACTCGAACAGAAATTGGTGCATGACAACAGGCCTTGCTGCACTCTTGGTTACGACACTCCTGGGGGATATGCTTTGGATAATTCTCATTTTCTTTACAAAACATTATGAAGGGTTTATGAGTATATATTTACTCAATGAATTTTTTATATGATTATGGATTATATCCATAAATAGTTCAATTTATGTTAAGTGTTTTACAAGTATGGAATTTTGTATTTTGATTCATAAAATGATCTAATTTATGCAATTGTTTAGAAATGGAACCTAGTGGGAGGAATGGAAACCATATCAATGCACGCACTCCGTGTAGGTATTTCCCTCCTGCTCAAGGAAATTATAGTGGAGCTGGTGATACAACTAGTGCTGATCAACTAATCACCGTACTGGGAAAACTCACTCAGGCTATTAATAATAACCTTACCCATATGGAGAACACTGATCCCCAGCATGGAGGATCAATGTTAGATCACTTCATGAGGAAACAACCACAAACATTCAATGGGAGTACAAATCCATTGTTAGTTGGGAAATGGATAAGTTCCCTAGAGAAAATATTTCAGAATTTCGGGAGTAGTGAAAGGGAAAAAGTTATCATGGTAGTTTACCGCCTCACTGGAGATGCTGATCAATGATGGCCATTGATTCAAAACACGAAGGAAGATAATGAAGTATCAAATATGGAATAGAGGGAGTTCAAAGATCTGTTTTTAGAAAAATACTTTCTTTGTGACCATCGAGCAGATATAGAAAGGCAATTTCTAAGTCTGAGAGAAAAGTTGGATGAGAATGTCGCAAAGTATGAGGCTAACATTACAAGGTCAGCAAGGTATGTTATAGATTATATACATAACACAAGAAGCAAGATTGATCATTTCATTGATGGGTTAAAACCATTTCTTCGTCGAGAATTCATCTCACAAACCTTTTCATTGTACAATGATATTGTCTCATGTGCTATAAAGACAGAAAAATAATTCCCTAAGTCTTATGACTTTAAAGGAAAGAAAGAGAAGAAGATATCTATTGATCAATCTAGGAATGGAAATAAGATGAAGAAGGGAAAAGTTTAATATCCATCCTGCAATAAATGTGGGAAGAAACACCCTGGTACTTTCTTGAAGGGAATGGAAGTCTGTTAAAAGTGTGGTGAAAAGGGCCATCAAGCTCGTGATTGCAAATGGAAGAAATGAGGTACCGATGTCCAATGCTACAACTTCACGGATATGGGACATTATGAAAATTAATTTCCTAAGTGTCAGGGGAAATTACTTCAGAAAAGGACAAGGGATCAAGGCCAAGCTTATGCTGTCATTACTACTGAGGTAGAAGCTCCGAAAGATGTGGTGGCAGGTAATTTAATGGTTTCCTCAAGTTTATCAAATGCATTATTTGATTCTGGATCATTGCATTGTTTCATATCTTCCCAGTTTGGTAAAAAAATTAGATATTTTCAATTTGATTTAACAAGGTAGTTGTAAGTTAACACTCTTAAGGGAAGTATCATTACTAAAAAGTTTTGTGGATCCATTCCCATTAGGGAATATAAACGTTCTTTATATGCGGCTCTCATCGTCATACTTATGATTGAGTTTGATATAATCCTTGGTATGGATTGGCTTTTAGACCATGATGAGAAGATTTATTGTAAGAAAAAGGAGGTTAAATTTTTTGATGATGATAATAAAGAACACCTTATCTTTAGAGCAGAATCGTCACCACCTGATTCTTTCCTAGATCCACCCCCAATATCTCAACGAAATACAATTATTAGGGAGGAAGAGAATAAAACATCTATGGTTAAGGAAAGGAATGTTCTAATATAGGATGTACCTATTGTGAGAGAATATGTTGATGTGTTTCCAGAAGATTTACCTAGACATCCTCTAGAACGAGAAATTAAGTTTTCCATTGATTTAATTCCTAGAACAATGCCTATATCTAAGACCCTTATAGAGTGGCCACTGTGGAATTAGTTGAACTAAAGAAAAAACTATAGGAATTTAGTAATAAAGGATTTATCAGCCCTAGTGTTTCTCCAAGGGGATCCCCTGTCCTTTTTGTTAAGAAGAAAGATGGATCTTTGAGGTTATGTATCGACTACAGGGAAATCAATGCTATAACAATAAAGAACAAGTATCCCTTACCTCGCATTGATGATTTATTTGACCAACTACATGGAGCTCAATACTTTTCAAAGATTGACCTTTGATCTGGATACCATCAGTTGTGTGTGAAGAAGGAAGACATTCTGAAGACAGCATTTCGAACTAGGTACAAGCATTACGAGTTTACAGTAATACCGTTTGGGATGACTAATGAACCCTATGTATTCATGTATTTAATGAATAGAGTTTTCAAGGAATATCTCGATGATTTGGTGGTGGTATTTATTGATGATATCTTGGTATACTCCAAAAGCAACGAAGATCATGAAAATCACTTGTGCATTATCCTGAATACTCTGAGAAGGCTTGAATTATATGGGAAGCTTAGTAAGTGTGAATTATGGCTTCATGAGATTTATTTTCGTGGACATATAGTCTCTAAAGATGGAATCTATGTTGATCCTTATAAGACCAAGGCAATCCAAGAATGTCCTGCACCGATGAGTATAACTAAGGTACACAATTTTATTAGCTTGCAGGGTATTATCAGTGTTTCATCGAGATCTTTGCTCGATTGGCTAACCCATTAACAAAGCTCACACGTAAAGGGGTTAAATTTGTTTGGAAAAAAGAGTGTGACAAATGTTTTGAAGAACTTAATATAATATTAGTAAATGATCCTATAATGACTCTACCATCGGGGAATGATGGGTTTAATATTTATAGTGATGCTTCAAAGAAAGGACTTGGTTGCGTCCTTATGTAGAATGATAGGGTTATTGCCTATGCATCACGACAACTAAAAATTCATGAGAAAAACTATCCTACTCATGATCTTGAGTTAGCTGCTGTAATATTTTCCTTGATGATATTGATACATAATCTCTATGGTGAAAAATGTGAGAATTATACTGATCACAAGAGTTTGAAGTACATTTTATCACAGAAAGAACTCAACATGAGTCAAAGGATATGGCTTGAACTACTCAAGGATTATGATTGCACGATACACTACCACCCGGGGAAGGAAAATAAGGTGGAAGGTGCTTCGAGAAGAAAAGATCATGGAGTTTTGAACATGATGAGAGTTGAAAGGGATCTAATTTTCATGGATCTGTTAATGTTGGATATGAAAATCACCATGGAAGGTGAAACATCAATGCTTTTTCAAATGGTTGCCAAACCATCTTTACTAGAAAGGACTAAGAGTTCTCAGACCTATGATTAAGAATTTCAAAAGAATATTAAAGCTGTGAATGATGGGAGATTGAGAGACTTTGTGTATGGAGAAGGAATTTTGAAATTTGAGAAGAGACTTTGTGTTCCCGATATACCTGATCAGAAAAGAGAATTGTTAGATGATGCTCATAGCTCCAATTTCTCTGTACACCCTAGGAGAACCAAAATGTATAGTGATTTGAAGGAACTTTTTGGTGGGACAACATGAAGAGGGAGATTGCTGATTTTGTGTCAAGATGTATGGTTTGTCAACAAGTGAAAGATGGAAGGCAACAACCTAGAGGAGTCATGCAACCTATTCCCATACCAGAGTGGAAATGAGACAATATTACGAAGGAATTTTTCAGGGGGATACTAAAGACTCATAGAAGGAACAATGGAATATAAGTTATTGTTGATCGTCTTACCAAGTCAGCACATTTTATTGCTATAAGAGAAGATCTACCACTGGAACGTCTAGAAAGACTATATATTAAGGAAGTTGTGAGACTTCATGGAGTACCCCTATTGATTGTTTCTGATCGTTATCCCTATTTTAATTCAAGATTCTGGAAGAGTCACTAGTAGAAAAAAGGTCTTTAACGTCGGTTTTTTTTATTTTTTACGTCGGTTTTTAACCGACGTTGAAGTCACCGACGTAAAAAATATGACTTTTTACGTCGGTTTTTGTAAACCGACGCCAAAAACAAATTTCAATTGCTTTTTTGTGTCGGTTTTGTAAAAACCTGACGCCAAATAAACTCATCCACGTCATTTTTGGCGTCGGTTTCCCTAAAAACCGACGCCAAAAGGTTTAAAAAATAGTTTCGACGTCGGTTCTTGAAAAAACCGACGCCGTAAATGGACATAACTTATTTTTGGCGTCGGTTTTTACAAGAACCGACGCCAAAAAGCAATTTTTATTGTTCGATGTTTTAGAGAATTTCCTAATCTTCGATTTGACTGGTCGTGGAGCTAAAACGGAGTTACGGATCAAAAGTTATGGCCGTCAGAAGTTGAACATGTCAAAGTATTGATTGATACAATATGTGTTAAAGAAAACAAGATAAACACAAGTTAAAATCACGTACACCAAATGATATAAAATATACATAATACTTCAAACACATTTTGATTATTTTTCGACCTTCCATTGAAATGATATGTTGTTTATCATCATATCTCTTATATTTAGCGTAGATCTCATGTGATAATAAAAACGACGATCGATAATTAAACTTACACCAATCTTGGTAAATGTCATCCGAACGTTTTATATTTTTAACACAATAAAAAAAGTAAATCATCATTATTTGAAATCTAGTCGAGTTGTTTATAAATGAACGACATTAATAATAATGAAAATGAATGAATATAATACGTACCGTAATCAAATTAATGATTGATGCCGCATTGAAAACATGATTGAATCGAAGAGGATGAAAATGATAAATGAAGGACAAACAGATTTAAATATAGTAAATGAAAATATTTTCGATTGAGTTGTATGAAAATATAGGCGGGATATTAAAAAGTTAAACGCGCGTTGTGAAAAAAATTGAAATTTTGATCCCGCGTATTAGTGAATACTATTTGGCGTCGGTTTTTAAATAAACCGATGCTAAAAAGATAAAAAAAAATATGTTTCGCGTCGGTTTTTTTTAAAAACCGACGCGAAAAGTAAAAATAATTTTTTTTTCACGTCGGTTTTTAAAAAAACCGACGCAAAAAACAAAAAAACAGTTTTGGCGTCGGTTTTTATGAAAACCGACGCGAAAAGTAAAAAAAAATGTTTTTCGCGTCGGTTTTTCTAAAAACCGACGCAAAAAACAAAAAAGTTTTTTTTGGAGTCGGTTTTTATGAAAACCGACGTCAAAACATAAAAAAAAAATTCAACATGTGTTAGAAAATTTCTTAAGGTTCGATTTGACTGGTCGTGGAGCTAGAACGGAGTTACGGATTAAAAGTTATGGCCTTTGAAAGTTGGACTTAATTAACACTTCTTTTAGAGAAGTTCAACTTCCAACATCCATAATCCGTAACTCCGTTTTTGCTCCATGACCAGTCAAATCAAAGATTAGGGAATTATCTATAGGAATGTAAATTTTTTTTACATTTTTGGCTTCGGTTTTCATAAAAACCGACGCGAAAAGTAAAAAAAAATATTTTTGGCGTCGGTTTTTCTAAAAACCGACGCGAAAAACAAAAAAGTTTTTTTTGGCGTCGGTTTTTATGAAAACCGACGTCAAAACATAAAAACAAAATTTACCATGTGTTAGAAAATTTCTTAAGCTTCGATTTGACTGGTCTTGGAGCTAGAACGGAGTTACGGATTAAAAGTTATGGCCTTTGAAAGTTGGACTTAATTAACACTTCTTTTAGAGAAGTTCAACTTCCAACATCCATAACCTTTAATCCGTAACTCCGTTTTTGCTCCATGACCAGTCAAATCAAAGCTTAGGGAATTATCTATAGGTCTGTAAATTTTTTTTACATTTTTGGCGTCTCTTTTCATAAAAACCGACGTCATAACTTTTTTTTTATTTTTTCACGTCGGTTTTTAAAAAAACCGACGCCAAATCATTTTTTTCATTATTTTTTCGCGTCGGTTTTTTTAAAAATCGACGCCAAAACTAATTTTTTTTTATTTTTTGGCGTCGTTTTTCAAAAAACCGACTTCATAACTTTTTATTTTATTTTTTCACGTCGGTTTTTAAAAAAACCGACGCCAAATCATTTTTTTCATTATTTTTTCGCGTCGGTTTTTTTAAAAACCGACGCCAAAACTAATTTTTTTTAGTTTTTGGCATCGGTTTTTAAAAAACCGACGCCAAAACTTATCCGCAAAAATATTTTACGTCGGTTTATAATAAACCGACGTCAAATTGACGACGTTAAAAATGATTTTTCTACTAGTGAGTCTTCAAAAGGCCTTGGATACTGAACTTCGTTTGAGCACTGACTACCACCCTCAAACAGATGGACAATCAGAACGGACTATTCAAACCTTAGAAGACATGTTTAGATCATGCTCACTTGACTTTCAGGGTATGTGGGATCAATATTTACCTCTGGTGGAATTTTCCTATAACAATAGCTTCCATTCAAGTATTCAGATGGCACCATATGAAGCGTTATATGGAAAGATATGTCGCACACCGACATGTTGGGATGAAGTTGGTGAAAGAAAACTCGTAGGCCCAAAACTGGTGGAGGAAACGATAGAAAAGGTGAAGGTAATCCAAAACTACATCAAAGTAGCTCAAAGTAGGCAGAAGAGCTATGCAGATAATCGAAGGAAGGAATTGGAATTTCAGGTAGAAGATCATATTTTCATGAAGGTATCTCCATAGAATGGAGTAATACATTTCAGTAAGAAAGGTAAATTGAGTCCCAGGTACATCGGACCTTTCGAAATTCTAGAACGAATTGGTGTTGTAGCTTACCATTTGGAAATGCCGCCAAATCTCTCCAAATTTCACGATGTGTTCCACATATCAGTGTTGAGAAAATACATGCCTAACCCAACACATGTACTCACCTATGAGGAATTAAAACTGGAACCTGAAATGTCTTATTGTGAAGAGCCCATCAGGATTCTTGATACCAGAGAACAAGTGCTGAGAAACCGGATGACTCGTCTGGTAAAAGTTCTATGGAGAAACCATAAGATGGAAGAGGCAACGTGAGAACCCGATGAACATATGATGAATAATTACCCGAGTCTTTTCATGTGGTATTATTCTAGAAATTTCAAAGAATAAATTATTTGAATGAGGGGAGAATGTAACGCCCCAAACATCCATGGTACGCTTCTCTTTGAATAATACAGTAGCGTGTGTTGTATGCAACTTCAAGTTCTAACACACACCACAACCAATCAAACTAGACGTTATAAATAGTAATACCCACTTTTTGAAATTCTAAAAATTTTATCTTTCAAAATGGACTTCATTTTTGGATTCGAAATATCAAAATTAGCTTAGGGTGAATTTTTGGTATTTTTCTAAAAACATTCAATTTTTGATGAATAGTGAAAAAACACTAAGTTATAGTTTAAAACCGATTTTTTATTTTAATAATTATTTATTTTATTTAAATTTAATTAAGGTCAAAATGTATACATAATACCTATATATTTTCAATTTAATTCATTGGATTTAGTTTATAATAATTTTAGATATATAAAAATTTTATTGAACTTTTCACCGTCTTTTACCCAACTCCTAGGAGAATTTGGAAATTCACATAAAATTTAATTTTACTGCTTCTGTGAGTGGAATTTCAAAAATCCGAGAGACATAGTTAATATCAAGGAGTAAAATGTGGTTTAATAAGTAAAAAAAATTTTTTTTTGTGAATAGTAACTTTTTACTTTTATTTACCACAGTTAAAAGTAAATAGGGTAATTAAGGGTAAAAATGATATTAATATTACCCTAACACATGTCCTAATTATATTGTATAAGTGTATCTAGACCAAAAACAATCTTAGGAATAAAATATTATCATTTAGGTCCACTTGGAATAGATTAGGATATTTATTATTAATTAATTCAAAGAAGAGTTAAAAGAGTTAAAATCAATGTTTAATTACTAAAGCATTTTTAATATAGGGTTATACATAAGATAAATTCGATTATAAATATTCAATATAAAGATAGAAATATTACCTACATAATGGTATTTTATTTATAATTTTTAAACATTAAATAATTTAATTTATTTATAACACAATGATGATACAGTAATTACCGTATTAATGAATGATTAAGATAATTGATATTATAAATACCCTAATAAAAGTAATTTGATACTTTTTATAAATTAAAATACTTTTCTAGGTTAATATGACATATTATGATTGTTTATATACATTTTTTTTGAATTAATAAATCTATTATGAATTTATCAAAAACAAAATACCCAACAGTGTCAAAATTGACATAAAAGAGTTTTTAAAATAAATATTATATTATTAATTATTATTCTATTCTTAAAATCTAAGGTTCGTCCAAAGGACTTATATAATGATACGTGTATTATTAATGTACCAATTGAGTGTCTCTTGGAGGTATATAGTATGTTTATTAAGTATACAATATAAAAAATACAAAGAGACATGGTAAATGTCAAACTATTTAACTAAGAGTTAAATATAAATGATAAGGTTTATATAGTGAACCAAACCTATCTAAAATATATTGGTTGAAATTATTTCGACCCATCCCCACCTTAAACTTTAAATAATTTACTTTGGAGCCATTAGAAACCGAATATGAATTTATTATAAAATAATATCTCTAGCTTTCCCAGAGGTGACCCTCACCCCTCTTATAAAAGGGCACTCACCCTTCTATTTAATTCACACCTTCAAAGCCTTTTGGATCGGCCAAACCCTGCCCAAATATTCTCTAAAGTTCCCTCAATTCAACCTAGATTCCTTAGTTTGATCATAAATACAACATACAGAGCCCATTTGATCAAATCAAAAAGAAGAACCCGAAGAAGAGGTAATGTTTTCACCACCCTCTTTCGTGTTCCTTTCTTCATCAACTTCTTATTTATTTGTTATTACCATTATAAAACAATAAATACAGTATCTTCTATATACTGTGATGTTATTATAAATATGGTACAACTATATTCAGTATTCTATCCATCCTTTGAATGACATGTCACCATACGTGTGTACGTACGGCTTACCGTCTCCACGTCGTGGTGTAATTGTTATTCAAAACATTATTTTTTGGATGGGTATAATAATGATGTGTAATTCATATAAATAATAAATATAACATGATAGTTATTCTATATATATGATATAATATCCAAATATATAATATTTTAATATCAAAAGAATGATATTGTCGCTCGTGCGTACGTACGGACTACCGTCTCCACGAACGCGATGAGATTCATTTCCCATCGTATCTATTCAAGTATAATTCCCATTTTATGATTAAAAATATTTTTTAAGGACTTGATATAATTATAGATATGAATAATATACAACCTATGGATAAAAATCATAGGCTATGTAACAAAATGTATAAAAGAAAATGAGTAAGTGAACACCTAAAACGATGATAATACTAAGATATTATTAACAAAAAAATGTTAAAAGATCATATATGATATCATATTAATGTATATTATTCTTTTATAATTTAATAAAAAAAAATCACCATTATACAGGAGGTTAACCTACCCTCAACCAAGGAAAAGTACAAGGTAAGGGTTTATTTCACAATCTCTTCATTATCCGAGGTTGTTTATACGTAATTATCTACTAGGACCTCTTTATCATCCACATCCATGTTTCTTAAATATGTATTTAAAATAATTCTTAATATTTTACATACTGTTATTTGACTTCATTTATACCCTTTTTTTACGTTTTATAATAATTTTATAATGGAATCTTTCTGTCGTTTTCCAAACAATGTCCTTTTTAACCTTTTCGACAGAATTAACGTAAGAATGACTTTTTTTAACTTATATGGAATTTGTGGCTATTTTATGGCATTATAAAATCTTTGAAGCTTCCCCTACAATTTTATAAGAATATTTTCAGTGTAAATGTTTCTTTTATTATTATGTGACTTTTAAATGATTTAAAAAAAGAGATATTTCTCCCAAATAGTTTTGATTTCATCTATGTCAACATCCTTTGATGGATTTTAAGCTTATTTGAAGTTGATTTATTATGAAACAAAACTTCCATATTGTATTGAAGGTTTTTGTGATATGTTTGACTATGGATGTGTTATTTTTATACCATTCATGGTTTATGGAGAATGTATTTACATTTCGTATGCTAGTTTTAATATGAATGTTTATGTTATGTTTAAACCTGTTCATATGAGGAATGCATTGGACTAAGTAAGTGACGGGTGGAGCCCACTAGAGCTCCTTGATGACTCGGTAGATCTCATGAGACAAAATAGTGTTTTGTCACAAGGCCTTGACAAAATATTATTTGTAGTCTTGGCACAAGGCCTTTACTTTGTGGTTATGATAGTCTGGCGTTATGCATTCCATTATTATGAAAGTGGTTATTGATATTGAATGTGATTATTCAACTAGTAGAATATCCATCTGAATAAGTAAATGGAATTATTTCATTTTATCTTTGCCATATTATTCTGAAGTTCAAGTTTAAAAGTCTTTGTTTTTATTTATCTTTTTCCTTAAATTTTTATGCTTATTTATGAAAGTTTTCGCTGTAGTGTTATCCTTACTAAGCATCTGAGCTCACCCCTTCCGTTGTTTTATTTTTTCTAGGATGTGAAGAAGTATTTTATGAATGACCTGTAGGGATAGTATAAGGGGATATGACTGTGGAGACAAGATTTTGTTGTAGTTTTCACTTTATGATGTAATGTAAACTTTATAA
Source organism: Viscum album (assembly GCA_963277665.1). Classification (NCBI taxonomy): domain Eukaryota; kingdom Viridiplantae; phylum Streptophyta; class Magnoliopsida; order Santalales; family Viscaceae; genus Viscum; species Viscum album. Next base: position 408,497,703 of record OY728125.1, on the reverse strand, counting down.
ATGTATAGAGCGATTCCAAGGATAATAAACTAATCGGTCTTTCAAGAATTGATCTTTTGTGATCATTCCAATGTTATGTAATAATGCACCGAGTCTAGGTAATTAGGGTCGAGGCATTATAGCGAGGGTTATAAATCATAAGGTAGCCATGAGTATTACTATATTAAGTAATTTAGTCCCCAAGTAACATATATGGTTTATATATGTTTTTTATGATTTATGTATATCTCTTGTTTACCAAAGTAAGTACATGATACATTATGGGTGATAAGTATTTCTTTGTGAAAATGCTTTCATATGTTTATAAGTATTCATCGACTAATGGTGTCTATACTTATTTTTATACCACTTACTGATCTTTTTATTCTCATCCCAAGTTTCAAAATGATTTACATCGGGTTTAAGGATGGGTAAGAGAAAAAATAGAAGACAAGATGAATGTTGTGAAGACTTTTTATTGAAATATTTCATGTTTTTATTATAAACATTTGTATTATGAAAAAATGGATATTTTTTTTATATTGTAAACACTTTTTATGATTATGGGTTGATATGTAATAATTATGTCCTAAATTTTAAAAACTATAAACTAAAAATATATTTGGGAATGTTAAGAAGATAATTCTAAAGGAATTTACATCATTATGTAATGTTTAAGGACAAGTCGTTACAATTTGATGGAGTGATGCAATTTGATACTACGTTGGGGATATGATAAGAGAGTGTCGACCAATCCAAGGTTTTCCACCCTTAAGATATAAAATTGTCTTTTCCTATGGAAATTATTTTTCCTAAAATGGATGGGTTTTAACATCATTCTCAGAGTGTATTAGTTAGTCCCCTGCCATTCCCTTATCAATTTCTATCACTATAGGGTATCTTTCAACTATTTATATGGTAGTGATTACATTCACAAGGGTGAGTGTAATGTTTAGGAAATTCAATATGGACAAGAGCATCATGTTTTGGGTGGAGATATATCCCAGATTTCTAGTCTCTTCCTAAATGATTAGGGAGTTTGTCCAATGGATTTCTCTCGTATAGTGGAGTGTTTCAAGGATGTTTTCCCTGATGAATTTTCTAGACTACCTCCGAATAGATAGGTGGAATTTACTATTGAGATAATTCCAGGAGTAGAAACTATTTCTATCCCTCTATATAGGTTGACACCTACTGAGCTACTTGATCTCAAGAATTAATTAGAGGATTGGAATCTGAAGGGTACATACCCCCCAACACTTCTTCTTGGGATTCCTGTATCCTTTATTCAGATAAGTGATATGGTACCCATAGATTATGTATGGATTTTCAGAAACTAAACAAAATTGCTATGAAGAACTGGTATCCTCTACCTTATATAGATGAACTCTTTGACCAACTTTGAGGAGTGAGGGTTTTCACTAGGATTTATTTGATTTAGGGATATTATGAAGTGCGATTTATACCTCCATACATAGCTTCTATAACTTTTAAAATAAGGTATGGCCTTTATGAGTATTTGGTAATGTATTTTTGTCTCACAAATGCGCCATTAGTTTTCATGGATCTAATGAATCATGTTTTTCACTCATATCCAGATTTATTTATGGTAGTATTCTTGGATGACATCTTTGTGTACTCACATACTTGAAAAAACAAGAAAAACACGTTGATATCACTTTTATTACAGTAATACAACCCTAAATGTATGATAAGATCATAAAATTCCATTTATGGATAGATACAGTTCACTTCTTGGGTCACATTATTTTAGAATTAAGGAACCAGATAAGGTGGGTTCTATAGGTTTCTATTATAATCCCATGAATTTATTTGACAAAATGAGTTTCTTAGGGATGTATGACTATTATTGACACATTATATGTTATTTATAATGCCTTGAAGTACCTTTCAAAGGCTGGACCAAGAAGGGTATCATGTTTATATGGCCTGAAGAATGCGAGATATCATTTCAGGATCTAAAAGGTATATTAATATAAATGTCGATTCTGGTCTTACCTAATCTTGGATGAGGGTATACAGTTTATAGTGATCCATTAAAAATTGGGATGAGAGATTTATTGATGCATGTGTAAAGAGTCAAGGAATACAGTTCAATTCAATTAATACCTCTTGAGAAGAATTACACAATGTATGGCCTTAAGTTAGAAACCATGGAACATTCCTTGATTTTTTGGAGACACTACATGCATGAGGAGTTATGTATAGTGTATAAAGACCACAAGAGACTCAAATAAACCATCGAATAGTGTGATTTGAGTCTTAGAAAATGAAGGTTGGTTAAATACCTACAGTCTTTTGACATTGATCTTAATTACAATCCTGTGAAATGAAATGAAGTTGCTGATTCTTTGTTCATGATGAATTAGAAATCGGCCCTTCTGGAGGCCAACAATGAGTGGTAGATGATGGCCTCATTTTTTGAAATTCATTTTATGGTTGAGGATCATCTTTGGAAGGTTTAAATTTCATAGTTATCAATCACATCTTCTCTTCCAGACTAAGTAGTGAGAAGGTAAATTTTGGATCCTGAGGCATTAGCCCAAGTTGAGATTGTTTTAGGAAAGGACCCATCCTCTAGTTGGGTCATTTATTGGGATGAGATCCTTCACATTCAAGGGAATATCTAGGTTCTAAAAGACATACAAGAATTGTTTGTGTGAGAGTCACACACCTCTGTTTGGGTGGTACATATTGTAGTTACCAAGAAGTATTATGAATTATGTCACCATTATTGGTGGCCAGGGATGAAGAAGAAGGTATCGAGTTATATCTCTTAGTGTTACATATATTAGCAGGTGGAGGCAGAACTACATTGACATACATGGATTCTATAGTAATTTCCCATTCAAGAGTGGAAATGGGATAACATCACTATATATTTCATGATGGGTATAACTAGGTCACCTTGAGGCTGTAATGAAGTATGAGACACCCTCGATAGTATTATGAAGTTCAAACAATTCTTGTTGATTAGATAAACCATGTTATTAGACAACTATAGCAACCATGGATTATAATATATAGATATTTCATCAGATTTTATAAATATTTATTACATTATACAAACACACGCCTAAGCACCGTAAAAATATAGTGTCTTTGGAAACATTGAAAATAAAACATTTCTCTATAAGTGAGCTACATCATCTATAAATAAATTATTCATAACTAGAAAATTTATTAAATATATCATAAATAATAAATATATTCACAACATGTGGAAAGTAAACATAAGAAAGGGTGATATCAGATCCTCAGAAAGTTAAATAAGGGAGATAAATAACCATATCATGAACATAAGGGTATGATAATAGGAGAATAAAATTTTAAAACCATACCCATCATGTGAAAGATAATATAGACGAGTCATAGAATAAATATTGGTTGTTCATAAGATATAAATCATAAGACAATAAAAAACATGAACCCTGAGAAAATAACACTAACATAAGACAAGGGTTCCTGGAATACACATAAACATATAAATAGTTTATATATTATCCAAGGCTCACTAAAAAGTATATAATATTGGACTCGGATTACTCCTTGAGATATCTTAGTATTCAAGGTTCACTCCCAATACTATCATAGTAGACAATGTTCCTTACTGGACCGAGTTCACTCCTCGTTCCAATCCTATATATCTCATGAGATATAAATATTTACCCAATGCATTAGAGGGATATATAGGTCCCACAAATCTCATAATTAAAACCATATTAATGGGTCACATAATATAATTAACATTCATCATATAATAACCCATGAAAGGAAATAGGTATCATAAACATTTCATTATATCATAACTCACAGTAAATAGACATCTTTCATAATCATTTCATCATAGAATAAACCATGAATGGAAGTAGGTTTTATAAAGATCATTCCATAAAAACATAAAACTTTCATAGAAAGAAAATGAAGGGTATCCTACAATAATGTCCCCAATAATTCATAGGTTACACCAATGGATTTCATCTTAGATGTAAAATAATTTTTAAATATCATTTTAAAACATTTATTGGTGAAAATAACTTTTATTTGGAAATCATTTATAAAATATAAGAAAATATAAAATCCATTTCGTTGAAAAAAACATTGAAATATTATAAAGGAATATTCTAAAAATCAATTAAAACATTTATTGAGGAAAATATCTTTTCCCCTTTTAAGAGCATTAAAAAAACACAAAACATTTTGAAAATCATTTCTTTTTGAAATAATTTATTTAAAATAAAAGAATTTTCCAAGTATATTGGAAAACAATTCTTTGAAAAGAAGTTTGAAACTTTTTATGGTAATATTTAAATTGTTGAGGGGTCCTGATAGTGGTAAATACTGTTCATGTTATGCATGTTAAAAACAAATATTCCATTCACAGTTTTGGTAAAATCCAAATGAGCATTGCTTTTTAAAATGAAATGAATATTCCTATAATTTTTTTCTGTAAAATTAAAACATAGGGAAAATGTATTTTAAAAATATTAGGGTAATAAAAAAATTATTGTTTTCATAAAAAAAATGTTTTTGGAAGAAAAAAGACTTCCTATCGAAGGGAGAGATAAAGTCAGATTTTCTTAAAAAAATATTTTCTTAATTATTTAAAGTAAAAAATAGTGGAAAATAGAACCATTACATGAATATATAATTAATTACCATAGGTTAAGAAAATTAAGGGGAAATATTGAGAGGTATACAATGAGATTTCAATATTAGATCCTTAATCATAAACAATCCCGACAAATAATGATATTGTAACATAAAATCTTTACCAATTTGGTAACATTAATTCATAATCCCCATGAGGAAATAACATATAATGAAACATAAAATATCAATAGGATGAATAAATTCATGATATTACATGCCAAATGGGGTTTATATACACCTTGATAAATAATATATGTACATAACATAATGTACATCTCAAAGAAGGAAAATTAAGACAAAAACCCCTTATATATTTGGTAAATTTCGAACTGTAAACCCTATGAAAAAGAGATATTAAAATGGATATATAAATAGCCAAATTTTAATTATAAAAGTTATAAAAAAATTCATTCGTATTATTTTCACTTCATAAAATAGAAAGGGGGTGAATATGACATGTTTCTCATGAAGTTAAAAAGTGCGATGGAAATACCTTACAACTTTAGTAAATTTCGAATCATAATCCCCGTGAAATAAAAACAAAAATTGAAAAATTAATTATAAAAAATTATATATATTTACGATATATCATTCCATAGGGAATTATATACACCACAAAAAATAAATAAGTGCTGAATATGGCATAAGACTCTCAAAAATAAAAGTGAGACTAAAAATCCCCCTACCTTAAGTCTTGACTCCCGTCTTACTCATTCAAAATTATTTCATAAAAAATATAAATTTATTATAACTATATTATATAATAATATTAATATATATCATTCCATATATTATTTTCTTAAGCCCTTTTATTACCCTTTTACTAATAATTTCATGTAAAATTTGTGTTTTGGGTAATAAAAACTTTTTTTAATATGTTTTGATTTGTTATATTTTTTTCCTATTACATAGATAATTTTTCCATAATATATAAAATTATAAATATTATATAAATATAATATATATATTCAGTATATATGTATTTATATTAATCCATAAAATTTAGTGATATAAATTGAAATACATCGTTCGTGGAGACGGTATTCCATACGTATGCATGAATAATATTTTTTTTCATTTTCTTGTTGGTTTGAAAGAAATAAGATAAGATAGCAAGTATTATCATTACATAATCATGTTTATGTAATATATATAAAATATTATCGTTAAACCCATCCTTAAAATATTCCATGGAAGTCACAAACAAATCATATCACTTTGTAAGGCAGTAGTCTGCCGTACACACTAACGATGTTATCATATTCCCCCAAAATGGAAAATTTGAAGTTACATGTGATATAATAATTATAAAATCATAATAACATAATAAATATAATATATACCATATATAAACAATAAATCCATCATTATTTCAAATCATGAAAGGTGGTCATGAAAAAATCAACGACATCGATTCGCAAGGTGGTAGTCTATCGTACACACAAACGATGATTTCATAACCTATTTGATTGATGTGGGTGTAGTTATTTATCATACCAATAACATTTCAATATCTAAATATTTTTATTATACTGATTTTATAATATCATCATGGTATAATAATAAATTATGGAGGTGGAGTAGGATATAAAATTAAAACACTTGTTGATGAACATTACCTACTATTGTGGTATCCTCCTTAGGTTTGCACTAAAAGAATTACTTGGTCTGTTTTTATCCAAAATAATCTTATATTATGATTTGAGGTAATTTTGGTTGTAATTTGGTAAGATATTGGTCGATAAAAATTTCTTAAGTGGTGTAAATAATTGGGGAGAGTGAATACCCTTTTATAGTTGATGAGGAGTGATATTGTTGCATATACTCAAAAGTATTCACTATTGGGAGGTCAATATTACCTAAAGTGACTCTAAATAGGATAATTAAATGTGTGTAGGTATTATATGGCTGATAAAAATCACCACCACACAATTACACACATGTTTAAAACATTTCATTCCTTAACTTATAAGTATCCCTATTTTCACTATTTTGGATTTTCACTATGATAACTATTTTTTTAACCTTGGTAATTTATCATTTAAAACTAAATTAGTGTGAGATTTATTAGATAATTTGGAGACAATAATTATAAATATTAAATCTAATTTATAAAATATAATTCCAATCTGTGTTGGAAATTAATTTTAACATAAACTCATGTAATGTGCAAAAACATCGCTTTAACCGTAATCATACAAACTGGGTTTTTACTATTTAATAGTCAATATAATGATTATAATAAAATAATTACTCCATTAATGGATCATAGTTATTATTTTTTTATATTTAAATAAAAACTAGGAAAAATATATGTTTTTTAGTAATTTTAAATCATTTAATAAAATATATATTTTCATAAAATAACATTAATGTTAATTTTGACATTATTCATTTCAATTGAATTTAAAAATATCTAGAAAATGTTGTAATTCAAATATATTATCTTCAATCATGTGTAACATGGTATATAAATCTAAAAAAATAAGGAAAAATATTAATTCATTCAATTAACATAACTTTTAATATTTTCAGTAAATTTTATTATATTTAATTGGTAACTAAATAATTAATGTGTTGGAATTTCATAATCATTTAAAGTAATTATTTCATCTAAAAAATATAAAATAAATTATCATTCTAAAAAACTCATTTATACTTTAAAATTATATATACAACCAAACATATGTTATTGTTTTCTTTATCCTGAGGATTTATAGATAATAAATGTAAGAAAGGTTTATTTTATATTTTTCTTTACTTAACTTATTATATAATTCAAGTTCCTGGAAAAGTGTCCCAATTACTCATAAAAATATATACTAAGGTCATAAGAGTATATAAATTCCCATACAATGGGTTTTGTTCAAATGTTTAGGTTGTTATAACCCTTATATATATAATTTAACTTCCAGTAAACCCATTTTTACCTTAACTGTGGTAAATAATTTTTACTATTTTACTATTTATATTCATAAAAAATTAAGTTGGCATTACTAGAAATTATTATACATTATAAATTATTTTTATTTCTAATATGGTATCCATTTTTCCAAATTCCATTCACAGAAGTGGAAAAAATTAATTTAAAAATAATCCCACAGAAGTGACGAGAAAGCGGGTTTTTAAAGAAACAATTAATCAAATGTTTACAAAGTTTTTATATCCAATTTCAAAATTAAATTGATTATAATGGAATAAATTAGATTAATTTATGTATAATTGAATTAATTATTATTTAAATTTAATTTATAATTTAATTTAACATTATAAATAAATTAAATTTAAAGATAGTTTTCTATTAAATTTTAGTATTTTTCACTATTCATAAAAAATGCAAATTTTCTGAAAAAACCCAAAAATACTCAGTAATATAATTTGATATTATTATCCCAAAAATGAATTTTTATTCTATGAAATTAATTTTCAAAAAGTTTAATTTTTTAAAAATAAGTGTACCATAAAAAGTCGCCCAAATTAATTTTTAGAGAAAAAATGTTTTAAGTATAAAATTATATTTATTCTTATTTATTATCTAGAAAACATATAATTTTAATTTCATACATTTGGATAAATATTTATAATATATAAATTACATTAAAATCATTAGCAAAAGTGTTTTGTAAAATTTATTGATATTAAACACACTTGCGCGAATAAAAATTATTTTTTCAGATATATATTTCATTTTATTTTCAAAAGTGTATTATTTTTATTTATAATTAATTAGTTTCCAAATAATTCATTGTATATGAATTTTAAATCCATATTTTCACAATTTATTTAATTATATTCACACCCACCATTCCAACATCTAAGCGATAACTATCATATTAAATAATAATATTTTAATTGTATGTTACATTTACTTTAAACTCAGTGTTGCATGTAATGATATATAAACTAGGGATTGTGTGTAATACAAAAAAATATTAGTTTTGTATGTAACTGAAGATAAAATTAGTACTGCATGTAATGAAAAATATCAAAAAGATTAAATTTAATAAAAAATATATTTAACAAAATCTCATGGACATTCTACACCCCTTAAAATAAAATTTTCACTCAAACTTAATCTCATTCATCGCATGTTTTTCTTTTAAAAATTCTTCTATAGAAACCCACATTTTAAAAATTAATAATAAAAATTATTTTAAAAATGGAATGTTGGAAACATAGCGGTTACCCAGAGTAACTCATAACAAAGTCTCCATATAGAAGAACATATGTGGGAAGTGGATATTTGGACATGGAAATAAAATGTAAATAATTATAGAGAGTGATAGAGATCACTGATCATATGAAAGTGGGTGATCTAGAGTAATTAAAAAAGCTACAAAACTATAAACCGAAGATTCGTGAAAAATATTATTGATATCGTCAAAAAATATTATAATTTGACAAAATTTTATTCTATGTTCTTTTTCTTAATGTTATGGAATTCCTTTTCCATATATACTGAGAACATATAAAAATATACTTACTTGATATGTTTCTATTTCATAATAACAATATCATCCTTTGTTTGTTCGTTGATCAATTTACACTTCATCACTTACTCCAAAAATGAAATTGAATTTGCTACGCCTGAATATCCAACATATCATAAGATCCAAAAATGGAATGATAAGTCATTCTGTCTATCTTTAGTTATCATCACAATAAAAAAATAATTTTCTTAGGTTATCCAATATGAATAAATCTTCATATGGTGAATTAATACATTAATCTTGAAAAAATCATGAAAACTTGAACTTAAAGCATTTGATAAATGGTTAACCATATAATCCTTCCAAAAATAAAATTTTCTAAACAAGGTAACTAAATTTCTCAAACTAACTTATCATTGATCTAGTATACATAATAAGATAGCTCTTAATTATGACATACTGAAAATGTGAATATTCCCTTCATTTATTCTCTTAAAACATGGTAATAACTTGATTTATCATAAAACATTATTGAAATAATACATGTTTCTTCATTCCTTACATAAAACATAGATTATTGGATATATTCTTTAAATCAAGAATTACTGTAAGCTTCATCAATGATAGCATAAACGACTTTTTCAACAAATCCTTTATCAGTTTCATGGTCATTAATACTATCGAATTTACTTTATCCATATCAATAATCTATTTATCTAAACCAAACATAATTTTCTCATAAATAGTAACTTGGTAAGGGTTATCTTCCCTTAATCATAAAATATAATGTTTCCATTTAATCACTTTTCTATCTCATCATTACCATTAAACATATTCATTCAAATACTTAATGAAAAACTTATACTGAAAAATCCTTATATATTTCACAATTTATATTACAAAATTTAATAATTTAAATGAATTAATACTTTATTCATCCCACTACATTATCAAATTATTATCAATGATTTTTCATCTTATTCCTTAATACCCTTTTCCTTTCAAATGTTATTTTTATTCCCTTCATCATTTGTAATATAACCATTACTCATACAACCTTTCATATTTTTGTCAACATATGAACCCTTAGGAAATTGATTTTCATAATTTCTATACTTCCCAAATTTAAATCATTAAAAATTTGATGATATCTTAGGGAGACCAATAATCTCATCCATCATGTAAAATAAACATTTCATTTTCCCTTTGTAGTTACTTTCATTGTGTAATTATTTTTTCATAGTCAAATCATGTTCATGTTCCTCTAAGATATTCACTTGGGTGTTTCTTCCCAAATTCTCAACACATAAAAAACTAAATCTTCTTTCTTACAATGTTTACACTACGCAAAATCTCATCAAACTTCATTCTTCAATTCCTACTAAATCTACGAGTTGGATAAGGTGAAAATTGTTAACCATGTTCCATGATAACTGATTATGAATATCAACAACATCATTCACTCTAGTTATAATCACATTTCTATTCTCATTAGATAAGTTTCTATCACGTTCATTGTCAACCCAGTTCCTTCGTATTCTTTATATTGAATAAAAGAAAAAATAATTTTGTGAGAAACACTAATCCTATTGAAAAACCAAATAATCATAAAAAATAAACTATAGGATGTCTAAATAATGAAAAAGTATTTAATATATGACACCTTAGTTTTATCCTAGGACCTTCATAGTCATTTACTATTTAAAACCTTTATGATAGTTCATAAAGAGTTTGTGAATCTCCAATGTATACCCTAATAATTGTCAAAACTGGTGTAAATTAAGTACCATTTTCATGTACCAGTTCCTGATCAAGTCTATCTCAATACATTGTTTTGTGGTTTTTACCCCTGGGTAAATCTATTCTAAATCCAAATGTGATTTTTGTATCTAGATAGGGATGTAATTTCTTGGAAATCACTCACTCTATCCTTTATAAAAATACTAGAAAATTTTACTGCACTTTAAATCACCCATATAATTATCCTTATAGAAATACATAGACATATATATAGAAATATCCCTAGGTATCTAACTATATTATTCTCATCCTTGTTTCCAAAGGTTAACTAAACCTTTCATTTGATACAAACAATATCATTTTTTGGATTATCCTATAACAACCTTTTTTTATTACACAATAATTCATGATTTACCTGCATAAAATTACACTTAATACAATCAAAATTATTAATAAGTATAGTGTATTTGGAAATTAGGAATATTTAATTACAACTTAAACATGAATTAAAACATATTTATTGAAAACCACTTTAACATGCGTAAGCTTAAAACTATATTGGATAACCTGGGAAAATAAATAAAAAATGGGTGAGCCATAAATCAAAATAATGGAATAAACATGGCATAAAATGAAGATAATAATACATGTTAGACAATTAATATCAGTGAGTCATAAAGGAACATGAATAACAAGGCATGATATATCAGGATAATCATAACAAGAGAAATATAGAAACAACTTAAAACACTGCATCATAGGTCAAGGCTAAACCACCAAAAACTAATGGTGGAAAATGTTCCATATAGGAATCAGGTACACCCCTATCCGAACTTGATGTATTGTAAGACTAAAAATTAACCAATGCATTGGAGCACTATATAACATTGGGTTCACCCATCACTTTCATTTCATTCTCATGATTAAGTGTTCCATTTCTATCATAAAACATGGATTCATTCATCATAATTTATTCCATGATCAAGGAGAGTGGAATAGATATATTTATTTTACCAATACAAAGGTATATTTTCATAAAAGTGAAGACACTATAAAAGAAATGGGTATATTATTCATTATACAATTTGTTTGGCATGTAAAAATCACGGTGAAAATTTGGTAGCATAATAACGTCACTTAAAAATTAATAATACGTGTTGATGAGATAGAAATGATTCTCTCATAATTTAGACATGAAGTGGACAGTAATAGTGGCATGGAAAGACATGTACAAACATATAAAATTAGAAAAATAAAGAATATGATAAAAAATAAGCTTGAATAAAAAGAGAAAGGAAAGGATGATTATGAAATTTTGGCATAATAACGGGTGTACATGTGAGGGATTAATTAGAGTAAAAGGGGTATATCATCATTTATAAATAATAATGGAATTATGGAGGTGGTTATAAAATAGACCCCGCCATTAGTAATTGAAAATAAATGGTCATAACAAGATAAAGAAACTTGGATAAAGATAATAAAGGAAAGAACCCTTACTTGAGTGTGTGACTCTAAAATATTGAAAAGGGGATTATTAAGAGATTGGAGGTGCCTTGAAAGGATTATAGAAATTGGGGGTATTAAAAACATGCTCCAATTATTTTTAGTGATCATAAATGGGAGCTAAGGAGGGTTTATATAGGGAATGAGTGGGGAATAATTTAATATTTCACAGACTTAGGTTTTGGAATCTATATAATAAAATATTCAAAACCAAAAACCTTACCTTGGTATTGGAACATGTTTTTTACAAAGGGGAGTTATTTTAATTATTTAATTAGGTAATGGTTCGAAATTATTAAAATAATGTTCTTTCTTATGTGGATGTGAGTCACACCTTAAAATAAATGAATTTAAAATCATAAAATACATTATATTTAATAAAGGAATTATAAAATTAATAAAATAAACATTAAATCACATTATTTTAATGTTAAAACAAATATTTATCCAGTGATACCAATTATTTTATTTATTGTTGGAATCAGACTCGCAACAGATTCCCCAAATAGGTGGGTTTTAAAATATTTTCACTCACGATCGACGTAAACTTGTCGAAGTCGAAGAAGAGAGGCCCAATTTTATCTAAGGACCATGTGTGGAGGATTTTAAGCACAAAATTTAACCATAAAATACCTGGTTTAGATCTGAAGCTGCACACAATGTCTGCTCATCATTGGCGATCGCTACTTGAAGAATCCGAAGCCGAATTCCTCTAGATCATCCACACGTGCTTCAAGGAATCTGCAGGAGCGCCGTTTTTCGTAATCTGGGTGTTAGTACGGATTTGCGACGATGCCTTCGATACTCCAACGACCACCGCATCGCATCGCTAGAGATGCCTGAGAGAGAGCTCCATCCGAGATCCTTGGATCCAAAGCATCTCTCTCTAGAATGTGGGATATAGGAGAGGAGAGATAAGCTCTATGAATAGTTTTTTTAAATGCACCTCCTCTTCTATTTATTGTGCACAATTAAAATACCCGGTATCGCCTCGTCGGCCCCCGAATACTTAATGCACTATCAATGAAATTTACCACTAATAATCTGAGTCATAAATATTATTATCACTTACTTGTAATATATTAAAATATATTACATGATAATAATTGAGTCATTAACACAACTCGTTGCTCCCATAAATATTAATTGAACCTAGAATAATTTAATATTCATAAATGAATATTTTTTCATGTATTTACCTAAAACTCATAAATACATTTAATAAATAAATTTGATACTTATTATTCTAAACTCAAATAATATGAATTTTATTATTGCATTGGTGATCATTTAACTTTGGAAAATTCCCGAACCCCTGTGGCGGGGCCCACTATGTCCAATACTCTTACTCAACTGAATCGGGAAGATTCTTGAATACGCTATTGTGTGTGACCCAATAGGCCCTTATTTCGACAGCCGTGAATAGTATTCACACACCAAGAGCGGGATCTAGCAACCGATCATGGCCCATGAAGAAATAGGGATTGTCACAGCAGCGAAAACCAACCTACGAACATGTACTGTGTAATATAATCTCGTTGTCTGTAATATCTCATAAAGTAGGATGCACTCACATGTCATCGTCCTTTTTTTTCTTTATAGTCTATTGATGTAATTGGATGGATTTACCCTCGATAGCCATGGAAATTGTCTTATAATGGTACTTCCATCCATATCAACATGGACTGAGATATATTAATTCCATAACCCGGAGGTGACAAATCCTTTCATGACCATTCAATCAATGTCATTCCACCATTGACGCACCCGACACAAACTACCTCACCACAACTTCATCGTCATGGTTTTCATCTTGCATCAAAGTATGCAATGAAATGACATACATTGGTAATGATATCAAGTCAGGAGACCATTACACAAGATCGTAGATAAGAGCATCCAATGACACCAAAATCATGTGGTGTTCCTATTGGAGGGTTAGTCCTCATTATCTCACTACTAGAGATCACCAAGTGCAAACTTTATAATAAGAAGTCTTAATGCTTATGAGCCCCCAACACCTGATGGTTAGGCATCTACTGTTTCCAATTATTAAGATGTATCTAGACCATAGAACATATATTTAAGATTAATTTCATTGTATATAGAGGTTCTCATTATAGCCTAGGAACTGCTATAACCTTTCGATACAATAATTAATCTTTGGACATTACCATTTCAATAGTGGACGCAGAAAAGTCTACACTATAATGGTAAGATGGCATCATACAGAGTTAACTCTATACACGATATGGTAATAAAAAGCACATAATAGTTGGGTCTAAGGCACCCACTATTTCAACATTTATTACATCATTTTTGGATCAATATGTTGTCAGAAAAAAAACAGTATATTTATACGGTATTTAATTTTTACCCAAAAATTTGACTCTCTCGGAAAATTATAAAAAAAATTATTACTGGATAATTTAAATTTTATAATTAAATAAATAATATATATTTTATCTAAATAATTTTCTATTAATTTCATTTTCACATTTTAAATAATATTCGACATTTATTGAAAAATAATGGGTTTTTGACAATAAAAGTTTTTAACCCTTATGAAAAGTACAATTCACATCATAAAAATTATAAGACCCTTTATAATTAATAAACCTTATTTAATGATAACACATTATTGTTTTACTATTTATTTAATAAATCTATTAATTCATCAAAATTTATACCTTAATTGAATTTGAATATTACGCAAAAATACAATTTGGCTTTAATTGAATCAAATTCAAAATCCTTTAAAAATTAACAAAAAATGAAAATAAATTCTTTATTTTATGATATAGACATGTTAATATTATTATGTTCTTGATAAATACCCCTTTATTACATCATCTTATTCCCTAATAGTAAGGTACGTGATTGTGAGACTTTTATGGGGCCGTTCGGCGAACATGGTTTGGGTAATGATATCGATGATCTTAAAATTCTCCCATAAATGATTTTTCTCATGCTTAAGTTGTTGAATCTCAACTTGGGAATATTAAAGGGATACTACCAAATATTATGTCTCCCTTAGAGTCTCTGATAAATGGGTTTTGTAGGGCACAATTCTACTGGTTGAGGTCATCACTTCCTTTGTCTGGGTCAATTGGATTTGTTAAAAGCCGTATATTTATGCTAAACATGTGATCATTTTTAAATGACTATATTATCCATGGTAATACTATTAATTATATTTAAAATAAAAATATATAACCAAGTATGTTTATTTTTTTCTATAACTGTATTACACAATAAAACATTAAATCACAGGGTAATTTTATTTATAATAGATTGAGTTGTTATAATGTTCCCCCTTGAGAAATTTCACCTTCAAAATTTTCATTTAACCCCCTTAAAATAGATGAGGATAATTATACCTCATAACTTCCTATAGTTTCCATGTTTCTTCTTAAAACTTTTGGTTTCTCCCTAATACTTTGATAAGGTGTATTGTTTTATTTCGTAGAACTTTGTCTCTACGATCAGAGATCTTCACCAGATTTTTTTTATAAGATATGTCACTATCTAATGGTTCCAACTTAGTATCTAGTACATGTGAGGGGTCAGGTATGTACTTTCTCAAGTGTGATACATTGAATACATCATGAACTCTAGATAGGTTATGTCGGAGTTCCTGTCGATAGGCCACTGCTCTGATGCGACCAGGGATCTCAAAAGGGCCGATGTATTGTTGATCCCATCCTCCTTTGAAGTCAATTTATCATGTCGTCAATATTTACTCAAGTGTCTGGATAGTACGCTCTGATTAGCCATAATTTTGAGGGTGATAAGCCATGATGAAGTTCAACTCAATGTTTATATAATTCTAAATACTTTTTTGAAATTTGGATGTGAATATATTATCTCGATTTGTTACAATCGATAGTGGTACTCCATGCATTCTGACCACTTCCTTGATGTATATCTATGAATGTACATCTAGTGATAATTACTCTCATATAACAATTAAGTGTGTAGTCTTTGTAAGGAAATCCACCACAATTCATATAGTATTAATCTCTATTGATTTCTTTGAAATATTATTAAAAATTACTTAGCGATGGTTTCCCTTTTCTATGTAGGTATACATAATGATTGCACCATCCCCTTAGGTTTTTTCCATTTTTCTTTCACTTGATGACACACAAGACATCTTAATAAATATTTTGTGATCTCCTTCTTCATATTGTCCCAAATATAGTGTCCTCGGATATCATGATACATCTTAGTGCTTCATGGGTGGATGGAGAATGTTGATCTATGTGTATCATCCAACAACTCCTTCTTTAACTCATGATTTGATGGTACAAATAGTATTGACCCAAGTCTCAAAACAACATCATCATTAACATTGAAATTTAAGGATTTAACTTTCCTTATAGCTTCTAATTTCTTCTTAATTACCTCATAAAATCTTTGACAATCCTTAGACCTTTCCATAAGAGACTATTGAGAAATAATTTGTTAAAAGACTGATGATTTTTCTTTCCTTTATGATTCCCATATCTAACCTCTTTGAGTCTAAGAAGATCAGATCCTTCTTGATTATCATCAAAGACAAAATTATTGGATCCTTTCTAATCATAGCATCTACCACATTATTAGATTTCCTAGGGTGTTATTGAATTGAGAAGTCATAGTCTTTTATCATATCTAACCATCTTTTTTGGTTCATATTCAACTATTTCTATGTGAATATATACTTGAGAATTTTGTGTTCTGTATATATTTCACACTTCTCCCCAAAGAGATAATTTTTCTATATTTTCAAATTAATGATCACTAAAACCAAATTCAGATCATGTGATGGGTAGTTCCGTTCATGAACATCCAATTACCTTGAATCATAGGCAATTAATTTGTAATTTTTCATCAACACACAACCCATGAAATTTATTGAAGCATCGCTAAATACCACAAAAATCTCTCCACTTGTGGATAGTGTGAGTACAAATGCAGTGATAAGACTCCTTTTTAAATCTTTCAAGAATTATTAAAATTCATCATTTTAAGAAAAATTGAATCCGTTCTGAGTTAGTTTGGTGACAGGGCATGACAATCGTGGGAAAGTTCTCACAAATCGGTGATAATACCTACTAACCCAAAAAAACTACGGATATCTTTCATTGATTTTGGCCTCATACATCCTTCAATTACTTATGTTTTTTATGGATTTATATATATAATATTTCATGTGATTATATTATCCAATAAAGATACTTCTTTCATCTAGAACTCACATTTTCTGTTCTTGGAATAATGCTTTTTCTTTCGTAAGGTCTTTAAAACAATAATCAAATTCTCCTCACAATCCTCATTATAATTGGATTATATTATAATATTATCTATAAATACTTACACATATTTGTTGATGTAATATATAAATAATATATTCATAATGTCTATAACAATTTCTGGAGAATTAGTGAGTCTAAATGACATTATAATGTATTCGTAGTGCCCATACCGTGTACGAAAAGAAGTCTTGGGGATATCCTCCTTCTTCACCCTAACATGGTAATATGTAGACCATAGATCCACCTTAGAAAATTATTATTCTCCAAATACTAGATCAAAAAATTCATCAATTTTTGGCATAGGATAATTTTTCTTTATTGTGATCTTTTTGATCTCAAGATAATCAATGCAATAGCAGATTGACCCATCCTTATTCTTAACGGAGAGGACTGGTTCACCCATGGTGAAGAACTCGAGAGTTTGAAACCATTATCCAAATTATCCTATAGTTGTTTCACCATATTCTAAGGTTCCACAACATCCATTCTATAAAGAAACTTGGATAATGGTAACACCCTAGGTATAAGCTCGATTGAAAATTAAACCTCTCAGTTAGGAGGAAGACTAGAAAATTCCTCAAGAAACACAACAGTGTATTCCCTCATAATGGGAATGTACTTAAGGATGATTCTCTCGATAGACTCAATCAATAGAGTAAGATACACTTCATTATAGGTCAATAATACACATTCTTATGATTATGGTTCTAAATAAGATTCATCCTCCTCCTTGCACTTGTATAAAATCGGGGGTAAATACTCAATATGGAGAGTAATTTCTTTCTCATGAAAATTTATGTTTGATACAAATAGAGAAAGAAAACCCATGCTTAGAATTTAGTCTAATTACACCAAACATAGTGTGATATGATTCTTCAGAAAGTCCATCCTACAAATTTTGATAGGGGAGGAGATATATACTTGGGATGAAATTATTTCTCCATTTTCCCTTCTCACTTATAACTCCACTTCCATAATTTTTTATGGTGTTTTAATAGTTCTAAAATGCCTTCATGATATGAAGAAAGGTGTAGAACCATAATCAAAAAGTATATTCACTATTCTTGAATGAATAACTAGTGTACTTTTCACCAATTTATTCTCAGGTCTCACTTCATAAGTGGTGAGGTTAAAATATATCCCTTGCTGCCTTGGATGTTGTTGGTTGTCTCTGAAAACCCTTGGATTAGTGCATCCATTTGAAAAATTTCTCAGTTTTTTGCCATTGTACCAATAAAAAATATATTGACGGTTGACTGGGGAATTATTTTCCTTTGTTAAAGTAGCATGTTATTCATTTCTGTAATTTTTGGCTAGGCTCTCTTCAATGTCACACATAAATAATTTCCTTATCCCCTTCAAGGAATTTATAGGGTGCTCCTCTCTGCCCCTTTTGCAAGTGGGATGATGTAATATTTTGTCATAATTGTACATCTTAATCGGACCACTAGAATTGATCTCCACTTTCCACTTCTTATCCCCATGATACCCTTAAGATTATCAGATCTCTTTTTTCACTTTAAGGGAACATTGGAAAATTTCATCATAACTATCAAAGTCATGGATCACTATGGATTTTCACAAACTAGGTTTTATCCCACCAAAGAAGTAACCAACCATGAACTTGGGGATAACGACAAAGACAGGGTCATATTGTGAAATTCTTGTGATGATTTCCTTGCATTACATGATAGATTTTTTATCTTTTTTATTTTAGTCAAGGAAATCCCTTTCCCTTTTAATTTAGATGGTGTGGGGAAAATATTTATGGAAAAGAATTTTTTGGAAATCCTTCCATCCCATCACATTAATCTCTTCCTCAGGCTTTGTATTTTTTATCAATTTCTACATTTGATCAGATTCACCCTCCATACAATTAATAATCAAAAGAACATTCCTTTGTTTGGATAATTGAATGATGGAGAAGATCTTCTCAATGGAGTTGATCCATTTTTTGGATATTAAGGGATCATATGATCCATTAAAAGTAGGAGGTCTTAAATGCACAAAACATTTGATTGCGACTTGTTCTATTTTAATGGGATTTGAATGCTCCTCCAAATCTAGGTTTATTTTCATAACCTCAGTTATATAAGGGAGTATAATAATGAAGTTCATGATTCTTGCTCCTATAGGGTTTGGCATATCATTGGGACAGTCATCGTATTAACCTTCATGATGATTGATTCTCTGATTCCTCCTATTTCTGGAAATTGGTTATAATAAAAGGAAAACTATGAGTGAGTATTTTCAAACTATTAAACATGTAAGGAGTAATCCACTGAAAATAAAGGTAAAACATATAAATTAAATTTATTTCCTTAACTTGTTAATTTTAAGGCTTCAATCTATGTTATATGTGATCTATTTCGTAGGGTATATTCTTATGTGAATTTTTTATTCCATTAATAATGGTTTGTACTATCTTATGAATTTACCAAATCATAACCCCCAAGAGAGTCAACCAAGGTGCATATTAAGGTCTATTATTGTGTACCAGGTTACACCGAGTCAGGCCTAGGACACTTTGTTATAGTTTTTACTCCTAAGCACATCTATGCCAGAACCACGTCCACTTATAGTATCTTGATAGGGATTTTTTTTCTTGATAAACCACTTAATCTATACTCATAAAATATTTATGGATGTATTATTTTACTTAGTCTTATATCTAAGTAGTTTTATATATTTTTATTACACTAATTCCAAAAATAACTTTACTTATCCTATGATACAACCTATAACTACCCTTCTATTTATTACACATTAATACATGATTTAATTACATAAAATTACACTTAATAAAACCAGTAATATCGATAAGTCTAGTGTCTTTGGGAATTAGGTACATTGAATTAAAAATTTAAACATGAATTAAAAAATCAACATTGAAAACCTCTTTAACATGATTGAGCATAATACTGTATTGGATAACTTGGGAAAATACATAAGAAATGGGTGACCAATAAATCCCAGTAAGGTAATAAACATAGAATAACATGAAGATAATAATACATGTTAGAGAATTCATATCAATAAGGAATAAAGGAACATGAATAATAAGTCATGTTATAGAATGATGATCACAACATGAGAAATGTTTCAACAACTTAAAACAATACATCATAGTTCAAGGAAAAACCATCAAGACTTCATGTTGGATCGAATATGTATATGTATATGTATATTAGATGGAACAATACAAGAGGGGGTGAATTGTAGGATTAAAAACGTTTGAGCTTAAACACTTAAGAGATTAGTTTAAAAGATATTAAACTAATACAATTCATATAACCACAATTGTATTGAATATAAAAGGTATGATGTAATGTAATACTATTAGAAAATTAATGTAATTGTATTCAAGATTAATACAATAATCAGAGTAATACAAGTGTGAGAGATTCTACCATAAAGCGTATAGAATCTATTAATACAAAATGTAATAGAATAATTGTAATTGAAATAATTACAATTGAATATGTAAAGAAGAAAGGAAACAATACAAATTCCTTTCTCATACAAGCAGCAGCGGAAATGTAAAATTATTAAAATTCGTTTGACCCAAAGAGAAGGGGTATCCTTTCACCTAGGATAAGAGGTCTATCTTACCACCACCTTGGTAAGCCCTCGATATGATGATCGGAACGTCTGTCTACCTATCCCTGGCATCCCTCGATACAATGATCGGAACATCTGTCTGCCTATCCCTGACATCCCTCGATACGATGATCGGACCGTCTATCTGCCTATCCCTGGAAGCCCTCAATTTTGTAGGTAATTGGCACCTCTGTCTTTTAATTACCTGAAAACCCTCGATACGCTGATCGGACACACAAAGCACAAAAGCATGGGAGAAGTCACATCAACTCTCTCTAGAACTTGATAGAAGCAATGTATCACAACATTTATTAGCATCCTCTGTCTTGGCTTCAAATGGACTCCTATTTATAGGCCTCATGTTCCAATGGTCACATTTCCTCCAACGATCATATTTGTCCAAAAAACTCGGAGGGACTTGGACACCTGGAATTATAACGGTCATATTGAAACAAAAAGAACGACATCGTTTTGATTAGTTTGTAACAAAATCAACGACATCGTTTTGGTTAAAACAAAAGACATATGAAGATGATAAACATGAGTACGATTAATATAAAACATGTTTTTTTGACTAAGTACCAAAACAAGCAAGTAATGAATGTATGAGTCACAGAGTTAGCACGATATGATTGACAGAGTCAGTACGATACAATTGACAGAGTCAGTTCGATACGATTGACAGATTCAGTATGATATGATTGACAGAGTCAGTACAATACGATTGACAAGATAAAAGACATTTGTGATTTCCAAAACATGATATAGAAGTAAAAAAGAGAACTTTTGACTCAACAATCTCACCCTTTTTGGAAAGCACAAAACACATAGTAAAGACAACAAGAAATAATTATCTCCCCCTGAGTTATTGGAAACTCTTATGAATATCAATTCGAATACAACTAACTCCCCCTTAGGTATATACTTTCCTAATGATTGTATTCATAGATTTTCCTTGATTTAGAAGGGTTTGTTCAAAACATTATCTCTTTGTAAAACATTCTCCCCCCTTAGTGAAACCTTCTCCCCCTTGGTGATTTACAAAATGAATGGGGTAACCTTGTAATTCAGTTGATATTCTTTCTTCTCTTGGTTAGTGAAAGTACTGACTTCTTTTTTAAGAATTTTATAACCTCCAGTAAGCATTATAATATTGTCTACACTAGTATTGATCACAAAAGTCTTCATACAATATCTCCAGTACTCATAATCATTCCCATCAAAGATAGGTGGTCTAGAAGGATTTAGATTGTCTATTGACCCAATATTTATTCCTTCCATCTAACAAAACAAAAACTTTTCCACTCCACACGTTAGTGTAGTATGTAATTAAAAAGAACGTTTGAAAGAATAAAGCTAGTAATAAAAAATAGTGGAAACCCCCTCTGATACCAATTATTGGATCGAATATGTAGATGTATATGCATATTATATGGAACAATACAAGAGGGAGGGGTGAATTGTAGGTTTAAAAACCATTGAGCTTAAACACTTAACAGATTAGTTTAAATGATCTTAAACTAATAAAATTCATACAACCACAATTTTTTTGAATATAAAAGGTATGATGTAATGTAATACTATTATAAAAGTAAAGTAATTTTATTCAAGATGAATACAATAATCAGAGTAATACAAGTGTGAGAGATTATACCATAAAGCGTATAGAATCTATTAATACAAAATGTAATAGAATAATTGTAATTGAAACAATTACAATAGAATATGAAAAGAAGAAAGGAAACAGTAAAAATTCCTTTCTAATACATGCAGTAGTGGAAATGTAAAATTATTACAATTCTTTTGAACCAAAGAGGAGGGTTATCCTTTCACCTAGGATAAGAGGTCTGTCTTACCACCACCTTGGTAAGCCCTCGATACGATGATCGGAACGTCGGTCTGCCTATCCCTGACAGCCCTCGATATGATGATCGGAACGTCCGTCTGCCTATCCCCGGCAGCCCTCGATACGATGATCAGACCATCTGTCTGCCTATCCCCAGAAGCCCTCAATTTTGTATGTAATCAACACCTATATATTTCAATTACTTGAAAACCCTTGATACGATGATCGGACGCACAAATCACAAAATCATGGGAGAAGTCACATCGTCTCTCTCTAGAACTTGATAGAAGAAAAGTATCACAGCATTTATCATCATCCTCTTTCTTGGCTTCAAATGACCTCCTATTTATAGGCCTCAGGTTCCAACATTCACATTTCCTCCAACAGTCATATTTATCCGAAAAACATGGAGGGACATGGACACCTGGCATTATAACGGTCATATTGAAACAGAAAGCACGACATTGTTTTGATTAGTTTGTAACTAACTCAACGAAATTGTATTGGTTAAAACAAAATACATATGAATATGATAAACATGAGTACAATTAATATAAAACATGTGTTTTTGACTAAGCACAAAAACAAGGAAGTAATGGAAGTATGAGTTGTAGAGTCAGCATGATATGATTGACAGAGTCAATACGATACAATTGACAGAGTCAGTACGATACGATTGACAGAATCAGTACGATATGATTGACAGAGTCATTGCGATACGATTAACAAGATAAAAGACATTTGTGATTTCCAAAACACGATATAGAAGTCAAAAGAGAACTTTTGACTCAAAACTTCATTGTGGATAAAGATGCGAAAGGAAAGAACCCTTACTTGAGTGTGTGAGTCCAAAATCTTGAAAAGGGGCTTCTTGAGATCTTAGGGTGCCTTGGGATGATTATATAGAGGTGAGGGTTGTGTAAGGACGTGTTCAAATGATTTTGAGTGAAGAGAAGTGGGATCTTGGGTGGGTTTATATTGGTAATGAGTGTGTAATTCTTTAATATTTCACAAACTTATGTTTTGGACTCTATATAATAACATATTCAAAATCACAAAATTTCCCATGTTTTTTGCCCATGGTTTTTTAAAAAGGGGAGTTTTTTAATTATTTTATTTAGAAATGGGATGAACTTATTAAATTAATTCCCTTACATATGTGAAGGTTAGTCACACTTTTAAATAAATGAATTTAAAATCATAAAATATATAATATAAATTGGAGGATTCCTAAAGAAATTATAAAATTAATCAAATAAATTCAAAATCAAATTATTTTTAGGGGAAAACTTATATTTTCCCAGGACACCCAATATAGTATTTATTATATCATTTTTTAATAATTATGTTTTCAAAAAAGACACAGTATATTTATATGGTATTTATTTTTTACATGAAAATTCAATTCTCTCAGAAAACAATGAAAAAGGCATTGTTGGATAATTTTGATGTTATGATTCCAAAAATAAAATTTATTTTATCTAAATAATTTTCTATGTATGTGAATTTTTAGTTTTAAAATAATATTTGACATTTATTGAAAAATGTTGGGTTTTTGACAAAAATAGTTTTTTAACCCTTATGAAAAGTATGTTTCACTTCATAAAAATTATATGACCATAAACAATTAATAAAAATTATTTAATGATAAAATTTTATTAAAATAATTTTTATTTAAAATATAAATTAATTCATCAGAATAAATCCATTAATTGAATTTGAATATTACGTGAAAATGTAATTTGTTTTTAATTAATTTAAAATCAAAATCATTTAAAAAGTGAAAATAAAAAATAACATAAATTAATTATTTTAAAAAATATATATTCATATTATTAGTGTCTTGATACATATACCTTTATTATGACGATTTATGCCCTAATATTAAGGTGTGAGATGGTGAGACTTTTATGGGGTCGTTTGGTGATCATGGATTACGTTGTGATCTCAAAAAGATTGAACTTCTCCCATAAACAGTTTCACTGAAGCCTAAGTTATTAAATATAATATTGGGATTAGAAAAACTAAATTCCCATAGATTATATCTCCCTTGAAAGCTTCGATAAATGGGATTAATAGGGAATGATTCTATTGGCTGAGGTCATCACTTCCTTTGTCTGAGTCAATTGGATTTGTTAAAAGACCTATGTTTATACTAATAATTTGATCACCATTCAACAACTATATTATCAAAAGTAATATTCTTAATGGTATTTTAAATCTAAATATATATCCAAGGAAGTGATTTTTTTTTCTATAACTATATTACATAATAAAACATTAAATCATAAAAATATTTTATTTATAATAGTTCGGGTCATTACATATCATGCATATATATTACATCGTTTTTCATGAATAATTTTTACATTACAAAAACATGTTCATGAGGACCATAATAGTTTAATGTATTTGAAAACATAGAAACATAAAAACTGGTCCATAAGTGAGATACATCATCTCCCACTATGTTCTTCATAAATATCACCCTTCTTAGACATATCATACATAATACATATCTTCATAACCCAGGGACATAAAATATAAGGGTGAGAAAAGATGCTCAAAAAAATGGTAAATGAGGGAGACACATAAGAATAAAATGAAGACAAAGGTATGAGAACAAGATCGTAGAATTTTAAAACCATAACCTTCATATCAAATATCACATGTGAGTCATATAATAAATATTGGCAGTTAATAAGACATGTATTGTAAGATAATCAAAGAACACGATCCGTGAGAGAATAATATTGGTATAAGACATGGATTTGTGGTATACATATAATCATTGAAAATAATTTCCATATTATTCAGGGTTCACTACCAAGGATATCATATTATAATAGGTTCACTCTTAAAACTATTATAGCAGTCAAGGTTCACTCCCAAGACTATCAAAGTGGAGAAATTTCCTTACTGATCCGAGTTCACTCTTCATTCCAATCATGTCTATCTAATGAGATATAAATCTTTGCCTGATGCATTAGAAGGAGATTTAGGTCCCACCCATCACATAATGAAAACCATATTTATGTGTTCCACTAGATCATAAAAAATAATCATATCATAACCCATGAAATAAAATGGGTATCACAAAAATTTCATTATATCATAACCTATAGAAAAGGGACTAGTTTTATAATCATTTCATCATATAATAACCTATGGAAAGAATAAGGTTTCATAAAAACTATTTTACCAAAGTATAAAACATATCTAGAAATAATTTAAATAGTATCCTTGGATCATTTCCCCAGTAAATAATATGTAACACCAAAAAATATAATTTTATATTGAAAACAATTTTGAATGATCATTTAAAACATTTATTGAGGAAAATAAATTTTATTTGAAAATAATTTTTAAAACATAAAATCTTTTTAAAAATACATTTCCTTGAAAATATCCTTAAAATATTACTAAGTGTAATGTCCCGTGTTTTTAAACCGAGTTTAAATTATGAATGTTTTCAAAAAAAAATTCCATGTATCAATGGGTCATTTTTTAAACCAAGCTCCAGAATATTATTCCGAGTGTTAGAACACTTATAGGTGTTTTTTTGGACTTGGGTGAATAACCAATATTTTTCAAAGGTGTCTTGATACATCTTGGGAGCACCATATCCCTAAAATTCCACTTTAACGGATCTGCGTGGGTTGTGCATCGTTGCGGTCCAACCCGTGCAACTTACCTAATTTAAAATTTTATTTATTTTAATTAAATAATATTAAATAGTATATTAGTGTTTAAATATAATAATGTGTTAATAATAATAATAACTTTATTATTATTATTATGGTTTCATAAATTATTTGGATGTTAAAAGATTTTAGATGAATGATTAATGGGGTATAACATTTATGTTAAAAACTTTTAATTGCATGATTAATGGGGAGTAACATTTGTGTGAAATTAATGTGGTTTTTGGTTATCTCAACGAAAAATTTAATTAAATGAGGTATAACAGTTATGTGAAATTAAATGAGGTGTTTTAGATTTAATGAAGATGCGTTTAATTAAATAGGGTGTTTCTGAATTAATAAAGAATCATTTTTATTAAACAGAGGTTTTGGGTCTTATCCAAGGTTTCAATATTAATAATAATGAGATTATTATTATTATTATGGTTTTATGAGTGTTATAATTATTATTTATAATGGTAATTAAATCTTGGGTTATGGTTTCAAATAAATGATGGTTAAAAATGAATTAAATAATTAATGTGGATTTAAATGGGGAGGTTGGACTTAATCAAAAATAGTGTTTTTTTTGTTTTTTATAGGGAGTTTCCCACTAATTTAATAATTGTTTAATGGAAACAATAATAATAATATTGATTAATATTATTATTATTATATTGAATATAATTATTAAAATTAATAAAAGGGGGTCATATTTTTTTAGGTTTTAAGAGAACCCCTGGAGGCATGCCTTTTCTTCTCCTCCAGAGGTGCGACATGCACCAGGGAGGGAGAAACCCCCCATAGTGCATGGACCACCAGGTGTGCACCTCTTTCTCTGGATCCTTATCCAAGAGAGTTACCCTCTATAGAAAGATCTCCCTTGGCCAGACCCCCCTACAACATCGCGTTTTCACCTCGGGATGAACTTGCAGCGCACCTCCTTAGGTGATGCACTAGGGTTCTCCTCCATGGCACAACCCCCTACTTCAAAAATCCTCATTTCATCACATGAGACCACCCATGGCCGTGACCCTTAAATTACATGCATTCGGGCGACCTCCCTCCGGGAAGAACCCCTATAGCAATGTGGTCCCCCTCACTAGTGTGCCACCCCCTCTCCCAGACTCTTCTTTGTGTGTGATGATTCCCCTCAAAATCTTTATGAATCTTATAGGCCTCGTCAATGTGAGTCCATATTTGCATATTTCATTATTTGTATCAGACATTTGACTCATATCTTGCATTTTTCATTTGGATAAAACCCTAAGGTTCTAGTTTTATTGGGATTCCTTGTTTCTTCGATTCTAAAGTTGTGTAATGGGGTTCTCAGAACCCGTTAGTCCACTTTCTAGCAATTACCGCCAAAGGTGATGTGGTTTAGGATGATTGAGTTCATCAATGTTGTTTCAGATGTAAGAATTTATACTGTTGTTTGGTTTTTCACCATCTATTTTGGAGTCTGATACATTATCTAAGTCCCTAGTATATATGAGTAGGTGCATAGACATTGATTCCCTGGTTATGGTCTCTTTATATTGATTTGGTGAATTTATAATCAACTTTGTAGACAACACACACACACACACACACACACACACACATATATATATATATATGAAGGTTTGCACACATGTGACTATAGACCAGTTGTGGATTGGTTATAGATGTATGTCAAGCTTCCTATTGAATTGGTTCCACCATGAGGTAAGGTCCCTTTTCAAGTCCTCAATTTTATAAATGAATCAATAAATGGTGAACTTTAGTTTTATTAGAAATTAAATCCATTCAGTTAAGTATATATATTTAATACCTCTTAATGTGAATTTAGAGTGTTTAATGATTTAAAATGTTAAATATCATAAGTGATTTGTGTGATAAGTAATATCAACTTATTGTTATAAAACCCCTCAATAGAGGTACCCTGCTAACTAACAAAAAATTAGTGCTAGTTTTTATCATGTTTTCTTGTGGTTTGAGTTTTCCATATATCTTTTTGTTAATATTGATATATGATGGGTTGATTCCATGGAAGGAATATTTGATTGTTGAACCAATCATGGGATGATGAGGTTCATTAATAATGTTAATTAATTTTTGAATTAATTAAGGTATTTTGACCTTGTTGAAACATTTTAATTAGTTTTTAATTAATTAAATGGAAATAATGTGGTAAATTAACTTTTCAAAAAAATTAATTAATGTGATATGTCATTTTGGATAAATTGATTTAATTAATGTTTAATTAATTATGTTCTTTTGTCATAATTGATTTAAATAATGAATTGAGGAAAATAATTATGGAGTGTTGAGATTTAGATTGAGATAATTAATTATTTGGAAAATAAATTATGGGATGTTATTTATTTTTTAGATTAATTAATTGAAGGATTAACTAATGGTAATGTGAACTTAGTTAATTGTATAATTAACTAATTGTTTTGGTATATTTAACTAATCAATTGGATTAGTAAGGGAATAAAGATAATTGATTGGTAAATTAATTATTATGTTTTTAGTTAAGGAATTTGGATAATTAAATTTTGATTTAATTTTCTATTTGACTTTATTGCGGTTAAGAATAATTAATTGTTAATTAATTATTAACTATTGATATATAGAATGGTTAATTAATTATAGAATTATTTGATGGGAGAATTATGTTGTTAATTAGTTGTTGAATTAAATAAATTAATTGATTAATTAATTTATGAATTAATGAATGGATGTTTTGGGGTGTTAGACATAGCGTTGTACACAAATTATAAATATATTTGTGTGATTGATAAATGGGTTGTGAGATAGTGACTGATGCTCCAAATACTAATAGGGTGACAGACACAGTATTCTACACCCATCTTGCATGAAAATATTCTTTTATGGGATAGGGAATGTTGCTCCAAATACCCATGGTTTGTGAGATAAGAACTGATGCTCCATATACTCAAGAGGGTTCTAGACATGACTTTCTACACCCATTAATTGACATTGGATTGTAGGTTCAATTGGTTGTACATGAAATGAATTTAATGGTCAATGAAAGCCAGTGTGATGTAATTATTTGTGATTGAATATGGAAAATGGTTCAGATCCCATCATGACCGAGGAAGGTGTTGAGATATGAGTGTCCAAGGGAACCCTGAGATTTATGCAGTTAAATAAATAATATCAATTAATGAGGCTTATATAATTTAATGAGGATTGAATATTTAACAATTTAAAATTGATGTGTGATGACTATTGTGTATGAATGAAAAATGTATAATTTAGGTTCAAACACCAGCTAAGGTCTGAAGCAGGTAATTGGGTATATTGTTACATTGTACTGATTGCTTTATTTATGCATTCCTTCACATTGTTTAAATCATTTACCAATTTTTTGGATTTAGGGTAGACCCGGTGGTCTCAACCTATTGAGATTTATATCTCATACCCTACTCAGGCCGTTATTGCACTGGAGTACCCGAGTATAATCTATTTGGATACAGGATTGTGATGATTGCATATACTTGAGAGATATGAGCATAGGATCGGGCGAAAGCTCGAGATGCTCGAGGAGATCTCCCTTGGGTAATGAGCCATAATTTATTTATTTCTTTATTGGTATGTAAAGCATGATTTATTGCTTACTTATTTCATATTTGTACCATCATAACATGAATTCATTTTATATAATCGGTGTTGGAAATTTTTTTATACAATATTTATAAAATTATGTCTTGTGCTACTTTATCTTTATTCACATTTTTCTGCCATTTTCTGATATTTCCCACTATTTTTACTCTGATAAGAGGTTATATTCTCCACAATGACTATCCTTAGACCCTCGCTGCTAGTCAGAATCCTCTGGCATATGGGGAGATGTGTTTGAGGTCATGTGGTGACCGGTCCGGCCACCAGTTTAGTGGTGAGACGGGTCGAGACATTAAAAAGTAGTATCATAGGGTTCTTTTACTTTTTTTCTTTCTATTTTGGGTTGGTAGA
Organism: Viscum album; assembly: GCA_963277665.1. Classification (NCBI taxonomy): domain Eukaryota; kingdom Viridiplantae; phylum Streptophyta; class Magnoliopsida; order Santalales; family Viscaceae; genus Viscum; species Viscum album. The sequence continues at coordinate 408,466,961 of OY728125.1, read as the reverse complement.
CAGGAGACTAAGAATGTGTTAGTGCTTGGTTTAATATCAGTTATTGGGATTGATATCCCAATGTACATGAAATGACCATGTGTCTAGGGTTGGAAATTGATGTTCATGATTTTCGATATTAAATTTGATATAGTTTCACCTCGAGTGATTAGTGTAATTTCTGCTACTTATGATTTATGAACGTTATAGTATTTTACCCTTGTCCTGTTAAGGTGCGGTTGAAGCATTGAATACATCATAATAGGAACATAAGAATTCACATGCCATGCATAGTTCCATGCAATATAGTTTCATTTTAGGTTTCCTATTGATTCAAATTTTGTTCCCTGAATATATGACATGTCTTCTACTTATTTAAAATGAATTTTTGGATATCATGTTTTGGTGATAAAATTAACATGCTTGGGTGATAATATGTGATGTTTCCTATCTTTCTTATGTTCTATGCTTCTATGTTACGGAATATTTTAGTGGTTTCAACATGTTTCTATGTGTTATATACTTGTAGTGACATGTAATCTTGGTGAAAAATTATTAGGTTTTTTTGGATAAATTTATTTGGTTGTGATTACGATGGAACCAATTTTCAAGTTGTATGATGTATGAGTACCTTATAATTGGAAAAAGGGTAACCCTTGTATTCAAACTTCTCAAAAGGATTCTAAATTAAATCATAAAGTAACTTTATTTTTATTAAATGGGATCCAAATTCCATCGGTAAGGTGTATGTGTGCCTTATTGATTTGTAGGTGCCCACCCATGTGAATGAGACTTGGATAACCATGGTGTGTTTCTAAATGGTTCTGAAAGTAAAACTGCTAATTGTTCTTTGAATTAAATGGTTGTGGGGTTTCTTTTTTAAGAATCTAGATTTAATAAATGGGACCCATAGAGGATTAATTTTTTTAAAATGAATTTGGATGCTAAATATTTTATTTATATTTGGAAAACACTTAATGTTAAATGATCAATGAGGATGATTGTGATAGCATGACTATTTTACCATAGGGAATTGTTTTGAAAACCAAGTGACTTTTTATGAAAATGTACTTGTGGGTTTGTTGAAATTCTTCCAAATGTTTAAAGGTTGAAATGAATTAATTAAATTGGCTAAAATGAAAAAAGGCTTTCAAACCTTGCGATTTTTATTTTGCATGTCCAAGATGGAGGGTCGATGTTTATGTTTCATAAGGGGATAACCTGTGGTAGGTTTTTCCCACCACTCAGGATTAATTTTTGGTACTAGTGTGTTTTGAAAAGACAATAGGTTTAAGTTACAGCTTTTATGATCAATGTTTGTTGTGGTGATCGCGGTTCAAGGAACGTCACACAAATGCATTAAGGTGTTCTGAAATAGCATGCTGGTGGGAAGATGATATTTTATTGCTATGACATGGAAAATCCTAAATTGGGTAGTGACGTAATGGTAGGCCTTGAAAGAACATGAATACCACTAATGATATAAGCATCGAGGTTTGAATGATGATGCAATGATAGGAGAAGCTGAGATTTTTGTGTAAAGAGTCAACCGGTGACAGTATGACTGATCTTTTAGAGAACTGGGTTTTCTCTTAGTTTTATCTTTTGAATGAGATGATCATATACCCTATCTTGACATCATCATGGAGACACTAATATATCATCAGTCTTATGTCGTGCTACAGTTTTAAATGTTGTTGGGCTTGATGAGTAGTTTTTATATGGGTTGTACGCAGGATTCATGGTTTCTCTGGGATATTCCTTCATTCATGTTGGGGCACATTGGTTTTTTTAAATATCCTTGCAATGGATAGACTTGGTAATGTCATAGAATGTCAATTAAGGAATTTTATGTACATGCATTTATTGATGGAATTTTTAAAAAGGCATGTTTCCAGTTTAATGGTGACTGTGGGTTTTGGGACCTTAATGTCTTTCCGTGAAATCATGCGAAACAAGTTTCTATTGGTCGATCAAGATTCTACTTTTTTCATTAATGAGATCCCTTTAATATCCTTAGATCTAATCTCTGTTTGGGCGATCTTTGGCTTATATTTTAGATAATTAAGCTGTTGGACTTATGTTTTGGTTAGTAGTGCGTTTACCATTTGACAACGTAACATCTTTTTTCAAACATACCTTCTCAACATTGGTGGTTTATAAGATGTTGTAGTTCTCGATGAATTCTCTGGGAGGATAAATTTTTAATGTGGGTAGATTGTAAAGTACCTTGTTTTTCAACCGAGTGTAAATTACGACGTGTTTTGATTTTTTTGTATTAATGGGTCATTTTTTAAACTGAGATAAAGACCATTATTTTGAGTGTTAGAACACTTAAAGGTGTTTTTTTGGACTTGAGTGAATACCCGATAATTTTAATGGTCGTCCTGATAGGTCTTGGAAGCACTAGATCAGAAAAATTCCATTTTAATGGATCTGCATGGGCCGCACATGGTTGCAGTCCAGCCCGTGCAACTTACACTATTTAATATTTTGTTTATTTTAATTAAATAATATTAAATGGGAGATTTCTATTTAAATTGAATAATGTTTTCATAATAAAAATGTTATTATTATTATTATGGTTTCATGAATTATTTTGATGTTGAAAGATTTTGGTTTTGTGATTAATGGGGTGTAACATTTATGTTAAAAGATTTTAATTGCATGATTAAAGTGGTATAAAATTTATGTAAAATTAATGTGAATTTTGGGTATCTCAAAAGAAAGTTTCATTAAATGGGGAGTAACAATTATGTGAAATTAAATGAAAATTTTTAGATTTAATGAAGATTCATTTAATTAAATAAGGAGTTTCGGAATTAATAAAGAAGCATTTTTATTAAATACAAGTTTTGAGTCTTATATGAGGTTTGAATATTAATAATAATGAGATTATTATTATTATAGTTTTACGAGTGTTATAATTATTATTTATAATGGTAATTAAATTGGGTGTTATGGTTTCAAATAAATTAAGGTTAATAACAAATTAAATAATTAATGTGGATTTAAATGGGAAGGTTGGACTTAATCAAAAGGACCATTTTTGGTTTTTTATAAGGATTTTCCACCAATTTATTAAGTGTTTAATGTAAATAATAATAATAATAACAATAATATTTATTATTATTATTATTATAATATTTATTATAATTATTATAGTTATTAAAAGGGGTCATATTTTTTAAGGTTTTTAGAAAACCAAAGGTGGCACGGCTTTTCTTCACTTATAGAGGTGCGACACGCACAAGGGGAGAAACCCCCCATGCCGTACGAACCACCAGGTGTGCACCTTCGGCTCCAGATCCTCCTCCATGCGAGATACTATCCATGGTCAGATCTTCCTTAGCCAGACCCCCTGCAACAGAGCACTTTCACCTCAGGCAGAACCAGTAGTGCACCTCTTTAAGCGACGCACCAGGGTCCAACTCCGTGGCGTGGCCCCCCTCCTTTGGACATCCTCCTTGTGTCGCGTGAGACCTACCTTGGTCGTGAACCCCAGATGACCTATAGTAGCACCACCTCCATCTGGGAAGAACCCCTATAGATTCATGACCCCCCTCACAGGGGTGCCACCCCCTCTCCTGGACTCCTCTTTGCGCATGACGATTCCTCTCAGACTCTTCATGAATCTTGTCTGTCTCATCAAGGTGAGTCTGTATGCACGTATTTCACGATTCACATCATCCATTTGACTCATATCTTGCCTTTTGTTTTTCTCGGCCAAAACCTTATGGGTTGGGTTTAATTGGGTTTCTTTATTTCATTGATTCTGAGGTTATGAAATGGGGTTTTCAGGACCCGTTGGTCCGCATTTCAGCAACCGCCGTCGAAGGAGAGGTGGTTCAGGATGATTTCGTTTGTCGATGTTGTTTTAGAGGTAAGAAATTATACCATTTTTTGGTTTTTCACCATATATTTTGGTGTTTGATATTTTAGATGAGTCCCAAGTATATATTCGTAGGTGCGTAGACATTGTTGCACTAATTATTATCTCTTAATATTGATATGGTGAATTTTTAATCAATATTTTAGACCACAAGCACACACACACACACATATGTATGTATGTGTGTGTATATATATATATATGAAGGGGTTCACACGTGTGACTGTAGAACTATTAGGGATTGGTTGTTGTTATAGGACAAGCTATTGAGTATGGAATTGGTTTTACCCTAAGGTAGGGTCCCTTTCCAAGTCCTCAATTTTATAAATGCCTTAATAAATTTCCTATTTCAGTTTTATTAGAAATTAAATCCAAGTAGTGAAGTATATATATTGAATGCCTCTTAATTTGAATTTAGCATGTTTAATGATTTAAAATGATAAATTACATAAGTGATTTGTGTGATATGTAATATCATGTTTTTTTAATAAAACACCTCAATCGTTGTGCGCTACCTTCAAACCAAAAAGTAGTGGTAGTTTTATATCATGTTTCTTATTGTTTGATGTTTCCATATATATTTCTGTTAGTAGTAATATATGATTGGTTGATTCCACGGAAGGAATATTTATTATTGAATTAATCATGGGATTATGAGGCTCGTGAATAGTGTTAATTAATTGTTGTATTAATTAAGGGATATTGACCTTATTGAAACATGTTAATTAATTGTGAATTAATTAAATGGAAATAATTTGATACATTATCTATTTAAAAAAATTCATTAATTTGATATGTCATTTTGGATAAATTGAAATAATTAATGGTGAATTAATTTTTTGATTTTGTCGTTATTGATTTAAATAATTAATTGTGGAAATTAATTTTGGAGAGTTGAGGTTTAGATTGAGATAATTAATTATTTGGAAAATTAATTATGGGATGTTATTTTTTTGTATATTAGTTAATTAAAGTATTAAATAATGGTAATGTGTACTTAGTAAATTTTTGTGTTAACTAATAGTTTTGTTATATTTAACTAATCGATCAGATTATTATGAGATTAAGGATAACTAATTAGTAAATTAATTATTATATTTTTGGTTAAGGAATCAGGATAATTAAATGTTGACTTAATTATCTAGTTTAATTTCTTATGGTTAAGAATAATTAATTGTTAATTAATTAATAACCATTGAAATGTTTTATGGTTAATTAATTGTAGAATTATTTGACGGGTGTTTTATGATTTTAATTGGTTATTGAATTAATTAATGGATTTTATTAATTAATTTATGAATTAATTAATGGATGGTTTTGGGGGGCTTGACATGGAGTTCTACCCTAATGATAAATATATATGTATGATTGATAAATGGGCTGTGAGATAAGAACCGATGCTCCAAATACTCAGAGGGTAAAAGACATGGCATTCTACACCGAGCCTGAATGAAAATATTCTTTAATGGGACAAGGAATGATACTCCAAATACCCATGGGTTGTGAGATAAGGACTGATGATCCAAATACTCACGAGGCTTCCAGACATGACGTTATACACCCATTAATTGACATTTAACTATGGGTCCAATTGGTTGTACATGAACTAAATTAAATGGTTAATGAAAGTCGGTGTGATGTAATGATTTGTTATTGAATATTGAATATGGTTTATATCATGGAAATACCGAGACATGTATTAAGATACGAGTGTCAAGGGGAATCCAGAGGTTTATGTGGTTAAATAATGAATATCAATTAATGATTCTTATATAATCTAACGAGGATTATATAATTTTTAAGGCATTAATATTTGATAATTGAATATTAATGTGTTATTAGTATTGTGTATGGATGAAAAATGTGTAATGTGAGTTCAGAAACTAGCTGAGTGATTAAGTAGGTACTTGGGTATATAGTTACATTGTACTACTTACTCTATTTATGCATGCCTTCACACTGTTTAAATTATTTATTTATTGTATGGATTTGGGTCAGATACTTGTGGTCTCGACCTATTGAGATTTATATCTCACACCCTACTCGGGCCGCCATTGTACTGGGGTACCTGACTAGATTCTATTTGGTTGTAGGATTGTGTTGTTTGCATATACTTGGGAGATAGGAGCAGAGGACTGATCGAAAGCTCGTGATACTCGAGGAGATCACACTTGGGGCTTGAGTCATAATTTATTTATTTATTTATTGAGATATAAATCATTATATATTTTTTATCGCTTTCATAGTTATACCATCATAACATGCATGAATTGTATAACATTGGCATTGGCCATTTTGTTTTATACAAGATTTATAAAATTATATGTTCTGCTACTTTATTGTTATTCGCATTGTTTTAACCATTTTCTTATATTGTCCACCATTTTTACTCTCATAAGAGGGTATATTATTCCCACTGAAAATCCTTATACCCTCACTACTAGTTGTAAACCACTAGCGTATGGGGAGATATACTTGAGGTCATGTGGAGATTGGTCAGGCCAATGATTCATGGCTGAGACAGGTTGGGCCATCACCTAAAGGAATCTTCTAAAAATCATTTAAAAAATTTCTTGAAGAAAATATCCTTTCCTCCTTGAAAATCATTTTTTAAACACAAATCATTTTGAAAATAATTTACTTTTAGTTTTTTTAAAATATGATAATTTACAAGATATTATGGAAAAAATTTCATTGAAAATAACTTTCAAAACATGAAAGGAAATCTTGAAATAATTTAGTAGTCATGACATTGGGAAATTCTATTCATGTCGTGTATGTTAGAAGAAAATATTCTTTTCACATTTTTGTTAAAATCCAAATAGGGATTGTATTAGAAAAAAAATAAGAATCCTTTAAATTTTATTTGTAAAATTCATACATGGGTAAAAGTTTATTTTAAATATATTATAGTAATAATAAAAAATTTGAAAATATTTTTATAAAACATGGTTTTCAAATAAAATATATTTTCGATCGAAGAGAGAGATAAAGATAGATTTTCCTAAAAAAATATATACTTAAATATTTATAGTACAAAAGAGTGGAAATTGCTACCATTAATTGAAGATATAATCAATAACCATAGGATGATAAAATTCATGTCTATTCTTGAAAGTTATATCCTGAAATTTCAATATTTGAAACTTATTTATAGACAGTCCAAGTAAACTATGACATTTTTATATAAAATATTTACCACATTAGTAACATTGATTTATAAGACCCAAGAAATAATAACATAAAATGAAACATAAAATATCATGAGTATGAATAAATTCATGATATTACATGTCAAAGAAGTTGTATAAACACATTGTGAAAGAATATTGGTGTATAATATAACAAACGTCTCAAAGAATGAAAATTGAGACAAAAATCCATTACCAAATTGGTAAATTTTGAAATGTAAACCCCGTGAAAGAAAGATAATAATATGGAAATATAAATTGTAAGCATCATAAAATACATTCATGTGAAATATATACACCGCATTAAAGAATATGTGGTGAATATGACATGTGTCTCATGAAGGTAAAAAGTGTGATGAAAATCAATTACTAGTTGAGTAACTTTTCAATCGTAATCCTCATGAAATAATAACATAAATGGAAACATTAATTATCATTATATGAGTTATATTCATGATATATTATTTCATATGTCAGCATATAAACCACACAAATTAAGTGAGTGGTGAATATGAAATAAGTCTCTCAGAAATAAAAGTGAGACTTGAAATCCCCTTACATTAAGTCCTAACTCTCGTTGTACTCATTAAAAATTCTTGTATAATAAATATTTTTTAATTATAAATATATTAAATAACCATATTAATATATAAAATACCTTTTATTATTTTATTATGAAATTTTATTACATGTTTATAAACAATTCTAGTTTAAAGATACATTTTGGTTAATAACCGCTTTGTTTTTCGTATATGTTTTGATTTGTTATATTTTTGGTCCTATTACATTGATCATGGTTCCATAATATCCAAAATTATAATCATTATAAAAATATAATATATATTCATTATATATATATATATATAAATTTATATCAATCCATAAAACTTAGTGATTGAAAATGAAAAACATTGTTCATGGAGACAATAGGTTGTACACACCCATGAACACAAACTTTTCCATTTTCCTTCCCTTTTGAAAGAAAAAGGAATATATGATTTATATTATCATTACATAATAAATTTTATGTCATATATATCACATATTTTAATTAAACAGAAGCTTAATACATTCCATGTAAAGTGTGCATGAATCACATCACATCACAAGGCAGTAATCTGCCATACACGTGAAGGACATTATCATATTACAAAAAATAGAAACTTTTAATATAATATATAAAATATATACGCATAATTAATCCCAAAAATTAAATTTGGTAATGAAAAAATTGAAAGACATCGATGCATGAGCCGGTAGTCTGCTGTATACACAAATGAAGATTTTGTAACACATTTGATGGAAGTATGTGCAGTTATAGGTAATATCCTTAACATATGAGAATCTAAATATATTTAATATAATGATTTTATTATATCATCAAAGTTTAATAATAATTAGAGGGAGTGGAGAAAGAAATCAAATAAAAATGCTCGTTGTTGAAAATTACATCGTCTTTGAGTATCCTTCTTAGGTTTTCACTAAAAGCATTCATAGGATACATTACCATAAAAAACAAGGATCCTAGGATGAGGGGACATAATTTGAAAAGTTAATTGTGAATATATCGGTCAATCCAAATTTCTATAGAGTTGTGAAGAAGTGGGGAGAGTAAGTTCACTTTTATTGTTGAGGAGGAGTGACATTTTTGTAAATACTAGAAATTACTCACTATTAGGAAGTCAATCTTACATAAAGTGAATCCAAATATGATAATTAATGATATTTAGGGATTATATGTTTTTTTAAAGCTTCTAAAACACAATGAAACATTTTTTTTAATAGTGTCATTCCTTAACTTCTAAGTATCCATATTTTTACCATTTTTGGTTTTTCACTATGGTAACTAGTTTTCTAACCATGATCATTTATCCTTTAAGACTAAATTAGATTGATAATTGTTAAAAAAATTTAAACCAATAATTATAATATTTTATCTAATTTACAAAATATAAAACCTATTTTTCATGGAAATTAATTTTAACATAATAAAATGTAACGTGAAAAAGCACTGCTTTAACCATAACCGTGCTAACAGAGTTTCTTACTATTTAACGGTCAATATAGTAGTTATAATAGAATAATTAGCCCATTAATGGAACATGGGTATATTTATTAATATGTAAAAATAACTTGGTAGAAGATATTATTTTTGGTAATTTTAAATCATTTAATAAAATATAATTTATATTAGAATAACATTAATGTCAATTTTGACATTATTCATTTTAATTGAATTTACAAATATCAATAAAATGATGGAATTATGATATATTATATAAAAAACTATGTAACATGATATATTCATCTAAGAAATAATATGATGCAATAATTAATTCAATCTACTTCAATTTTAATATTTTTAGTATCATTTATTTCATTTAATTGTTAACGAAATAATTCCAATGTTGGCATTTCTTAAGAATTGAAATTAATTATTTCATCTCAAAAAAAAGTAAAATATATTATCATGATAAAAAATAATTTATATTTAATAATTATACATATAACATATCATATTATTTTTTGTCCCTATCCTAAGGAATTATAGATATTATATGTAGATAGGTTTTTTTATCTTTTTATTTATTTAACTTATCATATAACTCATTTTCTTGGGAAAGTGTCCCCAAGACTCGTAAAAATAGATAATAAGGTCATAAGGGTTGATATATTTCCATAAAATGGGTTTTTAACAAATTTTTGAGTTATTTTAACACTTATATTATTAACTTAACCCCTGGTAAACCCATTCTTACCTGAACTTTGGTAAATAATTTTTTCTGCTTTTTTACTATTCATTTTGGTTAAAAAATACTTTAGCATTATTATAAAATATAAATTATTTTTTCTATATATGCAAACTATTTTTTTAAATTCGATCCATATAATTTGGAAAAAATAATTAAAAATTATTCTTATAGATGTGATGAGAAATGGGTTTTTAAAGAAAGAACTAATCAAACGTTTACAATGTTTTTATATCAAATTTCAATATGAAATTGATTCCAATTAAATAAATTAGATTAATATATTTATAATTGAACTAATCAATGAAATGAATTAGATTTATTTATGTACTATTGAACTAATTATTCTTTAAATTAAATTTATAATAAAATTTTAATTTATACATAAAATAAAAGAAAACGATAGTTTTCAATTAAAATCCAGTAATTTTCACTATTCATCAAAAAATAAAACTTTTCATAAAAAACAAAAATAATTTACCCTAAGATAATTTTGAAATTATGATTTCAAAAATTATTTTTATTTAATCAAATAAATTTTCTAAAAGTGTAAATTTTTTGTTTTAATGTAAGTGCGCCAAAAAAATGTGAAAAAATTATTTTTTTTGAGAAAAAATGAATCTAATGCATAAAATTGGATTTATTTTTATTTATATCTATAAAACACATTAGATGAATTTTAAAATTTTGGTTTAATATTTATAATCTATAAATTTTATTAAAATCATTAACCAAAATCGATTTAGTTAATTGGTTGATATAAAACATTTTGTGGGAATAAAATAGTTTTTTAAAGAAATATGTCCTTTTATTTTCTAAAGGGTTTTATGTTAACATAAAATTAATTTGTCGAAAAATAGTTCATTTTATATACATGTGAAAACCATGTATTAATAATTTAGTTAATCATATTCATACTTATTATTCCAATAGCCAGGTGATAACTATTATATTAAATAATAATATTTTAACAGTATGTCGTGTTTTTTATAGACTTGGTTTTGCGTGTAATGCAAGCTAAACTCAGGATTTTTTTGTAAAAAAAAGAAAAGTTTAGTGCTACATGTAATTAAAGATAAAATCAGTTTTCATGTAATATAAAATTTCAAAAATATTAAATTTAATTTCATAAAAACATTTTATAAAATATTAGGGTGTTATAACCAGCTAGAAAGTCTATATGTTTTGGAGATCAAACATATTCATAGAGCTCCATGTAACATTGTATTAGATATGTATTCCTAGATTATTTAATGGTTCTATAAGGGTCAAAAGAATGATCTTGGTTCTCAGGTGCTTCTGAGAATAACCCATCACCCACAGACGAATGGACAGTTTGATCGTAAGATTCAGATATCAGATGACATACTACAAGTACACATCCTTGATTTTAGAGGTTATTAGAAGAAACACACACATATAACTACGTTTTATTATAGTAACATATTTCATAAAATTATACACGTGGATCCTTTTGTGTACTTATATGGTATGTTGTTCCATTCATCCCTATGCTAGTTAGAGGCGGGTAAGTTAACACTGCTAGGTCCTCATGTCCTTAAGGGGACTTAGAAGAGGGTAAAACATATCAGGAAATGTATAGAAACATCTTAGTCCAATTAGACATATAATTTCAATAGTTTCTTCCAACCACTGGAGTTTGACATGGGACATTGAGTCTTCTTTTTTATTTCTCCAAGGTTGGATCATAGAAATATTCACAGATAAGGAAAGATATTGCATCATTATGTCAATACTTTCAAGAACTTGTAGAGATTTAGGTCAGTATCCAATCATATAGATCTTCCTTAGTGACACTAGTCCATTCATGACCTCTTTCTTATATCTCAACTTCACTTTTACCACTTTGAACAGTCTCGTTATTTTTTCTGGAGTATTTTGAAGTGGAAGCAGTTGCTTCTTCTAAGGAATAACTTATTCATATTTTTCATTATACCATGAAGCCTTTCCAAGGAAGGATAGATCCTCTATAATGAGTGTTATAGTAGAAAGAACCTATATAGGATGAAATATTGGAGTGAGAAATTAAAGTACATGTATAGTGGATGAAGTTATTCTCAAATGACACCCAGCCACCCCTAGAACGCCAACTCAGGGTCGAGTTGTTTTAAGGAGGGGAGACTATAAGACCCCAATTTTTATCACGAGGTACAGATCCTCTAATTTCTATTTTATTAATTTATTTTTTATCTATATGGAAATGAATAAGGGTTTTGTGTTGGTTTCTAGAGAGTTTGGGGCTTTTTCGGATCCTAGGTCTTTAAATTTTGGTGAAAGAATGTGAGGATCATGGTTGGATAATGGTAAGAAACAACATTACAGATCGATTGTGTAACCCCAATAGGGTGGTAAATTGTTTGAGAATATGAGAGCATGGTATTATTGCCATGTAGGGAATTTCAGACAAGCTGTAGAGGGAATCATTAGTGTGTGCACATGTTTAGGAGAAACATGAAAGTCAGTATGCCTCATGGATAGTGAAGGTGAATGGTTAGTGCATGATTTTATTAACTATTCATCCATATCGTGTTTCCTCTTAACATGTTTGAAAAGTAAATTTTCCCCTATATTATATAATATTTCTTCCCCCTTTTTATTTCTCTAAATTACACAATGACATACAACATCTGAAGTTCCACCCTCCTCTCCTTATATGATATGATCTTCCTTACTCATTTGAGCAAGAAATATAGTTTCATTAATAATGTTGGATTTATATCAGTATTCTCTTTAATCCTCTTAAAAATATTTTTCATTTATCTCACTATATAAAATTCTATTATCATGTGAGTAAAAATGATCTATTTTTAGGGTTTTTATTTATTTTATTAATTTTACCCACTCTAAACCAAATCAGATTCCAATAATGGATAAGGATTCAGCTACCTCCATGAGGTAGGTAGTGTGGAAATTTTCCCTAAAATTAATGTTATTTTATATCTTAAAATGTGTTGCCACACACTAGACCTTCCATATATTACCCTAAAAATATAAATATTTTTAATTAAATTGTTTGCAATGTTAGAAATGATCCCATACACCATTTCCATTTTAATAGTTCATCTACCTCAACTAGATCCACCACTTTGGGTGTACTCATTTGTTTCCATTGAGCATACAAATCCCCTTTTGGAAAAAAAACACCATCTAAGTGGGATTGTCTTGATTTTAGTTAAATGAAAGTGAATTGTATGTCCACGCAACATGAACATTATATATGTTTTTTATTATTCCATTGAATAATAAAATGATTTATTGGTTATTATTAGTACTCAACTATGTATAATGGTTGTTGATACACAGTTAAGGCTTGTGTTGGACACTTAGTTTCACACTCCCTTCATGTGTGATGTTGGATATAATGTTTTAAATATTTTATTTGGACATTGGAAATGATGTTTCATGGTACCCTACAAGATTTTGGACATTTAATTTCACATAAATCGTTAGGTTCGTGGAAGTGATGAAATTTTTATCCCAGATCAAATTATTGGGATAATGCATTTTTCTATAGCAGAAACTCTTATGATTACGGATGGACGCCTAAGTTACACCTTGGATCCTTGATAGTGCTACGTTTATATATATATATGAATATAAATATCACCAATTATATATTAGATATATATAGATACATATTTTTATAAATATATACCAATATCAATAGTGATACTTTTTTAGAGACATTCCAGCATGGGATGAAGTAGGCATAGTCAGATAGGTGTCCTCGACGAACATGAGATGAACTGTTTACTTATTTTTTATACCTAAAAATTATTCATGTTATATTCAATGTATGGATTATTCTTGACACCATTTTTTTGGAATACCGATTTTATCTCACACCCTATTTGGGCCATAGATTGGTACACAAGAAAACTTCATGGATGTATGTAAGGTCAAAGAGAAACGTCCAGCAATGGATGCCTAATTTTCTAGGCTAGTATAGAGTACGAGAGAAGAGGACTGAGCCTATAATCGTTATTCTATTGTAGTTAGCTTGTTTTTTTTGTTTTTTATAGCATGGTTTATATACATTTTTCTCTTTATCACATGTATTTATCTTTTGTATAGAATCATGACTTGATATCTTTTTTGGTATATGATACTGATGACTATTTATCTAGATACTTTATTATTATTCCTCATTTAATCTATTATATTTTTTCACTTCTGACTAGTATTGTATACTATTGTGATACACTCTAATCATGAGGGTATATTATCCCCACTATATCATCATATACCCTCTTTTCTGGTCAGTAACATATGGTTTATGGAGAGCTGTGCTTGAAGCCATGTGGAAAACCTAGTTTAGGTCTAGATGTCACACCTAGGGAATCTTTTCATGAAAAATATCCATTCAAATTAGATAAAAATTAAGAGTAGAGTGAGAATTAATCTCATAGATAGATGAATCCCTACTATGAAATTCCTTAAATTCAACAAACACTCAAAGAAAAGTTTTATCATTACTGGAGGCATCATTTGAATTTATAAAACTATAGTCATTTTGATTATCAGTAAATTTCCGATTGCATTATGTTTTTCTAGATGAATAATTGAAATTATCAAGGGGTCTTGAATAAGGAATCACCATATTGGGATCCCCAATAATACCCACTATAGGTGAATTATTTATGGAGGACACGAATGTATTCTATAGAGGTTTATCCACCTGTAGAGAGTTTTTAGAATCATTATTGTACATTGGATATACATTAGAGCCTTGCGTAATCGCCACATCTTGGATGAACCATTTAGAATAGAACATCTAGAATTATTAGATTTTCTAGAAACAACATCTGTACGTTAAGTATAGATCACATAATTAATGAAAATATCTCTATCCCAAGATGTATTACATAGAAGATTAACTTGTACACCTCTGTCAGAGGCCTTAACACTGAAACCCTATTTATCAGTGTCACTGACTATATAATAATCATCATATTTTTAAACATGGATCTCATTGTCTTCACCCACATATTTAGTGACATCGGGTTCCATGGTATAAAAAAGTCTTGTGGTGTGGCATCTAAAATTATTCTTTATTCTCTATCCCCATATAGATAATGTCCGTAGGGAGTATTAAAAAAGGACTATCTTTCCTAAGCTTATCCCTATAATTTTATTATCTTAATCTAGGTTTGTAAATATTATTTTTTTAAAAGATACAAGGCTATTTCCAACCACATTTCTAGTTGTCAATTTTAATTTATAGTGTTCTATTATGTGGATTAAATAATTACAATTTTTAAATTAAAAATTCCAATTACAACTTTCCTCAAGGTGTCCAATACAACATAAATTAGTAGAGAAATCAGGGATCCATTAAAATTAAAACAAAATTTCAAGACTAGAATCATCAATTGTCATAAAAATATTTTTTATTAGAGGCAAGGATGTCAACCTCAACTGGGGTTCTAGTATAGTGTCAAAACTAGTCCCTTTAAGTTTCCATGTCAAACTTAATGGAAATTACCATGGTTGAAGAAACATCCCATAAGATTTATGAGTTCTAGAAAAACATATACAAACCCTTAATACAAATATAGGATTTAGTTAATGTATTCTTAATTGATAGTATATAAAATAGAGGATCCTATTCTTGAATTCTCAAAGTACTAGGTCTGAGTGCTACATACCAAAAAAATACAATCTTAGAGTTTTATCTTTATTGAAGGAAGAATAATGTAGTAAAACACCTTACTAATTGATGTTAATTTCCAATCATAAAATATATTGATTTGAGAGAGACAATTATATAGATCATCCTGATTCCAAGGATTTTTATTCTCCTAGAAATTTGATCTCTATGATAGGATACTGACAAGACTCTCTCAATTACAAGACATTAAAAAAATTCCATTACAATAAATTCCAAATATATTTTAGGTTTATAATATTAGGGAATTAGGGAAAACAATAACAAACAAAACCTATTTATTTTTCAACTAAGGTACATTTTTTCACTATATAAACAAATTCTTAATCCATAAGAATTCATTAATATCTTCTCAAAATTTTCCACACAATATACTCTTCTAGAAATATCATACATATTCCTTTTCTTAATAACCTGGGTAAATGTAAACACAATAAATGGGTGAGATCAAAAACCCAATAAGGGTAAACATAGGTGATAATAATCCAAGATCATAAGTGATTATAAGTGATTATTAGTGATTATAACATGAAAATATGGGTATAATCAGGATATATAATAAAGTTATACCAGACAAAGTATAAATCAGAAATCATAAAATAATGCATGGTATAATAATAGAAATGAATCAAAAGAGTGTGGAAACATAGTTCAATAAACATGATACATGATTGAATATCATATTCATAATAATATATTTAGAATTGTGGCCCAAACATAAGCATTGGAACACACTATAAAAAAATCAAAGTGTTCCCACCCTTTATGTAGTGAAAGAATATAAGTATGTATACCGTTTAGTTGTATAAAAATCATTGTATATCTAAAAATCATATATCATGAGATATAAATCCTTAACCAATGTATTTTAGATGATATTGGACCCCACCCATAATCAACCATACATATTAGTGCCACTGAAAAATCAAAACCTTCATCTTATAATCAAGAATCCGAAGGAAGAAAATGGGTTTCATATAATAGAGAACCTATGGAAATAAAATGAGTTTCATCTCATTTTCAAATGGAATCACATAAGAAAATTAATCATAATTCCATTAATATTCCTAACCTGATAAACCTATGGAAAATTATTGGGTATATAGTGATATTTAAATGATTTTTATGTAAATACACTTTAATTAGGATAACAGGGCATGGGGTTTTTAAACCTTAATGATAATTCTTCAAATGTATTTACTCTATGAGCACATTATATTTCATTCCATTGATTAAATATTTTTCACATTAATGTAATAAACTAATTAATTAGGAAAATTATTGACATAAACATATAAATCAATGACTAGAAAAGTCAATGGTAATAATGAATTTTCATGAGTACTCTCCCTAAAAGGAAGTATAAGATAATTTATAGGGTAACTCAAGAAATGAAATTCCCAAGGAAATAAATATTTTTGAGATAAATAGTAATATAAAATAAAAACCATAAAATAGGTTTTAGAAAAATATCTTATCATTTTTGTAAAATAAGATGTTACTTATCACATTGAAAAGTAATTTTCGAATAGGTGAAGTGAAAACAAAGAAAAATAAATTTAATTTCTAAATGAAACATCAAAAATATATCACAAAAAATATATAAAGGTTATAAAAAGTAAATGTGGGGTGGAAAATAAAACATTTTAAATTTCTTGGATGAAAAACCATTTTAATATTTTGAAATGCCTTTATAGAAAACCCATAGTGTAAAAAGAGATAAAAAATAAAAATTTGGAAAAATAAGAGAATATAGATATTAATATCACATGAGATAATACATAATTTTATTTCCAAATATAAAGGAGAAAATTTATGGGAAGGAAAATATGGAAACGTGGGGAAACTACTGTTAAAGGGGATATGGATTATTTTCAATAATGGTATACTTATAGAGAAAAATATTTCTAATAAAAAAGATTTGAATTAAAAGGTAATTTCCCATCAAAGAGTAATATAAATTAATTTGAAATAAAATATTATGCTGTAACAAACTAATATTTGAGGAAAGAATCTTAATAAGAAGTATTATAACTCAATGAAGGGAGTTGAGTTAATAAAAACCCTTTCAATTTTTGAATCGAAATCCATTTGAAGAAATAAATTGACATGTCTCCTAAAGACCCATGAATTAAATAATTATATGTAAAATATTATTAGGTAGTAATAATACCAAATTAAATACATCATGGTATATAATGAGAATTATGTCTCAAGAAATTTAATTTGTGACAAGAACACCTTAATTTTATTCAACGCTTAGTTGAATACGATCTAAACTCCTATAAAACAAACCTAACTATATTAAAATTATTTTTTGAAATGATATTTATATAAATTAACATTTATATATACTATTTGTTATCATTTAATATGAATATATTGATAAGTTATACCTTCTTTTTACCATATGTTTTTTGTAACTTTAATCATTTTGTCAATTCTTTATGATGTCGATTTCGGAACCCATTATTTGAAACTAGGTTCATAATTCCTATATAATTTAATTTATTTTAAAATAAAAATTATATTAATTTATAAATCTCTTTTATCATTTCATGAGTATTTTAGTCATGTTGTGTGAAAATTGAATTGGACTCGCCATATTTCCGTAATTTTAGCAATAGAAAATGATATTTTAATAATAAGTTAAATACACAATGTAACCTTTCCAGAACTGAAAACCAATATTTATTTTATTATTAAATTATAACTATATTATTATTTATGTTCCCATATTAATCCATGATATAGTCTTATAACATCATTCATGTAAGTGGATAAACTAAACCAAACAGGAATATACCATAATTATTGGATGAGTATGGTTATGAAAATTTTTATTTTCAAATTATATAATTATTAAATAATTATTATAATATTATTTAAATTTGTCAAGGTTTTGAAACTTATTTTATTATATCCTAATGAATAATAAATAAACTAGATGAAAAATGAGATATGTTGCTTCCTGAAGGTTGTAGTCCACACAACACATGGTTAATATTTTCATTTACCAATGAAAGAGAGGTAATAAAGATAGATATTAATTTTACTCCTCATAATAATAATAAAATCATATATTTTATATTACTAGTGAATATACGTGGTGGTGAAAAATGAAAGGAATCTTTTTTGTGGAGGTTTTAGTACGCAGAAATGTATAATCAATTGTCATTTGTTTTTATAAGTAAAATAAAAGGAATGGATATTTTTCCATTAATTCAAAAAAACATCGTTATAGTAATGATAATGATTTATTTATGTAACTATATTTAGGATTGTTTAGAAATTTAAATCTTAAGAATAATAGGATAAGGATTAGGTAATAATCACTTTGGGTCCACAAAAATTCTCTTGAAAGTATCCTTGGAAATGAAGGGATTAGTCAAACATATGGTTATCAGGATATTTAGTCCATGAAAATGACTTATAGTAGTGTAACATTGGGTAGGTTATCTATGATATTTTCAAGGGAAAGTGGATCATTAAAAGGGTATAAGTGATTCCCTTTTACAAGTGAATAACATGGTACTTTTGTGTATAGAATTTAATTTTCAAAGATATTATTACACTATATAATGGTCACTAACTCCAAAATTTAGAAGTAATGAATATTTGTGTGATATTGGGTTGAAGAAGACTCAAAATATAATTTATAGACATGTTTTAAACTTGTTTTAGTTCATTTACTCTAGTATTTTTACCTTTACCCTTTTTTATTTTTTACCTAGGTAAGTAGTTTTTTCACGTATAATTAATATTTTAATGAAAATATAAATATCCCATATTACTAAATTTGATTGTGATGAACCAAAATTTAATCACCATTTAATTGAAATCAATTTTTTATAATAAAAAAATATCTTCTAAATTAAAACATTTTATTGAAATACAGATTTTTTGGAAAAATGATACTTAAACCATTTTGTATTCTTGATCTTATTTAACACTAATTAAAAATTAAATATGTGTTAATATAATTATATATGTTCTTAAAAATTATTTAAAGTAAATTAATTAAATTTACTAGTTAAAAAATACACAAAATAAATAAGATTAATATTTAAAAATTACAATTTTACTGTTATCACTGTAATTTATTTTAATAAAAATAATCTTTCTTTTATTAATAAAAATAAAATAGACCTTTTTTATAATTTTTACCTAATTATTACAAATATTGAATCCATTTTTTGAAAAAAAATTAATGTTGCGAAAAATTAATTTACGTATTAGGACACTTAATGCGTAATAACCATATTTTTAAGTGGTGTATTTTTAAGATTTTTTTGCAGGTTAAAAATATCAATGTTTTTAATTTTTATTATATAAATTAGTTTATTATATATAAAATAAAATTTAGGTGGATTTAAACACAATACAAAATTAAATTTTACCAAAATTATATTTAATTAAATGAAAAGACTAAAAGTAGTTTTTTCTAGAAAATACTACTTAATTTCATAAAATATTAAACATAGGTTTTATAAATTAAAAATAGTGATTAAAAATTTTTATTATTACTCATAAAAGATATATTTTATCAATTAAAATGTTTTATAAACTTCTAGGTGTTTTTTATATATTGATAAAATCATTAAACTTATAGATTTGTTAAAATCCATATAATTTCACTATTCACCAAAAAATAAACTATTTCAGAAATCCAAAAAATTCATCATATAGTAATATTAACATAATAAATTTTAAAATTAAGTTCATTTCCATATATTAAAATTCTAGAATTAAAAAATTTATCATTTAATTTTTTTTTTAAAAAACAACTATTTTTATATGAAAATAAACAATCTTTTCTTAAAAGTAAAAATTAGAAATGTGTATAATATGTGTGAAAAATAATTTAATAAATTAATAATAACATGATGATATGACCCTACTATTAAGTTAAATACCACATCAATATCTTTATATATTATCTAATTAAAGGTAAAATATTGTCTCAATCGTGGGTGGTGCTTTCCCTAGAATGGATCTTATGGAAATTTCTAAAAAAATTAATTTATCTCTCTTATGATTTAATTATTACTATAATTTTTTGTCATGAACCAAACTAGGTAACCTAATAACAGATTCAGTCTTGACATATTCTGAAGGTCATTCCTGATCTCCATGGTCAACGACTAGCACCTAGAATCATACAAACTGATAGTGGGAACGAATTTTCCATCAACAATGCGAAAAGAAAAGAATAAAAGACCATATGCATATCAAAGGAAAACTCTACTAGGATTAAAGTAGTATAATTAAGGCAGGAACAAGCTCCAAAATACAATAACCCAAGTACAAGAAGGGGAAAAACAACCCAAAGTTTCTAAGGACACAACTTACCTAGACCAAAGTTCAACAGTAGGATCCATCTCCAAGAGAACCTTTTTCGTTTTCTCAAACCCAGAAAAAGATAATCTATAAACAACTGAAGGCATAAGTAGGGTGTGATCCAAATCCCATTAGGATGTAACCTAAAAATTCCATAATATATTCCAATATCATTTTAACCCAAATTTTCTCTCAATTTTAAAACAAACAAGCTTGGCATTACCAAAGCGTATTTAAACAAATAAATCTTTATAGTTTGAAATATGGGAACAACTTTCGAAAATCATTATATACATATAAATTATGAAAATCACTTCAAAATATGGAATTTCCTTGAAACAAAGGATAAGTTTTTATAAATAACAATTATCACAAATGGATTAAATAATCACTTTATAAAAACTGTTTATATAAATTCTCAAGGCATGTAAAATAGTTTCTAACAATGGCATATATATTCATTAAAAAATGAAAGCAAGTGAGAAACATGGCCATGTGCCAAACATGTACAATAGTTCCAGGCAATAATAATCCAATATTATGAATACAAATAAGTATGTACATATACCTTTTTAGGACTAAGGTAAAGGGATTTATCACCACCACCTATGTTTTGGGATGTGATGATATGATTTTTTATAACATTGAAGAATCGTAAAGTGCCACCCAAAATAACTTTCTAACTACCTAAGTCTTTCATGTTCTCAAGTACAATTCTATGATGGGAAATTAATTTTATAACAGAAAATTTGATTCATCCCATTAGACATTTAAAATATGCCAATTTTCTCTTTAAAAACCATAATGGGCTTTTAATCAAAATATTCTTTTTTACCAAGATGAGACCCCAGGGTTTCCATCAAAACATTTTAAGACATTTTTTACAAAACCATAATTTGAAACCAAATCATGAAATTTCACAATCCATTTCTCATTCAAATTCAACAATTCAGTTTCTAAACCATTCCATAATTTTCATCCCAAACCCCCAAATCAATTCAAATGGGGTTTTAAAAAAAAATTCCATCAAATAGATTTTTTTTCAATTAAATCCTACATTTCAATTGATTTAATTTCCATCCAAACTAAAACATAAATTAAACAATTTAAATCTCACTAAATTCCAATTCCAATCCAAAAACCCATTGTTTCCTCAAAACCCCAATTCATCAGAATTGGGGTTCTTAAAAAAACAATAGAAAGCCTCTTTATTCAAAAAACAAATAATTTAAATTTACTTAAACAATTTAAATTTAATCAAATAAATTATGTTTCATAAAAATTGAGCATTGTGACGGAACCACCTATCGAAAATAACAGATCTTGAAACGCTAAAACCTAATTTGGTTTTTTCATATAGAATGAAGATCACAAAAATGGGAATCAAACCTCGTTTTAAAATCCCAAAAAAAGGGTATTATATCCATAAATGAATACTAAGATCTATGGAACCTTAAAGGAAAATTGACAGAATGCTGGAGGAAGAGAATGCGGGGATGAAACTAACTGTATTGATATCGAATGTCATTATCCTAGATTCATATCACTTCTATAAGAGGTTTTAGAGGACAATAATCCTTATTAAGAGTTCCAAGGAAGATAGAAACACATTTAGGTCGAAGGAGGTCCATCTGAGTTGTAAAAAGTGGGTGCATGAAATTTTATTAAAAATTTTGGATCTAGAAAAACTCATCCACATGGTTTCCTAAGAAACTAAACAAAGTTAGGGAATTTAGTTCAAAGACCATGTAGATCCCACTATCTAAAACATGTCACTTGTGCATCCATAAACAGGTCATGCGCAAACTGTACCCCTACCCAGAAACTTCCAGAATTCTCAAAAAATCATTTGAAACAACTCCAAATGAAACCCAACCAATGCTCAACCGAAATAGGGGTTTAGGAATACCAGTAAACGTTAATGTTATGTTACAACCTCCCCACCATAGAAAATTTGGGTCCCTTGAAATCCTACGAAGAAGCCTCCCCATAAAAAAGATGAGGCTGATGCTCCCTCATCAGTGCCTCCCTCTCCCACATCTCATGATAATAAAAATTGTTCTTCCATAACACGTGAACCAAAGGTTTCGTTCTCCCTCAAGGTACCTTGGTCTCAGAATCAACTATCCCAACTGGAAATTCAGTCATAGATAAATCAGGTTCTAATTGAAGATCACACCCACTCAAAACATGATATAAATCAGATAAATACTTTCAAATATGAGATACATGAAACACATTATGTATCAACGTCAGTTGTAGTGGTAGTGCTAACTGGTATGCAACTTTCAACACCAGATAAAGAACCTTAAAAGGTCAAACAAAACGAGGAAAAAGATTCCTTTTCCTTCTAAGCCATTGATGAACCAACCCGGGCGAATCCTGTAACACCCCAAGCTTCTACGGTACGCTTCTCTTTGAATAATGTGATAGCGTGTGTTGTACGCAACACCGAGTTCTAACACACCATAACTAATCAAACTTGCCGTTATGAATAGTAACACCTAATTTTTGAAATTATATATATTTTATATTTGAAAATGGACTTCATTTTTGGATTCGGAATATCGAATTTAGCCTAAGGTGAAATTTTGGTACATTTCGGATAACTATCATATTTTGATGAATAGTGAAAATTACTAAATTTTAATTAAAAACAACTTTTTTAATCAAAATAATTAATAGTGATAAATTATGAATCTGAGTGGTTTTAAAGTATATTTAGAATATATTTTTACCATTTAATATAATTTTGGTCATTGGACATAATTTTACAATTAAACCGAACATAAACACGTGTCAATCTTTTGATAGTTATTATCTCTTAAAAACACGCTTTTTGTTTTGACAGCGGGAATTAATTTTAAATTAATTTCTGCCACTTCTGTGTTTTGAATTTAGGAAAATGGATTCCATATTTGGAATCAGGATGTTCAAATTGTGAAAATAGGTAACTTTTATTTTTAGACATTTTGAATAATTACTGCGGTAAATATTTTATTTACCATGGTTAAAGGTAAATCCTGTAAATAAGGGTTAAAAATAATATTATAATAATACTAAATTACCCTAAAACATGTCTTAACCCTATTGGTTGATACATGGTCGACCATGGGAATCTTTGGGTCTATTTTGGGACCCCATGGATCCACTTGTAAGTGATAATGACACTTTATTTTAATTAAGTTAAAATGAATACAAAAATGACACAAGCATATATCTTTTAGCAAAACAATTGTTACATAGGGTTATATATGTTGGATTTTAGATTATAAATATTCATTAGAAAGATAAAAATATTTCCTACATAATGATA
This sequence comes from Viscum album, assembly GCA_963277665.1. Lineage (NCBI taxonomy): Eukaryota > Viridiplantae > Streptophyta > Magnoliopsida > Santalales > Viscaceae > Viscum > Viscum album. The sequence continues at coordinate 408,442,804 of OY728125.1, read as the reverse complement.
TTTTATTTATAATTTTTAGAAATTAAATAATTTATTTTATTTATGACACAATGATGATGCAGTAATTACTATAATAGTGAAAAATTAATATAATTGATATTATAAATACCCAAATAAATATAATATGAAACTTTTAATGAATTAAAATAATTTTATAGGATAATATGATATATTAGGATTGATTTAATTGACTTTTTTCGAAGTAATCAATCTGTTATGAGTTTCACAAAAATCAACTATTGAATAGTGTCAAAATTGACATAAAAGAGTTCTTAAAACAAATATTATATTCTTAATTGATATTAAATTCCTAAAAATCTAAGGTTCGGCCAAGAGACTTATATCATGATAGGTTAATAATTAATGGACCACTTGTGGGTCTCTTGGATGTATATAGTATGTTTATTAACCATATTATATAAAAATACAAAGAGATTGTAAAAGTGAAACTAATTAACTTAGAGTTAATACTTAAAGATAAGGTTAATATAAGTACCCAAACCTGTCTAAATTCTATTGGTTGAGTGGTTTTCGACCTATCCCCACCTTAACCTTTGAATAATAAACTTTGGAGCCATTAGAAACCGAATATGAATTTATTATAAATTAATATTTCTAGCTTTTCCAAGGGTGCCCCTCACCCCTCTTATAAAAGGGCACTCCTCCTTCTCATTTCTTCACACCTTAAAAGCCTTTTGGTTCGGCCAAACTCTGCCCAAATACTCTCCCAACATCCCTCACTACAACCTAGAGGACTTAGTTTGATCAGAAAGCCAACCTAAGGAGCCCTTTTGATCAAATCAAAAGGAAGAACCCGAAGAAGAGGTAATGATTTCACCACCCTTCTCCAAGTTCATTTCTTCTTCCACTTCTTCTTCCTTTGTTCTAACCATTCTAAAATAATAACTCCAATATCTCACATATACTGTGATGTTATTATAAATATGGTACAATCATATTCAGTATTCTATCCACCCTTTGAATAACATTTCACCATACGTGCATACGTACGGATTACCGTCTCCACGTCGTGGTGTAATTGTTATTCAATATAATATTATTTGGATGGGTATAATAATGATGTGTAACTCATGTAAATAATTAATATAACATGTTAATGATTCTGTATATATGATATACCATCCATTTATATATTATTTTAATATCAAAATAATGATATTGTCGCTCGTGCGTACGTACGGACTACCGTCTCCACGAACGCGATGAGATTCATTCTCCATCGTATCCATTCAAGTATAATTATCATTTGATGATTTAAAAATGATGTTTAAGGACTGGATATCATTCTGGATATGAATAAGATACAACAACCATGGCTTATGTAACAAAACATATAAAAGAAAATGAGTAAGTTAACTCCCGAAACGACGATAATTCTAAGATATTATTAACAAATCAATGTTAAAAGATCATATATGATATCATATTAATATATATGATTCTTGTATAATTTAATAACAACTATTTCACCATTATACAGGAGGTTAACCTACGCCAACCAAGGAAAAGTACAAGGTAAGGGTTTACTTTACAACCTCTTCATTATCCAAGGTTGTTTATACGTAATAATCTACTGGGATCTCTTTATCATCCACATCCATGTTTCTTAAAAATGCATTTCAAAACATTTTTACTATTTACTAGAATATGAGTTAAAGTCATTTATACCCTTTTTGACTTTTATAAGTGGTTTATAAAGGAATCTTTCGGTCGTTTTCAAAACAAGGTCCTTTTTAACCTTTTTGACAGAATTAAGGTAAGAATGTTTTTTTTAACTTATACGGCGGGTGCAGCTATTTTCCGCCATTATAAAATCTTCAAAGCTTCCCTTACAAGATTATAAGAATATTTTCAAAGAAAATGTTTTATTTTATATGGATCTTAAATGATTTCAAAATAAAAGGAGATATTTCTTTAAAAAGAATTTTGATTTCATCTATGTCAACATCCTTTGATGGATTTTAAGATTATTTGAAGTTGATTTATTATGATACAAAACTTCTATATTGTATTGAAGGTTTTGTGATATGTTTGACTATGGATGTGCTATTTTTATACCATTCATAGTTTATGGTGAAATTATTGACATTTCGTATGCTAGTTTTAATACGAATGTTTATGTTATGTTTAAACCTTTTCATATGGGAATGCATTGGACTTAATAAGTGACGGGTGGGGCCCGCTATAGCTCCTCGATGCATCGGTAGGTCTCATGAGACAAACTAGTGTCTTGGCACAAGGCCTTGACAAAATCTTATTTGTAGTCTTGGCACGAGGCCTTGGCTATGTGGTTATGATAGTCTGGCATTATGCATTCCAACATTATGAAAGTGGTTATTGATTTTTGCATGTGATTATTCGATTAGTAGAATATCCATGTGAATAAGTAAATGGAATTATTTAATTTTATTTATGCCATACCATGTTGAAAGTTCATATTTAAAAGGCTTTTGTTTTAGTTATACATTGCCTTAAATGTTTATTCTTATTTATGAAAGTTTCCGCTATATTGTTATCCTTACTGGGCATTTGAGCTCACCCCTTTTCTATGTTTTATTTTTCCCAGGATGTGAAGAAGTAAGTTATGAATGACCTGCAGGGATTTTATGAGGGGTTAATAGTGTGGATTGTGGAAACATTATGTTGTTGTAGTAGTTTTTCATTTTATGATGTAATGTAAAACTTATGAATATATCTAGTGTTTCCAAGGCTACTAAACCAATCGGTCTTTCGAGATTTGATCTTTCTTGTGATCATGCCAATGTTATGTAATAATGCACCGACTCTGGGTAACTGGGGTCGGCGTGTTACAGTTGGTATCAGAGGAAGTTTAGTAAAAACCTTGGAAGCTAGATTTAGATAAACTCTGATTAGAGCACGTAGACCTAAGATGAACTTTGAGGATTAGTATAGAAGAACTTCCTAGAATTTTGGTATTGTAGAGATTTTGTGAGTTTTCCGAGCAATACATCCCTGTCTGGATACGAGCAGGTAGAGGCGGCTCTGGCACAGATGTACCTAGGGGTAAAACCTGAAAACACCGCTTTGAGCTAGACTCGAACGGGAACTGGTGGACGACAACGGGCCTTGCTGCACTCTTGGTTACGACACTCCCGGGGGATATGCTTAGGATAACTCTCATTTTCTTTACAAATAATTTTGAAGGGATTATGAGTATATACATCCTCAAAGAAAACATTCTTATGATTATGGATTATATCCATAAATAGTTAAATTTATGTTAAGTGTTTTATAAGTACGGGATTATGTATTTTGATTCATAAACTGATCTAGTTTATGCCATTGTTTAGAAATGGCGCCTAGTGGAAGAAATGGAAACCGTATCAACGCACGCACTCCATGTAGGGATTTCCCTCCTGCTCAAGATAATTATAGTGGGGATGGTGATGCAACTGGTGCTGATCAGCTAATCACCATACTGGGACAACTTACTCAGGTTATGAATAATAACCTTACCCATATGGAGCACCCTGATCCGCAGCGTGGAGGATCAATGATAGATCGATTCATGAGGCAACAACCACCAACGTTCAATGGGAATACAAATCCCTTAGTAGCTGAGCAATGGATATTTTCCCTAGAGAAAATATTTCAGGCTTTGGGGAGCAGTGAAAGGGAAAAAGTTATCATGGCAGTTTACCGCCTCACTGGAGATGCTGATCAATGGTGGTCATTGATTCAGAACATGAAGGAAGATGATGAATTATCAAATATGGAATGGAGGGAGTTCAAAGATCTGTTTTTAGAAAAATACTTCCCTCGCGACCATCGAGCAGATATGGAAAGGCAATTTCTGAGTCTGAGACAAAAGGAGGATGAGAATGTCACAAAGTATGAGGCTAACTTTACAAGGTTAGCGAGGTACGCTGGTGATTATATTCGTAACCCAAGAAGTAAGATTGATCATTTCTTTGATGGGTTAAAACCATTTCTCCGTCGAGCATTAGTCTCACAATCCTTTTCATCGTACGAAGACATTGTCTCCTGTGCTATCAAGACCGAAAAGGAATTCTCTAAGTCTTATGAATTTAAAGCAAAGAAAGAGAAGAAGAGACCTACTAATCAATCTGGGAATGGAAATGAGGGGAAGAAGGGAAAGGTTGAATATCCATCTTGTGGTAAATGCGGGAAGAAACATCCTGGTACTTGCTTGAAGGGAATGGGAGTCTGTTACAAGTGTGGTGAAAAAGGCCACCAAGCTCATGATTGCAAGGGGAAGAAGGAAGCTACCAACGTTCAGTGCTACAATTGCAGGGAGATGGGGCATTATGCAAATTCATGTCCTAAGCGTCAGGAGAACTTACCTCAGAAAAGGCCAAGGGATCAAGGCCAGGCTTATGTTATCACTACTGCTGAGGTAGAAGCTCCGAAAGACATGGTGGCAGGTAATTTAATGGTTTCCTCAAGTTTAGAAAATGCATTATTTGATTCTGGATCATCGCATTGTTTCATATCTTCCCAGTTTGCTAAGAAAATTAGATATTTCCAATTTGATTTAATAAGGGAGTTGTCAGTTAAAACTCCTAAGGGAAGTATCGTTGCAACAAAGTTTTGTGAATCAGTCCCCATTAGAGCACATAAATTTTCTTTATCTGCTGATTTCATCGTCATACCTATGATTGTGTTTGATATAATCCTCGGTATGGACTGGCTTTCGGACTATGATGCGAAGATTTATTGTAAGAAGAAAGAGGTTACGATTCTTGATGATAATGATAAGGAGCACCTTATTTTTAGAGCAGAATCGTCACCACCTAATTCTTATTTAGATCCACCCCCAGTAGCTCAACTTAATTCAATTATTGGGGAGGAAGAGAATGAAATAACTGTCGGTGAGGAAAGGAATGTTCAAATAGAGGATGTACATGTTGTGAAAGAATTTGTAGATGTATTTCCGGAAGATTTACCTGGACATCCTCCAGAACGAGAAGTTGAGTTTTCTATTGATTTGATTCCTGGATCAAAGCCTATATCGAAGACCCCTTATAGAATGGCCACTGTAGAGTTAGTCGAACTAAAGAAACAACTAGAGGAATTGAGTAATAAGGGATTTATTCACCCTAGTGTTTCTCCATGGGGAGCCCCTGTTCTTTTTGTTAAAAAGAAAGATGGATCTATGAGGTTATGTATCGACTACAGGGAGATCAATGCTATAACGATAAAGAACAAGTATCCCCTACCTCGTATTGATGATTTATTTGACCAACTGCATGGAGCTCAATACTTTTCAAAGATTGACCTTCGATCTGGATACCATCAGTTGTGTGTGAAGAAGGAAGACATTCCGAAAACAGAATTTCGAACCAGGTACGGGCATTACGAGTTTACTGTAATGCCGTTTGGATTGACTAATGCACCCTCTGTATTCATGGATCTGATGAATAGAGTTTTCAAGGAGTATCTCGATGAATTTGTGGTGGTATTTATTGATGATATTCTGGTATACTCCAAAACCTACGAAGATCATGAGAATCACTTGCGCATTATCTTGAAGACTCTGAGGAGGCATGAATTATATGGGAAGTTTAGCAAGTGTGAATTCTGGCTTCAGGATATTTCTTTTCTTGGCCATATTGTCTCTAAAGATGGAATCTCTGTTGATCCTTCTAAGACCAAGGCAATCCAAGAATGGCCAGCACCTACGAGTATAACTGAGGTACGTAGTTTTATTGGTTTGGCAGGTTATTATCGACGTTTCGTCCAGAATTTTGCCCGATTGGCTAACCCATTAACGAATCTCACACGTAAAGGGGTTAAATTTGTTTGGACAAAAGAGTGTGAAGAATGTTTCGAAGAACTGGAGAGAAGATTAGTCAATGCTCTTATATTGACTCTACCATCGGGGAATGATGGGTTCGTTATTTATAGTGATGCATCGAAGAAAGGACTTGGCTGTGTCCTTATGCAGAATGATAGAGTTTTTGCCTATGCATCACGACAGTTGAAAATTCATGAACAAAACTATCCTACTCATGATCTCGAGTTAGCAGCAGTGATCTTTGCTTTGAAGATATGGAGGCACTACCTCTATGGTGAAAAATGTGAGATTTATACTGATCACAAGAGTTTGAAGTATATTTTCTCACAAAAAGAACTCAACATGAGGCAAAGGAGATGGCTTGAATTACTCAAGGATTATGATTGTACGATACACTACCACCCCGGGAAGGCAAACAAGGTGGCAGATGCTTTGAGTAGAAAAGACCATGGAGTTTTGAACAATATGAGAATTGAAAGGGATCCAATTTTCATGGATCTAGTGAAGATGGACATGGGAATAACCAGGGAAGGTGAAACATCAATGCTTTTTCAAATGGTTGCCAAACCATCTTTACTAGAAAGGATTAAGAGTTCTCAGACCGATGATGAAGAATTCCAAAAGAAGATTAAAGCTGTGAATGATGGGAGATTGAGAGACTTTGTGTATGAAGATGGAATTTTGAAATTCGGGAAGAGACTTTGTGTTCCCAATATACCTGATCTAAAAAGGGAATTGTTGGATGATGCTCATAGTTCCAATTTCTCTATACACCCTGGGAGCACCAAAATGTATAGAGATTTGAAGGAACATTTTTTGTGGGACAACATGAAGAGGGAGATTGCTGATTTTGTGTCAAGATGTATGGTTTGTCAACAAGTGAAAGCTGGAAGGAAACAGCCTGGAGGAGTCATGCAACCTCTTCCCATACCGGAGTGGAAATGGGACAATGTTACGATGGACTTTGTCATGGGGCTACCAAAGACTCCTAGAAGGAACGATGCAATATGGGTTATTATTGATCGTCTTACCAAGACAACACATTTTCTTGCTATAAGAGAAGATCTACCCCTGGAACGTCTAGAAAGACTATATATTAATGAAGTTGTGAGACTTCATGGAGTACCCCTATCGATTGTTTCTGATCGTGATCCCCGTTTTACTTCAAGATTCTGGAAAAGTCTTCAGAAATCCCTGGATACTGAACTTCATTTGAGCACTGCTTACCACCCTCAGACAGAAGGACAATCAGAACGGACTATTCAAACCTTAGAAGACATGTTGAGATCTTGCTCACTTGACTTTCAGGGTATGTGGGATCAATATTTACCTCTGGTAGAATTTTCCTATAACAATAGCTTCCATTCGAGTATTCAGATGGCACCATATGAAGCGTTATACGGAAAGAGATGTCGTACACCAACCTGTTGGGATGACGTTGGTGAAAGAAAACTTGTAGGCCCAGAACTGGTGGAGGAAACTGTGGAAAAGGTGAAATTAATCCAAAATCACATCAAAGCAGCTCAAAGTAGGCAGAAGAGCTATGCCGATAATCGAAGGAAGGATTTGGAATTTCAAGTCGGTGATCATGTTTTCCTGAAGGTATCTCCGTGGAAGGGAGTCATACATTTTGGTAAGAAAGGTAAATTGAGTCCCAGGTACATCGGACCTTTCGAAATTCTAGAACGAATTGGGGTTGTAGCTTACCGATTGGCAATGCCGCCAAGTCTCTCCAAAGTTCACGATGTGTTCCACGTATCTCTATTGAGGAAATACATGCCTGATCCGACACATGTACTCACCTATGAGGAATTAGAACTGGAACCCGATCTGTCTTATTGCGAAGAGCCTGTCAAGATTCTTGATACGAGAGAACAAGTGCTGAGAAACCGGACGACGCGTCTGGTAAAAGTTTTGTGGAGAAACCATAAGATGGAAGAGGCAACGTGGGAACCCGAGGAACTTATGATGAAGAACCACCCGAGTCTTTTTATGCAGTAATACCCTAGAAATTGTGAGGACACAATTATTTGAAGGAGGGGAGAATTTAACACCCCAAGCTTCTACGGTACGCTTCTCTTTGAATAATGTGATAGCGTGTGTTGTACGCAACACCGAGTTCTAACACACCATAACTAATCAAACTAGCCGTTATGAATAGTAACACCTACTTTTTGAAATTATATATATTTTATATTTGAAAATGGACTTCATTTTTGGATTCGGAATATCGAATTTAGCCTAAGGTGAAATTTTGGTACATTTCGGATAACTTTCATATTTTGATGAATAGTGAAAATTACTAAATTTTAATTAAAAACAACTTTTTTAATCAAAATAATTAATAGTGATAAATTATGAATTTGAGTTGTTTTAAAGTATATTTAGAATATATTTTTACCATTTAATATAATGTTGGTCATTGGACATAATTTTACAATTAAACCGAACATAAACAAGTGTCAATCTTTTGATAGTTATTATCTCTTAAAAACACGCTTTTTGTTTTGACAGCGGGAATTAATTTTAAATTAATTTCTGCCACTTCTGTGTTTTTAATTTAGGAAAATGGATTCCATATTTGGAATCAGGATGTTCAAATTGTGTAAATAGGTAACTTTTATTTTTAGACATTTTGAATAATTACTGCGGTAAATATTTTATTTACCATGGTTAAGGGTAAATCCGGTAAATAAGGGTTAAAAAATAATATTATAATAATACTAAATTACCCTAAAACGTGTCTTAACCCTATTGGTTGATACATGGTCGACCATGGGAATCTTTGGGTCTATTTTGGGACCCCATGGATCCACTTGTAAGTGATAATGACACTTTATTTTAATTAAGTTAAAATGAATACAAAAATGACAGAAGCATATATCTTTTAGAAACACAATTGTTACATAGGGTTATATATGTTGGATTTTAGATTATAAATCTTCATTAGAAAGCTAAAAAGATTTCCTACATAATGATATTTTATTTATAATTTTTAGACATTAAATAATTTATTTTATTTATGACACAATGATGATGCAGTAATTACTACAATAGTGAAAAATTAAAATAATTGATATTATAAATACCCAAATAAATATAATATAAAACTTTTAATGAATTAAACTAATTTTCTAGGATAATATGATATATTAGGATTGATTTAATTGACTTTGTTCGAAGTAATCAATCTGTTATGAGTTTCACAAAAATCAACTATTGAATAGTGTCAAAATTGACATAAAAGAGTTCTTAAAAACAATATTATATTCTTAATTGATATTAAATTCCTAGAAATCTAAGGTTCGTCCAAGAGACTTATATCATGATAGGTTAATCATTAATGGACCACTTGGGGGTCGCTTGGATGTATATAGTAAGTTTATTAACCATATTATATAAAAATACAAAGAGACATTGTAAAAGTGAAACTAATTAACTTAGAGTTAATACTTAAAGATAAGGTTAATATAAGTACCCAAACCTGTCTAAATTCTATTGGTTGAGTGGTTTTCGACCTATCCCCACCTTAACCTTTTAATAATAAAATTTGGAGCCATTAGAAACCGAATATGAATTTATTATAAATTAATATTTCTAGCTTTTCCAAGGGTGCCCCTCACCCCTCTTATAAAAGGGCACTCCTCCTTATCATTTCTTCACACCTTAAAAGCCTTTTGGTTCGGCCAAACTCTGCCCAAATACTCTCCCAACATCCCTCACTACAACCTAGAGGACTTATTTTGATCAGAAAGCCAACCTAAGGAGCCCTTTTGATCAAATCAAAAGGAAGAACCCGAAGAAGAGGTAATGATTTCACCACCCTTCTCCAAGTTCATTTCTTCTTCCACTTCTTCTTCCTTTGTTCTTACCATTCTAAAATAATAACTCCAGTATCTCACATATACTGTGATGTTATTATAAATATGGTACAATCATATTCAGTATTCTATCCACCCTTTGAATAACATGTCACCATACGTGCATACGTACGGCTTTCCGTCTCCACGTCGTGGTGTAATTGTTATTCAATATAATATTATTTGGATGGGTATAATAATGATGTGTAACTCATGTAAATAATAAATATAACATGTTAATGATTCTGTATATATGATATAACATCCATTTATATATTATTTTAATATCAAAAGAATGATATTGTCGCTCGTGCGTACGTACGGACTACCGTCTCCACGAACGCGATGAGATTCATTCTCCATCGTATCCATTCAAGTATAATTATCATTTGATGATTTAAAAATGATGTTTAAGGACTGGATATCATTCTGGATATGAATAAGATACAACAACCATGGCTTATGTAACAAAACATATAAAAGAAAATGTGTAAGTTAACTCCCGAAACGACGATAATTCTAAGATATTATTAACAAATCAATGTTAAAAGATCATATATGATATCATATTAATATATATGATTCTTGTATAATTTAATAAAAATTATTTCACCATTATACAGGAGGTTAACCTACGCCAACCAAGGAAAAGTACAAGGTAAGGGTTTACTTTACAACCTCTTCATTATCCAAGGTTGTTTATACGTAATAATCTACTGGGATCTCTTTATCATCCACATCCATGTTTCTTAAAAATGCATTTCAAAACATTTTTACTATTTACTAGAATATGAGTTAAAGTCATTTATACCCTTTTTGACTTTTATAAGTGGTTTATAAAGGAATATTTCGGTCGTTTTCAAAACAAGGTCCTTTTTAACCTTTTCGACAGAATTAAGGTAAGAATGTTTTTTTTAACTTATACGGCGGGTGCGGCTATTTTCCGCCGTTATAAAATCTTCAAAGCTTCCCTTACAAGATTATAAGAATATTTTCAAAGAAAATGTTTTATTTTATATGGATCTTAAATGATTTCAAAATAAAAGGAGATATTTCTTTAAAAAGAATTTTGATTTCATCTATGTCAACATCCTTTGATGGATTTTAAGATTATTTGAAGTTTATTTATTATGATACAAAACTTCTATATTGTATTGAAGGTTTTGTGATATGTTTGACTATGGATGTGCTATTTTTATACCATTCATAGTTTATGGTGAAATTATTGACATTTCGTATGCTAGTTTTAATACGAATGTTTATGTTATGTTTAAACCTTTTCATATGGGAATGCATTGGACTTAATAAGTGACGGGTGGGGCCCGCTATAGCTCCTTGATGCATCGGTAGGTCTCATGAGACAAACTAGTGTCTTGGCACAAGGCCTTGACAAAATCTTATTTGTAGTCTTGGCACGAGGCCTTGGCTATGTGGTTATGATAGTCTGGCATTATGCATTCCAACATTATGAAAGTGGTTATTGATTTTTGCATGTGATTATTCGATTAGTAGAATATCCATGTGAATAAGTAAATGGCATTATTTCATTTTATTTATGCCATACCATGTTGAAAGTTCATATTTAAAAGGCTTTTGTTTTAGTTATACATTGCCTTAAATGTTTATTCTTATTTATGAAAGTTTCCGCTATATTGTTATCCTTACTGGGCATTTGAGCTCACCCCTTTTCTATGTTTTATTTTTCCCAGGATGTGAAGAAATAAGTTATGAATGACCTGCAGGGATTTTATGAGGGGTTAATAGTGTGGATTGTGGAAGCATTATGTTGTTGTAGTAGTTTCTCATTTTATGATGTAATGTAAAACTTATGAATATATCTAGTGTTTCCAAGGCTACTAAACCAATCGGTCTTTAGAGATTTGATCTTTCTTGTGATCATGCCAATGTTATGTAATAATGCACCGACTCTGGGTAACTGGGGTCGGGGCGTTACAAATCCTTAAAGAACACTTGGACACCAACCGCGAACTCTAAATATCTATGGTGATGATTATCATAATATTTTTACCTGCTCTAAGATTCCTACATTCTATGATTAATAAAATTAATCTTTATTGTCATCTCTTAGACCAAGCTCATTCCAACCAGGGAAATCTCACCGATCTATGACCAACAAAATGGATATTTACAAGGACAACCATTCTAGGCCTCAAAAGGAGACATCCTAATCAAAGATTGGTATATATTATTATAAGAAAACTCAAACATCCCCAAATGATCATCCCATGTTCCACCAATGCCAATAATGCAAGAAAAAAGAATATTCTCAAGAATCTATATAGCTCTTTTTGTCTAGCCATCCGAATGTGGATGGTATGCCATGCTCAAATAGACTTGAGATCCCATAACCTCTTGAAGGAATCTCCAAAAGTGATAATTAAACTGAGGATCTATATTAGATACTATATCGGATGGAACTCCATGTAACCAAACAATATTCTTCACATAGAGACTTCCTAACTCCCCAACTTTGGCTATATCACGAATGGGTATAAAGTGATCCGATTTCATCACTCAATATATCACCACCCAAATAACATTATTCTTCCTCTAGGTACATTCAAACTAGACCATAAAGTACTTAGTGATCTCATCCCACTACCATGTAGGGACTCTAAGTGGCTGAAGCAACACCGAAGGTTGATGGTTCTCACCTTACACATGTTATCATGTATAACAACTAGAGTCAAACATAGAGATGTATCACCTCATATATAGCAACCAAAACTTCCTCCTTATGTCGTATAACATCTTTGTGGTTCATAGGTGCACAAACCATTGGGTGTTATGGAGATCCCCCACCACAAATTTCTTTATCGAGGATGGTACCACAAAATGATTTCGATTGCATAGAATTATCTCTTTGGAGAATGAACACTGGGAAACATTCTCCCCACCATTAAAAGAGTCTCTAATGCTATGAAATTCATTATTAAACTATTGGTCCTAAAGAATCATTTATATATGAGAGTATTTCAACTAAACATTGTCCCAAGAAACCTTCACCCTTGTCTCTTAAAATATAATATGCAACTGTGAAAATATGACCTTAAATTTCCACTCTTCTGAAGATTCTTGCACTACCTGGGTTATAATCTTCTTTCTCAAAGCATCTGTAATGAAATTCCCTTTCCCAAGGGTATAGGTGATGTCAAAGTACAAATACTGAAGTTATTCCACCCAATTCCTCTGGTAGAGATTCAAATCTTTTTTAGAGAAGATATAACTCAAGATTTTTTCGTCTGAGAACATAGTAATCCGTTCTCCATAAAGGTAATGCCGCCAAATATTGAGAGTGTGCATTATAGCTACCAGTTCAAGGTCATGAGTTTGATAATTCTTCTTGTGCAGCTTAAGTTGATGATATAAACAGGAAACAACATGATCACCCTACATAAGAACGTAGCCAAGCCTAAAGCTGATGTAGCATAAAAGACCACATAGCCCAACCCGACCATTGGAAGAGTCAAAACCGATGTAATAGTCAAAAGAAATTTCATCTCACTAAAATAACTCTGGCATTTCCCACTCCACACAAACATTACCCCCTTTTGGGTTAGGGCAGTCATCAGAGAATCCAACTTTGAAAAGTCCTTTAAGAACCTATAGTAGTATCTATCTAAATCCAAGATTCTCTGAATCTTGAATACATTATGTGGTTTCTCCCATGTCATAACTAATTTAACCATTTTAGGTTCAACTGATATCCCATGTTCTGATACCATGTGTCCTAAGAACTTCACTTCCTTAATCCAGGATTCACACTTTGAAATCTTGTCATAGAGATGGTGATTTCTCAAAAAACTCAGCAGTGTTGTCATATGATGCACATAATCCTCCTCAGATTTAGAGTACATAAGGATGTCATCCATAAATACCACCACAATGGTATCGAGATAATCATGGAAAACCTTATTCATTAAATCCATGAAAACTAATGGAGCAGTGGTTAGACCAAAGGGAATGACCAGGTACTCAAAATGTATATAACATCTATGAAAGGTGGTTTTATAATGTAAAATTATAATATCCTCAACTGATGGTACCCCGAGTGAAGATCAATCTTTGAGAACCACTTATCCCCCTTCAACTGATCAAAAAAATCATTAATCCACAAAAAAAGTTGCTTTTTATTTACCGTTACTCGATTGATTTTTCAGTAATCAAAATAAAGGTGGAGTGAACTATAATCCTTCTTGGAAAATAGAACCAGTCTCACCTAGGGTGGAATGCTTGGGCTTATAAAGCCTTTATAAATAAGATTGTCCAACTGTGACTTCAACACCTTTAATTTAGCTAGTTCCATATGGTAATAGGGAATAGATACTGGTTGAGTTCCAGACATCATGTCAATGGAAAACTCAACCTCTATTACTATTGGAAAACCATAGAAGTCAAAAGAAAACATATCTTGAAACTCAATGATGACTAGATAGAGATCCCCAGTAAATTATTCCCACTCCAAGTAAAAAAGAAAAGACTGATATTACTTTCTGCAACCACAGATAAAAATTTATGGCATTGCTCAACCTCCGATTCCATTCTCCTTGAATCATGAGATACACACCACTGGGTGTAGTGAAGGATACCCATCGAAGATAGAAATAAATACGGGAATTATGGGAAATGATCAAATCCATCTCGAAGATGATGTCAAAAGATTTCATATCACAAACCATAAAAGTCTAGGAAAACTCAACATCTAATAAAGAGAAAACACAAGAGGGACTATGGAGACCCTGGTCTCTCTTCATGCCAAGGGGTGAAGTAATATCCATTGCAAAGGAAAACATCTCTATAGGACGATTAAGAAAGTTAACAACATGGGTTGAAATAAATGAATGAGATGCACCAGTATCAAATAAATCAATCACTAATAATGAATCTATAGTGATGGTACCTCTCATAGTCATTGGACCAATTTCTGCTTCCTCTGGGGACTCTTCCACTGTATGAAGAGGATTTGTTCCAGATTCATGTGGCTGGAACCATTTTTCATGTGAAACAACTGATTTCCCTACAGTTTTAGGAGGATATGATGACCCAATTTAATTGTGATGAGTGAAATAAACATGGCAGAACCTTTTCATGTTCCCTAAATGCTCATAAGAGCCATAATTATTAGGTTCCTCAATGATAACCTTATTATAATTACCTAGAATTCCCTATTGGTAACAAACCAAAGGGCCTCTTCCTAGTATTGTAAGAGGTCTTTAAACCCATGTCATCATGAACTACCACAAGAATCATCATGCTTCCTTTTTTCTTTTGAAGGAACTCACACTGCCACTCGGAGAAAAAGAAACTCTTGAAAACCCTGACATATAAGCCAGATCCATCTCACCCATCAGTGCTCTATCAAGTACATCCGCATAATAAGTATACTTCATCAAGAAAACCTTGGAATGGATATCCTAACGAAGTCCAACTCAAACCTTCAAGCCTCTGTCCTTTCATTCTACACTATCTCATGGGAAAAGTGCACAATCTCAAAAAAATGGTTTTCATACTCTGCCACAGACCTATCAGCCTACCCAAGTCTAAAAACATCTATAGACATGGACAACAATATCAAATATGGATAGAATTTCTCGGTGAAAATAAATTTGAGGACTTTCCACTCTAATCCCTTGTATTTCTTCACTATCCCACAGTGTCCCACCATTTTTTTCCCAGTGCTTCTAGCACAAAGGTTGCACACTTTACCTTTATCTCCTCGGGTGTGTCCAAAAACCCAAAAAATCATTCCAATGTGATCAACCACTCCTTAGCCTCTTGAAGTTCATTTGAACCTAAAAATGGTGCTAGTTTCAAGTGATGGAACTCTTGATAACTAATCTCAAAGATGTCCCTCTAAGGTTCCACAATGGGAGCCTGAATGGGATCTAGAGGTGGTGCATGTCTCGGAGCTTGGGCAGTGCACACGATCAAATCAATCAGGTTTAGATCGACAATAGGATTCACTCACTGAGGTTCAACAAAAACATCCTCTTAGGTCTTATTAGAAATTCTTCTCAGAGGCATGATGCTCCAAAACATCAACATACAACAAATAAATACATTAGGAAATGATTAAACTGAGCTATAAGGGAAATTAATCAAAACAGAATGGATAACAGAGATTTGGATTTCACTCTATCTAAATCAAAATAGGGAAAATACTAGAACTAAACCATAATATATCATTCCCTTACCACCATCGGTTAATTAAGGTTCATTTCGGTGATATCTAGCCAGTAAAACTATCATAACTACCTTTTATGTCCTGGAAATATTTCACAATGCATACTAACTTCAAGCCAAAGGATCATCCTTTCCATCTGACACCACTTTGTCACGAACTAACCTAGGTACCCTGGTAACTTGATAACCAAGTTGGTCCTAACATATCTCTAAGGGCATTCCTGATCCCCATTGGTCAGTGTCTAGCATCATATATCATACAAAATGAAATTGGGAATAAATTTTCCACCAATATTTCATAAGGAAAGGAAAAACAAGATAGTACACATATCAAAGGAAAACTCCACTAGGAGTAAAGTACCATAATTAAGATAGGAACAACCGCCATATTACTATAACCCAAGTACAAGAATGGGAAAAATAGCCCAAAGTCTCTAAGGACACAACTTACTAAGACCAAAGTTCAATTGTAGGATCCACCTCTAGGAGATCCTTTTTCATTTTCTCGAACCTAGAAGAATATAATCTTCAAAAACCAGAAGGAACAAGTAGGTTTTGTGACAAATAACAGTACGATTTATCGAAAATATTGCAGAACAGATGCCAAAAGAAATTTAACCAAAATGGGATTTCAAATTTACTATAAATATGGGTTTTATTAATAAATCATAAATAAAAAAATAATCCTCTAAATTTTAAAAGATGGGAACACCTTTAGAAAATCATAATATACATATAAATGATGGAAAAAATTTCAACAGATAGAATTTATTTTAATAAAATGATACTTTTAATACATAACAATTCTCACAGATTTCTTAAATAAACAATTTATGTAAATAGTTTTTATAAATTTTCAAGCCATGTAAAATAGTTTATAAAAATGGAATATATATGAATTCTAAAATGAAAAAAATAAAGAAACATATTGATGTGACAAATACTTATGATTGTTCTAGGATATAGGGATCCAACACTATGAATATGAAAAAGTGTGTATATACTTCCCTTTAGGCCTAAGGGAAATGGATTCATCACCATAACCTAAGGAATGAGATGTGTTGATATAATTTTTTATAACATTATATAATCGTAACATGACACCCAAAATAACTCACTAACTACCTAAGTATTGAATGTGATCAAGTACAATTCAATGATGGAAAATTCATTTTATAATAAAAAATTCAATTTATCCCATTACCCATATAAAATATGAAAATTTTCTCTTTAAAAACCATAATGGGTTATTAATAAAAACATTTTTTTACCAGGACAAGACCCTAAGGTTTCAACAAAACATTTTAATCCATTTTTCACAATACCAATATTTAAAACCAAATCATTAAATTTAACAATCCATTTCACATTCAAATTAAAGAATTAAATTTCTAAATAATTCCATAATTTTCATCCCAAACCCCCAAATCACATGAATCATGGTTCTTCACAAAACATCCAACTAATACCACAATATAATGGGAGTAATTTTCCATATTAAGTTTATAGTCATCCTTTGACTAATAGGTAGTCTTGAGTTGATTTCTAGATTTGATTTTTCTATCTTGGAAATTATCATGGCATATATGTTAAGGGATCCAATCCATGCTTATTATCACATACGGTTTTTCTAAAAGAAGAATAATATTATTTTATAGGAAGAACATTCTTATAAAAAAACTATTATAGAGGATTTATATACTTGGGATAAGATAATCATAACACTAGAAATGTTTATTAAAAATTAAACATATATTCATCAATTTGGTGATTTAATGTTCCTAGTAAACATAATCGGTAAAAATGTGTTATTGAAATAAGAAAAAATACAATACTCATATTTCTTTAGAGGGTGATTGGTTTTATTCACTCCACATAATTCTTGGAAATCACTTCAATAGTTGTAGTTTTATAGGATTTCACTTGCTCACTTGGTCCTGAAAATTTATGGTGGATATCATTATTTTTATACCTTGAATTAGGTAATTGAATTGGGTAATTCCCACATCTCCCACATTTTATAAATTAAAAGTTCATGGTACTTACGGAAGAAATATTTTTTCCTCACACCATACCCACTAAACTCTTCATTTTTTCTTGAAAATTAGTTTCTATATTCCCTCATTTTCCATAGAGAAAACATATTCTAATTCCTATGAAACATTCCCCTCAGTTACTCTTCCCATATTTTTTAAATAAATGAAATTTAACATTATTTACTTAATCATATTCACCACAAAAAATTTCATGAGACTCCATCCTTCCCTATTTAGTCTGTTTGGAACTCTACTAAGTTCACATTGTTAATCATAATTCATGATAGCTGATTTGGAATAATAATAATATTCCTCAATCTATATATTATTACCTTTGGTTTCTTTTTTTTAAAATATATGCATTGCAAAAAGAATCCATTTTCAAAATGATTCCTTTAGGATTTATCCATTACTAAAAAAACTTATTAATATTGACTGATGAAAACCATAAGATAATTATTTTATATAATTACATGAAAAATTCAACCACAAAATGTATTAATATTCACATTTATTACACTAGAATTTAGTTTAACTTAAATCATTTTTGGTTATATATAAGTTTATTTTGTTTTAGTTATCTAATATTTCATAAAAAATTTATTAATATAATAAATCATTAATAATGGATTGTATATATAATGTGATTAACCAAAGAATATCCCCCAAGAATGTCTATCTAGATTTGTAGTCCTTGGCCCAGTCATTATGCATAGAAGTGAATATCAGGTTAATAATCAACAATAATTTTTTAGGGTGATTAACCTTAGGTGAATATTATCCATAACTACATCCAAATTCTAGCATCTAAATAGGGATTCAATTTCACGGAGAACCACACAATCTATACTTTACCAAAACATCAAGATATTATCCTATACTTTAACATATAAATTATAATTATCCCTAGATTTTTCACTAAATTACCCTCAATAAATGCAAACAATATTGAATATTTCCCCAATTAACCGAAAGGGTTAACTATACTTTTATAATTTTTATCAACATTAACTTAATGGCCCTTAAATTTTTTCAACTAATATCTTAACCTTTAATGTTATCTAAACAATAATCCGATTCCAACTGTTACATCAGATAGATGATATTATCACAATTACAAGACATTAAATAAAATATTGCATCAAAATAAATTACCATGACCTCTTAGGTTTAGAATTTAAGATAACTAGAACAAAGGATTAACTAATAAAACCCATTTATTTTTCAACTAAGGGACATTTTTTCCACTATATAAAAAACTAATTATTATATAATAAGCCTTCAACATCTCCCAAATATTTTACCCACATGATATTCTTCTAGACACATCATACATATTAATTTTATTTATAAACTTGGTGAATGTATAAGAAATTATGGAGAGAGATCAAACACCCCGTAAGAGTAATCATAAGCGATAAAAATTAAATATCACAAGTAATCATAATATGAGAACATGGGTATAATCAATATACATAAGAATATTATACCCAATAAAGCATAGATAATAAATTATGGAATAATTCATGTTATAACATAAGAAAATAATCAATAGATTGTAGAAGAATGGGTCAATAAGAATGATCCATGAGAGAGGAACATAGTTATAAGAATAAGCATAAATCAATTGAACAAACATAAGTATAAGAACATAATTTTATCAAATCAAATATTTACACCCATTATGGTGTAAACAAATCCAATTATATATACAGTTTTATTTGTTAAAAAATCCAATTATATCAATGAATATTTATCTCATGATATATAAATCCTTAATCAATGTATTAGATTGTGGTATAGGACCCCACCCTTCATTATCCATGCATATCAGTTGTACTTAAGAATAAAATAATTTATCATATCATAAAGAACTCATGGGAAGAAAATGGGTTTCATTCATCACATTATAAAGATTATGTGTAAATAAAATGGATTTCACATACTTTTAAAATTTATTCATATAATAAAACTATTTTTAATTCCATCAATAATAATAACAACATGATAAACCCATGGAAAATAAATGGGTATTAAAGGATATTAAGTATCTTTATAGGTAAATACCATTCAATAAAGATAATAGGGGATATGGTATTTACAACATATATATAAACATTATATATTTAAGTTGGTAGTTTTCATATTCATTCTATTTATGGTATCTAGGTAAACACCCTAAAATTAATGGAAGTAAATATATAGTGTTTATATAGGAAATAAATTGGAAGAAAAACCATAAACTTTCAAAAAATAGTTAAGACAAAGGTAGTAATGGATTTCCACAAGTATAATCCCCCAAATTAGTAAAATATAATTTATAGGGTAACTTATGAAATGAAATTTCCCAGTAAATAACCCTTTTTGAGATTAAGAGGGAAATTGAATCAAAAACATAAAAGTGTTTTTAGAAAACATTTTTATCATAATCATTTAAATGAATTAGAATATCACATTCAAATGTTATTTTTGAAAATTAAAATTTAAAATTATAAAAATAAATTTGGTTTAAAAAATTAAAATTCAAAATTAAGTCAATGAAAAGATATAAATTTTATCCAAATTAAATGTGGGGTGGAAGATAAAGAATTTTATTTTGAAAGGATGGAAAACATTTTTAATATTTTGAAATAACATTACTTAAAACCAAAATTGTAAAAAGAGATTTAAAAATATATTTGAAAATAATATATGGGAAATATTAAGGTCATATGAGATAATAAATAATTTATTTTTCAAATATAAAGAAGAACACTGAAGAGGATGAAAATATAGACAAGTTGTGGAAATAATTGTTAAAAATTAAGGCGATTATTCTCAACAGTGGTATGTTTTTTGAGAAATAATTTTTTCAAGGTAAAATATATAAATTAAATGTTCATTTATAACTATAGATAAAGAGAAATTTCCAGGAAATATAATATTATGATGGAATAAATAAGTCCTGGAAGAAACAAGTTTAATAAGAATCATTATAACTCAACAAAGGGAGTTGAGATAAAAAAATCCTTTAAACTTTTCAATCGAAATAAATTAGAATAAAGAAAAAGATATTTATATTCATACACCATGAATTAAATTATTTGTTTAATATAAATTTATTAGGTTGTAATTATACAATATTAAATACATCATGGCGTATAATAACAATTATGTTTCAACATATTAAATTTGATATGTGAACCCCTTACCTTGCTTCCCTTATTAGTTGAATGTGATCTAAAATTATATAAAAAATAAATATATTAATATTATATTTAATGAAATTATTTATATACATTAAATTTTATATACTTTTTTATTTTCATTTATTATGAATCTATTAGTAATTTATATCTTATTTTCCCCATATGGTGTTGGTAACATTAATTGTTTTCATGCATACTTTATGTTGTTGATTTTGATTCCCATTATTTGATACCAAGTTCATATTTCATAGATAATTTAATATAGTATATTATATTACTTATATTTATTTATAAATCTCATATATCATTCCATAATTGTTTTAGCTACTTTGTAATAAAATGAAATCTTTTTGAATTTATTTCTTTAATTTTAACTATCAAATATTATATTTTAAGACTATGTTAAATAAAAAAAATTACATAATATTATATCATTAATTCTTTTATTATTAATTTCAATTCATATTATTATTTTTCCGTATTCATCCTTGATAGAGTTTTATGGCATCATTCATGTTATTGGTTAAACTGATCCAAACATGAATATTCAATAATTAATGGTTATGAAAGTAGTCATTTTGAAATAAAATAATTATTAATAAATAAAAATGATATTATTTAAATATTTTTATGTTTTTTAACTATTTTTTAATATATTTTAAAATATAACAAATAAACTAGATGAAAAACAATATATGTTACTTTGTGGAGGCAGTAGTTTTCACAACACATGGTTATGGTTTTTATTCAAAAAAGAATGAGAGGGAATGAATATGTACTATAAATTTTATACTAATTATAATAATTATATTATATTTATCAAATTGTTTCTTAAATTACATCCTTATAACCTGAAATTATAGGTGGTGGTGAAAAATAGAAAACATCGATTTGTGGAGGCAATAGTCTACATAAACTCATAGTCGACATTCTTTTGTTTTTTATAAATGGATGTAAAGGAATAAATAATTATTATTATATTAATACAAAAATAATAGTATAATAATAATATTTATGTCATTATAAAACAATGGTTGGGATAATTTTTGAATAGAATGATTAAGAAGAAAAGGATAAGGGTTAAGTAATACCCAGTTTAGGACCTTGAAATTTCTCTCGATATTATCCTAGGATTTGAAGGAAATATGTGAACTTATGGTGTCTAGGGTATTAAGGTAGTTCAAGAGACTTTAATATTGAAAAATAGGGTAGGTTTTTAATGAAAATTTTATAGTAACATGGATCATTTAAAGGGACAAAATGATCCCCATTTATAAGAAAATAAAATGGAACTTTTGTTAGTACCCATTACTTTTGAATGAAATCATTACAATATATATGTTTGAATGAATCTAAAAGTTAATAAAATGGATATTTGGGTTATACATTGTCTATAAAGTCTCAAATAATAATTTTTTAACATTTTATCAATATATTGTAAGTCATTTACTCTTATATTTTTACTTTTTACCCTTTTTGTTTTTTCCTTGTGTAACTAGTATTTACCCAAGTAACTTATATATAAATAAAAATATAAACTAACACCTATTACTAAATTTTTATGTTATGAACCCAAATTTAATCTCCATTTATTTCAAATCAACTTCTAAATTTTACAAAATTAACTTTTTAGTTAAAATATTTTATAGAAATATTTTTTATACAAAGAAATGATTTTTGAACCATTATGTATTATTAAAATTATCTAGAATTAATTACCAATTAAATGTGTTTTAATGTAATTATATATGTGTTTCAAAATAATATTATATTTAAAATTTAAAATGAATTGATTTTTTATTATTACATAAAAATAACACAATAATAATAAAATAAATCTTTGAAAATAATAGTTTTTCCATTATCAATATAATTAACATTAATCATAAAAATATTTAATTTATGAAAAACATTAAATGGTTTTTTATATAATTTTTATCTAATTATATATAATTATATAAATTTAATAAAATTTTAAGGTTTAGAAAAAATTATTTTTCATATCAGTGCTCTAAATGCATAAAAACAATTTTTAGAAAAGTGTATTTTAAGCTTAAAATTTATACATATGAAAAAAGAATCAAGGTTTTTTTAATTTTAATGATATAAATTATTTTATTATGAATAAAACAAATATTATTTTGATTTAATTAAAAGTAATAAATAAATTTCAAAAAATAATATCTTATTAAAAAAGCCTAAAATAGTTTTTTTTAGAAAATATTACTTAATTTCATAAAATGATAAAATTTGGTTTTATAAATTTTTAATAGTATTAAATTTTTTTTATTATTTCTATTTAAAAAAATATTTTATCAATTAAAAGGATTTATAAAATTCTAGACCTTTCTTATGTAATGATAAATTCATAAAATTTACAATTATGGTAAAAACTATGTTTTTTCACTAGTCACAAAAAAATAAAATATTTCAACAGAAAAACCATATTTTAATACATGAATTATTAATTTTGAAATTATTTTAATTTTATAAAATCAAATACCAAAAATCAATAAATTTATCTTTTAAATATGAATTAAAATAAAAAATTATTTTTATCAAAAAATAATTTTCATTCATTTAAATTCAATATTAAAAATGTGTATAGTTTCTTTGATAAATAATTTTTTAAATTATTAATCATAGTATTATATCATCCTAATTCTTAGTTATATATCCCAACAAGATATCCATGTAAGATCTAAGAATATGGTAAACTCTAGTGGCAGTCATAGGTGTTTCTTCCGCTAATTTGGATCTCATAGAAATTTCCATGATCTTGAATTTATCTCTAATATGATTTCAATCATACTATAATTATTTTAGATCATCTTGGTATTATTTTATGAAAAACCTAATTGAACCTACCTCTTTTCCAAGATCAGACAAATGATCTTTGTGATGTAGACTTCTGCCACCCGATGCCATTTCATTCCTTTTTAATCATTGATTTAATAATATAATCATTTCTATTTGAATAATATAATTTAATGGATATATTAGAATTAAAATATTAATATTAGAATATCCAAACATTATATTAGTTAAATATATCATATAAAATAACATATTGACGTATTATATATTTAAGAAAAATACATGGTGAAATTTAAGGTCATTACAGTCTCATA
The DNA here is from genome assembly GCA_963277665.1 of Viscum album. Lineage (NCBI taxonomy): Eukaryota > Viridiplantae > Streptophyta > Magnoliopsida > Santalales > Viscaceae > Viscum > Viscum album. Next base: position 408,418,585 of record OY728125.1, on the reverse strand, counting down.
TAAATTGAGACCTTACATGCCTCAATACATTTTTCAATGATTTTAGGGTTTTAATTGATGAATTATAATTTACATATTCTTATAATTATATTTGGAAAAGATGCTTATTTTATGTGAAGATTAAATAAAATAATACCTTTAAAAATTTTATCAATGATTGATCGGTTAGATTTTTCTAAAACATCTTGAACATTAAAATCATCAGAAGAATTTCCATTAAGAGTCCCCAGTTCAAAAAAATTCAAAGGATCTTTAGATGATCCATTTCCCACAACTGGAATTCTTCAAATAATTTTCAGACACCTAATTTGCATCAAAAAAGAATTCGATTGTCAACTCCATCAATAAAATACCTACGGATCTCCATCAAATCACCAGAGAGAAGACAAGAGACATTTCAACTCATCCATAAAAAATATAATAATAATAATCATCATCATCATCATAATAATTTATTATAGGTATTGGGGATTAAAAATAAATAAAAAATAAACACACCCTAGGAACACCCATGGTTCAAGACTCATCCCTATATTAAAGGAATTTCAAGCACCAATTGGACCTATTTACTGAAATATATGGAAAAAATTCCTAGAGGCACAAAGGCCTTCTAACATGAGTAGAATGAAGGCCCAGTAGACCAAAAACTAAATACATGATTTTTTGTTGAATGGGAAGCCTACCTCATCCCATACCAACAGTCTTTTCCATGCTACCACTGTCAGTATTCATCGTACCATGATAGTATCATAAAGTTGCATCCACCCTAGGCACCAAGATTAATTGCATCATACTAGGATATGATGTACTGTGTTAGGGAATTCATCTATCCTACATCTAAGAGCCATGCAGTAAGAGGTAAATATTAGAGGTTCCAGAACACTCATATATCTTCTAAGTTTCCCACCCAATGATGCCTGCATGGCATCATACTACATCACCTTTCTATTGTGTTGGACAATATTATTACTACCATTGTGTTTATTTTGAAATGTTTGGGAACCCGTATTTCTCATATTGGAAACCTATGGGGATGAATGGATAGATTATAATAACCAAAAAACCCATCCCTAATTTGAGTCCTCCCACCTGATAGCATCTGCGTTTCACCATATCACAAATTCTGCCTATGGGTCGAGCCATTCACCTTGTCTTTCTATATAAAAAATTGTTCATTAATTGATAAATGGTCCAGATGACCTATGACCTAATGTATATTGATGGCTCAGAGTCCTAGTGACTCAAAGGCCCAATGGTGGGTCAATGTTCACTTATGGCCCATAGTCCCAATTATATCTTTTGAAATCCAAATTCAAGTTAATAGTTACAATACTACTACACCGCTATAATTCTTAATAGATACTACTATAAAAACCATGAAATTAATCTCCCAACATGATTTGAACCTAAGACACTAGTTTTGGATGATAGGATGTTTATTACTCGTGCACCAAACTAACTACACAAGGTGGTGTGTCACCACTGATACATAGTAGACACACACACCTTTATAATGCATGAGTTTATTTTTGGTCATGCAATATCTATGAAATATTGGGTGTACTAATTATAGGAGCTATAACCACCATGGAAACTATTCATTGGTGTTATTTTGGTCCATTTCATAGGCCATCAGGGTCACTAGGCCTATATTCCATACATGGAGGTACTTTGGCCCTTCAAAATAAGGTATTTGTTCCATACGTAGGGACCATCCAAATAGCATGGCACATTAGACAAGAAACATAAGCATAAAGAAATTATCATGCCACTAGGTGTGTTGCCTCAAAATAAGGATGGGTGTGATAACACCAATCATCAGTCATCCATCCTCAAATGGATGGTTATCCAAACTTGTTACACTTTACATAGTGAGACTATTCATTGAATGTGAAGTAATGTGTTGGCAGTGATGTGGGGAACCATACTTTAATCGTCAAATGGGAGACTTGAAAGATATATAGGTGTGGTGGAAACCATCATCTAACTTTTCAACTACAAATTTATGTGGGAAATAGTCGTACCCCTTCACATTGCATTGGGGAAATCATGAAACAATTTCTTAGTAAGGGGGTGATGGAGAATCAATTAATAGAAACACAAGTGAAATTACTTTACAGGGGAATACATGGATTGAGAATTGTGTCATGAAATTATTAAATCTAATCATATTGGGCCTTTGAGCCATCACATTTAGAGGATTATGGGCCACATTAATCATGTACTTTGGGCCTTATAACTTTGAGCCAAGAATAATGGGACTTTGAATCCATGGGGCCTTTGATCCATTGAAAAGGTAATAAAATTGTTTTAGTGGGTTATTGTTATTACTTATGGGGAGTTATGATTCTTGAACCACTATGGTGTCTATGTGTCTGAGTCGTTTGTAGTTTTTAATCCCCTCTACCTAAAAATTAATCAGTAATGTATAAATTATTATAAATTAGATATAAGTATTTTCATTAATTCTTTAGGGATACACTAGAAGAAAACAAATATCCCTCCTAAGAAGGAATTTTATGAGAGTAATTCCATACCCAATAAGTAAGATGATTTGAAAAAAATACAATGTTCTTAAAAACTAAAATCATATTATTAAATATGTATTTAAGGGTTAATTCTTTCCCTATCTTAAGGAAAAAGAAATGAAGATCTTTGAAAAATATCATGACTATGTATTATTACCTAAATATTTAAAAAATTATGTTTGATAAAGTTGAATATAAACTTTATTTTAATATTTATTATTATTATGTACACCTTCCTTTGGAAAAAATATCTTTTCATATCTAGGTTTCTCTAATAATGGAGTTGATTGTACTCCTTTTGTTTCCACTGTTTGGGGTTTTATCATACTATACTTCAAATAATGACTTTTTTCCTTCATGGTGGATTAAGATGTTGTGTTTTAGTTGATATTGAATTCACCCATGATAATTTTTCAGTGCACCTAATTCAACTTTATGGTAGTTTATTAGTGATCACTAGATTTGATCCTGATCTAGTGGGGCACTAGTTAGCTATATATTGAACACATGGTCTATAATAGTATATGAAATTTTAGTTGCTTTTATTTTAATGCTTAGTAGTCTCTCTTAATAGATATTTTCTATTTTAAAATTTTTTATCCCTTTGAACATGTTCATCTTTTGTTTTCATTGATAAAGTGTTTCACTATCCCTCTAACCTATACTTAATGGATTATTATCATTGGGCCTAACTTGGGAGTGAATTTGAAAAATCATTGAAGCTTATTTGGAATATATTTTTACATCTTGGATATACCACTCATTATTGTGTTTAAGTGAACTTCCCTATTCATTCATTACTTCTTGGTAATTATGTATATACTAACTTATAGGTTCAATGAGGCTGGCTGATAGGACCTCATCCACTATTGAATTCAAATATATGTTTTGATTTCATGTATTCACCAACACATTATTCTTCTCTAATGTATCTTAAATAAACAACACTCAGTGTATCTTATTGGTTTTGGGGTCTATTTTTTTCTAGTGGGGGAAATCCCCTTTACTTGTGGTCATGTAGTTTCATGGAAACAATAATGTGAGTTGCTGAATGAGGTTCGAAGTTTGGTTCCTCTAATCAGAACACCTAGGCTTTCTTAGATATTTATTTTCCTAATAACACTGATTTCATTTTAATTTTTTGTGTGTCTAAATCAAACTAGTGGGGGTTAACCCCTTTCACAAGTGTTCATGTGGTCAAGTCAAAGTGGTAAAAGGATTCACTAACCAAGGTTCTAAGATTGATTCCTATTATTAGCATGCCTATGATTTCTTAGATGTTGCTTGAACAAATAGTTCCCTATGCATCATAAGTGTGTGTGTGTGTGTAAACCACATCCCAATGGGGATACAACCCTTTTTCCTATGATCATTTGGTAGATTGGAAGAAACAACAGGAGTTAAAGACTATGGTTTTGGGTTCGATACCTCTTTTAAGCACATCCATGTTTTTTCAGATGTTTCTTCACCAAACAATACCCCATAAACCTTAAGTGTTTGCATGTATTTCACATCCTAGTGGAGATACACCCCCTTTTATAGTGTTCATGTGGTAAAATTATAGAGACAATAAGATTTGTGACTGAGGTTTTTGTGGTCAAGTCATCTTATCAGCATGCCCAATATTTCTTGTATGTTTCTTAACCTAATAATGCCTTGTGTATTCTAATGGCGTGTGTGCTTACCTCATAACGGTACACACCAATATTCCCAATGACCATGTAGGTAAGTGTAATTGGAAACATGAGTCACTAATTAAGGTTATAGGTTTAATTCCTCTTATTATCCTAACTAGGCTTTCTTAGATATTGTTTAACCAAACATAAACCCATGAATCCTAATGGTGTTCGTGTCTACTCTTTCCCAGTGAGGACACACCCCCTTTTTAAAGTGGTCATGTGGTCAAGTAGAAGAATTAATAACATTCAATTCCCAAAGTTCCATGTTTGAGTTTTATTATCATCACACCCATACATTCTTAGGATTTACATGACCAAATAGAATGTTGTTCATATAAAGGGCACGTGTGTCTACTGTGTTCTACTGAGGACACACCACTTTTCCAAATATTTTGTATTTGTGTTTTATGGGATCCAGCTTAGAATCTATGATACTACATATAATGAACTGAACTTTTTTTAATTTATTTTCCATTTTGTGTGTTATTTATTTTATGCTCAACAAAACTATATTCTTTAATTAACGAAGTGAGTATGATTAAATGAGAAAATTGGGTTTCGACTTTTATTTGACCGTTTGAAACTAAACCCATAACATTACAATTATTGTCTTTAAATAAACGTGGTGTAGGTTAATTCATACAAAAAAAATGATTTGATGGCCTCATCTAGTAGACTCGGGCTGTTCGAAGCCCATCTGACGGAACTTGGGAGGAAGGTAGCACCACTGGGCTTTGCTATGGACCAAGCCCAAGCCGAACTTCATCTTGTGAATCTTGAACAGAATCACATACGGGAGAACTTCAAGCTGATTGAAATCACTACTCGGGCAATGCTGGCCTAGCCGCCCCAAGATTCTATCACCTTAACAAACCTTACACTTACGTCATATGCTAGTGTTATAAGGGGCTATGTAACAAGTCCTTAGCTACTTTGTGTAATCCTTTGATATAAATAAAATTGTTATTTAATCTTACGGTAAAGTTTGTGAATTTCAAATATCTGGATAAATATAGGATGTATATTATTAGGGAATTTGGGAAAAATGATATTTTAAAATATTTATGTAAACCATAAATAATTAATAATGTGTGATGATTTTCAAAAAAAAATTCTTCAACAGTTGCGTTCAGTAAAAAATTTAGATTATAATAAGATCAACTTAATTTTTGATGAATAGTAAATTATGAATAGTGATTTTACGCTTATTAATTGAAATGTGACCAAATGAAATAGTAACCTCACTTAAGAAAGTATTAATATAATTTAGGAACCTTGATTAGGTAATGTGATTTAATAAAATAAGTAAATAACTATTTCAGAAATTATTAGTTAAGTATTGGTTTTTTTGGGTGAATAGTTTTTTATTTAAAAATTAAATTAAAAATATTTAAAAAATTATTTTCATAAAATGGAGTTCATTTTGGAAAATAGAGCATCAATATTTGGTTAAGATGAATTTTGGTTATTTTTCTAAAATAGTTTTTTTTAATGAATTGTCTTTTTATTTAAAAATTAAATTAAAAAAATTTGAAAATAATTTTCATAAAATGGAGTTCATTTTTGAATTCAATGTATCGATATTTGGTTAAGGTGAATTTTAGGGATTTTTTCTGAAGCAGTTGAATTTTCAATGAATAGTGTTTTTATATGAAAATTAAATTAAATTTTTTTAGAAAATTATTTTCGTAAAATGGATTTTATTTTTTAATTCAGAGCATCGATATTTGGTTAAATTTATTTTTTAGGATTTTTCTGAAACATTTTAATTTTCGGTGAATAGAAAAAATTACAGTTTTGAGTTTCATGTGTTTAATGACATCATTAATGATGTAATAATTATGTAATCATTTTGTTCGATATTTGAATAGTATGATATTCTATGAGGTGTCCCAAGTGGCCAATACCACAGATGAGGTGTCTCTTGAAAATTAATAATTTATTCCCCCACTTCTTCTATAAATACCAAGTCATTCTCTCATTCATTTCATTTCCAAAACCTCCCCAAAAAATTTCTAGTCTCTTTAACTCCCATGGAGTCCTCCCAGGGTGCCCCCAAGCCTCCCAAGGTCCCGACCGTCAATCTTTCGAAGCTGCTCTTCAAGGTAAGAGAATTTTTCACCCTCCTTTTTAGGCCATGACTTCATTTATGTCGTGTCTTCTAGTTTCCATCTTTTTATGTTGAGGGTATGTTATTATATGTTCTCAATACTATCCATTTCATGTCTAATTGTTGAGAGACCCTTTCCTCTCTCATCAATTTTTTTATGAATTTTTAAGTGACATTGTTAGGCTGTCAAATTTCTCGTAAAAGAAATCACATCTTCTCTTTTCTTTCATGTTTTTTTCATGTGGTATGTCATTCAAATATAAATACCATGATCCTATTATGTACCCATACAATATTATGAATTATTTAGAATTGTGTGACCCTTGTCTCCTCTCTTTTAAATGTTTTATAAAACCATGTGATATAGCTGTTATGCTGCAGAAATTTCACATCAAAATTTCTGTCTCTTTCTCTCCAAAAATTCTCTTGTTTTATTTATGTGAATACCCAGACCTATTTATTTTCTATAGGTCTTCATAAATATATAAAGATGATATATTTTATTCTAGAATTGATATACATATAACCCTCACTCCCTTTCCCTGGGGTTATAAATGACACAATGATCTTATTTTTATGAACTTTAAAACATCGCGATCTTGAAATGAAACCCATTTCTTTTATTCTCCATGAGATATTTATGGAATGTTTGATTATGATATATGTGGCTCACATGAAAATAAATACATAATAATGGTGCTCCCTAATAGTGCTCCAATGCATTGGGTAATGAAATTAATCTCTAGAGATGACAAGTTTCACGATACCATTGTGAATAACCTTGGTAATTTTTATGACACCTCAGGGATAAACCTTGGTGATAAGTTCATGAATGTCTAATGGAAATATTGTAGTTACATATTCAAGTTATGATTAATGTTCTTATTATTATGATACGTCTCTTTTTCCATTGCTCATGTCTTCATATTTTTCATCAAGTTCTTATTGATATCACAAGTAAACTGATTCCCTTGTTTACCCCTTATAGGGCCTTCTGCTGACCCTTTCCTTTGATGCAAGTCTCTAGGATATGATATGCATTAATTTTACATAGGATGAACCAATTATGAACCCTTAAAAGTGGTTTAGAAGAATTTTTTATGTCTTTTTCACATTTTATGTTCTTTATTTCCAAGTCACTGGACTTTAAAGATCCTCCGTTTGTAAAATGTAATGAAAAGTTATGTAATAAAAAGTGATGATGCCATTGTTTGTATCAAAGAATAGTTTAGTTATTTATGGAAATTAGGATATGAAAAATTTAGGAAGAACCATATAGAAGAGTTTAAATATAGTAAAATTTAGTGGTATTTTGGTGAGTATTGAGTAAGTGGATTATCAAGAAAATACATCGCTCTCTAGATACGAGTAGGTAGAGGTGGCTCTAGCACAACTGTACATAGGGGTAAAACCCGAAAAAAACCACATTGAGCTATACTTGAATGATAACTGGTGCACGAAAATGGGCCTTACTGCACTATTTGTTACGACACTCTCGATGGATATGTTTTGTTAATCGTAAGATTTTTATGAATCATTATGAAGGAATTATAGAAAAATTTAATTGTTTAAGCATGAACTTTTAATACAAAAAATCATTTATAGTTAAAAGATTCGTAAATTAAACAAGTTTCTCACTAAGGTTTTGTTATTTTATAAAATGGAGGGCAATAGGAGGAACCAAGAAAATAGTCACCATAATGGATCATGCGCTGATGACCCTCCGATGGAAGCCGGAATGGAAATATTTATGCGAATGATGAACCAACTGACTCAAATTATGGGAAATAACTTGAATCAAGATGAGAGATCGATCTCACCATGAAGGGAACATCATTCTGTTAAGTCCTTTAAGAATCAACCACAACCAACCTTTAGTGGATCGACTGAACCATTGATTGCTGAGTAGTGGATCATATCCATCGAGAAGATCTTTTCTATGCTCCACTGTTCAGAGCAAGAGAAGGTAACCCTAGCTATCTATCACAATGAAGGAGAAGATAATCAGTGTTGGGAACTGATTAAAAACATAAGGCCAATATTATAGGTTGAATCTATGGAGTGGGACGAGTTCATAGGGATATTTTTCAGTAATTATTTCCCTCATTCCATGAGAATAAGAATGGAGAAGGAGTTTCTCGAGCTGAAGTAAAAGGAGAACAAATATGTTGGAATATATGAGAAAAATATCACCTGGAATTCACGTTATACCTCAAGCTTCGTCATGGATCCCAGTGGGAAGGATGGAAGAATATTTAGTGGGCTAAGACATCATATGTGGAAGAATCTTTCAAACCGAGACTATGATAGCTTTGAGGAGATCGGTGGAGTGTGATGAAAGTCAAGCTCGAGTTTGGTGGGACACAATGGTCTCATAAATCAAAAGATGAGAATAGATTGATGGAGCCAAGCTTATGGAGGACCTTTGATCAGGGAAGAGGAGGCAAGCAAGTGAAACATCCCACGTGTATAAAATGTGGGAAGAAGCATTCGAGGAACTTCCTACTTGGGAGCGGGAAATGCTATAAGTGTGGAAAAGATTTCCATATTGCAAGGAATTGTCATAGTGAGGTGAAACCTCAAATTCCTAACACAAACGAAAAGAGGAATATGGTGCATTCCCTACCTGATGACCAGTGCTTTATGTTTGGAAAACTTGGGAACTTTGACTATCACTATCCAAATCTAAGGGAAATAGAGGGGAACCACCATCATCCTCAACAATGGACAAGGGAACAAGGTCGTACTTTTTCAATCACTACGGCTGAAGTTGAAGTTCCAAATGATGTGGTGGAAGGTACTCTTGTTGTTCTCTCAAAGATAGAAAGTACTTTATTTGATTCTGGTTCTACCCATTCCATTATTTCCTCTATTTTTGCAAACAATTTAGAATTAGCCCCTAATTTTCTAAACATTGAGTTATTAGTCAAGAATCATGGTGGGATTATCCAAGAATCATCGGTGTTTAGAAACTCTAGTATTTACTTTGGTGAGGGAAATATTATCGAAAATATAGTATTCATTCCCATGATATAATTCTATGTTATACTAGGGATGGACTGGATCTCAAAGTATAAATCTGTGATCAAATGCAGAATTAAGGAAATCTCGGTATTCTTGATTGGAAAACCTATAGTTATATTCTAAGGAGAGATATACCAACTTGATCTTTGTCTATAAGAACCTCCTATATCATTATTTATGAAGTTTATTAGTGAATAAGAAGAAGGATATGAGAGTTTAAGGATAGAAAATGTCCTTATCTTCAAGGAATACATTGACATATTTCATAAGGAGTTACTAGGACCTCCCCAAGAAAGAGAGGTAGATTTCTCCATTGAACTCGTACATGGATCCCATCCGATATCAAAGACCCCCTATAGGATGGGAAATGTGGAGCTATAAGAATTAAAGAAACAACTCCATGATCTTTTGGATAATGGGTTTATCCAACTGAGTGTGTCTTCTTGGGGAGAACCTGTTCTTTTTGTGAAGAAGAAGGATAGATCGATGTAGATATGAATTGATTATAGAGAACTGAATGGGATCACAGTGACGAAAAGATGCCCTCTTCCAAGAATTTATGACTTATTTGAACAACTTCGTGGGGGATCAATTCTTCTCTAAGATTGATCTTTGATCTTGTTATCATCAATTGAGGGTGAAAAAAGAAGATATTCCGAAAACTGCCTTCTGATCAAGATATTGGCATTATGAGTTTGTTGTTATGCCCTTCGGACTGACTAATTCACAGACTATTTTTATGGATTTGATGAATATAGTCTTTAAGGACTACTTTGATAACATTATGTTAGTTTTTATTGATGATATTCTGATATATTTTAAAATTCGTGAGGATCATGAAGATTATCTAAGGGTTAGTTTTCGAACTCTATTGAATGAGACACTTTTTGGAAAGTTCAGTAAATGTGAATTCTAGTTGCAAAACGTTTCTTTCTTAGGGAACATTGTTACCAATGAAGGAATCATAGTTGAGCCTGGAAATACAAAAGTTGTAGAGGAGTGGCCTCAACCTGCAATAATAACTGAGATTCAATGTTTCCTTGGATTTGCATGATAATATAAGAGGTTTGTGAAAAACTTTTCACAAATTTCTAATCCATTAACCATGTTAACTTGAAAAGGGGTCAAGTTCATCTGGACAAAAGAGTGTGAGGAAAGTTTCCTAGATCTGAAGAAGAGATTGGTTACTCCACCCATGTTAACTCTATCCTCAATTGGATAAGGATTCATTATTTTTTGTGATGCATCTCTCAAAGGTCTTGGGTGCGTCCTCATGAAAAATTAAAAAGTCATTGCTTATGCATCTTGACATTTGAAGACTCATGAGCAGAACTATCCTATGAAAGATCTGGAGATAGTTGCGGGCATTTTTTCTCTGAAGATATGGAGGCACAATATTTATGGGAATAAATGTGATATATACATAGACCATAAAAGTTTGAAGTATATTTTCATACAAAAGTAATTGAACATTAGACAAAGGAGGTGGTTAGAGAATCTTAAAGACTATGATTGTTCAATTCATTATCATCCCAAAAGACCAAACAATGTTGTTGATGCATTAAGTAGGAAGGAGCTAGCTGTTCTTTCCATGATGAGGATTCAAAAAGATCCTTTGATCAATGACCTAGTAAAGCTGGACATGGGGATTATAAGGGAAGGGAAAGCATGAAATCTAACCTGAATGATTTCTCAACCATCATTACTAGAGAATATCAAGAAATCTTAGAAAGAAGATACTTTGTTATAGAAGAAGTTTTATGTTGTAAAGGATGGTAAGTTTTATGAGTTTAATATTGATCAAGAAGGTGTACTAAAATTTTATACAAGAATATGTGTTCCATATATTATAGAAATAAAGAAGGAGTTGAGGGATGAAGCTCATAGATCTACTTTCTCTGTACATCCTGGAAGCACAAATATGTATAGGGACCATCGTGATCATTATTGATGGGATAATATAAAAATGGAGATTGCTGACTACACTTCAAGGTGCCTGGTATGTCAGTAAGTGAAGGCAGAGGGACAACTTCCTAAAGGGGTATTGAAACCACTACCCATACCAGCATGGAGGTGGGACAATATCATTATGGACTTCATCACTGGTCTCCCAAGAACTTCCAAAGGAAACAATATGATATGGGTTATTATGGACCGTCTCACCAAGACTATCCATTTCATCTCAATCCAGGAAGATTTATCTCTTGATCAACTAGAAAGGATTTATGTGAAGGAAGTGGTAAGGGTGCATGGAGTTCCAACTTCTATCGTATTTGATCGTGATACAAGGTTCACATCAGAATTCTGAAGAATTCTTCAACATGCTCTGAGCACTGAATTGAATTTCAGTATGGCCTATCTCCCCCAAACTGATGGCCAATCTAAAAGGAATATTCAAACACTCGATTACATACTGAAAACATGCTCAATGGAATTAAAAGGTGGATGAGATCAACATCTCCAGTTAGTTGAGTTCCATAACAACAATAGATTCCAGTCGATCATTCAAATGGCACCCTATAAAGCTATATATTAGAAGCAATGTAGAAATCCTACTTGTTGGGATGAATTTGGTGAGAGAAATCTTCTTGGGCCTGATCTTGTCCAAGAGATGACAGAAAAAGTCCATTCCATCCAGCAACACATTAATGCTGCTTAGAGTCAGCAAAAGAGCTATGCTGACAACCGTCTAAGGGAATTGGAGTTTGATTTTGGTGACAAGGTATTTCTGTTAATTTCACCATGGAAGGGAGTCATGAGGTTTGTAAAGAAATGGAATCACAACTCTATGTACATTGGCCCCTATGAAATCTTTGATTGCGTAGGAGTAGTGGCCTATCGGCTTGCACTTCCTCCAAATATAGCACAAGTTCATGATGTCTTCCATGTATCCCTCTTGAGGAAGTACATACTTGACCCTTCAAATATACTAAACCCATAGGTGGTAAAACTAAAACATGACTTCTCTTATGAGGAGCATCTGGTAGAGATAGTGGATTGTAGAGACAAGGTTCTACACAACAAGACCACCCACCTTGTCAAGGTGCTATGGAAAAACCACAAATTCGAAGAAGCCATGAGGGAACTAGAGGAGTCTGTGATGTAGAAGTGCCCAAACCTTTTCTTTTCTTAGGGTAAGAGTTAATATTTTGGGGATGAAATTTCTTAAGGGGAGAAGAATGTAACAACCTGAAATTTAATTTATTTTTGTTTCCAATTTGTGTGTTATTTATTTTATGCTCAACAAAACTATATTATTTAATTAACAAAGTGAGTATGATTAAATGAGACTATTGGGTTTCGACTGTTATATGACTATTGGAAACTAAACTCATAACATTACAATTATTGTCTATAAATACAACTGATCTTGGTTAATTAATACAGAAATAAGATTTGATGGACTCATCCAATAGACTCAGGCCGTTCGAAGACCATATGACGGAACTTAGGAGGGAGGTAGCACCACTGGGATTTTCTCTGGGCCATGCCTAAGCAAAAATTCATCATGTGAATCTTGAACAAAATCACCTATGGAAGAAGTTCAAGCTGATAAAAATCACTACTCGGTCAATGTTGGCTGAGCCGCCCCAAGATTCGGTCACCTTAGCACACCTTACACTTAGGTCCTATGTTGGTGTTATATTGGTCTATGTAATGAGACCTTAGATTTTTTGGGTAATCCATTTATATAAATAAAATTTTTATTTCTTCTTATGGTAAAGTTTGTGAATTTCAAATATCCATATAAATATAGGATGTATATTATTGGTGAATTTTAGAAAAAAAATATTTTCAAATATTTATTTAAACATTAAATAATTAACAATGTGTAATGATTTTAAAAAAATGGACTTCTATAGTTGTGTTCAGTAAGACATTTAGAGTATAATAAGATCTAATTAATTTTTGGTGAATTGTAAATTATGAATAGTAATTTTATGCTTATAAATAGTAATGTGACCAAATGGAATAGTAACCTCACTTAAGAAAGTATTAATATAATTTAGGCACCTTGATTAAGAAATTTGATTCAATAAAATAAGTAAACAACAATTTAAGAAATTATTATTTAATTATTAGTTTTTTTCGTGTGAATAATGTTTTTATTTAAAAATAAAATTAAAAATATTTAGAAAATTATTTTCATAAAATGTAGTTCATTTTTGAATTTCTAGCATTGATATTTGGTTAAGGTAAATTTTTGGGATTTTTCTGAAACAATTGAATTATCAGTGAATATTGTTTTTATTTAAAAATAAAATTAAAAATATAAGAAAATTATTTTCATAATATAGAGTTCATTTTTGAATTCAGAGCATCTATATTTGGTAAAGGTGAATTTTTGCGAATTTTCTAAAACAGTTGAATTTTTAGTGAATAGTGTTTTTATTTGAAAATTAAATTAAAAATATTTAGAGAATTTTTTTCATAAAATAATGTTCATTCGTGAATTTAGATCATCGAAATTTGGTTAAAGTGAATTTTTAGGATTTTTCTAAAACAGTTCAATTTTTGGTGAATAATAAAAATTACATTTTTGAGTTTTAGGTGTTTAATGACATCATTAATGATGTAATAATTATGTAATGATTTTGGTCGACTTATGAATAGTAATATATGCTATGAGGTGTCCCATGTGTCTGATACCATGGTCAAGCCCGTGGTTTTGCCAATACTACCGATGAGGTGTCCCATGGAAATTACTAATTTATTTCCTCACTTCTTCTATAAATACCAAGCCATTCTCTCATTAATTTCATTTCCAAATCCTCCCCAACGAAGTTATGGTCTCTTTACCTCCCAAGAGGTCCTCCCAAGGTTCCCTCAATCCTCCAAAGGTCCCAACCTTCAATCCTTTAATGTTACTCTTCAAGGTTTGTAAATCTTTCACCATGCTCTTTTAAGCCATGACTTCCTTTATGTTGGGTATTCTAGTTTCCATCTCTATATGTTGATGGTATGTTCTTATACATTCTCATTACTGTCTGTTTCATGTCTATTTGTTGAGATACCCTTTCCTCTCTCATCAAATGTTTTCTGAATTTTTAAGTGATGTCAGTAGGCTGCTGAATTTCTCATAAAATAAATCGCATCCTCTCTTTTCTTTCATGTTTACGTTTCATGTGGTATGTCATTAAAATATCAGTACCATGATCTTATTATGTACCCATACTGTATTATGAATTATTTATGAGGGTGTGACCCTTTTACCCTCTCTTTTCAATGTTTTCTAAAACCATGTTATCTAGCTGATATGCTGCAGAAATTTCACCTCAAAATTTATATCTCTTTCTCTTCATAAATTATCTTATTTTATTTATGTTAATACCCAAATCTATTTAGTTTCTATTGGTGTTCATAAATATATAAATATTATATATTTGATTTTGTAATTATATAGATATTACCCTCACTCCATTTCTGTGGGTTATAAATGACACGATGATCTTATTTTTAAGAACTTTCAAAACGTCACGATCTTGAAATGAAACCCATTTCATTTATTCTCCATGGGTTATTTATGAAATGTTTTATTCTGATCTATTTGGATCATATAAAAATAAATACATATTAATGGTGTGCCATTATAGTTCTCCAATGCATTGGGTAATGAAATTAATCTCTAGAGATAACAAGTTTCACGATACCTTGGTGAATAACCTTGGTAATTTTTATGACACCTTGGGGATAAACCTTGGTGATATGTTAATGAATTTCTAAATGAAATGTTGTAGCCACATATTCATGTTATGATTCATGTTATTGTTTTTATGATATTCCTATTTTTCCATTGCTCATGTCTTCATATTTTTCATCAAGTTCTTATTGATATCATAAGTAAACCGATTCCCTTGTTTACCCCTTATTAGGCCTTCTTCTCACCCTTTCCTTTGATGTATGTGTCTAAGATATGAGATGTAGTAATTGTATATAGTATGAACCTATGATTAATCATTAAAAGATATTTAGATGAATGTTTTATGTTGTTTTCACGTTTTATGTTTCTGATTTCCAAGACACTAGACATTAAAGATCCTCTATTGGTAAAATGTAATGAAAATTTATGTAATAAAAAGGCAGGATACCATACTACACATTAAACTATGAAATTACGCCAATTTCATGGGGTTTAACATGGTTTTTGAATCATGTTTTTATAAGTTCTATATAAATGATACTATTTTTGTAAAGTATTATTCACAAAGTACTATTTATAGGTGGGATTTATTGATGTTTATTGGGATGTTGAGGTCCCTAGGTCACTAATACATTCGTAATGGGCCTCTATTCCATAAATATTTGGTATTATGAGGACATAAAAGGACCATGAAAATAGCTCAGTGCATTAGGAATCCATCATAATCATAGAGACATGAAGGGGTCATTGGTATGGTGGCCTCGAAAGGGGTATGAGAGTACTGAAATGTAGAAACCAACCATTTGTCTTCATGAGTGTCCATCAAAATAATACAGAGAAATATGTTGGCAGTGCAGTGGGGTTCCATACAAGGAAATTTAGGTGTAAAACTCAATGGAGAGATAGGTATGATGAAATATATTTTTTGACCTCTCTTCCACACATTATTATGGTGAATAGGGGTTCCCTATCATGGTGCATCGAAGTCATCATGATAAGGCATCTTTTCATGGGGGAAACACATCATCCATGGCTAGAAATATAAGATAAATGACTTTGGATGGGGTTGGTTTAGCTTTAGATTTGTGTTGTGACATAATGCAAGATACTCATGTGGGCCCTTCGAGTCATCTCCATTAGGGGCCTATTGTCCACATTTAGCTAGGACTTCGGGCCATGGGCAATTGGTCTAAGAAAAATGAATTTGCAAAGCCACATGTCCATAAATACATTGAAAATATAATAAAAATAACCTTAGTGGGTGTTTTCCAATGATGCTTCCACGTCTAATACATCTTCAAAGAACAAAATCATATAAAAAGGAATGTGAATTAGAGTAGTTGGTTATTTTTTGGGATTTGGATTATTAATAAGACTACAACTCTTTTAGTCGATAATGAGTAGTTCTATCAACATAATGATAACTTTGCAAGAAAGTAGTTTCTCACCATGGGTAGCATACTAGGAAATGGATATAATCCCATTATAAAAAATTGGACATTTACTAATTTGTATTTCACTCTAAAAAATGGAATTAAAATAAGGAAGAATTTAGAGACTATCAATTATTTTCTTAAAGTTTTTCTCCCAACAAATCTTTGAATGCCAATCCAGTGTATGGATATAAAGATATATAGGTCAAGGAAAAAAGAAAAATATTTTTAAATTCTATTGCTTGATTAATTTAATATTTCCTCACCTTCACAAGTTAATAGTAAGGTTTATACTCATAATTATTTTTTGATTATCGACGACGAGGCTATTAATAAATAAGTGGGGGATCAGTATAGTAAAAAGTATTCAAGATAAGAACATGATCCTTGTAAGAGATCAAAGGGGTATAGGTGTGGCTGACATGCACATTGTATAGGTATCCGACATGGTTGGGGTGGATACGTTTTACATTATACTTAGATTCGATCATTTCATGTTGATTTCAAACTATAGTTATTTGGGGTTTTTTGGTTTGTGTCTCTAAATAAGTTTACATATTTGTTTACATGATGACTGTGGTTTCTACCATTCATTGGAACTATTTCTGGTTAGTGTATCTAATATAATGTAAATATTTGTTTACATGATGACTGTCATTTCTACCATGTGAGGCCCCATCTTCCCATGTTTTAATTTTTTTATATTTTAATAAGTGGTATTGGGACTTTGCGCACTACACAATAGTTGTTTCGATTATTATGGTTATTATTGTTGTTTTTATTATTATTATTATTATTATTATTATTATTATATGGTCTAATCCAAGGTTGAGTGGCACTCACCATTATTCTTTTCATCCAATAGACTAGGGTATCGATCCTAGTATCCCCTTGTGGGGATTTATGTTGTAATAAATGATGCATGTGTTGATGTAAGAAAATGGTGGTGCATATAGTAATATAAGAAATAAGTGACACATGAAGTGAAGAAAAATATGTTTTGGGCCTTCAGGATAGAAAATTGGTGGGCCCTCGGGCTATGTATTGGGTTCTCCAGCCACTGGAACATTAGGTCATGTAATGACTTACCCCTCAACCCAGTTAAAAAATAGGGCTTTCCTTTGGTTAATTAAATGTATTGACACTAGATCATTATGAATAATAATAATAATAATAATAATAATAATTGTTATTATTGTAATTATTATTATTATTATTATTATTATTATACAGTTGAGGTGTTGGAAGATTGGTAAGGAAACCTCGTTAGAATATATGAGGTATGAGGTTAAAACCCCAATGACCCCTAATTGGGGGGGGGGGGGGTATTTTTAGTTACCATAGAAAGTACTAAAGCAGTGATAAAACAATAACATTACTATTCAACTAAGGGTTCTTTGGGAATCAAAAAATATTTTAGGAAAATAAAATGTTTTTTCAATCCATAGGTCATTCAAACCATCAAATTTTATGGGCTTATCTTAGTTATGGTCCAATAGTTGGGGGCCAATGAGTTCTGAGTTATGATAGCCTGACAGTATGGTTTGTGTGTTTATAAGGTTCAAATACATTTAAACATAATAATAATATTATTATTATTTCATGGGTTGGGATGAATTTATTACCTCAGTCTCTATAATTAATTGATTTCTTTGTATCAATGGGTTTCAATATCAACTTATACTTTGATACTTATAATCTTTTTATTAGTGTTTCAAAGAATACCGATGAAGTTGATGATTCAATTCCCCATGAAACCAATCTTGTTTTGAAGAATCATATAATTAAATCTTCTAGAGAAGTGATTACAGGTGACTCTTTGATTATGAAACTGGAGAATCCTAGTTTATTCTCTAATGTAATGGGGGAATCATATTTTTGAATCACACAGAATGGTTCCTTGGCTTCCATCTTATTGGATTTTAAGAACATTGAGAGTTAGAATACATGATTATCATATTTAATCATAATAGGATTAATTCCATGGGATACAGTTTATTCCTAGAAGTTAGATGACTTGTAGATCTTACTTATTCAGATTTGGGGATTCAATGGATTTATGATGACTTCGATCAGTAAGGGATTCCTTTATATTATTTTTCTTTTTCAATATAATAAAGATAGATCCTGGGGTATGTGATTTGTTTTTCTTAAGATGGTATTTTCAATTATTAAATAATGGGATCCCATATTTAGCTTAGATTTACATAAAAATTTAATTACCTATTTTTTTATTGGGATCAAAGGTAGTAACTAGTTTTTTTGGTATCTGAAAATATCATGCGACATTACTTCAGTGATGAGGGTTCTCATCATGTTTGATAAGGAAACATAAACTTATCATTATATATACTTTCCATGAAACCTTTTTGAGATATATATTTTATCCCCTATAGTTGAGACATTATTTTTGATGTTGTAAAGTATATATTTGAATTATAAATAAAATTATAGAAGATTCTTACATTTTATAAGAAACTTTATCCTTATTGGGAAGTCTATGGATAGTTTTCATGAAAACCTATTATGTGATAACTATATAAATAATGGGAATATTATTTCTCAATGTAAGTAAAAACCTATGTTAAAGAGTGTAAGGGGAATTATTTGAAAAAAATAAATATCAAAAAAATGGAAGTTAATCTGATTCAACTAGAAGTTTACACGAGGATAAAAAACATAAAGGGAAGACAAATACTAATACCTATTTTGTAGATGTGTTTACTGGAATCAAATCTAAAGTGGTTGTTAAATTTTGGGTGAATCTTCTTGGATAATGTTTTTATTTAAAGATCATGCAATATTTGGATAATAAGGATGGTTATTTTTTCATTTTTGATATAACATTAAAGGGTGACTCTTTGTCCTGAGGAAGTGAAGTTGAGATGGATGAAGAAAATAATCAAGAAGAGGATTTTTGAATTACGGTTATTGCAAAGTAAAGATACATGCTGCCTCTGGTGTTTCTAAAGTAAAATTAACGAATTGTGGACCCTTTAATTCACATCTTATTAAAAATATTCACTATAAAGTTCTTGGTTCTTAGGAAACCTCTCTTAAAGATTCGAATTATAATTTCATTGAGGAAACATGAATAAGGATGTTTCAAAATAACACTACCAGGTATCTAAGGATATGGGATTATTGGATGATATACCTATGGATAACAACACCCAAGAGAAGGATAATATTTGAATTCCCACAATAAAAGTAGTATATTATAATTAGAAGCACACACAGTGGGAACCACTAATGACTTTCAAGGATTTTACTATTTTTAAAGAATCCTCTTCTGATGTGTATCTTTTAAAAAATAATCCTAAAAATTCTAGAGGCCAATTTTTGGGTAATTTTATAAAGGACACAAAAATTCATGATTTTAATGGTCAACCTCAGAGGTCCCCACTTGGTGACTTTGCATCAAATATAAAGGCAACGAATGTTCATGTTTATGATAGAAATGAAGGGATTCTGAGGGTCTCTGCATGTGTAGGCATGTCTCTTGATACCGAATTAATGAAATTGGTGGTGGAATCATCCATTTTGAATGAAGTAATGATTAGTTCTTCTCCAAATATTCCTAAAAAGAGTGTCAAAATGATTCTAATAAGGTAATGTTTCCATGAACCATAATAATAAATAGAATGTGAGTCAATTTTTGTGTTATACATTATAATGTTTTTTTGACTGATAATTGAGAATATGTCTTAGAAGAACCTAGAAAAGGATCCTATAAAATTGATATTATGTATAAGGTTCATTCCAAATGGTTTACTAGATACAATTCGGTTATTAATTAAGCACAAAAGTTAGGATCTAACTCCCACTCTATGGAATCTACTGAGGCAGTGGATGATAATTTACATGGAATGGTAGAGGTGAGATCAAGTCTTACCTACATGGCAGAAGTCAAAAGAATTTTGACTTTTATTTTTTTTATGAAATTTTCCAATCAAATCCAGTTTAATTTTGGGAATCCACTTATAATTCAAATTTTTATTTTCAATTATATTGATAAATAAGGTGAAATTCTGAAGGCTAAAACTACATATAATTAATGTACCAAAATTGTTTCATTAGATTATTACTTCACTTATAAGGATGTTGATTATGTTAGTATGTGGGATTTGAATATAACAGTCACTTATGATTTCAAAGCTGAGGTGAAATGGTCACAATGGTGTTCTTCTATTTCCCCACATTCCTACATTCCAACGGTGGGTGGCCTTAACCCCATGGATAGTGATGTCGACTCCTTAATCAATCCAAGACGATGAGATGTTGGTTCATCTTTACATGGGTTCCTCTTTGGAACTCATCACCTAGTTCAGGTCTCCATCATAGGTTTGAGTCATGCTCATGAAACTCATTCCCTGTGACATCTATTTCTAAACACCATTTAATTATGTTGCTTTTTTTAACAGAGTATATATGATGTTAGACATGTCTAGGAATCTCGGGACATTGGATGTGTTGGGAACCTGTGAATATTCCTCTCTATAGGGCATCTCATTGAGGCATCTTAGGTATAGAACCCAAGGCATCCTTTGTCAATCACAAGGTATCTGACACTGAAGGTGTATATCTTCCCAGTCGTTCACCGCAACCATCCCATGTATTTCATGTACTAGATGATTCCATAGGTTCATATCATACAAGGATTTCAGCTCAAGTATCCCATGTATTTCATGAGGTATGTATTTAGGGGTAACAAATTTAATGTCTCATGGAGTCAGAGTTGATTAATTAAGACACCCCATGGAGGAAGATGATAAAGGAACATCCATATAAGGGAATATTTTACACATTAAAGTTTAATAATGGATGGATCAAAATTCCCTACAGTGGAGGATCTGGGATGTATCTCCCATAAATGGAATATGTCACACCATGAAGGATGATCACCACTTGAGGTGGATAAGAGAGCTGCATCCCTAGGAAGAGGACCTAGATTTATAATTGGTCCAGATTAAACATAAAATAGGCATTTTATATACCCTGTATTTAGGATAGGGATCATAAATCACATAGTTTTATGTTTTAGTTTAAGGTCATGTGAGAGGACCAGTGCATATAGATTGATGTCGTGCTGTAAGGACACTTTCGTTGCAAATGGAGCATTGATGAGGGGTGGTTTGTGGATAATTAATTTATTCTTCCCTTTAAAAGTGGACTTCTCTTGGTTGGATAGAATTTGGGGCTTACACATTGACCTACACGAGGGACCTGTTGGATATGTGGTCTTTCAGATGGGTGGCATGATCTTACCAGGGCTGTGACCTGATGGAGATCAGGATGGATGTAGATGTAAGGTTTTAACCTTAAGGAGGCATCCTACATATCCTAGTTGGTTGGGAATCAAATCCCATGTAGTTCAGAATGGTTTGGGTAATATACCTAATGAGGAGGACAAATAAGTGCATGTGGTTGTGTCCTATTCCTTAAAGAGGTCCATATAATGAGTATGGATGTTGGGGATTATGGATAGAAGAGACCCATTTGATTGAAGGTTGGTGATTATATCTATATAGATGTCACATGCACTACTAAGAGCAGTGAGGATGTGGTTGGGGATTATGCATGGGAGATACCCATGCACTGCTAGGAGTAGTGATGTTGTAGTTGGGGTTTATGTGTGGCAGTGTCCCATATGTTTCTAGGAGAATCAATGATGTGGTTAGGTCTTATGAATGGTAGTGGCCCATGTGCTTCTAGGTGCAACAATGATGTGTTTGGGGCTTACATGTGGTAGCATCTCATGTGCTTTTGGTGTAGTGATGTTGCAGTTGTGACTAATGATTGGGAGTAACCCATTTGATTCTAGGAGTAGCAATGATGTGGTTGTGAATGTGTCTTACATGTGGGAACTTCCCATCATGTCTTCCTCATGTCATGTCATGACGTCATCCCATGTGAATTGTATGAGGTAAGATTATAGTTTAACTTCGTATGGAAAGATTTGGTTCATGAGGATTATGCATTGATCTACCCATGTAGGCTTCCTCATTTCAATTCATGAAGGAATCTCAACCTAATGATGGGTCGAGGGATATGATAGGTTATTACTCCTATAGTGATCCATGGTGTATTTTTGTTGTTTGTGTCATGATCATGGAACAAGGAATCTTACATTTGACACATAATTCACCACATGTTTGTCATAGGAGGAATCCTATATTTATAATATAGAGTTTTCTATAGTTTAAAGTCATGTATTTAGGACTACGAGGAATATTATTCTTGACACATAGGGATCTCATGTTTTTCATAGGGGGAAAACTTTTCTTGTCATATAGTGTATTCTACATTTTAAAGTCATGTAGTGAGGAATATGGAATATCTTCTCATGATCATGGCATGATCCCTCTTATAATTGACACATAAAGAATCATATTATTTAATGATAGGATATTATACAGTTTAAAGTCATGTAGTGAGGACTATTAGTCCTTCAAATTCCTAGAAATGGATGGTGTAAAGACTTATACAGGATAGTCTTGTTCCGGTTCAACCCGGAATAAGAACAAGGTGTTGAGGTTTCAGAAGATTCTTGGGGAATGATTCTACTCAAGTTACTCATGGAATCAAAGATGTGAATATCAACTCTTTACATGGGAAATGGACCAAGAGGAGCAGGTCAACTCATGGTGTTTCAAAAAGTTGGGATGAGTATTTAGAATCATTGTATTGTAGGGTGGATGTTGGGGCTGCATATGTCTGAAATCCAAAATTATGTCGACCCGACCCAAAATGTTCATGGATTGACTCTCCATTTTTCATGGGGTCTAGTGATACTAGTGAAGGGACATGATCATAGGCCCGAGAAAATATCTTGGGACTGATCTAGAGTAAGGGTGTGAGGGCATAGCCTCCATGATATGGACCTGCAGGCATGTAGGTAGGAGCTTCACGAAGGGGTCTTACGAATGGGGTTTGCTGAGATCATGTTCTCATTAAGGACGGAGAATCAAGGAGATCTAGGTATCAAAAAGGATGAACAGATTTCTAAGGGGATTTCTTCTCAAATTCTTAAGGATTTATGAAGTCTCAAGTTCCTCAAAGGGCCTTCTACCTTCATGAAGGGAGTGGGCTTCACGAAAGGAAACTCCACTTTGGGTGGAGGCTCTCAATAATGAAAGAGAGGTGGTTTCAAAATTCCTAGGGGATCCATGGAAAATGGGCTTATGAATCCCATGAGCTTCATGAATTGAGAGAATGAGGCCACCACCTGGCAACATTTCCTCTTTTAAATGAAGTCTTGAGGGGGGTATTTATTACAAAGGAGGTTCATGAAGATTGGAATCAGTTTGTGAAGAAATTTTTAGGCATAGAAAATTGGTTTGGCTTCATTGGACTCATGAAGGTCTCCTTAAATATTTTTCATAGTCATGAAGCACTGTCAGACTCACTATGAAAACCATCAGTCCTTCACATGATCACAAAGCACTATCAAAATCATGGAGGTCACTATCATGGCTTCAAACATTCGCAAAGGGTATTTCAACAAACCTAACATCCATGAAAAATCTTCACTAATAGGATCCATGAACCACCTTGAACAACATGTATTCAAATGGCCATAAAATATAATCTGTAACTTCGTTCGGGATTTACAACTAGTCAAACTAAATCCTGCAAAATTGGATACACTGTTGGATCAAGTTTGGTAGCATTAGGTTCATTATTTGGAAGTATTGTTTTAGGGAAAACAATAACTTATCGGTATGAACAGTATGACCTAATTTTCCAATAGAATACCAATAAATAGAAAACTAGTCATTGACCTCAAGTTAGGGGTACCTCATAATATGATTGATAGATCAAAAAATGTTGATTTTTAATGATTTTATTTTTAGAGGTGGAAATTTACTAAAAAAAATTATAAAAATTTCGTTTCATTGAATGATTTAAGTTTAATGTAGATAAGGGTTTTTTGGGGATGGTTACTCATATTGTGGAGCATCTATTTTTTGGTTTACAAGAATGGGATTTCTATTTGTTCTTGGTAGTTTTTACCTATAACCTACCCCTCAGACATTGTGTGTGTGTGTGTGTTTCTTAATAAATTTTTCCTAGGTTACGGTTTTTTTCTAAATACATAGTTCATAACATTTAAAATTAATAATAATATTGATGATGATGATATTATTATTATTATTTATGTTAGATAATCCATTTTCAGGTTTTACTCATTGTTAAAAATACATCTAATAGAAGTAAGTTTTAATCCTAGTACCCCCCTTGGGAAATTTATGATTCATTCAGTGATGTAGGTGTTGTTGTAGATATGTGACGAACCAGGAGGTTATGTAGGAAGATTGTGAAATAATATAGTTTTATAGGAGGTCATGTCGATGAGGTATAAGAAATTTATGTCAATATAATAGTGGGACTTTGAACTATGTATTGGGTTTTAAATCTAATTTTCTTTTTGATTGATTTAAGTCAAACATGCACTGCTCTCTTAGAATCCAACTACTTAACTTAAGTCTATAGGGACTACATTTATTGGATTGCAGGTGATTAACCCAAAACATAAATGATATTCCTAATTTTGTATTCATAACATTATAAGAATATGGATATAAGGGTGAAAAATACCACTATATGTAATTTTCTAGTGACACTATATATTTTCAAAAGAAATATTCAATTACTCCAGTTGAAATTCTTATTAAGGAGTCTTCTAATAGGATCATCAAGATTTATACGTCACATCCCAATATGAATAAGAGAGTTTTAGATACAATATGTGCATATAGTATCTTGAGGATATCAAGGGAGATTAAGATATTTAAATGAATTATCATTTGACCTATATTCCTAAAACAAATTCTGTGAAGGTTGATACCAAATAGGTGAGTGGTGTGGATAATTCTACTATATATTTCATGGATAGTGTCTCGGAGAAAAGTGAATCTGATAAAGATTATAAAAATAATAATTATCATCATAAAATAACCTATCAAATAATTCATCATCCATGTCGCCATTGTGGTAGAGTATTTTATCATAGAGGTGGTTATGGTCACCTCCATGGTTGATCTCAAGTTGTTGAGTTTATCTTTTAGTCATTTTCTTTGAGGGTGTCTATGAAATTGTGTTTTTTTCTTAATGAGATTGGTTTATGTCATTTATGTCCTATCGTATCATACTTGTACATTTTTTATTTTAATAAATTTGATATGTCCTTAGGCTCTATCCTTGTCATATTTGTAATTATTTTTATTACATTTTTTGGGTGGTTCATGAGTTGTAAACACCCTATCATCCTCCACCAGAGACCTGAGTTTAAATCCAATAGGGGGATTATTATTAAAATTTTAATTTCAATACTATATTAGGTACTATATTCATATTATATGAATATAATTATTCAAATGAATTGGGATTTTGGGCCATGGAATTGGGCCAACAGTCCATAGGGACTTTGAGCCAAAGAAACTTATGGCCAACATTATCCATTAAAGGGTTTTAGGCCATATGAACTCTAGGACATAGTTTAATCAATATGTAGTAGGTGAAATAGTAGGAATAGATGAACATATAGCACAATAGGTTGGAAGTGCAACATGGTGACACACATGGGTCATCGAGTGGGTTCCCTTGAAAGAGGGAGGGATGCACTAACACATATCAACCATCCATCCATCCCAACATATTTTTAATGTGGGAAAGATGGTTTCCCTACCAACTAATTATAAATTCAGTGGGACAAGTTGTATAGTGAAACACAAAAGGTATGTGATGTAGTAGGGGTCCCATTTAGACTTTAATAAGTGAGTTTTTAAAATAAATATGGTTATTCTAGCACATATCAACCAACCATATTCTCTCATAGATCTCTGATGTGAGATGGAGTGGTTCCCTATCATTAGGTATTGGAGGCCAAAATGATGTAACAATTATAGTCAGGTGGAAAACACAACTTCATACTGGTTACATGGTATGATAACCACAGTCAAGGGATGGTAAAGAATAAGACCGGTGACATGACATAAAGTAGGATACTTATTTTGGGAAAAATAATATTCGTGTAACGACCCAAAGTTTTGAATGAAAATTCCCTTCTTATATTTATGTCATAAAATAACATGAAATAACAACATAATGAACTACTAAGTGATAAGTGACCTTTAAATATATATTTTCACTTCTGTGTTTGGAATTTTGAAAATCTGACATACACAGTTGTGTTCAATATGATTTTTGGAGTCTAATGAAACAAAAATATTTTTTGGTGAATATTGACCTACCCTTATGAATATTAACATACCCTTATGGATAGTAATATGACACTTATGAATAGTAAATCATCCAACATATGATTAACATTACCTATGAATAATTTAACAAAATTTAGACATCTTAGAAAGTTACAATTTGACCTTTGTAAACGTTTTGGTATTTTGTAAGTCATAAATATTTAATTATAATTAATTAATTAATTTAAAAGAAAATATATTTCACTAAAATGTATTGTATCAATGTATTATAGTTTTTAGATAATTTTATAAGACCTTGCATAATTTTTTAAATCACTATAAATCAGTTTTAACCTTAAAAACTGTTTTTTAAGTAAATTATAATTATAATTAAATATTAAATTAATAATATTAAGAAAATTATTATTGAAAAATGGACTTCATTTTCGGATTCTACACGTCGAAAAATGGTTGGGGTAAAATTTTGGATTTTTTCTGAAACACTTGAATTTTTGGTGAATAGTAAAATACATTAATGTATCGTATAAATACATTATAATTAAAACACAATATTCCTGACATCACAAGTGATGTAAGCACAAAAATCCAGAAATAACATGCCTAATTTACTATTCTTGGTCATGGATGACTCACTATTCTTTGTCTTGGGGGAAATTAATAAATTAATGAATTTTATATTAAGGAAACCCCTCTCCCCTCCACTATAAAAGCCACCCTTCACACCCCCATTTCGTCACACCTATCAAGCTCCAAGACTTCTCTAAAATCTGCCCAAACACCTTCCATATCCCCTCCCCCACGTCCAAGAGCTTCTGGTCTCATCGAAAGACCAGGCTTAGTCCCTTAAGGAGGTTCTCAAGAGGAGGATTCCAGAGGTAATTTGCCTCCCTCTTCTCCTTTAATTTCCTTTCAAGTTCAAGTTAATTTATTTATCTATCCCCACCTATATTCATCAAAATTGTATTGGAACTCCATAATTCTAAATATAATATAATTTTATTATTATAATGTCATATTATATCATCCAAACCTCTTTCCCTCTTCCTTTTATTTTATTAAAGAGAACGTTGTTCGTGTGGTGTTAATTTATCACCTTCAAGAAAGACATGCTTTCTTCTTCCATTTATACCTTCGGATCAGGTGATGAAACCATTTTTATGGTTGAACCAGAATATTTTATATGTATTATGTTCTATTTAATTTTCTGTAAATAACTTATGGCCATATTACTAAGTGATAAGTTAAAACAAGTTCGTTGTAATCCAAAAACCGTCCAAATTGACCCAAATAACCATCATTTAATTCTTATCTAATGATTCATCCACATGGATATAATATAATTAATTATAAGACCATTCAAATTCATGTAGTATCATTAATGACATGTAATATAATTTCTGGATGTTTACTCATGTTCTACCCAAATTTAAGAATACAAGTGAACCACCCAAGAAAAACCTTAAAAACGAACATCCCCGAACAATGTTTTTAAAATCTATAAGTCATCCAAATGAACATAATATGACATAATGAGACCAGAATGAACCCTATTAATGTACACATGGTTCTGGATATCTAATTAATGAATATAATGTCATTATACATGACATTAAAGAGAAGGAAGCATCCGGGTACAAGGTAAGGGGAAGTTCTCGAACCCAACTTTCATCCTTCGGGGTCTCCCTCTTTCACTCTATTTTCGATATGGTTACTCAATAAAGATAACTTTTTCCTAATTATCATACCTTCTATGGGATATAAATTTTTTCTACTAATTTTTATGTCAATAAAAATGTTTTCCAAAAGAACTCTTCTTTTAAGAACTCACCTTTTACCTCCCATCCAAGGTTGATGGTTCTTCTATCAAGTATATTGTTCCCTCTTTATTTTGGGAAACTAAAATTTATGAATGTGTAATTATGATATGATACCCATTACTTTTCATGGGTTAGTTATCTTCATTTATGTTATCTTTTCATTGTGGAATGCATGATAAATGACAATGTTATGATGTTACGGGTATGCCCGGAATTATATAGCGCAATATGCATGTTTAAATGTGATGGGTGTGCCCAGAATTATATAGCGCTCTAATGAATTGGGTAAAGTGATGAATATCATGAGTAAATGTTAAATTATGTATGAAAAAGATTCTATCTTGGTTCACAATTATGTGTGGTAGTTAACCACTATGACATGATGTTTCATTTTTATGCATTTCCACATTTCAAGTCTTTTATTTATGCTCCTCTCATGTTCAAGATCTTTTTCCTATGTTATGATTATGCTCACCCCATGACATATTTTTATTATATATCCTCTTACTAGGCTTATAGCTCACCCATTTTGATTTATATCCTCTCGTGGATACATTTACTAAGGAGAGGACAAGTGGCAATAAGAAGCTAGAGAAGAAGAAATTAAATAAATGTTCATGCTTGTTATGTATTTATTATGTATGGTCCTAGTTTTCCCAAGACATTAAACCATTAGATCATCTATGTGTAATACTATTATGTTTTTTTATCTTTGAAATGATATAATATTAATGTAATAAAAGGTTGGGTCACTATAATTCGGCCTTCGATTCATTGGTCCTTTCAGCCATATAATTTCTAAGGCCTCTCATCTTCTAGTTATTTTGGCTATGTATTGTAGAAAATAAGTCCGGTGGGTGCTTTTCATTTTTTGTGTGGAGGGATGAGTCTCGAACCACTGGGGTACCTAGTATGTGTGCTTTATTTTTTTCTTGTAATAACTTATGCATATCATCATTTTCATCATCATCATTACCATCACCATCACAACCACCATCACCACCACCACCACCACCACTATCATTATAAGAATGGCCTAAACCATGAACCTAGAAAACCAAGTTCATGTTTCCTTATTTTAAAAAAAGGAAAATAATATAGGGGTTGCAATGTTAAAGGAAGTGACATGACATACCACCAAATGAAACAAACCAACATCACAAAAAACTATAGTTAGAAAACTCTCTGAGTACAATCCAAGCTTGAGTAACCTATACAAATAGATTAAATTTTACCTATATTTCATGGTCCACCCCTCTGAGGATGATGAACTCTCTTCCATGATTTTGGTTTCTATTATAGAATAGTAGAATCATCAATTTCAAGGAAACATAGATCATCCTCCTTATAATTTTAATTCACTACTTTGTTTTATTCTCTATTATTATTATTGTAATTGTTTTTTTTGTTATCTCGGTATCTTCTTCCATGGGTGACCGCCATGGAGATCACACTTTTTGGCTGCTCAAAAATGGAGAATACAATGATTTGGAGATCATTAGGCACTATGAATTGTTTTTATCAATCCATAAACCACTTTCAATTTGATAAGGAATGAGAAGTGTTGGAACTGAAGGATATCATCATGGAGATCGAATCCCTAGATTGTACAATCCTAGTAGGATTAGTGATTATTATTATATTATCCGCTAAATGATATTTGAGGAATGAAATAGTGTTGCTAAAAGGAGGAAATTATAAGTTCAAAGTTATGAAAATATATGGATACTTGGTGTTTCATCTTTTAGGGTTCCACTAGTTAGTGTTCGGTGAACTTGATGATTTTCCTCTCTATTGAGCGGTGTGCCAGGAAGTCCAAATGTGTATACTATTATTCTAGGAAATGACTTTATCTATTAATCCTAAAGATATTTACTAAGGTAGTATCATCTTGTATATCCTTTTATTGATATTTTTTTAATTATACAAGAATCAAGTAATAATTCATGGACATTAGTGATTAAAAATTAGTGAATGTAGCAAAGGTGATTATTGTGTAGAATGAGATTGCTAAGATCTCAAATATAATAAATAAATCTAGAGTGAATTATTTTAATTATTGGGAATACTTTTCTGTGAATTTTATGGATAATTTTTTTAAGGTATTATCTTAGGATATGGAAGATCATGATTTTGGGAATGGAGGAAACATATATTCTATTTTTTTTGTCATAAGTCCCAACAAGAATATGAAACTGGATATGAGATGTTATAGACTCTCAGTCTAGTGAAAAACATGATAAGAACCTATTTATATTTTTAAGGGATATGGATTACTGATGGAATTGGTTTTAAAAGACTGATGTTAACATCAATTTAATTGAATGACATTAAGACATAGTGAGGAAAATGGGTCTACCCTGTAGTGTCCTGGTGATGAAAATATTAACGTTCTAGAAATTTAGAAAGAAATTCCTCAATGAGTACTCGGGTTGATGTGAAGGATGTTGTGGGGTGGGAACCTATGGTCATGGAATGTGATATGTTATTTATATATCTCTATAATGTTTTCCTTGAGGGTTTGGTGGAAATATTACATTTGTAATGTTTTTGGCTCCATTTGTTTGTGGTATTTTATTTGTCACCATCATTGTGTACATGTACATTGTAAAACATTATTATTTTCCCACTTGTACGTTAAATTTTTAATAAATTTTTTGACTATGGGTGTGGGTCTTCAAATACATAAACCAAAGTATATTTTTCATTATTATTATAATAATTATTACTATTATTATGCAGTTGGGGGTTTGAATGAGTGAAAAGTTCACCACTTAATTTTGTATTCAACTGAAATTCAAACACTAAAATCCTCCCTTAGGGGGGATTTCTAGGCTATTTATAGATGATGATGTAGGCAATGACTTAAGAAGGGATTCAGAATCAGTTACACATTAATGAAAATAAATGATCTAGAAAGGGGACCCTTGGGCTACAAATAAGGTCTTTTATTCCATAGGGTCTTTGGTTCGTCAAATTTTAAGAGGAATACTATGGAGTTCGTCAAACCTTAGTGGGGGTTTGGCATGTTCTTGGTGGACTAGGTGTGTGTGGTGTTTCTAATGGACTTATTAAATTATTATTATTACTAGTATTATTATTATTATAATTACTACTACTACTTCTATTATCCACCTATAGGCAGATGGGGTGGCATGGTGGGTTGGGAATTTAGGGTGGAGGTTGTGGGGCCATATCCCTAAACCGACATCTTTGTTGTGGGTATGTGCCACACATTTTTGTTGTACTATCAGTAATAATAATAATAATAATAATAATAAATATTATTATTATTATTATTATTATTATTATTATTATTATTATGTCTTGAGTTGCATTTGAGTGGTACACACCATGGCCTCTAAATACTTGAAAATAGGGTTTGAGTCTTGGCATCTCCCTTAGATATTTAAGGGAAGTGATGAAAAAAAGTAAGTGATACAGGTTAATGAAAACATGGTGATGTAGGTTGGATAATGCATGATAGGGGTTCAGACCTTCTTCCACACTGATTCAACACAAGGCCCCAAGGCTAGGTAATGGGTTTATAATTCCACTTGGCACTCAATCAAAATTTTAATGAGTTTTCTTGGTTTTGGGATTATTCTTTTAGGGAGGAGGGATGAGGTATGGTCCTTATTGGCCCACAATTTTTGTGTGTGTGTTTCCATTGCTTTTAACCCCCATGACCTTAAATATATTATTATTGATTATAATAATAATATTATTATTATTATACTAAATGTGTTGATGATGATGATGATGATCATCGTCATCATCATCATCATCATCATCATGCAGTTGGGGTCCAAGAATAGTGGAAAAGGCTCTCCCATAATACTGCATTTACCATGGTTCAAACCCAAGTATCCCCCAATTTTATTGAATTTTTGGATGATAGCACAACACATTGGCAATGAAGTTGACACAAAGTGACAATGAAGACACATGGAATAGTACCACGATGGAAGTAAAGTTTGATGGATGGAATTGAGGAGGAGAATAATGACATAACATTGATAATGAAGGTTCAAGAAGGAAAACTACAATGTAGTACAATGTCGAGTAGGATACTACAAAGTAGGATGTCCAACCATGATGGATAAGGGAAATAAATGTGAGATATTCTATGGAATAGCCTACGGTCCTCGATGTGGTATTGTAGACCACAATTTAGTTATGGGAAATAACAATGTATTAATCCATTTGTGCCATTTTGAATTTCATCCACCCACATTATTAGGCCTCTAGGCCTCTAAAAATTCATGTTATGTATTGTAATAAAATAGTCACATTGTGTGCTTATCATTACTTATGGGGAGGGATGGTTTTTGACCCATTGGGGTGCCTGAGTGTGTGTTTTTTTTTGATTTCTTATAATCCCCTATACCTATAATAATAAATTTTTTTTATTTCTATTGTTGTTGTTGTTTTTTATTATTATTATTGTTGTTTTTTTTATTTTTGTTGTTGTTGTTGTGGATTTTGTTGTTTTTGTTTTTTATGTTGTTGTTTTTTTGTTTTTATTTTCGTTGTTGTTTTGTTTCAATTTATTTGTGCTTTTTTTTGTTTCTGTTTTTATTTTGGTTTTCATTGTCATGGTTTTTGTTTTTTTGTAGTTTTTTTGTTTTTTTGGTTTCATCATAATTTTTTTTTATTGTTTGTTTTTTTAATGTCATCATCATCATCATAATTTTTCTGTTGTGGTAATTTTCATTATCATTGTTATTATTGTTGTTTTTGTTTCCATTTTTATTATAATCATCATCATCATCATCTTCATCATTTTCTTGTTCTTGGTTTTGTTGTTTTTGTCATTCGTTTCATTGTTTTTATTGTTTTGTATATTTTTGTTTTCTTGGTTGCTGTTTTTTTTCTTCTTCTTCTTTCTGTTGTTTTTGTTTTTTGTTGTTGTTTTTTTACCATCAATTTTTTTTATTTTTTTATTATTGTTATTTATTTAATTTTTTATTTCATTCATTATCATTATTTCTATTTTCATTGTTGTTGTTTTTATTTTGGGTGTTTTTGTTGGTGTTTCTGTTGTCGTTATTTTCATTGTGATTTTTTTCATTATCATCATCATTATCATCGTGATCATCATCATCATCATCATGGTTGTAGTTATCTTTATCATTATTCTTATTTTTTTGTTTTTTTTTGTTTTTTTTGTTGTTGTTTTTGTTGTTATTGTTTGTTGTTGTTTTTTGTGGTGGTGGTGGCGTTGCTGCTGTGGCTATTTTTATTGTTATTATTATTTTTTCTATTAGTGGTGGTGGTATTATTACTGCTATTGTTGTTGTCATTTTTTTTCATCTTCATCATTGTTGTCTTTGTTGTCATTATTGTTTCCTTTAAAAGGTAAATACCTAATATTAGTTAATATTGAAAAGGTTATTTTTTAATGGACAGATTTCTCTTTATATATAATTATTTATTTTAAAAAACTAAATTTACTAATTTTAGAATTAAAATTTGATAAATTAATATTCTTTTTTTATACCTTAGGAAAAACTATATTATGGTGTATTTTTAATGTTTTTTCAAAAACAATCAATTTTTAGTAAAAAGTAATAACATACTAATTTTTACAATACCATCAATTTTATATTAATTAGAATTATGTTAAAAACAATTATATAAATATAAAGTTTTATATTAAAATAAATAATTTAAAAATACTATGTCAATTTATAAAACCCATGAATATCATTTTCGAAAATCGCATAATATTTTATTAAAACCATTTTGTATCTATTTCTCTATTTAAATTTATACATGGGTAAATTATGTTTTGTATTTTTTTAATATTAAAAAGTTTTTATTGAAAATAATTAAATATTATTAATAACATTATAATCAACAACATTGAAAATATTTTCCTACACACAAACATTATGCTTAAAATACAATTTTCTTAAAAACAGATTTTTACCGAACACATGCGCTAATGTTAGGATTAATTCGATACACATAAGAAGATAATTTGATAAAATGCATCATATATTTGTGATAATTATGTTCATATTATTTAATTTATCAAATTTTACTTTTGGGGATAAAATTTATATACTTAGTATTAATGCTAATTACCATGATAATGGAGAAAAAATTATTTAAAAATTATAATTTTATTAATATCATGGAATTTTTTTAAAATTAATTAAATCGAAATACACTAATTAATGAATATAATATGATTTATAAATACATAAATAAATATATTAATACTCATTTAAATGGTAATCAATAATAAATAATATTAAGAATCCATAAAGCTCAAAACATCATTAGATAACTAAAACTATTTTTCTAAATATTATATATTTTAATTTAAATGTTAATTTTATAATATTTAGAAATTAAATTTTATTAAATATATGATAGATTTATCTCCATAACAACCAAATTTGGTTATATGGGTTATTTTATTTTCTTAGTAAATCATAAAATCCCTTAGTTAAAAACTAGTTACCCAAATTAAAAGTAAAAGAATAAAATGTAAAAACTTAATCATAAAAAACCTATACCATGTTAATTTATTTTGAATAAATCCATGTTTGAGTCTTGATAAAAAAATACACTCCACACTACATTATTTTTAAACTCTAGAGTCATCGACCTTTTAATTGTGTCGTGTATTTATTAAAAAAAATCAAAGGTGTTTCCAAAATTTCCATTTTCTTCTTTTATAAAAGGGGGTCAATTACACTCTTTCAAACACACACCTTCAATTTGAAAATACCTTTAAAATCTACCCAAATATTCTCTATTATAATTTAATAAAATATTATATATCCTATGTTCACACTATGTTATCTTATGTTGTTCAACTAAGGAGTATACCAAGGTATGATCAAGTATTCAATGTAAGTATTACCACCTTCTAATGTTTTTATCCTTAATAGTCATACTATAAATATATGGTATAAATAACAATATAAAGAAATTGGCATCAGAATTTTACTAATATTTTATTATATTAATGGAATAAATATTATTTAATCCTCTACATCCACTATGAAAAAAATGTGTCATTAGTGTGTTGCGCAAAGTACTGCCTCCACAAAGTGGTGTCTTCCATTTTCACACCTTCCATTCATTAATGTTAAGAAGGATAGAATTGATGAATAAATATTATATCATTAATATATATAGGATTATTGATAAAACACATTTTTATTGAATATTTTATTAATAATAAATGATATAATTACCTCACATTGTGTTAAATATGTTCAATTAGAAAGTATTTGGGATTAGATCATTCATTTGAATATTTGGTGAAAATTCTAGTTTTTCCCTTTCAAAATCACTGTAGTATTTCGATCATAAAAATTTTTATTTGAATTAGTTGAACATAATATTTTGAAACTGTGTTACTTACTTCATGGGATACAACTTTTATTCAGGACACTAGATCAAAAAATACATTTGGATTGAGTATTTGGGCCATAACGCATTCATTTGGACTTGGATTGAGCCGAAATTTTGAGAAGAGATAGAGGACCCATTTTTGAACATATGATCCACCTGTAAGAAGAGATTATTCACATGTTTCTGTGGTCAAATGGGCGGTGAAATTTGGATTAAAATATTTTCCCACATTTCCACATTCACACTTGAAACCATTTGTAACCTCTCCTCCCCTCCCCTCTATAAATTGGAGTTTTTATCATTTTTAAGGGTTGGGACATGCATTGAGAAGTTTAAGGCAGAATATAATATGTTTCACTCCAATTATCAAACAATTGTAAGAGGGGTAGATCTTGAAGCAAGGATCCCTTCATCAATCCTTCCTCTTCTCATTTTTCTTCTTCATGTTGTAATGCTTTTCTTTTTTCAATAAACTCTTAGTTTGTCTTCCATTTATTCTGTTATTTTCAATTTTCTTCTTCTCTTAATATTTCTATTTGGGTTGGAAATCAAGAGTGGAAACGAGATTGGTTTATACCCTTTCTAAACCGTTGCAAATTCAAAATGTTTCTACAATGACTACACCGCTCATTGAAGTGTTGTTTTTTTTATGTAATCGATCTAATTCTCACCTCATTTATTAATATATTTTTAATCAATGAGCTAATATAATTATAATAATATGATCTATTATTTTATTATCAATTTAAATGAAATTAATAATGAAATTGAACAATTTACACAAAAACACGTGAGGTAGATATTTTATGTAAATTATGAGAGCGCAAACTTAATTTGTGAAACCAAGTCACATTGGATAGATTTAAAGAGTTCAGATATCATCACTAAACTCAATTAATCCTCATTTAAAGAGTGGATTTTTTCCCTAATTAACCACTGACCATAAGCTAGACTTAAAACATTAATCAAATCAGGGTGTTATGATTGCATGCTCCGAAACTAGCCTAGGGTGTAATTCATTTTAGTTTTGTGGTTTAGTTAACTCTCGTAGGGTTAGAGGGTTAACAAATTATGGGATAATAATTAATTGAATGTTAATTTAAATGATAATGATTAATGTGTAAATGAAGAGGTAGAGTTAGATCGATTGTGTCTTTTAAATATTGTCTAAAAAACATCATCTTATTGTATCATTTTAATCGAAATTCATTTCAAAACAAAAAAAATACAATTGTCTTCTGGAAAACTTAACCTATATTTATAAATTATATCCAACCCCCATAATTTCAATTAGTGTTTTCATTCACTTTTATTTTATTTTTAGTATATCTCTAAAAAGTTGTTTTAATTCATTTATTCCTTTGAGAGACGATCTTGGTCAGCCACTCTGTTGCACCTATGTACCCCAAAATCACACTAATCATTTGAGGATGCCCACGACGGTGCTCTTTCAAATTGGCATCATTTTCAGGGAGGAAAATAATTTATTAAACCATTTAGAGGTATTTCTTTTATTTTTCATTGTATTATTTTCTTCACCTCTCTCTTTAATCTTTCCCCTTTCTCATGTTTTCATTTTTTTTCATCCTCTTATTTTATTTTTGGACCATCAACTCAAACTTCTCAGTTTTATTATGGTCCAATTTTCCTATTTCCATTTTTTTGATTTATGACATGAAATAATCCCGAGGATCTCTTAGATCTTGACCCTGATATTGAACATAGCCTTAGAGCTCGAATCAGACAGTCTCAGTCTATGGTAAGTTTCAATATTCAACCAGTTGGTGAATTCCTCTCTTCTAAAAACATTAAAATTGGAAGAAATTCAAATTCAAACATAAAATAAGAACAAATGGCTAGAAATAATAACAATGAGATAAATAGAACCATTATAGAATTGTCTGCACCTGATATTAATTATCAACCAAATTGTATTGCATACCCAAATCTCGAATCAGACATTGAACTAAAATCTAGGTTAATTCACTTACTTCTAATGTTTCATGGCCTCTTTGGTAAGGATAAAAATAATCATTTGAATGAATTTAATGTGGTTTTCTCAACCCTAAAACCTAGAAATTTCTATAAAGATCAAATCAAATTAAGAGCATTCCCATTTTCACTTGCTAAAGCTGCAAAGGATTGGATATAATATTTACTACCTGAAGATGTAACATGTTGGAGTGATATGAAATGTCTTTTCTTGCAGAGATTTTTTTCAGCATCGAGGACCACTTCCATTCGTAAAGAGATCTCAGGTATCAAGAAAGCACAAGGGGAGTTAATGTATGAGTACTGGTAGTGATTCAAGAAGTTGTGTGCAAGCTGTCCACATCACCAAATCAGTGAGAAACACCTCATTCAGTACTTCTATAAAGAACTCACACCTATGGAGAGGAGCATGGTGCATGCCATAGTAGGAGGGGCATTGTTGGATAGGACAACAGTATCCACATGTGCATTGATAAAAAAGATGGCCCAAAACTCCCAAAAATTTGGTGATAGAGTTACCCCACAAGTCAAGGGAGTACATCAGGTATGTCCTTATTCTCTTCAAAGTCATTTGATTGATACCATGCTGGAATAGTTGACCACTATGGTGAGTTATATTTATTTGGATAAAAAGAAATCCCAACCCACTTCTTTAAGGCCTTGTGGAATTTTTACTAAGACAAGCCACCCAACTGACTGTTTCCTCCAACTACAAGAAAGAGAAGATCGTGCAGCAGTATTTCCTGGGAGACCATATCAGCAACAACAACAACCACACCCCCAAAATAAGTATGACTACTTTTCACCAACATTCAACAAAGGCTGTAATGATCAATCAGACATGAGGTATGGCTTTGAAAAACAACCAAGGCCCCCTTTTCAACCGAACTTCCAGTAGCCTCTACCTTACCAACAGGGTTTCCAACAACCCCAAAGGATATTAGAAGCTCAAGCATCAACAAGTAAGAAACACAGGAATCTACAACACAAGGTATACTCTAACATTGCTGATATTTTGAAACAAATTGTTCTTAATCAATAGAATGATCTTAAGATTCAAGTTTCGATGTTGAGGGATTTGAAGACTCAAATTAGCCAGATTTCCACTTACCTCTATAAACTGGTAAGTAAGAATTCTATAAATCTTTCTTCCCAACCTACTCCCAATCCAAAGTGGAATGTCAGTGCCATTACATTGAGAAGCGGGAAGACAAAAACCGATGCTTCCCTACCTATCATTCCACCGAGATTCACCTCTACTCTGGAGAAGCCCCATTCCAAACCAACTGATGAGAAACCCCAGGATAAAGATAAAGGTAAGAAAAAGATGGATGATGTACTTCTTAAGCCTCTTCCATTTACAAATAGGGTTGTTCAAACCAATAATATGTCTGAATAGGTGATGCAAAAAGAGGTTTTGGACACATTCAAGTGTGTTGAGATCAACATCCCTCTACTTGAAGCCGTCAAACAAATCCCAAGGTATGAATTTTTTTTACAAGAACTATACACTAATAGAAGGGGGATCGAGGGAAATGAGAGGATCTACCATGGAAGGAATGTATCACCACTCATTAAAAAAAATCTAGCAATGCCAAAAAAGTACAAGGATCCCAGGAAATTCACCATCCCATGTACCATTGGAGAGTTTCACTTATTTGATACTCTTTTTGATTTAGGAGATTCAATAAATGTGATGTCACACTCTATATTCTATTCTTTACAGGTTGGTGAGTTGAAACTGATGAGAGTAGTGGTGAAATTAGTGAATAGAGCTACGGCATATCCAGCGGGAGTCCTTGAGGATGTACTTGTCTGGGTAAGAGACATGATCTTTCCAGCAGACTTCTACGTGCTCAAAATGAAGGATGATTATGTAAGTTCTCGTGTTCCCATTATCTTAGATATACCCTTCCTCAAAACTGAAAAAACTATCATAAATGTTCATAAGGGTACACATTCCATGGATTTTGGAGATTAATTTTTAATTTTTAATGTTATGGACGCCATGAAGTACCCCTCTGAGGACCATTATGCTTTTGTTATCTCCCATTTTGAAACACCATGTATAAACTCTAGGGATTTTGATTGTCCTATGCTTAGGTAGATTATAAGTAATGGATCTAGTTTGATGTCTAAGAGTACTTTTACACCTATTTTTTATGGACAAACCTCTCTTGGATTTTATTTTTATGTGGATTCAAATTCTGACCAAATAAACTCAGATTATGAAATGGTTGTTGAGTATGCTGATGGATTTGATGAATTATTTTATAATTTTGATGATTTTTCTTTTGATACTAATGTTCATTGTGAATATATGTCTGTTTCATCAATTTATCCATCCATACATCACCCCCCTACATTGGAACTTAAGCCATTGCCCCCAAATCATAAATATGCATACTTGCTGAGTGGTGATAGTTTACCTATTATCATTTCTAACAATATCTCTTTTGAACATGAATAAAAACTTTTGAATCTTTTTAGAGAAAACATTAGGGAAATTGGATGGAAATTGGTAGACATATCAGGTATTAGCCCCTTCATTTGCATGCATAGGATTCTCTTGGAGGATGGGGCTAAACTAATTAGGCAGCCACAAAGGAGTCTTAATCCAACAATTTTGGAAGTTGTTAAGAAAGAAGCTGAAAAATTACATGAGGCGGTATCATTTACCATATTTATAACTCACAATGGGTTAGCCCTATCCAGGTTTTACCTAAGAAAACTGGTTTCACTATTATAAAAAATGAAATTGATGTGTTAGTTCCTGTGAGAGTACAAAATATTTGGCGAGTGTGTATTGAATATAGGAAACTAAATCAATCCACTCATAAGGACCATTTACCACTTCCATTCATTTACTAGATGATTGAGAGACTTGCAGGTAGGACACCTTATTTCTTCTTGGATGGTTTCTCTAGCTATTTT
Organism: Viscum album; assembly: GCA_963277665.1. Classification (NCBI taxonomy): domain Eukaryota; kingdom Viridiplantae; phylum Streptophyta; class Magnoliopsida; order Santalales; family Viscaceae; genus Viscum; species Viscum album. The sequence continues at coordinate 408,377,824 of OY728125.1, read as the reverse complement.
CAGGTTCCTATTGCAGTAGAGGACCTGGAGAAGACAACATTCACCTGCCCATTCAGTACCTTTAGGTACCGAAGGAAGCCATTTGGACTTTGCAATTCCCCATGTACCTTCCAAAGATGCATGGTGAGTATTTTATCAGACTTCATTGAGACCTTCATGGAGGTATTTATGGATGGTTTTATAGTTTATGGATCCTCATTTGATGAATGTCTCTCTAGTTTGGGTGATGTGTTGCATCATTGTATTGAGAAAAATATGGTCTTGAATTTTGAAAAATGTCATTTCGTGGAATAAAAGGGAATTGTATTAGGTCATATTGTATCACAACATGGAAATGAAGTTCATAAATCTAAGGTAGACATTATTTCATCCCTGATATATACTACATGTGTGCGTGATGTTCGATCATTCCTTGGACATGCTGGATTTTATCGACCATTTATCAGAGATTTTAGTAAGATCGCACTACCATTATCTTGATTGCTTCAAAAAGATATTGACTTCAATTTTGATGATTCATATAGGGTACCATTTGATGATCTAAAGAAGTGTCTTAACACTCCACTGATCATACAACCACCGCAGTGGGACCTTCTATTTGATCTTATGTGTGATGCATCCAACTTCATAGTTGGATCTGTCTTATCTCCGAGGGTGGAGGGACATTCACATGTGATTTCGTTTGCATCGAGAATGCTGGATTCTTCCCAATCAAACTACAACACAATAGAAAAGGGGTTTCTTGTTGTTATATTTGCTTTTGATAAATTACATTCATATTTATTGGGATCTAAAGTATTTGTTTTTTCTGACCCTACAGCATTGAGGTACCTCCTAAGGAAGCCAGATGAAAAGCCACGACTTATCCGTTGGATGCTCCTTCTTCAAGATTTTGACATTGAGATAAAGGACAAGAAGGGGCCAGAGAATTTTTTGGTATACCACATGAGTAGGCTTAATCACATACCCGAGGGTGACACCTTGGACCAGGTACCACTTAGGGACACATTCCCCAATGAGCATCTCTATACCATCTCTAGTACACATCCTTGGTATGCTGATTTAGTTAATTACATTGTTTCCTCTGAAATCATAGTAAATTTTATGACGAATCAAGTTCAAAAATTAAAAAGTGAGTCTAGGTTTTATGTGTGCGATGATCCTTACCTCTGGAGCATGTGTAGTGACCAAGTCATTAGGAGGTGTGTTTCCGATCATGAGTTTGAGTCTGTTTTTCATTTTTGTCATACACTTGCTTGTGGTGTACACTTTGGACCCCAACGTACTGCTAGAAAATTCATCGAAAATGGATTATATTGTCCTAGATTATTCCATGATTCCCATGTGTTTTGTATGTCATGCCCTCATTTCCAACACACAGGAAACATTTCAAGGAGACACAAGATGCCCTAACAACCCAATTTATTCTGTGAGATTTTTGATGTTTGGGGAATTGATTTTATGGGCCCTTTTCTTAGTTAATTTGGTTTCTTGTATATCCTTGTTGATGTTGATTATGTGAGTAAATGGGTGGAGGCCAAGGCCACCAGGACAGAAGATTCTCATGTTATAATGTATTTTGTCAAGGCTCAAATTTTCTGCAGGTTTGGAGTACCAAAGGCCATCATCAGTGAACAAGGGACACATTTTGCAATAGGAATTTTTCTTCCCTTCTTCGAAAGTATGGGGTGACACACAAAACATCAACACCATACCACCCCCAAAAAAATGTCCAGGATGAGGTTTCCAATCGTGAGTTGAAACTAATCATGGAGAAAACTGTGAATCCAAATAGGAAGGATTGGAGCAAGTTCTTTTATGATGCATTGTGAGCTTGTAGGACATCATACAAGACCCCCATTGGTATTTCCCCATTTTGGATTATTTTTGGGAAATCATGTCATCTCCCAGTGGAAGTCGATCATTTGGCCTATTGGGCTATAAAGAAATGCAACATGGATTTTCCCCAAGCTGGAATTCAAAGGAAGTTGTGAATTCAGGAGCTTGAGGAGATTCGACTATCATTATATGAGAAGTCAAGTCTCTAAAAGGAAATATCGAAAGCATTTCATGATAAAATGATCTAGAATAGGGAGTTTCTTGTTAGAGAGAAAATCCTACTCTACAGTTCACGACTGAAGTTGTTTCCTGGTATGTTGCATTATAGATGGTTAGGTCCTTAGGTTGTGTCTAATGTTTTTCTTTATGGTGCAGTGGAGATCACACAAGAAGACACTAGAAGGAGATTTAAAGTTAATAGGAAACTTTTGAAGAAATAAATTGAAGGACTTCCTACCAATGAAGTTGATTTCATCAAACTGCATGACCCCATCATCACTTGAGAATAGCAGTCTGTCCCTAACCCTTTCACTTTTATATTACTTGTCCTAAATAAAATTATGAATTTCATGTGCACATATCATCTCATGGGTTCACATTGAGGACAATGCAATATTTTAAGTGTGGGTGAGGGAACCTTTATAGTTTAGGATTTTCATTTGTTGTTTTTTTTTAAAACTGTGTGTTTTCAAAAAAAATTGTGTGTTTCTTTATAATTTTTTGTGTGTTTTTTTATTATCATTGCCATTTTTGAAACTCGTGTCAATGAGTAAACTAATTTATTCCATGAAACTGAGCTTAAATGAATGCTGAAAATGAATTTGTTTCAAGTTCAATTCTTGAGGAATTTAATGCCGAGTACTTTGATTTTTGAATCCCATATCATATCTCACTATCTTTATCTTTGAAATTACTTTCCTGTGAGTCTTCTGAACCATTTTTTGTCATATTCTTTTCATTCACCTCACTTCTTGAGAGAATCAAACTATTCTTTATTTAACCATAATTTGATTTATTCCTGTCAAAAATTGAGGGTTTGAGATACATGTGTTTTTAAATGATTAAGGCATTTATTTGGTTTTAAAGATCCTTTTTCAAGATAATCCTTTTTATTCTGGACTACCTTGTACATTTAATCCTTGTAACCTTTAGAACCCATGAACATCCTGTTAGGTTAGCCATATTACAAGCCGATATTCCCTATCTAGCCTGCTCTCCAATTGAAATTGCATAATCTAGTTAAACTTAAGTATGGGGAAGGTGTCTTTGTGTTGTGATATGTCAATTGGAGATACATTGGGAGGAACATAAAATGATGAAGAGGTGATATTTCTTTCAAGAAAAACATTATGTTGAAAGGTGTGCCTTTTAGAGCTTTAATGATTAATGAAGCTATGCCTTTCTGGAGCTTCTAATGGAGGAAGCAATTTGAGCATTTTCTAGATCTTTCAAGAAAAATATTGTTTGAGAAGATTGGAATTTTTTCTGGTGAAATAATGAAGGGTGATAAATTTTATTGATTTTTCATACTGATGTAGATGACTTTCTACTGTGGTGAGTGAGGAGGAGATCATACATGAGTGAAAACTAGAATAATGTTATTTCACTTCAAAAAGAGCCAAGCCCTCCTCATTCGGCCTCAAAAAAATTCAACATCTAAATCCTACCAACCTAAAGCCACAGAACAACCCTCAAAATTCCTCATGATAAATATATTTCCTTGAATCATATTGGGTGGAGATGTAGGAATTTATCAAGCATATGGTGACCCTTGTATGAGATTGGAAGAGGAAGACATTTCTAAAAAATTGACATTTATGTGATGAGTGAAAATGAATGTTAGTTAATTGTTTTGTGTGCATGGGAGGATAAATTAAGAGGAAATATATTGAATAATCTTAAATGAAGAACTTGAAATAATAGTTTATAAATTATTCCTGATAACTTTTGTTTCTTGGTATGAAATTGGTGGATCTCATTGATATGTGTTTTAAATTTGATTTGATTTTCTTTTGATGTTTACTTGTCCAGGAGTCCACGTGCCGAGTGTGGGGGAGTTGATAAAACACATTTTTATTGAATATTTTATTAATAATAAATGATATAATTTCTTCACATTATGTTAAATATTTTCAATTAGAAAGTATTTGGGATTAGATCATTAATTTGAATATTTGATGAAAATTATAGTTTTACCCTTTCAAAATCACTGTAGTATTTTGATCATAAATATTTTTACTTGAATTAGTTGAACTTATTATTTTGTAACTGTGTTCCTTACTTCATGGACTACACCTTTTATTCAGGACACTATATCAAAATAATGAATTTGGATGGATCATTTGGTCCATAACTCCTTTATTTGGGCTTCGATTGAGCCCAAATTTGAGAGGAGATAGAGGACCCATTTCCACACATATGATCCTTCTGGAAGAAGATCTTATTCATTTGTTTAGGTGGTCAAATGGGCGGTTCCAGTTGGATTAAAATATTTGGACTAATTTCCACATTCACACTTGAAACCACTTGTAACATCTCCTCCCCTTCCCTCTAAAATTTGACTTTTTATCATTTATAAGGGTTGGGACGTGCATTGGGAAGTTAAAGGCAGAATATAATAGGTTTCACTCTAATTATCCAACCATTGTAAGAGAGGTAGCTCTTGAATCAAGGATCTCCTCATCAAGCCTTCCACTTCTCCTTATTCTTCTTCATGTTGTAATGCTTTTCTTCTATCAATAAAATATTAGCTTGTCTTCCATTTATTCTGTTATTTTCAATTTTTTGTTCTCTTAATATTCCTATTTGGGTTGGAATTCAAGAGTGGAAATGATATTGGCTTATACACTTTATAAACCGTTGCAAATGCAAAATGATTCTATGATGACTACACCGCTCATGGAAGAGTAGTTTTTCTATGTAATCGATCTAATTCTCCCATCCTTCATTCATTTATTTTGAATCCATGAGCTACTATAATTCTAATAATATGCTATATTAATTTATTTTTAATGTAAATGAAATTAATCAAGAAATTGAACAATTTACACAAAAACACGTGAGGTCTAGATTTTTTGTAATTTATGAGAGCGAAAACTTAATCTCTGAAACAAAGTCACATGAGATAAATTTAAAGAGTTCAAATATCATCCCTAAAATCAATTAATCCTCATATCCAGAGTGGATTTGTGCCCTAATTAACCAATGACCATAAGCTAGAATTAGAACATTAATCAAACCAGAGTGCTACGATTGCATGTTCCGAAACTAGCCTAGGGTTTAATTCATTTCATCTTTGTGGTTAAGTTAACCCCAGTAGGGTTCGAGGGTTAACAAATTTGAGGATAAAAATTAATTGGATGTTAATTTAAATGATAATTAATAATAAGTAAATGAAGCATTAGATTTAGATCGATTACGTCTTTTAAATATTTTCTAAAAAACATATTCTTGTTGTGTCATTTTAATCGAAATTCATTTCAAAACTAAATACAAAAAAAATACAATCTTATTCCAGTAAACTTCTTCTATATTTATAAACTATAGCCAACCCCCATCCTTTCAAGTAGTGTTTTCTTTCCCTTTTATTTTATTTTTATAATACCTCTAAAAAGATGTTTTAATTCACTTCCTCCTTTGAGAGACGACCTTGGTCAGCCACTCTGCTGCACCTAAGTACCCCAAAATCACACTAATCATTTGAGGGAGCCCACGAAAGTTCTCTTTCAATTATGAAATGTAAAATAATAATATATCGTGTTTCCCGCTCATTCATTGAGAAATTTAAACATTTCTTGTTCTTACGTGTGAATTATCTTCTCTGCAAGAAATGGGTTTCATTTTTCATCACCACCCAGAATATTTAGATTTAAAAATATATTTAATTTATAAAAGTTATATCAATATAACTAATAATATTAAATATTTTAGGAAACTATTTTTAAAATCATCTTACCATGTTAAACATACCAAAGGAGTTATGAATAAATTGACCAAACAACCTCAAGTAGTTAACATAGGAAAGAAAAATATATTATAAATAAATATCATATAATTATTAAAGGACCTTTTAATATGAAATATATATATGAATAAGGTTATTTATTATATATTTAATGAACTTACTTTATTTTGTGAACCTATTTTATTTTAAATGGTTTATATACTTCTAACTTGATATATAATAACATATATCATCTTTATTAAGAGTATATTATCTTAAAATTCAAGATCTATTTATTTTGATGGGTTTTTATTAGAATGTTCCACAAGACATAAGGTTTTTCCATCTCAATTCCTCTTATTTGATACATGTTTTAATTTTATACACAAATATATTATTTATATTATGTATATACTTATAAAGAATGTATTTTAGAATAAACCATGATTTAATTAATTTTACATATATAAGCATATGAATTTCAAGCATCAAATGACCATTGATTCAAAAATTACTAAAGTGATAAGGGTTTTTAATCTTAAACTCCTATCTTTGAGACATGATCATGGTATACACTATATTTTCATTCAAATGGTGTAAATTCTTACCCATTTTAATACATTTATCATGATTATATTATTTTTTATGACAACATATTTTCTATTTTAATTTATACCTCCCATGGGGTTTTGATTCATAAGTTACAAAGGTTATAGAGGGTTTTTGAGACTGAAATATTTTCTTTGGGTCATAATCACTCTTTTCAAACTATAATAATTATATATTGATATATTATAACCCATGATGATAATATATTATATTTATAAAATCATATGTGGGGAAATAATTATTTAAACCAATGTTTTCTTCTATCATGTCTCTATTATTTTGTGGAAATGGATTTATGTTAAGTAAAATTACCATTTCTTTAAAAATAATTTTCATCCATATCCATGTTTTTACTTTCCACCAATGTTCTATTTTACCTTGTGGAAACCTAAAACATTCTTGACTCAAATGATCGTTTTTCTACCATTTATTAATTTTAAAAAAAACACCTCATCCTTTTTTTAATGATTTCGATTTTCAACAAGGCTATTTCAAAATGGACAAAAGTGTTTTCCATTATTTAAAAATAAATAGGTATTATCATCCAATCTATATTTTATTTTTTTAACCTTTATGTAATTTTCAAGGTTCCATTATTAAAGATTATTTTTTGAAGTAATTGTTTTCAATCAATGTATTTTAACTTCCCATTTTTTAAATTTTTTTATTTTTTTGAGTCTCCATTATTAAATTTTATTTTAAAAGTGAATTCTTTCAAAATATTTTCACTTCTACTTTTTATAATTATATCTTTATTAAATAATTTCTTTATAATAATTCTTTCAAAATTATCTTATTTCCTTTTATCATTTAGTTATGAAATTTTTAAGGGGCTTGGTAACTCAAACTCATTTCATTGAGTTATAAAATATCTTATTTTAACTTAATATTTCCATGAATTTAACTTTTAAATGGTAATATCTTTTTTTAATTTCAGTTAAAAATAGTTTCTAAATCAATTCCATTTCAAAGAAATATCATATTTTCATTTTTTTCATAAAAAGGGATACTTTTTGAAAAGCGACTCATAACTCTGACATTTACAACGAAGAATAAAAAATGTTTTAAAAAATCTATTTTAATGAATTTGTTTTCATTATATTTAAAATGATCAATATTTATTAGAGATTTGTTTAATGTTTCAGCCTATAATATTCTTTTATCATGTGATTATTTTGGCTGATTATGTTTTTAGTATCAGGTGATTTAATTCATGATTTTATTGTGATATTTTTTGAATATTATATTATTTCCATGGGATCCTTTTGAAAAATGAATCATTTCCTTTTGGATGATATATGAAACCCATTTTATTTCTATGGGTTATTTTATGATGTGATTATTATTTTTAAGTGGAACACAAATTTCTGGATTATAAGATGGTTGAGAACTATATCTACCTCCCATTATCTGGGAAATAGCTTATATATTATGTGATATAAATGTTATGTAGATGGGGTAGAAATTAGCTACATTCATAAAGGGTGAGGTATATGGAATTTATCTCTACTCAAAATTTTATGAGTGAATAGGTTGGCAGTTAACCTGATTCAAAAAGATAATAAATCCTATGTTTATAATTGTTCCACTTTAATTATTTTGTTCAATATCCCATGTTAAATGCTTCAATTTTTATTTTTTTATGTCATTAAAAATGTGTTTTCATTTGATATTTTAGGTTTATCATTCATGCTTATGGCTGAAACTTAATAATTTATTTTATTTTAAATTATATATTTTTACATATTCATTATTTTACATATTTTTATTGTTTGATCATTAGGTAATTTATTAACTTATGCCTTAATAATCACTTGATATCTCCCCTTTCTTATGTTTTTAATCCCCGAGTTTTGAAGATTATTACATAATGTGATTTATCTAGAAATGGGGCTTGAGAAGAATGAATACAATGAAATGTTCATATGTTTATAAAAATCAAATTTTTATATGGATAATCTCTAAGACACTAAACCTTTCACTCTTTTGGTTGTTCAATTGTTTATAAGATATATTATTTAAATAATGGTATTAATGTATTAATTTAGTCATGATTAGCTTGGCTCGCTATATTATTTCCACTTTTAGCTGGTCCTTTGGCCCAATAAATTCTAATAATGTATGTGTGGGTGTGAGTACCATTCCTTGTGAAAAGGGAAAAGGCTTGACCCATGGTGGTGCCTCATTTTGTGTGTTGTTTTTGGTTTATAATCCATCAACCGAATATATATATATATATATATATATATATTTATGAATATGTATGTATATATATAAAGAGGTTGGGGTGGAAGATGAGTGGTAAACACCCTGTAATCCTGCATAAAACCCCAAGATCAAATCCAGGTAGGAGTGAAACTTCCCAGGTATTGTAGTAATACTGTATTAGTTATTAATAAAGTGTTTTTTTAACAATACATGATTTTATTATTAATAAGGGGGAGATTTTTGAGAAAAATACTCTATTTCTTTATGATGATTTTGATGATCACAAAGACCCTTAATTGTTTTCTAATAACTTTACTTTATGTATATTTCAGGAATTAAATATTTTATGCATTCTCATTTTTTGAAGAGTATTCAAGTATTTATATAGTGTGAAACACATTTTAAATAGTTCAAAAATCAATTCAGTGTGTTCTGGAAACACTCTTCATACCCTATGTGGAGAAGCATAACGTAAGGATGGAATTTAGTGTATACTCTAAAGAGATATTAGAAAAGTATGGTTAATCAACCATACATTATCGGAAAAGTATGGAAGAGGAACCCAACATTATGAAGGAACCCAACGTTGAGGATATTAAAAAGTATGGGAAAAAAATCGTACGTATGCTTTAAAAATTATGTTTGCTTCTCAAAAGTATGGTTCATCAAACTTACTTTTATAAACAACCTTATGTTTCACCAAAAATATGGATCATATACCTTACGTTTGGAAGCTTATAAAAGTTTGGATCATTTATCATTGGTTTGATTGTTGAAAAGAAAAGTATGGATGATCAACCTTACGTTTAAAGGATGCTGCATCAACCTTACATTTGTGATCTCCCTTACGTTCAAAAGATATATGCTATATAGTTCAACCATACATTTAGTATTGGAAAATTAAAGACGTTATTATTATTCAATGGTCTACAAGTGAATTATTAGACTGATTTTAAGCCTGATTAAAAGTTGTTTTTTAAAAAGTGTCTTTGATTGATTCAAATTCATTTTATCTACGATTCAAAAGATCAATTTAAGAGGATATTTTTATTTCGAATTTCATGGTGAGTTACGACTGCACTTTTTATTCAAATGTTTGAATGCCGTGAGTCATAAGGTGACTTTTTTGGATCTAAATTTATAGAAGAAGTGATTGTCGTTATTATATATATTTTTAAAAATATAGATGTTATATACATAGAGATTCAATATACAAGAAATATTGAACAACAACGATGAATATACAAAGGAGAAAATCAGAGACTATAAAGATATATAGATCTGTTAATTACGAAGAACGAAAAAGATCTGTTTATTGAAGAAGAAGAAACATGACAGAAGATTCACCTATTCGACATCAAATATCTATTTTGAATCTACTTCTGAAGTTTTTAATTATATTTCTATATCAATTGTGACCGGATCGACTCATAATGACTCTTAATTAAAGATGATTATTTCTAAAGATGATGATCCATATAATGTCAGTTGAATTCTGTTGTAATTGTGAAGAAAAATGGGAAATTATTTTCAAAGAACAAATACTGCTTTTTATCTTGAGTGACTGGCTTATCGTACTAAGCAGTGTAGGTTCTGCGATTGAACCAGAAGGCTCTATTTTGCCTTAAATTGTAAAGGTTTCAACTGACTATACTCACTTGTGGAGTATACTGTTGAAAAGAGGACCATATATTGAAAATCACCAAGATCATGGAGTAGAGAATTGGTGGAGTGGAATAGGGGCCTTCTGTTACCCAAACCACTATAAATTGTGTGTTCCGACTATTTAAATTTCCACTGCATTAATCCTTCTGATAAATGATAAAGGGAAGAACACGATCTTGCGAAGAATTTTTAAAAGACACAATTCACCCCCTCTTGTGTATATTTGGTATAACCCTATCCAACAGTAGTATTATAGAACTATATAAGAGTTGTGGCTGTAGCAGCTGTACTATTCCTACGGATAGGTATTTTAGAAACAAATAAGCTACTAGGCCTCTAGGACATCCATCAGTCAAAAAGGAATTGGGGACATAGGTATTTCATACCATCTTGTGGAAATCAAGTCACATGGTGGGCCCTAATGAATGGATCAATGTAATAGGAAGTTAGTATAGAATGGTAACACATAGGTTTCATTGGGTGGGGGGTCTCAAAATAGGTACTAGTGAAATGGAATATATCAACCAACCATTCATCCCCATGGATATTATATGTGGGATAGATGGATACCCTGAAATGTGACTATAAATTTAATGGGACTAGTTAGCTAGTGTTTGTATAAGTAAAGCAATATAGTAGGGTGCCACACATGAATTGTCAAATGGGTAACTAGAAACTGAGATGTGTGTGCTAGAACCTATCACCTGACTTTATTCCCATATAGATTACAAATGTGGGGTAGATGAGTGTCTTTCCATGATGCTTCAGTTGCAATCATGATAAAATGATTCTTGGTAGGAGGAGATTTAATTTTCAGACTTGTAACATTGTGTGATGAATATTGACAGGGGTGATGTAACGCCCAGACTCCAGAAGTCCAGAGTCAGAGATTTATTTTAATACATTGGAATGATTACAAGGAATAATGTCTTGAATGACAGATTATCTTATCATTATTGGAAAATAGATTACATACATGAATGTTACATTACACATTAGAAAATAAAACACAACATAAATGATCCATTTAGAATTCCATTAATCCCCAAGCTTAACCCTACTTACCAATCATAAAACACTTCTTGCAATCCTGGGAAAATAAAACATAATAAAGGGGTGATCTCAAACACTCACTAAGAATTAAAATATAGTGGACACTTTCACAAATAAGAATAAACATTTAAGGGAATGTATAAAACTAAAAAAGGCTCTTAAACTTAATTTTTATCATAATATGGAAAAGATAAATCAAATAATTACATTTACTTATTCAAATGGATATTCTACTAGTTGAATAATCACATGTAATATCAATAGCCACTTTCATAATGTTGGAATGCATAATGCCAGACTTCATAACCACGTAGTTAAGGCCTTGTGACAAGACTACAAATTAGATTTCTTCAAGGCCTTGTGCCAAGACACTAGTTTGTCTCATGAGACCTACCGATGCATCGAGGATCTATAGAAGGCTCCACCCATCACTTACTAAGTCCAATTCATTCCTCATGTGAAAAGGTTTAAACATAACATAAAAATTTGTATTAAAACTAGCATACAAAATGTCAATACTTTATCCATAAACCATGAATGGAATAAAAATAACACATCCACAGTCAAACATATCACAAAACCTTCAATACAATATGGAATATTTGTATCATAATAAATCAACTTTAAACAAGTTTAAAATCCATCAAAGGATGTTGACATAGATGAAAATGATTTGTAAAACTCTTTGAGAGAAATATCCTTTTTTCATGAAAACATTTAAAAGTCACAAAATCTTGAAAGGAAGACATTTATAGATATTTTTAAATCAAAGTGACTCATACCACATTGAATCTTTTGCAAGGAATTAACATTTTAAAAACATTCATGTCCATATAAATAAATCCATAAAACCAATTTGGGAAACATGGACATTAATGAGAATGATTTAGAAGAATAAATATTTAAACCATTTAAAATGATGATCAAGTTAAATATTCCCTTACATAAAAACATAAAATATTTCTTTTGAAAATATTTTTATGAAACACGGATGTGGATGATAAAGAGGTCCCAGTAGATACTCACGTAAAAATAACCTCATATAATGAAGAGATTGTAGAATTAACACTTAACTTGTACTTTTCCTTGGTAGAGGTTATGCTAACCTCATGTATAATAGTTAAATAATTTTTATTAAATTATACAAGATCTGTATACATAAATATGATATCATATATGACCCTATAATATTGCTTTGTTAACAATATTTCAGTAGTGTCATCGTTTCGGGTGTTAACTGATTCATTATTCTTTATGTTCATGGTCACGTAAGCCATGTTTTTTATTTATAATACCTATTTGATTCATATGAAGAATTATATTATGTTCATAAACAATATTTTTCATCATAAAATGAAAATTATTCTTGAATTATTGCGATGGGAAATGAATCTCATCGCGTTCGTGGGGACGATAATCTGTATGTACGCACGAGTGACAATATCATTATCTTGATGGTGAACTAATATGTAATTGGGTGGTATATCATATTTAAATAATCATTAACATGTTATATTTATTATTTACATCAGTTATATTTATTATTATACCCATCCAAAATAATTAAGTGTTTGAATAACAAACAACACCATCACATGGAGACGGTAAGCCGTACGTACACATGTATGGTGACTTTGTCATTTATATGATGGATAGAATAACAAATATGGTTGTAATATATTTATAATAACATAAAAGTATATATAATATAAAGGAGTTATAATTTTATTATGGAAACAACAAAGAAAGAGGAAGTTGAAGATGAAAACCACTTGAAAGGAGGCGATGAAATATTTACCTCTTCTTCGGATTCTTCCTTTTGATTTGATCAAAAGGTCTCCATAGGTTGGCTTTATGGAAAAGCGAAGGAATATAGGATGAAGAAAGGAATGTTGAGAGGATATTTGGTCAGGGTTTGGCCGAGACAAAAGGCTTTGGAGGTGTGAAATTAGGAGTAGTTGAAGTGCAATTTTATAAGAGAGGTGAGGGTCACTTTAGGAAAAGATTGAAATATTATTTTATAATAAAATAATTTTCGGTTTCCAATAGATCCAAAATTAATTATTTAGAATCTAAGGTTTGGATGAGTCGACAAACTTTCAACCAATAGGTTTTAGACAGGTTGAGCTCATAATATTAACCTTATCTTTTAGATTTAACTCTTAGTTAAATAGTTTGACATTTACAATATCTCTTTGTATTTTTATATTACATGGTTAATAAACATACTATAACAAAACAAGAGAACCCCATGTGTTTAATTATTAATATATATAACTTTATATATGTCATTTGGACAAACCTTATATTTTAGGGAATATTATATCAATTAATAATATAGTATTTATTTTTAAAACTCAATTATGTCGATTTTGTCACTATTTAGTATTTGATTTTGTTGAAAGACATAAAAACTTCATCAATTAGAGTAAAATTTATTTAACCAACCCTAACATGTCATATTAACCTACAAAATTTTTTTTTTCTTCAAAATACAAAATTTACATTTATTTAAAAATTTATAATATCAATTATTTTATTATTTCATTAATAAGGTATTTACTGCATCATCATTGTGTCATAAATAAATTAAATTTTTTAATATCAAAAAATTATAAATAAAATACCATTATTTAGGAACTCTTTTTATCTTTCTAATTAATATTTATAGTCTAATTTATATTATGTTTAAACCTATATTAAAAATGGTTTAGTTATTAAACTTTGAATTTAACTTTTTTAACTATTATTTAAATAAAATAATAATAAATGTCCTAATCTAATCCAAGTGAAGCAAAGAGGATCATATTTCATTCTTAATGTTGTTTTTGGACGAATTATACTTATCCAATAGAATTAGGACATGTGTTTGGGTAACTATGATATCATTTTTACCCTTAATTACCTTATTTAGTTTTAACCGTAGTAAATAAAAGTCAAAAGTTACTATTCCCCAAAAATTATTTTTATTTTATTGAAATACCTTTTACTTACATATATTAACCATGTCTCTTGATGTTTTGAAATTCAACTCACATAAGTAGTAAAATTATGTTTTATTCCAATTTTCAAATGCTCCTTGAAGGTGGGTAAAAGACGGTAAAAAGTTCAATAAAATTTTTATACATCTAAACTTATTATAAAATAACTCTAATGAATTAAAATGAACTTATATAAGTATTATGTATCTATTTTTAACTAAAAATAATTTAAATAAAATAAATAATTATTTAAATAAAAGGTCGGTTTTAAACAATAACTTAGTGTTTTCACTATTTATAAAAAATTGATCGTTTTCAGAAAAATACCAAAAATTCACCCTAAGATAATTTCAATATTCTAAATCCAAAAATAAAGTCTATTTTGAATGATAAAATTTATAAAATTTCAAAAAGTGGGTATTACTATTCATAATGGCTACTTTGATTGGTCGCGGTGTGTTAGAATCTCGAAGTTGTGTACAATGCATGTTATTGCATTATTTAGGGGAAACATACCGTGGAAGCTTGGGGTGTTACATTATTTCCTCCTTCAAATAATATCATCCTCAAAATTTATATAATGCTACTAAAAAAAAGATTCGTGTGGTTCTTCATCATAAGTTCCTCGGGTTCCCACGTTGCCTCTTTCATCTTATGGTTTCTCCATAGAACTTTTACCAGACGAGTCATCCAGTTTCTCAGCCTTTGTTCTCTTGTATCATGAATCTTGACAGGCGATTCACAATAAGACTGATTAGGTTCCTGTAAAATTTCTTCATAGATGAGTACATGCGTTGGGTCCGGCATGTATTTTCTTAATAGTGATAAAAGGAACACATTTTGAACTTTGGAGAGACTTGGCGGCATTGCAAAACGGTAAGCTACAACCCCAATTCGTTCTAGAATTTGGTAAGGTCTGATGTACTGAGGAATTAATTTAACATTATTACCAAATTGTGTAACTCCCTTACATTGAGATACCTTCATGAAAACATGATCTACTACCTGAAATTCCAAATCCTTCCTTCAGTTATTGGCATAAATATTTTTCCAACTTTGGGCTAATTTGATGTGGGTGTGGATAATATTCACTTTTTACATTGTTTCCTCAACAAGTTATGAGCCTACATATAACGACCCATACATTACATACATTGTTATTACTTCAGAATTTAAGCACACTTATTACAACATATAACAAAACCAAGAAAGGACCGTATAGGTATAGTGTCTTTAGAAACTGGGAAACATAAACAACTGGTTCATAAAGAGTCTACTTTGCCTCCAATTTGTTTCATCATATCTAGAGTCCCTTTTTGGCATATTCTACTTAATAACCTTATTCCTGACCGGGGGAAATAAAACATACAAAAGGGTGAGCTCAAATGCTCAGTAAGGATAAACAAAAGAAATATCAATCACATCATATTCATAAGAACATAACATTTTGGAAATCTTAACCTGCAAAAGGGAGCATAATTTCATAACATGGGATAAATCATAGTAGTGAAATGAAATCCCAATAATCATAACTTAAAACATGAAAATTTGTGGAATACACACATAATCATAGAGAATCATATCTTATTAGTCAAGACTCATTGCCAAGACTATCTTAGTGGACAAAGTCCATTTCTGAACCGAGTCACCCTCGTTTCAGTCCTGTTTCACTGAACCGGTATAACCTACCATTCTAGCCATGTCTATCTCATGAGATATAAAATCTGTACCCAATGCATTGGAGGGAGATATAGGTCCCACCCATCTCATAATGATACCATTCTTATGTGTGCCACAAAATCATAAACCATACATCATAGCATAACCCATATAATAAAAATGGGAATATTTAAACATCGTGACATCATAAAACAATTCATATAAGATAAAAAAATTCATAAAAAATATTTCCATCAAAAAATAATCAAATCCATGTAGTAATATGGATAGAAATAGAACCCTTTATTATCTTAGATGGAAACTAATTTTGATAAAACACTTGAACTCCATTCTTGAGGAAAATATCCTTTCTACTTCAGAAACATTTTTCCTTTCTTAACATGTCATAAAATTTTAAACTAAAAGAAGTTGATTATAAATAAACATGAAAACTTGTAAAGGAAGATTTTTGGAAATTTTTTTTTAAAAATCCATTCATGCCGTATAAGTTAAAAAAACATTCTTCTCGTACTTTTGTCAAAAAAGTCAAAAAAGTACCTCGTACAAAAAACGACAAAATATTCCTTTCATATCTTTTACTAAAAACTCACCGAAGGGTAAAATAGGATTTAAACAATTTTAGGTGAATGGAAATAATATTACATATTGAGTAATCATGGATGTGGATGATAAAATACACCCGAGTAAATGCCAAAGTATAAACAATCTCGGATAAAAATGAGATTGTGATATTTCCCTTACCTTAGGTCCGATATTCTTTGTACGTGTCTGAACCTCCTGTATAATGATTTAAATAATGTTATTGACTTATTCCAGAATCGTACTTATTTTTATGATATCATATTTGGTCATATTCTTAGCTTCTTAGTAGTAATATTTCATTGCTACTTGTTATTCGGGTGTTTATAACTTTTTTTTTCTTATGCGTGTTTTGTCGAATAAATTATTATTATTCTCTTTAGGTTATAGATACCTCATTTACAGAATGGTATTAGTGTAATATATATCATATTCATTCACTCAATTCATTTATATAATCATTATGAAATGAAGATCATGTAGGAAGAGTCACATCACATTGTGGAGACGGTATTCCGTACGTATGCACGAGTGATGATACCGTTCCTATGATCATGGAATTGTATTGGAGTGTATGTATAATATTTCAGAATTAGTATCACTTTATAATAGTCATATATAGTCATTATTTACACCATTATACCCATCCAAGTAAGGTGGTGGTGGAAAATAGATTACACCACGGCGTGGAGACGGTATTCCGTACGTATGCACGCGCGGTGATTTCTTTTTCCGTAGGATGGATAGATGGTGAAATAGGGTTGTTTCATACTTATAATAACATATCTGTATATGAGTGATACTGATGTTATTACTTCATAATTAAACAACTAATGAATAAGAAGTGGAAGAAGAAATAAAGATGAAAAAATTGGTAACGGACATTACCTCTTCTTTGAAGTGCTTCTTTGAGACCTCATTTTAGGGCACTAAAATAGGTCTTTGAAGAAGATCAGAACCTCTAGGATGTCTCTAGGGAAGTGTAGAGGAGAAAGTGGCAGGGGTGGGACGAGATTGAAGGCTCAAAGTGGTGTGAGGAAGAGAGGGAGGAGGTGCCCTTTTATAAGGGAGGAGAGGGGCACCTTTGGAATAACTAAAAATATTATTTTATTATGAAGTCAAGTTCAGTTTTAAATATCTCCAAATTGATTTATTTCAAGGCTATGGTGGGTATGGGTCTAAATCCTCTCATACAATAGAATTTAGACAAGTTTAGGTTCCTATTTTAACCTTATCATGTAGATTTAACATTAAGTTAAATAATTTTACTTTTACCGTGTCTTCTTGTGTTCTTATACTATAAGGTTAATAAACTTACTATAAGCAGCCAAACGAACCCCAAGTTGTTTATTATTAATATATATAACCCTATATAAGTCATTTGGTGGAACATTATATTTTTAGGAATAAAATAAAAATTACTAATATAATATTTGTTTTAAAAACTATTTTATGTCAATTTTGACACTATTTAGTAATTAATTTTTGTGAAAATCATAACAGATTGATTAGTTAAAAAAAAGTTAATTAAATCAATACTAACATGTCATATTAATCTAGAAAATTAGTTTAATTCATAAAAAGTGTCAAATTACATTTATTTTGGTGTTTATAACATCAATTATGTCAATATTTCATTAATAAGATAAATACTGTATCATCGTTGTGTCATAAATAAATTAAATTATTTAATCTCTAAAAATCACAAATAAAATACCATTATGTATGAAATCTTTTTATATTTCTAATTAATATTTATAGTCGAATTTATCTTATGTATAACCCCATATTACAAATGATTTACTTATTAAACTTTGATTTTAACTATTTTAACCCTTCTTTAAATAAAGTAATAATAAATGTCCTAATCTAATCCAAGTGGGCCTAAATGGTCATATTTTATTCCTAAGGTTGTTTTTGGTCTAAGTACACTTTTCCAATACAATTAGGACATGTTTTATGGTAATAATAATATCATTTTTACCCTTAATTACCCTATTTACTTTTAACCGTGGTAAAAAAGTAAAAAGTTACTATTCACCAAAAAATTATTTTCATCTCATTGAACCACATTTTACTTACTGACATAAACCGTGTCTCTCAGATTTTCGAAATTCTACTCAGAGAAGCGATAAAATTAAGTTTTATGAAAAATTCAGTTTTTTTAACTACCACTTAGTGGTTTCACTATTCATCAAAAATTGAAAGTTTTCAGAAAAATACCAAAATTTCACCCTAGGATAATTTCGATATTACGAATCCAAAAATGAAGTCCATTTTGAAAAATAAAATTTATAAAATTTTAAAAAGTGGTTATTACTATTTAACGGCTAGTTTTAATAATATTTTAATAGTATATCATTGTTTAGTGAAACTCGGTATTGCGTACGACGCAAGATATCGAGGAAGCTCGTGATTTTGTGTAAAGAAAGACAAGAAAGTGTTGTGTGTAGAAAAAGATTCCTTTGATGATTTATATAACATAAAAGTCTCGGGTGTTACATTCTACCCCCTTAAAATGAATTTCTCCTTCGAAATTCGTCACTTTGTAACAAACAGATGAGGATACATCTCCCTCATCATATCCTCAAGCTCCCATGTAGCTTCTTCTAATTGGTGGTTCCTCCATAAAACTTTCACCAATCGAGTGGTCTGGCTTCATTGGACTTTTTCTCTACGATCCAGAATCTCTATCGGTTGTTCTTCATAAGAAAGATCTTGCTCCAGCGGTACAACTTCTGAGCTGAGTACATGTGAAGGATCAGGTATGTACTTTCTCAGGAGAGATACATGGAACAGATCGTGAACTTGAGGGAGATTCGGGGGAAGCACCAATTAGTAAGCTACCTTCCCAACACGATCCAGTATTTCGAAAGGACCAATATATCTAGGGCTCAACTTCCCCTTGTTTCCAAATCTCATAACCCTCTTCCAGGGAGATATTCGTAAGAACACTTTATCACCCACTTCAAACTCTATGTCTTTTCTTCGGTTGTCGGCATAAATTTTTTGTCGACTCTGAGCTGATCTTATGTGTTGTTGAATAGATCTGACATTTTCTACCATTTCATCAACGAGATCAGGTCCTAATAGCTTTCTTTCCCCAACTTCATCCCAACAAGTTGGAGTCCTGCATTTCTTTCCATAGAGAGCTTCATAAGAAGCCATCTGAATACTGGAGTGAAAGCTATTATTATAAGAAAATTCCACTAAAGGTAGGTGTTGATTACAACCACCTTTGAAATCCATAAAGCAAGCTCTCAACATATCTTCTAGAGTTTGAATTGTTTTCTCAGACTGACCGTCTGTCTGAGGATGATAAGCAGTGCTAAAACTCAACTCTGTATCCAGAGTATGCTGAAGACTTCACCAGAACTTTGAGGTAAATCTAAGATCCCGATCAGATATAACAGAAAGTGGTACTCCATGCAATCTTACCACTTCCTTTACATATATCCTAGCAAGATGATCCATAGAGAAATCCTCTCTAATAGCAATGAAGTGTGCAGATTTTTTAAGACGGTCAACTATGACCCAGATAGCATTATTGCCTTTGTATGTTTTAGGAAGTCCTGTGACAAAGTCCATAGTGATGTTTTTTCATTTCCATTCGGGTATGGGTAATGGTTGTAACATCCCCTTAGACTTCTGTCTCTCAGCTTTAACTTGTTGACAAACCAAGCATCGAGAGACATATTCAGGAACATCTCTTTTCATGCCATCCCACCAGAAGTATTATTTCATGTCCCTATACATCTTCATTATTCCAAGATGAATAGAGAATGAAGAACAATGAGCCTCATCTAGTAGCTCCTTCTTTAATTCAGGGATGGGAGGAACACAAACCCGATTCCTGAACTTTATTATCCCATCACAATCAAGGATGAATTCAGGAACATTTCTCACCTTCTTTTGTAACTCGACATCTTCTTTCTGTGCCTCTTTAATCTTCACATGTATAGATGGTTGAACATTAATTTGAAAAAGATACGATTTTTCCCCTTTCATTATAATTATAAGATCCATCCTTTTTAAATCCATAAATATTGGATCTTTTGTGATCCTCATCATTGATAAACTAGCATGGTCTTGTCGACTTAATGCATCTTCCACCTTGTTTGCTTTCCCAGGGTGGTAATGGATTGAGAAGTCGTAATCCTTAATCAGCTCCAACCATCTTCTTTGGCGCATATTCATCTCCTTTAGTATGAAAATATACTTTAAACTTTTATGATCAGTATAAATGTCACACCTTTCTCCATAAAGATTATGCCTCCAAATCATTAATGAAAAGATTACCGCAGCTAACTCCAAATCATGAGTTGGGTAATTTTTCTCATGTATTTTCAACTGTCGTGAGGCATTAGCTATCAACATATCATTTTGCATAAGAACACACCCCAATCCCTTCTTGGATGCATCATTGTAGATCACAAACCTTTCTCCACTACAAGGGAGTGTGAGCACAGGGGCACTGGATAACCTTCTTTTCAACTCCTTGAAATTCTCTTCACATTCCTCCGTCCAAACAAACTTAACTCCTTTCCGAGTCAACTTGGTGAGTGGATTAGATAATCGTGAAAAATCTTTCACAAAACGTCGATAATATCCAGCCAAACCAAGAAAACTTCAGATCTCCGTTACTGTTGTTGGTCTCGACTATCTTTCGATAACCTCTTTTTTTGCTGGATCCACAGATATGCCCTCCTTTGAGATTATGTGACCCAAAAATGCATCTTTTTGAAGCCAAAATTCACACTTGGTAAATTTGTCATAAAGCCTCTCCTTTCTGAGGGTCTTCAATATAATTCTCAAGTGATCTTCATGTTCTTCCTTGATCTTTGAATACAAAAGAATATCATCTATAAAGACTACCACAAACAGATCAAGATAGTCTCTAAAGACTCTATTCATTAGATCCATGAAGATAGTAGGGGCATTAGTAAGACCAAATGGAATCACTATAAATTCATAGTGTCCATACCTTATACAGAAAGTCGTCTTTGGTATATCCTCCCTTTTGACCCTTAATTGATGATACCCTGATCGAAGATCAATCTTGGAAAAGTATTGATCTCCGCGTAGTTGGTCAAATAGGTCATCAATGCACGGGAGAGGATATTTGTTCTTGATAGTAATCTTGTTAAGTTATCGATAATCAATGCAGAGTCTCATTGAACCATCTTTCTTCTTAACAAACAGAACAGGTGCTCCCCAAGGTGACGCACTAGGGCGTATGAACCCCTTATCAAGATTCTCTTGGAGTTGCTTCTTCAATTCCTACAACTCAATTGGGGCCATTCTATAAGGTGTCTTTGAAATAGGCAAAGCACCCGGTACGAGTTCTATTGAAAACTCAACTTCACGATTCGGTGGAAGACCCGGTAATTCCTCCGGAAAGACATCATCAAACTCCCGTACAATGGGCATATTCTTAATCATGAGTTTCTCACCAACCATTTGAGATAAATAACCTTCATTTAGTCGAATCAATACCCATAAAATGGAAGAAATTTCCACTGGAAGGTTATGTTCATCCTTGCATCGATAGAAGATCATAGATTGATCAGGAATATGAAATGTGACTTCCCTTCTTTGGCAATTGATATGAGCTCCATGTAGAGAAAGCCAATCCATTCCAAGAATCACATCAAATTCCACTATAGGAAGGATCACAAGATTTGCAAGAAGCAATTTCCCACAAACATCAATCGGAGAAGAATTATAAACTTTTGATGCGACTGTTGTGCCATTAGGTGTTGTCACAGCTAACTCAACATATAATTATTGAGGTAATACGGTGATACCCTTAGAAAATTCTGCAGAAATAAAGGAGTGGGTGGATCCAGAATCAAATAAAACATTTTCTACTTTAGAGTGGATGGTAAGTGTACCTTTCACCACATAGTGATCGTACTCCACATCGCTGATAGAAACTGCATGTGACTTTCCTTTGTCTTTAGCCTTAAGAGTTTGTTGACGTCGACCATCATCATCAACCCTTGGATTAGGGCATTTATTGGCATAATTTCCCATCTCCTTGCACTTGAATCATTAAAGTGTAGTAGGTTCATTCTGTGTATCCCTTCCTTTGTTTGCATTATTAGACATCTTCTTCCCATCATCGCGGAATTAAAATGCCCGATGACCTTCCTTTCCACATTTTAAACATTTACTTGTCCCTTTAAGACAAATCCCTCCATGTTTCTTTCCACACTTTGAGCATAGGGGAAATCTCATCATCTTTTCAGTGTTCTCTTTAGACTTTTCTTTGAATTCCATTTTCCCCTTCTTATCAATCCCATATGACTGATGGGTTACTCCAATCTCCATCTCAACTTTGAGAGCACATCGAACGATTTCCTTGTAGCTATTGAAGTCCCTTATGGCTAAGGCCCTTCAACGACTTGGTTTTAATCCACTAAAGAATCAATCGATCTTACTCTCAGGTTGGATAATAATACCAGAAGAGTACCTTGCAAGTATTGTAAAATTTTCTTCAAAGGTTCCAACAGATTCATCACCCTTTTGCTTCAATTCAAGAAACTCTTTCTCTATCTTTGTTCGGAGAATACGAGGGAAGTACTTATGGAAAAATAATTTATTGAACTCGTCCCATTCCATGGACTCAATTTCACCCCTTTGCCTCGTATTCTTAATAAGATTCCACCATTTATCAGCATCACCTTCCAAACGATACACTACTGAGATGACTTTATCATGCTCAGAACATTGAAGAACTGAAAATATCTTTTCAATAGTACTAATCCATTGTTTAGCAACTAATGGATCAGTAGAACCGCTGAATGAAGGTGGACGCTGTCTCATGAAGGATTCAACAGAATGTTTCTCTTTCCTTTTCTCGTTTGGAGGTCCTGCATGATTCATAGCTTGAGAAATTTGTGTGAGCATGGATACAAGATTTTTCATTCCATCTCCCATAACGTTTGGTTGCTCAGGGGGACAATCATTTCATTGCCCGTCGCGTTCCACATTAACACGATTCCTTCGGGTTCCAGCCATTGACTAAAACCAAGAAGAATAGTGTGAGCAACACTAATTATAATAGGAAAACCACATAATCAAGAATTAAATTTCACACTAATGGTCTTATCCTAGGTTATTCATGGCCATTTCTAAAACACTAAGATTGTGTTATTTGCTTAGACTTATCCTTAGGGTTCTTACTAAGGCTTTCACATCCTAGTTTCCAAAGGTTGACTATACCTTTCCTCTAATACCAACTATAATGACCCATAATTTACATATATTGTTATTACTTCATAATTTAAGCACACTTATTACAACATATAACAAAACCAAGAAAGGACCGTATAGGTATAGTGTCTTTAGAAACTGGGAAACATAAACAACTGGTTCATAAAGCATCTACTTTTCCTCCCATGTATTTCATCATATCTAGATTCCCTTTTTGGCATATTCTACTTAATAACCTTCTTCCTGACCTGGGGAAATAAAACATAAAAAAGGGTGAGCTCAAATGCTCAGTAAGGATAAACAAAAGAAATATCAATCACATCATATTCATAAGAACATAACATTTTGGAAATCTTAACTTGCAAAAGGGAGCATAATTTCATAACATGGGATAAATCATAGTAGTGAAATGAAATACCAATAATCATAACTTAAAACATGAAACTTTGTTTCATACACACATAATCATATAGAATCATATCTTATTAGTCAATACTCATTGCCAAGAATATCTTAGTGGACAAAGTCCATTTCTGAACCGAGTCACCCTCGTTTCAGTCCTGTTTCACTGAACCGGTATAACCTACCGTTCCATCCATGTCTATCTCATGAGATATAAAATCTTTCCCCAATGCATTGGAGGGAGATATAGGTCCCACCCATCTCATAATGATATCATTCTTATGTGTGCCACAAAATCATAAACCATACATCATAACATAACCCATATAATAAAAATGGGAATCTTTAAACACCGTGACATCATAAAACAATTCATATAAGATAAAAAAATTCATAAAAAATATTTCCATCACAAAATAATCAATTCCATGTAATAATAGGGATAGAAACAGAACCCTTTATTATCTTAGATGGAAAATAATTTTGATAAAACACTTGAACTCCATTCTTGAGGAAAATATCCTTTCTACTTCAAAAACATTTTTCCTTTCTTAACATGTCATACAATTTTAAACTAAAAGAATTTGATTAGAAATAAACTTGAAAACTTGTAAAGGAAGATTCTTTGAAATTTTTTTTTAAAAATCCATTCATTCCGTATAAGTTAAAAAAACATTCTTCTCATACTTTTGTCGAAAAAGTCAAAAAAGTACCTCGTACGAAAAACGACAAAAGATTCCTTTCCTATCTTTTACTAAAAACTCACCGAAGGGTAAAATAGGATTTAAACAATTGTAGGTGAATTGAAATAATATTACATATTGAGGAAACATGGATGTGGATGATAAAATACACCCCAGTAAATGCCAAAGTATAAACAATCTCAGATAAAAATGAGATTGTGATATTTCCCTTACCTTAGGTCCGATATGCTTTGTACGTGTCCGAACCTCTTTTATAATGATTTAAATAATGTTATTGACTTATTCTAGAATCATACTTATTTTTATGATATCATATTTGGTCATATTCTTAGCTTCTTAGTAGTAATATTTCATTGCTACTTGTTATTCGGGTGTTTATAACTTTTTGTTATTATGCGTGTTTTGTCGAATAAATTCTTATTCTTCTCTTTAGGTTATAGATACCTCATTTATAGAATGGTATTAGTGTAATATATATCATATTCATTCATTCAATTTATTTATATAATCATTATGAAATGAAGATCATGTAGAACGAGTCGCATCACATTGTGGAGACGGTATTCCGTACGTACGCACGAGTGATGATATCGTTCCTATGATCGTGGAATTGTATTGGAGTGTATGTATACTATTTCATAATTAGTATCACTTTATAATAGTCATATATAGTCATTATTTACACCATTATACCCATCCAAGTAAGGTGGTGGTGGAAAATAGATTACACCACGGCGTGGAGATGGTATTCCGTATGTACGCACGCGCGGTGATTTCTTTTTCCGTAGGATGGATAGATGGTGAAATAGGGTTGTTTCATACTTATAATAAAATATCAGTATATGAGTGATACTGATGTTATTAATTCATAATGAAACAACTAAAGAATAAGAAGTGGAAGAAGAAATAAAGATGAAAGAATCGGTAACGGACATTACCTCTTCTTTGAAATGCTTCTTTGAGACCTCCTTTTAGGGCACTAAAATTGGTCTTTGAAGAAGACCAGAACCTCTAGGATGTCTCTAGGGAAGTGGAGAGGAGAAAGTGGCAGGGTTTTTCCGAACTTGAAGGCTCAAAGTGGTGTGAGGAAGAGAGGGAGGAGGTGCCCTTTTATAAGGGAGGAGAGGGGCACCTTTGGAATAACAAAACATATTATTTTATTATAAAGTCAAGTTCGGTTTTAAATGGCTCCAAATTGATTTATTTCGAGGGTAAGGTGGGGATGGGTCTAAATCCTCTCATCCAATATAATTTAGACAAGTTTAGGTTCATATTTTAACCTTATCAGGTAGATTTAACATTAAGTTAAATAATTTTACTTTTACCGTGACTTCTTGTGTTCTTATACTATAAGGTTAAACAACTTACTATAAGCAGAAAAACTAACCCCAAGTTATTTATTATTAATATATATAACCTTATCTAAGTTATTTGGCATAACCTTAGATTTTTAGGAATAAAATAACAATTACTAATATAATATTTGTTTTAAAAACGATTTTATGTCAATTTTGACACTATTTAGTAATTAATTTTTGTGAAAATCATAAAAGAATTATTAGTTAGAAAAAGGTTATTTAAATCAATACTAACTTGTCATATTAATCTAGAAAATTAGTGGAATTCATAAAAAGTGTCAAATTGCATTTATTTTGGTGTTTATAACATCAATTATGTCAATATTTCATTAATAAGATAATTACTCCATCATCTTTGTGTCATAACTAAATTATATTATTTACTGTCTAAAAATTAAAAATAAAATTCCCTTATGTAGGAAATCGTTTTAGCTTTATAATGAATATTTATAGTCTAATTTATCTTATGTATAACCCCATATTAAAAATGCTTTACTTATTAAACTTTGAGTTTAACTATTTTAACCCTTCTTTAAATAAATTAATAATAAATGTCCTAATCTAATCCAAGTGGGCCTAAATGGTCATATTTTATTCCTAAGGTTGTTTTTGGTCAAATTACACTTGTCCAATAGAATTAGGACATGTGTTAGGGTAATAATAATATCATTTTTACCCTTAATTACCCTATTTACATTTATCTGTGGTAAAAAAAGTAAAAAGTTACTATTCACCGAAAAATTATTTTCATCTCATTGAACCACATTTTACTTACTGACATCAACCGTGTCTCTCAGATTTTCAAAATTCCACTCACAGAAGCGGTAAAATTAGGTTTTGTGAAAAATTCAGTTTTTTAACAACCACTTAGTGGTTTCACTATTCATCAAAAATTGAAAGTTTTCAGAAAAATACCAAAATTTCACCCTAGGATAATTTCGATATTACGAATCCAAAAATGAAGTCCATTTTGAAAAATAAAATTTATAAAATTTCAAAAAGTGGTTATTACTATTCATAACGGCTAGTTTTAATAATATTTTAATATTATGTCATTGTTTAGTGAAACTCGGTATTGCGTACGACGCAAGATGTCGAGGAAGCTTGCGATTTCATGTAAAGCAAGACAAGCAAGTGTTGTGTGTAGAAAAATATTCCTTTGATGATTTATATAACATAAAAGTCTCGTGTGTTACACTACAATTTTTCTTTCACCAATATCATCCCAACAAGTTGGGGTGCGACATCTCTCTCTGTATAACGCTACATATGGTGTCATCTGAATACTTGAATGAATGATATTATTATAGGAAAATTCTAGAAGAGGTAAATATTGATCCCAAATACCTTGAAAGTCAAGTGAGAAAGATCTCAAAATTTTCTCTATGGTTTGAATTATTCATTCTGATTGACCATCGGTTTGAGGGTGGTTGGCAGTGCTCAAATGAAGTTCAGTATCAAGGGCCTTCTAAAGATTTTTCCAGAATCTCGATATAAAATGGGTATCATGATCAGAAGAAATCAATAGGGGTACTCCATGAATCCTTACAACTTCATTAATATTTAGTCTTGCTAATCTTTCAAGTTGTAAATCTTCTCTTATAGCATGAAAATGTGATGACTTTGTAATATGATCAACAATGACCTATATTGCATCATTTTTTCTAGGATTCTTTGGTAGTCCAATGACAAAGTCCATTGTAATATTATCCCATTTACACTCAAGTATGGGAAGAGGTTGCATGAATCCTCCAGGCTGTTGCCTTCCAACATTCACTTGTTGAAAAACCATACATCTTGACACAAAATTATAAATCTCCCTCTTCATTTTTTCCAACAAAAAATGTTCCTTCAAATCTCTATACATCTTCGTGCTACTAGGGTTTATATATAAATTGTAGTTATGATCATTATCAAAAAATTAGCTTTTTAGATCAGGTATATCGGGAACATAGACTATCTTCCCATATTTCAAAATTCTATCTTCATATATGAAGTCACTCAATATCCCTTCATTCACAGCTTTAATATTCTTTTGAAATTCCTCATCATCTTCCTCAGAAATTTTTATCCATTCTAGTAAATATGGTTTGGTAACAATTTGAAAAATCATTAATGTTTCAACTTCCTTTGTTATTCCCATATCCACTTTTACTAGATCCATGTATATAGGATCCTTTTCAACTCTCATCTTGTTCAAAACTCTATTATTCTTTCTACTCAAAGAAACTTCCACCTTATTTTCCTTCCCCAGGTTGTAGTATATAGTGAAATCATAATACTTGAGTAGTTCAAACCAATGCCTTTGCCTCATCTTGTGTTCTTTTTGTGAAAAAATATAATTCAAACTATTATGATTAGTATAAATATCACATTTTTTCACCAAAGAGAGAGTGTATCCATATTTTAAGAGAAAATATTACAGCTGCAAACTCAAGATCATGAGGTAGATAGTTTCTTCATGAATTTTTAGCTGCTGTGATGTATTGGAAATAACACTATCATTCGGTATAAGGACACAACCAATTCCTTTCTTTAAAGAATCACTATAAATAACAAAACCATCATACCTCAATGATAGAGTCAAGATAAGAGCATTAACTAATATTCTCTTTAGTTTTTCAAAAAATATCACACTCTTTTTTCCAAACAAATTTAACCCCTTTAAGAGTGATTTCGGTTAATGGGTTATCCTATTGGGAAAAATTCTGGACAAAATGCCGATAATAACCTGATAAACCAATAAAACTATGTACCTCAGTTATACTCGTCGGTTCTGGCCATTCTTATATTTCCTTGGTCATTGAATTATCAATAGAGATTCGATCCTTATAGATAATATGACTAAGAAAAGAAATCTCATGAAGCCATAATTCACACTTGCTAAATTTCCCATATAATTCATTTCTTCTAAGAGACCATAGGATAATGCACAAGTTATTTTCATAGATTTTTGAGTATACCAAAATATCATCAATAAATACAACTAAAAATCCATCAAGATATTCCTTGAAAACTCTATTCATTAGATCCATAAAGGCAGAGGGTGCATTAGTCAATCAAAAAGGCATTACTGTAAACTCATAATAAATGTACCTAGTTCAAAATGTTGTTTTCAGAATGTCTTCCTTCTTCACACACAAATGATTATAACCCGATCAAAGTTCAATCTTTGAAAAATATTTATCTCTATGAAGTTGGTCGAATAAGTCATCAATGTGAGGTTGGGGGTACGTGTTCTTTATGGTTTTTGAATAGATCTCCCAGTAGTCAATGCAAAACCTCATAGATCCGTCTTTCTTTTTAACAAAAAGGACAGGGGCTCCCCATGAAGAAAAACATGGGAGAATAAATCCTGTGTTACTCGATTCTTCTAGTTGTTTCTTTGGTTCCAATAATTCTACAATTTTCATTATATAAGGGGACTTTGATATGGGAATTGAACCAGTAATTAAATCAATGGAAAGCTCAATTTCTCGTTTTGGAGGATGTCTAGGTAAATCCTCTGGAAACACAAAAACATATTCTTGCACAATATGTATGGACTATATTCAAACAGTCTTTTCCTCACCCATAGTTATTTTATTCTCTTATTAGCCAATAATTGAATTTAGTAGAGATACTGGGGGTGGATCTAGATAAGAATCAGGTGGTGACGTTTTTGCTCTAAAGATTATGTACTCCTTATCATCCTCAAAAATTGTAACCAGCTTCTTCTTACAATAAATTTTCACATCATGGTCTAAAATCCAATCTATACCGAGGATTATATCAAATTCGATCATGGGTTTGATGATGAGATCAGCATATAAAGAATATTTATATGGCCTAATGGGATCTGATTCACAAAACCTTTTTGCAATGATACTTTCCTTAGGTGTTTTGATTATTAACTCCCTTGTTAATACAAACTAAAAATATATAATTTTCTTAGAAAACTGGGAAGATATGAAACAATGTGATGATCCAGAATCAAATAAAGAATTGGCTAAAAATGAGTAAAACATTAAATTACATGCCAACACATCTTTTGGAGATTCAACCTTAGCAGTAGTGATCACATAATCTTGGCCTTTCTCCATTATCCTTTTCTGAGGTATGTTCTCTTGGCTCTTATGACATTCATTTGTGTAATTCCCCCTTTTCTCTACAATTGTAGCATTCGACATTAACAACCTATTTCTTCCCCTTTCAATCAAAAGCTTGGTGGTCTTTTTCACCGTACTTCTAAAAGACTCCATTCCCATCAAGAAAGTATTGGGGTATTTCTTCTCACATTTACCACAGGATGGATATTCAACTTTTCCCTTCTTCCCCTTATTTCCATTTCCAGAGTGTTCATCATATTTTCTTTTCTATTTATTTTATTTAAAGTCGTAAGACATAGAGAATTCATTTTATTTCTTGATAGCACATTAGACTATATCTTTGTACGATGAGAAGGACTGAGAGACTAATGCTCAATG
Source organism: Viscum album (assembly GCA_963277665.1). Lineage (NCBI taxonomy): Eukaryota > Viridiplantae > Streptophyta > Magnoliopsida > Santalales > Viscaceae > Viscum > Viscum album. The sequence continues at coordinate 408,347,119 of OY728125.1, read as the reverse complement.
GAGAAATAGCTTTAACACATCAAAGAATTGACCAATATTACTCCTTGGGTTACTTTTATAATCTGTTGCATGTTGTGCTAAACTTGTAAAGTTAGCCTCTTACTTTGCAAAATTTTCATCCTCCTTTTTCCTCAAACTCAAAAATTGTCTTTCCATATCCACTTGATGGTCACAAGGAAAGTATTTTTCTAAGAAAATCTCTTTAAACTCCCTACATTCCATGTTTGATACTTCTTCATCTTCCTTTGTGTTTTGTATCAATGACCACCATTGATCTGCATCTCCCATGAGGTGATAAACTTCAATGAAATTTTTTTCCCTTTCATTACTCCCCAAAGCATGAAATATTTTCTCTAAAAAACTTATCCATTGATCAGCTACTACTGGATTTTTACTCCCATTGCATGTTCATGTTTGTTTCCTCCTGAAGTGGTCTAACATTGATCCTCCATGTTGTGGATCAAGGTGCTCCATATGGGTAAGGTTATTATTCATAACCTGAGTGAGTTGTCCCAATATGGTGATAAGCTGATCCACACCAATTTAATCACTAGCTCCACTATAATTATCTTGAGTTGGAGTGAAATCCATAAAAGGATTACATGCATTGGTACGGTTTCCATTCCTTCCACTAGGCGCCATTTCTAAAAAATGGCGTACACTAGATTAGTTTATGAATCGCAATACATAATTCCAAACTTGTAAAACACTTAACATAAATTGAACAGTGTATAAATATAATCCATAATCATAATAAAATTTATTTGAGGAGGAATATACTCATAAACCCTTCATAAAGGTTTGTTAATAAATTGATAATTATCCTAAGAATATCCCCCCCGGAGTGTCGTAACCAAGAGTGCAGCAAGGCCCATTGTCGTGAACCAGTTCCCGTTTGATTCTAGTTCAAAACTGTGTTTTTGGGTTTTACCTATAGGTAAATCTATGCCAGAACTAACTCTACCTACTTGTATCTAGATATAGATGTATTTCTTGGAAAACACAAAAAATCTCTATAGTATAAAAAATCTAGGAAGTTCTTCTATACTAATCCTCAAAGTCTATCTTAGGGTAATGTTCTCTAATCAGAGATTTTCTAAATCTAGCTTCCATGGATTGTACTAAACTTCCTCTGATACCAACTGTAATGCCCTGACCCTAGAATCCTAGAGTTAGTGCATTATTTTAATACATTGGCATGATTACAAAGAATCAAGTCCTGAAAGACCGATCAGTTTTGAACTCATGGAAAATAGATTTAATATATGAAAATTACATTACACATTAGAAAATAAAACACAACCTAAATGATCCTTTGAGAATTAAATTAATCCCCTAGCTTAACCATGATTATAAATCATTAAACACTTCTTGATATACCATCCAATTATATATGATTTCACCATCAATATAATTATATTGTCGCTTGTGCATACGTATGAATTACCGTCTCCACGAAAGCGATGAGATTCATTCCCCATTGTAATCATTTAAGAATAATTTTCATTTAATGCATAAAAATAATGTTTATGATCATAATATCATTATTTATAGGATGGGTATAACAATGAATATGGTTGTAACATATTTATAGTAACATCAAAGTATATATAAGATACTGGAGTTATTATTTTATAATGGAAACAACAATGAAAGAGGAAGTGGAAGAAGAAAATAACTTAAAAGAGGTGATAAAATATTTACCTCTTATTTGGGTTCTTCTTTTTGATTTGATCAAAAGGGATCCTTAGGTTGGATTTATGACCAAATAAATGCCACTAGGATCAAGGGAGGAAATTTGGGAGGATATTTTGGTAGGATTGGGCCGAGATAAAATGATTTGGAGGTGTGAAATTAAGAGAAGGGGAGGCGCCCTTTTATAAGAGAGGTGAAGGTCACTTTAGGAAAAGCTTGAAATATTATTTTATAATAAAATAATTTTCAGTTTCTAATGGATAAAAAATGAATTATTTCGTGGATAATGTGTATATGGGTCGAAAAACTCTCAACCAATAAGTTTAATATAAGTTTATGTCATCAGATTAACCTTATCTTTTAGATTTAAATAGTTTGACATTTACCATGTCTCTTTTTATTTTTATATTACATGGTTAATAAACATACTATAACAATCCAATAGAGACCCATGTGGTTCATTATTAATATATATAACCATATATAAGTCCTTTGGATGAACCTTATATTTTTTGGAATATTATATCAATTAATAATATAGTATTTTTTATAAAAACTAAATTGTGTCGATTTGACACTATTTAGTATTTGATATTTTTGAAAGCCACTAAGACTTTATCACTTAGAATAAAATTTATTTAACCAACTCTGAAATGTCATATTATCCTAGAAAATTAGTGGAATTCATCCAAAGTGTCAATTTAAATTTATTTGGATATTTATAATATCAATTATTTTAATATTTTATAAATAAGGTAATTATTGCATCATCATAGTGTCATAAATGAATTAAATTATTTAATGTCAAAAAAATTATAAATAAAATACCATTATGTAGAAAATATTTTATATTCCTAATGAATATTTATAGTCGAATTTATACTGTGTGTAATCGTATATTAAAAACTGTTTATTTATTAAACTTTGAATTTAACTCTTTTAACTCTTCTTTAAATAAAATAATATTAAATGTCCTAATCTAATCCAAGTGGACCAATAAGGATAATATTTTATTTCTAATTTTGTTTTTGGTCAAATTATACTTATTTAATAGAATTAGGACATGTTTTAGGGTAATTATGATATCATTTTTACTATTAATTACTCTATATAATTTTAATAGTGGTAAATAAAAGTCAAAAGTTACTATTACCCAAAAATTATTTTTATCTTATTGAACCACATTTTACTTACTGATATTAGGCGTGTCTCTCGGATTTTTGAAATTCAACTCATAAAAGCGATAAAAATAAGTTTTATGCAGATTTTCAAATGCTCTTAGAAGGTGGGTAAAAGACGGTAAAAAGTTCAATAAAATTTTTATATATCTAAACTTATTATAAAATGACTCCAATGAATTAAATTGAACTTATATAAGTATTATGTATCCATTTAAAACTAAAATAAATTTAAATAAAATAAATAAATATTTAAATAAAAAGTCGGTTTTAAACAATAACTTAGTGTTTTTCACTATTCATCAAAAATTGAATGTTTTCAACAAAATACCAAAAATTCACCCTAAGCTAATTTCAATATTCCGACACCAAAAATGAATTCCATTTTGAAAGGTAAAATTAATAAAATTTCAAACAGTGGGTGTTACCATTCATAATGGCCAGTTTGATTGGTCGCGGTGTGTTAGAATCTTGTAGTTTCATACAATGAAAGGTATTGCATTATTCAAAGGGAAACATATTGTAGAAGCTTTGGGTGTTATAGGTGAGGAGGTGTAGGATTGGTAGTGTGACATGATGTTGACTTATAACTCAGGAAAACCATGTATTTATCTTCTGGTCTTCGGAGCCTTTGATCCATCTATGTTGTAAGGCCTCTATGCCTCTAGGTATTCATGACATGTATTGTAATAAAATAGATCTAGTTCTTCCCATTCCTTTTGGGGATGGATAAGGATCAACCCACTAGAGTTCCCAAGTGCATGTGTTGTTTGGTTTCTTACAATCCACTCTATCTTAAATAATGATAATAATATTTCATTTTATTATTATTTGTTGTTGCTGTTTTGTTCTTATTATTATTATAAACACTATCCTGTGGTCATGTAGTTTGTATCCACAAACATAGAATATAACTTTTGTTCCAACTTGGATCTTGATATTCAGGACTTATCATAGAAATATAGTGTTTATAAAACCCAAGATAGGCAGCAGGGGTGGTTTCTGAGTGGTAAACACCACATCATTCTATACTAGAGACTCAACTTCAAATCATATGATAGGTTATCTCTAATGTTACTGAATTGGTACTTTAATATAACTCTTGTAGGTATTGTGAAAGTATTTAAAAAAATCGCCAAAATTTGGCTTTTAGGCCACAAAATTGGTTCCACAGGATAAAGGGATTTTGGACCACTATAGGACCTTTAGGAGACATGGCCTCCTTATCACCCTAAATCTATTTACAGCCCGAAGGACCAATTTTGGGGCCTAAATTCCCAATTCATGTGAATAGTTCCACTACTACGGTACCTATTATAGTATTTCTATAGTAACATCAGAAATAACCCCCAACCTAAATTTGAACTTGGGTCTCTAGTGTGGGATGATATGGTGTTTACCGCTTAAGAGACACCCAATTTCTATTATAATTATAATTATTATTGATATTTTTAATATATTCGTGTAGTAGCACTGTAGTACTATAGTTATGTGGGTACTATAGCGAGGCATTGTAGTAGTGGTATTATTCACCACGAATGGGATTTCAGGCCAAAATCAGGCCTCTGAGTCATCCATCTATAAAAATTCCTTCATTCCATAGGGACTCTTATCCACTATAAATAGAAAGTGGGTGACATAGAGGGTCCATATGAATGACTTATCACAACAGGAAGGTGGTGAATCATGGAAACACATAGGTTTCACAAGTGGGTGGCCTTGAATGAGGGTTGGGTGAACTAGATCCTATCAACCATCCATATTTCCTCACAAAATTATAATATGGGAAATATGGGTTCCCTACCACCTAAATATCAAAATAGTTATACTAGTCAAATGGTGTGGAACTATAGGTAGAAAATGTAGTGGGGAACTACATAGGCATCATCAGGTGGGTGACTCGAAAGATAGATGAGTGTTTTGGAACCTAGAATCTACCCCTTTTAGTGAATAGATAATTAATGCGGGATGGAAGATTTCGTGAATATAGGGTCTCAGTGTCCAATATAATGAAATTACTCTTCATGGGAGGTAATATAGCTCTTAGACTTATAACATAGTGTGATTACCCCTGATAGGGGGTGGAAAGGCATAAAAATAGGTGGAATGAAATGATATAGGCCAGTAAATTGAGGGGAAACCATGTATTCAACCTTCAAAAAACACAGCCTTTAGGACACCCATGTTATATGGATTCCATAAATCTGGGGCTTCATAACATGTTTTGTAATAAATTAGGTCCAATGGGTTCTTTTCATTCCTTATAGGGAGGAATGAGTCTTAACCCACTAGGGTGTTTGGGTGTGTGTTGATCGATTACTAGTAATCCCTTCTATCTTAAATTATTATTGTTGTTTTTTTGCTATGATTTTGTTTTTGTATAAGATATTGGGTTTACTCAATATATTCTCTCTCTAGGTTTGAATAGAGTTAAGGGATTTATTCTGATGCACATCGATCCTGAATGTTATTTCAATCCTTAAAATGTGTTTGTTGGTCCATAGAAAATGAATGAAAATGATGACCTTATGATGTTGGGATCATATGATTCAAAAATGGAATTGATTTAGGAGTAGGTTTAGACACCCATTTTCTTTGGTAGTTCATTCATATTTTTAAAAATCTAGGCCTTACAAAAAATCATTAAGAAAGTAAATATTGTGCATGTATCAAAAAATGAGAAATAAATTATAGTAATACTTGATCTATTTACGTTTTCTATCATTTCATGCCTTTGTTTGAGAAAATATATAAATATGTGGAACTAATCTGATCCATTTTACCATTTATATCCAATTGTGATATTTTCTAATAGGAAGTGCATCAGTGTTAATTATGGATTTTACCTTATTATAATTTATTTTGAGGGAATGTATCGAAGCAGTGGCTTAGTTAATTTTAAAATAGGTGTCTTAAGAATTCATGAATAGAATCATAAATTTAATCTGAATGAGTATAAGGAAACCATTTACTAGGCATGGGTTATGATTCGTGGTTGGAATTAAATGATATTAAATATAAATATTTTATATGGTGTTGCATCCAAAATTGATATCCCAATTAAAATGGATAGTACCACAAAATTGGCCTATTTTGGGAACACTAAGATGGTATTATATGATGTTGATCTCAATGTTAATTTTACAAACCCAGTAATACTCTATACTCCAAATATGAGATTTTAGGTTATAGGGGCAATGGAATATTAATTTTATTATATGAATAACTTATATTTTAGTACAAATTTACACAAAATCATTTTCAAACATGATTAAAACATCACGTTCAATGAAAACTGTAGATTAATTTACTATTTTAAAATGAAAAAAAGAGGAGGATATTCCAAAGTAATTTATAATTATTTTATGACTATATATAAAATTACCTCAACTTGTAATTCCACTTTCATTGATCATTTGGTGGACCATATCTCATTGAACCATCATTGTTCTATAGGATTCAAGTGAATAATACCTCTATAGGTGATCCACATGTGCACCATAATCATTGAACATCATCATAGAATCAGTGGGTCCTAGCATTGATGATCATGATCACTTCCGTTGTTCATGGTGGATCGTTGTAGCATTCTTATTAAAGTAGGAATAACTATTGATTCTCTATAGAAGTATTTAGATAAGAGGAAGATATATTTCACTCTACATCTCTCTCTATAGATTTATAGAGTCTCTCTCTATCTATTTTTCACACTAAAAGTGTTGTAGGAAACTATTATAATTAGATATTTGTTACTGTAGATTTATGGTTGTAAAATCACTCAAAAGTACCATAATAACATAATTATTCATAGTTAAACCCATGTCTAATAATAATAATAATTTTATTAAACACTTGAAATGTATAACACTATAATAAAATAAATAAATATAATTTATACCATTTCCATTCAGACCATTAAGCTTGGTCCTCTTTCCTTCATTGAAATTTACATATCCTAAAATAATGACTACTTAATAAATTAATATCACATCTTCATTAAAAAAATAAATATTATAAATATTATATCTTCCAAACATGTAAGTGAATATTTATTATCATTATTTTAACTCAATTATTCTTTAAAATAACTTATGATTAAATTATAGTGATCAACTATACCTGAATAAATATTATTTATTCTACCTTTTTAAATTCAATACATGAAATTAACTGAGATTGAGAATAAACTTACTGTGTGACCTTCTAGATTAATTTATAAGTGGAATTATGAATAGCTACCAAAAGACCAAGGTTAGAATCTAGAAACATTCCAAGTAAACCATAAAAAATGATGTTATTGTTATAATGACATTAAAACACATCTAAATTCTTATTATGAAATATAATTTATTTATCATGATATCCTAAATCAATAAGGTTTCATTATTTTTCCACAAACCTAAATACACATTTTCTTTTTATATGAATTTCCAAAAATGAACTCACCCACCAAAGTCTATAGCTATGAATTTTACACGAAATTCCATTCCCATCAAGGAGACTAAGATATCAACATCTATAAATGGAGAAATGTATAAATTCTTTATCATGTTATACATTAATGTAAAATCACTTATGTTGTACCTAACACATCCTTCCATTACTTGATAATATTTCATCATTATTTTCGTCAATACATCAATGTATGGAGGTCATGATACCCCTTAATGATGATCTTAAATTCTAATTATCAATACACATGTCAGAAAATAGGAACATCCAATGTCACGTGAAAATTATGTATTTTCTATTAATGTGTTTGTTATCATAACCTCATATATTGTATATTTTTAAAGGATAAATCTATGATAAGGTTTCTCAATGTATTATAAGTTGTATACCTCTAATATCCTACATTGTCTTTGTCCCATCAAACAATATCAAATATCTATAAAAATATATTCCAGAAAACTATATTGGAACCTGAAGATTATCATCATAATAGATAACTTCTATGATATGTTATCACAACATATATTCTTAAAGAATTATCACATAAAAGAGTCATTAAAATCATCAATCATGATGTGATAAGAAACTTCATTAATAAAACATGAAGTAAAGTACTAAGAATATCTTTTCAAGGTCTCCAACTCCAAAAGACTAACAATTTCACTATATCCAACTAACAATAACATCTAGTTCCTTATATCTCATTTTGAACTCATTCCTCACTAAGATAAAGACTTTATCAAGGGGTCTTCTCCATTTTCCTCTATAGAAAATATTCTCACCACAACATTAACTCATTGATGAAAATCCTTCAAGATATAAAACTTCCAAAGTATGTGATTATTTCCTTTGATGTGAACTCAGCTCTTTAGAAAGATCCACCACTATAGTATTGTCATAGTAAACTATGATAGATTAATTACTAATAATTACCACATCAATATCTTGGAAAATATTGAAAATCTAAACTATTACCTTAGCAACATCAAAAGATGAAATATACTTTGAATCCACTATAGAATTGGTAACAACTGAGTGCCTTCAACTCTTCTATCTCAAAGCTCCTCCATTGAGACAAAATATATATCAATAATATGACTTCATATCATTTTAATCTATCTAAAATATATAATCTATATAACCCCTTTTATGTATCTATTCATATCCTCCATACACCAATTATATATCCCAAGTTCACCTCAGATACTTATGGATAACCTTAACACTAATCCAATATTGTTCACCAGGATCTTCTTGATATCCTCATACCATGATCAATGCATAGGTAACATCAAACATTATACAAAATATAGAATAAACAATGGATCCTTTCATACAATCATAAATGATATTACTCATTCTCTCTCTTTACTCTTGGGTTTAAGGACACATAACCTTGAAAAATTGTATACCATGTGACACTAGAACTAATCCCCTCTTGGATTGTTCAAAAATGAATCTCTTCAGTATCTATTCAATATATGTACCTTGAGTTATTCTATTAATCCTCTTGGATCTATGAAGCATTATCCTAACCCCTAAAATATAATCTTCTTCACCTAAGTCCTTTATGAATAATAACCTGATAAACTAGGCCTTAAACACTTATAAGGATGGTATATCATTTTCAATTAGTAATATTTTTTCAATATATACTACTATGAAAACAACTATACTCCCACTAAACTATTTTTAATCAGATGTATAACATTAATTCTTAATGAAACAAGTTTTTTTATGTATTCATCAAATAAATTATTCCATGACCTAGATTCTTTCCTAAATATATATATGGTATCAACAACTTATATATTCTTTTTTCATTTTATGAAGTCAAAAACCCTTTTGGTTATTTCATATACACATACTATTGAAGGTTACCATTTAGAAAAATAGTATTGATATCCATTTTTTGAATCTCACATTCATGGTAAGATGCTATGGAAAGAACAAATATGGTGGGTTTAAACATGAAAACTAGAGAAATGGTTTCACCATATAAAATTCATTTATTTTTATTGAACCCATTATCCATGATACATTCTTTATACATATTTACATACCATCCATGTCCATATTTATCTTGAATTTAATTTACACCCAACTACATTTACATCAACTAGTATATTGATTAAAACCATTTTTATCAACCAATAATGAGTAACCATCATCAGTTTCAAGAAAACCATATATCTATTGTTTACTTACATCTCTTTCACTCATACACAGTACATATATTTTATGAACAACTTCTTCAACTGGGTCATGTTAAATTTTTTCTTATAAAAAATCTTGTGTATCGTAAGGATAAACTTCATTAAAGTAAAACTTTATCCCATATTACTCATTGAGTATGTTCTCTAAAATAATACATACGGTCTTTCATGTTATAATTAATTTTTTCTAAATGATTGTATAGATAATATTCATGTGTTTCCCTGGGATACGCAATTAAGATACCCTTCATGCCTTGGGTTCAAGTTTTTTCTTGAGACATCCTTAACAAACACATCTCAACATAATGATTGAATAGTGATGAAACATGTTTCCTTCCACTTCATAAAATGAAGGTAACACCATTTAACACTTTAGTTAGTAATTTATTGAGTATGTATAATGACATATGTAATGCATATCCCTAAAAGGATACTGGAAGGCTTGCATGAATAATCATTAACATTACCATTAACAACAAGGTATAATTCCTCATTTCACCAAAACCATTCCACTATTGTATATAATATGGAGTGGGTTGAGACAAAGTACTATAATCCGATATAAATTTGATAAATTCTTTGTTAAGATATTCACCATTTTGATCTGATTGAAGTTTCATTATTTTATTACGGATCTAATTTTGAAATTCAATATTGAACTCTTTGAACTTCTAAAAGGATTCATACTTATACCTAATCATATAGATATAACCTTACCTACTCAGGAAATTGGTAAAATTAATAAATTATTATAATCCAACTCATTATTCTACTTGAAAAGGATGAAACACATCAGTGTGTACCAATTATAAAAACATTTTGTCTCTTTCACCTTGAACACTAAATTATGGGTTGGTAATTTTTTCATATAAACATGCATGACATCATTCATGTGGTTTATGATCAAAATATTTTAAGTATGCATCTTGATAGATCTTTTCCAAAGGATTATCATTTACATGAACAAGGCAGTAATTCAATAACTTGTTGTTATATGAGTTACAAATGTTTTTTTCATTATCAATTTCCAATATTGTGTTTTCCAAATTTAATGCCTAAAGACCATTATTCAACTATGACATACCATAATATATGATATATTTATAACAGTAGTAACCTTTATCTAAAAATATTAAGATAAATCCATCCATGTATAAAATATAAATAGATTTAATGTTCTTGGTAACACTCTGAACATGATAACAATTCATTACAACCAAAATCAATCTTATCGATTATTTGAGATGTTAGTATCTAATGTCTAGAGTAGCCAACCTCGCTCCACTGGCATCATGTAGATCTACATCCTCTTTGGAAATATTCTAAAATATACTTGGTTCCTAGATTTGGATTGTTGTTTGAGAACCATAGGAAGTATCTAATATCCAAATTGTAGATATGGAGTGATTAAACTCAATAAATAATTTACATGAAGATTCCCCTTGTATATTTGGTATGGTGAAATTAATCTTCCAGTGGCCCTTATTGCCACATGAGAAATATAAATCATCATATTCCACTTCTTAACTTTAGATATTTATCTTCTTGGAGGTACTGTGCACTGGAGACTTAGACTTGTAATGATTATTTGACCCCTTTTTATTTTTCCTCATCTTCTTATTCTTTATAAATACAACAAGTTTGTCACATATTATTTCTTTATCAACTTGGTGAATAAGAGTAATAAGTTAATAAAGTTAATTTTTAAATAGATAATATTATAATTCATAATAAAACATGAGAAGTGTTTAGGTAGTGAGGAAATAATGAGTTCTATACATAACTCATCAGGGATATTAAACCACAAGATTCCTAGATGGTCAATGTATCCAATAATATTGACTACATTTTTTCCAGATGTTATTGAATCTCTAAGATCTAACCTAACAAGTGTTTTGGAGATCTCATATCTCCCTAATCCCTCATTATATTAATAAAGACCCCTAAGGTGATAAATTATTTTATAAGAATCCATATCATCATATTGATTTAAAATCTCATTTTTCATGAAGGATAACATGAAACATTTGACATATATTTCATTATATATGTGTTTAATATAGTTAGATACCTTTTCCGTACTAGACTATTTTGAAAGGAACACTGAAAATAGGGTTTCCAGCATGTATAATTTCGATTCATGGAGTATTATAACACGTAAGTGCCTATACCATTCCTATAATTTCACACTGGTGATAAGTTTTTCCCTATCTAGTTTGGATCATAGTGATATTTTTAAAGTCATTTTATTTTATGTTTTTAAAAATTAAGAGAAGATAATTAGTACTTGTTTTTATTACAAAAATATATTAATTAACATAAAATATATTTAATTATTAATAATATCCCACTATTTTTCAACTCCCAATATCCATCACCTCCAGTTTTAGAATATATTTTTAGTTAGATATTATAGTGGAAAGGATTTATATATCGCTTCTTATAACATAGACTTGTTCTTTAAAAATTAATTTATTGGTTTTAGGTATGCATAAACTTCCAATTACATTAACCGACAGTTTATCGATCCATTACATAGAATCCCTGCTAAAATCCTATTTTATGGTTTTCCTCAACACTTACCTCTTAGTTACATCAAGTCCTACTTGAACATTGAACCCTTGATGTAAACAAAGTTATGAAAACCCAAAACATTAAGTTAAAAGTTTCACAAAAATTGAATTCCCCCAAACATGGGTTGGTTAATAAATTTATACTATGATGTCAATTATAACATAAATAGTGGAAGGATATAATGACTTAATATTTTAATTAATGTATTTTCATTCATTATGTGTAAAATTCTATTTTATCTTTTTAACATTCATTTTTAATATTAAGGGGATTTTACTTAAGTGATTACCTATGTCTGATAAAACATTTATGTATAATCCAATTATATTTAATTCCATATTGTATGGTTGTTAATTAATTTATTAGGTGATCACGTAGTATCCAAAAACAAAATTAATTGACCATGAAACTGATAGAAATAAAACATAAGTGGAATGATAATGATATTGTCTAATTGTTACTTTATATAAAAGATTATAAAATAATTAATAATCCTATGAAAAACCCCTCAAATAATTGCTTGGTTCATGTTATAACATTCCACCTTGGCTATAATGTATCACCTTGATTGGTTTTACCCCGACTATTTGACTCGGACCACCTCCTCCCACCCGGGATCTACATCCTTACAAAATCTTTTAACCATACATAGGTGAGGGTATCCATTGGATTGGATAAAGGAGGCTTAACATAAAATAAACCACAAGAACAAAAATAATTACATAATAAAGAGGAGGGGATGACACACATGACATAAATTTTAATTTTATCATTGCAAATTAAAATAAATCAGTAATATTTAAGTGTTAGTATAATTTCATTATAATCCAAACATCAAGAAATTAAAATACATTTTAAATATTACTATTAATTACATTTATTATTTCAGTAATTAAGATAAAATTCCTTGAATTAATCCAATCAATTCGATTTATCTTAATTTTATCCAAGCATTATTATATCACCTTCATCTATAACTTTAAAAAAATTAATTACACTAAAAATTAATGAATTAAACAAGTGTACTAAGAGGAAAATTAGTGTTCTTATCCAAAATTTTAACACAGAATCTATTTAATATATAATTATCAATCCAATGACATGACATGTACTTTTTAAAAATAATGAAATATGAAACACATGTGAGTATGTTTTATTATATATATTATTTTCTTTTGTAAAAAACTAGTAACACTATTTAGTTGAATACAAGGAGTTTCCAATAGTAATCAGTGTGTACTATCCTATTCTAATTTTCATATCACATGCATAGGGTTTCATTGTGTTTCTTGTCTTAGATGAGTTCAAGGTACCCATCATGTAGTCCAACATAAAAAACATGTTCTTTAATAGATTCAAAAAATTTCAATCCTCATGCCATCTATACAATACATGGTACATTGGGACACCCCATGATCTCAAACATGAAAAACTGGGAACGACACATTCTGTATAGTGGTTACATGAGGTGTAGTTCTTAAAGTCATGTTCTAGTATGCATGAATCCACACACTGGCCCAAATTTTTCTGATCTTAGATCTAAATTAATCATATCTATCCAACTTTATCATGATAAACAGATGTAAAAGAAGAAATAAAAAACATGTATTTATTTAGTACATGCATTGTACCCTAGTTTTTTCTACAAAAAACCTTTGGAACCTCTAGATGGGTTTTTTCAAATCCATCTTCATTTTTAAACCCTGTCTAATTTATCTTTATGTTAACAACAATGAATAAATAAAGTAAAGATGATGTTTGGATATTAAAATAAATTGATATAAGTAAAACAAAATAAAAAAACTACAAAAAACAATTAATAATAAACAATTAGAAATTAAATATCTGACCCCTCCAATACCACTTTTAGGTAACATGCATATCAGAAGTGTTCTTTAAAGGTATAACCAACTCGGATTTTTTTTCAAAATTTATATTTAATAATTTCTTCACATGATTACAATTTCATGTCCAATTAAAAACATAGATTACTTGACTATATTAAAATTAAAAAAAAGGATATGAGAATATTAACATGTAATTTAATATTAATTTATGTGAATATATAAAATTAATTCAATTTGTAATTCCACTTTCATTGATGATATGGTGGACAATATTTCATTTTTTCATTATTATGATGTAGTATCCAATTGTAGTATCCCTCTAGGGGAGATCCACATGTGAACCACAATCTCTGAACATTACCATAGAATCATCAGGTGAGATCATGGACGATCATGGTCACTTGGGTTGTCTTTGGTTTATCACAGCAGTATTTTTATCAATGTAGGAATAAATTCTGATGCTCACTCGAAGGACTGATAGAGGAGGAAGGGAGATTATTCTCTAAATATATATATATCTATCTTGTTCTTCATAGATTTCATCTATATACATTGTTTACAAAAAAGTGATTTAGAAATGTGTGATAATTATATATTTATTATGGTGGGTTTAGGGTTGGAAATTCGCACCTAAGACCCTTAAAGAATTGATTATTTTTTGTTAACCCCATTTCCAATAATTATAATAATAATCACTTGACATTTGAAAAATATTAATAATATAAATAAATATCATTTATTAAATTTTTTATTTGATCATTAATCTCGGTGTAATTTACTTATTTAATATTTACCAACTAGAGAATATTGACAATTTAATAAATAAATGTCCCCATATTATTATTCATTAAATATAATAATTTTTTAATTTTTAAAAAAATTAAATGGACATATATTATTATTATTTGACTCATTTATTATTTTCTATAACTTGCTATTAAATTATGGAATTCAACTAAACCCAAAAAAAAATTATTTTTTCTATCTTGTTAAATTCAACACTTGAATTTAATAGATTTTTTGAACACCCTTAGTGTGTGATCATGTATACCTCATTCTCAATGGAATTAGGCATAGATGTGTACATCCAAGGTTAGTATCTAGAAACATGTAAAGATTACCATATAGAAATAATTTAATAAAACAATGAAATTCAACTTCCAATGAACTACTACCATGTAATATAATACATTTATCATGATATCTCAATTCAAGAAGGTTGTATGCTAATGCCATTAACCTATACTCTTTATTTCTATTTCTTTGAATATTCAGAAATGAACTCACCCATCTAACACCATGGACATAGATTTTATAATTAGTTTCATCCCCATAAAAGGGACTAAAATATTGATCTCTTTCAAGGGACATGTGGTATAAATCCTTTCTCTCATTATCCATTAATGAAATGTCACTTGTCACGTACCCAATAATCCTACCTCACCATGAGGATATGTCGTCATGGTTTTCACCAATGGAACAAAGTAGACAAGTAATTATTCCCAGTAATAATAATCATGAAGTCTAATGACTAATAGACATGTCATCAAATATTAACATCTAAAGACACATAGAAATGTGGATTTACTATTAATAGGTCTGTTCTCATAACCTCATATACTTAATATTACAAAGGAATAACACCATGATAAGGTTTTTAAATGTATTATGAGCTCCTAAACTGGATATCCTACATCACCAGTGTCCTTTCAAAAAATATCATCTGGCCATTGAACTATATCAAGAATACTATCATGGAACCTATAGGATCTCACCGTATAGGGGAACTAATATGATCTATTAGCGTGACATACATTATTAGGAAATTAAAATATATAAAATTCATGAAAATAAATAATTATTATTTAATAATAAGCATCATTATTAAAACATGTAATAAAGACCCCCTCCCTCATACGTGGCTTGGGTGGTAGGGGAGGGGTTTTGGGGTGCGAGTCTGGGGTTGAGTCCTCAGGTTGTTTATTTGAGGGTTTTTATTATAGTGTGTGTGAGCCGCCATTTGGCAGGGGTAACCCAAATTCGTAAACAAGTAATAAAGTACTATGAAATTCAGTTCTAAGGAACCATCTCCGACTGATATTATAATTAACATTCTGTATGAAAAGGTTAATGTTGTTTATCTTTTAATATAATTATTAGAAATTCTACATTATATTATAGTATTGATATTGTTTTCTTAAAATATCATCTAAAGCGCCATGATTTGGATAATTTATAATGATGAAAGGAGACTATGGGTAATTTCCATACCTCTACTATAAAATATAAATTTAACTCTAGGAATAAGATTTCCCTTCTAGTGGTTGAGTTAAGGGCTAGGTTTGAGATGAGATAAAGGAAGAAGCAGTCTCCCACTGATTATACTTGTTAAAGGGACCTCAAAACCCAAGACCAAAACTCTCTTGAAAGGAAGTCCTCTATTTAAGAACATGAGGATAAAAAGGCATGCCCCCTATGGTCACAGTGCCTTAGACTATGCAAGATGAAGAAAGTATTGATAATTATATCCGTAGAAGAAGATTGTGTTTTTCATATTGGATAGATCATTAACATATTTTACAAGACATAAATGTTATTAATAATGAAATATTTACAAATAATTTTAAAAAATAAGTTGTATGAAACCAAGAGAATATTTTTTCATGTTAAATTTAAAATTAATTTAATATATCGGAAAAAGGAATACCTATATCCTGATATCTTTAATTGATTAAGATTTTGATCATTCTAACCCAATTGGTGTAGCATTGTTACATTTTTAAGACCCAAAGTATATCCCCTCTAGTGATGATTCAAATATTCTCATATGATCTCTGAACAATGTTGATGATTCATTGGGCTCTAGCGTGAGTCATGTTGTATTATTCACCTTTGATACGCCATTCCATGTAATAAAATAAGAATAATACCTTATTACATGGAGTGTTCTAACTATATAAATGATAAATATTATTATACAATCCTTAAAATTAGTATTTATCATCAAACTTAATATCAGTCTGCTCATCCTCTCTGATATTTATCAAATAATAGAATAAATATTATTATTAAATATGTATTCATCCAAAAAATAAATAACTATTTTATTCAAAAACTGGAGAATAAATATTTTTTCAATATCAACATAACTAAATAAATATTTATCATGGTAAAAATAATAAGAGATAAATAGCTATTAAATATTCACTTAATTAAACAATTACCCTATTAATAAATTTTTATTTAGTGTTTAAAATCATTTAATAAATTTTGAATTAATATTAACTTTAGGTTTGGAGAATAATATTTATTCCAATTTCTAAATATAAAAAATATTTAAATGAGATAAAAGGAAACAATTTGTATGTGAACCTCTAGGTCGCTTCCTCAATGGAATTAGGTAGGGTTTCCTAAATTCTATATTACTATCTAGTAATAGTTCTTGTAAACCATGGAGAAAGAAGATATATCACAATAGGAAAAGCACATATGAACACTCACTCTATAATATTATATTTTTTCATGATATATCATCAAACATGTTTCATACTTATGTCATCAACCTTAATGCTTAACATATCTTTCTTTGATTATCCATAATGAAAATTTATATATTATCATAGCCATGGAATTTATTTTGATGGTTTAATTCCAATAAAAATGTTAAGATAAAAACTTTATTAATTTTTCTGGGAAAAATTCATCCACATCTTATTTATTATTAACATATCATTTGTGATGCACCCAAAAAATTTAACTTCACCCTGAACTATTTTTTCATGGTTTTTAGTAATACATAAAAGTGATAAATTCATGAAAAGCATTAATAATAATATTAAAGTACAAGGATCATTACACACACTCATAGATAAAAAAATCCAATGACACAGAAAATGTGGGTATCCTACAAATGGATCATCTCTCATTGTCTCTCGTATTGAAGATTTCCATGTACAAACTTCATGATATAATGTCTAATGTTATTATGAGTCTGTTCACCTAACAATGAACATACCATATAACCCATCATAGAATATTATATGACCATAGAATAAGTTTAATAATATGATCATGATATTTCAAGGTTCTCATCATAATGGGGAACTACTATGGACTTTTCAATATTATAAATACATTGTAACATTATTACATTAAAGTCATATCAAAATATGAATGATAAATAATAATATATTTTACTTAATATTTCCTTATTTGAATATACATGTAATCAAAAGTACTCACAGATGGTTCTAGGGAACAAACTCTAACAAACTCCCATTTGGACTAGACGGAATTACCAAAACCTTTCAGTTGGATAGCTCTCACATGATAATCATTTTTTTTGTAGATTTAAGGCTTTAGTTAAGGGTTCGTTCATGTTTTATTTTTGGAAAACTACTCCCATAATGATTTCAACTCTCTAAGAAAACTACCACAATAATTGATATTTTTGTAGTATGTTCTTCATCCACTACCATGATCATTAATCCTATACAAGATCCATTGATGTATTATTACCACAGTAGATTAGGATAGGGTCTTTACTATTAGGAACTACATTCAGATCATGGAAATTTTTTAAATTCAAACATTTTCTTAATCTACCTCATAATAATTAATATAATCAAACTCCGTTATATAAATAGAGTCCACTAATTTCTTTGAGCTCTTCCAAATCAAAACACCTCCACTATGAGTGAATATATATCCAAAATAAAATTTCATATCATCTTGATTTTCTTGGAAACTAGGATATGTATATCCCCTGATGACTAGTTCCTCATCTCCTCCATAGAGAAAAATAATTTCCTTAGTATACCTTATATACTTATGGATAGTCTTAACTAACATCTAATGGTGGTCCCCATGGTCATATTGATATATTCTTACTACTCTTAAGGTGTTAATGACATATAGACTTATACATATCATAACATACATAACCAAGGAAATTGTTGACATGCATTGAGTTCTTTCCATCCACTGTCTTTCATCATTTGTATGAGGCTATATTTTATTGGAAATATGAATTCTATGTGACACTAGAAATAATTCCCTCTTGGATTGTTATATACTGAATCTCTTTAGTATCTTATCAATGTATATAATTTGACTTGATCTTGTAATACTCTTTTATCTATCATGATGGATCTTGATCCTAAGAATATACACAACATCAACTAATTCCTTCATAGAGAAGCATGCATTTACCAGGATTTAATAGAGTATAAGACTATTATTTCATTTCCATGGAGTATTATCTCATTGTCATAAAGTATCATGAAAATGAAAATAATCCCACTAAATAGATTATAGAAATAAGCTACACATTAATTTTTTATGAAACAAAATACTAACATGAATTCCTCAAGCCAAATATTCCATAACCCGGATTCTTTATTTAATCCATAAATGGATCTCTGTAACTTTCATACTTTATTGGAATCTTTTGTAGTCACAAATTCTTTAGGTTGTGTAATAAATACATATTTTTAAAGGTTCCTATTATGGAAATCTATTTTGAAATCCATATGCCAAATATCATAGTCATGGAAATATTCTATATAAATAAAAATTGTGATTAATTTTAGCGTTGAAACTGGTGAAAAGTTTTCATTATTGTATATTTCTTGATGTAGTATGAACCCTTTCACAACCAATTTCCCTTTATAGGAACTGAATTATCTATGAATGTCTAGTTTATTCTTGAATACCCATTTACAACCAAATTCATTTACATCCACAGGATGATCCACTAAAACTATACTTAGTTGTGGTATATGGAATCCATTTCAGAATTCATTACTTATTTCCATTTGGTTGCTTCAGTGCCCCTTATTACTTATTTTTAGGTTATTAAATCATTATTATAATCTAATAATGATTTTGTATCCTCGCTGACTAATAATGAGCCACTGTCATACAGGAAATATCCTTTAGTTTCTATTGGATACCATATCATGATACACTTAGGGCCGTGATGTGTTGATTTTTTTTCCATAAATAGCATTACAATGTGATTATCGACCCCATACTCACACATGTGGAAACATGGGATTATTTAACAACCAACGATGATATGGAATACTGGTTCCTTATTTATGTATCACTCAATACAATGTTTATATGTTTTTCCTATAATGTGTATCCCCAAAAAGAAAATTTAAGAGACACACAAATCATCATTGATTCCACCATGTCTAAAAGGGTGTGGCTCCTCCTTTTGCTTACACCAACACATTTTGGTTTATAAAGAGGATTGAGATGTGATAAAATTTCAAACACCCATAAATAATCAATGAAGTCTTGACTAACATATTCTCTTCCATAGTCTTGATAGAGTTTCTTGATCTTATTACTAAAGTGGTTCTCAAATTCATTTTTATATTCCTTGAATCAATCAAATGAATACAAATTCTACCTCAATAAGAATAAATATCCATATCCACTAAATTCATTAGTAAAATTTATAAATTATGATTATCCACCATTAGATTCAACTAGAAAAGGACCATAGATATCATTATGAACTAACCAAATAAGCTCAATGAATTTTTCATCTTTTCTACTAAATGGGGTTTTCTTCATTCTCCCTTGTAAATAAGTATGTAATACACCAAGTGGATTCAAATAAAATAAATGTAAATATTCATCTCAGTGTAATATAATAAAAAAATAAATTTACATGTACTATATGATGATACCATAATTAGGTGTGGTATGAGTCTTGTGAAATTTCTTCATTATTTATTTACAATACACAGTTTTTATAATCCAACTCCTAAATAATCTTAGTTAAATATTCCTTACCATAAGAAATTATTTCATCATAATATAATCAACACTTATTTCCAAATTTGAAGAAAAAACCATCAACATAAAGTCTAAAAATTGAAATAATATTTTTACAGAAAAAACATAATAACAATATTTCAAAAAAAAGATCATTCCAATAATCAATGTGAGGTGGTAGTCCTCAATAGCCACAACATCATGGCTGTCTTTTTTGGATTATTATAAATCCACCTCACCTCATCCCATATTATAAAATGTACTTGGTTACAATATGTGAATAGATATGTGAGAACAACATGCTATATATAATAACCTATTTGTAAAAATATTCAGATTATACTCATTAATGATTTCTCTTAAAGCTTCTCTTTTTTTTGATGTAGTTTTTTGTTCAATGGACCTTCTTGCAAAATGAAAAAAAGAGAGTGTCAAATTACTTTAATTTAATCTTGATCACCTCATCTTGTAAGGGTGTTTCAAAGAATCTTTAGTCTCAATGATAGTCGTGGATATCTTCACATGAACTTTCCTTTTATTCAAAATAAGTACTGAAGTATTTTATTTCATTATGTCATTTTACACATAGAAAAGTATAGTGAGAATATCTTGTAGATAATTTTCTATAATTTTAATATCTAAATTATAATAAACTATATAGGTTATGAGGCAGTGATTAAAGAATGAGATGAGTGTGAAATTATTAAATAATATTAACCCCTAGATCCTCTAAGAACTCAACTTTGAAATTTTATTTGACTACATGAGGCATATCCAGTGCATCTTCTCTAAGATTTATCATGATTAGTGCCTTGGAAATCTCAAATATTTTCTACCTTTCTATATCATTATATAGATCACTAATATATTAGAGTATTATTTAGATGTCCATTTTTTCATGTAACTTCAAGGGATCATTAGAAACATATGAAAACATTAAACATTAAACATCAACCATGTTTCTCATGTGTTTATCATTGGCAGTGAACTACTCATCACTCACCTCTTTAATAGGTGGATCAAGTATTAGGGGTTCTAGAATATATGATTTCTATTCATAGTGTAGCATAACTCATAGGCATTCAAACCATTCCTGGAAATTATTTATAGTCATAAGATAGTCTTTCAATAGAATTGATTGTAGGGATAGGGTAAATGAAAAAGTTTCTATTATTATTAAATAATATAGAATATTATTAGTACTTATCTTGATTCAAATTTACGTGGGAAATAATAATAATTTTTTTAATTTTATTAAGTTTCCCACTATTTTATAAATTCTTAAAGACCCTTACCATTGAAATTGAAATTTACAATCAAATTAGACATTCTTGTGGCAAGGGTATATATTTTCCTTCTTAGGATCAAAACAACAGCCATGAAATCCATAAGAAGGTGTTTAGTAGGTGGTCTTGGAAACTAAGGGCCTGATTCTCCCTATTCTATTTAGGAAACTTCCCAATCCTAAAACCCTAACTTTTATTTCCTCAACACTACAGTCCAAATTTTTATTGAATAGTTTATAAATATTAAATTCAATACAAGTTGGGTTAATTCAACCCATAATAATATTTATGTATTTTTTATAATTTAAAGTTCCCCTGAATATTGGAAGAACTAGAACTTTAACTATGGTTTGTCTTAATTCAGATAATGGATGGAAAATGACTTAATATTAATGTGATTGTTTTTATTATTATGCTTAATTTTTTAGATTTTATCTTTTACACAATTTTTTATTATCAAGTGGATTTTTCTTATGTGAATAACCATGTAACAAAAAAATATTTTCTCATAATCCTTTTATTGTAATTATATCATTTGAAATTAAACCATTTATTTAACTAATAGAAGCCTTGAATATATAAAATAAATCATGCATAGAATGAAATAAAATAAATAAATAAATGATTCAATCATGATCATATCTCATGGTTAATTTATTGTGATGACAATAAATCGTCCTAGTATTAGAGGGTAAATCTTATTGTGCATGTCTTGGCATGTTTTTTAGTATCCCACTTCTCTACACATGTATTACCCATGTTGGTTTTATCTCAGTTCTATCTTGAACCACCTCTTCTTTAGCTTTTCCTTTAACTAACTCCATTAACATTTAGAAACACCTTTTATTACATATTTTTTATATCTCACACATAGGAAAGGGGACCAAAAGCATTGATTAATATCTATTACATAAAATAACCTTGGACACATACATAATAAAGGTTGGGGGGATGGAATATGGGCTATAATACTTAATTAAATAATAAATAGTTGTAAAACCAATGTAATAAAATGAAATTAATTAAAACAATCACATATATAGGTATGTTCAAATCTCATGATCAGTCATATATATGTAATGACTATGAATTTAATATATCTAGTAATAATTCATTTCAATTTGTTCTTTAATAAGAAATACCATTCATAAATTAATTTTATCTTATTCCATCTTACTATCTTTGAGATTACCTTATGCTATGATTTTTTTAAAAATTAATTATTTTATTTTATTTAAAATATAACAAAATAGTACACAACATTGTACTTGGAAGAAACCTAGTGATTACTTATCTGAACTACTAAGTATGATTCTTCTTATATATGATGAACTCACACAAAAATATTTTTTACATGAAATGTGTTATAATTTCACAGCTTGCATTTTCATATTAATGACACATAGAACACATGAAAACTGCATTACATGTATGATTTGATGGACACCAAGTCTTTAGTATAAAACAACCATACATGAATTGTTGTTTTTAATATTATATAGAATTGATTAAGAATTTAATATTATATAAATCATAATGAGCATAGTTTAATATCAATTCAATGACTCATGAAACTCAGGTTGATAAATTTCATGGATTAAATAATTAAATTTAATATTTCAGCATAAATAGGTAAAGATCACGATGTGAGCAAGCTAGCCACATGATGTGTTTTTTTCTTCATTGTATGTATATAACACATTCTTATGGAATATTTGTGAACTTATCATGGATATTAATGAGTTATACTATGTGTAGAAAGGATATAAGATGTTTACTACATGTTTCACAACTACTAGCTAATACTTATTTTGTAATAAATAAATATGATGTATTAATTAAATGTATATATTGAAGTCATGTTTTGGCTGAAAAAACATGTAGAATACATGGAATTTAGTTCAAAAAAATCCATGTTCTACCCTAGAAGTTCAAAACATGATTCATTTAATGCATTTGTCATGTATTCATTACAAGATACCCCAGATTCCACATGGGTGTCTTGGTGAAATAAAAAAAGATACCAAACATGTGACAAAGGATCGTATGTTTTATAAAACTATGTTATCCATCTAGAGTCCTTAGAAGATTTCGATGGGTTCTTCATATGATATATTTATTAATTATTAACCAATATTTGTTATGTAATCCTGAAATGAAGTGGAGGAATTATAAACCTCAATGATCAAATGAATAAATAATAAAACATGAAATCAAATATTACATTTAAATGGATAATGATCAAAAATGAAATAAGTAATTATAAATTTTATGAGGATCACTTTGATAACACATTATGGTTTTATCCACATTGTAAGTGCATCTTAAGATAATGGATAGCATGACTTTTTTCAGATTTGATGCATCATTTTCTTATTGTAAAATATATAAATGTGATAATGAAATAACTTCTTCCAAAAAAATATTGAAAAATAAGGTTGTATAGACCAATAGAAGATATTTTGACATTAAATTTAAAATTAATTTAATAGATAAAATAAATAATACCTCATTCTTTATATATTTATGTGATGAATATGTTTATCATTCTAGCCTGATCAGTTTAGTTTCATTTTGTTGTAAGGACCCAAAGTATAGTTCCTCTAGTGGTTATCCACATGTGATCCTTCGATGTCTAAAGAAAGACAATGAATTGAGGGGTTATATTAAAAAAATTACCATAAGTCATTATTATCCTTGGATCACTTCACATTCCTTCATTCTTGAAGGAATCTATCTTAAACAACTCCTTTTTGAGGGGATGATAGTAGGAGGGGGATCTTGAGAGGAATACATTATGAAAAATTAATAACCTCTCTTGAATGTGATAAAAGTATATTTATAGAAATTTCATTAGGCTTTAATATTTTATTAATTTCACAATGACCCTTAATAATTTATTATACCCACATGGGACCCCATATCCTATAAAAAATAATTCTATTATTTTTTGGGATGGTGTGACCTAACTGGTGCAACAATAATTATTATTTTATGGTCCTAAAAATTAATCTTTATCCCAGGACCTGATCTCAGCCATATTTTCCTCCTTAGTGTTTATGGAATACTTGAATAAAAAATATTGTTAAATATTTAATCATTAAATAAATACATAAATATTATATTCATAGACTGGTGAATAAATATTTATTTAATTTTCACTTAACTAAATGAATAAATAATAAGAAGTAAATACATATTATATCTTCATATAATTAAACAATTACCCAATGAAAAAGCATATATTTAATATTTTTTATCAAATAATAAATCTTGAATAAATATTAACTCTCGGTATGGAGAATAATAATTATAAAAAATTTAAATATAAAAATATTTAATGGAGATCAAAGAAAAAACATTGTGTGTGACCCTCTAAGACTCTTCCTCATTGGAATTAAGTGGGAATGGATAAAGTCTAAGATCACTATTTAGTAACAAGTCAAGGAACCCATAGAGTAAAAAGATATGTTGTTATGAAAAAAAACTTATGAATGCTTATTATGTAACATAATCCATTTTCTATGATATCTCGTCAATTAGGTTTCATACTTGTTTCATCAAACATAATGCATGGCATGTCATTTTTTGATTATATGGAATGAACATGTCAACATCACCGTGGCCATGTAATTTATTTTAACAGTTTTATTCCAATCAAATGAATGATATATCAACTTCCATAAATATGTAAGGTATGAATCCTTCCTCAACTTATTCATTAATAACATATTATTAATGGTGTATGGAATATATATAAATTCACCATAAAATATCATGTCATGATTTATGTAAATACATAAAAATGTGTGATTCATGGCATGTATTAATACTAATTTTAAAGTCCAAGGATCATTAACACATTTATTGACTATAAAATACAATGAAACATAAAATTTAGATTTCTTATGGGGGTTTATTCTCATAATATACCATCTTGGAGATAAAAAAAAGTGAGAACTTCTTGAGATAATGTATCATCCACTTATGGGTACTTTCACCTTGAATTAAATATACTATATTTCCCATCATATAATTTTATCCAACCATAGAACCAGTTTAATAATATCTTCATGTAATTTCATGTTTCTCATCATAACCGGGAACTTTTATTCCATTTTCAATGTGATAGATACATTGAGACATTATTTCATTAATGAAAAATTTAACTATGAATGATAGGTAATAAGATATTTTAATTAATATCCACTTATTTGAATATACATGATATAAAAAGTACTCAAAGTTGGTTCTAGGACACCAAATCCAACAAGTATCTCAGAGATACAACCCAATGGGGTGTCTTGGGAAGATTTAAAAGAATAGGGGCATATTTATCCATCCTTAATAGGTGTACTAGATCAGGGTGTGGATGGGGATCAAGAGGTTATTTCCAATGCTTACTAAACAGACTGTGAGATTAAATAACATGTAGTGTTTGACCAAAAATTACGGAAAAATTATAAGATGGTTAATTCAAAGGTTCATAAAGGGAATATGAAAGTGGTATCTTCTTCTTATAGGAGATCCAAAACCAAGAA
The DNA here is from genome assembly GCA_963277665.1 of Viscum album. Classification (NCBI taxonomy): domain Eukaryota; kingdom Viridiplantae; phylum Streptophyta; class Magnoliopsida; order Santalales; family Viscaceae; genus Viscum; species Viscum album. Next base: position 408,320,538 of record OY728125.1, on the reverse strand, counting down.
AGGATTAATTGTTGTTGGGTATGATCATGATCTTTCTATAAATTTCCAAGAAGAAATTACTTCTAATGGTCTTGTCAGTATGTATGATACAGGTAAGGGGATGAGATCTCTTTAGGTATAGGTTCATATTTTATTGGTACAACTCACTAGGCAAGAGTGGTATCCTAATACTCCTTTAATTCAGCGGGTTAAGGATAGTATTGACTCATCAAACAATGGGAGAATAAAAAACCCTAAATGGTTATCTCTCATGACATTTCACGTTATCAAACTTCTTTGGTCGGTCATTACATAAGGGATTCTCTAAATACAAAGGAAATAGGGTTTCAAATTTAATATTAGAAAATGTTATTTGGTGCCACATGTGATTTGAAAATGAGATTAATAATATATATTAATCTATGAGTGTGTATTCTAGTTAGAGTACACCAATCAAATATATGATGATGGCTCAGGTTCTTACATCTAATCCTTTCAACATGCATGAATCTCTTGATGTTCCTCATGTGATCCTCTAAAGGGATTTTATAATAAAGTGGTAGAAAACCCTCTAGATACTCTTGATAATCTTGATAAACCTTATAGATATTATTAAAATCAAGGGGTGAGTCATGAAATGTCTTATAATATTGTATTCAAAACTTACATCTTTTTAAAATCCTCCATGGAGGAAGAATCTGATGATTGCTAAAATTAGTGGAAACAACCAAAAATATAGAAGAGAGGCCTTCATCAATTTGTTAAAGGAATCCCTCACGTTCAGGGTATCTAGGATAAACATTTTAATATGATCCTTTGATCGTAGGAGTAGTTCATGGATAATTATGGATTTTTTTATTTGTTGTGGTTTTGGCTTTTCTATTTTCAATATGATGGTATTTTTTCATGTCAGACCCCATCTCATATTTTTTTCCTTTTTAATAAAAGGGATTGAACCCATCCTACTAATCATCATCATCATCATCTACATAATCATAATCATCACCACTACCACCACCACCACCACCATCATCATTAACATAATTATGTAGTTGGGAGTTTTTTCTGAGTGGTAAATTCACCCTCTATTTTTATATATAACCATGGTTCAAATCTTGACAACCTCCCTTATAGAGAATTTATAGGTCCATTTATGATATATAACAAATGATTTGATGTGGTAAGGGGAGAATACATAAATATATATTGACCTAGCATGAAGGACTTTTGTGGAACACATTGATGCTAACCCAGATGCAATAAAGTAATGATTTAAATTCTATAAGTTATCTATCATAGATCGATTAAATTTTCCAAAAGGTGAGGACCCATGGATGATATTGGACTTGGTATATAGAATTTTTACAATCTTGGGCTTCTATAATTATATAATTTACTCTTTATGGACTAGTTATCATCATGTTATATTCCCATTAGATGGTATGAAAAAGAAATCATGGTGTTTTTTTAACTCTCTCCCTATATCTTGGAATTCTAAAAATCCAAGAGTGGGATATCAATTTATACTTGAACAATGTATCCAAATATAATAATCTAATTTTTATACATTTACATGGTCTAATATGATCTTATTAACACAAAATATCCTATGGGGCATTGTCTCATCAGTGGGAACTTCTATCAGCATTGACTATGATACTAGAAGGGCAAGATATTCACACTATGCATGCATGATGATGAAGGTGGACCATTATTCCACTTCAATTGAATAGTTCATTCTAAAAACATAGGAGGATAGTATCAACTTGATGATTGTTTATAAGTTTTACCCACCTTTTTATATTTATTTTAACAACATTGGGTATATGTATAGTCATTGTAGGAGGATAAAGGACACCTTTATTTTTTGAAATATTATGTGGAACATAGTTATTGACTAAATATGATTGAATACTAGGTTAATGTTTAAAGGAAACGAATTATCAATCTATGTATATGAATATTATATTCATGATTATTGACTCTCTAGGGTGGAACATACTATATATGGATTATCTATCAAGATTATGGGCCTCTTGGTGGATCCTTATCTTCCAAAAAAAGAGATGATGGCTACTAAGTAGGTCATACAGATTATAAATCTTGAGGATATACCTCCCCACTCTCTTAGTGTATCCCCCTTCACTAAATACGTTCTTAGTTTCAAAAAATTCTATAATCCATCCTACTGTGATGTTCATTGATCGGTCTATTTAGTATACACCACATGAACTTAATACGTAAAATGAGGATGTAGCTTCCATTAATGTTGTGTTCCATTCTATTGAGATGGATGATGATGTATTGATTTAGAAACCACTACATGAACATAATAATACAACTGAGGATATGTCTTCCCTCCAGAAATATTTTCATCAATGTCACAACTATGAGGCTTTTAAATCTTCTTTGGCTATGTTTATCCTCACATTACTTATGTGAATGATTGTAGCTAACACATAGGTTAGTGATATGGTTGGAGACTCTCCCTATACCATCAAAAATTTAGATAGTATTCCTTCATATATTGGAACTCATGTTGATAATAATGATGACTATCCATTTACTCATGTTTCCTTGAACATGGATTCTAGGATGAGGCCCACTGTGGATTACTCTATGTGTAAGGTGATATCCAATAACAAATTCACACACATTAGTGTTATATTCTAGGATGATGAGGATGGTAAGGAGAACCTACCCCATATGAAATGTTGCTATGTTGATGTTGTTTTATTGGGGAATGAAAATATCCCAATGGATGCATCATCTAATCCTAAAAAAGGAAGGACGAGTAAAGGTGAAGGTAACAAATAACCATATGAGGTATTGATAAAGGGTCCCCATACTAGGGGAAAATATAATTCCTAATGATGTTTTCTTTTGAACTACCAAGAGATAAATAAAATTGATAATTCTCTAGACCTTATACACTTTATCTCTCAACACAGATCAATGGTTATTGGAATTAATGAACCCAAGGTTAAAATTAAATGTTTATAGATCTTTTATTGGAAGAATATTGGATATTAATGGATGAATCATTGTATGACTTACTAAAAGGTGGAAACCATATAGGTTCTTAAGAGGAAAGATATTCTGGGCTCCATCTTTTAATATTGAATGCCAAAAATCTCTACCAATATTAACTTTTGTAACTCAAATAATCTTTTTCCCATTTTTATGACTTTAATTTAGATATTAGGATAAAATAAATTTTATAGGATCACTCCTTGATCTATAAATAGGTTTATAATAATTTCCCTCTTTTGAGAGATTTAAATTTTTTTAAATGTCAATGAAAATATTAGATCTAACTTCCTTAGGGTGGAATCAATATAATGCCAAATATTTATTGATATCTATTTTTTTCTGAGATAAGTATTTTTAGAGATTATTTTACTTGGTTTAGGAATACTATAAAAGGTCACCATTCTAGTAAACTAGATAAAGGCTTAACTTCTATTTTAGGTGGATAATCTATACCTTTACTTTCTAACAGATCCATCCCAAGTCTTCACTCGGATCACTCCCTGATTCTTTTTTCACTACATGGGATTGGAAAAAAAATATTTGGCTACCTTCAAATTCAAAAACACATGGATAACACATGATGAATAGGAATATATCATCTCTTTAGAGTAATGTATACTTGGTAATGGGGATGCATTCTAGGTTTTTACAAAAAAAACTCAAAAAGAACAAATTGGAACTTTTAATTTAGTGAATATATAAATTTTAGAACAAAGATATTTATATTTCCAAGGTTGAACATGAGATATTTGACATGGAGTCCAAAAACTATAGGTAGTATCTTCCTTTAAATAAATATTTTGTGTGTACTTGTGATTTGGATGCTCTCATAAAAAGGAGGTATTCCATTTTTAAGAATCAATTAATACTTAATTGGTTAAAGATGGGATATAAACACCATGTTCTTTCACCTCATTTAGTGAGAAAGTAATGTAATGAACCAAATTCAATAAATTATTATCAATGGGATAATTTTCATTTATGGAGATGTAATCAGTGAAGTTTGAGTCTCTTAATACAAGAAATTTTTTAATTATGACTCTAACTATCATTTAATTCATCCTTTATTGGATTCAGTTGGATCCAGTGATTGAGTTTCATAATTCAATTATTACAACATCCCATATAACTAACTAGATCAAAAAAGCCTTATTTTACCTCAATGTGGATATCACTACAGGGGTATATGGAATTTCTGACAAATTAATTAAGAAATATTGGGTTATTTTTCATCAAAAAGTGATTGGAGTTGTTAAATATATCTTTAGAAGGGGGTACAATCCTCGGGATCATAATTATTAACCCATAATTCTTATTACTAAGGACGAACATGCAATTGAGGTGGATGATTATCATGTTATTTTCATTGGGAATACTATCTGTAAGATCATTGGTAATATTCTTACCACTTGACTTGGTCATATTACTAAGGGGTTTGTTTCCTCAAATCAGTTTGGCAATATCCTTGGGAGAAAGATTTAGGATTACATATACACTACATGAAAAGGAGTTAACCTTATTCAAAGGAAATAAAATCATAGTTACATAACTATAATGTTAGATATTTATATATCCTTTAACACTCTAAAATGGATATCTATATTGATGGGATATAAATGTTATATATATATTTTAGAAATTCATCTGCTTCATTAGCTCCTAGATCCAAAGATTTAGGTTATAAGTTCTTTTCATTGGCTCAACCAAAGGGTAATTTAGCTTCTCCTGGGGTATTAGAAAAGCAAACCCTTTACCAACCCTTATTTTTGGTTTTTTGATAATTGCCTTAGTATAATTATTCTCAGAGATATAGAAAGAAAGGACCTCACTCTAATTAAGTTTTCTAGAAATATTAGGGTTCCTTCACATATTTTTAATGATAATAAAATTATTCTCTTCAATGAGGCTGATAATAAATCACAGGATACCATCATGTGTATTTTTCATATTATAAATATGTGTCTAGATAGGTTTTCTATTAGAATAAATATATGGAAATATTTTTCGAAGTATTTTCAACTATTAAGAATAGGCCCTTTCTAAATTATCTTCATGTCATGCTGGGATAAATGCCATTCACATACTTGGATATTCCTTTATTTTTGGGATGGTTCCAACCCATGTTACTTGTAAGTTATTTCTATCATGATCACTTATAAACTCCCTAGTTTGAAAGGAATAACCTTTTCTTAATATTTTAGAATTTTCCTTGTGAAATTTTTTATTACTTTGATTTTTGTGTACACTTTTTTATGTTTATAAATTGCAAAGGGAATTGATTAAATACCTTGATGCCCAAATTAAAAATATCATGTATTCTGGTAGTATCCATTAAATTAATCTTATCATAGTTTCTTGTAATAAATTTTTTAACCCTATTATCATGGGAGGAGATATAATTAAGGACCTCAATATTTTCAACCAGTTCTTGGTGTCCAGTTACACCTAGAAACTAATTACTTACAATAAATACACTTCTAACTTTATTAAGGATAGTCTCATTGGAATGATACATATGGGAAAATAGTTCTTCTTAGTTTCCTTAGTCTAAAATTACATCAAGGTTCAATATGAGGAGATCAGGATGAACACTCAATGGATCCCTTATCGATCATCTGAAAATAATTTATGGTCTATTATATTGAAGGGTTTTTTAATTTATGATGTTTTTTAATTTCCATTTGAGATTTATAATATATTTATTTTTGTTTTTGTTGATAATATTTTATAGGTTAAACATTTCCTGTATTTTGATATTATCTAGAAAATTAAGGCCTAATAATTCCAAAATAAGGACACTTTTTTTGCAATCCAACATGGTTGGGAATTCTTTGTCCCTAGTTGTTATATATGAATTTGTGTGGTGATGATCAAAATGATCCATGAATAATAAGGATTTTAAAGAGATATTTTATCCCTCTATACCATTAGTAAATTATAAGGATTCTTCGGATCAATCATCTTCGAATCGGTGATCATTTTTAGATGGATGGTTTGAAATCTTCCTCTTTTTGAGCCTTCAATTTGAAAAATATGGAAGATAGTCATTATCTATTTCTTTAATTATCCTTTGTTTTGAATTTTTGGTATCATGGTGAGAATATTTTTTATTTTACCTTCCAAACTCATGGGATCATTAAATACTTTATTTGAGTTATAATTAATTTGGGTCTTAGTATGCGGGTGTAAGATATTTTATGCTTCTTAATGGTTCTAGATTTCCATCATTTTTGGATAACAAAGAATCCCATTTGATTTTAGGGTTACATCCTCTAAGGTATTGGTATCCTTATGGGTATCACCAATGATATTTTTAAGAATTATAAATTATAGGTTATATGAATAAATAATTATATGGATATTTTTATTATTCTCAAGATACTCAGTGTTAATAGTGTCCCCTAAAATCCTATTCATCCTAATAAAATTATGTGAATTAATCTACTCCCAAGATGGATTAAAATCAATGTAGATGGTGCAGCACTTGGTGCACCTAGACCCATAGATTGCAGTTCTATCTTTTGAACTTATATCAGATTTATATAATGCCACATTAATTACATACATTGATATTAATTCAAAGTTGAAGAATATTCATTACACAATATAAAAAAACAAAAAAAAATTCATATATTTATAGTGTCTTTAGAAACTGGGAAACATGAAAAACTGGTTTATAAGAGATATTCATTGTCTCCCACTCATTTAATCATAACTAGACCCCATTTTTACATATCATACTTAATAATCTTCTTCGTGACCTGGGAAAAAGAAACATATGAAAGGGTGATCTCAAATGCTCAGTAAGGGTAGAAAATTGAAATATCAATCATATCATAAACATAAGATATAAGAACATAACATTTAAAAATATTATCCTGTATATGAAAGATCGTCAAATCATGCCATGAGATAAATCATAATAGTTTGTTAGAATCAATAAACATAAACCCAAAAGTAATAAAATAATACATGAAGTTTTTTGACCAACACATAAGCATATAAAATCATTTCATATTAGTCAAGGCTTATTTCCAAGACCGTCATAGCAGACAAAGTCCATTACTGAACCAAGTTCACTCCTCGTTCAAGCCCTGTATTATTGAACCAATGTCATTTCCCATTCCATACATGTATATCTCAAGAGATATAAATATTTACCCAATGCATTGGAGGGAGATATAGGTCCCACCGATCACATAATTAAATCATTCTTCCAGGTCCTATAAAAATATAAATCATTCATCATAGAAAAACCCCAGGAAAAAATGGATTTCTTAAAAATAATTTCATCATAATCCAAATGAAATAAATGGATTTTATAAATAGAATTCCATAATAAACTCAGTAAACCCATATTAATAATACAAATATAAAATTCACTCTATTAAATAATGACATCGTAAATTGAAAATAATCTTGATAAAACACTTGATATTAACTCTTGAGGAAGATATTATTTCTTATTTAGAAAAATTTGTATTTTCTCAAAATTTAATGTAATTTAAAAAAAATTGAAAATATACTTTAAATATTACATGGAAAGCTTCACACAAATAAGGAATTATTAAGATGTAAAAATTTGTTCATGTCGTATAAGTTAAAAAAATATTTTCCTCATACTTTTAGCAGAAAAGTCAAAAAGTCCATCGTATCAAATAACAAAAAAATATTCCTTTCATAATATTTAATAAATATTAACCAATGGAAAAAATTGACTTTAAAATTTTTTAGAATAATAGAAATAGTATTACATATTTATTTAATATTGATTTGGATGATATAAATACCCCAATAAATACTTACGAATAAAAAATCTTGGATAATAATGAGATTGCAAACTTTTCCCCTATCATAGGTCTAATATCATTCATATGTGTCCAAACCTCTAGTATAATGATTTAAATAATTTAATTGACTTATTAAAAGTCATAGTCATTTTATGATATCATATATGATCATATTATTATCCGTTTTTAATAGAATTTCATTATTACTCATTATTTGTATATTAACTGCATTATGTTCTTATGCATGTTTCATCGAATTGGTTCTGGTTATCCTTCTTATGTAATAGTTATATCATTAAAAATTTATATTAACATAATATATACCATATTTATTCATTCATTACATTTATATAATCATGCTTTAATGAAGATCATGTAGAATAAATCGCATCGCATCGTGGAGATGGTAGGTCGTACATACGTAGGAGGGATGGTATCATTCCCACATTTGTTGAATGATATTTAATTGTATGGTGAAAAACATTTAAGAATTAATATAATGTTATAATAATCATATATAGTTATTATTTCCATCATTATAAAAATCCAAGTATGGTGGTGGTGAAAACATATTACACCACAACATGGAGACGATAAGTTGTACGTACACATGCTTGGTGATTTCGTTTTTCATATGATGGATAGAATGTGGAATAATAATATTTCATAATTATAATAACATATAAGTACATAAGTGATGCTATATTTTTTAATTTATAACTAAACAACTCATTAAGAGTAAATATAAGAAGAAATAATTTTGAAAGAATCAGTAGAAGAGATTACCTCTTCTTTGATTGCTATCTAAAAATCTCATGTTAGAGCACTAGAGTTGGTTTTTGAAGAAGACAAGAACCTCTAGAATGTAACTAGGGAAGTTGAGAAGAAAAAATCGTAGGCTATGGATGACATTTAAGGATCAAATTTAAGTGAAGAGGTGATGGAGGTGGTTCCCTTTTATAATTGGCGTGAGGGGCACTTTTGGGATCTCCAAAAATATTAATTTATAATAAAATAAAACCCTACTAGAAAACCTCCAAAATGTCCCAATTTTAAAAATTAGATGATATAGGTTTGTATTATCCTCAAGAAATAAATTGTAGATATGTTTTTATGTCAATTTAGGCATTATCATTTTAATTAACACTTAGTTATTGTATTTAATTTTAATTAAGATAACAAATATTTAAATATTAAAAGGGTGAAATATTTACTTATTTGATGTAAATTAGACTATAAATAACTAAATTATAAAATTTTAGAACATATAAAAATTATTCAATATTTTTTAAAAAAATTATGATTTTTAAATAAATTAATAAAACATTATTTTGACAAAAAATCAATAGTGTTAGTTTTGACATTATTCAATTCATTGATTTTTACAAATATTAATATTACAAGGTAACTTTGAACCAACTATTTTATTATATTCATATGAGGTCAAGGTAATATATAAAATTCATTATAAATATTAATTAAAAAATTTGTATTTATTTTAATATTTTTAATAACATTTTTGTTGATGTCTTCATTAATAAAATAATTACTACATCACTTTTGTGTAATTATTTATTATGCTTATTTGTTGAATAAAAATTAAAAATAAAATACTATGATGAAGAAAATTCTACTAGATTTTATAATAATATAATAAGTAGAATTTATCTTTTATAAAATCCAACATTTAAAATGTTATATTTATAAATTATACATAACTTTAAATAATATATGGTTCACAATCTCTTTTATAACACTTAAAATGGTCACTAACTCGACCCTTGTATAGTTACGGTCAAGATATACTCAACCAATATGATTTTTTCAATTTTTTGGGTCCATTTATTGTTATTAATATTTTAATAAAATAAATTTTATTCATTTCTCATCATTAAATTTATTTTTACATAATCAAAGTATAATAATTTAAGGAAATTATTTATTTTCTAAAAATTACAAATAAATTACCATGATAAATAAATATATTTTAGCTTTAAAATGTGTATTTATAAATGATTTTATCTTTTGTATATCCTTATATAAAAATTATTTAGTCCTTAAAAACAAACTCCTCTAATGATATTAATACAAGTGTTAGGTTAATTTTATAATAGTATTCTTACCCTTAATTACTCATTTTTCCCTTTTACCATATTAAAAAATTTACCAAAGTCACTATTCATAATTCCCAAAAATAAAACAAAACTATTTATATAATTTGGACTACTGATTGTAAATATGGAATCAATTTTTCAAAAATTAAAACACATGAGTTTTAGTAAATAATTTAAAATTAATCCCATTGTCAGAAAGAGAGAACATGTTTTAAAAGTTAAAACATTGCTAATGATTGAAATATTTTTACATCTGAATTCAATATAAATTTAATTCTAATGACATAAATTATATTGAAATATAAAAGTGTATTATAATTATACTTTAAAACCATTAAATATTAAAAAAAATCTATATAAATTATTTCGATGAAAAAAGTTATTTTCAATTAAAATTTAGTGTATTTTTTCTATTTATGAAAATTTTAAAGTTAATAGAAAAATATTAAAATTTAATCCAAAGTAAATTTTTATATCCCACCTCCAAATTACATGTTTATTTTTCCATATAAAAATTATTAAAGTGTTCAAATGTTAATTTAAAATGGGTTCTCCATTAAAAAGGGAAAGATTACCCTTTTGAAAATGTATTTTCATACATAAAATAGGGATTATTGATACCATATGAAAAAAAATATCTATTGGATGAAAATAAAAATTAATTTATTATGTATATAAGATATATATTTCTTTTATTTCATTTAATAATATTAATTCTCCGAATTTTTTAATACAAAAAATAAAAATAAAAAATTGATTTATAAGTTTTTTTCATAAATAATTGGTAGTGAATGAATTCACCATACAATATAATAAGTTAGTTATATTTATTCCCACTAACCTAATGGATATGTAAAAATGGTCATTTTATACTAAGGGAATATCATGATTTATTTAAACTCATGATTGCATGCAATACAAGCTAAAATTATTTAGAAAAAATATTTCATAAAAATAGCTAGATGTTACATTCTGCACCCCTCAAAGGGAATTTCTCCCTAGAAAATAATCAATTGGATACAAACAGATTAGGATATCTCTCCTTCATTATACCCTCATGTTCCCACATATCTTCCTCAAATTGGTGGTTCCGTGAAAAAACTTAACCAATAAAGTGGTCTTGTTTCGTAGAACTTCTTCACTATGATCTAGAATATTTATTAGTTGTTCTTCATAAGGAATATATTTCTCTAGAGGTATGACTTCTTAGTTTAGTACATGTGAGGAATCAGGTATGTACTTTCTCAGAAGAGATACATGGAACAGATCATGAACTTTAGAGAGATTCAGTGGAAGCGCCAATCAGTAAGTTACCTTCCCTACATGATCTATAGTTTCAAAAGGACCAATATACCTAGTGATCTGCTTTACCTTCTTTCCAAATATCATTACTCCCATATGGGGAGATATTCATAGAAACACCTTGTCACCTACTTCAGTCTCTGGTTCTTTTCTTTGGTTTTTAGCATAACCATTTTTACAACTCTGAGCTTCTCTTATGTGTTGTTGAATAGATCTGACCTTTTCTACCACTTCATCGAGAAGATCATGTCCTAATATATTTTTTCCCCAACTTCATCCCATCAAGTTTGAGTTCTGAACTTATTTTCATAGATGGCTTCATAAGGAGTCATCTGATTACTAGGGTGAAAGATATGGTTTTAAGAAAATTCAACCAATGGTAGGTGTTGATCCCAACCACCTTTGAAATTCAAAGACAAATATCTCAACATGTATTCTAGAGTTTTAATTGTTCTATTAGACAAACTGTCTATCTGAGGATGATAAGAAGTGTTGAAACCTAACTCAATATCCAGAGCTTGCTGATGACTTCTCCAAAACATTAAGGTAAACCTCATATCCTGATCAGGTATAATGGAAAGTGGTACTCCATTCAATCTTACCACTTCCTTTACAAATATCTTAGAAATATGATCAAGAGATAAATCCCATATAATATAAATGAAGTGTGTTGACTTATTACGGTGATCAACTATAACCCATATGGTATTATGGCCTTTATATGGTCTGGTAAGTTTAACGACAAAGTCCATAGTGATGTTTTCCAATTTCCATTATAATATGGGTAATTGTTGTAACATACCGATAGACTTATGTCTCTCATCCTTAACATACTGACAAAGAAAGAATCGAGATACATATTAAAAAATATCTCTTTTCATTCTATCCCACTAGAAATACTCTTTCAGGTCCTTATACATCTTTTTTGCTTCTAGGGTGAATAGAGAATGAAGAGTTATTAGCCTCATCTAATAGTTCCTTCTTTAATTCTGGTATGGGAGGAATACAAAACAGATTTCTAAACCTTATTATTCAATCACAGTCAAGTTTTAATTTTGTAACATTTCTCAACTTCTTTTATATCTCTACATCTTCCTTATGTGCCTCCTTAATCTTCACTTGTATATATGGTTGAAAAATCATTTTAGAATGATAAGATTTCTCCCCTTCCCTTAAAAGTTCATGATACATCCTTTTAAAATCCATAAATATTGGATCTTTTGTGCTCCTCATCATGGATAGGATAGCATGGTCCTTTCAACTCAAGTAATCTACCACCTCGTTCACTTTCCTAGTTTGGTAATGTATTGAGCACTCATAATCCTCAATCAAATCAAACCATATTATTTGACGCATATTCATATTCTTTTGGGTGAAAATATACCTTAATATTTTACGATTACTATATATATCACACCTTTATCCATAAAGATAATTCCTCTATATATTTAGTTCAAATATTAACGTAGCTAACTCCAAATCATGAGTTTGGTAATTTTGATAAAGGATTTTCAATTGTCGTGAGGTATAAGCTATCAACATATCATTGTGCATGAGGACAAAACCCAACCCATTTTTGGATGAATCACTATAGGTTACAAACATTTATCCACTACAAGGTAGTGTGATCACATGTACACTGGATAAAATTATTTTGAGCTCTTTGAAATTTTATTCACATTCCTCTGTCCACACAAACATAGCTCCTTTCCAAGTCAACTTGGTGTGTAAATTAGATAACCTTGAAAAATATTTCAAAATTTTTTGATGATATCCAACCAAACCAATAAAACATTAGATCTCACTTACTGTTTTTGGTATCATCCAACTTTTAATAATTTCCATTTCTGTTGGATCCACAAGTATCCCCTCTTTTCATATTATTTGATCCAAAAATGAAACTTTCTAAATCCAAAATTCACACTTGTTAAATTTTTCATAAATATTATCCTTCAGAATCTTTAGTACAATTCTCAATTGATCTTAATTCTCTTCCTTTATCATTGATAGGACAAGAATATATTCTATAAATACTACCACAAACTGATCAATATATTATCTAAATACTCTATTCATTAGATCCATGACGATAGGTGGTGCATTAGTAAGACCAAAAGGCATCAATATAAATTCATAGTTTCCATACCTTGTATGGAATTACATATTTGGTATATCCTCATTCTAGACCACTAATTGATGATATCCTGAACAGAGATCAATCTTGCAAAATTATTAAGCTCTGAATTGTTGGTCTAATAAGTCATTAATGCGGGGAAGAGGATATTTTTTCTTGATAGTGATATTGTTAAGTTATCAATTATCAATACAGAGCCTCATTGATCCATCTTTCTTCTTAATAAACAGAATAAAAACTCCCCAAGGTGACACAATAGGGAATATAAATCCTTTATAAATATTCTCTTTGAGTTTCTTCTTCAATTCCTATAACTAAATTGGTTCCATTCTATAAGGTGTTTTTAAAATAGGCATAGCACTCAATATGAGTTCTATTAAAAACTCAACCTCACATTTCAGTGGAATACATGAAAATTATTCCATAAATACATCATCATACTCATCTAAAATGGGTGTATTCTTAATTGTGAGTTTCTACCCAATAATTAGAGATAAATAACCTTAATTTATTATAATCAAGAATCATATGATAGAAGAAATTTATACTAGAACGTTATATTAATCCTTGCACTAATAGATGATCATAGATTGATCCAGAATATTAAATGTGACATCCCTTCCTTGGAAATTGATATGAGATCCATATAGAAAAATCCAATCCTTGCCAAGAATCACTTCAAATTCCACTGTAGAAATTATCACAAGATTTTCATGAAGTATTTTCCCACAAACTTCAATTGGAAAATAATTATAAACTTTTGATGTGATTGTTGTACCATTAGGAGTTGTCACAACTTACTAAACATCTAATTATTTAGGTAATACGATGATACCATTAAAAAATTTAAGAAATAAAAGTGTGGTTGGATCTAGAATAAATTAAAACATTATCTACTTTATAGTGAATGGTAGGTGTACCTTTCACCACTTCATTATCATACAACACATCATCAATAGTGATCACATGTGACTTGACTCTATCTTTGGAATTAAGAGTTTGCTGACATTGATCATCATCAATAACCCTTGGATTCGGAAATTTATTTTCATTATTCACCATTTCCTTGAACTTTTAACATTGAAGTGTAGGAGGTGTATTCTATGTATCCTTTTCTTTATTTTCATCATTAGACCTAATTTTCCCATCACTTTGGCATTCAACTACCCGATGACCTTCTTTACCAAATTTAAAACATTTACCTGTCCCTTTAAAAAAATTCCCTCCATTTTTATTTCCATAGTTTAAACATAAGGGAAAAATCATCATCTTTTTAGTGTGGTCTTTTGATTTCCCATTGAATTCCATTTTATCTTCTTATCAAACCCATAGGAATGATAGGTTACTCCAATATCCATATCAACCTAGAGAGAACATAAAATGATTTCTTTATATATATTGAAGTCCTTTATGGATAATTTCCTTCAGAGACTTGATTTTAAGCCCCAAAAGAATCCATCCATTTTACTCACAATTTGGATAATAATTCCAAAAGCATACCTTTCAAGTCTCGTCAAATTTTCTCTTTAGGTACCAACATATTCATCATCCTCTTTATTAAGTAAAAGGAACTCCTTCATATTTTTTTGAAGAATATAAGGAAATTACATATTGAAAAATAAGTTCTTGAACTTGTCTCATTTCATTAATTCAATTTCATCTATTTGACACGTATTCTTGATAATATTCATAAATTGATCATCTTCACCTTCTAAATGACAGACTTCTAATAAAAATTTATTATGGTATAAACATTGGAGAACTGAAAATATATTTTCAGTGGTACTGATCCACTGTTTGTCCACTAATGGATCAGAAAACCCACTAAAAGAAAGTGGATGTTTCCTCATGAAGGACTCAACAGAATGTTGTTCCCTCCTTTTCTAATTTGGCAGTCTTGCATGATTCATAGATTGAGAAATTTATGTGTTCATAGCTACAATATTTTTCATTCCTACTCCCATAAAATTTGGTTGCTCAAGAGGATAATCATTTCATTGTCCATCATATTTAGAATTAATGTGGTTCCTTCAGGTTCCATCCCTTGAATAAAACCAAGATGATTAGTGTGAGAAACAATAATCATAATGTGAAAACCACATAATCATGAATAAAAGTTCAATTTTGGTGACTTTAGGTTTTATACTTTGTTATTCATGATCATTTATAAAACACCAGTATTTCATCATATACTTTAACATATCCTTAGTGTTCTTACTAAGGTTTTTTATCATAGTTTTAAATGGTTAATTATACCTTTCCTCTGATACCCACTATAACAACCCATACTTTACATAAATTTATATTATTTCAAAGATGAAAAATATTCATTAAAGAATATAAAAAAGCCACAAAAGTACAATATAGTTATAGTGTTTTTAGAAACTACTAAACATAAACAACTGGTTCATAAGACCTCCTTATTGTCTCCCACTCATTTCATCATAACTAGAGCCATTTTTTACTTATCTTACTGAATACCCTTCTTTATGACCATGGGAAAATAAAAATATAAAAGAGTGAGATCATATGATCAGTAAGGGAAAACAAGCTAATTATAAATCATGTCATAAAAATAAGACATAAGAATATAAAATTTAGAAATCTTATCCTATATATGAAAGATCAGGATATCATTACAAGGGATTGATCATAAATATTCATAAGAATCAACGAACATAATCCAAAAAATAATAACATAAGACATGATGTTTTGTGAACTACACATAAGTATGGAAAATCATTTCATATTAGTCAAGGTTCATTTCCAAGACCATTATAAAGGACAAATTCCATTTCTGAATTGACTTCACTCCTCATTTCGGCCATGTATTCCTAAACATATATCATTTCCCATTACATAAATGTATATCTCGTGAGATTTAAATATTTACCCAATGAATTAGAGTGATATATAGGTCCCACACATTAAATAATTAAATCATTCTTACATGTTCCACAAAAACATAAATCATTCATCACAGTATAACCTAATGAATAAAATGGGTTTCTTAAACATCATTCAACCAAAATCCATATAAAAAATGGATTTCATAAATATCATTCAATTATATAAATTATAATACCATAGTAATAATAGGCATATAAACATAAACCCATTAAATAATTTCATCTTAGATGGAAAATAATTTTGATCAAACCCTTGATATTAATTCTAGAGGAAAGTATCCTTTCTCCTTTAAAAACATTTTCTTTTCTCAAAATGCCACACAATTTTAAAAGAAAATAATTTATTTGAAAATAAACTTGTAATAGTTTAGAGAAATATTCATACAAATAAGACATTATTAATATTTAAAAATATGTCCATGCCGTATAAGTTAAAAAAACATTATCCTCAAACTTTTATCAGAAAAGTCAAAAATTACCTCGTATCGAATAATGAAAAAAGATTCCTTTTATATTGTTCAATAAAAATTCACAAATGGGTAATATTAAATGTAAAAAATTGTAGAATAATATAAATAGTATTAAATATTTATGTAATATATATGTGTAAGATAGATATACCATATTAAATACTTACGAATAAATAATCATAGATAATAATGAGATTGGAAAAGTATCCCTTACTATAGGTCTGATATCCTTCGTATGTATCCGAAACTCCTTTATAATTATTTAAATAATGTCATTGACTTATTTAATAATAATAGTCATTTTTATGATTTAATATATGATCATATTATCATAGGTTTTTTAATAGAATTTCGTTGTTACTCGTTATTCGGATATTATCTACTTTATGCTCTTATGCATGTTTCATCAAAAAAAGTTTTGGTTCTCCTTATTAGGTCATAGTAATATCATTAAAAATGATATTAACATAATATATACCATATTTATTCATTATTTACATTTATATGATAATTATTTAATTAATATCATGTAGAATGAATCACATCGCATCGTGGAGACGGAAGGTCGTATGTACGCACGAGCGATGATATCATTCCAATATTTTTTTTCATGACATTGAATTAGATGGTGTATAATATTTTAGAATTAATATAATGTTATAATAATCTTATATATTTATTATTTACATAATTATACCCATCCAAGTATGGTGGTGGTGAGAAACAGATGACACCATGTTGTGGATACGGTAAGCCATACACACACACATGTGGTGATTTGGTTTTTTGCAAGATGGATAGAATATGGAATATGGATGTTTAATAATTATAATAAAATATTAGTATATAATTTATACTAGAGTTATTACTTTATAATTAAATAACTCATGATGATTAATTAGAATAAGAAATAAGTTTGGAAGAATCGGTAGATGAGATTACCTCATCTTCGATGTGCTTCCTCTAAATATCCTCTTAGAGCACCAGAGTAGGTTTTTAAGAATACCAAAGCCTCTACAATCTAACTAGGGATGTTTATAAGGAAACGATGTAGGGTATGTATTAGATTTAAGGCTCAAATTGAAGTTAATAGGTGAGGGAGGAGGCTCCCTTTTATAATTGAGATGAGGGCACGTTTTGGGATCTCCAAAAATATTAATTTATAATAAAATCAAACTTTACCCCAAAACCTCCAAAATATCCCAATTTTGAAGCTGATATGAGATATTGTTGTAATACCCTAAAATGATAAAATTTATATATGTTTTTATGTCAATTTAAACATTATCATTTTAATTAAAACCTAGTTATTCTATTTAATTATAATCAGGATAACAAAAAATTAAATATTAAAACGGTAAAATATTTACTTATTTGATGTCAATTATACCATAAATAGGTAATGTAAAACATTTTAGAAAATATCATAATTATTATATATTTTTTAAAAATGTTTCATTATTTTTAAGTAATTTAATAAAACATTATTTTGATAAATAATCAGTAGTGTCAATTGTGACACTATTCAATTCATGGATTTTTAAAAATATTAAGATAACAAGTAAACATTGAAAAAACCATTTTATTATATTCATAAAAGTTAAAGGTAATATATGAATTTTTTTGTACATATTAATTAATGCAAATTATATTATTTTAATATTTTTAATAACATTTACTTGATATCTCCATTAAAAAAAATAATTACTACATTAATTTTGTGTAATTATTTAGTATACATATTTGTTAAATAAAAATTTAAACTATAATATTATGATGAAGATAAATATTATATATTTTATAATAATTCAATTAGTCTAATTTATCCTCTGTAAAATCCAAAATTTAAAATTTTATACTTAGTAAATTATGAATATGACAACTTTAACATCACTTTAAATAATATAATTGTCACAATCTCTTCTATAAGGGTCTAAATGGTTACTAATTCGACCATTGGATGGTTATGGTCGAGATATAATCTAAAAATAAGATTTGGTCAAGTTTATTTGTCATTTAATGGTTATTAATAATTTAATAAAAATTGATTTATTGATTTCTCATCAATTAATTAATTGGTACATCATCAAAGTATAAGTCTTTAAGGTAATTATTTAATTTATAAAAATTAAAATTAAATTACCATGATAAATAAAAACATTTTACATTTATAAATAGTATTTAAAATGGAATTTATCTTCTTCATAACCATATATAAATAATTATTTAGTTATAAAAATTTGAGTGAGACATATATAACATTTATTTAAATAAAATAAATTAAATGTTCTAATATTATCCAAGTGGCTTACAGAGGAAAAAATTTAGACCCAATGATGATTTAGGTCGAAACACAATCATCTAATGATATTAATACAAGTGTTAGGGTAATTTTATGATTGTACTGTTACCCATAATTACCTGTTCTACCCTTGTACCATATTAAAAAAAATTACTGAAGTTACTATTCATAATGCAAAATCAACAAATTTATTTACATAATTTGGGCCTAATGATTAAAAATATGGAATTCATTTTTCAAAATTATAAAAAGACATGTTGTATAATTAATTTAAAATTAATCTCATTTTCAGAAAGAGAGAACAGATTTTAAAAGTTAAAACATTGGAAAAGATTGAAATGTATTTAAATCTGAATTCAATGAAAACTTAATGCTAATGAAATAAATTAAATTTAATTATAATAATTTATTATATTTATACATTAATAACATTCAATATTATAATTTAATCATAAAAATTATTTCGATGAAAAAAGTTTTTTCAATTAAAATTTTGTGTATTTTTACTATTCATAAAAATTTAAAAGTTATCAAAAAAATATTAAAAGTTCATCCAAAGTGAATTTTTATGTCCCACTCCAAAATAACATGTTTATGTTGTAAAATAAAAATTAATAATTTGTAAAAAACTTAATTTTAAAGGTGTTTTGCACTAAAAGGCATAAAATTACCCTTTTGAAAATATAGGTTTTTATACATCAAATAGGGTTTATTCATACCCTATGAAAAAAATATATTGGATGAATATCAAAAATATTTTATTAATTATATAAAATATATATTTAATTAATTAAAATTAATAATAGTAAGTCACTCAATTTATTAATACAAAAAACACAAATATATAACTGATTTTTATTTTTTTCATAAATATTTGGTAGCTAATGACTTCTCCATACATTTTCATATGTTATTTTCATTTATTCTTACTAACCTAAAGGCTATGTTAAAATGGTCATTTTATATTAAGGTCATCTCATGGTTCATTTAAACTCACAATTGCGTGTAATTTAGTGTAAAATTATTTAGAGAAAATATTTCATAAAAATAACAAGGTGTTATAATTTATCAATGGCGGATTCTAGTAAGAGCTTGTAAATCTTATTTCCTTTTAATTATATCTTCAGGATATTGTACATGTTTTGATTGATGTTAATTATTTTGGATGGGAAAACTTTTGGATCAAATGTATTTTGACACCAATGGTGAACCTACCCAGGACCCGATCATACGTGGTTCCCTAATAGCTCTTCATGGATTGGATCAAATGTCTAGCCTATCTGGAAACTATTAATTTTTAAGACACTTATATTTATGTGGAGGTTAATATGGTAGAAAATTATTTATCTGTGTGGTCTTTATAGGATGGGAATTACTTCTGGTCTTTTTCTTTAGATTATTCCTTTCTTACCCTGTATTTTTCTAATGTTAGGAGTGATTTTTATATTCATTTTTTAATTCTTAATTATTTTAACACGTTATTTTATTTGATATATTTTTATGGAAATGGTTCATTTACTCAATTATCAAACCTTCTTGGATTATTATTCTTTCAATTAGTCTAGTTCTTGAGTCGTAAACACCTTGTAATCATGCATCAAAATCCAGGTTCAAATATGGGTCAAAAATATTTTCTATAGGTTTTGTATAAGGTAATTTAGAATTAAAATAATATTATTGTAGTTTAGTTACCATAGAATCTACTATAGCAGGGTACAATAACAACAATACAACTTTTATAAATGTGATTTTGGGGAAAAACTAGTCCTTCAAGGTATGGTATTTAGGGTCATCCATCAATAAAAAAGGCTATCAGGGAACAAGGAATTTGTTCTATCATTAGTGGGAAGCCAATGATTTGGTGGGAGTAAAAAAATGACTCAATGTAATAGATAGGCTGTGCAGCATAAGGACATGTAAACATCATTGGGTGGATGGCCTCAAAAGAGGGAAGGTAACAATGGATACTATCAACAATTCATCTATACTCATGTATTTCTAATATAGGATAGATTTTATCCTTTACATGTGACTATAAACAAAGCAAGACCATTCATATAGTTTAATGAAATAAAAAAGAGATGAAGTGGATTTCCATGTAGGTATCTCCAGGTGGTCAGTTCAAAATAGATATTAGTGTATCATCACCTATCATATGACCCTCTTCCCACATGGATATTTGATGTGGGATTGATGGGTACCCTATCATGGTGTGTCTAAGACCAACAGGATGAAAGAATACATAGTATGGTGGGGGCCAACATTCAGGTTAATAACATAGTGTGATAACTATTAATATTGGGTGGGGTGAGGTGTTATATTTGTTACATATCATTATGTAATTTTTTCATTGAGGGGAAAACCAAGAATTATTCCTTTGGGGAATTGGGCCTTCCGGTCACACGTTTTCTAAGGCCTCTATGTCTATAGACCTTTAGAAAATGTATTTTAATGAAATAAATCAAATGTTTGGTTGTCATTTCTTTTGGGTTAGGTATGAGGCTTAACTCACTGAGGTGTTTTGGTGTGTGTGTGTGTGTTTTTTGGTTGATTTCAATCCCCTATAATATAAATTAGATATGTGTAAATGATGATTTTAATGTGAAAAAATTCATAGATTAGTGTTAAAAATAGTTGATTCTTGGATTGAATAATGAATATGGGAATAGATATTCTAGGGAATGGAAAATGGTGGTGTTAAAACTACAAATTATTTGGGTGGTTGGTCTTATAGACTTAATGATATAGACATGATTAATCACTATAATGATTTTGGGTTGTTGGTCACATTAATGTAGGTATTCTAGTGTGATTAATAACTATTATTATCTGGGGGTGAATTCCAATTAAAAATATATAATCAGGATAACCTATCCATGTGTGGATATTTAATTACTTTGATAATAAATCATGTTTTTGTGTGTTACTTGTTTTGTTATATTGTACCCCCAATAAAATTATTAAGTTATTATTATTATTATTACTAATACTATTATTATTATTATTCATATTATTATATTTGGGGTGGATCTTGAGTGGTAAACACCCTATAATTTTACATAAAAAATCTATAATTAAATCTGGGTGGGAGTGAATTTCTATAGGTACTATAGAAGTAAAGTTTCACTGTATTACATTAGGTACTATAGTAGGGTACTTTATTAGTAATACTATTAAACCTAAATAGTATTTTAAGATAAAAAATGGCCCCAAGGACTATCCAATCATCAAAAATTACTTTAGGAAATATGGACTTTGGACCATCATCTGTGGGTAGCACATGATATGGTGGGACCTTCCAAATGGATCAACACACCAAGAAATCAATGCAACATGATGAAAAATAGGTGTTATCTAGTGGGTGTCCTTGAAATTGGTATGGGTGTACTGGATCCTATCATTATTTCATTCATCCCCATATATGTTTTATTTGGAAAATATGGGTTCCCTTACCCATGACTGTAAATGTAGTGGGGCCACCCAAATGGTGTGGTGAAACATGAAAGTTATGTAGTGGGGTTCTACACATGCATCTCTATGTAGGATGTTCCAAAGAGAGATGGGTGTTTTTGAATGAATCATATGGAACTCTTCCTACATAGATCTCAATTGTGGTATTGGGGGGTTCTCTAACATGGTTCATTGGATGGTAGCATGATGTAATGATTATTAGTTTGTGTGGGGGGGGGATGTAACATTCAAATTGGTAACATGGTGTGATGCCTACAGACATGGGGGTGATGAGGCATAATAATAGTAAAACATCATGACATAGGATACTCATTTGAGGAGAAAAAATTAATATTTTCCTCAAGTTGTTGTCCATTTTATCCACACTTATTCAATGGTCTTTGTGCCTCTAGCCTTTTATCACATATATTGTAATAAAATAGGTCATGTGGGTACTTGTCATCCCTTATAGGGGTGAGGATTGACCTACTAGGGTGCCTGATAATGTGTGTATTTTTTTTGTTTCTTATAATTCCCTCTATCTATAATAATGGTGATAAAAAGTAGTAATAAAAATTATTATTATTAATACTATTACTATTAGTATTATCCTATAAGGCATGTGTGCTTCTAGACCATTAGGCTATATAAGCATTCCATTTCATTCTAGTCAAAAAAAATATGGCTTATGATAAATAAAAATTCAAGTCCTTTGGTCTATGTAATGAATTCAAGACATAGGCCATTGATCTATAAAATCATAACATGTTAGCTATGGAGTGGGTTAAACCTTGGAGGGGGGTATGGCCTATCCTTATAAGGACATTTTTTCCACTACCACATGCGATATCATAAAAAGGGGGAAGACCATGGTATATGCTGACACAATTTATGATGTTGGTCGGGGACATTAAGAGATGATGAAGGGGATTTCAGGACATCAAATGGTGGGACCTTTGGGAAATCAAATTTCAATGGGCTATCTATGGAGTAGTTTAACACTTATAAGTGGTTTGATCTATCCTCTTGGGCCTAGGGGTGTGTGGGTTTTTTTGGTTTCATGTATTTTCCAAGACTGTAAATAAATATTAATACTATTTATACCACTATTAATGTTTTAAAAAATGTGGTTTATTTATATTAAAAAGGTTTTTTAACACTTATTGTTTTGATTGTTACTATTACTATTACAATTGTTGTTATTGTTGTTTTTTTGTTTTTAATTTTATTATTTATAGTAGTATTATTACTTCTACTGCTGATTATTATTATATTATTATTATTAATATTATAATGTTGGTGGGACTAGATATGTCTATTCTAAGGAAATTGGATGGATATTTTTTAAATTCAATGGATTGTCCAAGATAGGTTGATTCAAACTTTGAACTATTTCTTTCTAGGTCAGACAAAGAGTATCCTAATGTTGATTCTTGTTCGAATCTAGCTCAGAATCGATGTTCTTGAGTCCGCAAAAGTTTCTTGATATACAACTGTATTTTGGTTGGCTCATTTACCTCATTCAAATATACATCTTTACAACAGATTGGGATGAAGGGAAACACTTCTTATCTTTTGTCCTCCTTTTGTGCTATATTAGAGAGGCTCGATATTTGTAATAATTTTTTTGTTAATTGAACTTATTTAGAGAAATGTATGAAACCCTGTGTGGTTAATGATTTTGTTATGAATTTAGTTTCTATTTAGGGTATCACTGAATGGAAATGTATCTCCTTGTCTATGGTTTTTTCCAACTCCTTTCTACTTCTAAATAAATGAAAGAGAAATCATACAGCATTGGTTCAATCAATTTATAATATGGAATCCTTAAAATTTTGAAATATACTTTAAACATTAATATACATTACTATAAAGAATCATGTCTAAAATTTTGGGTCAAAATAAATGGCCCCAATTGG
This sequence comes from Viscum album, assembly GCA_963277665.1. Classification (NCBI taxonomy): domain Eukaryota; kingdom Viridiplantae; phylum Streptophyta; class Magnoliopsida; order Santalales; family Viscaceae; genus Viscum; species Viscum album. Next base: position 408,296,135 of record OY728125.1, on the reverse strand, counting down.
ATTTTATGTAATTATAAAATATCATATTGCATTCCCCCTTCTATTATAAATACGACTATAATGAAAAATACAGTTTAATTTTCCAATTTTCGTCACATTGAGAGGATTATTATTGAATTTGATCTTACATCTACTAAAATTTATAGATTCAATCCTTTTACTCCTTGAGTTGATTTTATTATAAGTATAAAGTATAATATATTACCTCCTTTGTGTTGTTATGTGGAATTATTGGTCACTTGAAGGATAACTATCATAATGGCATTAATAGTTAAAATTTCCTTTGATAGGGACATGATCTAAACTAGTGTAAAAAATGGTATGATATATATTAGTCGGATGAGAATTCTAATCCTTGGGATTTTCAAGCCAGTGATTATATCACCTTGGATCCAAATTACAGGGATTCCACAACAAGTTAATTGGTGCAGGATCTAATTTCTCTAGGTGTCCTGCTATTAATAAAATAGGAAGTGCTCCAAACATCTATGGGGAATAGAATTCTCTACTAGTGGGTAAATTGATTTCTATAAAAGATCAGATTTAAGGTGGGAGTGAGGTTCAAAAATATGCTCCCAATTTTTCTAAAAAGTTATATATGATGATCCATGGGGATTATACCTGTGGGCCCTTAGTGTGGGTATGATCAATTTCATAACCAATGGAGAAATATCCTATGGTTCTAGATTCCCATAAACAGTGGATATCTAAAGATCCATAGGGGAAAAGGATTTAAATAAGGTAAGCCTTTAGGGAAGATGTTACAAAGTATTTATAGGGGATCAAAATGATTATGATCTTGCTGAAATAAAAACAGAAAATGAATCATTTCTACAAGATGAGGTGAACCCTGAGATTTCTATGAAGCATAAGTTGGTTTCTTCTAAAGAAAGTAAATGAAAAAATTAAAATGGTTGATGTATATTTAAAGAATATATCCTATTGTATTTTTTTTGGGTTTAAATGGTTTCTATTATTATAGAAATGGGTGTATAGGATAATATTATTTTTCTCCACTATCTTCTACTTTATACAGTTCTTATGGCTTGTAGCACTGATCAGGCCTGGGCTGTGAAATAGTGTACCATCCTATCTTTATAATTTCAGATGTCTTATAGGTTTTTTACATGAAAAAGGATATGAAACTTACTGTTTCAAATACATCTAATTATATAAGAGTAAAAAAAATATAACATTAATATTTTAAATTGATATACAACTAGGGGTGCTGATCTAGACACTCAAAAAGACATCATAAATATTTGGATTGTCCAGCTGGAAAAAAATCAGTAGGAAGTGAATTCCAAACGTACTAATTAAAAGGAATTGGACCCCAATGGTGATGATAAATGGAATTACTCTAGTACTCAAGATACACTTATTTTGAATTATACTTACATAGTTTAAAATCCTACAATTACGAAAATAGGTTTCTTATAGAACCATTCAGCTTGGATAGTAAAATTTTATGACAAAACGACTAAAAATGAGAATCAATGGGATTTATTATAGCTACATCCAACTCCTTTCTCCTACTTGACTCAACTTCAAGATATGCGAGGGATAAAAAAGAATAATATCTTTGTAAAATAGTAAATAATCACAACAATAATTCAAGGTTTTTCTTGAAGTAGGTGTATTTAGGGAGGAGGACCCCCTTTCAGTTCTGGATGCTACCTATTTGAAAAGAGAACATATGAAACAATGGAGATGAGGGTTTCATCCATGAGGTTGGAAAGGTCAAGGTGTAATTTTTTTCTTAACACAAAATAATTTTTTGATCCTATGATCATTTTCTTGAAAATTTTTATCTTGATTGAAGTGATAAAGCTATGTTTTGTGTTTTTTGGTTGTGACTTTTTCTGTTTTTGAATGAGGGAATTAATTATTTGTTTTACCTCATCATCTCATGTTTTTACTTTTTCATTACTTAATAAAGGATGATGAACTCTAACTTGTTTCTATTATTATTAATATGAGTATTATTTAAGATATAAGGTGTGGTAGGAAACCAAAAAACACACACACCCAATCACCCCAATGGTTCATGCCGTATCTCTCCCCAAAATGAAATTTAAGAAGCCACTAGACCTATTCTCTAATAAGACATGACTTGAAAGATCAATGTAACGGAGGACCTAGAACATGGGTGGATCAAATGTGAAATACATAGTTTCCCCTAATTGAGCTCCTATATCATGTTGTGTCACTAGTCTTATATCTCTCCCTATCTAGTAGTCATCATACCCTATTACTAGTCTATAAGATTCATCTCCCCCCAGAATCATTGCATAATGTTGACCTCTAACACACTATGGTAGGGAAACCCTCTATCCCATATTGAAGATTCATGTACAAAGAGGGTTGAATTCTTGTCTCTAGTATACTAATCTAACTTTCGATTCTAGTATCCAGTGTTGTGTACTTCACACTGTATCCTCAATCTATTGTGGTGCACCATATGACTAGTCTCACTTCTTTGATTGTCATGTGGAAGATTACCCCACTATCCCACAACGAAATCTATTGTGATAGATGATTGGATGATAGGCCCAGTGCACCCATCCCTCATTCTAGACCACCCACTGAGTGATGCATGTATGTATCCATAATACATTTCCTACCTACTATGTTGAGCCATTCGTTATGTTGCACCATGTCACCAGCTTCCCACGGATGATATCCTAAAAGACCTATGTCTCTAAGACCTTATTGACGGATATATGGCTTATAGGTATAGTGTCTTGAAGGTATATATCTAGGCCCAAAATCCCATTAAATAGGAATATTACCACTACTATAGTACCCCGTAATAGTACCTTTTAGAGGACAAACACATCTATAATGTTATAAACTGCATCATTGCCTATGGAAATTCACTCTCATACATTTTTGATCCTAGAGTTTTGATATAGGTTTATAGAGTGTTTACTACTAAAGAACCACCCAAAATTCATTATTATTCTTATTATTGTTGTTATTATTGTTATTTTTTTATTATTGTTTTTTTCTATCTTTTTATACCATTAAATTATGTCATTACAAACCCTTGTAAAATCTTTTATTTTGTTAGTAAAGGAATCATGTTCTTGGTTTTATGATATCATGGTTCAATATATTTTAGATTATATTTATTATTATTACTACCACTATTAATGTTATTATTATTATTTGACAAGAATGAGGAATCAGGATCTATTCCATGCTGACGATGATGATGACTAAGGATCTTTCAAGATCATGTAACTTCATCAATACCTTAGTTTTAATTTGTTTTCTAGAAGGACTTTATAAGTGATTTAAATTCCTAGGGAGGTTTCAATTGGGCGCCTTGTAACCTCAAATGGCCTTAATTATGGTCATGAGGGAGTATTTGAAAATTTAAATGTATCTGATGAAATTGGGAAACAATATTTCTTTCAATTCAAGGAAACATATATTGGTAGGATTCAAAATAAGGGAAACCTTTCCCATGTGTTTTCTAATGAAGAATACATCATTTAATGGATTGGGTTAGAAAATAACTCGATTATTTCTTGTTTAATTTTCTATATGGGTTTTAAGCCATGGAGAATTGATGATTAAGTCAATCACTTATCTTATATGTGGGTTTCTAAATCGTGGGGATGTGTCTCGATGGGGCATGTATTCTTTCATATAATATTTATAATAGAGTAATTGAATACGAAGGATTAGAGGTTTAGTTTTTTATCCTAAAAGTGTGGGTAATTTCATATTAATAAATGGGACCACAATTTAAACCCTATTGATGATATTAATTCCTCTATGTAGTCTTGGGATAGATTTTATGGCCTTAATTGGATATTATAGAATCATATAATTCTCTATGATATTGATTTATCTTTTATTTTTTCAAATAAATATTGATATGGAAACTAACAGTGATTTATTGGATCACTATATGTGTATTCTCATGGATTTTGATCACTGATCGACCTTAGATAACATGGTTTTCCTCTCAAATCATAAGGATGAATTATATTTGTGATTTATGTATGAAATAGTAGAATATATTTATTTGTATTTTAAGTCTATACGTCATAGTTAATATACTAATATAATGACCATTACCTTATCTTTCTATACTTTGAGTAGCCATGAGTAAAAGGAATTCCACAAAAATAAATTAAGGATATGTTGGATAGTAATGTAGAGGGCTCATCAGGGTCATCCTAAAGGATAAATACAAGTACTTATAGGTGTCTCTCAACCTGATTTTACCAATATTTTTGTTTCACATCAATATCTTTAGCTAGTGAGGAAGACACCATTTTATGTTCCTGGAACTTCAAAGAAGGCTCATGGTCTACAAGATCATGGTATTCAGGGAACTTTATTATCCTTATAGATTTAGTTAAGTATTTAAAGGTATTGCGATGAAATTTTATATGAGGAGGAGGTTAAGGAAGAGTTTCTATGTGCATGTAATGCTTTTATGGATGCACTTTTTCTAGAGGTTAAGATGGAATCTATTGAATCTATTATTTTTATTATTATTATTTAATTTGGGGGATTGATTTATTGGGAAATTCACCTCAAAGTAATAAATATAATAGGTTTAAATATTAGAAACCTCTATTGTGGAGGATTTTTGGGTCCATTAATATCAGATGAAACAGGTGGTGATACAATTAGAGGTGCAAACCCAGGTACATTATGACACAATTAGTGGTGTAGTGTAGAATAGTGGGGCTTTGACCTAGGATGAATGGAATTTTTAGGCCATGTAATGGATTTAAATCAAAAGGGAGTTCATTCCATTACATTGAAAAGGTTAGCTAGTTATGGGTATATCCTTGGGGGGGTATTTGATCGATGCTTTTCCAGTGGTGTGTGTTGTTTCGTTCTTCTAACCTCTCATACCTTAAATAAATAATAATAATAATAATAATTGTTATTATTATTATTATTATTTTCATTATTATTATTATTATCATGTGGTTAATTAATTTCCTAAGTGGTAAAGTCGCAATGCAATTTAATAAATGAATAAAGTTCAAATATTATCATCCTCCCCCAGGGAAATTTATAATCCATTTATAGATGATGACACAAGTGATGATTTAGTAAGGGGTGCAGAACCAAGTATATTCTGACATAGGTGGTGATGTATTGTAGAAAGGGGGGATTTTAGTCACATATAGTGGGGAATTTGGGGGATGTTTAAAGTGAATGCAGTAGGGGTTAATGTTTCATATATAAGGATGTAGATGACAAAAGATAATGTTATATGTTTCAATGATATGTGTATGAAGTGGTCTTTAGAAGGTATCAATCCAGGCCTTTAGTATATTATCTTTGGAATTTCATGCTACTAACTATGGGCCTTTGATCTATTAAAAATGTAATAAAGCTGGTTCATTGGGTATTTTCCATTACTAGATGGGATGGATGATGCTTGAACTACTGGGGTGCTTGGGTGTGTTTGTCTTTTTTTTGGTTTTTAATCTTCTCTAATAAAAAATAACAATAATGATATTATTATTATTATTATGGAGGATGGGGATGTGAGGGATTAAGATATTCTCTCTCCATATGTCAATTAAAACTAGGGAATTTTTTTAGAGGCATTCAATCCAAATTTAAATTTTAATATGAGTGATATTTTGTGGCTCTTGTAAGGATCTTTGATGATGAAACTACACTTAATGAGGCCAAGATTTCTTAGAATTTGAATTTTTTGACTATTTTGGTTAAGTAATTGTGCTTAACTAATGAGAATATCAAGCCTTCCCTGGTCTTGGATGGAGAAATAAATTCCTTAGATGTATTGACAAAGGATGATCATGCTCCATCCCCTAAAATATAAAGAAATATGATATTATTCTTGGACATTAAGGGGTTTTCACCCTCTATCCAAACATATTATGAAGAATAAAACCCTGGAGTTTGTTGAAGCAAATCAAGATATACTTAATGAACATCTTGAGGAGTGTCATTTTTCTCTTATTTCTCAATTATTATCTTAATGTAAGGATAAAACTTTGAGAATTGATGATATAAAGTAATATCCTTCAATTTTTTGGATTTGATGGCTATAAGATTATATCACATGGATGGTCTTTTAAACATATTATTCCCTTAATAATATAACAAATTTATGTCCTAGTTAATCGGATTTATCTCACTCAAACCAAGATTCTTATTTCTCTAGGATAGGGATCCCATATTTAATATAGACTTGGTCAAGAACACAATATCTCATGATTGGATCCCAATTAAATATTTAAGGTATATTTTTAACACCCCCAAATACTTTGGGATATATCCACACATATATGAGTTCTTGTCAAATTTTATAAAGAGACATAATGGGTTAGGTATTTAAATTTTTCTCGTTATTTGGTTAATATTGATTTATGCTCTTAGATTTTTTGAAATTATCATCTTAGTGGTTATTTAGAATAAATTATAATTAACCATTTCTTTTGAATAGGTACCTACTATCTGTAAGATTTTTAACTACATAGAGCACTAGATTGATAGATTTTGTATGAAATCATTATGTTAAAACAATATCAAATATGTCTATGTAATTGAGAATTGAAAATTTAAAATATACTATCAATGAGAACATATATTCCAATATTATGATGGATCATCATCAGAATGTGTCTGTTGGTAATGAATTCTTGTTTTAGTGAAGGGCATAATCATAACTGTTAGATATGATTTTTCCATTAAAAACATTGTCTGAGCTACCCAGTCATCTTTAGTAATCCTAGGAATAATACAGTGCTAGGTAGTAGGGAACACTCTTATGGCCAGTGGAGGCCCATGAAATTAACTACTATAGACATTAGGATTTCCCTGGGTGGAAACCAGTTGTTAGGTGGAGATCAATTCCCATGATCACCCCTCATTATGATTCTTCATAAGCTTTAATTCAATATTATCATTATATAAAAGAATTAGAGGAATATTCCTTGGGAATTTAGGATGATATAAATTTATTCTATCTTTATAAAGAATGATTTTTGAATTCTAGTGATAACAATATAATGAAATTATAATCAGGGTTCTCCTCGATTAAAAATAATCTCACAAAGGCCCAGGTTAATAATGTTCTATAAAGTTAAAAAAACTAAGTAGGGACATTGAGTGTGAGTTAATATCCTTAATTATCAATAAATCTTGTACAAGGTGATGTAAATCCCTTAATGGTGTTTCATGAGGCATTGGTTTCTCAATTGTAACCTTCTACAATACCAGTCAACCCTTTAACAACCATGAAATCTATTCATGGTTAAGCCCAATCTACTAGCCTAGATCAGATAGTAATAAATTTTGATTCATATGCTTTTAGGTTTTCTAATAGGTCTAATCCACTAGAGATTCAAGATCCTATGAAGGGTGGGGACTATTCCAAACATGAAGGGATGTTTGTGGGTAAATTTTGTGTAAAATAGATCCATCTGACTCCTTGTAGCAACACCAATGAAATTATAGTGGCTTCCTATAGTGCATATGACTTACCAATGCATGCTATTAATCCAAATGAAGTGTACGTTAATGATATTAATGTTGTGGTAGAAACTTATCAGTTTTGAGATGCTATAAAGGCACCTCTTTCAGACCAAAATGTTTTTCCACTATTATTGGTGATGAAAAATACAATTTTGCAAGAATAGTCATCCAAAGCTGCTAAAATGGTGTTACAGTCTAATAATCCTATAAAAGTGGATACTAAAGATATATTAAGTTTTAGAACTGATGGTGATAAAACCTAGAATATCTACAAATCTGGTGGAAAATAAATGGGAAATTTTGTTCCCAACTTCATCTCAATATTGGAATCAATTAATTCCATATATTTTGATAAGATTTATCTTGATAACCTTGAGAATTTTTGTGGTCATACTGGGAGGAATTTTTCACCACTTTTTACTAAAAATTTAATTTATAATAATCCTACAAGATTGGTTGAGGAACCAGACTCAATAAAATTTAATATTGATTCTATTAAGAATGAAAATCAATATTCAGTGGATATGGAATCATAAAAGTAAAAAATTCAAAAGGCTTTAGACATAGAAACCCAGAAGGCCTCACATTGGGATATTGATCCAAAGAATGGGAATAGATGGAGAAGAGGAATATAAATAATGATGTCAAGAGCCTCATCTAAGATTTATAATAGGGGAATACAGAGAATTTATAGGAGAAAAGTAAGATACATTGGACATGGATGATCAAACTACTCTATAATAGACTCCCCAATAGAGGTAATGTTACCACCAAAAATGTTGGGGGTGGATCTCAAAGAAGGGGAAGTCAACATAAAAAAATATGAATGAAGATCTTGGTCAATGTAGAGAAAATTGGTTATATCTTTCTCTATTATAGGTTGTTGTCATATTTGAATGAAACCCAAAAATGATCATGCTTTTCAAGTGTGTTGTAGTTTACACTATTGTCATGTATCTATATGATGTATTTGGGAGGTTTTTTATGCTGAATTACTTGAAATTTCAACCCCATGTAATATTATATATATTTCTTAGTTTTTAATTAATAATTTTTTTTGATACCATGGGTCTGGGATACCCCAATCCATGGTTCAAGTCTCCTTAGACTCAGCTGACTTCTAAGAAGATAATTTCTGGAAATATAGTGATATCGGGGGTAAGAAATAGGATAAAATAGTGAACTATAAAATTCAATTAAACATTAATTGATAGTAAATAAATGTGAATATAAGTTGATTGTTTACAATATTAAATCTATATGGACTCATGGAGAAAGATAGACAAGCTTATACTACTACTAACAAGGAATCCTCGCCCTTTTCAGACCTTGAAATTTGTGAGGATCAAGCCCCTTATACCCTCTACTAGGTTTCATTAAGTGGATGTGTTGATATTACCTCTTATGGGAAGAAGCAGGAAAATTTATGTGTCTTCATGAGTATATGCTAAAACATTTGAGAAATATTTATATAAAATTGGGGGTTAATGGCCATCCATGAATAATTTAATGAGGTTGTTGAAAATCCAAATAAATCTGATCCATCAAATGCAAAAACTAAATATATGGGGAACATACCCCTATTTCATCAAACATTAGTTCACTATGGAGTCCTTAGTTCCTAGAGAGAAGGGGAAACAAAATGGAAACAATGTTTTTGTGGATGTTCATAAAAACGAAGTACTTATTATAGACCCTAATAACTCCATTCTTTCTGATTTTAGTAATTCATGGAAGACTATTCATACTTCACACACTTCCCTCATTGCACCTGATACTGTAGGTGATGATTAATTTAGTAAAATGATACAAGGAAAACTTTCTTAAATTATCTATTTCAACCATTGATGATGATAAATGATGAGAAAATCACAACTCTTTGGGGGAGATTCCACCACCTGAGGGGTTGAGGCACTCTTAAAATGTTGGAAGCAGAGACCAATGATGATTTCTTTCCCTTAATATGGATTTTTTATTTTATAATTTCATTTGGTTAGATTATTTTACTTTATTATACTTTTTATGTTAATTGTTTCACTATTTCAACATGTTATATTCCCTTTTAATTTTTTCCTTTATTTTAATAAATGATCTGTGGGTTTGATTATCCTAAACTCATCGATTTAGGTAATTTCTAATTATTATTATTTATAGTGGTTGGCTACTCCATATTAGTTTTCATTTTATATTGAGAGGAAAATTCCTAAAATATTATTCACTACTTGAAATTTATTAATTTCCTAAAGAAAAATTCTAATTATGGTAAAATCTCACCAAATTTTGGTTTCTCAAACTCAATTTTATTCATAAAATGGAACTTTTTTTATTTCCTTAATATATATGGCTTTTACACTGTATTTAGTTGACTAATAAGTGTCGTTATCAAGATTTTTAAGCTTTGTACCCTTATTATTGGTCCCTAAGGGTTTTTTTTGGGAACCCTAGAGGAGTTATAAAATGTGATCCTCTTTTAGGAATACATTTTTAAATTTTTGAAGACTATTTTAGAATATTTAACATTGAACTCGCCTAAGATGGTTATTATAATCAAAGTAATGGTGGGAGGAACTTACTTTCTCTCTAGATCCTCTTATATAATAATGAAAATTTTCTTTTTGAAGATGCATATTAGAAGACCCTACATGCTATTAAATCTATTTTTAACCATTGTGAGTATGTTTATGTTCAAGAAATCGGTTAAATATTTTTTTTCTGCTAGAGGATATTAACAACCAAACAAAATAGGATTACCTTTTTTGGGTCTTAAGAGAATATCCTTGCCATTTGATTATTTGGGTGTTCATTTATTTTGTGGGGAATTCAAAAATTTATACTTGGAGAAAATATTATCTAAGATCATATCCCAAATGGAAAATTTTAAAGGAAAAATCCTGTCCCATGTTGGATTAATCTACATGGTTAACTCAGTTCTCACATCATAGTTTTTTATGTGTTCTCTTTATTTAAATAATCTTGTTGTATCATTTAAAGACTTTACAAAATGATGATAATTTTTATATGGAATGGATAGGATGTTGTTTTCTATTGCTTGGAAGGAGTTCACAAAACTTATTGACATGGGTGGAATGGGTATCCAGGATATGAAAAAAATTCAATGCGGCTATTATCAACATGTTCACATGGAATCTCCATTCAACTGATGATGAGGGCATTTCATTCCTCAAAGAAAATTTTTATTTAGAATTTTCGAGTGGATATTCATTCTTTCTCACATCTACTATTTTTCATAAACTAAGATATTATTATCATGAACTATTGAACTAATCAATATGGATGGTCTTTAGGGATTTCAATCTTAATAGAAGTGAAACTGCATGGCTGGGCTTACCTTTGAGGGACGTAGTGGTGATTCCCCAATATAAGAAGAAAATGGTGATTGGTGATTTGAACCAAGAAATAGGTGAGGATGATGGATTAATACCCATTATATAAATTCTCTATTCAAGGATATTCTTAAATTGGTTGAGATACATTGATTTTGATGCTGAACATTACTGGCAGCTTTAAATGCAAAAATGACTCATATTTTCCATGATTTCTCACTAAATTTAGAATTTATTTTATTTCTCCATCTATAATCATTATTCTATGGAAATTTTGGAAAACCCAAATACCTTAAGATTGTAAACAATAGGTTTTTGACATCAATTTTGATTGGTATTATCCTTATGTTAAAGTGACTATCAAAATAGGTTTCATTGGTCTGTTCAGTTTTGGTTTGTGAAGAACCAATGGAGGTATATTTAATATTTATTTAATGTTATGTTATGCCTTGAAAATGATTCTTTTATTTGATGGATTCGATCATTTATGTTTCTCTTGGTGGATAGTTTAACAATATTTTTAGTTTAATTTAGCAGTTATAATCATTTTAACTTGGAATATAAGGTATCAAATTGTTTTTGAAAATTTGTCTCCTTATCTTCATGTGGGTGTCACTGTGATCCATAAATAAGTGAATGTGGAATCTAATGTAGAAATTATTGGTTAAAGTGGATACTCAAGAGGGGTTTGAATTGAGTTCCAATTAAAATTTTGAGTTAAATGATTTTTATTAAAATCCCCCAATTCATAAAACAAGTTAAACTGTAGTGAATTTATAATGATTGTAAATATTCAATTAGTTTCTCAAAGATTGATTATTTCTTAGTTAAATTAATCTGATGATTAACTTAGAATTTTAAACTGACTTACTGGTTCACAATAATTACAAACACTTGTTAGTTCAACTATCAAAGTTACATTAAAACAAATTTTAGTTTCAAAGTAAATAGTAGTGGAATATTGAAAAAATAGTTTAAACTAAAATAAGATGCACAACAATGTTAAACAAGAGGTTCAGTCTCAAGATGAGACTTATTCCTCTCAAAGAGTTTATATAAAACTTTGATCCACACCTTGGATCAGGGTTACAAAAGTACTCATATTGTTCAGGTCCTCAGACCTCTACCATAATTCTACGTGGTAAATCCATAGCAACAACACACATGTTTTCCAGGTCCTCAGACCTCTACCACAATTCTACGTGGGATACACAAAGATGTAAATAGTTTAGTGTGAGGATTTCAGTATCCTTCAGTTCATCTTAGGAGTTAGTGTGTGTCAAAGACAGACAGAAGTACACATTTCCCGTAATGTAAAGAAAAGGATGATCACAACAGAGCAAGAATATAGAAATGAGTTTTGAATGCTATTGTGTGATGTCAAAGCAGCTCTAGACTTCTTTGGATTGAAGCAGATGAAGCTTTGAGTCCTCTGGAAGTTGTATTGAAACATAGTGTAATGGTTTTATTCCGTCACTTTCATTACAGGTGTTCAGATTGAATGTGAGAGTATTCCAAGTGGCGCTTCAACCTCCTCTTTGAACTTTTGTTCTTTATGTATATGAGTGTTCTTTGAGTTCTTTGTGATTTCATCTCTATATGTATGTGGGTATCTCTTCTTCTTCCTTATGTTTATGTCTCCATGTATGAATCAATGTATATCTTTTTTAGTAGCTCGATATTCCTTTTATTCCTTCTTTTGTCCGGCAATGGGAATGATTACATTTTACAGGTACGAGGTACTGTTCCCTGACATGAAAAATACACACATTAATTAATAGTAGTTGCATTAAAAGGCTAAAATATGACCATTGGAAATTAAATTTAAAGATGACAAAATAGTTTAAGAAATGGTGTCACAGTAAGTCATGGAAACTGTGTCTCTTTCAAACGTTATCTAGTTTGATCATGGTGTTTGATTGTCACAGTGTATCATGGTCACGGTGTCTTATTCACAGTGTCTCATTCACGGTGTCTTTTTCATGGTGTCTTGTTCACGGTGTCTTGTTCTAGGGTGTCTTATTCTAGGGTGTCTTCTTCACTGTGTCTTGTTTACGGTGTCTTGTTTCACAGTATCTAGCTCATGGTGTCTTGTTCACGGTGTCTTGTTTACAGTGTCCTATTTCACAGTGTCTGGCTCACGGTGTCTGGCTTCATGGTGTCTGGCTTCATGGTTTCTGGCTTCATAGTGTCAGAAATACATAGCTAGTGGAAGACCCACGGTGTCTTAGACTTTCCAAAGTAACTATGTGCAGACTTAAATAAATATGATAATAGAAAGGATTAGACTTAATCATTTGTTAAAGAAGGTATTTTGAGAGTATATTAACAATAGTATAAAGTAGGTAAATTTAAAATAGAGCAATTAAGAACTTGCGAGGCTATTTTTAAAGCATGAGAAAACTTTAAACATAAATACACATGATTGGATATAATGTATAGAAGTTAACTAGGTTGAATAATATTTGGAATAATTAGAACATGGTTAAATAAGATTTTTGATCATTAAAACATGATTAATACATGAGGAGTCCAATAATATCCCCCTTTTTGATGATCACAAATTGTATACAATTAAGTTTTCTATTTGATTCAACTATAAATATAACTTTATAACATAGTGTATAAAAAATTCTCCCCCTTTTTAGATTATCAAAAAGATGAAATAAGAGAGGTCAAAAAGGTTCACAGTCCATTAATAGAAAATAAGTGACAATACAACAAAAAAGTAACACAAAAACAATAGCATCCCTATCAAAAAAGACTAATCACTATTCTCCTTCAGGGGTCGACCTTCTCTTTGCCTTTAGCTGCAGTAGAAGAAGATGAAGCCATAGGGGCATAGGCTGAGGTAGAAGAGGGCAGAGAGGTGGTTGATAAAGAGGGAAAAGGGATACCTTCAAAGACTGAGAGAGCCAAGGTAGGAGTAGTAGAAGATCTAGGTAGTTGTTGATCAAGGATCACAGGGCTGATCTAACCAAGTGCTTGTCCGACAGCCATGGTGGTTAAGGCTAGAGCAGAGGTGAAGGTAGGAAGCCCAGGTCTGAGTAGTGCAACTACTCGAGAAACAATGGTTGTACTTTGGAGATGATGATAGGGTCTCAGGAGTTTGATGAAATCTGTAATAATATCTCAACAATATTTCATGGATTTCTCAAAATCATCCTTGTTCTCCATAAATTTTTCCAGCAGTCTAGTAAACTCTGTGAGTTTCTGGACTTGGTTCTTGAAATCTTGTGTCATAGGAGGAATCTACAGATTTTGTACAAGTTACTTAAAAAGTTTTGTCATATCTATCTTGGAGAAGATTCTCTTGAAGTAGAAATCCACTTTCTAGGCAATCTCTTGAGGAGTATCCTTAGCAATTATGGAGTGAATTTGTACTAGGTCAAGATCTCTATCATTGTTTTTGACCACTTCAGTTAAAGAAACTGAATTGAAACCATTGAAGACATTCTGAAGCTCTTCTTTGATTATAGTTCTGAGAAGATCACTATCCAAGGGAGGTTTTGAGGATTGACCAGATGTTTTGATAGATGTGGTCAGATATTTCAGTTGATTCAATACCTTCTGAATACACCCTTTATACTCATCAGTGAGTTTATTCAGATTGGCAACAGGATCTTTCATTTCCTTCACAATTTGTTTGTTCCTTTCAGCGATCTTTTCATCTAAGGATGCATGATAAGGTTGAAGCTAATACACACCAACTTGTGGGATTTGAGGAGCAGCAGGTTTTATAGGAGGAACAACAGATTTAGATATCGAATGTATCTCTCTCTGCATGTCTTCAACCATACTTATAAGATTCTTTACTTCATTACTGAGCAGCTTATTTTCAACAATAACTTCTTGAATTTCATGGTGAATATTAGGATGTATTTTCTAGATAATCTTCTCTTATAATAGTGAGGCATCTCTCTCACTTAAATTTTTCACTGGAAGAGGTTGTGTATTCATGAGTTTCTCAAATCTGGATAAGAGAGTAGCACCAAATTCCTTCAGATCAACCTTACTTACAAAGGATGGTTGTTCAGGTAAGTGTTCTGGATTAGGGACTTGAATAGGGTCAGGTTCCTTCTCAAGTGCAAAATTAGAGACTGATTTAAACTGAAATATGGAGGAAATATCAAGTCTGGTTTCTATAACCTGCTGAGAATCATTCACATCATAGAAATTGGGAAATTTATAATGACTATCTATAGGACTTGACTCAGATGGATGTGAGACTTCAACAGACTCAAGATTTGGGGTTTTATCCCCCTCAACAGGTGCCTCTTTCTAAGGACTTAGAGGCCTAGGATCTTGGTCTAAATCCACAGACTCATCTCTGAGTTCCTCACTCATTTCTTGTCTATCCAGCTGAAAAGATAGATCCATCTGTTCTTCAGTAGAAGGTATGATTTATGGAATATATTGTTCCATAGGAAGTTTCTCAAGATTAACCTCTTTAAAAATAGGTAGCTCTTTCACTATAGGCTCTTCTATTGTAGCATTATCCACTATAGGCTCTTCCATGACATGATTTTCAGATTCTTTGGTAACTGAATCTGTTGCAGCTTCAGGTTGAGTTTCTAAACTACCAGCTTCTTTAGGAGCAGGGACTTATTCTTCAAGAACTACATGAGGAACCGTAGTTCTATCTTCCTCAACAATAATTGCTTCCCTAGGTGTCACTTCAGCCTCTTCTTCCTCTTCTTTAGGATACTCAAAAATCTCATCTAGTTCCAAACCAGGATCAGAGATGTCTTTTGGTCATGAGGGGTAATCCACCGGATCGAATTTCTCATAAATTTTATCATTGTCTTCCACCCATTCCTTTTTCCATGGATTCCAGTTTATCTTCATTCTTTTGATAGTAGCTTTTTAGAGGCAGTACTCATAGTCCATACTCAATTCCTCATTAGGCCCAACAACAACTTTTTCAAAAAAAACATGGTTGAAATTATCCGATAGTAAAACCGAGAAGTTGATTGGGATGCTACTTTGATCAACTCACACATTTGGTGAATGATATGCTTGCACAGGTTTATCTTATGTAAATTTTTTATGAGGTGAATCAAAAACACATCTTGATATTTTAACATAGAAAAATCACCTTTTCTTGGACTGACCAAATTCTATACAAACTTAAACAGAAGCCATATTTCTCTATCTAATTCAGTAGTAATGGCTCACCTCTAGGTACCATTTCAAGTTAGGGTTTTCAGGGTACCTTCTAGATCAAAGAAATCAGTTGAAGGTGGAGGTCCTCTCTGATAATCCTCACATATTCCTTCATGAGGTATCCTAAGGAATGAATCTCATAACCTCAAATATAAAGAGCATCTCTAATCATTTACCCATCTCCTCACAACAAAACTCTCACTAGAATCAAATAAGAACTGTACGTATTGGTAAAACTGAGCTACTAACCTAGGATAGATAGGTCTATCCTCCTTCGAGAACCATTCTAACCATCCTTGTTGTTCTAACACTTTCAATACCAGGGACTTACTAGTCAGAAGCCATTTGAGGAAAATATCTTTCTCAGGTACAACAACGCGGTTTACCAGATTCAGATTTAAAGGTCTTTCAGGTGTCAGCTTAGGTTCAATCTTATTCTTCTTCGAGCTGTGCTTCTCAGGTGTCGATGATGACAGACGTTTAATTTTTGGAATTCACTAATTGTTCGAGTGAGAGAAGGGTTGTAGGGATGAATAATTGTTTGAAAAGAGTAGGTAGAAGAAACCTCGAGTGAATAAGTGAGTGATACTTACTTTGTTTATCATTTTGGAACACCAAACATCACTAAAATAAAAACACTGTAAGATTAAAAAGGTAAAAAAGGGTAATTATCGTGATATAGGTTTTTTTAAAAAATAAAGAATTTTTACGGTGAGACTGTAGTGGTCATTACGGTGAGATAGTAAACGAGTTTCACAGTGAGACCGTGAACTAAATTTTCAGTGCAAATTATGGTGAGATAGTATACATCAGACAGTAAGTAAAAAATACTAACGGTGAGACCATAAACATTAGAGACAGTAACTGAGAAGCTGTAATCATGAAACAATAAAGTATAATAAAACAATATATCAAACAGTAAGACTTGAAACGGTAACTAGTAAAGTATCTATTTTAGATTTATCATTCCTAGTTCATGTATGATGTAGTCTATTCTCTCATAATTTAATGGTTTAGTGAATATATCAGCAAGTTAATATTCAGTACCAATGAATTCCAAAGTGATAATACCTTTATGATAACAATCTCTCAAAATTTGATGTCTTACATCAATATGGTTTGTCCTATAATGTGAAACATGATTCTTTGAGATGTTAATAGCACTTGTGTGGTCACAATTTATAGGTACATGTCTGAATTGATATCCATAATCTAGTAATGTGTTTTTCATCCACAAAATTTGTGCACAATAACTTCCAGCAGCAATGTATTCAGCTTCTTCAGTAGACAATGAAACAGAATTTTGTTTCTTACTACACCATGATACTAGTGACTTGCCAAAAGGATGACATGTTCCAGAGGTGCTTTTCCTATCTAACTTACAGCCACCGAAGTCAGCATCATAATAACTAACTAATTCAAATGATTTTCCTTTTGGATAATACAATCCTGGATTGGGTGTTTGCTTGAGGTATTTGAAAAATCTATTTATAGCATTTAAATGAGACTCTTTAGGATTTTCTTGAAAATCATCACACATACACACACTAAACATAATCTCAGAACAACTAGAAGTTAAGTAGAGTAAACTTCCAATCATTCCTCTATAAGTGGTTTGATCAACAGATTTTTTATCTTCATCAAGATCCAACTTACAAGTGGTACTCATGGGAGTTTCACTAAAATTAGTGCTATCCAATCCAAAGCACTTTAGAATATCCTTAGTATATTTACTTTGATTTAAAATAACACCTTTTTCATTTTGAAAAACTTGAAATCCAAGAAAATATTTGAGTTCTCCCATTAAACTCATTTCAAATTAGTTTTGAATCATTTTATAAAAATCAACACATAAATAATTCTTTGAATATCCAAAAATAATGTCATCTACATAAATTTGATCAACTAAAACATCATTGGAAATTTGTTTTACAAAAAGGGTAGGATCAGTTATTCATTTTGAAAATCCTTTGGAAATAAGAAAAGTACTCAATCAGTCATACCAAGCTCATGGAGCTTGTTTTAAACCATATAATTCTTTTGATAATTTAAAAATATAATTTGAAAAATGAGGGTTTGTAAATCCAGGGGGTTGTTCAATAAAAACATCCTCAGCTATTTACCCATTTAAGAGTGAACTCTTAACATCCATTTGATATAGTTTGAAATTCAAATGTGATGCATAGACAAGAAGGATTCTGATAGCTTCAAGTCTGTCTACTGTTGCAAAGGTCTCCTCATATTCAATTCCTTCTTATTGACTATAGCCTTGTGCAAGTAATATTTCCTTGTTTCTAACTATGTTACCAGCATTATCAACTTTATTCCTAAAAACCCATTTGGTACCTATGGTCAAAGTGTCCTTAGGTCTGTCAACAAGTTTCCAAACATTGTTCCTTTTTTATTGATTCAATTATTCTTGCATATCCATCACCCAAAATTCATCATTGATTGCATCATTGGTATTTTTAGGTTCAAGCTATGAATGAAAAGCTTGATATTCAACCCGGTTTCTCAGAGAAGCTATAGTTTGTGTCCCTCTATCTAAATCTCCTACTACAGCATCAAAATGATGATTTTTAAGAGTCGTAGGTGGTCTAGAAAATATAGGGCTAGAAATTTTAGGTTCATTTACAAGTTTGGGTTCTATAAAAGCAGATTCTGAAAAATTTCCAGAACCAGTTTCCTTAACAACAGGTTCACTATTTTTTCATTAAGGTCTAGAAATGGACATATGTTCTTCAAGATTGTCAAGAGGGGTATTAGGTTCATGTGGATCAATTTCATAAAATTTTATGTGAATATATTCTTCCACACATTTTGTTCTCTTATTGAATACTCTATAGGCTTTACTGGTTGTAGAGTTACCTAGATAAATTCCTTCATCAATTTTGGAGGAAAATTTGTCAAGATTATCTTTAGTGTTAAGGATAAAAACATTACAACCAAAAACACTAAAGTAATAAACCTTAGGTTTCCTATTATTCCAAAGCTCGTAAGGGGTCAATTTAAGAATTGGTCTAATCAAGACTCTATTGATAATGTAACAAGATGTATTCACAGCTTCATCCCCAAAGTAAATAGGTAAATAATATTCATTGAGCATTGTCCTAGAAATCTCTTAAAGAGTCCTATTTCTTCTTTCTACTACACCATTATATTGTGGTGTTCTAGTGGAATAGAAGTTCTGACTATAGCCATTATGTGAGCAATAGGTTTCAAACTCCTGATTTTAAAACTCACGACCATGATCACTTCTCATGTTCTTGATCATAAGTCCACTAAGGGTTTCTATAGACTTGGAATATTTAACAAAATAGGAACAAGCTTCAATTTTGTGAGCTAGAATGTATACCCATGTGTATCTAGAAAGTTCATCTGCAAGGACATAAACATAGTGCTTCCAATTTTAGCTAGAAACTGTAGATGGTCCAAAAAAATCCATGTGAATCAACTCGAACGGTTGAGAAGTAGAAGCTTATTTCTTTGATTCAAAAAAACATTATGTTGTTTTCCCTTTTGACAAGGATTACAAACTTTATCCGTTGGGAATTATAGTTTGGGCATGTCTCTAACTAAACCTTTCCTAGTCAGTTTCCAAATAGAGTGTACATTGCAGTGTCTTAATTTTCTGTTCCATAGCCAAGATTCTTTATGAAAAACATTCAAACAAGTAACATTTTGTTTAGCTAAAGAATTCGAATCTACAACATAAATATTTTCATTTCTTACTGCAGTAAATACCAAAACATTTTTAGAATCAAATAAATTGCAAGCATCATTTTAAAATTTAACATTGAAACCATCATCACACAACTAAGAAATACAAAGTAGATTATACTTTAGTCTGTCAACAAATAAAACTTTAGAAATTAAAATTGAATTAGTGTTACCAATCTTTCCCAAGCCGATGACTTTTCCTTTTGAGTTATCCCCAAAGGTGACATGTCCTCCATCAACTTTGATTAAGCTCTTAAAGCATGAGTATTATCCTGTCATATTCCTTGTACATCCACTGTCCAAATACCGTATCTTTCTATAGGAAATTTTCCAGGATGTTTCCTAAAAAATAGATTTAGACAGAAAATGATTTTGGTACCCAGATTTTCTTGGGTCCAGACAGGTTAGCAAGCTGAAATTTCGGTACCCAGATTTGTCTAATGGGTTTCTTATAATCAATTGATTTAAAATATTTTGAATGATAAACTTTGTTTGATCTATAACTATGTGAGTAGATAGTTGAGACATAAGAATTTCCAGAACAAGAACTAGCAGCATACTGTCCAGATTTAGGAATAAATCTATTCTTTGTAATCTGTCTCTGTCTAGGATGATAGCCTAAACCAGTGGTATACTTTGGTGCTACTTGTTTTCCTATCAATTGTGTAAGAGTTTCCTTTCCATTAGTAAATTTTTATAAATCTTTCCTGAGTTTCTCATTAGACAGTTTTAGTTCAATATTCTCATTGATTAGTTCAGAATTCTTTTCCTTTTCTACTTGTAGTGCAGATTTGGTAGTGCTAGTTAAAGCATGTTGTTTCTTTAAGGCTCTATACTTGTCTTTCATCTCATTGCAGGTATCCTCTAGCATGTTACAGTATTAAAATAATTCTTCACTAGAAATGTGTTTAGAATCTGAACCAGAATAATCTCCAGAATAATAAGAGTTTAAAGTAGGAGTATCCATTATTACCTCAGATGTGTTTGTCATAAAACACATATTATCCATTTGAGATTTTTCATCTTGAGTGGAATCAGAATCACTTGAACTATCATCTGAAGTACTCCAGGTTTCTTTCATAGCTTTCTTGTATTTTTTGTCCTCATACTCATATTTCTTCTTATACTTTATCTTTGGAAAGTTACCTTCCACATGTGCTTTCCTCTGGCATTCATAGCAGACTATGTCATCACTTTTATCAGTCCTTTTCCAATCCTTCTTCCAGTGACCTTTATTATCATAATTTCCCTTGTAATTAGATTTTTTGAAAAATTTCATTTTCCAATAAAACTTCTTAAAACGTCTGGCTATCTGAGCCATTTTAGAATCACTGTCAGATGCACTCTCTTCACTACTTGAACTATTACTTGCAGCTTGAATTTTCTCTTTGTCCTTGATTTTTGAAGCAGATGTATTAATGACTACTGATTTATTTCTTGGATTATCATCTTCTTCATTGTTTACCTTCATCTCCTCTTCATACATCATCAACTTTCCAATAAGATCCTTGATAGGTAGCTTTCCAATGTCACATGATTCTATTATAGAGACAAAGGTTCCTCTCCATCTATATGGTAGGCATCTTAGTATCGTCAAGATTTTCTCGTTTGTTGGAACAACTTTTCCAAGTGAGCTCATTGTATTGACTATCTCATTAAACCTGAGATACATATCAGAAATAGATTCATCAGTTTTCATTTTAAAATTATCATACTTAATAGTGTATGTGTTTAGTCTCATTTCTTTTAAATTTGTTGTTCCCTCATGAAAAATAGCCAGAGTATCCCATATTTCATAGGCAGTCGTACAAGCAGATATTCGATTAAATTCTTCATCTCCTAAAGCACAATACAAGGCATTCATTTCTTTATAATTATTAGTGTAAGCAGCTTTATTAGGCTCATCCCTAGTAGTTCTAATAGTTTCAGGAATATTATACTGAGTCTCTATGGTAGTCCAAATTTCAAATCCCATACTTTCTACATGAATATTCATTTTGATTTTCCATTAGGCATAATTAATACCATTAAATAAGGGTTACCTATCGGTAGCTACCCCTTATAATCTGTTATCCACAATACCAAAATTATATAATTATATTAAAATTTATAATTAATAGAAATTTTAAGATCCTTAAGATATAACTAAAATCATAGTTGAAAACGTTTCACAAACATAGTGTTTTGAAAACCTTTTATCGATTCCTCTGATACCAAATGTTGGTCGGAGTGGATACTCAAGAGGGGGTGAATTGAGTTTCAATTAAAATTTTTGTTTAAAATATTTGTATTAAAATACCCCAATTCATAAATCAAGTTAAATTGTAGTGAATTTATAAAGATTGTAAATGTTCAATTAGTTTCTCAAAGATTGATTATTTCTCAGTTAACTTAATCTGATTATTAAGTTAGCTTTTGAAACTAACTTACTGGTTCACAATAATTACAAACACTTTCTAGTTCAACTATCAAAGTTACTTTAAAACATATATGACTTTCGAAGTAAATAGCAGCGGAATATTGAAAAATAGTTTAAACTAAAATAAGATGCATGGCAGTGTTAACCAAGAGGTTCGGTCTTAAGATAAGACTTAGTCCTCCCAAACAGTTTATATAAAACTTTTATCCACACCCTGGATCGGGGTTTCAACATTACTTAGACTGTCCAGGTCCTCAAACCTCTACCACAGTTCTATGTGGGAAAGAAACAGAATTAGCACACAGGTTGTCCAGGTCCTCAGACCTCTGCCACAGTTCTACGTGGGATTCACAAAGATGTAAAGAGTTTAGTGTAAGGATTTCAGTATCCTCTTGTTCATCTTAGGAGTC
Source organism: Viscum album (assembly GCA_963277665.1). NCBI lineage: Eukaryota > Viridiplantae > Streptophyta > Magnoliopsida > Santalales > Viscaceae > Viscum > Viscum album. The sequence continues at coordinate 408,273,588 of OY728125.1, read as the reverse complement.
AGTGTGTTTCAAAAATAGACAGAAGCACACACTGTTCGTAATGTAAAGAAAGGGATGACCACAGTAGAGAAAGAATATAGAAATGAGTTAATAATGCTCTTGTGTGAGGTCAAAGAAGTCTGGAATCCTTTGGATTGAAGCAGAAGATTCTTTGAGTCCTTCTCTAGAAGTATTATGGAAGAAAGAGTGTCGTGGTTTTGTTCCTTCACTTTAAGTACAGGTGTTCATCTTGAATGCAAGAGTATTCCAAGTGGATCTTGAACCTCCTCCTTGAACTTATGTTCTTGATGTCTATGACTGTTCCTCAAGTTTTTTGTGTGTTCTTATCTACATATACGTGTGTATCTCTTCTTCTTCCTTACATATATGTCTCTATGTATGACTCTGTGTATATCTTTTGCAGTAGTTCTATATTCCTTTTATTTCTCCTTTTGTTCGGCAATGGGAATGATTACCTTTTACACGTACGAGGTACGGTTACCTAACATGCCAACAACCCACATTAATTAATAGCAGTTGCATTAAAAGCATAAAATATGACCAATGGAAATTAAATTGAAAGATGACAAAATAGTTTAAGAAACGGTGTAACAGTAAGTTATGGAAACGGTGTCTCTTTCACATGGTGTCTAGGTTGATCACGGTGTTTGAGTGTCATAGTGTCTCATGGTCATGGTGTCTTGTTCACGGTATCTCATTCATAGTTTCTTATTCTTGGTGTCTTGTTCACGGTGTCATGTTCCACAACGTCTTTTTCATGTTGTCTTGTTTACAGTGTCTTGTTTCATGGTTTCTGGCTCATGGTGCCTTGTTCATGGCGTCTTATTTAAGGTGTCTTGTTTCACGGTGTCTAGCTCACAGTGTCTGGCTTCATGGTGTCTGGATTCACGGTGTCTGGCTTCATGGTGTCTGGCTTCACGGTGTCTGGCTTCACGGTTTCTGGCTTCACGGTGTCAGAAATACATAGCCAATGGAAGACTCACGGTGTCTTATACTTTCCAAAGTAACTATGTGCATACTTAAATAAATATGATAATAGAAAGGATTATACTTAAGAATTTTTTAATGAAGGTATTTTGAGGGTAGATTAACAATATAATAAAGTAGGTAAATTAAAAATAGAGCAATTAAGATCTTGGAAGGATCTTCCTAAAGCATGAGAAAACATTAAACATAAACACACATGATTGGATATAATGTATAGAAGTTAACTAGGTTCAATAATATTTTGAATCATTATCACATGATTAAATAATATTCATGATCATTAAAACATGAATAATACATGAGGAGTCCAACAGAAATATATATAGTAAGAAATAAAATTTATGATTTAAATATATTTAAACTATTTACTATTTTAGGAATAAAAAATAAGGCTACTATTGTGAAGGTTATTCAATGTTTTTCACCGTCGTCAAGATGAAAATAGGTGAATATTAATGGCGCAACATTGGGTGCCCCAGGAACTTTCGGTTACAGTGTTGTTTTCCACACCCATAAAACCATTCTAAATGGATTTTACTATCATTATATTGGTAATTAGTTTAAAAATTAGTTGGCGATTTGGTCCTTGATTAATTAAATTAAATATTCAACTCATTTTAAATGGAATATTATATTGGTTGGAAGTGATTTGACTCTTAAAGTGGAGGCTATGAGATCCAAATCCAAAATCATTCCATGAAAACTACTTTTAGTTTTTTTGTCTCTCTAAAAATATTTGACGGCCTCCAAATGCATATATATCATGTTTATATAGAGGAAAATTAGGTGATGGATGTGTTGTCAAAGAATGAAGTTATGGAAGTTGGCTCTTTGTGGTCCTTTTTATCACTTTTTATATATATCACATGTATAATTGGATGCTAGGGGTAAAATACACACATTAATTTGTAGGACCTCTATATAACACCATATATTTAATTTTTAAAACAAATTTATTGGTGCTCGTATGCCTAGTACCTATGATTTTATAATTATTTTTTTCAGTTGGGGGCTTTATTCAATTGTAAATTCACCCCATAATTCTAGGCATCAAATTATACTAATGTTGGATGGATGTGTTATCCTTTGGGGGTATATGACCAATCCTCTCAACCCATGGGTGAGTGCATGTTTCATTTTATTATATCACAAATAAATAAAATTTATTATTAAATTATTATTATAGTAGTTTGGGTGGTTCTTGAGTGGTAAATACCATGTAATCCTATATAAAAAACTCAGGATAAAATCATGGTGACAGAAAAATTGTGTAGGTACGGTATTTGTTTAGTAGTAGGTACTATAGTAGTACTATAGCAATTTCAATACTATGGTTGGTACTATAGTAGGGTACTATGGCATCAATACATTTAATCCTAAATTGGATTTCAAGATAAAAAATGGGCCTCTAAGCCACTGGTCCTTTAGCCCATCCATCCATAAAGAAAAATTTGGGCCATAGGGCCTCCAAGAAATCATCATTTGGAAATAGGTGACATAGAAAGACTAGATAAATTAATCAGTGAAACATGATCATGCTGAAACCTGGAGACATGAAAGTTTTATTGGGTGGTCAGTCTTGAAAGAGGGATGTGTGTGTGTTGGAACATATCTAGTATCCATGTATCCCCATTTATTTATCATACATGATAGATTATTCCCTACCACATGTTTCTTAATATATTGGGATCAATCCGATGGTGTGACACAATATGTAAGAGATATAGTGGTGTGACACGTAGGCTTCATTGGGTGGGTAGATAAAAATAGAGATGAGTGTGACGACACCTATCATCCAGACCTCTTCTCACCTAGATCTCCAATGTAAAATGGAGGGGTACCCTTCCATAGTGTGATGGATGCTATCATGATGCTATAATTATTAGCATGTGGGGATACAAATTTCATATTGGTAACATTGTTTGATGACTAATAATAGGTATTATAGAGGAGTAATTATATTGAAAAGATAGTATGTAGGCTACTCATTCATGGGGAGATCTTATAATCAACATTTGGACCATTTTGTCATTGAGCTACCCATGTTCTAAGGCCACTGTGTCTATAGGAATTTGGCCAATGTATTGTATTAAAATAAAACTAGTGAGTGATTTTCATTATATGTAGGGAGAGATTAGGCATAAACTAGTTGGTTTCGTGGGCGCGTGTGTTGTTTAGTTTATTATAGTGCCCTCTATCTTAAATAATAATAATAATAACAATAATTATCAAATTTAATAATATTATTATTATTGTTAATATCTTCAAGAGTAAATCAATCTACATTCCTTAGAAATTCTATAAGTAATGGATGGACTATATTGACAACATAGAAAAGGTACATTTCATGGCCTCACATGCCTACAGGGAAGCTGATATGGTAGTAGATTATTTTTCCAAAAAGGTGGTGGATAATGGGTTATCGTTTTGGCCCTTTAATATTAACGATGATCATATTCACCTTTAGTGTTCTAATGTTAGAGGTGACATTTACAACCGTTCATAATTTCCCTTTGTTGAACACTTACCTTTTTATTAATAAATTTATAGAGATTAGGTCTCTCTAACCCATCTCCTATGATTTATTGGATTAATAATAATAATATCAATAATAATAATAATAATATTATTATTATTATTAGAGTGTTTATAGTATATAGGTTGGAACCTAAGTGGTAAACACCCTATAATCCTACAATAACAATCAATGTTCAAATTATTATGGGAATGAATTTTTATAGGAACTATATCAGTACTATAGTAGGGTACCATAGTAGTGGTTTTATTCACCACAAATAGAATTTTGTTCAAAAAATGGGCCTTAAAGCCACTTATCCACTAGCCCATCCAAACATAAAAAATTCATTTGATCCATAGGGACTCATTACCATTATCTATTGTCATCGAGTGACATAGCTGGACCATAAAATAGGATTTGAATAAAAAGGTAAGTGGTGAAGCATGGAAACACATAGGCATTGTCAGGTGGTCGACCTCAAAAGTGGGAAGGGCACATTTATGGTTATGAAACATCCTTATATGCCCAAATATTTATTAATAGAGAAATATGGATACCCTACCACATAGCTATCAATGTAATGGGACTAGTCAGATGGTGAAACTCAACAAACTGGTTATGTAGCAAGGTGAAATCCAGGCATCTTCATATGGAAAACATGAAATATATATGGGTGTGCTGGGAAATATCATTTTAACCTCTTTCCACAATGATCTCTGATGTGGGATTGAGGGGTCCCTTGGAAAATTGAGTTAGAATCCCACACAATGTAATGATTCTTTGTGGGTGTGATATTGTTTTTAGATAAATAACATGGTGTGATTACTACTGATAGGTGGTTTGGTAAGGCATTATATTGATGACCTGACATGGTATGGGCTGATCATTTCAGAGGAAACCATGTATTCAACCTTTGGGCCACTGGGATTTTAGACCTCCAAGTTTTTAAGGCCTCTATGGCTCTGTGCCTTCTAGAAACATATTCTAATAAAATAGGTCCAGTGGGTTCTTTCTATTTCTTTTATGGGGGGGTTAGGGTTGACCCACTGAGGTGTCTAGGTGTGTGTGTTTTTTAGAAGCTTGTAATCCCCTTTACCTAAGATAATAATAATATTATTATCATTTATTATTATTATTATAGGTATAGGGGATTATAAGGGTATCAACATGAGATTTTATGATATATTTATTTTTAAATAAATTTAACCAATTTTATAGCTTGTGATACAATCAACACCGAATCAAAATAAACTATAATATATTATATTATTATAAACTAGATTTTAAATTGGTGATTATGAATAAAAATAACTAAATTACGAAATGTATATGGTTAACACATGTATAAATAAGCTCATTGGTTATCAATTTATTAGAAAAAAATAAAAAACATTTGAAATTAAAATAAATGTTTTTCTTAAAAACAATTTTTATGTGTTGAAATATTTTTTATCTAAAAAAATTAAATAAATTCCTATTGGGGAATTATTTTAAAGAAATTAATATATTTTAAATTCAATTAAATGTTTTATCATTGTTTCATGGAAAAAATGAGGTTTTTAGAAGGCCCAACGGTTGACTTTGGTGGGGTTTGAATGTTTTACACAATACATGACATTAGTTTTTCCATGATTTCATTTAAGAAAAACTCCCAATGGTTGCCACATCCCTAATTAAGAATGTACCTACTTTCCAAAGGTAGACAGTCAATTGGGGTTTCAGACCCAATGGATCTTAAGAGCTCACATTGGTATAGAGGATGGGATATCGGGCTCATCATACCTTTTTTGAGGTAATTGTTTCCTACTATGGTACTATGTTATAGATTTCAGATATGTTCATGAATCTCCTCCTAATCTGCATATGGGATCAATTTCCCTAAAAAGTGATCAAGTTTCGAACCCTTCCATGTATAAAGGGGGTTTATTAATGATTTAATCTATATTTATCTAATTTTATTTATCTATCTTATTTTAATAGGTGGGTTCTTATATTTTGAGTCCATATAACCAAGTACTTAGGAGTTCACTTTCATCTAGGGAGGCAATTAATATCTCAAGGATGGTATTGAACCTTTATGAGTTGCCACACATATCCTATTTATAACATTAATTGAAACCCCACATAGTTTGTTCGACCCGTGAAGTTTTATGACACACGGAAGGGACATATATGAGGGCACTTAGGCATAGAGTATTGAGATTGAACCTCTGGAAGGCATCATACGTATCCTTGTTATGGCAGGAATCAAATTCATTGTAGTTTGATAATTCCCCTTGGACTTACCTCAAGGTGCATTCCCTTGTATGAGGGTAGTAATATCATGTTTTTGAATGGGGAATACATAGTTTTGTTTCCCTCGATGGTAGAGGTTCATGATTCAGGTGAGATGATCATTGAAAATCACTAAGATGACATGAGTAAGGCTTAGTGTGAGAAAAAAGAGGTAGTAAGTAACAAGTGTTGTTGCATATGGATGTAGAAATTATGAACTGTGGAGGACCTATAAGATATTTTATATGAATACAAGGAATTAAGAAGGAATTATAGGTTTCTTAGTTGTGGTAGGAATCAGGGTCATCGTAGTTTAGGTAGATTCTCAGTCCACTAATGGATGAGAATGAATGATAAGACCATGGGAGAGATTGGATCTCGATGTTTATAATGTCAGAGACATGGTGGGACTTAGACCGAGGTAGATTCCTATTAGAGTGTGGTCCTTAAGAAGGTGTCCTATGAATCATGTTTATGGCCGGAATCATAGTTCTCATAGTTTAGTTGGCTTCTCAATAAGATGATGGATAAAGAAGAATGATAACCCCATTAAAGAGATTGGATATTAATGGTTTTAATGTTGGAGACATGGAGGAACATAACCTTAAGTAGATTCCCATTAGATCTTGGGCCTTAGGTAGGAATACTACATATCATGTTTATGGAATAAATTAGAGTTCTCATAAATTAGTTGGGTGTATTCTCAACTATGTCCACTAGATAAGATTATCATGTCCCGGGATGTCTTCCTAACATGTCCTGGTTATCTTACTGACATGTATGGGGTGTTTGTATGACATATCTGAGGATGTATTTACATATCAGGGTTTCCTAACATACTTGTAAAAAATACAATCATATGATCTAATTGACTTTTCTAAGGGGAATTGCATAATCTAAATGTCATGTCTGGAGGACATCACATGATCGATAATGACATGTTTGGAGGACATAACGTGATCTGGATGACTTGCCTAGAGGAAATATCATCACCAAGTATTACATACCAGGAGGGTGTTGGGAGATATTATTTACATGTCATATAGGTCATCACATGACCTGGATGACATGTCCTGGAGGGTACTGCATGAGATAAATGAAATGTCCTCGAGTGCATCACATGACATAGATGTCTTTTCCTAGTGTCATCGCATAACATGGGTGACATGTCTTTAGGACATCATAATATTTGGGTGGAAATACCAGATGTATTTAAAAGACTTGTGTGGCATTCCCATTAAGAATCATACAACTCACTTGACCTGCCCAGGGAACATCGCCTGATCCCAATGGCATGTTGAGAGTGTGTCACATCATATGATCTGGGTAGGTCATGAAAAACACATTAAGATTAGTATATTTTTTTATATAATTCTCCTATATTTTTATTCCTTATTCCACACATTATTTCATATGTTCCTCATTTTTTTCATTTTATCTTATTTTAGGTTTCATGTGACTCAGTTGACATGTGGGGCCACCTTCTCAAAACCTGGTCAACAAGCAAGAAGTTATTCATGTGGTATATAGTATAATCGTGGGAATCACATATTCTTTTTATGTGATCCATTAGGTCATTCCCTAGATTTTAGCTAGAAGAAGACCTTTGAGATCGTGTCACTAGTAACTCCAACAAGTATTCTCTTGCAATCCTATGTAGAATTCAACCATGGGATCATGATGGATACTTATTTGTGATGAGGGGGTTAGTGTTATTTATACGCCTATCTTCTCTATTTATACACCACCTTGAGTGTTTCATATCTCATGGTTATGATCTGGAATTAGTGGAAGTTTTTTTGTGCCAAACTATTTTCAATATCCTATTATGGGTTATCGATTGCATCGCATGAAGACATCATTGAGAGAAGTTTTCTTCATTTCTATGTTTATTGGACCCCAACTAATAAATAGAATTTTTCCTTACCATGTTGACATGTCAAGGGGGCCTCTACGGGGTGTCAAAGGGCCCTCAAAAAATCATGTTGGGTTTTTGAGGGGCCTCTTGTGATCAATAGTGATAACCTAAGAAATATGACCCCTTTTATATAATGGTTATCATATACTCACTTTATAAGAAGCATCTACATTTCCCCTTATTATTTCATTCTATTTTCTACCAGGACAGAAGATTTTTTGCTACCATTTGAGTGTTGTCAAATAAAATCACTCTCGTTACATATGATATGTTGCATGACCAATAACAGATCTTACGGTGAGATGCAAGCATTATCATGGAAAACCCCTATGATTGTTTATAAATCCATAGGTGAATCATAAAATTGAATGGACATGTTTGAGAGCCTTCTCACGATGAACATGATATGATCATATGATCTTGGGTGACAAGGTGGGTATGTTTCCAAAGGATTCACATGGTCTTGGGGACCGTATGATCATGTTGAACAAAGATCAACATAATTATCCATCACATGAGGCTTTATCCATTCCCCACCTTTATTTAATAAAGGGATTTTGTATGATTGTTAACCATCCACTGATTTACAAGTTTCATGATCAGAATAGCTTCTATGGAAACCTCCACATGATCATCGGCCATTTTATAGTTTTCTTCATAAGAAAAGGAAAGCTTGTCGATGGAGAATTGGATGATCTAAAGAATATCATGTGTTGCACATGACCCATTCTCATAAACCTCTAAGGGTCATGAAATCACATGTCCCTCTAGAGGTTATTTAATCCACATCAGTCAATATCCTTCTATTCCTTTGTTTTTGGAGAAAATAATACCCATTCATTGGGTATTTCATCCCTTCTAGATGTTCCTATGCTCATTTGGTGGGAGTCAACCAATTCCCCATAAGAGAAACATATTTAGTGATAAGAGATTAATTTAAAGAAAGTAAATTCCCACATGAGTCCTTGGGGCTACCTCCAATCAGTGTCTTAGGAGATGTTTAGCCTCCTTGGTGACTACTAGTATTCTGCAAAGTGTACTATAAATAGGGGTAAAGGAGTGGCTCATTCACCAGTGACCTAAACTCTCTAGATATCTCATAATTGTTTTCCATCATGTGATCCTTTAAAAAGACCTCATTATAATATCCTGTTAGTAGTACCTCTCTAGGACAACCGATTGTAAAATCTGTTCACAAGACTTATTTCATGAGATTTTGTTACACACTCAAAATAAATTGATTCTTTTCCCTAGAACTCTTTCAAACCAATATATAATAAATTCTCACCAATTTCATGAACCTTGACCTAGGTTCTTTTCCATATGGATATAGTGAAGGCTTTGTTGGATCTGCTAGTTCAGTCACATGATCTATCGATTATTATGCAATTCACGTGACTATTTAGGGATCACATGATTGTGAGTCTTATGACTGTTCCTGAGGTGCAGTGATGTCCAATGGGTTATGCAATACGTAAGATTTATATTGGGTCAAGAAGTCACAAATCCCATAATATTTCATGAAATTCACATGGTGATATTGGAGTTGTGAATCTCTTTTGATGGGATTTTTCACTTATTTGATATATACTATTTGCCTTTACAAAAATGGATTCCAATCCTCGTGCCTCTTCCATAATGCCTAGTTAGAGGGCCATGAATGTTGGGAATCATAGTACTTACCCTTCTTACCTTGTACATTCTGGATATGAGTTTCTGAAGAGTCTTATTTTGTATAAACTATAGGGCTACCCATTTTCATACCAGCTTCCTTTATATGGATTTGGTCTATTCGATGATTCGATCATCCCCTCAACAAACTACAACATTTTTTCTCACTAGTTTTCATATTGTATGCATTATGTTAAAATAGTGATTTTCAAAGGTAGTTAATTGGTCTTGATACAGTCCCATGGGTCATATTATATGCTAAAAAACTTTCCTCAGGGTCTGAACAATTGTGATTTTACCCACCATACCATATCTCAAGGATATTTGAAAATATTTTTTTCCTCTATAAATAATCCAAAACATGGATAGGTCTCTACATGGGACCTAGGACCTGGGGAATGTTCTATAATGAATTGGTGTGGAGATTTTGGGTGAGTCATAGGTGCTCAGAGTTTTCTAATTAGATATATGTCATTCATCTTTATGAGTTTGTATGGACTTATTAGTTCATCATCTATTGTAAATTAGATCTTCTTAAATAACTGATTATTTTTTGGTTATCTAGCACTAATAAATTTAATATATCCCATGGGTAAGTAGGAGTCATCCTTTAGGATATCTACTGATTGGGCGGCATATCTTCACTTGGGGATATGTATAACAAGTTCCTTCCTACCAAGGATGTCTGGGATTACCTCAAAAAACCCTAGTTTTACAAAGGAACATGTAATAAATTGTGAAATGGAAGATAAATTCAGAGATGAATATGTTCTCACATATCTCCTTTAAGGACTGGGTTGACATATTTCTCTTCCTCAGTGGATCTTGGTTAATTGCTATACACCATCACCAATGCCCTTACTGGCAAGTCGGTGACAATGCGGGTCGGTATTAAGAAATTGTTGAGGTGGGGGAGTATATTGTATGGGTTTACCATGTTAGACTAGAGATATCCCAAATCCTTATTTAGGTAGTTTTCTTATCCATGTTATTGAATGGGAGACACTTCCCAGTTGGGGATAATCACTTGGTAATTTGAGTAAGCACACTAGTAATGGAATCTTGGTTAATAGAGGGGTGGCCTATTAATTTATCCATACCATCTCTTCATCACCTCTACTATATCATGTGACATATTAAGAAAGGAAACATTCCACACATTATTTATGGATCTTTTGGTTACTATTTGGCAGGATAAGGGATCATTTCTACTGATAGAGATACCATAACAAAACTGAGATACTTGACCCCTCAATCCATCCATGATAGTAAACTATTTATGGGGTTGAGGTGATGCATCTAGGCCCTGATGAGGTCATTGGAATGCTGACTTAGTCTGATCATTTTATGTTTACACCTTATCTTACACCGACTAGGCCAAATGTTGATAATGGTGGTGGCTCTCTTGATAAAATTTTATACAAGATCTCTTTTCAGAATGGGGTTCTCACAAAACATGTGGATGAGTTGGTTATTTTTATCTATATACCCCAATATGTTTTCCTTACAATTAAGTTTCATTAAAATGGTTTCTCATTATCCTTCAGTTGGCAAGCGAGGAGAAAAATATCTTGAGATTATCTATCAACTTTGGATGATATTGGCACATGATGATACAAACACTAGGATTATCCTTATACCTGATGGTTCCCATACCTTATTAGCTTACGATTATACCCAGGTTTGGGTGGATGACTACCCAAGTGGTGTGCTATATAGACTAGTATTTCAGATGGACAAACCATGTACTTCCAACTCATTTTCTTATAACAATAATCGAATTATTTCAAGATTTTTTCAAGCCTTTGAGTAAGTGTCCTCATCCTAGAAATGACCACCCCACTAGTGAGGCTGAGTTTTTTAGGAAGATGGTCCTTCAATACGAGTGATATATGATGAATCATTTGTGAGAATAGTATATGGGTCTTCCTATCTTTCTTCTTCATCAGTTCAGCTAGTTGTTCCCCCTTTTGAAATACCCACCCCAATAGTTATAGAGAAAAAACATCACATAGGATAATATGTAAATAGATTCACAAGTTGATCACTAAGACTCCCCTAGAAACATTTTTTTACCAATAGGAACTCCTTTACTTACTTTTTTATGATTTGGGGTTACGCAGTTTTGATCACCACCTGCTATATTTCATCATGTGAAAAATCATCTTGAATTTAAAAAATATGGCTACTAGTTAGTGGGGATTACATGATTTTGATGATGGGAATCCCCTAGCTAAACAAATTATGGAAGCTTCAGAGGTGATGGAATAGATTCATTAGAAAATATCTAAGTCGCATGCACAAATGGATTCCTTACCTACACCAATAGAGATACATGAGGAGACCACAACTCGATAAAAGTTTTATATATTGGTTTCATCATCCTCATTAACAACTACTCTAAAAAAATTTAAGGAATTTTTTTTATCTTATCAAGGTTCTTCATCCCCAAGAAGTAGTAGAAGAAGCGGGGTGGTCAGTGATTCAATACTCAATCAATGGTTTTGGATAGACTTTGGCCAACATGGAAAATTAAGACCCCTAAAATATTACTTTCGTCTAATCACAAATGATTTCTTTTTTATGGAATCCTCATAGAGGATCCATACTGTGGAGGTTCCTATTTTTTTAGTTCTTTATCAACAAATGAATACTCCGATCTTTATATATCATTTTTCATTTTTCTTCCATTAATGATGTGCATGAAATTTTATTGATCAAATTTTTTATGTATCAACAATGACACCCATCCTTTGTATATCATTATGAAATTATTAGCACCTAAATGTTAATGCTTATGTCAAAATAGATTTTTGTTGAATAATTCTCATGAATTCTCAGCAATATGAGATTCCTTATTGATATACCTACTTTAGTTGTCTTGAGATCATCTATTTTCCAAAAGGATAATTTGGGTAATAAAAAATTTCTCAGATGTTGAGTTATCTATCTTCTTATAAATTCAGTGGAGTTAGCTAGTGTAGCTTGATTTTTTCCCAAGAAAAATGATAGTCTCTACAAGATTTATATATCTTTATTCACATTTCCCTAAATTGTTTTCTAATATTCATATAGGGAAATAATTAATAGGTACAGACTTGTATTTTTCAAAGTCTACTAACTTATGGGTTTTCAAGATAAAAGGTTTTACACCCTTTACATTTTATTAGTGATAAATATTGCATGGAACAAAAAAATTACATTTCCAGTGAGTACAAACTTGACTTTTTCCTAGGATACCCTTATCAGGTCTTCAACATAGAGAGCATTGTGTCTCTTTTTCAGCTGGATGGTTTTAAGGTCTTGAAAACTATAACATTTTTTTGTTGTATTTAGGGTCTTCTATCTTGGACCTTATGTTCATGGTAGATTAGAGTATTGTTTTCTGGGCATTATATTATGGGTAATATTCCATTCTCAAAGTGATTATCTCTATGTATTTTAACGTTATGTGGTAAAGAAATATTTTGTGCAGTTTAACATCATTTTGTAAAGACGCCTTCCATGTAGTTTAATTTCATGAGGTAAAGGCAACTTTCATGAAGTTTAATGTAGTTTAGTAAGGATAAAATTATGCTATACAGTTTAAAGCGTTTCTTCTAGGATGTAAAATACTATGTAGTTTAATGTATTCCTTCCAGGATATCAAATAAACTTCATTTTAAAGACATGTGGTCAGTACTTGACTGATGAATATGGAATATGGGGAAGATATGATAGGGATAACCCAAAAAACCTTAAAGTGGTTAGTTCCTCTATGGTATAGCCATGGATCATGAGGATAGTAGTTCCTTTATTGCAAGGAAGAGATGCCTCAATTTGGTGGGTCACAAATCCCTTTATCATGATCCCATTGGGCTTATTTTCATTGTCAAGAAAAGAGGATCCATACTTTTTTCTAATGGTTTTGAAATATTTTGGGGATGGTATTGGTGAAGATAAAATAATTGGGAAGCCACACCAACTTGGATTTTTGGAATATAGGAAGAGTAAGTCATAACAAAAAAAAGTTTGATTCAATTATTGGGGAATGGGGAAGACATACTATCGATACCCCAAAACACCAAGAGGTGCTGAGGTTTTCCACCACTAGTAGATATAGCGGCACTAACGTCGATGTAATGAGGTTGGTTTTTTTACTGACAAAAATTATATGTGTTAGAATTTTTTAGCGTCAGTTTTACTATAAACCAATTCCAAACATTTTTAAATATTATTTTTGACATTGGTTTTACTTAACAATAACACCAAAAACTTCTCGCGTATGATTTATAGTGATAATTTTGCTAAAATTGATGCCAAAAATGATTCCTCTAGACCTTTCAGCATCAATTTTTATGAAAACTGACACCATATATTCAAAAAAACATTTTCGGCATTCTTTCCCATAAAAAATGATTCCATAAATAGTTTTTGACCTCTTCAGAATCAGTTTTTGTAAAAAATGACAATGAAACTCTTAAAAAAATTGGGATCGGTAAACCCTTGTTTTTTTGGATCTACAATACGTATCTTGATACTTCTCCCTCTTGACTCGTGAAAACTCTAAGGGCTATTTTGTGATCTCCAATAATCATTGGTGTCCATTTTCTCAAATTTACATGATTTTTTGTCACCATTCTTGTTTCTCTACAATTTTGTTTTTGAGAAATTGTTTCTCTAACTTATTTCATCATCTATGATATATTTGTTCTTCATATACCTATTTTTGGTGACATTCAACTGGGTTTTATTTTAATTTTTTGTCTTTATTTTTATTTTTTAAAATTATTTTGGTTTAGATATTGTAGTGTTTACTCTTCAACACATTCAAAGGAGAAAAGTTTGGATTAAGGTTCCATTTGGGCTGTTCAACTTTGAATTTTGTATGTTTTTTAAATTTTGACGATAAATTATTTATCATTTAATTATATATTTTTATTTTCTTCAATTATAATTTATTTTAGTGAGTTGTTATTTAATTTTCTAGGTTGATTCTATTATATAAATATCGGTGGTATAATGATCCTTGAAGTGGTAGTTTGATATATTGATTTTCAGAAAGGATTATTTCTATGGACTATGACGATGAATGGAAATT